>CM060904.1:54500548-57000548 GCA_030737815.1 Allium fistulosum
GTTTGCGCTTTCAAAAGAATGAGGAAGCGATTTAAATGCTTCAGCAAAAATTGAGGACTATGAACCCTTACTTTTACTGATTCGCTTAATTTTGGACTTGTCCGTTTGAGAACGTAAATTTTATTTATACAAAATACAAAATTTTACACTTTCAAGGAAACGATGAAGAGAATCAAACGATTTAGCTAAAGTGCGGAATATGGAACCACGCTTTTACTAATTCGGTTAATTCCGGACTCATTAATTGAAATATTTTGTTGTGGATTTATTGTTTGATGATTTGTTGGGCTTTCGGGCCACTATGATGGACCTTCGGGTCAATTACCAGTACTAGACCTTCGGGTCATATGATGGACCTTTGGGTCATTTGTTGGGCGCCAAAATTTATGATGACAGTACTTGGTAGGCTTCGGCCATATGTTGATGCACGTGCGGCGTAGCTTAGGCTTGCCATATGATGGGATCGATCCACTTTTATGCTGATTTTTCTAGTTATATATTTTTGATTCTAGATTTTGTGAATTGCTGTTTTGAATTCAATTGTGAATTTGAAAATTGATTTTTATGGAGTTTGATGTGATTTCTTCATTTAAGCTATGTAGATTTCTTATGTTGAATAGTCTCATTCGAGATTATTATTATTTTTCTTTGATGTTGTTTATGATGCATTCACTTCTAAGAATAAATTAGACTGATCCATTTATTATTTTCTTTTAAATAATACTCGGGTCAGACCGAGTTATTTTAGGATAGTCGCTATCTCTAATTCAGTCGCAGCTTCAGCTTTTGGGGATTTCACATCATCTTCTGTTTAGTCTTCGTGGAGTACTTTTGGTGTATTGACTCTCGAGTCATGTATGTGTTGCTGGATATGTATATGTACATTTGGTTCATGTGAACTATTGATTGTTGAAGCATGTATCCAGATTTGTCTTCCGCTATATATCTGATATTTTTGTTCTGTTGTGATTATACTTGTCTGTGTTGCTGTTATTATGAGTTATTCTGAATTTTTCTTTAGCCACCGTAGTTTCGTTTTAGATTTGGAATGAATATATATCTTTGGGAGTAATTTACACAACTCCTATCGATGTAATCAATACTTGTCTAAGGCATAACTTATGGATGGTCGCTTCTAACAAGCCTTATTCTTCGCAATAGCAGATGTTATTCCTTATAATAACCTTTGTTATTGTGAGCATAAAGGTGGGGCGTCATAGCTTGGTATCAGAGCTGAGATTCAGAATAAATTATAATAAACACAGAACAGAAGCAGAATGGAACATGCGTTACAACTATTCGAGGGTTTTATTCGTGCCTTTCTAATCTATTCTTTCCACTTTAACATGTGGCGTATGTCTTGGAATAAATTTCATATTCCGTAATATTCCATTTGTTAAAATTCTTATCAATTGTGTGCTGTTTTAACTAATCCTTATCTTCTCTTGTTCTCTCAGCTTATGGCTGGAAGAGGTAGAGGGAAGCGTTCTTCTGCAGACTCGTCTAGTGGTTCTCATCCGGACGGAGTCTATATGACAGCAAATCAGTTTATGGAGCTATTTCGGGATACTCAGCCTTCTGTTGCTACTCCCGCAGCTCCTACTCAAAAGTCTGCCTTCGCCCGCATGTGTAGTGACTATTCCCACCTTGGAGGTCAGCCTTTCAAGGGATCGGAAAGTGTAATGGAGGTTCAGACTTGGTTGCACACTTGTGAGCGCATATTTTCTCGGATGGATCTTTCTGATCATCATCGCGTTCTCGTGGCATCTAGCATGTTGCAAGAGCGTGCGCTTGATTGGTATGAGCTTTTTATTACGGAAGTTGATGAGTCCTCTCTCTTGTGGATTCAGTTTAAGGAACGTTTCGAGCTTAAGTTCGTTCTTGAATCAGAAAAGGCTAATCTTGCTCATAGTTTCCTTGAGTTGAAGCAAGGAAAGTCCTTTGTTTCTGATTATGTTGCATCTTTCGAGGCCTTATCCAAATACGGAGTTGAGTTTATTAACACTCCACGTAAGAAGAATCTTCATTTTGTTGATGGTTTGAAGAAGTATTTGAAGAAAGTTCTTTTGCTTCAGCTTAAGCTCTCTTTTGAGGAGCTTGTTGATTCGGCTCTTTGCCTTGAAGCTGTTGAAAAGGAACGTGATAGTGGTGATGAGGTTGAGGTTTCTAAGAACCCCAACAAGAAGAGGTTTCCATTTCATAAGCCTAATTCTTCCAACCAGAAGAAGAAGAAGCAAGCTACCTCTAGTTCTCAGCCTAGTAGTGCACCTTCTGTTCAGAGGGCGTGCTATAATTGTGGTTCTTTGGATCATCTTCTTCGTAGCTGTCCTAAGCCTCGCATTTATCGTTATTGCAAGAAAGAATGTCATTGGGTTTCTGATTGTCCTATTGCTCCTAAGGGTTTCAAATCTTGGAAGCTTAATGTTGCTAAAGCTTCTGGTGATTCTTCTCAGCCCAAAGGTATTCTTCCTTCTGTTTTGGAAGGTTTTATTTTATTTCATGGTCGTTCTATTAGAGTTCTTTTCGATACGGGTGCATCGCATTCATTCGTGTCAAAGGAGCTTGTTGGTGTTGTTCCTTTGGATGTTGTTAGTCTTTGCGACCCTTTGAGGAATGTAAATCCTATTGGTGGATCCGCTACTCTTGGTTTGTTGTGTGTTGATGTTGAGATTATTCTTTGTGGTTTCTCCTTTCATGCGAATCTGCATGTTATGGATCATCTTTTTTTGACATGATATTGGGTATGGATTGGCTCGTCCATTATGAAGTTCAACTCCTATGTCCCGAAAGAACTTTATATCTTAAGCATCCCGATGCTAGCAAGCAGTTATCTATTATATTTCGAGACATGGATCCTACTTTGAATGCCCTCATTTCTTCCTTCGAATCGGAGGATGTCTTAGATAATATTCAAGTTGTTTGTGATTTTTCCAATGTCTTTGAGCCTATTTCATGTTTGCCGCCGAAGAGGGCAATTGTAACATCCCGAAAATTTTCGACTTTCGAAAATTCAACATCGATAC
The DNA here is from genome assembly GCA_030737815.1 of Allium fistulosum. Taxonomy (NCBI): domain Eukaryota; kingdom Viridiplantae; phylum Streptophyta; class Magnoliopsida; order Asparagales; family Amaryllidaceae; genus Allium; species Allium fistulosum. Next base: position 54,503,572 of record CM060904.1, read on the forward strand.
TCACTTTATCGACTGCCGAGCCATCGAATGCCGGAAACCCGAAAAGTTATGGTTTTAAAAGAAAAGGTAGAAGAAAAGATAGAAGAGAAAGAAAGAAGAACAACAGAACAACATCAGAACAGAAAACAATATCAGAATCTCACATATCGCAACGGAACAATATATAATAGATAAATGAATATCATTTAAAAACAAAGAATTATATCTGTTATTACATTACATCACATCATATCATCAGAGTCAATAAACAACAATGGACAGTTATATAAACTTGTCCTCATACAGAATACACAGCGGAATAAATACTACCAGATACAAATACTACGTCTCGCCATTCAGCTTGCTTCCAAAGCTCCAGAATATCCAGAATATCCTGATAACATAACTCTAGACTGCCCGTGTGGAAATTGGTGGGCACCCAGAGTTTAGAAGGGAAACAATAAACTCCGAGTCAGTCATGGTGACTGGTGTGAGATCGTAAAACAGTTATTCTTTATATAACAACAAAATATTTTTAAAGTCAATTCGAAATGCTTTTGGAAAATGAAACTACCATAAGACCTCCCGCCACACACACAATGCAAACGCAGACTTGGAGGAGATTTCTTCTTATGATAGTCAAAGATGCTTACTACGCGAAAATCAAATTCTTTTTTGATATTATTACTAGTGCATAGTGCAGAAAGTAATTTCGAAAGTAGAATATCAATCTTAGCCAGCATAGGTACCATTATAGTATGCTTGCTATAGCTACCATATTAAATGGCAGGTTCTACAACTAAAACCGTACACGTCGCGTATTGTTTCTTTGGATTTCCAACAAATGGTCAGGCTAAGGAACTTCCTATCCACGATGGGTACGTCCCTGGAATAGACGACCCGAGAACCTAACCGGATCTCTGCCAACACAAGGCCGGGTTACCTCTGCAAAAATAGGTAACTACTGACACGCGTATGCCATCCCCCGATCGTCACCGATCTTCCCGAGGATCCCCGATTCGCAACAAAACCACATAGATAATAATAATGCAGTAACCACAGAGGTTAAGTATCTGGGCTCCATACCATGATACCACCTTTATCCAGAAGGAATGACATACACTAAGGGGCGCTACTCCCTAGAACCTTGCTGCATTCGTCCTGTTTCGACCATTTCCGGGGTGTGAGGCTCGACGAAGTCTCGTCCACAAAGCTACGCTTTCTCAAAAAGCCCTGCTTCGGGTCAAACAAAATGATCAACCTATGATCACAAAGATATAAGATCAAACAAATGATCATATCACAAATGATCAAACACTGATCATTTCACAGCAACACTCAGTATGCCACGTTACCAAATTGGGATATATCGCTGATAAATTTCAACTACATAACCTCTGAGCTCGTACGTCTCAGAGAAGGGTGTTAAGCTAAGAGAATAAATTCTCCGCCACCAACAGAAATGTATTTGAAAGAAATCAGCTTTATATCTCAAATTGTAACGTCAGACACACAATCCATACAAGTCTGTTCCGGGATCGAACAGAACCGAAGGCACTTCTCACGAAGCCCTTGCATATCCGGATAAATTTCTAATCACGTCAGGACTTTCCGTCACTAAGGGTGATAAAACCTCTAAACAGAAGATCAGTCGGTGTAGAGTAACTCGACGGTAATCCTTCCGTTTTCAAAAATATCCGGTCTTCAACACCGGTCTTCAAATGCAATTCATAACGACGTATCACATATTCGGAATGGGTTATACGACCCCATGGTCCTTTCCCGGTTAACCCGAATAGTGAGCGTTTATTTCAAAAATAAGTGTGGCATTCAAATTCATCCAATTCACAACAAATACCTATCTAAGGTAATTATTGATAGTCGGTTATTTACTATCAATAAAGATGCGCAACATCATCAGATTCCAAAAAATTTTCCAAATTATTTCATCTTCAAAAATATCTTTATTAGATATAAAATTTCCACACTTAACATTTGAAAACAATTTCAAATCAATTTTCCACACTTCAAAAATAAATCAATATTTATTTTCAAACGACTTCGCTTTCTTTTATAAATTCCATAGTGAATTTATATCTTCCAAAATATCTACTGATATACGATTTTCAATCGTTTTCAAATATTAAATTTCAATTTATCTTTAAAAAGATAAATTCTCAAAACGTTTCACTTCATTTTGGAAAACATTCCATACTTATTTAACAATAAGTGTTTCACAAATCTTTTATTTTCAACATTTGAAAATACTCGATATACTTAAAATCAAATTAAGTATATATTTCATTCTTTAAGGAAATCTATTTTCTATAACAACATCAATTCGAGTCAAAACGAATGTTACGTAAAACATCGTTACGACGACTCAAAATCACTAGTATAGGGATTCAAAATTAAGATAGATATGTAAATCCCAATACTAGATAAAAACATTTCCTTTCGGAAATCATTTACTATAACAACAGTGTTATAGTCCACCATTTCCTTAAATTTCTCGAAAACGTCTATTTCAACAACAAGTGTTGAAATCTATGCTTTCGATTCATAATACATTTTAAAATACCTTTAAAATGTTTAACTTCATTTTTAAAATATTACTACATCTTCAAAAATATCCATTTTACTTAACAATATATTCACTGTCCAAAATCGTGAATAAAATTCACTTAACCCCATTTTAATCATTTCTACACATTTTTATTTCAATAAAAATTCGCTATTCAAAATCGTGAATATATCTTCTTAAATAATCTTCTATATTAAATTTATCACATTCAATCTATTTCGAATTTATAAGCGCGTTTATAAATTCTATTTCTATTTATAAAGCTTCAATTTATAAATCTCATTTTATTCACAATTCGATTCGTACCTCAAACTTTATACCAACAATCCATATTATAAGTTAATAACTTATAATTCCTTTATTTTCAAAAATTGTTCTTTTAAAACTTTACAACTGTAAAGTTTATTCCTTTATAAATCATTTTAACATCGTTTCTATTTTTAAATTCACATTCCCTTATTTCAATTGGATTCATTTTCCAAATATTCACTTTTAAATCTAAAATCAAATTTCAACTTTATTTCTAATTCTACTTCAATTCCAAATCAATTACAAATTGATTTCTAAATTTATTTTCACTACTAAAATAAATTCCTTATTCTTTTCAAATTATTCAATATCCTGTTTTTAAATGGATTCTTCAAATTTATAATCACTATTTTACGAAATCCATTTATTTAACATTTTCACTTGATTCTGGAATAAATTCGATAAGGTTATAAAAATTAACTTTTTATACTTTAAAATTTTCTTTCTTCAAAATTTATTCAATTTCAAAAATTGATTCACTTAGACATTTCTACTTTGATTTCAAAAATTCAATTTCGTTTATTTTTGGAATCCAATGATGTCAAAACATCCATTCAGCTAAATTTTAGCTTTTCAAACAATTTCCAGATATCAATTCAATAACAACAAAAATCATTCACAGATTATCACATCACAGTAGAAATAAATTCAATCAATGTGAGGGGTCCAGTTGGATCCCTCCAACCTGTTTCCCTGCATCCAAAGATGTTAGCACAATACCAATTCCGCTCCAGTACGGAATTATCGTGGTATATAGGTTTTTATAAATCCGCTTACTAACGGCGCAATAGGGTCTCATCCGCTATACGAGGCGGGAAATCATCAATCCAATATATACATATGCCAATATGTATATATTGCTATATATAATAGATATACCCTAAAATATCTAATAGCACATTCAATAGCAATCAACACAATCAATAAATAACTGAAAATTCCACTTTCATTTTTTGAGTGAGAAAAATCTCACCTTAGCTTTTATTAGCAATCCAATTTCCAATCCAGTTTGTTTTTCTCGACTTTAACCTTGTATCAAACAGTTTTATACAGTTTATCAATACCCGAAATAATCGAATAATAAATTGCCATTTGACAATTTTATTTTTAATTCACCAGTGATTTTATTTTAACCCGGTTTTCTTTAGATAAATTTATTCAACCAAATTTCTTTTAAATGAATCTGTTTAACAAAAAATTAAATTTAAGACTAAATTTCCTTTAACAAATTATTTTAAGTGACAAATTTTCTCCTACCAATTTATTTCTAATTGAATCGAATTTCCTTTTAAATAAAATCTTTTGGTATCAAAAATAACTTAAATTACCAATTCAATAAGTATATTTATTACTTTCAAAATCTTATATATGTAAACTATTTTTTTCTGTTTTGCTGTATATACATTTTTTTTCATTTCACATTAAACTTTCTCTTTAATACCAATCTTTGGTAAACTAAAAATTAAACAAGTTAATAAAATAAATAAATCACCATAGCTATTTTATTTTTTTTGGTTATCATTATTATTATTTTTTCCTGCATATATAAATATTCAAACATTTAAAAATAAAATTACCTCACTGTCGCAGTCAAATGTACGCGACCCCGATCGAATGTCACCGGAATCCTCCTTCGTGAAGTTCGTCGCGACCTTCGCTGAACCCAGGCATCGCGACCCCCTTGCTTAGCATCTCGAGGTCGAACTCGAGCTCCTCTCGCGTGTGTGAGCGTACGTCGCTGCCAGCTCGACATCGAAACCACGCCGATCTTCTCGAATCCACTGCCATTACCCAGGTCGCCGCCTACGCGCTTCCACGAAACCCCCCTTCGTTCGACCTCCACCTGCTCACGAACGCCACGCGCGACTCCAATTCACGAGCGCCACCATCTCGTCGCATGCTTGTCGCGAACCTCCCCCAGTCCCCCGATCTTCGCGAGCCACTCGCGAGATTCGCGAATCTCTTCTGACCTTCGAACGCGCGAGCTCCCAGAGACAACGTGTCGCCATGATTTCTTTGTTCATGAATTTGCCGTGCTCGATTAAATTTTTCAATTTGGGGATGGGAGTGAAAATACTGGAGACTTATATTTTTGAAGCCCGGCCATTTTATTTCTCGTTTGATTTAAATCTGAAAAGAGGAAGGAAGGGGAAATTTAAAAATGGAAGAGGATGGTTCGCACGTTTATTCTCGTGATTCTCGGCGTAGACACTGGGGCGTGCTTTACGGGATGATAACGTGGTGATGAGTGACCAATTTAAATTTAAATTAAAATTCGAATTCGAATGAATTTCGATGCGTTTACACGTCGTGTGCTCACAGATTAACTCCAAAAACTACGAAATTTGGAATCCGACAATAATTCAACGTTACGGACCCAATGGAACTGGTTTCATCGAATTCCGAGACTGTTTGAAAAATGACTATTTTTAAATATCGATCCGAACGATTTAATTTTCAAAACTGAACGAAACACTTTGAAATACAATTGTGAAGTTTCTATTATCTCCAGAGTTATCATTACCAATTTTAAAAGCTTTTGAAATATTTTCCTTCAGCTTTAAATTGAAGATTTAAATTTTTATTCGACTATCAATAGATTAAATTTTATAATTTAATCGCCAAATTCGAAGTTCAATCGGGAATTCAAATTAAATCATCGTTCAAATATTTAAAATTAATTAAATATTCTCAATTTAATTTGATCAAAATTCTGGGTCGTTACAGACTTCCCCCCTTAAAAGAATTTCGTCCTCGAAATTACAAGTTAGGAAAAATGGTGTCCTTAACTCGTCTACTATTTTTCACAATCTAAATAGTTTTATCAATTCATCAAAACAAATCTTTCTACTAAAGATTCGTTATTCATTCAACTAAATTTCCAACTTGAATTCTAAGTTCCAAACAACATTGTTTGACTTCTGTAATATCCCGGAAATTTTAACAATATCAATTTAAAAATCTGTTAAATAATTAAATTGATATTGATGATCTTTGATAATAAGATTTGAATTTAATTTAATAATCTGATTTAATTAGTATTAATTGGTGATTTTATCTTTTAAAAGTTAATAAGATATTTTCTATTTGAATATATATATTTATTTATATATATTGTAAATAGAAGCTTTGGGTAAATTGGGAATTTAAATTTAATTTAATATGACTTTTCAAGGTTATTTAAATAAGTAACTTTATAGTTTAAATATACTTTAGGTAAATATTTTAATTGCTTAAGATATTTTTACTTAAGTTAAAAATATATAAGAGTTAACAAAAATGGTTTGTTTTGTTTCTTTTTAAATATCACTTGATAATATAATCTCTTATATAAATTATTTAAATATCAAATATGTTAATTTCATATAATAAGTATAATGTATTATTTTTATTAATATGAATGGATTTTAAAGAATATGAAATTGTTATTTAATTGAATAAGTAATTGTATATGAATATATTTATAACTTGACTTTTAAATGGAATCTTAGGATTTAATTAAAATTGAATTTGAAATTAAGTTTTGAAATTCAATAGAATAAATATTTAAATTTGTTGTAGAGTTTAGAAAATTGTATAAACTTTTAGTTATAAATAAATTTAGTTTTCTTTCTTTAAAAAGTAATTTGTATATATATAGATAAGTATTTTATAAATAAGAAAAGCCATTTTATATACTTCTAAAATAAATAAATATGTAAAAATTACTTAAGAGACATGTGTTATTTTCTAAAGTCATTGTTTTAACATGTGTAATTTAAGTAACCAATGTTTATGACAAGTGTCTTCATTTATTTTATTTTCTTTTATTTTTATTTATTTAGCATAAATTCTCCTATTTACACATATGCATTTCTTTACTTCATCTTTTCTATTTCCTTCTCAAAAACAAGATAAACTCAAATCTTTCCTCTAGAACAAATCTGATCAGTAACCATTTCTCAAACAAAATGTGATCATGTTCAAATCTGATTTTCAAATACTCAAACTCCTCACAAAACTACAATTTCAAAGCCTGCATGTTTAATCTGAACATCTGCAACTCAGTTTTAAATTTCAAAAAGCATACAAATCATTTATTTTCTTCAATCTATGAAGTATCCTCAAAATCAAAAGCCTGTAAATCTTCCTCAAACCAGAAATTCAAGAAAAATCAAACCCTGTAATACATTTCAAAATCAAAAGTCTTCTGTCTGCATTTTTCAAAAAAAACCTGGAAACATCTCAGAGCTACCTGCATTCAATTGCAATCTGGAAGCCAGCATACATATAATTTAAATCAAGTTTAAAGCCAGCAATGCAAGTTTATATTCAAAAGTAAAAAGGAATCTGGATTTGTTCAAGTCTGCATGCAAGTCTAAAACAACAATATCACAAGTTTTATCAAAAGCAAAGAAGATTTGGCATTATATTTTCAAGTCTTCAAAACAGTTTTCAAAATCAAGGCTCTGTCCTCATTTGTTTCAGGTGAGTAACATCATAAATTTAAAGCTTTAAGAATATGTTAATGTTGCATGTTCGTCTCTAAGAACAAGTATGTTTGTGAAAATATTTAAATCTCTGTGTGCCTGTATATGAATGTTTGGTGTGCATTGCTGTGTGACTGTGTTCCCTCTGTTTTTAGTTCCAGGCTGAGATTTTCAAATCAAAATCTCTAACTCTTGATAAAATCTTGTAAAGACCTAAAGTATTGAATAAAATTGGGTGTTGAATCATGGCTGTAAGTCTAAAAATATGTTTAAGTCAAAATAATTTATATTGTCTCTGGAAATGAATAAATTTCAGTACAAATTTAAATTAAGGTAAATGTCTATCTTCAAGATATATAGATTCAGGTATATGAATCGAATTCTTAAACTAAAATTCGATTTTTAAAACTAAAATCATAGTTTTTAGTTTAGAATTAAAAGAGCAGTTCTGATTTTAATTAAAAATGGATTTTAGGTTAGAACTGTTAATCTAAGAGGATTGATTTACCAATATCATGTTTGGTAATAGTGGAATGATCAAGGACGAAGGGAAAATTACTAGAATTTAAACTAAGGCAGTGAGGTAGAAATAATTTAGGATTTAAATTTTTAAACCTAGTTTTAACTAGGTTAAGAAAATCGATCATCTCAACGTCTAGGTTGGATCGAGTTCGACAAAACTCTGGGAAATTGTAGTTGTGATGTGGATGAACTCGTCGCCGAAGTCGCTAGCGCTCTGGTGATCAGTGGTGGAAGAACGAGGGGTTGTTGCCAGGTTTTGGAAGTGTAGTCTGTGTTCCAGTTTTGGGTCTTTAGGCTCGATCTCGATTTCGATCTAGTTTCAATGTTCGAATGGTTGAATTCTGGTGTAGGGATGATCGTCGACTGGTGGGGGAAGTCGTGGATGGTCGGGAACGCCGCTGGTGGATGTGCACGTGTACGAGATCGTGGGTGTATCTCTGGTGAAGTCTGGAAATTAACAGAGGGTTACTCGAGTTGTTTCGTGGGAGACTCGGGATTTTTGATGTGCGACTCGAAGTAGATTATGGTGGGCTCGAGTGCTTTGTGTTGCAGAGTTTTTGTGTTTTTTTTTCTGGACTAGAGTTTATTAGAAAAATTTCCGAAGTCAAGTACGTTTTGACTCGAAGTATTTTAAGCAAGGCTCGGGTAAGTCTGGTTTCCAGATTCTAAAATTAAACTGTTTAAATTTTTAAAACAAAATTTAAATGGTTAAGTAGAAGTTTTAAACAAGTCTTAAGTCTAAGTTTAAAACTGATTTAAGTTAAATTTAAATCTCAGTTCAAAAATATATAATATGTTGTTGAAATTTAGAATATTTAGCAACCTTTAAAAATGATTAGATAGTTGAATTTAGAAAGATGAAGTTTTAAGTTTGCAAGTAAGTTGTAATATAAGTTTTAATCTAGAATTAGTATTAAATCTGTAATTTAGTTTTGAAATAAAAGAAGGTTTTTAAATTAAAATTGTTTAATAAATTTAATTGGTTAGAATATATATTAAAAGGATAGAATTTAAAAGTAAATTGATTTAAATTCTTAAATTCTTTTACAAAATTAGTATTTCTCCACCATATGATTTAAGAGTTGTAAATGGATTTTAAAGTTTGTTAAGGTTAAATTTTTATTCATTTTAAATCTCATATTTAAAATGGAATTTAAAGGAAATTTGAAAGTTAAATGTTTCAAATATGTTTGAATGATAAATATCATTAATAAAGAAATGTTTTCTTAAGACTTAATGATTTGTGAGGAAATTAACGAATAATTAATTTAATTGATTAATTAATCATTTGGATTAATTAAATAGGTAATTAATGGTTTAAACAAATTAATTTATGACTAAAGAATAATTAATTAGGAATAATTAATTTGTAATTAAGGATTATAAATTAGAGTATTAATTAATGGTTAGGAATTAATTAATAAAGTAATTAAATATTAATTAAGTTATGGTTAACACTTAATTAATTAAATAATTAGAGATTGATTAATTGGTTATTAAGATTTATTAATTTAGAATTAATAATAATTAATATAAGTTAATTACTTAAGGAAAGTAATTAAATAATAGTTAATGAAGTCATTAACTATGGATTATTTAATAATTAATTAATAGGATTAATTTTAATAGTTAATTAGATTAATTAATTTGAAGATAATCAATTATAGAATTTGTTTTAAATGGAATTACTTAATGAAAGTAATTAAGAATTAATTACTTATTGTAATTAATTAAAGTTAATTTGATTAGTTAAGTTAATTAATTAAGTTTAATTAATTTAGAATAATCAAGAAATGATTTGATAATAATTACTTAATGTAATTATTAAAGTAAGATTATTTAGGGATGTAAATAATAAGATAATTACTGGAAGTAATTAATTGAATGGTGATGTATTAATGAAAGTAATTTAAGTTTAATTACTTTGAATAATTAATCAAGGGATTAATTAAGAAATTAATTAAGGAGAATTAATTTAGTTAATAAAGTAATTAAGAATAGTTAATTACTGATTGAAGATTAATCAAGGTGATTAATAAATGTTGTTTAATTTAAAGTTAATTACTTAATGTAATTAATTTAATTAAAGTAATTAATAATTAATTTGTAATTAAGGATCATTAATTAATATAATTAATGATGTAATTAAGATTGATTAATTAAGTATAATTAATAAATGAAGTGATTAATTAATGTAATTAATTAAGGTTTAATATAATTAATTATAGTGATTAATTTAATTAATTATAGTTAATTAATTAATGAAGTAATTAAAGGTTAATTACTATAAGTGGTTAAGGTTAATTAATTTGAGTAATTAATTAAAGATAAATAACTTGAAGGTAATTAAAAGATAATTAATCAAAGATGATTAATTGAAAAAGGTAATTAGAGGATAATTAATTAATTTGTAATTAATTAATGTTTAAGTAAGAAGGATTTATAAAATAAAAGTAATTAATTTAATTAACTTTAAATTAATTAGAGATGATATAGATCATTACTTATGGATGGATGATAATACTGAATGCTTTGCATTTGATTGATATCTCTGATGAGATATATGCTATGTGATATGGATGTTTAGTTGAATTGTGATAATATGGATTATCTGATGATATTGATAATGTTGATTATCTATTGTGAATTATCTTTCTAAGTGTATAAAGATAATTGAATTAAATTGTTTTAACCTTTAAAACAACTTGGCCTTAAAAGATACGTTTTGGATTTCGATGAGACCGGGATCGGGTTTCCGTATACCGGATTTCCAGGTCTGGAGACCCGAATACCACATCGATCCAAATTAACGATAGGTCGTGAATCTCAAGTGAAGATAAAGATTCAGAGTGCAAGGGTTATTGTCGTTAACTCTGAGGGTGATTCCAAAACGAGTGTAACGAGATAATGCCTTCGGTTTCGTTCGAACCCGGAACGAACTTGTATGGACTGAATGCTTTCAGAACATCGTCAGGTGGACGATGAGCATTCTAAGTGATGTGTTCTTTTCTAAGGTAATCGTGACCTCAAGCCTCACAAACCGGGAATGGCTAAAACAGGGGAGGTGCAGCAAGGTTAGTGGGTAGCACCCAAGTAGGACAAGGTTACCTCTGTCTAGATGTCCCTTTCTATTTTCGACTTAGTGTGTGCGGTTGAATCATGACAACCGTGGGGTATCTTGTGCGGGAATTATCCAGTAAGGGATGTTCCGACCTTGTGTTGCAGGGGATTGGGAGTGATCCTCGGTACGGTGATCTAGGCCACGTACTGTGACGGGCGGTACCCCGGTAGCCCTGCCATTGATGGAATCCAAACTCCAATAAGTGCCGTACGTATTAGTTGTGCCCAACTATGTTGGAACGTGAGATGTAAGCATTCCAGCTATTTCTGTATTTTACTTGAAAACCCTAGACCCTATTATAATACAATCGAATTTCCTATCAAATGTTTTGGTTAGCGTAAGGTAAAAACTTACCCATGTTTATTTGTGGGAAGTCTTACGTGATACCTTTTCTTTCAAAAGGTTTTGAAGTTAAACAAGTTTAACCTGTTACTCACACCAGACCCATGTCTGACCCAAGTTGTTTATTTCTGTTTTATAAACTCTTGGGTACTCAAATTTTTACGAGTAGCCAAGGGATTCAGGTTTAGCTTTGACGAGTAATCTGGAGGAGCAATGGAGCAGGAGGCTTCGGCGTTGTAGATGTAGATAGTAGTTTTCCGCTGTGTTGATCTTTGTATTGATCTGTATTGTGTTGAGATGTAATAACTAGACAGATGTTTATAACTGTCTAGTATGTGATGTGTAATCTGTGTAACTCTGATAGATGATGTATATGATACTATGTAATATTTATGTGATATATTATATTTCGTTTCGTTTCCGCTGTGAGTATCTGTTGTTGTTTTCTTTTCTCTTCTTCTCTTTTCTATTTCTCACCCCTTTCTTTCTTTCTGTCGATGCGATTTTCCGGGAGTGGAAAGTCGGGTCGTCACACGTGGTATCAGAGCTTAGGTTGAGCGAATGCCTAAGCTTTTGGTTAAGTGAATATCAGAGCTTTTGGTTGAGTGAATACCTAGCTCTGGAGTGGTATCTATCGTGAGAGAGCGTATTTGTAATTTTTATATAACTATATTTATATATCTATTCTACCTATTTGTTGGGTTACCTGTTCGGGTTTTCCAATATGAGTTCTAAAGGTAGATAGGGTAGTGGTGTGTGTAACACGACTACCAATGGTTGGAATTAAGGTTGGAAGTGTATTTATCGAGACTGTAGACCCAATACTGTCTCGAGTAAGTTTTGCTGTGATGAAGGATTTCATCGAATCTCTGAAGGAAACCTGTTAAGGTTCGGAGTTTATCTGTAAAATTGGATGAGTAGAGTTTGGATCTATCGGTTGAACAGAAGCAAGTGATGGTATCTTGATACCTCAGGTAATAGTAGCTGTGTGATGAGATGCAGTGACGATGGATGTTCCCGAAGATGTTTTCTTTGGAACAAGTTTAAGGAAGTGTGTCTGTTTCGGTGATTGAGGCTGAGTTCAGCACGGTGTTTCTGTTTGGTTTGGAGTTCGAGTTTCTCGAAGATCTTTGGATAGGAAGTCCTTGGCATCAGTGTCAGCAGTGCAACTCGGAGTGTTCTGTGTTGGCAAGAAGTTTTCTGGCTGAGTAGTTTTTCTGAAGGTGAAGTTCAGAAGCAGCAAAGAGGATCCATTTCTTCGATAGATTGGATAGTTAAGTATGGGCTGTTCTGATTTGTTAAGAGAGAACAATTTTCCTTGAAAATAGGTTGGGTTGATCGCAAAAGTGACTTGCGATAGTTTGAGGGTTCTCTTGGGTTATCAGAATTTTTCTGAGTGTCTTCAGAGAAGTCAGGAGTTGTCCGCATCTGAAGGTTGAGTTTTCTTATCGACTGGATTCCAGGAGTAGTACCGGTAGTTCAGTCTAGTTGAAGGATGTTTCCTAGAGATGGAGTTGGAGCAGCAACTCAAGTTTTGATGAAGTATCTGAGTTTTATTTATGGATCAGTGAACCTTATTTCTGGAATGAGTTGTCCAGTCTGTGCTTGTGTTCTACCTCAGATCAGAATTGAGCAGCGAAAGCAGTTTGGAATATATATCTGGATAGAAGAAGTAAGTTTGGAATCTACTGATGTTGCGAAGTAAAGTTATGTTTGGATCTCTTCGGTGTTCTGATTTGGATAAGTAATTGGTCTACTTGATTGAATTGCCAGTTTGGATAATTGGAATTCATTGAGTTTTACGTATCTCTGAGGGAGTACGTATTTGATCTATCTCTGGTTTTAGAATCAGCAGTTCAGGAAGTTTGATTGTTGAGTCAGACTCGTCTGTAGTCTGATATTCTGTTTAGTTCTGTAGATCTAGATGAGTAGGAGATCTATAGCTTAGTAGTTTAGATTGTTGTAGAGCGAGTATCCCGGTATATATATACTTGGGGAAACTCGAGGAATTCTATCTAGAATTTTGTCTGGATAGTTAGATTTGATTGATTGGATGAATTGGTTGCTATGGTTGTTAGCATATGGATGATAGTATATGCTTGTGTTTTAAAATTTAAAATCTTTAATAAGATTATTAAATTACCTTTGTTTAAATTTCGGGGACGAAATTATTTTAAGGGGGAAGGAATGTAATATCCCGGAAATTTTAACAATATCAATTTAAAAATCTGTTAAATAATTAAATTGATATTGATGATCTTTGATAATAAGATTTGAATTTAATTTAATAATCTGATTTAATTAGTATTAATTGGTGATTTTATCTTTTAAAAGTTAATAAGATATTTTCTATTTGAATATATATATTTATTTATATATATTGTAAATAGAAGCTTTGGGTAAATTGGGAATTTAAATTTAATTTAATATGACTTTTCAAGGTTATTTAAATAAGTAACTTTATAGTTTAAATATACTTTAGGTAAATATTTTAATTGCTTAAGATATTTTTACTTAAGTTAAAAATATATAAGAGTTAACAAAAATGGTTTGTTTTGTTTCTTTTTAAATATCACTTGATAATATAATCTCTTATATAAATTATTTAAATATCAAATATGTTAATTTCATATAATAAGTATAATGTATTATTTTTATTAATATGAATGGATTTTAAAGAATATGAAATTGTTATTTAATTGAATAAGTAATTGTATATGAATATATTTATAACTTGACTTTTAAATGGAATCTTAGGATTTAATTAAAATTGAATTTGAAATTAAGTTTTGAAATTCAATAGAATAAATATTTAAATTTGTTGTAGAGTTTAGAAAATTGTATAAACTTTTAGTTATAAATAAATTTAGTTTTCTTTCTTTAAAAAGTAATTTGTATATATATAGATAAGTATTTTATAAATAAGAAAAGCCATTTTATATACTTCTAAAATAAATAAATATGTAAAAATTACTTAAGAGACATGTGTTATTTTCTAAAGTCATTGTTTTAACATGTGTAATTTAAGTAACCAATGTTTATGACAAGTGTCTTCATTTATTTTATTTTCTTTTATTTTTATTTATTTAGCATAAATTCTCCTATTTACACATATGCATTTCTTTACTTCATCTTTTCTATTTCCTTCTCAAAAACAAGATAAACTCAAATCTTTCCTCTAGAACAAATCTGATCAGTAACCATTTCTCAAACAAAATGTGATCATGTTCAAATCTGATTTTCAAATACTCAAACTCCTCACAAAACTACAATTTCAAAGCCTGCATGTTTAATCTGAACATCTGCAACTCAGTTTTAAATTTCAAAAAGCATACAAATCATTTATTTTCTTCAATCTATGAAGTATCCTCAAAATCAAAAGCCTGTAAATCTTCCTCAAACCAGAAATTCAAGAAAAATCAAACCCTGTAATACATTTCAAAATCAAAAGTCTTCTGTCTGCATTTTTCAAAAAAAACCTGGAAACATCTCAGAGCTACCTGCATTCAATTGCAATCTGGAAGCCAGCATACATATAATTTAAATCAAGTTTAAAGCCAGCAATGCAAGTTTATATTCAAAAGTAAAAAGGAATCTGGATTTGTTCAAGTCTGCATGCAAGTCTAAAACAACAATATCACAAGTTTTATCAAAAGCAAAGAAGATTTGGCATTATATTTTCAAGTCTTCAAAACAGTTTTCAAAATCAAGGCTCTGTCCTCATTTGTTTCAGGTGAGTAACATCATAAATTTAAAGCTTTAAGAATATGTTAATGTTGCATGTTCGTCTCTAAGAACAAGTATGTTTGTGAAAATATTTAAATCTCTGTGTGCCTGTATATGAATGTTTGGTGTGCATTGCTGTGTGACTGTGTTCCCTCTGTTTTTAGTTCCAGGCTGAGATTTTCAAATCAAAATCTCTAACTCTTGATAAAATCTTGTAAAGACCTAAAGTATTGAATAAAATTGGGTGTTGAATCATGGCTGTAAGTCTAAAAATATGTTTAAGTCAAAATAATTTATATTGTCTCTGGAAATGAATAAATTTCAGTACAAATTTAAATTAAGGTAAATGTCTATCTTCAAGATATATAGATTCAGGTATATGAATCGAATTCTTAAACTAAAATTCGATTTTTAAAACTAAAATCATAGTTTTTAGTTTAGAATTAAAAGAGCAGTTCTGATTTTAATTAAAAATGGATTTTAGGTTAGAACTGTTAATCTAAGAGGATTGATTTACCAATATCATGTTTGGTAATAGTGGAATGATCAAGGACGAAGGGAAAATTACTAGAATTTAAACTAAGGCAGTGAGGTAGAAATAATTTAGGATTTAAATTTTTAAACCTAGTTTTAACTAGGTTAAGAAAATCGATCATCTCAACGTCTAGGTTGGATCGAGTTCGACAAAACTCTGGGAAATTGTAGTTGTGATGTGGATGAACTCGTCGCCGAAGTCGCTAGCGCTCTGGTGATCAGTGGTGGAAGAACGAGGGGTTGTTGCCAGGTTTTGGAAGTGTAGTCTGTGTTCCAGTTTTGGGTCTTTAGGCTCGATCTCGATTTCGATCTAGTTTCAATGTTCGAATGGTTGAATTCTGGTGTAGGGATGATCGTCGACTGGTGGGGGAAGTCGTGGATGGTCGGGAACGCCGCTGGTGGATGTGCACGTGTACGAGATCGTGGGTGTATCTCTGGTGAAGTCTGGAAATTAACAGAGGGTTACTCGAGTTGTTTCGTGGGAGACTCGGGATTTTTGATGTGCGACTCGAAGTAGATTATGGTGGGCTCGAGTGCTTTGTGTTGCAGAGTTTTTGTGTTTTTTTTTCTGGACTAGAGTTTATTAGAAAAATTTCCGAAGTCAAGTACGTTTTGACTCGAAGTATTTTAAGCAAGGCTCGGGTAAGTCTGGTTTCCAGATTCTAAAATTAAACTGTTTAAATTTTTAAAACAAAATTTAAATGGTTAAGTAGAAGTTTTAAACAAGTCTTAAGTCTAAGTTTAAAACTGATTTAAGTTAAATTTAAATCTCAGTTCAAAAATATATAATATGTTGTTGAAATTTAGAATATTTAGCAACCTTTAAAAATGATTAGATAGTTGAATTTAGAAAGATGAAGTTTTAAGTTTGCAAGTAAGTTGTAATATAAGTTTTAATCTAGAATTAGTATTAAATCTGTAATTTAGTTTTGAAATAAAAGAAGGTTTTTAAATTAAAATTGTTTAATAAATTTAATTGGTTAGAATATATATTAAAAGGATAGAATTTAAAAGTAAATTGATTTAAATTCTTAAATTCTTTTACAAAATTAGTATTTCTCCACCATATGATTTAAGAGTTGTAAATGGATTTTAAAGTTTGTTAAGGTTAAATTTTTATTCATTTTAAATCTCATATTTAAAATGGAATTTAAAGGAAATTTGAAAGTTAAATGTTTCAAATATGTTTGAATGATAAATATCATTAATAAAGAAATGTTTTCTTAAGACTTAATGATTTGTGAGGAAATTAACGAATAATTAATTTAATTGATTAATTAATCATTTGGATTAATTAAATAGGTAATTAATGGTTTAAACAAATTAATTTATGACTAAAGAATAATTAATTAGGAATAATTAATTTGTAATTAAGGATTATAAATTAGAGTATTAATTAATGGTTAGGAATTAATTAATAAAGTAATTAAATATTAATTAAGTTATGGTTAACACTTAATTAATTAAATAATTAGAGATTGATTAATTGGTTATTAAGATTTATTAATTTAGAATTAATAATAATTAATATAAGTTAATTACTTAAGGAAAGTAATTAAATAATAGTTAATGAAGTCATTAACTATGGATTATTTAATAATTAATTAATAGGATTAATTTTAATAGTTAATTAGATTAATTAATTTGAAGATAATCAATTATAGAATTTGTTTTAAATGGAATTACTTAATGAAAGTAATTAAGAATTAATTACTTATTGTAATTAATTAAAGTTAATTTGATTAGTTAAGTTAATTAATTAAGTTTAATTAATTTAGAATAATCAAGAAATGATTTGATAATAATTACTTAATGTAATTATTAAAGTAAGATTATTTAGGGATGTAAATAATAAGATAATTACTGGAAGTAATTAATTGAATGGTGATGTATTAATGAAAGTAATTTAAGTTTAATTACTTTGAATAATTAATCAAGGGATTAATTAAGAAATTAATTAAGGAGAATTAATTTAGTTAATAAAGTAATTAAGAATAGTTAATTACTGATTGAAGATTAATCAAGGTGATTAATAAATGTTGTTTAATTTAAAGTTAATTACTTAATGTAATTAATTTAATTAAAGTAATTAATAATTAATTTGTAATTAAGGATCATTAATTAATATAATTAATGATGTAATTAAGATTGATTAATTAAGTATAATTAATAAATGAAGTGATTAATTAATGTAATTAATTAAGGTTTAATATAATTAATTATAGTGATTAATTTAATTAATTATAGTTAATTAATTAATGAAGTAATTAAAGGTTAATTACTATAAGTGGTTAAGGTTAATTAATTTGAGTAATTAATTAAAGATAAATAACTTGAAGGTAATTAAAAGATAATTAATCAAAGATGATTAATTGAAAAAGGTAATTAGAGGATAATTAATTAATTTGTAATTAATTAATGTTTAAGTAAGAAGGATTTATAAAATAAAAGTAATTAATTTAATTAACTTTAAATTAATTAGAGATGATATAGATCATTACTTATGGATGGATGATAATACTGAATGCTTTGCATTTGATTGATATCTCTGATGAGATATATGCTATGTGATATGGATGTTTAGTTGAATTGTGATAATATGGATTATCTGATGATATTGATAATGTTGATTATCTATTGTGAATTATCTTTCTAAGTGTATAAAGATAATTGAATTAAATTGTTTTAACCTTTAAAACAACTTGGCCTTAAAAGATACGTTTTGGATTTCGATGAGACCGGGATCGGGTTTCCGTATACCGGATTTCCAGGTCTGGAGACCCGAATACCACATCGATCCAAATTAACGATAGGTCGTGAATCTCAAGTGAAGATAAAGATTCAGAGTGCAAGGGTTATTGTCGTTAACTCTGAGGGTGATTCCAAAACGAGTGTAACGAGATAATGCCTTCGGTTTCGTTCGAACCCGGAACGAACTTGTATGGACTGAATGCTTTCAGAACATCGTCAGGTGGACGATGAGCATTCTAAGTGATGTGTTCTTTTCTAAGGTAATCGTGACCTCAAGCCTCACAAACCGGGAATGGCTAAAACAGGGGAGGTGCAGCAAGGTTAGTGGGTAGCACCCAAGTAGGACAAGGTTACCTCTGTCTAGATGTCCCTTTCTATTTTCGACTTAGTGTGTGCGGTTGAATCATGACAACCGTGGGGTATCTTGTGCGGGAATTATCCAGTAAGGGATGTTCCGACCTTGTGTTGCAGGGGATTGGGAGTGATCCTCGGTACGGTGATCTAGGCCACGTACTGTGACGGGCGGTACCCCGGTAGCCCTGCCATTGATGGAATCCAAACTCCAATAAGTGCCGTACGTATTAGTTGTGCCCAACTATGTTGGAACGTGAGATGTAAGCATTCCAGCTATTTCTGTATTTTACTTGAAAACCCTAGACCCTATTATAATACAATCGAATTTCCTATCAAATGTTTTGGTTAGCGTAAGGTAAAAACTTACCCATGTTTATTTGTGGGAAGTCTTACGTGATACCTTTTCTTTCAAAAGGTTTTGAAGTTAAACAAGTTTAACCTGTTACTCACACCAGACCCATGTCTGACCCAAGTTGTTTATTTCTGTTTTATAAACTCTTGGGTACTCAAATTTTTACGAGTAGCCAAGGGATTCAGGTTTAGCTTTGACGAGTAATCTGGAGGAGCAATGGAGCAGGAGGCTTCGGCGTTGTAGATGTAGATAGTAGTTTTCCGCTGTGTTGATCTTTGTATTGATCTGTATTGTGTTGAGATGTAATAACTAGACAGATGTTTATAACTGTCTAGTATGTGATGTGTAATCTGTGTAACTCTGATAGATGATGTATATGATACTATGTAATATTTATGTGATATATTATATTTCGTTTCGTTTCCGCTGTGAGTATCTGTTGTTGTTTTCTTTTCTCTTCTTCTCTTTTCTATTTCTCACCCCTTTCTTTCTTTCTGTCGATGCGATTTTCCGGGAGTGGAAAGTCGGGTCGTCACAACTTCTAATTTCAAATTCGAGTTTACATTCAACTTAAACTTTCAAAATTTTCTCAAAAATTTTCTAACACTCGAAATTTTCGAAAAATTTCGCCAGCGTCTCCTTTGCGCGGCTAATACGGCACGACTACAAAACGTCCCTACGGACTCTCAGAATTCAAAAAGAAAAAGAAAAAGCCAAGCGGCTAGAGAAGAAATCAGCAAAAACTCATATTATAATTCAAATATGTACCTTTTTCGAGCAATTCGAATTATCTGTGAAATAAATTT
This sequence comes from Allium fistulosum, assembly GCA_030737815.1. Taxonomy (NCBI): domain Eukaryota; kingdom Viridiplantae; phylum Streptophyta; class Magnoliopsida; order Asparagales; family Amaryllidaceae; genus Allium; species Allium fistulosum. The sequence continues at coordinate 54,523,421 of CM060904.1, forward strand.
TCCAATCCCTTTATACACCTGTATATCCTACTAGCCATTATATCTAGTTACAGCATTCAATCATTTTGCAAATTCGATTACAAATTTTCAATATCAACTGCTTATATCATCTTTAGTTCACTATTGAAGTTATATCCATTATCTTCAATTTTTCATTTCAAACTTCATTTAAATTCAATTCACCATTTCAATTCAACTTGAATTCAATTTATCTTCAATTCTGAAATATTGAATTTATCAGTTATCTTTCATTCATTCATAACTGCACTATTTTAAATTAGTTCCAATTACTAATTCATTCGTCTTCAATTTGAATTTCATTCGAATCAGATTTCAAATATTCTATAAGTTATCAACTTATTTACATCTTGATTTATACAATCATTTATACATTCACCTTCACAATTCCATTTCATTAAGGGATTTTATTTTCAATTATCTTCTTGGAATTCTAGTTCCATTTATAAATTCATTTACAATTTATATTCACCATTTTATAAATATTTTTATATAGCATTCCAGAGTTTACCAACATTTCAAAGCCATTTTTGAAAACAAATCAAATTTATCTTTTGAATTTTCAAAAACCAAACCCAAATTTTCAAACAACTTCCATTTAAAACAATTTGGCAGCAATTTCCTCTTCTGGAAACCCGAAAATGAACATCAGTAATGCTGCAGTCATTACCGAAGTTATTTTCCAGCGACCGAAAAGAGTTTAGAGTTTTTCATCTCTTCAAAATATTTTTCAAAACCTTCGAAATTCATTTTCAAATCAAAAAGGATTTAAACTTTTCAAATCTCCAAAATTTTCAGATTCTTTTCAAAACATTTCCAAAAACTTCTCTGGAATTCCGTTTTAAATTATAATTCACATTTATAATTTACATTCTCTAATTTCATTCGTATGTGAATTAATTTCTTAACTTTGGAGTTTCGGTTTGAATTTCTTATCCAATTTCATATAATAATGATAACATTTCCATATTATCACTTCCTAACAACCAAACATCCATATACTATAATAATTCATAGAAAAACATTTCTTTTCTATACAAAAATAGTTTTGGGCAAAATTATTTCATTCACCCTATTTTAAAACAATACTATGTCGTCTTGCCTCGTTTAAGTGTTTAGAAATCCCTATCGATAATATGGCGTCCCACATACCGACCAAAATTCACAAACATCTCAACGGATAAGCAAACACAATATAAAATAATTTTATATTCACTAACAAATACGCGCTCGTATCTATTATTACACTCAACTCATTCTAGAGTACTACTGACTCTATCTCTAATGAGTAATACCCAACAGAGCAGGGTTGTCGCTTAACCATATGCTCTGATACCACTTGTAACATCCCGAAAATTTTCGACTTTCGAAAATTCAACATCGATACTCACTTTATCGACTGCCGAGCCATCGAATGCCGGAAACCCGAAAAGTTATGGTTTTAAAAGAAAAGGTAGAAGAAAAGATAGAAGAGAAAGAAAGAAGAACAACAGAACAACATCAGAACAGAAAACAATATCAGAATCTCACATATCGCAGCGGAACAATATATAATAGATAAATGAATATCATTTAAAAACAAAGAATTATATCTGTTATTACATTACATCACATCATATCATCAGAGTCAATAAACAACAATGGACAGTTATATAAACTTGTCCTCATACAGAATACACAGCGGAATAAATACTACCAGATACAAATACTACGTCTCGCCATTCAGCTTGCTTCCAAAGCTCCAGAATATCCAGAATATCCTGATAACATAACTCTAGACTGCCCGTGTGGAAATTGGTGGGCACCCAGAGTTTAGAAGGGAAACAATAAACTCCGAGTCAGTCATGGTGACTGGTGTGAGATCGTAAAACAGTTATTCTTTATATAACAACAAAATATTTTTAAAGTCAATTCGAAATGCTTTTGGAAAATGAAACTACCATAAGACCTCCCGCCACACACACAATGCAAACGCAGACTTGGAGGAGATTTCTTCTTATGATAGTCAAAGATGCTTACTACGCGAAAATCAAATTCTTTTTTGATATTATTACTAGTGCATAGTGCAGAAAGTAATTTCGAAAGTAGAATATCAATCTTAGCCAGCATAGGTACCATTATAGTATGCTTGCTATAGCTACCATATTAAATGGCAGGTTCTACAACTAAAACCGTACACGTCGCGTATTGTTTCTTTGGATTTCCAACAAATGGTCAGGCTAAGGAACTTCCTATCCACGATGGGTACGTCCCTGGAATAGACGACCCGAGAACCTAACCGGATCTCTGCCAACACAAGGCCGGGTTACCTCTGCAAAAATAGGTAACTACTGACACGCGTATGCCATCCCCCGATCGTCACCGATCTTCCCGAGGATCCCCGATTCGCAACAAAACCACATAGATAATAATAATGCAGTAACCACAGAGGTTAAGTATCTGGGCTCCATACCATGATACCACCTTTATCCAGAAGGAATGACATACACTAAGGGGCGCTACTCCCTAGAACCTTGCTGCATTCGTCCTGTTTCGACCATTTCCGGGGTGTGAGGCTCGACGAAGTCTCGTCCACAAAGCTACGCTTTCTCAAAAAGCCCTGCTTCGGGTCAAACAAAATGATCAACCTATGATCACAAAGATATAAGATCAAACAAATGATCATATCACAAATGATCAAACACTGATCATTTCACAGCAACACTCAGTATGCCACGTTACCAAATTGGGATATATCGCTGATAAATTTCAACTACATAACCTCTGAGCTCGTACGTCTCAGAGAAGGGTGTTAAGCTAAGAGAATAAATTCTCCGCCACCAACAGAAATGTATTTGAAAGAAATTAGCTTTATATCTCAAATTGTAACGTCAGACACACAATCCATACAAGTCTGTTCCGGGATCGAACAGAACCGAAGGCACTTCTCACGAAGCCCTTGCATATCCGGATAAATTTCTAATCACGTCAGGACTTTCCGTCACTAAGGGTGATAAAACCTCTAAACCGAAGATCAGTCGGTGTAGAGTAACTCGACGGTAATCCTTCCGTTTTCAAAAATATCCGGTCTTCAACACCGGTCTTCAAATGCAATTCATAACGACGTATCACATATTCGGAATGGGTTATACGACCCCATGGTCCTTTCCCGGTTAACCCGAATAGTGAGCGTTTATTTCAAAAATAAGTGTGGCATTCAAATTCATCCAATTCACAACAAATACCTATCTAAGTTAATTATTGATAGTCGGTTATTTACTATCAATAAAGATGCGCAACATCATCAGATTCCAAATAATTTTCCAAATTATTTCATCTTCAAAAATATCTTTATTAGATATAAAATTTCCACACTTAACATTTGAAAACAATTTCAAATCAATTTTCCACACTTCAAAAATAAATCAATATTTATTTTCAAACGACTTCGCTTTCTTTTATAAATTCCATAGTGAATTTATATCTTTCAAAATATCTACTGATATACGATTTTCAATCGTTTTCAAATATTAAATTTCAATTTATCTTTAAAAAGATAAATTCTCAAAACGTTTCACTTCATTTTGGAAAACATTCCATACTTATTTAACAATAAGTGTTTCACAAATCTTTTATTTTCAACATTTGAAAATACTCGATATACTTAAAATCAAATTAAGTATATATTTCATTCTTTAAGGAAATCTATTTTCTATAACAACATCAATTCGAGTCAAAACGAATGTTACGTAAAACATCGTTACGACGACTCAAAATCACTAGTATAGGGATTCGAAATTAAGATAGATATGTAAATCCCAATACTAGATAAAAACATTTCCTTTCGGAAATCATTTACTATAACAACAGTGTTATAGTCCACCATTTCCTTAAATTTCTCGAAAACGTCTATTTCAACAACAAGTGTTGAAATCTATGCTTTCGATTCATAATACATTGTAAAATACCTTTAAAATGTTTAACTTCATTTTTAAAATATTACTACATCTTCAAAAATATCCATTTTACTTAACAATATATTCACTGTCCAAAATCGTGAATAAAATTCACTTAACCCCATTTTAATCATTTCTACACATTTTTATTTCAATAAAAATTCGCTATTCAAAATCGTGAATATATCTTCTTAAATAATCTTCTATATTAAATTTATCACATTCAATCTATTTCGAATTTATAAGCGCGTTTATAAATTCTATTTCTATTTATAAAGCTTCAATTTATAAATCTCATTTTATTCACAATTCGATTCGTACCTCAAACTTTATACCAACAATCCATATTATAAGTTAATAACTTATAATTCCTTTATTTTCAAAAATCGTTCTTTTAAAACTTTACAACTGTAAAGTTTATTCCTTTATAAATCATTTTAACATCGTTTCTATTTTTAAATTCACATTCCCTTATTTCAATTGGATTCATTTTCCAAATATTCACTTTTAAATCTAAAATCAAATTTCAACTTTATTTCTAATTCTACTTCAATTCCAAATCAATTACAAATTGATTTCTAAATTTATTTTCACTACTAAAATAAATTCCTTATTCTTTTCAAATTATTCAATATCCTGTTTTTAAATGGATTCTTCAAATTTATAATCACTATTTTACGAAATCCATTTATTTAACATTTTCACTTGATTCTGGAATAAATTCGATAAGGTTATAAAAATTAACTTTTTATACTTTAAAATTTTCTTTCTTCAAAATTTATTCAATTTCAAAAATTGATTCACTTAGACATTTCTACTTTGATTTCAAAAATTCAATTTCGTTTATTTTTGGAATCCAATGATGTCAAAACATCCATTCAGCTAAATTTTAGCTTTTCAAACAATTTCCAGATATCAATTCAATAACAACAAAAATCATTCACAGATTATCACATCACAGTAGAAATAAATTCAATCAATGTGAGGGGTCCAGTTGGATCCCTCCAACCTGTTTCCCTGCATCCAAAGATGTTAGCACAATACCAATTCCGCTCCAGTACGGAATTATCGTGGTATATAGGTTTTTATAAATCCGCTTACTAACGGCGCAATAGGGTCTCATCCGCTATACGAGGCGGGAAATCATCAATCCAATATATACATATGCCAATATGTATATATTGCTATATATAATAGATATACCCTAAAATATCTAATAGCACATTCAATAGCAATCAACACAATCAATAATTAACTGAAAATTCCACTTTCATTTTTTGAGTGAGAAAAATCTCACCTTAGCTTTTATTAGCAATCCAATTTCCAATCCAGTTTGTTTTTCTCGACTTTAACCTTGTATCAAACAGTTTTATACAGTTTATCAATACCCGAAATAATCGAATAATAAATTGCCATTTGACAATTTTATTTTTAATTCACCAGTGATTTTATTTTAACCCGGTTTTCTTTAGATAAATTTATTCAACCAAATTTCTTTTAAATGAATCTGTTTAACAAAAAATTAAATTTAAGACTAAATTTCCTTTAACAAATTATTTTAAGTGACAAATTTTCTCCTACCAATTTATTTCTAATTGAATCGAATTTCCTTTTAAATAAAATCTTTTGGTATCAAAAATAACTTAAATTACCAATTCAATAAGTATATTTATTACTTTCAAAATCTTATATATGTAAACTATTTTTTTCTGTTTTGCTGTATATACATTTTTTTTCATTTCACATTAAACTTTCTCTTTAATACCAATCTTTGGTAAACTAAAAATTAAACAAGTTAATAAAATAAATAAATCACCATAGCTATTTTATTTTTTTTGGTTATCATTATTATTATTTTTTCCTGCATATATAAATATTCAAACATTTAAAAATAAAATTACCTCACTGTCGCAGTCAAATGTACGCGACCCCGATCGAATGTCACCGGAATCCTCCTTCGTGAAGTTCGTCGCGACCTTCGCTGAACCCAGGCATCGCGACCCCCTTGCTTAGCATCTCGAGGTCGAACTCGAGCTCCTCTCGCGTGTGTGAGCGTACGCCGCTGCCAGCTCGACATCGAAACCACGCCGATCTTCTCGAATCCACTGCCATTACCCAGGTCGCCGCCTACGCGCTTCCACGAAACCCCCCTTCGTTCGACCTCCACCTGCTCACGAACGCCACGCGCGACTCCAATTCACGAGCGCCACCATCTCGTCGCATGCTTGTCGCGAACCTCCCCCAGTCCCCCGATCTTCGCGAGCCACTCGCGAGATTCGCGAATCTCTTCTGACCTTCGAACGCGCGAGCTCCCAGAGACAACGCGTCGCCATGATTTCTTTGTTCATGAATTTGCCGTGCTCGATTAAATTTTTCAATTTGGGGATGGGAGTGAAAATACTGGAGACTTATATTTTTGAAGCCCGGCCATTTTATTTCTCGTTTGATTTAAATCTGAAAAGAGGAAGGAAGGGGAAATTTAAAAATGGAAGAGGATGGTTCGCACGTTTATTCTCGTGATTCTCGGCGTAGACACTGGGGCGTGCTTTACGGGATGATAACGTGGTGATGAGTGACCAATTTAAATTTAAATTAAAATTCGAATTCGAATGAATTTCGATGCGTTTACACGTCGTGTGCTCACAGATTAACTCCAAAAACTACGAAATTTGGAATCCGACAATAATTCAACGTTACGGACCCAATGGAACTGGTTTCATCGAATTCCGAGACTGTTTGAAAAATGACTATTTTTAAATATCGATCCGAACGATTTAATTTTCAAAACTGAACGAAACACTTTGAAATACAATTGTGAAGTTTCTATTATCTCCAGAGTTATCATTACCAATTTTAAAAGCTTTTGAAATATTTTCCTTCAGCTTTAAATTGAAGATTTAAATTTTTATTCGACTATCAATAGATTAAATTTTATAATTTAATCGCCAAATTCGAAGTTCAATCGGGAATTCAAATTAAATCATCGTTCAAATATTTAAAATTAATTAAATATTCTCAATTTAATTTGATCAAAATTCTGGGTCGTTACAGCAATTGAGTTCCGTATTGATCTTATCTCTGGTGCTCATCCTGTCAGTCGTCCTCCCACGAGGATGTCTGCTAAGGAAAATGAGGAACTCAAGCAACAATTATCTGAGTTGGAAGCTAAGCATTTTATTCGTTCTAGCTCATCTCCTTGGGGCGCCGCCGTTGTTTTTGTTAAGAAGCCAGATGGTACTCTTAGCCTTTGCATTGATTATCGCAAGCTTAACGAGCTTACTATCAAGAATAGGTATCCATTGCCTAGGATCGATGACATGTTCGATCAATTAAGTGGCGCTAAACTGTTCTCCCAACTCGATCTCGCTACCGGTTTTCATCAGTTGCGAGTTGCGGAAGATAGTATTCCTCTTACAGCATTCCGTACTCGTTATGGTTCTTACGAATGGCTTGTTATGCCGTTCGGTTTGACGAACGCTCCGGCGTATTTTGTTGATCTTATGAATCGGATATTCCGGGAATATCTCGATAAGTTCGTCTTGGTTTTCATTGATGATATTCTTATTTATTCCAAATCTGAAGCCGATCATATTCAACGTTTGGAGATTGTTTTGAGCACTCTCCGTCAGCATCAACTTTATGCCAAATTCTACAAGTGTCACTTCTAGGAGAATAAGGTGAAGTTTCTCGGTCATATTGTTTCTTCCGATGGTATTTCTGTCGATCCCTCCAAGATCGAATCTATTCAGGATTGGAAGAGGCCCGAGACCGTTACTGAGATTCGTAGTTTCCTTGTATTGGCGGGTTATTATTGCCGGTTCATTAAGGACTTTTCTCGTATTGCTTTACCGCTTACCACTCTTACGAGAAAAGCTGTTCCTTTTATTTGGTCGAATAACTGTGAGAATTCTTTCTTGAAGTTAAAAGATCTCCTTACTCATGCTCCTATCTTAGTGGTTCCCGAAGGGAATCATGATCTTGTTGTTTATACCGATGCCAGTGGTTATGGACTCGGTGCTGTTCTCATGCAAAAGGATAGAGTAGTTGCCTATGCTTCTAGACAACTAAAGCCTAACGAGATTCGTTATGCTACCCATGATTTGGAGTTAGCCGCTATAGTCTTTGCTTTAAAGATCTGGCGACATTATTTATTGGGTGAGCATTTTATTCTCTTCACTGATCACAAATCTCTGAAGTATTTATTTACTCAGAAAGAACTTACTATAAGGCAACAGCGTTGGCTCGAATTTCTTGCTTCATATAATTTCGATATTCAATATACCCCGGGTAAGGGTAATCGAGTTGCTGATGCGCTTAGTCGCAAGCAGCAAGTTGTTGTTTCCATGATGCTAGCAGAGTGGAATATTTTGGAAGCTTTATCTCTTTGTGATATTAGAGACCGTCCTTCAGTTTCTGATTCTCCCGTGCTTTTATTTAGCATGGAAGCTCGTCCTAGTTTGTTGGATCGTGTTGCCAATGCCCAGAAACAAGATCCAGATCTTGCTTATCTTATTCAGAGTTGTAAATCGGAATCCCGAAGTGATGATCTAAAGGATTTCGATATTGATGTTCAGGGTTGTATTCGGAAGAAGGGTAGATTGATCGTGCCTAATGTTTCTAATCTTAGAAATGACAATCTTGAGGACTGTCATCGTTCTAAGTATACTATCCATCCGGGTAGTAGTAAGATGTATGCGAATATGAAGCGCTTATACTATTGGGAAGGTATGAAGCGTGATGTTGCAAGTTATGTAAGTCGTTGCATGACTTGTCAACTTGTTAAAGTAGAACACCAGCGTCCTAGTGGTCTTTTGCAGCCTCTTGAGATTCCATTATGGAAATGGGATCAAATTTCTATGAACTTCATTGATGGTCTACCTCGTTCGAGGTCGGGCCATACTAGTATTTGGGTGATTGTTGACAGATTGACTAAATCAACCCATTTTATTCCTATCAAGTCCAATCGGACTGCTCCTTTGTTGGCTAAGCTGTTTATTCCTATCATGTAGATGATTATATTCTATTTCATTTGGTTGTGTATATCAGCAATTGTAAGGACAAGTTGTTATAACCGTCCATGCTGAATAGGTTGTATACTTTGATTGATGTCTGTATAAGTTAAGTTACAGTTTTGTTTTATGTAAAAATTTGTTCAATATTATAGATTATTCATTTCTGCTGTGAGATTCTGTGTTGATCTATTTTTCTTTCTATCTTCTTTCTACTTTCTTTTCTTACTATCCGCTTTTTTGTTCGATTCGGACTCGACAAGTGTGGTAAAGTTTCAGTTCGAACTGTACGGAAAAAGTGGGTCGTGAAAAAATGTAATTAAACATCACGTCAATATGAGTTAAGACGATAACTGCAAATTATGAATGTAATAAAGGTATAGAAATGTTAATTATATTCCCAAGGCAATAATTGATTTAATAAAAAGAGTGAAACAAAAATAAATTAATTTATTGAGATTTTAAATTATAATAAAATTGACAAAAATTCAATGTAAATGAAACACTTCAACTAATATGGTAAAAGATGATAATTGTTTAATATTAGTGTAATAAGATATAAAAAATGTTAACTATGTCTATAGAGTAATAATTGATTGAATAAAACGATTGAAATCAAATTAAATCAATTTATTGGAATTTAATTATAATTAATTGGATTTAATTACAGTTGAAATTGAACACTGAGGTTAGTGTAATAATTAACACAGAATTGATATGTAAATTTGTATTAAATCATTGTAAATGACTAAGTGATCAAAAATGATGAAATTTTTAATTATCAATTTGAATGGGAAAAGTGATTTAATTAATTTATTTATTTAATGTAAAAATAGCCATTTTGGTCAATGTCTCGGATTTCAATGAAACTAGTTTCATTGGATCCATAACGGTGAATTATTGTGGAATTTCAAGTTTCATAGCGATTGGACTTGTCGTTTGATCATACGGACTCGAAACGCCTAGAAATCAATTTAATTGAAATCAATTTGAAATAAGCTGATTTTAATGCCAACTTCTTCATATGATAAAATTAGGACTTGAAACCTATTCCATTGAGTTTAAAACTATCAAAAACATCTATTTTGATATATAGGATGATATGTTTTCGTTCCGGAAGCAGAATGTGCTTTTCGGGTCGTATTTGTCGTTCCAAATCTATTCGGATGTTTATTCATTTCTTATCGAGCCTCGGTTATATAAATAGTTTTTCTCTCAAACCATAGGAGTCATTTTATTATTCTGTACATATATCTACTTCTATTTATCTCCTTCTTTTTAATGGCCGAAACAAATTCAATCTCAAAACCCTAAATTCAATTTTCAAATCAATTTCAAAAATTCAAACTCCCCAAACCCTATCATATTATATATCGATTCGAAGCACTCGATGAGCGCAATCTACTGCAATGATTCGTTTCTCGAATCGCATCATCATTTGTCCCGAAATAAATGAATAATTTTCGGTCGTTCATCGCACGTTGATCAACTTTGTTCGATCGATGAATCAGGGGTACCGTATTGAGGAGAGTGTCAAGTGGAGTTCATCTAGGTGGGTGGTAAGGCGAGTCAATGGTCGGATCACCTTGGATAGTTCAATTAGGGTTCAGCATATTGATGCGGCGGCTGGGTATGGTGCAGCTCCGATCGATGATGGTGACGTTCGTTGGTATTGTGGGGCATAAGGGAAGGTCGGAGTTTCGCCTGGAGTGGCGCGCTTGGTCGCGGGTGGACGTAGTGCGTGGGCGAGCGTGATAAGGCAATGGCGGCATGTAGGGTTGAACGAGGAGTCGCGTATTAGGGTTGCTAAGAGATGATGTCTGTTATGACATGTATTACATTATCTATTATTTTAATAGTTCTAATTTAAATCGTATAATGTTCTAATGTTAATAACTTTTGCGTACGAGGTCGGGTTTACGCGTGGTTCATTCCATTGTGATCGTATCGAAATTCCGGACATTTTGAACCTAGTTTGGACAAATTCTAAGATTGTTCAATTTTGGGCCTTTGTGACGACCCGCCCTTCACGACCCTCAAAAATCGACACAAAATACTCAACAGTATAATATGCCGATGATCGAATGCCGGAAAGACAGATTGTAGAAGAATAAGAAAGTAGGTAGAAGAAGAAAGAACCAACCAAATCAGAAACTCACAATCGCAGCGGATAAAATATAATATATAGAACAGAACTTTACACAAATCAAAACTATATCTGTTTATATACAATACATCATCATCAGAGTATATCAATACAACCAACCATAATGAGATACATGACTAACAACAATCATAGCAGCGGAATATAAACAAGTACGAATAATACGCCTCGACTCCAGCTCCTCTTCTGCTCCATAGCAACCTATCCTGTAATACTCGGTCTGACCCGAGCATTATAATAAAATAACACCCGAGTCAGTCTGGAATACCAGCGCATCATAAATACACCCAATTGATTATTAAAGTTTCAAAAATCCTTTGAAAACAAAAGCATCTCGTATGACCACGCCACAAATAAACATGTCGGGTTTTTACCTTACGATAGCTAAAACACTTTTTATAAAAATCCTCTGATATTATAATAGTGTCTATTTACAAATACTTATAAAATAGCCGAAATTGTTACATCTATTAAATTCCGGCATACTAGCCACAACGTGGGTAATACAAACAAAACTCGTACAAGGCACGTAGGGAGAATGGATTTCCAACGAATGACTAGGCACTGGGGTACCACCTGTCACAGTACGTGGCCTAGATCACAGTACCGAGGAGTACGCCCGCTCCCCTGCAACACAAGACCGGAATCATCCCTTACTGGATAATTCCAAGTAAAATCACCCCACGGTTGGGATCAGCAACCGCACCACTAAGCCGAAATAAAAGGGACATCTAGACAGGGATGACCTTACTCTCAAGTGGGGGCTACCCACGAAGCCTTGCTGCATATCCCCTGATTTTCAGTCATTCTCGGTTGATGAGGCTTGAGGCTTAGCGTTACCTTTACAGAACATTTCACTTTGAATGCCCATCGTCCACCTGACGATGTCACGAAAGCATTCGTCCATACAAGTCCGTCCCGGGTCCGAACGGAACCGAAGGCACTACTCCTACTACATCCATTTTGGAAATATCCTCAGGATTAGTAGCGACTAGCCCTTGCTCTTCACTGCTCCATCTTCGACTCCGAACACGTTACACGAAACGTACAAACCAGATCGAAGTGGTTTTCGAGAAATAAATCTCGATCCCGGTCTCTTCGAAACGATCTGCGCATTTGGCCAATATTGATAGTCGGTGATTTAACTATCAATTCACATTCACAAGCATCCATAAGCATCCATCACACAATAAATAATATCACACATTATTTATTCTTTCCCTTTAATATCTTTAAAAGATATATTTTCACATTTCAAAACTCATTTTGGAACGGATTCCCAAATATTTCTCCTTAACACGGTAAATCCCATTACCCTTTTATTCTCGTTGGAAATAACCAAGTATAAAACATTTTGCATTTAAAAACAGTTGGAATACTTTATATAGAAATATACTTTAAAATATGTAAATTACTTCTATCTATTTACTCAAAATATAAATTTCAAAACTATTTTAAATACTATTATTTAATATAAGATATAAATTCGATTTAAATAAAGGTTTAGTTTACTAAATTTAAAAGTGGAGTTTAAAAGAATAATACTAGCCTTTACCAATAACTTAATCATATAACTTTAAAACAAACTTGAAATTTCTTCTTCCAAAGTAATACTTTTCTTAAAATACTCTTTAAACAATTTAAAACTTTAACTTTTAATTAAATAGAAACCTTTAAAACTTTAACTTGGTTTTCCCAGAGAAACACTATCCCGTTCAACATTCCAAAGTATCCTTTATATAAATCCAAACGATTTATTTCAAATTCAATTTATGCTTACAACATAAATTCCCAATTCCATACTTATCTATAACTTCATCCGAAGTTCAAACTCAATTCCCATATCCGGAAATTCAATTTAAAATACAGATTAAACATTTTTAAGTAAGGTAAACTTGGAGAATTCTTAATTGAAAACCATATTTTCAATCTACTTAAATAAAATCCTAATGGAGAAAACGGCTTTTCAGAATATTGTATTTACAATTAAAACGATTAATTTATATTCGGAAGCTTCATTTTAACATATTTTACCTTTCCGGATATCACTATTCATCATTAAAATAAACCACTGTTATTTTACTCAATTTATAATTTCATAGAATTCATTTCCAGAAAATTTATATTTCACATTTAACGATTGATAAATTTTCCCCAATATTTAAAATCCCAATTTACCAATTTACATTTTCCATTCCAAAACAGATTCCAATTTTATTATCCCTTAAATTCTTTATTTATCAATTTCTTTGATTTCTTTTAAATCCCCAATCTATTCATTTATAATTTAATTATGGAATTATAATTTATACAACAATTTCACAGAACAATTTAAAATTCCAGATTTTATCAATCACAACATATAAACAGGTATCACTATCAATTATAAAATAATTGCTACATTGTGAGGAATCCAGTTGGATCCCTCCAACCTGTTTCTCCCTGCATCACAAATGTTAGCACATCACATATATAAATATCAATCCAGACTGATAATAACAATTATATTCAGCCAATCACACAGATATTTAAATATTATCTATTTAAAATGCATAGCATCCAGATGTGAGTGAGAAAACTCACCTTGAGTTTCGGCGAGCGTTCGAAATTTTAAATTAAACCGAACAACGTTCGATTTAACCCAAATTTCTACTTGCCCGGAATGATTCCCAAACTGCACCATAGCGTAGTACGCGTTCCTGCGATTCCAACGCATCCAGTTTCGTCCGGATCTGAGATAGTATGAGTTCGATATGAATTTTTGAAGTTTGAATATCAGTTTGAAAACAAATTCGTTTAAATTTTATTTTATTATACCAAACGAAATCACAGCCGATCGAAACAAGTTCCAGATCTCGGCCGTTCAACATGCTTCTCCCTCACGCGACATCAACAGCCGAACAAACCCATCGCACGCGCGCTAGTGTTCGAGACCGCACCACCATCGTTCGACTCCACGTCGATCAGGACCTACCACCGCGAAGACCTTCCCATCCTCTACCTTCGGCCCAGAGGTGGCTGCACTCGGTCGACCCTATGGCCCCCAAATCGCGATCGAACGGCCCATGATCACGGCCCCTAAACACCTCCATCGTCGCTCGAAACGCAATTCCCACCGTTGGATGTTAAGGTTTCGAAGTCCTCTTCGCATTTCTAGTTGGAAGATTTTGTTATAGTTGAGTGGATTTCAAGAAAAAGAGAGGAAGAAGACGAGTGCTATCAGCCATAGAAGAAAGAACGGCGGCTGAGGGAATAGATTAGGGTTTAGATGAAAACAAATGTTAATGTATATATAATTTAATATTATTTAATTTATAAAATATCTCAATTTAACCGTTAATGCAAACGACATCCAATTCTCACATTCCGACCGGCTATCCTGGGGTTTTTCCGCTTTCCGGACACAATGGAAGAGGTTTCGTAAGCTAATTTGATCGTATGCACGAGTTACAGAATTAAACGATCAATTTAAAATTAAATCGGTTAAATCGATTTCGATGCGTTTCGAGCTGCCACGGTCAAATGACAACTTCGATTGCTACGAAAATTGAAATCCGATAATAACTAACTATTACAGATCCAATGGAACTGGTTTCGTCGAATTCCGAGACTGTGTCCCGGAAGGCTATTTTAACTCGTCTATTAAATCGGGCGATTTTCAAAATTGACGAAAAAGCGAAAAATTTCACTTTTAAAATTTTATTAACTTAACAATAAATCATATAAAATTTATAAACACATTAAAAATCATTCTGGCTCATTCCGGACTAAAATCTGATTAAATTGCATTTTAATAATATTAAATTCATTTTTAAATTGATATAAAATCCCAAATATAAATTTACCAACTTTACAATTCATCTAAAATTCCCACCACACTATTTACTCTCAATTAACTAAAAATAAATTTTAAACCCATTTTTATCACTATTTACATTCAGATTTACCCTTATCTAAATTCCGAATATTTAAATTATTATTTCCCCATAAATCAAATTCAACGGAATCACTAAAATTAAAATTATAGCTTATTTTATTGATTGCATCTGATTCCCTCCATTTCAAAATCAATTAAATATCCACGTTAAACATTTAAAATGAATTAAATGTCCAAAATTTAATAACTCAAAAATCTGGGATGTTACATTCCTCCCCCCTTATAAAAATTTCGTCCCCGAAATTTGCTAAGGTAGAAAATACTCTCCAACCCATTTATTTCCAAATTTGCTTAGTTAAAAGCTTTATATTCACTTTCCAAAATCCTTTAGCCCACTCCCAAACTCAATTGCTACATTTACTCTAAAGCCTTTATTTTAACACTCGCTTTCAAAATAACTTTACTTATTAATAAATTTTCCCAAAACCCCCAAAAAATTTCTAACTCCCAAAATTTCTGAAAATTTTGGCGGAGTCTCCTTTGCACGGAGGAGTTTCTGCGATATCGCAGGATACACAAATATATATACATCGGCTCACATGGCCGGAAACCAAAATATATCACAATATATATATCATTTCCCAATTATATTTGCGTAGGCGTACCTTTAAGCAAAATTTTAATAGCAAGCGGCTAATATAACGCATAAACGCACTCCAACTCTCTCGAACGCCTCCGTACCTGTACTATACTCAACAAACTCATCAGTTTCAAGATATGAGCATTTTAACAACATTTCCAATGTAAATGCAAGCCAAACATAACCATTTCATAACCAAACCAAGCAAACTTTATCATTAACAATGTCAACCATACTTTATCAACAATTCAAAGATTTCAATCATCTTTTAATTTCTTATTCAAGTCCAAACTTCATTCTATTTCTCTTGAATGACTTGCATTCAAGTTTAATATTCTCAATTCATATTTACATCAATTTGATTACATGCGTATCACTTGCATCAATTTACTTCAGTTCAATTACAAATTTATTCACAATCAAATTCTTATTCTAATTTGAAGTATTTGCATTTCTTTTTATAATCCATTTCCCTTCATATGCAAACATTATTTATTAAACGGCAATTTATTCCAATTGATCCGAAATCAATTCCATTTGCTATTCTTAACCAATTCACTTGAATTCATATACTAATTCTTTAAATTAGATTCCAATCCAGTTTAACTTATGCAAAACTCATTCCATTGCTTGTTAAACAATTTAATTTCGAATACATGCTAATCTCATGTCCTTCAAGCAAAATAATCACCACTTAAGCTTATAACCATTTAAAATTAATCCCAACTTAGATTCATATAAATTTTATTCCATTACAAGGTTCACAAACCAAATATTTTCTCTTTCCAATGTAATTGTTAAATTACATTTTCCTTACATCTTTATTTCCATTAACCAAATTCAAGTTTATATTAATATCATTCGATCCTGGGTTATATTCAACTCATACGTTCTTAATTTACCACAATAATTAATGAATATCATTTCACTTTCAATTCAATTTTATTATCCAACAAATTCCATTCAAATTTCTTAATAAAGCTCATCCACAATCATTTGTTTCTTTCAATTTGCTTAAGTAGTTTCACAATATTACCATTATCTATTTAATTTTATTTCCATCTGATTCTCATTCAACCAATTTCAATTCATTTACAAAGTTTAATGCTCTTCGTTTATTTATCCAATCCATTTTAGATTTATTTTATCAACAAAGAGACCATTTAAATTATTTCTCTCATTTGAATTTACTTACAATTCAAACCATCACTATTATAATCTAATCCCATTATACATTCTCACTTCCAACATTTATTACCAAACTTAAATTTCATTCAACAACTGGATTTTTATTAACCTTTCAAATTTTGACCAAACTATCAAAATTCTATTCATTACCATACACATCCCATTTAATTTAGCTAATTTATTTCCAAACAATCATTTTGGACTTAATTGAGTAAGCATTTACTTCATTCAACATCATATCAACTAAACCAAATTCCCTTTCAATTTGATTCTTATCCAAATTTATTCCAAGTTTAACTAAATTTTATTTAGTCAAATTTCATTTAACCCACTTCTTTACTACTTAAATAAGAATTGAATTTCATTCAATATTGTTTATGATGCATCTGATATTTTGAATTTCACTTCAATCCATTTTATTCCTCCATACATAAGTTTAAAACTCATTTACCATTTTAAGTTTATTCACATCTTTTATATCTCACCTTACCTTATCTTACTTTACATTTCATTTAGGATTGAGTTTGAATTTGCCTCACCATCCAGCTATTTCCATTAATGAACTTCAATTTCAGGTTTCAATTTAATTTAACTTATCTTAAGTTAAACCCAAATTCATTCCATTCACCTTCATTTCTTCAGAGTAAATTTACATTCTAGAACAAAATTTCATTTTCCTTCTTATTTCAATCAACTTCATTCAGTAAATTCCCTAGTTGATTCATTTTAACTTTTACAGTTCAAATAGGATTTCCAGAATTCAATTACTCGGTTTTATTTCAAAACCATTTTGAAATCAAAATCAACATATTCCCATTTGATATATCAAATCCCAAATCCCAAACACCCTGCTTTTACCAAAACAATTTTCCCTTTAAAATTCCAAAATCACTTGTTTCCCAAACAAGTCCAAACAATGTCATAACCAACTATTTTGGTAGCAATCCATCACTTTAGAAACTCGAAAATGAATTCTGATGATGTGGCCAGCATCATCAGGATTATTTTCCAACGACTGTAGTGAGTTCAGTGCTTTCCACTTCCAAAATTTACCTCAAATCAATTTCCTTTCGAAAATATTTTCCAAAATATGCTCCATCATTAACTTCAAAACCTTTGGAAAACATTTCAACATTCCCAAAATTTCAATCAAATTCAATTTAAAACCCTTCCCAAAATTTCCGGGGTCAAAATTCTAGTTTAAATCAAATTTTAAATTTCACTTTTCTTATTTAAACATATTGAGTTAACTCTATTTGGTTATAAACCATTTTAATATTTTAACTTCTTATTTTCTTATATATATCATTTCAAATTTTAGAACATACTTTAATTTCTTATTTGATTATAGAAGAAACAACCAAACAAGCATCCAATATATATAATTTAGAAAACATATTTCTTTATATCAAAATATAGTTTTGGGTAAAATTATTTCATTTACCCTACTTTAAAAATAATACTATGTCGGTTTATCTTGTTTAAGAGTTTAGAAACCCCTATCGATACGGTTGTACTTCCCGCACCGACCAGAATTCATAAACACTCAACCGATAAGTCAACACAGTACAAAAACAATTTTATATCCACTAACAAGTACGCTCTCATAGCTATTAATACACTCAACTCATTATAGAGTACTTCTGACTCTATTTAAAAATGAGTAATTTTCCCACCAAAGCCTAGGTTGTCGCCAATCTAAGCTCTGATACCAAGTGTGACGACCCGCCCTTCACGACCCTCAAAAATCGACACAAAATACTCAACAGTATAATATGCCGATGATCGAATGCCAGAAAGACAGATTGTAGAAGAATAAGAAAGTAGGTAGAAGAAGAAAGAACCAACCAAATCAGAAACTCACAATCGCAGCGGATAAAATATAATATATAGAACAGAACTTTACACAAATCAAAACTATATCTGTTTATATACAATACATCATCATCAGAGTATATCAATACAACCAACCATAATGAGATACATGACTAACAACAATCATAGCAGCGGAATATAAACAAGTACGAATAATACGCCTCGACTCCAGCTCCTCTTCTGCTCCATAGCAACCTATCCTGTAATACTCGGTCTGACCCGAGCATTATAATAAAATAACACCCGAGTCAGTCTGGAATACCAGCGCATCATAAATACACCCAATTGATTATTAAAGTTTCAAAAATCCTTTGAAAACAAAAGCATCTCGTAAGACCACGCCACAAATAAACATGTCGGGTTTTTACCTTACGATAGCTAAAACACTTTTTATAAAAATCCTCTGATATTATAATAGTGTCTATTTACAAATACTTATAAAATAGCCGAAATTGTTACATCTATTAAATTCCGGCATACTAGCCACAACGTGGGTAATACAAACAAAACTCGTACAAGGCACGTAGGGAGAATGGATTTCCAACGAATGACTAGGCACTGGGGTACCACCTGTCACAGTACGTGGCCTAGATCACAGTACCGAGGAGTACGCCCGCTCCCCTGCAACACAAGACCGGAATCATCCCTTACTGGATAATTCCAAGTAAAATCACCCCACGGTTGGGATCAGCAACCGCACCACTAAGCCGAAATAAAAGGGACATCTAGACAGGGATGACCTTACTCTCAAGTGGGGGCTACCCACGAAGCCTTGCTGCATATCCCCTGATTTTCAGTCATTCTCGGTTGATGAGGCTTGAGGCTTAGCGTTACCTTTACAGAACATTTCACTTTGAATGCCCATCGTCCACCTGACGATGTCACGAAAGCATTCGTCCATACAAGTCCGTCCCGGGTCCGAACGGAACCGAAGGCACTACTCCTACTACATCCATTTTGGAAATATCCTCAGGATTAGTAGCGACTAGCCCTTGCTCTTCACTGCTCCATCTTCGACTCCGAACACGTTACACGAAACGTACAAACCAGATCGAAGTGGTTTTCGAGAAATAAATCTCGATCCCGGTCTCTTCGAAACGATCTGTGCATTTGGCCAATATTGATAGTCGGTGATTTAACTATCAATTCACATTCACAAGCATCCATAAGCATCCATCACACAATAAATAATATCACACATTATTTATTCTTTCCCTTTAATATCTTTAAAAGATATATTTTCACATTTCAAAACTCATTTTGGAACGGATTCCCAAATATTTCTCCTTAACACGGTAAATCCCATTACCCTTTTATTCTCGTTGGAAATAACCAAGTATAAAACATTTTGCATTTAAAAACAGTTGGAATACTTTATATAGAAATATACTTTAAAATATGTAAATTACTTCTATCTATTTACTCAAAATATAAATTTCAAAACTATTTTAAATACTATTATTTAATATAAGATATAAATTCGATTTAAATAAAGGTTTAGTTTACTAAATTTAAAAGTGGAGTTTAAAAGAATAATACTAGCCTTTACCAATAACTTAATCATATAACTTTAAAACAAACTTGAAATTTCTTCTTCCAAAGTAATACTTTTCTTAAAATACTCTTTAAACAATTTAAAACTTTAACTTTTAATTAAATAGAAACCTTTAAAACTTTAACTTGGTTTTCCCAGAGAAACACTATCCCGTTCAACATTCCAAAGTATCCTTTATATAAATCCAAACGATTTATTTCAAATTCAATTTATGCTTACAACATAAATTCCCAATTCCATACTTATCTATAACTTCATCCGAAGTTCAAACTCAATTCCCATATCCGGAAATTCAATTTAAAATACAGATTAAACATTTTTAAGTAAGGTAAACTTGGAGAATTCTTAATTGAAAACCATATTTTCAATCTACTTAAATAAAATCCTAATGGAGAAAACGGCTTTTCAGAATATTGTATTTACAATTAAAACGATTAATTTATATTCGGAAGCTTCATTTTAACATATTTTACCTTTCCGGATATCACTATTCATCATTAAAATAAACCACTGTTATTTTACTCAATTTATAATTTCATAGAATTCATTTCCAGAAAATTTATATTTCACATTTAACGATTGATAAATTTTCCCCAATATTTAAAATCCCAATTTACCAATTTACATTTTCCATTCCAAAACAGATTCCAATTTTATTATCCCTTAAATTCTTTATTTATCAATTTCTTTGATTTCTTTTAAATCCCCAATCTATTCATTTATAATTTAATTATGGAATTATAATTTATACAACAATTTCACAGAACAATTTAAAATTCCAGATTTTATCAATCACAACATATAAACAGGTATCACTATCAATTATAAAATAATTGCTACATTGTGAGGAATCCAGTTGGATCCCTCCAACCTGTTTCTCCCTGCATCACAAATGTTAGCACATCACATATATAAATATCAATCCAGACTGATAATAACAATTATATTCAGCCAATCACACAGATATTTAAATATTATCTATTTAAAATGCATAGCATCCAGATGTGAGTGAGAAAACTCACCTTGAGTTTCGGCGAGCGTTCGAAATTTTAAATTAAACCGAACAACGTTCGATTTAACCCAAATTTCTACTTGCCCGGAATGATTCCCAAACTGCACCATAGCGTAGTACGCGTTCCTGCGATTCCAACGCATCCAGTTTCGTCCGGATCTGAGATAGTATGAGTTCGATATGAATTTTTGAAGTTTGAATATCAGTTTGAAAACAAATTCGTTTAAATTTTATTTTATTATACCAAACGAAATCACAGCCGATCGAAACAAGTTCCAGATCTCGGCCGTTCAACATGCTTCTCCCTCACGCGACATCAACAGCCGAACAAACCCATCGCACGCGCGCTAGGGTTCGAGACCGCACCACCATCGTTCGACTCCACGTCGATCAGGACCTACCACCGCGAAGACCTTCCCATCCTCTACCTTCGGCCCAGAGGTGGCTGCACTCGGTCGACCCTATGGCCCCCAAATCGCGATCGAACGGCCCATGATCACGGCCCCTAAACACCTCCATCGTCGCTCGAAACGCAATTCCCACCGTTGGATGTTAAGGTTTCGAAGTCCTCTTCGCATTTCTAGTTTGAAGATTTTGTTATAGTTGAGTGGATTTCAAGAAAAAGAGAGGAAGAAGACGAGTACTATCAGCCATAGAAGAAAGAACGGCGGCTGAGGGAATAGATTAGGGTTTAGATGAAAACAAATGTTAATGTATATATAATTTAATATTATTTAATTTATAAAATATCTCAATTTAACCGTTAATGCAAACGACATCCAATTCTCACATTCCGACCGGCTATCCTGGGGTTTTTCCGCTTTCCGGACACAATGGAAGAGGTTTCGTAAGCTAATTTGATCGTATGCACGAGTTACAGAATTAAACGATCAATTTAAAATTAAATCGGTTAAATCGATTTCGATGCGTTTCGAGCTGCCACGGTCAAATGACAACTTCGATTGCTACGAAAATTGAAATCCGATAATAACTAACTATTACAGATCCAATGGAACTGGTTTCGTCGAATTCCGAGACTGTGTCCCGGAAGGCTATTTTAACTCGTCTATTAAATCGGGCGATTTTCAAAATTGACGAAAAAGCGAAAAATTTCACTTTTAAAATTTTATTAACTTAACAATAAATCATATAAAATTTATAAACACATTAAAAATCATTCTGGCTCATTCCGGACTAAAATCTGATTAAATTGCATTTTAATAATATTAAATTCATTTTTAAATTGATATAAAATCCCAAATATAAATTTACCAACTTTACAATTCATCTAAAATTCCCACCACACTATTTACTCTCAATTAACTAAAAATAAATTTTAAACCCATTTTTATCACTATTTACATTCAGATTTACCCTTATCTCAATTCCGAATATTTAAATTATTATTTCCCCATAAATCAAATTCAACGGAATCACTAAAATTAAAATTATAGCTTATTTTATTGATTGCATCTGATTCCCTCCATTTCAAAATCAATTAAATATCCACGTTAAACATTTAAAATGAATTAAATGTCCAAAATTTAATAACTCAAAAATCTGGGATGTTACAGCCTTATTTTGGATTTTAAATCGATTTGAAATCAAAAGTGAGTGTTTTAACCCACTCACAACTACTAAATTATCTTATGTTAATTAAATTAGAAATTAATTGATTGACGTTTGTTCTGTTTAAATTGTCATTCTAGTTAAATTTGACTTTTATTGCATTTAATCATCGTTTAATTTAATTGTTAATTTAATACCTGTTAATGAAAATCAGTTATCTATTGATGTTTATTGGTTGATTTGGATGATGATTATGATGGATGTTTGATTGTTGATATTGTATGATTGGATGTTGTATTTTTATATTGTTATAACACTGCAAGTTCCCTATGGATTGAAATGGTACATACCCGAACGATCTATTGATTAGGGAAAAATCGTTATGGGCTGAAATGATAGACTCGAGCGATTTTATGGATTTATTTTATTCGGGATTGCGGTTTGAAATGATATATAACCGTAAACTTTTAAATTGCGGATTGAAAGGATAAATATCTGTATCACTTGACCATAAGGTAGAAAATTATATACGGACACCGGATTTGGTTAAATTAAATGATTAGTAAATCTTTAAATTTTGAATTCAGTTAACTAGTATTCTGAAATAGAAATTGATTTATATAAACTGAATTATTTTCGAAAATTGCATCATAAATGTTGAAATTGGAATTGATTTAATGAATTGTTCAAAGGAGTTAAATTGGAATTTCAAAGTTGAAGTGTCAAATATAAATGAATTTATCGGAATTGAGTTATGAAAAATGTTTGGATATAACTTTGAAATCTATTTTAAACTAATTTAAACTATTTTAAATAAATTAAGCTATTTTAGTCAATTTAAACTAGTTTAATTTATTTTAATCTATTATAACCTATTTACCCAATTTAATCTATTTTACCTATTTCAAACTAATTAAATTTGTTTAATCTATTTTAAATCTATTTAATACAATTTAAATCCATTTTATCTATTTTAAATTCATTTAATCTATTTTAAATCTATTTAATACAATTTAAATCTATTTAATCTACTTTAAATTTATTTAATCTATTTAAAAATCTATTTAATATAATTTAAATTTATTTAATCTATTTAAAAATCTATTTAATATAATTTAAATTTATTTAATCTATTTAAAAATCTATTTAATATAATTTAAATCTATTTTAAATATATTTAAATCATTTTAAATCTAATTAAATCAAATTTAAATATATTTAAACTATTTTTACTATTTTAGTATATTTTAAATTATTTTCAACCTATTAAAACTATTTATGATTATCTAAACTATTTTCTAAAATTTCAGACTATGTAAAGTTGAAGTATTTATATTTAAATCTTTGATGATGATACAACCTAAGTTGGAATTTGGAATTGATACTTTTTTGTGAAATGACTTATTTGAGTAAATATGATGATTTTGGAATGACGATTTAATTAACCTATCTTATCGATAATCTCAAAATTAATATGATTTTGAACGTGAATATGATTTTGAAAGTGAATATGATTTCGAAAGTGATATGGTTTTGAGAATATGATATTTTAATATCAATTGTGAATTGGTTTTGGAAATGTAAAAGAACCATCCGGTGTGAAACAAGCGATTGGCTGTTAAAGAGACCGGGATCAGATATTGTCATACTCTCTGCCAATACCGAAACCACTTTAACAACTGTGTATGTGGTGGAGATTCCAAAAATGAAGTAGGATAATTCAGCAAACGATTCTGAATGAGGTATTTACGTGACCCTGACTCCCATGAGTCAGCTTAGATGTGACTAAAACAGGAGCCACGTCGGCCAAGTGAGGTCATTCCTCCTATCGAGCATGCTTCTTCGATACCATATTATGACTTTGTGATTATTTGGTGGCCACCCATTGATTTTGATTATGGGAGTGTGTTCCGAGGTTGGCGGTAGTAGCTGCTATGCGTTACCACCAGTCCGGATCCGCAATTGGTATATCTACCCTGGCATTGCCTCGAGTGCCGTGTTCACATGCCATGTCGCGCCTTTTACGAGTTTGGTTTGTACCATACCCGTGGGGTGCCCTCTGATAGCCCTCCAGTTTATGGAGGAATTACGGTACTGTATGGACTATGGGAATATATAAAAATGTGTTAAGGGGGATATGGGTAACACCTTAGCGCTATTTTAATACTTTACTTTACTATAGACACTATTCTAATAGCGTATTGTACTATGTATGTAGATAGTTTAACGGTTCCTTAGGAGATGTAAATCCCGAACATCTCTTAAGTTATTGCACCCACGGAGACACTGGATAGGAGATGTCAAACCCCATAAACATCTTTGACGCCGTTACACTCATATTTATTTACTGTTGATTTAACTTACATAAGATCTTTTAGTTCTGACTCGAGTGTTTTGTCTTTTTAATTCGCTCGGGTCAGTTTGAGCTTTTTAGTTTATCGAAGACTGCTTTTTGGAAGATGAAGATGAAGATTTGTACTATTATTATGTATTATATTTATTCCACTTCATCATGTTGTTCCGCTGCATTTATTTATCATTTATTCTTGTTGTATGTAACTCTGATCTATATTATAAAAGTTTAATCAATGTTATTTGTAAACAGCTTTATGAACTGTTTATTTGATTATTATATTTTGTCATTCTACTGCGAGATTCTGTATTTGTTTTCTTTCTTTCTCTGCTTTTTCTTATTTATCCCGTAACAATCTGCCCTTTTTAATGGTTTGAGTCTGACATGTGTGTCTGCTTAAAATGTCCAAAAAGGCATGTCGTTACACTAAGTTTTGGAAGTGAAGTGATTTGTGAATATGCTTATACTGTTGATATAAGTATATGGAAATGTTTTCCAATGTAGAAGGATTTGAAATGGTTTTGAGTATATATCTTTTAAAAGATAATTTGAAGCAAATATTTGGAAATTTATTTAAATAATAAAGATTAATTAAATGGCCTAGTGATTGCTTATGGTGCTAGATTTGTTTGTTTTCTTTGATAGTTAAATAACCAACTATCAAATAATTGGCCTTTTATCGTTGTTGGTTCGAAGAGACCGGGGTTGGATTTATCCAAGAACCTCTTCGGACCAATGTATGCGTTCGAAAATGCAGGTTCATGATTACGATTTTGAAGTCGGAGATCTTCATGATGCAGGGCTAGTTGCCACTAGTACCTCGAGGTGAAATTTACCATATCATATATTTATGGTGGCAGTAGTGCTTTGTTATGAAAATCTACGATATGCAAGGAATTCTTGCTACTAATTCTAGGGGTTATTCCCAATAGGATGTGGTAGGAGAGTGCCTTCGGTTTGTCCTATTCTTGGACAACTTCTATGGATGGATGTCTGACATTGCATTTTTCGAGATTGCATTGTTGACTTTTATAAACGTACATCTATTTGGTGGTGGAGAAGGCGACTTCTCTTAGCTTAACACCCTTCTCTAAGAAGTACGAGCTCAAAGGTTGTATGTTTGTGAAAGTCAACAGTGATAGAATGAATGGCAATGTGGCATTCAAAGTGAAATGTGCTATGTGAAAGGCAATCGTGACCTTATTCCTCGTCACCCGAAAATGACAGAAACAGGGTAGAAGTGGCAGGGCCATGTGGGTTGCTCCCATAATGATATGGTCATCACCTTTCTAGATTACCCTATATATTTGAGTGTTGTATGCTGTAGCCACAGATTGGTCGGGAGCGACCTAGGTGATGTCATATTCAGAACTATCCAGATGGAAGGGGTAGGCCGGTTCTGTGTTGCTTTAGGAATTCAGTATCTGGACCCTAGGTGCATTTTTCTAGAGATGTACTGTCAGAAGGTAGTCCCTTACCTTTTCATTTGTGTGGAATCCATTCTCCGCTATATGCATGACAGATTGTTTGTAAACTTATTACGCCGTCAAATTTAACCAATGTAACAATTTCGGCTATTTGAATTATTATTTGTATACTAGACACTAGTATAATACAACATGATTTGATATGAAATGTTTTGGTTATTGTAAGGTAAAAACTCGTTTGTGTTTATGTGTGGGTGTGTCTTACGAGATACCATTGTTTGATAAAAGAACGCTTTGATAACTTTAAAATAAATTAAGTTGAGATGTGTTTTCTCACGCTGGTTTACCAGACTGATCCGGGCGTTCTTCCCTTTCAATGCTCGGGTGAGACCAAGTATATTTACAGATGTAGATTTGGATGCTTTAGAGCTTCAGCAAGAGTGTTGGATGTCTTCTGGTCGTATTCCACGTATATGTTTATTTTCCGCTGCATTGTTGTTTGAATCATTAGCATTTGTGAGGACAGGTTATTATAACTGTCCATGCTGATGATTTCGATTTGATTGTTGTACTCTGATTGATGTATGTATATTATATTACAGTTTCTTTTTTGTACAGATCATTGATATGATATAATACGTTTTTCGCCGCGGTTATGAGATTCTGTAATTGTTTTATTTCTTTTGTTTTGCCTTCTGTTTCTTCTTCTCTTCTCTCTCTTTTCTTTCTATTTTCTTTTCTTCTTTCTCTCTTCTTCTTCTTTCCCTTTTTCTCTCTTCTTTCTTTCACATAATGATCTGGTTTTCCATTCAGTTTGGGTTGGACATATATGGTTTATTGTAAGCTCGAACTGGGTGGATTTCCAGGCCTTCATAGGGTCTCTCTACAGATTTTTCCCTACAAAAAAATGGTTATGGATAATATATATATATAATCATATAATCATACGGGTTAATAACGATCAAATTAATGTGTCATCCATTTTCCAAACAGAAATTCAACCAAATAAGAAATCAAACAATTTAACTAACATCGAAGCAATCATTAAACGTTTATAACATCGTAAATATGATATGATAAAATATAATGTGAGTTAAACTCACATTGGTTTTCGTTTTCACTGAAACGTTCCGATTTTGGACTAAAACAAAATGGGCGTTCGATTTTAGCTAAAAATTCCACAAGCTTCAAATCCAACCAAACCAATTCCATCGTGAAGATATCGATGACACGAGTCCAATGCAAGAAAGGGCATTCGAATCTGACCTTGTATGAAGGAGTTATACAAACTTTAAGTTATCGTTGATTTTAAATTATAATATAACTTTATATAAATTACAAAAATTACACTCCACTCCAACTTCATCTTCTCCATCTCAAAAGAACATGCACAACAGCATAACCCATTCACTCATGCATGGATATGCACTGATGCAGGAAAATAGTCGACGAAATTCAAAATCGATCGCGCCAATGGTTTTCTCCCCTCGAACCGCACACGACCATCACCTCGATGAAACGAATGCATCCTCCTACGATGACATGACATGATGGGTCCACCCGTTGTTACACTGTGCACGCGCGACACTTAGTGTCGCTAAATTTTTCCAAACTTTGACCGAAGCCTCCCCTACCTTCGACAAACCCAAATCTAAACTTAGTTTGGCCCAATTCCTATCAAATCAAGGCCAAATCAAAAGGCTTATCTACTACCTTATGGTTGAGCCTTCAAAATAGTAGCCGCGAATTCTCCTAGTGTAACAACCCGCATTTTTTACGATTGTATATTTAAATGTTGAAATTTAAATATGGCATCGTTAGTCAGATTAAAGTCTGAAATGCTACTTTTTGTAAATGGTCGAATTAACACTCGAGACTATTTCCATTGAGTCCAAAATGGCATTTGCGACCTTTTTGAGTATAAACATCGATATGTTTGGAGTTGAGTAGAATTTTGCTATTTTTCTATTTTGGGCTTTGGGTTTGGGTTTCAGCCCACTAACCCAACATAATACCCTAACTCCTCCTTCAACTCCTCTTCATTCATTTTCATTTCCTAACACTTTCAAGCTAAAAGAAAAATGGGGGAAAGAAAGGGAAATTAAAATTCCTAAACCCTAGATTACTAAGAAATTAAAGATTCAAGTTCTAGAAATCAAAGAGAAGCTTAGGTAAGCATCCTCTTCATCTTTTCCATCTCAATCTGTCTTCAATTTTCAGAAATTCCTAAACCCTAACTTAGGAAATATTCACTTATGAGCTTAGATTGGAGCTTCTTGAGTTGAAATTTAAGAGGAATTGGTCTAGCTTTGTTTTAGAGCTTCTCATTCGTTGTTTTTGGGTTTAAAGGTGAGTTCTTGAACTCACGTCTATATCTATACCTTTAATAGTTGTTCGGTATGAATTCCTAACATTTATTGCATGTCCATTTGTTTTTGGATTGAATTGGTTTGGTGAATTTTCCAATTTTTGGTATTTTGAAGTCAAAATCTACGAAAATCCTTATATGGATGTTTGCACATGTTGTTCGGAGTGTATTGGTGAGTCTATAGGGCGGGGTTGTCGCTTGGCATAATTCCCTAGCCATCGTCGCTCACTTGATCGCTTCCAATTCGAATTGGCCATCATTGGCCTAGGAAAAATATTGCCCTGAGCTTCAGCTCAGACGTTTGGTATTAAGCTTAGACGTCCGATGCTACGGGAATAAAATTCCAGTCTTTCAGCTCAGACATCTGAGCTTACTTCCCAGACGTCTGGGCGATCTAGAAGAAAATTCCAAAGCTTCAGCACAGAAGTTTGGGATAACCACTAGCCGTCTGGAGCTGCTTATTTCAGCCAAATTGCCTATTTTGAGTGGATTTCCGTTTTAATCGATTTTTGGTTGATCCGATTAGTTGTTATCATCTATTATCAACCTTGATGACTTCTTTTTCTGGATTTTTAGGAATATCCATTTGATAGAATTGATATCGATTTTTATGGTTTTGATTCATGTCGTCGAATGTGAATTTTTGGTGATCGATTGTTTCTACAATCATTTTCTGCGATTTGTCACTTTTGAAAATACAAAGGTTTCTATACTAGTAGTAAATACTCAAACTCTTTCACAAAAACGATTTCAACACTACTTTTAAATACGAAGCTCATTTTTAAATCCGTTTTCCAATCTATTAGTATATACAAACCTTTACCTCATTCGTAGGGGAAATCTAATTAAACGACTTAGCAAAACAAGTGGTATAGAACGCTTGCGTTTACTTCGTCGGTTAATTCTTAGAGTTGTTCGATTGAAATCTTGTGACAATGTTCGAGTGGAAATCTACAATTTGTTCGTAAATAATTAAGTTAGGCCAGTGGTTATGGGACATGAAGCTAAACTCATTTATTTACTAGCTTAGTGTAATTTACACTTCTTATTGATCGATGGCGATCATTTTATGATTTAGACTAGCGATATGCGAGGTCTCTTTGTCCACGTGGTGGACTGTACCTAGTTTTATAGAGCTTCGTCTCATTTTTAGGGGCTAGCGACCCCTGGTCTTTTTGACCGTTCGTGCAGCAATCGGCTAAATGAGTTCGGTACATGGGGTGTATCTTTTTAGGTGCATCGATGTTCGGCTCAATAGGTATGTGCATGGGGCGTATCTTTTCAGGTGCGTCGATGTTCGACTGTGCATGGGGCATATCTTTTTAGGTACGTCGATGTTCAGCTTATCTGTCCCCAAGGGGGGACAGTACCCCGTATTTTCGTGGGATAGCATCTCGTTTGTGGTACACATGTTGGTGAGTTTTCATGCTCTCGTTTTTGATAGGCCTCCCCCTTTGTGTTTTCTGGATTTCTAGTTGTTGATTTCTAGAATTTGTGTTTCACCAATTTTTGCGATTGACATTGATATGTTTTGTCAATATTTGGGATTTGGTGAATAAGCTAAAGAATGTGATATTCTTTTTGGATATTTGACGAGATTTGAGATATTGTATGATTTTTGTTGTTATCGAATGTATACTTGTCACGGTATGGCATTATTGTTATCATACATTTTTATGGTACCTCTTATCCTTTCTCATCTCATATGATATTTATAGCTAGACCGATCCATTTATTATTTTTCTTCTTAAATAATACTCGGGTCAGACCGAGGTGTTACAGGTGCTTCCACTTGACTTCTTAGCAGGGGCTAGCTTCTGACTTTTGGCTAACTACTTTAGCTTAGTAGTTTTGTTTTTATACATTCGAGATAGAGACTCCTTGATGTATACATATTCTTTTGCTTAGCACTTGTAACTATTCTTTTGTGATATAGTGGATCTTGTATGACCACTACTTTGATGTACACTTTTATGTGTTATATTCATATTTGTTTCCGCCTTTGTGATACGAATATCTTTGACTGATTTTTGTTATGCTTATTTCTATATTTGTTTCTGAAGGCCACATAGCCACTGTGTAGTAGCTTTGAGTTTGTATTTGATATGTTGGATTTCCTCTTGAAATGAAATGCATGTCATACTATTTGACATATCGATACTCGCACAAAACAATTACACAGATGGTCGCTCCTCAACAGCCTTATTCTTCGTGCTAGTTGACGGCATTACCCAGTAGTGTCCTTGGCTAGTGTGAGTATAGAGGTGGGGCGTCACAGCTTGGTATCAGAGCCAAACTTCAGAACAATATAGAATAACCTAGCAAGGATCATTGTCCTAAGTCTTTCCTAGGAATCGTGCCTTAGGATTTAATTCGAGTCATTAGACCCGTTCTATCCTATTTTCTTTTATGATGCCTTGTTTTATCAATCAAGTTTGTTTGATATTCATTCTGAGAATAACCTTTTTCCTCTTCTTTCTTTCTTTCTTAAAGAAGAGAAATGGTT
Organism: Allium fistulosum; assembly: GCA_030737815.1. Classification (NCBI taxonomy): domain Eukaryota; kingdom Viridiplantae; phylum Streptophyta; class Magnoliopsida; order Asparagales; family Amaryllidaceae; genus Allium; species Allium fistulosum. The sequence goes on from CM060904.1 coordinate 54,554,917, forward strand.
AGACCTGGCCATCCCAGCGCTGGTCAATCTAGTGCTACTCCTCAGGATGGAGTGTTTATGTCTGCCCAACAACTTCTAGATCTTGTAAAGAATGCTCAAGCTGTCGGACATATTCTAGAGCCTAATCATCCTAAATTCGGGTTTGTACGTTTGTGCAGTGATTATACTAATTTAGGTGGAAGGCCATTCAAGGGTTCCGAAAGCGTTATAGAAGTCCAAGCTTGGCTTTGAACATGCGATCGCATCTTTTCTCGCATGAATCTTGTTTATCTATATCGAGTCCAAGTGGCTTCTAGCATGCTCCAGGAGAGAGCATTAGATTGGTATGAGCTTTTGATTTTGGAAATTAGTGAAGCAGATCTTACTTGGGAGCAATTCCAGGAAAGGTTCGAGTTAAAGTTTGTGTCAGAGGCTGAAAAGGTAACTTTTGCCCAACGCTTTATTGACCTTGTTCAAGGTGAATCTTCTATGACGGATTACGTCGTATCTTTTGAATCTCTCTCTAAATATGGGGTCGAGTATATTAATACCCCATTGAAGAAAAATCAGAGGTTTTTCTATGGGTTGAATAAGAACCTCAAAAAGCCTTTACTCCTGAAACTGTAAGTTTCTTTTGATTAGCTTTTTGATATCGCTCTTCGACTTGAAGAGGCCGATAAAGAAAGTGATGTTGGAGTTGTGGGTGCCAAACAGAACTTCAACAACAACAAGAAGAGGCCTATTAAGTTCAAACCTAATTCCAACAAGAAAGAGAAACAAGCAACTTCGGTAGCAAAGACTCCTACCTCTAGTCGTGAGCAATGCTACAATTGTGGTTCTAAGGACCATTATGCAAATAGGTGCCCAAAACCTTTTTTTTGTCGTTATTGCAAAAGTTCGGGTTATCATATATCAACATGTCCCATACTTCAAATTAGGAAGGAGGGAAAGCTTAATGTTGTGCAAGCTCCTAGTAACACTTCTCTTGGTCAAGGTATTTCTCATTCTATCCTTGATGGCATTATTATATTTCGTGATCTTCCTATTCGAGTTCTTTTTGATACGGGTGCATCTCACTCTTTTATATCAAAAGAACTTGTTGATGCTTTGTCTTTAAATGTTATGGGCTTGATGAATTCATTGAGAATTGCGAATTCGGTTGGTGGATCCGCAACACTTAGTTTATTTTGTAAAGATGTCGAGATTATTTTATGTGATTATTCTTTCTGAGCCGATTTGCACGTTATGCGCTACTTAGGTTTCAGAATGATTTTGGGAATGGATTGGCTTAATCGCTATGAAGCCCATATCCTATGTCCCAAGCGGACTATCCATCTACGACATCCCCAATCTATTAAGCAGGTTTCTATTGTTCTTAAAAATTCAGATTCCAATTCGGGAGCATCCTTATATTCTCTAAATCCATATGATGACGATAATGATGATGAGGAAGATGTCATTTCCCTCTTTCACATTGTTCGTGAATTTCCCGATATATTTGAGCCTGTTTTAGGATTACCACCTAAGCGAGCAATTGAGTTCAGAATTAATCTAATCCCTGGAGCTCTACCTATCACTCGTCCTCCTTATCGTATGTCCAATAAGGAAAATGAGGAGATGCATAAACAATTATCCGAATTGGAAGCAAAACAGTTTGTTCGTTCTAGTTCCTCTACATGGGGAGCTTCGGCTATCTTTTTGAAAAAATCCGATGGTACAATTAGGCTTTGCGTTGACTACCGCAAGCTTAATGATCTCACCATCAAGAATAAATATCCCTTACCTCGGATTGATGATCTGCTCGATCTACTTAGCGGTGCTAGAGTCTTTTCACAGTTAGACTTAGCAACCGGTTTTCATCAACTTCGAATTGTAGAGGATAGTATTCCTTTGATGTCGTTCCGTACTCGTTATGGATCTTATGAATGGCTTGTTATGCCATTTGGTTTAACGAATGCTCCAGCTTATTTCGTTGACCTTATGAATTGAATTTTCAAAAACTTCCTTGATCGATTTGTTCTCATCTTTATCGATGATATTCTTGTTTATTCTAAAACCGAGGAAGAGCATGAAAAACATCTTCGGATTGTGTTGGAAACTCTTAGGAGCAATCAATTGAAAGAAAAATTTTCTAAGTTCCACTTTTGGCAATCTCGTGTGAAATTTCTGAGGCATATTATTTCTGAATCAGGAATTTCTGTGGATCCTTCGAAGATTGAAGCGATTCAAAATTGGAAGAGACCGGAGAGTGTGACGAAAATTCTTAGTTACCTTGGATTGGCGGGATATTACCGTCGGTTCATAAAAGACTTTTCTAAAATTAACGTACCTCTTACTAGTTTGACAAAGAAGGGAGTTAAGTACATTTGGTCAGACAAATGTGAAGCTGCTTTTCAGAAATTAAAAGAACCCCTTTCCGATGCTCCTATTCTTATGATTCCCGAAGGGAACCAAGACTTGGTTGTTTATACCGATGCTAGTCGCGTTGGTTTGGGAGTCGTTCTCATGAAAAGGGAACGTGTTATCGCTTATGCTTCTAGGTAATTAAAGCCTGTTGAGACTAGATATGCCACTCATGATTTAGAGCTTGCGGCTATTGTTTTCGCCCTTAGAATTTGGCGTCATTATCTATTGGGAGAGAAATTTGTCCTCTACACCGATCATAAATCTTTGAAGTATTTGTTCTCTCAAAAGAACTTAATTTGCGTCAACAACGTTGGCTCGAATTCCTTGCATCTTATGATCTTGGTATTCTTTATAAACCTGGAAAGGGAAATCGTGTTGCCGATGCCCTTAGTCGTAAGCAACAATCAGTTGTTTCCATGATGATATCCGAATGGAATGATCTCAGGACTTTATCCACTTGTGAGATTCGAGATCATGAATCTGATTCATGTTCATCTCTTGTTTTATGTAGCCTTGAGGCTCATCCTTCTCTTTTAGACCGCATTCTTGAAGCTCAAAAGCATGATCCCGAATTTGCTCTTCTTAGCCAATGTTGTAGGGATAAAATTGATATTGAAGGTTTGAAAGACTTTGATATTGATGCTCGTGGAGGTATTCGAATGTTTGGTAGACTTATTGTGCCAAACGTTTGTGATCTTCGTAAAGACATTTTAGAAGTTTCTCATCGTTCTAAATTTAACATTCATCTCGTTAGTAGTAAAATGTATGCGGACATGAAACGACTTTATTATTGGGATGGAATGAAATCTGATATTGCTAACTTCATTAAGCGTTGCATGACTTGCCAACTCGTAAAGGCCATGCATCAAAGGCCCGGTGGGTTATTGCAACCTTTGGACATTCCAATATGGAAGTGGGATCAAGTCTCCATGGAACTTATCGATGGCCTTCCCTGTTCTCGTTCGGGTCATGATAGCCTATAGGTGATAGTAGATAGACTTACAAAATCCGCCCATTTTCTTCCCGTTCGGTCCAATCGGACCATACCTCTTTTGGCTAAACACTATGTCAAAGAAATTGTTAAATTGCATGGAGTTCCAACTTCTATTGTTAGTGATCGTGATCCATTATTTACTAGTGGATTTTGGAAAGGTCTTCAAAAAGCTTTGGGAACAAAGCTTAATTTTAGCACCGCTTATCATCCTCAGTACGATGGACAAACAGAGTGTGTGAATCAAACTCTTGAAGATCTCCTTCGTGCATGTGTTCTTGATTTTGGTGGAAGTTGGGAAGATCATATTTCTCTTGTTGAGTTTTCTTACAATAATAGCTTCCAATCTAGTATTGGTATGGCACCTTTCGAGGCACTCTACGGAAGGCCATGCCGATCTCCTTCGTGTTGGCTTGAACCCGGTGAGAAGCTGGTTTTAGGTCCAGATTTTATTCGTGATGCCAAAGAAAAGATTGACCTTATTTGTCATAGGATGAAAGAAGCTCAAAGTAGACAAAAATCCTATGCCGATAATCGAAGAAGGAAATTAGAATTTTTTGTGAGAGATTTTGTGTTTATCCGTGTTTCACCTATGAAGGGTGTTGTGCGTTTCAATCGATCGGGAAAGTTAGCGACTCGATATATTGGCCCATTTCCCATCACCAAACGCATTGGTTTCGTGGCTTATCATCTTTTATTACCAGCTCAATTTTCTGCTATTCATGACGTATTCCACGTCTCTCAACTACCGAAATGCCTTAGAGATTCTGATTCTATTCTTGAGCCCGTTGTTATTGAAGAAATTGAAGTTTTGCCTAATTTGACTTATGAGCAACATCCTATTCGAAACATTGCTACGGAGGTTAAACGCCTTCGAAATAAAGATGTTCCGCTTGTGAAAGTTAAATGGTCTTCAAATTCTAAAGATTGTTCTTGGGAATCCAGAGAATTCACCGAGCGAACACATTCGGACTTACTCTCTCGTGCTCTTTGAGGTGAAATTCTCATTTCAAAGTTTTCTTTTGTGTTATTATGCCTTAGTACGGTTGTTACTTTTTAATTTCTTCTTAAGTATTACGAGGACGAAATTTCTTTAAGGAGGGGAGTCTGTAACAACCCGCATATTTTACGATTGTATATTTAAATGTTGAAATTTAAATATGGCATCGTTAGTCGGATTAAAGTCTGAAATGCTACTTTTTGTAAACGGTCGAATTAGGACTCGAGACTATTTCCATTGAGTCCAAAACGGTTTTTGCAGCCTTTTTGAGTATAAACATCGATATGTTTGGAATTGAGTAGAATTTTGCTATTTTTCTATTTTGGGCTTTGGGTTTGGGTTTCAGCCCACTAACCCAACATAATACCCTTACTCCTCCTCCAACTCCTCTTCATTCATTTTCATTTCCTAACACTTTCAAGCTAAAATAAAAATAGGGGAAAGAAAGGGAAATTAAAATTCCTAAACCTTAGATTACTAGGAAATTCAGATTCAAGTTCTAGAAATCAAAGAGAAGCTTAGGTAAGCATCCTCTTCATCTTCTCCATCTCAATCTCTCTTCAATTTTCAGAAATTCCTAAACCCTAACTTAGGAAATATTCGCTTATGAGCTTAGATTGGAGCTTCTTGAGTTGAAATTGAAGAGGAATTGGTCTTGCTTTGTTTTAGAGCTTCTCATTCGTTGTTTTTGGGTTTAAAGGTGGGTTCTTGAACTCACATCTATGTCTATACCTTTGATAGTTATTTTTCGGTACGAATTCCTAACATCTATTGCATGTCCATTTGTTTTTGGATTGAATTGGTTTGGTGAATTTTCCAATTTTTGGTATTTTGAAGTCAAAATCTATGAAAATCCTTATATGGATGTTTGCACATGTTGTTCGGAGTGTATTGGTGAGTCTATAGGGCGGGGTTGTCGCTTGGCAAAATTCCCTAGCCATCGTCGCTCACTTGATCGCTTCCGATTTGAATTGGCCATCATTGGCCTAGGCAATATATTGCCCTGAGCTTTAAATTTAAATTCAACTGATTGAATGGGTGAATTGATTTGGATGGCGAGACGTATCTCCCGTACTTGTTTATATATATATTCCGCTGTGTTGATTGTTGTACTCTGTTGTATTGAGGACATGATATGGTTATTGTCCAGTTGTATGTTATGTGTTCTCTGGTGTATACTCTGATGATATATTGTATAAAACTGATATAGTTTTGATTTGTGTAAAGATCTGTTAATATATATTATATTTTATTCCGCTGCGATGGCTAGATTCTGATGTTGTCTTCCTACTTTCTTCTTCTACCTCTTCTTCTTTAAGTCAAATGGTTCGATTTTCCGGGACTGGAAAGTCGGGTCGTTACAGTGGACTTCCCCCTACAACACTCACCATTATTTCTCCAACCCACGTCTGGTATTAAGCTCAGACGTCTGTTGCTACGAGAATAAAATTCCAGTCTTTCAGCTCAGACGTTTGAGCTTACTTCCCAGACGTCTGGGCGATCTGGAAGAAAATTCCAGAGCTTTAGCTCAGAAGTCTGGGATAACCACCAAACGTCTGGAGCTGCTTATTTCGGCCAAATTACCTATATTGAGTGGATTTCTGTTTTAATCGATTTTTGGTTGATCTGATTATTCGTTATCACTTATTATCAACCTTGATGACTTCTTTTTCTGGATTTTTGGGAATATCCATTTGATGGAATTGATATCGATTTTTATGGTTTTGATTCACGTCGTCGAATGTGAATTTTTGGTGATCGATTGTTTCTACAATCGTTTTCTGCGATTTTTCACTTTTAAAAATACAAAGGTTTCTATACTAGTAGTAAATACTCAAACTCTTTCACAAAAACGATTTCAACACTACTTTTAAATGCAAAGTTCGTTTTTAAATCCCTTTTCCAATCTATTAGTATATACAAACCTTTACCTCATTCGTAGGAGAAATCCAATTAAACGACTTAGCAAAACAAGTGGTATGAAACGCTTGCGTTTACTTCGTCGGTTAATTCTTAGACTTGTTCGATTGAAATCTTGTGACAAAGTTCGAGTGGAAATCTACAATTTGTTCATAAATATTTAAGTTAGGCCAGTGGTTATGGGACATGAAGCTAAACTCATTTATTTACTAGCTTAGTGTAATTCACACTTCTTATTGATCGATTGCGATCATTTTATGGTTTAGACTAGCGATATGCGAGGTCTCTTTGTCCACGTGGGGGACTATACCTAATTTTATGGAGCTTCGTCTCATTTTTAGGGGCTAGCGACCCCTGGTCTTTTTGACCGTTCGTGGAGCAATCGGCTCAATGAGTTCGGTACATGGGGTGTATCTTTTTAGGTGCATCGATGTTCGTTTCAATAGGTATGTGCATGGAGCGTATCTTTTCAGGTGCGTCGATGTTCGACTGTGCATGGGGCGTATCTTTTTAGGTACGTCGATGTTCTGCTTATCTGTCCCTAAGTGGGGACAGTACCCCGTATTTTCGTGGGATAGCGTCCCGTTTGTGATACACATGTTGTTGAGTTTTCATGCTCTCGTTTTTGATAGGCCTCCCCCTTTTTGTTTTCTGGATTTCTAGTTGGTTATTTCTGGAATTTGTGTTTCACCAATTTTTGCGATTGATATTGATATGTTTTGTCAATATTTGTGATTTGGTGAATAAGCTAAAGAATGTGATATTCTTTTTGGATATTTGACGAGACTTGAGGTATTGTATGATTTTTATTGTTATCGAATGTATACTTGTCACGGTATGACATTATTGTTATCATACATTTTTATGGTACCTCTTATCCTTTCCCATCTCATATGATATTTATAGCTAGACCGATCCGTTTATTATTTTTCTTCTTAAATAATACTCGGGTCAGACCGAGGTGTTACAGGTGCTTCCACTTGACTTCTTAGCAGGGGCTAGCTTCTGACTTTTGGCTAACTACTTTAGCTTAGTAGTTTTGTTTTTATACATTCAAGATAGAGACTCCTTGATGTATACATATTCTTTTGCTTAGCACTTATACCTATTCTTTTGTGATATAGTGGATATTGTATGACCACTATTTTGATGTACACTTCTATGTGTTATATTCATACCTGTTTCCGCCTTTATGTTATGAATATTTGTGACTGATTTGTGTTATGCTTATTTCTATATTTGTTTCCAAAGGCCACATAGCCACTATGTAGTAGCTTTGAGTTTGTATTTGATATGTTGGATTTTCTCTTGAAATGAAATGCATGTCATACTATCTGACATATCGATACTCACACAAAGCAATTACACAAATGGTCGCTCCTCAATAGCCTTATTCTTCGTGCTAGTTGACGGCATTACCCAGTAGTGTCCTTGGCTAGTGTGAGTATAGAGGTGGGGAGTCACACCTAGGCATATGGATTTGAAGATCTCCTCAAGTTAAGATTTTTAAAACTTGTTTCATGATTTTTAGAGGTGTATATCACCATAATTAAAATTTTGAATTCTTGGCTTTTTGGAAAGAAGAAGCTCTGTTTGGTTACAAGCAACATTATATAAGAGAAAAAGTATGGTCTTGTTGTATGTAGGGATATGGATTGATAGTGATAGGGTATGGGGCAAGTATGGTTGAGTATGACTGATATATATATAACATATATATTATTTTAAATTACAACAAAACGTAACCAAAAATCTCGAACTCCAAACGGGACGTGCCGCTTGGCGTTCTATATGTTATACCCCTATTCCGAATATATTGCTAGTGGTCTTGAGCTCTAATTCGATCATATGCAGAAGATAGCTTTTTAAACCCAGTTATTATATTAAATTTCTGATATCAATTTCAAAGCGTTTCGATCTCGCACGACCAAATGATACGTCTGATCGCCATGAAATTAGACGATATATTATAATTCACTATGACGGATCCAATGAAACGAGTTTCCTCGAAATCTGAGACAGTGCCCCGAAAGACTGATTGCATAGATTTAAGTATCGTTTTATCTTTAACTATCGATATTTATCCGACCTATTCATATTTGTAAATAAATTTTACAAATTGAATTCACCAATATTATATATTAATTAAAAGGAGTTGAATAAAATTATTATATCCATTTAATTAAGATTTAGTTCGTAATCAAATATTTAAACATTTCTTGTATTTAAATTATAAGTTATTAAATTCAGAAATTCAATTATTCTAAACATATAAAATCATTTAAACATTTAAAATCAAATGACCAAAATTTGGGTTGTTACACTTTTCCAACTTCTAGTTCTGGGGTTTCAAGACCAATGAACAAATGATCTTTTATATTTCCTAGATCGCCTTTGCCATTATCTAGTTCTGGAGTTTCAGGACCAATGAAGAAATGAAATTTTACATTTCGAGACCATCTTTGCCATCATCTGGTTATGGAATTTCAGGTCTAACGAAGAAATGATCTTTTACAATTCCAAGACCACCATCATTTGGTTCTGGAGTTTCAAGGCCAACGAAGGAATGTTCTTTTATATTTCCTAAACTGCCATCATTTGGTTCGGGACTTTCGGGGCCAACGAAGAAATGATCTTTTACATTTTGTAGACCATTTTTTCCATCATCTGGTTTTGGAGTTTCAGGACCAATGAAGAAATGATCTTTTACATTTCCTAGACCATCGTTGGTATATGTAGCACCATTAATTGGTCCGCTAGCATATTCAACATTTCATATTTGTTCAGTCTTTTGAAAGAATAATGAGTATCAAACAATGTAAAAATAAGAAAAGTTAATGATTTGGAAATTAACAGTTTCCTAATAACGTGCGAATGAAACATAGTTCAATCAATTAGCCTTTTGTCACCACCTATATATATAATCTTATGAATTAAATAATGATTAAAGTTACAATTAATAAAGTTATATGTATGTCGATAAGGTCCATTAATGACTTATAACAGTTCAACGTATTAAATAATATTGAAACTAAAGCAAAAATGTTTGAACACAGTATTATATAATAATGAAAATATATTTAATGGCTATTAATGATTTCTTATGTTATTCAAACAGGCACACAATGTTTGAACAACTTATATTGTATAAAAATTTGTTTATCGATAAAATGATTTTCGGTCATGTTATCGATATTTATTCAAAGAACTTATTTTTGTGAACAAATTCCAAAAACAAGTTTTGTAACATTAGTAATTAATTAAAGGAGTTTAACAGGGTTATAAATTTTCTTTTATAATAGTTAACCATATTTTAAAAGTTTCGATATTCAAAGACAAGGTGTTTGAATTTACGGGTCACTACATTCCATACCATTTAGTCGGTTCATATAATTTAAAAAGCCTAATGCATAGCTATTTATTAGTTTGGCTCAAATAATTGAATAGTTTAAAAATATACCATATTTTTATCAAGGAAGAAGTAAATTATGTTCTAGCTTTATTATTATGATCATTAACTCTAAAAAACAACAAAAGAGAAAAAAATAAACTTCGTTATTACTTCTAAAACAATGATATAGTGCATGTAAATCAATAAAATAATCTAAATGCACATTATAAATCCATTTTACTGAAACTTCTCCAATACGATACCCATCTTCGCAAGCATATTGATATAAATTTAATCCTTAATTCACATTAAGGTTTAATACTCAGTAGTGTTACTTTATATTACATTCCACATTCGTTGATGGACTCCATAAACATATTTGTTGTGTATATTTCAAAGCAGTATTGAGTAATCTTTCCAAACACTGCATATCAGACAAACCCTCAAACATAGGATAAATCAATTTTACCAGACTCTTTAAATAAAAGGTATTGCCTCAACAATTGTATATATTAAGATTCTATAAAAGTGCACATATTAGGTGCATGTACTTAAAAGAGAACTTGAAATAATAAAATATATTACTAATATATTTTTTTTCCTTTGAAAATATGATACAAAAGTAGCCCATCTTAAAAATGTCGTAAATTCAACAATCGAATTAAATTACTAATGGTTGTTAAATATGAAAATTTTAAGCAGTTTATACAAACTATAACTATGCGTATTTTTGCGGCTTATTTTGTCCGTAAGTATCCGTAGAACATGCCCATATTAAAATATGAATTAGTATGAGATTTCTTACTCTGTTGAAGTACCTTTATACACGATTCATAAAATATATTCATATGGAAAAACAAACTAGTTTAAAAGTTTACTATAGGAATCTAGCTTTAGATCTTACCTAGATAAAACATAATATATGACCTTTTAGGTCATAGTTGATCATGTATCAAGATATTCACTGTAAAAAAACTAAAGTAATTAAAATATCTAATCTTGGTAGAAGTTAAGAAAAAAATATACACATAAGTTATTTTCCAAAATATTTTCAGTTTCTTAAAGATATTAAAATATCCGTACAATTGAATTCTAATCCATAAAATAAGATGTATCTTTATTTCAATACATTAAATATAACTATAGGCAAAGGTATAACCACAAAAAATATCTATACTAATGCACATGTTTTAGAAGAAACATCTGATGTACGAAAGGAACATCTGATAATTATTTCTCTTTCAAAACTTAAATCAACTCTAGATAGCAATTTCATTTGAGAAGAACTTAAAAGAATAATAATAAAAAATTTCAAAATTTTCACTTTTTACTACAAATATCTTTTGATAAATATTTATTGTTTTTCAAGTAAAACTGGAAATTCAAATATTTATATACTCCATTTCTAAATTAATATCAATATCATTTAGTACATATATAATACTTAACAAATAAAAATTACAATTGAACACAATTTAGCCATTTGAATTATACTCATTTATTTGATGAACATAAAAAGCAAGGTATGGAACAACATTGATGCGAAATCAAGGTTAGAGATATCATGTCCAAGAAGAGGTTTAAAGCGGTATTGTTTTCATGCATATTATGTCAATGGTTTGACCTTTGAAATAACTTGCCTCAAGTTCTCAACGAGATAAAGTTCCAATTTATGTTTTTGTTAAATAGGAAATATGTTATTTATTTAGAAATTTGGTGGTTTGAATTATTTTAATAATCGTATATTGTAGATACCTCTATTATATTACATTATGGTCAATAAAATAGTAAACATAAGGAATTTGTAATATGGTCTAGTAGGTAATTAACTTAATAATATGATAACTTTTTATTGATTAGGGAACTGAAAATTATGAAAACTAAGTATTTAATTAATTGAAAACTTGGTGTTTTTCTAGTCATTTTCTTAAATAAATAAGGAAATAATAATTATTATTTTTCTATTTAAAAGGATATAGAATTAAACTATACAATGTTATTTATAATTTTCTAAAGTTTCAAAAAAACTATAAAATATTTAATTATGATTAAATAAAAAAACCATTTAGTATATGTTATATGATGAAGACTGTATAGATGATTTTATATATAATATCATATTTGTGGTCTTAGTGATGCTTTTAAAACATAAGCAACATTATTGCATAAATCTGTTATTCATTTATAACATTTCATAGGAGGTAATATATAACATAAGTACAAAATACAAAGATATCAATTGCTTCCTTCTTGTTGTGGATTTTCAGGACCAACCTAGAAATGATCTTTTACATTTCAGACCATCTTAACCATCTTCTGGTTCTGGCGTTTCAGGGCCAACGAAGAAATGATCTTTTACGTTTCCCAGACCGCCATCTTCTGGTTCTGGACTTTCAGGGCCAACGAAGAAATGATCTTTTACATTTCCTAGACCGCCATCTTCTGGTTCTGGACTTTCAGGGCCAACGAAGAAATGATCTTTTACGTTTTCTAGACCGCCATCTTCTGGTTCTGGACTTTCAGGGCCAACGAAGAAATGATCTTTTACGTTTCCTAGACCGCCATCTTCTGGTTCTGAACTTTCAGGGCCAACGAAGAAATGATCTTTTACGTTTCCTAGACCGCCATCTTCTGGTTCTGGACTTTCAGGGCCAACGAAGAAATGAGCTTTTACGTTTCCTAGACCGCCATCTTCTGGTTCTGGACTTTCAGGGCCAACGAAGAAATGAGCTTTTACGTTTCCTAGACCGTCTTTAGTATATGGAGCACCACTAATTGGTCCGCTAGCATATTTAAAATTTCGTATTTGTTCAGTCTTTTGAAAGAATAGTGAAGTAACTAACAATGTAAAAATAATAAAAGTTAGTGATTTGGAAATTGACATATTCCTAATAATGTGCGAATGAATCATAGTTCAATCAATTAGCCTTTTGCCACCACCTATTTATATATATAATCTTATGAATTAAATAAGGATTAAAGTTACAGTTCATAAAATTTTATGTATGTCAATAAAATTCATTTATAACCTATAACAGTTTAACATATTAAATAATATTGAAACCGAAGCATTTACTTCACAAACTTTGATCTTTTTTATTTGCACACTAAAGTGCATCACAATTTATATTTTTGTCAAGTTAGTCTTTGTCGTTGAATAATAAAAATACGTTCATGCGCTTATTTGCACTTTATTTTTTTATTTCCTTCATTTTTTTGATAATAAATCGGAAGATTAATAAGAATAGTACACACATATCTATTATCCCTTAACACACATAAATGATTGGTTCATTTTTTTACAAAAGCATGTCATAGAAAATAATAGTTGAAGCATGAAAATGTTGGGCTACAATTTGTTATGAAATATTTAAATTTGTTTTATGCGTCATATCCTCAAAATACTTTTCCCACTATGTATATCTTTATGAAAATTAGCCACTTTTGCTTAAGAGTAAGACTTCTAATTTAATTTTCTAAGAAAATGCTTTTCCTTGAAACGAAAATCACTAAATGTTAGTTCTTATTTTCACCTAACGTGAATTGGACTTGGATTATCTTTTATTACTTTCAAAGGTACATGATAATTGGATCAACTATCTATTCCGTGGAGCCTACATCAAAAATATTTTGAATCATTTCAATATTGAAGAAAACAAAAGTCACAGTTTTATAAGATTGATACCTTTGGAGTAAAATATTAGCATTTATTGAAAATACTAAGCAAATATCCTTTCTTATGTCCTTTCAAGTGCAGAAAGCCAGAAATAAGTACAAAAGGTGAAGCATGGGGAGAGATAATTAAACTAAAGTGCTCAAGTCTATCTGAGCAATCGCCCCACCGGAACATTAATCATGGCTTATAACAAACAGAGACTGGTTGAAAATCTCTAGTTCTTGAATAAAATTTATTTTCTAACACTCGAGTAGCGGTTAGGAAAAGTGCTGCATACATGTAAAGACGATGCAGTACTTAACAAATACATAGTTGATTGATTTACCAAGATAATGTGTTGAGGGTTCGAAACATACAAAGCCTGCCCAGGCAATTTCATTGCTTCAGCCTAATTCTCTAGCAATCGCCCAAAAAATAACGCACTTGTGAGGACATGCAAACTGGACGATTCAAGCTGACAATAAATCACACATGTCCAACCCAAATCTAACAAAGATGCAAATAGTTATGGAAAAGAAAGAAGAAAGAAGAAAGAAGAAAGAAAAAGAGAAGAGAAGATGAAAAAGAACTAAAACAACAAAAAATCTCACAATTGCAGTGGAACAACATATAATATAATATCAATTATCATTACAAAAGAGAAACTGTAATATAGTTTACATACATCCATCAGAGTACATCAACAAATCACTAATCATCAACCTGGAAAGTTATAATAACTTTTCCTCACAAATCCTGATAATTTCAACAACAATGCAGCGGAAAAATAAACAAATACGGGAATACATCATGAAGCCTTCCAGCTCTCCTGCTGAAGCTCCAAGGCATCAAATCTAAATCTGTAAGTATGCTTGGTCTGAACCGAGCATTGAAAAGGAAGAATGCCCGAATCAGTCTGGTAAACCAGCATGAGAAAACACATCTCAATTGAATTTTAATGTTATAAAAACCATTCAAAAACAAAGGTATCTCATAAGTCCATGCGCACATAAACACATATGGGTTTTACCTTACGATAACCAAAACATTTCATATCAACTTCAGTTATATTATACTAGTGTCTAGTATACAAATAATATTAAAATAGCCGAAATTGTTACATTGGTTAAATTTGATGGCTTAATAGGTTTACAACAAAGTCTAAAGGCGCTTATTGGAGGGATTCCATACAATGGCAGGTAAGCCATGCAGTACATCTCTAGAGGAATGTACCGAGGATACACAAACAATCCTCCGCATCTGGTAAGATCGGTCTATTCCTATTTGGCACTCAGACATGGCCTAGATAGAAATTGAATATATCATCACCCTGGTCGTAACCGACCTATCCGAGATGTCTCGTAGCATACACCATATACTCAAAATATAGAGGGTTATTTAGAAAGGTGATGATCATACCCAAATGGTTACGAACTGCATAGCCTTGCGGCGTACCTTGTTTTAGCCATTACCGGGTGATGAGGCCCGAGGTAGCGCTCTAACATAGTACATTCTACTTTGAATGTCACAATGCTATTCCATTATCACACAACTGATTTCTACAAACGTATAACTCATGAGCTCGTACGTCTCAAGAAAGGGTGTTAAACTAAGAGAAGTTGCATTCACCGCCACTAAACGGATGGTACGCTTACAGAGATCAATCAATGTAATACCAGACATTCGTCCATATAAGTTGTCTAGGAATAGGATAAACTGAAGGAACTCCCCTGCCACATCTTGTCGGGAATCATCCTTAGGATTAGTAGCAAGAAGTCCTTACATTTCGAAGATTTTCAGAACAAAGCACTACTGCCACTATAACGACCCGGAATTTTGATCATTTGAATTTGAAATATTTAATTCATTTTAAATATTGAAAAGTTAATTTTATAGGTCAAATAACTTGAATTTCAAATATAGCAATTTATTAGATAATTTAATTGTTGAATTTAATAATTAAAATTGTCTAAATAATTGAATCTTGGGGTTTAAGTTGGATAAAAATGATTTCAAAGCTTATTTAAATTCTATTTAATAATAATGAAGATAATAAAACTTTTGTTAACGCTAAAAAGTGAACGCTAACACCCGGTGTGTGTAATAGAATCGTGAAAGCACCACCCGTGTGACGGGAACAGAATTTAAGTAGTAAACTGGCAGAAAAGCAGTGAAAGACAGCAATTTATAGTGGTTCGGCTTGAGATTAAGCCTACGTCCACTTTGAATATCTTTATTACTGAATTCGATTACAAATCGATACAAATCTCTTATCAAAACAGTACAACTTGATCAAAAGAAACAATCTTGACTACTAGCTCAATCTTCGTCGATGAAATTCGATGAATCCATGTTGGATGTAAGGAATTATCTCTTGAAGATTGTTGTAGCGTCTTGAATGTTTGAGGATCTTTGATTGCTGGATGAATGGAGACTTCGACAGAGTAACGGCGCTTGAAGAAATGATTTTCCAAAAGTCCTCTTCATGTTGGAAGTGGTGGGGTATTTATAGGAGCTGATTTCTGAGCAGAAAATTCGCCTAAGTCTTAGGTCGCGTACGACCTTAGTTAAGTCGTAGGTCGCGAGCGACCTAAGCTAGGTCGCGGTCTCCTTGCGGCTTAAGACATTAGCTGGTGAAGCAGTACTTGGCTTTATTTGATCAAGTGGTAGGTCGCAGGCGAGTTAAGGAATAGCTGTGGGAGCTCTAGGTCGTTGAAGCCCTAGCTCGTTGGCCTCTTAGGTCGTAGGCCCCTTAGGTCGCAAAAATTTCATGTAGTTAGGTAGCAAACCTTTCCTGTAGTTAGGTCGCAATCCTTTCCTGTAGTTAGGTCGCAAACTTCTCCCAAGTCCTTAGGTCGCAAGGTCTTCTGTTGTTAGGTCGCAAACCTTTCTTAAGTCCTTAGGTCGCAAACTTCTCCCAAGTCCTTAGGTCGCAAG
The DNA here is from genome assembly GCA_030737815.1 of Allium fistulosum. Lineage (NCBI taxonomy): Eukaryota > Viridiplantae > Streptophyta > Magnoliopsida > Asparagales > Amaryllidaceae > Allium > Allium fistulosum. Next base: position 54,571,196 of record CM060904.1, read on the forward strand.
GTCTTCTGTTGTTAGGTCGCAAACCTTTCTTAAGTCCTTAGGTCGCAAACTTCTCCCAAGTCCTTAGGTCGCAAGGTCTTCTGTTGTTAGGTCGCAAACCTTTCTTAAGTCCTTAGGTCGCAAACTTCTCCCAAGTCCTTAGGTCGCAAGGTCTTCCGTTCTTAGGTCGCAATCCTTTCTGAGTCGCAGAGTTCTTTAGGTCGTTGAGTTCTTTAGGTCACGAACTCCTCTTAGGTCGTTAAGTTCTAGGTCGCTGAGATAAAGGAATTAGCATTTGCCCCTCGAGGCATATGACTATGCCATAGGTCGTATGCTTCGACTCACCCTTGCTAAGTCGCGAACGACCTAGAACCTTGCATGCCTGTTCGCCTCCCATTCTCAGCTTCATATAAATTGGCTAGGTCGCAACTTCTTCATCACCCTACTGTTTTGAGCCTCCATCGCCATTAACAATTTTTTGAGCTTCCAAAGACAAATTTGACCCATTCAGTTGACGATTCTTCCTCGCCAATCATAATTCGTAAGTGGATTAGCTTTTATTCGTCCATAACCATTACTCGATCATGAATCGCTGTTACCTGTCCTGAGCTTAATTTTGTGCATTGTGCTTTCTGAACGGTGGTTTCCAATGACTTTTTTCTTTGTCAATTGATGTGTTGTGGTGATTCGCAATCGTACGAAAGCTTTTACTATGGATCTTCGGGGTTTGCAGTTGATTTGCGGTATGTTGAGGTAGAATGAAGGGGAAGATGAATTCTTTTGAACTGGCGGTATTGGGTTATCGGATCCAAAATGATGTTGCTTGGAGAGGAAGTCAATAACCTACCGGATTTGAACGACCTAAGAGTTAGGTCGCGTGGGAACGCTTAGCGACTTAAGCCTTGCGATCTGACAACATTTGCAACCTAGAGAGTCTTCAACCTAAGAACAATTGTGCACGACCTAGGACTTAGAGAAAATTGCCTCATCTTAATTCATTCAGTTGCAACGTGTGACTTATAGAAACCTTTGACCCACAACAGGTCGCTGAACGACCTAATACTTAGGCAATTTTTCACAGTCCTGAACTTTTAACCTGAACAACACGACATAAGAACGCTGCAACCTATGTTAGGTCGTGAGCGACCTAACACTTAGAACTTTGAGCAGAATTTGACTGATATTTTGAATTTGAATTGCTTTGGACTTTGTATTTCTTTTCAGATTGCCTTAACTTTAACGCTGATAACCTGTCTAGAAGCAACATTCACAGAAAAATGGGACGAATATACTGCCATTGATTGCCCACATCAAACGACAGATTAGTTGACAAAGAATATCAAGCTTAAATGAACTTCGTGAATGAAATGCTGTGAACTAACAAATCTAAGTGAAGTATTAAAGCAAAATTGAAATGATCAACTAAAGCTGATTTATTTGCATCAACACAACACTGTTTTAGGACTTAAGATATCAAGCCCTGAAACTTTATAACTGACAAGTATCAATTAGTTTAGTTTCATTTACATTTGCTTGTTATTGCATTAGTTTTGCACAACACTTCACTCTTTTTTAGGAAACGTGCACCTTAATATTTGATCGTCCAGTTCCTTGTGTAGAATGGCATCTCAACAAGAAGACTTGGAAATAGCCGGAGAAGCTTTTCCAATTGCTACTCCACTAAACGACCCTCCGGAAAGGACTCCTACCACTCTGAGTCATAAAGTCTTCCGATAATTGTGCATCCAATTTGGCATTGCCGAAGCAGATGCTTTACTTCCTGGGTCAAGCGACACTGCTGACAGGCCGCCTCTTGGCTTTGTTGCTGTGAACCGTCAGATGTGTTCGAGTGGAGCCATTCCCCCATTTAACGACTGTCTTCGAGAACTTCTCCTTCGGCTATCTCTTTCTCCCTTTCAACTACACCCTAATGGATATTCCATCCTACTGGGATTGTGTGTGCTTTTCAAGAGAACGTTGGACCGTTTTCCCACTTTTGCCGAAATTCGCTTCTTGTGTACATTTGCAAAGAACAAAGACCATCCCTCTATCATACTTGTGAGGAGTGCCAGGAACCGTAAACTAATTCTGGACTTGCCCGAAAGTGCCCATGGATTCTTGACTCAATTCTTTTACGTTCGCTGTCCTCCGGGATTTTATGCCATCTAGAGAGTCGGAAGTAAGATTGCCCTTTACCGATTCGTTTTCTAGATTTTTCAGAATTCGAACCGTCAAATGCTTAATTTCATTCTTTCTTTTTGCAGCACTTCCTTCTCTTCTTCGAGATACCAGCCACAAGTCGATTTTAGATACTTTGAGTGCCGTTGATGCTGAAGAGAGGAGTGCCAAATTCTTGCTGAAAGATGAATTTCTGCACCAGTTTGGTCTTTTACATCCTTCTAGATCGACTCAGATTCATGAAATTTCTAGTTCTGATGCGGAAACGTTAGTTGCTTCGGGCTCTCAAGCAGAGGCCTCGAATGCCCTAACTTCTGTAGAAGAAATCGCATCAAAAGCACCCGTCATAGAGGCTGCTTTGATAAAATGTTCCGCATCCATCGATGTTGTAGGGTCAGTCAGCAAGTCGGCACTTGCCCCAATTATTGAGGAGGAAGAGAATCCTCGAGTTTCTGAGAAATCAATTGATATTGAAGTTGAAAAGGAGAAGTCTGCTGAGCTCCAGGGTGATGACACTTTTGATGGCTTGAGCGATATCATGATAACTTCTCAAGAGCTTTTCGGGGATAATAATCCAAAAGTGACTTCTCCCGTTGTTGAAGCGACTTCCACCCTAAAACAAACCCTGACGCCTACTACGCCAGTCGTCTCTGTTTCCACACTAAAGCGTGGTCTGTAGTTTGACGCATGTAGCTTGCACGCCGCACACACTTAGGATTTTTCAGCACTTATAAGCATTTATCCTCTTTTTTTGGAAATTTCTAAACTTTACTTCTTTTCCGTTTTTCAGATTCTCCAATGGGACGTTCCGGCTCATACTACGACAACTTTCGGCGCTACGGAGGGCGTGATTCTTACGATTATGGACGTTATCTTCCCTCCCGCAAAGAATCTGACGAAGAGCGTGCAGCTAGAAAATCTCAAGAAAGGCGTGCTTACGAAGAGCAGCAAAGAAGGAGAGACGATGACTCTCATAAAAGAAAATATCATGATGACAAAGGGAAGAAGCATGCTACCGATGACCCAAGTAAACGGGTTAAACTTGATGAGAAGGACGCGTCTGAAATTTCTGAGAAAACTGACGCTCCTATCCCTTCTGATACTCCGGCCGGCTCTCCTCCTCTAAAGAAGTCTGATATTCAAACAATCATTAACAGGCCACAATATCAAGTTAAAGACGGCCCTCCAACGCTTCAGAGCCGATTTCCAAATTGGTGCCTAAAAGGAGTGCGCTTTGATTTGGATTTGGTTCCGATTGATAAGCAAGACATGCTTAAAAGTCTTGATGCGGTCAAGCTTAATATCGAGAGGATGTCGCAATGGCAGAAACTTGTCGACGAACTTCAGAGGGTCAACCACATAAATCTTGAGGCGATGATGACCATGGAGAATGATAAATCAGAATGGGACAAATGGTGTAAGCAACATGATACGGAGATGACAAGCATTGCAGACGACAACGCAAAGCTTGCATCTGAAGTCAAGCGACTAAAGGAAGATCTGGCCTCATCTTCTGCATCGCACACTCAAAAGGAAGAAGTCTTTCAGAAGCAAGTGCGGGATGCACATGCTGCGCAAAGGGACGCCGAAATGAAGCTTGCAGCTGAGCAGCACATTACTGAGAAATATCGCACAGAAAATACTGAGCTGCGGGGAACAATTGTGTCCCAAAATGCAGAGATTGAGATGCTGAAAGCTAAGCTTCTTAAAGTTGAGAAGGAGCGTGATGACGCGGTCGCTGGACAAGTTGCGGCCGAAGAGTCTCATGACGCCACTAAAGCTAGCATCGATTCTACTCTATTTGACTTCTACATGCACAGCGTTTTGGGCCGCGACAGCCTTTCATTCTTGGGTCCCAAATATGAGATTACACTTGCTGAAGTTTGGGAGACCATACTTGATACATTTGCCGGTTATGCGGAAGCAGACCTTGTAGCGCTTTATCTAGACGATGAAGCACGTGATGCGCTTATTAGAGGCAAAGAGCAACTTGCCGAAGCTAGAGCCGGGACAGTGGTAGAGGAGCATCTAGGAAAGACAACATCACTACCTGCCCCTGTCCATACTTCAACTTTGACTGATGTTGATATCATCGGTTCTAGCTCTCAATCTCCGCTTGCTGCAAAAGATGCTGAAGCTAAACTCGATACTTCCGAGACTCCTCTTTCCCAAATTGAAGAGAAGAGCCAGGAAGAAACTGAGGCTGATAAATATGAAATTGAACTTGCGAAGCCAGCTCCTCCAGGTAACTTTGGCGAAGTTCCGGGTCTAATGAACCAGTTATTTGATTTAACCGAGTTTGATGACCTTCTTACTTGTTACTTGAACTTTGGTGAACCGATACCTTCTCTATTTTCGGAAGATGTTGATTTTAACTTCTTTTCTTCTACAGCGGAGGCACCAAACACTGCACAAGTTTCCACTCCTTCAGTTGCCGTCCCTCCATCTTTACAGGTTACTCCTCCTTCTGCTTCCCAGCCGGGATCACAGGCAGAGAAAATCGAAACCCTTCAAGGCCTGGATGACCCGGCAGCTTCGCAGGAACAGAAGGCGGAGGACCTTAAAGACGTCGAGAAGACCCCGGAGCAGTCCCTTGATGATGACACGAAGCTTTCAACACTGCTTGCTACTCCGGGGAGCGAATCTTCTTCAAAGAGGAAGGGGAAGCATGGCATAAGGAAGAAGAAGAGAAGTGCTTCAACTGGGGACGAAGCAGAAGTTGATTCAGCCGCGCCTTTTCCTCCTTCTGCCCCGACCCGTTCACAACGGCTCCATAAACTAATCATTAGGCCGGGGAAAGGCTCCAAAGGTGGCGAGAAGAAGGAATAACAAGCTAGATTTTCTACTCCTTACTTTTGCTTTTTGCATGTATCGACCGGGGATTGTGCGGGTACCGGTCCCTGCTTTTACTTTTTGAGATATCTGCACATGTAAAGAATTTTCATAGTACTAAATAAAACAATTATTTTACTTGTACAAACTCTTGTGTATGTGAGAATGCATCTGTTTCTCTTTCTAGTGTAGAATAAACGATTCCTTTTACTTGTACAAACTTTTTGTCTGTGTCTGGGAATACATTTATTCCACGTCTATTTTTCGTGGTATTGCAATGAACTTATGGCATGTTGTGTTTATTAATATAATCGAATTGTACAGTATTGCCCCCATGCCGTAAGTATTGTTAGTGTTTGTACCAGAAATGGTCACAAACCCCAAGTGTTGTGAAAGCACCAGTGTATGAATACAAATCAGCAATATTCAGACACAAATATCAGATCTAAGCAAGCAACAAACAACAATCCAGAAATAATGAACAGTGACACGTAATTTATAGTGGTTCGGCTATCTTTGGCCTACGTCCACTTCAAGGATTTTTATCTTTTATTGATGTTCTTCACTGATTACAGATGATTACAGCAAATACAATGAATGAATCTGAATATAACAGCAATGGAAAGGAGTAGAGTTGAATCCGGCAGAGTCTGGACGTTGAATGGCCAAAAAAGATCCCTTTTCTGTAGGCTTCAGGGGGCTATTTATATGTGTAGGAGGCTGAGATCGCGCCCAAACTTCGGGAGATTCTTTCAGGCACGTGAGGGGGCCCACGCGATCGGTCCCACCAAGTTTCAACTCAATCTGTGATCGATTCGAATCAACTTCGTATCGATCAGGAAATGCTCCAATCGAGCTGAAACTTGGCAGGATTGCTCTTTACCTTGTGTGGAAGCTACTGTGAAAATTTCATTACATTTGGACCAGCGGTTTGTGAGATATGATCGATACAAGATTGTATTTTCGTGTGTGCTGCTCTGTTCGAATCCATGGATTCGTATCCATCGCTCCGAATCGACCTGGGCACGTGAGCGCGCAGTGACGTGGTGCGGAACTCTTGGATCTCTCCACCTTTTTTGCCGCGTCGAACGAGTCATTCGCATCTAGCGCCGAAGCTTCGCCCATACCAACTCTTTATTCGCATCCACGTGCTTCTGTCTTTATTCGAACCAGTTATCGATTCGACGTAGTCCTCGTTCGCATGGATACGAAGAAGGACTTATGCGCTATCGATTCGAATAACCACGAATCACATGGATACGAACCAAGGCTCGGTAATCGATTCGAACCGGGTCTACCCCTGGTCGATACGAAATGTTTCGCCTACGATGGATACGAGCTAAACTGATACGACGCTACCGCCTATGGATCGATGCGAGGAGTCCAATACCGGATGGATTCGAACAACTCCGATTCGAACAATGTTCTAGAATAGATTTGAATAGTTTGAGGCGACGTCGCTCAGATGGATACGGAACTGATTGATTCGAACAAGCCAATGCGATGGTTTCTGATGGATTCGAATATGATTGATTCGATGGATTCGAACACATCATCACCTTAGCTCGCCGATGGATACGAACAGCATAACTATTAAACTTGTATCAATCATATCTCCCTACTATGAACTCCGATTAAGCTGAAACATGAAACGTTGGCTCTCCCGGCTTGGCATGCCATGTCTTGTCAATTACAGCCCAATCCGAACTCGGACAAAATTCATCGATATCCATGATCATCCTGCAATGCATATTTAATATTGATTTCAGTTAATTTTTGGGTATCTCAGCTTTGCCAAAAAGTGGGATAACACTTTGCCCCCCAAAACATGCCTTTTGGTAAAAGGTGTGTTTTGATTAGTCTCAATTCGAATGTAGTAAGCTCAGGTTTTATTCGAATCTTATGATATTTTCAATCGAGTTCATGGCTGTTCGAAGCCGAAGCATTATCAATTTCTGCCAGTGGAAGTTAAGAATGAAATTCTACAGTCTCTCCGGACTGTTGTCGATCGCTCCGGACACTTGCGAAGCCCATTCCAGACTTAGCGGTCGAATAGAAAGATCCTATTGCTCTCCGGCGTTGCTTTATATTCCTTGCACTTTGGCCCCAGTTAGGACGTGAAGCGATGTCTTGACCATTCTGGGCCGATCGTAGCCTCTCCGGGCTCTTGCTGGATCCCATCCTGTCACTCTCCGGTGAAGGGGAAACAACGTTAAGTGGGTTGATCCTGTCGCTCTCCGGCGAAGCGACCCACTTCTTGCACTCCGGTTCAGTGTATCTGAACATTAAGCGATGTCTTGACCTGAATCGTCAGCCGATCATAGCCTATCTGGGCTCTTATCGAATCCTAATCGAAACACTCTCCGGTGAATAGGAAACGATGCTTAAGTGAGTCGATCCTGTCGCTCTCTGGCGAAGCAACTCACTTCTTGCACTCCGGACCACGCCTCTCTGGGTAGGATCATAAAGCGATCATTTTTATATTGATATTTAATGTTTATCCTTTAACTCTCCGGTCAAAGGTTTTTTCAAGAAATTCAAATTTATTTATTAAATTCAGACCCTAGATGTTCAATCTCAAACATCAGGGAAAGACTAAACAACGCCACTCCGGGATGAACGGTCTATACCATCTCAGAGCATGCCTAGGGGTCTCTCTGGTTCCCATACATGAGTGAGTGGAATAGCCGTTTTATTTTGAAAGCAAATCTAATGAAATTATTTGGCCGAAGTCCAGATCTTGAACTTGGCCCTTACCATCTTAATTAGTTGATGATGAGTCGTGATCTCGATCCAGGATCGTTTCTGTTAGGTGGAGACGGTAGTTGTTCAGGCCTTACCGCTGCTGCCCGTTCTTTGACATATTGTGGCAGTTTACCACTCCTGGCATGTTCTTCCACCTCATCCCTTAGGTGGCGGCATTCATCGGTAGTGTGTCCATCCAGCTCATGGAATAGGCAGTATTTTCCAGTCCTGCGTTCCCGCTCCGTGGGATCTCTCCTGGGTGGTTTTCGATAGGGGAGTTGCCCCTGAGTTTCAGTGTAAATCCTTTCTAGACTTGCCGTCAAATCTGTGAATTGCCTGAATCTAGGCTCTCTGAATTTCTTCCGTTTATTAGGACCATCATGTGTGTCATCCTGCTTTCTCTTTCCTTTGTCTGCTCCAGACTGTCCTCCAGCGGTTCCTTCGCTTCGTGTAGTATTTATTTCCTGCCTCTTGGCTCGTGATTCCTCTAGTCGAATGAATTTTTCAGCTTCATGATAGAACTCTCCTAGATCTTGCGGTGGGTCTCTGGTCAGAGAATCTTTGAATTCGGTGCCTTCTGCAATTCCTGCTACTGCCGCCATCAAAATCATTGATGGATCCGGGCGATCTACAGAAGCCACCGTTGCATTGAATCGCAATAGAAAATCTTTTATGGACTCTCCGGTCCTTTGCTTTATCGAGGCTAAAGTCATCACACTCTTGGGTCGCGTCACATGGACCCTAAACTGTCTCATGAAGCATTCCACTAGCTCACCCCATGTCCTGATTGATCCAGTCTCTAGTTGTCTGAACCAAAGCGCAGCCAAATCTGATAGAAACAAAGGGAAGCATCGTGCCATCACTTCCTCGGATGCCCCCAGCACTTCCATATGCCTGATGTATCTGGTAACGTGCATGGTCGGGTCTGACTTTCCGTCATATGGGTTCAGCATCGGCAGTTTGAACTTTGGAGGGTTCCTTGCATTCCTGATATTTGGAGTGAACGGACTCCGACTGACTTCCTCCAATCCTCCGCTAGACAATCCTCCTCTCATGAGTCGTCGCACTAATCCAGCCATCTTTTCATCTCCATCCTGGGGTTGCCCTCTTTGTCTTGAAGGGTATTCTGGTATGTATTCTTCGTGTGGCCCGTTAGCATCAGCATTGGCCCTAGCTTGTTGAGCTCCGTCTGCCGGCCTTCCAGCATCGGATCCCGAGGGTCTGCCCCCGAGTCCTTGTCGATTGTCCTCTGGATCTGCATTCTGTCCTTCATCAGGTTCCGCAATCCTAGCTCCTTGTTCCACATTCATAGCCGTTGTAGTTGGTCCAAGGTTCTGTGTCCCTGCAGCTCTCATCTGCTCGAAGAAATTCTGCAGCATCTCTTGTTGGCTTTTCATCATTCTTTCGTGCATCAGATTGGTCATGGTCTCCATTTCGTCTCTAGTGATGTAGATCGAAGCTGGTTCTTCTCCAGCACCAGAGGATGCCTCTTGACTTCCTCCTTGATGGCTTCTCTCGGCTCTTTGTCTTCTACTTGTTTGCCGAGTCATTGTCTTCAAATCTTCGAGTTTTCAAATCTGAACTCCGAATCTGGTGTAGCGGGTGCTGGTTGTTCTCAGTGAAAGCACCAAAGTGTTTGTACCAGAAATGGTCACAAACCCCAAGTGTTGTGAAAGCACCAGTGTATGAATACAAATCAGCAATATTCAGACACAAATATCAGATCTAAGCAAGCAACAAACAACAATCCAGAAATAATGAACAGTGACACGCAATTTATAGTGGTTCGGCTATCTCCGGCCTACGTCCACTTCAAGGATTTTTATCTTTTATTGATGTTCTTCACTGATTACAGATGATTACAACAAATACAATGAATGAATCTGAATATAACAGCAATGGAAAGGAGTAGAGTTGAATCCGGCAGAGTCTGGACGTTGAATGGCCAAAAAAGATCCCTTTTCTGTAGGCTTCAAGGGGCTATTTATAGGTGTAGGAGGCTGAGATCGCGCCCAAACTTCGGGAGATTCTTTCAGGCACGTGAGGGGGCCCACGCGACCGGTCCCACCAAGTTTCAACTCAATCTATGATCGATTCGAATCAACTTCGTATCGATCAGGAAATGCTCCAATCGAGCTGAAACTTGGCAGGATTGCTCTTTACCTTGTGTGGAAGCTACTGTGAAAATTTCATTACATTTGGACCAGCGGTTTGTGAGATATGATCGATACAAGATTGTATTTTCGTGTGTGCTGCTCTGTTCGAATCCATGGATTCGTATCCATCGCTCCGAATCGACCTGGGCACGTGAGCGCGCAGTGACGTGGTGCGGAACTCTTGGATCTCTCCACCTTTTTTGCCGCGTCGAACGAGTCATTCGCATCTAGCGCCGAAGCTTTGCCCATACCAACTCTTTATTCGCATCCACGTGCTTCTGTCTTTATTCGAACCAGTTATCGATTCGACGTAGTCCTCGTTCGCATGGATACGAAGAAGGACTTATGCGCTATCGATTCGAATAACCACGAATCACATGGATACGAACCAAGGCTCGGTAATCGATTCGAACCGGGTCTACCCTTGGTCGATACGAAATGTTTCGCCTACGATGGATACGAGCTAAACTGATACGACGCTACCGCCTATGGATCGATGCGAGGAGTCCAATACCGGATGGATTCGAACAACTCCGATTCGAACAAAGTTCTAGAATAGATTTGAATAGTTTGAGGCGACGTCGCTCAGATGGATACGGAACTGATCGATTCGAACAAGCCAATGCGATGGTTTCTGATGGATTCGAATATGATTGATTCGATGGATTCGAACACATCATCACTTTAGCTCGCCGATGGATACGAACAGCATGCCTATTTAACTTGTATCAATCATATCTCCCTACTACGAACTCCGATTAAGCTGAAATTTGAAACGTTGGCTCTCCCGGCTTGGCATGCCATGTCTTGTCAATTACAACCCAATCCGAACTCGGACAAAATTCATCAATATCCATGATCATCCTACAATGCATATTTAATATTCATTTCAGTTAATTTTTGGGTATCTCAGCTTTGCCAAAAAGTGGGATAACAAGTATATTGCAATATTCCTAGCTTTTTCAAGACTAATACTCTTATTTCAGAGAATAATTACTCCACTTTTAAGGGGAGAATTATTCTGCTTTTAATAGAGTATATTTCTCTTTCTGAAGAACGCTTCAACTTTCGGGGATAATCACTTTTATTTATTAAGAAGTGAATTTCCCTATGAAGTGAAATGAACTTTTCTGAAAGAATTTTGTAGTATTTCAACTTTTTTAGGAGGAACTTTTTGAGATGAACAAGTTAATCCTTCCTTTGAGAGTTGAACTGTGCTTCCAGAGAATGCTTTTCGTTCGAGTATTTTATTTTGGGACATGCCTCCGGAGAGGGCTCCTCTTAAAGAGTTGTGCCTCCGAAGAGGTCTTGTGCCTCTGAAAAGGGCTTGTGCCTCCGAAGAGGGCTTGTGCCTCCAAAGAGGGCTTGCGGTGCCTTGGGAAAGGGCTTTTGCCTCCGAAGAGGTCATGTGCCTCCGAAGAGGGCTTGTGGTGCCTTGGGAAAGGGCTTTTGCCTCCGAAGAGGTCATGTGCCTCCGAAGAGGGCTTGTGGTGCCTTGGGAAAGGGCTTTTGCCTCCGAAGAGGTCATGTGCCTCCGAAGAGGGCTTGTGCCTCCGAAAATGGCTTTTTGATTGCCTGGAAGTTACTTTCTCATGGTTGAGTGGATCCACGGGGCAGATGCAAGTTGCTTGATTGGATGCTTGTTTGCACAAACGATCGCAATTAAGTAACAAGGGCCCTGTTCCTTCAACTTGGGAAGGTGCCCCTCCGGTGGTTCCACCAATCTTTTTTGGTTGAGAGAAGTACTTTCATTTTTTGGCGTGTCTCGTCAAAGGGCTTTGTTGAACTTTGAGAAGGAGCGTTGGGTGGTTGGTGTGCCAAGAAGGTTGCGTCTCAGGGGCAAGTAGATCCACGGGACGGACGCAAGCTGCCTGATCGGATGCATCACGATCCGTCAGCAAGGGCCCTGTTCCTTCTGCTTGGGAAGGTGTCCCTTCGGTTGTTCTTACGGGCCCTTTTATTGAGAAGCATATCTCCTTTTGGCTGCTCCTTTATTTGCTTGGCAATGTTCTCTCATCATCTGCTCATTAGTGATCTTTTGTTATTGTTTCCAAGCGCATCTTCTTTCCTTACATTGCTATGTTCGAAGAAATGGACTTCACTGTTGAACGACTTCACGGGACAAACGCAAGTTATCTAGTTGGATGTTTGTTTATATCGACAATCTCAACCAATTAACAAAGGTTTGTCACAGTGGAGTTGCCAACTTTTTATGTGAAGTTCACTTTGTATAGGATTTGTATTTGGAATTTCTTGTCGCTTGGTATTTGCATAACAGGTGATTTATAGAGGTCGCTTGGTTTTGTGACGAGTAAGCATTGTTTTGATGTCCTGCAATTTTGAATCGACATTTTAGCAATACATTTAAAGTATTTACATATCGAAATAAAACAGGCATTATGAAATAGTAAAGAACACAAGATTTATAGTGGTTCGGCCAAGAATCGGGCCTACATCCACTTTATAGCTTTCATTCATTCACACTGATTTACAACATTTTACAGTACAACTGATACACATTATTTCACAATTTTGAACAAAGCTTTTTCTTTCAAGTAAAATAAGGACGTAAGTGGTTGCTGTTCCAGGCTTTTGGAATTGGATCTCCTTCGACAGTTATGAGTTTGAAAGTGCCATCAAGAAGTTTACTGCCAATGGCATATGGTCCTTCCCAGTTTGGTCCAAACACACCAGTTGCCGTCATGATCCTTTTCAAAACTAAGTCCCCGACCTCAAAGCTGCGTTGGCGAACTTTAGAGTTGAAGTGCCTGGCTATCCTTTGCTGATAAGCTGAAACTCTGAGCCTAGCTTCTTCTCTTTTCTCATCAAGAAAATCAAGTGCTTCAAGTTGCAGCTTTTCATTTTCAGCTTCGATGAAATGAACTCTTCTATGTGAAGGAACTTCTACTTCCACTGGAATCATTGCCTCTGATCTGTATGCCAGTGAAAATGGAGTGTGCCCAGTTGCAGTTTTGTGAGTAGTCCTGTATGCCCATAGTGCTAATGGAAGCTTATCAACCCAACCACCTTTTGCTCTTTCGAGTTGCTTTTTGATGGTTGACTTGATGATTTTATTCACTGCTTCCACTTGCCCGTTTGCCTGCGGATGAGCCACTGCTGAGAAGCTTTTCCGAATTTTGAATCGTTTGCAGAAATCCTGGAACTCTTCACTTTCAAACTGAGTACCGTTGTCTGTGATTATTTTCTGTGGCACACCATATCTGCAAATGATGTTTTTCGTTACAAAATTTATCATCTTTTTAGAAGTATTGGTGGCCAAAGGTTCAGCCTCAGCCCACTTGGTGAAATAATCAACGGCTACGATAGCATATTTGATTCCTGATTTGGCAATTGGTAATGGTCCGATTAGATCTATACCCCAAATGGCGAATGGCCATGGGCTGACCATCTGTGAGAGTTCGGTGGAAGGTGCTCTTGGGATTTTTGCAAATCTCTGGCACTTGTCGCACTTTCTAGAGTAGATAGCAGCATCTCGGTTAATGTCAGGCCAGAAATACCCATATCGGAGAACTTTCTTGGCTAAAGTTTGACCAGCTGAATGATCTCCACATTCTCCTCCGTGTACCTCGGCTAGAATTGTATTGGCTTCTTCCTTAGTTACACATCGGAGCAGAGGCATTGAAAATCCCCGTCTGTATAATCGGCCATCTTGAAGTATATATCTTGACGGTTTTCTCAATAATTTTCGACGTTCCTTAGAACTTTCTGGCAGGGAACCACTGAGTAAGTATTCTTTGATTGGAGTCATCCATGATTCATGCTCTTGAGACATAGCCATAATCCAATCAATATCCATTTCATCAATGCTTGGAGCTGTCAGAACTTCTAAAGGAACTAATCCCAGTAATTGAGCTTCTCCGGAACTTGAGTACTTTGCTAAAGAATCTTCCTTCATATATTCCTCTCGGGGTATGTGGCTTATTGAGTAGTGATCGAAATCATTGAGGAGTTCAGAGGTTTTTGTCAAATATCAGGCAAATTTCCTCCTTTGGCTTGAAATTCTTTCTTCACCTGGCAAACAATAAGCTGAGAATCGCTGAAAATCTGTAACACTTTGATGTTTAGTTCCTTGGCGATTTTTAGGCCGGCAATAAGTGCTTCATACTCTGCCTCATTTTTGTTGAAGGAAATTCCAGTCTCAATGCATAACACAATGATCGTCCTTTAGGGGTTTCGAGCACAACCCCTGCCCCAGAACAGTAATCATTTCTTGATCCGTCAACATACAACTTCCACTGGACTGGAATGCCGTCAGTTGTTTCATTCTCACTATCGCCTTTGTCAGTAGATTCTGCGATGAAATCTGCTAAAGCTTGTCCGTTGATTGCTCTTCGGGGGTGATAAGTGATGTCATACTGGCTAAGTTCAATGTTCCATTTCAAAAGACGACCCGAAGTTTCAGGACGATACAGGACTTGCTTTAGAGGTTGATCAGTAAGAACTTTGATAGGGTGAGCTTGAAAATATGGTCTCAATTTCCTGGAAGCAATTAGCAAACAGTAAGCGAGCTTTTCTATCTTCGAATAATTCATCTCTGCCCCAGTGAACCGTTTACTGATGTAATAGACTGGACGCTGTATTTTCATATCTTCCCGTACAAGTGCTGCGCTGAGGGCGTGAGATGAAATTGCTAAATAGATGAAAAGATCTTCACCGTCAGTAGACTTGGAAAGAACCGGAGGTGTTTTCATGTGATGAATTAGTTCATCGAAAGCATTCTGGCATTCTGGAGTCCACTCAAAATTTTTCTTTCCTTTCTTTAGAGCGTCAAAGAAGGGAATACATTTGTCTGTGGCCTTGGAAATTAAGCGACTCAGAGCAGCGACTTTTCCATTGAGACTTTGCATTTCTTTCTTTGTTTTAGGGGCTTTGACTTCCCTTAGAGCTGTGATTTGAGTAGGATTGGCTTCAATGCCCCTAGCGCTCACAATGAAACCCAAAAATTTCCCAGATTCTACTCCGAATGAACATTTCAATGGATTGAGCTTCATTCCGTACTTTCGAAGAATTGCGAACATTTCCTCCAAGTGTCCCATGTGATCTACAGCTTTCTTTGATTTTACCAACATATCGTCGACAAAAACTTCCATGGTTCTACCAATCTGAGGCTTGAACATTGCATTGACGAGTCTTTGGTAGGTTGCCCCAGCATTTTTCAATCCGAAAGGCATAACTTTGTAGCAGTAGAGACCCACATATGTAATAAAGCTTGTGTCTTCCTGATCCGGCTCATGCATCATAATCTGATTGTATCCGGAGTAAGCATCCATAAACGATAACAACTCATGCCCAGCTGTTCCATCCACCAATTGATCAATTCTGGGCAGCGGGAAGCAATCTTTGGGGCATGCTTTGTTTAGATCTGAGAAATCTATGCATACTCTCCACTTTCCATTTGCCATCTTGACCAATACTGGATTTGAAACCCAATTTGGATAAGTGGAGTTTCTGATAAAGCCGTTCTCCATGAGCCGATCGACTTCTTCCTTTAGTGCTATCGATCTTTCTGGGCCTTGAGTTCTTCTCTTCTGTTTCACTGGTGTGAATTTCGGATCTATGTTCAGAGTATGTACAACAACTTCCGGGGAGATCCCACACATATCAGCGTGACACCAAGCGAACACATCTAGCTTGGCTTTTAAGAATGATATCAGTGTGTTTTGAACTGTTACACTTAGCTGCGAACCCACATTGAGTACTTTGTTCGGTTCTTTCGAGTCTACAGATACTGGTACCGTCACCTCCACGGGTACCACTCTATTCTCCCCTGTACTGGCTTTTCTGGGATCCTTTTCTTTTCTTGCATTGCTGTGTTCGCCAGTACAGGGGCCGCTCT
Organism: Allium fistulosum; assembly: GCA_030737815.1. Classification (NCBI taxonomy): domain Eukaryota; kingdom Viridiplantae; phylum Streptophyta; class Magnoliopsida; order Asparagales; family Amaryllidaceae; genus Allium; species Allium fistulosum. Next base: position 54,586,943 of record CM060904.1, read on the forward strand.
GTAGTTGCTACAGGGTCGGTTCTTTGATGCGGAGCGGAGCTGCCGCATCTTTCCCCATTTCTCTTTTCCTGGCCTCTCGGAGTTCTACAAGATAACATTCTCGTCCTGCGCTCTGATCTCCTTTAATAACAACAATCCCATTATCAGTAGGAAATTTCATTGTTAAGCACCAAGGAGCGAGGACGGCCCTGAAAGCAGCAAGAGTAGGCCGACCCAAGAAAGCGTTATAGGCGGAGAATCCATCAACAATTACAAAAGTCTGCTTCCTAACCAACTTTTTCTGCCCTTCGCCCATTTCAACAAACAAATCCACCGTTCCAATTGGCTGTTTCAGCTCTCCTGTGAATCCGGCAATTTTGTGTGAAGAGGCTTGTACATCTGTCATCGGGATTTTCATTTGGTCGAATGTCCTTTTAAAGAGTATGTTGCACGAAGCACCACTATCAACCAGAACTCTTCTGACAATAGCCGGCCCAATACCGACAGAAACAACTAAAGGGTCCTCAGTAGGAGCTTCCACATCAATAGAATCCCTGGTTCTGAACATAATATCATCGTGAAAAGTCTTCTGCTGCTTTAGAGGTGCATCATCTTCCAAGATCAAGACACTTTCTTCAGTCGGAGCATACTTCAAAGCTCTAGCATACCTTTCCATTTCACCCCAACTCCTACCAGCTGGATGAGGTCCTCCTGTGATCACATTGATAACAGGTCTTTCTTTTTTAGTAGGCCTTTCTCCTGAACCAGATGAATGAGCTGGGGGTAGTTGCCCCGGGTTAGATGAAGACGGGTCTTTTCTATTCCTCTTGACGTATTGCTGCAACTTATTCTCTCTTAACAATTCCTCAATCAGGCTTTTCAAATGGCGGCACTCATTGTTATCGTGCCCTGGTTGGTTGTGAAACTTGCAAAATCTTCCGCTTTGAACAACATTCTTCCCAACTTTCACGGCCGGTGGTTTTGGAAATTCAGCAGCATCCTTAGTGGCGATGAAAATATTCTCCGGGGTATCGGTCAGAGGAGTAAAGTCTGAAGGTTTAAGGAAGTGGGGCTTTTTGAAGTCTTTCTGCCTTTTCCCACCATTACTTTCCCTTTTCTGATCTGCAGGTTCTTTCTTGCTTTGAACGGTAGCATTATTTTCCACCACCGTTGTCACAACTTTAGCTCGTGCGGAAAGATTCTCTAGGCGTATAAATTCGTCAGCCTTTTTGTAGAATTTCTAGAGCGAATTTGGCTCCTTCATCTTCAGCCATTTTCCAAATTCGCTCGATTTTTCGATAGCACGCATCAAATAGGTCAAGATCATTCGTGGCTCTGCGTTATCGACCTCTGCCAGAGCTAAGTTGAAGCGGTTCAAGAATGACTTAATAGGTTCTCCCGGATTCTGTTCAAGACTGGACAATGACATTATGTCTTTTGCCTTTGAAGCGTATAGCCTGAATTGCTCTTTGAACTTTCGGGTCAGATCGGAAAACTGATCTACAGATCGGACAGGAAGCTTGGTAAACCAGAGAAGTGCCACTCCTTCTAAATAAACTGGAAAATACCGGCACTTTATTTCGTCAGTTGCTCTTGTGCCGGTCATGTGCCAGTCGTATTTATACAAGAACTGATTTGGATCACTTGTTCCCCGATAAGCAGGAATGGTGGGGGGAACAAATTTTCTAGGAAATTCAACCTTTAGAATCTTCTCGGTAAACGGAGTTCTACTTGGTGCGAATCCCCATTCGCTCTCATCTTCATCTCTTTGCATGCTCTCTTTCATTATTTGCTTGATCATACCACAAAGATATTCCTCATTGTTCAGAGATTTCGCAGAATAGACCTCGGCCATCTTTTCGGGGGTTTGTCCAGGTAAATGCTCATGAAGAACTGGTGATGGCCTGGATCCTTCGGCCTGGAGGGGTGCCCCTTCGGCAGCACCTGATCCTCCGTGAGGAATATTTCTTCCCTCGGAATTGGGAGCAGCATTAGCAAAGTTTCCCTCATTACTTACTGGTCTTTGATTCGTACCAAGTAGAGCATTCAGCTTTTCCATCATCAGATTATTTTGAGTTTCAATCTGCTGATACAGTCCGGATACAGCAGCATCTAACTCTTGTCGCGTCACACCGACGCTTGGAGCTGTCTGATTTGGAGAGAGAGAAGTGGCAGTATTATCACGGTCATCATCAGTTCTGACAGACTTTCGTTTCCTTCCAGGAGCCATTATGTCTGATAAACTTCTGGTTTTGTAGGAAATTCTTTCAGCAAACTTCTGTGAAGCAATGGTGAGTAGTAGCCTGAGTTCAATTCTCAGTGAAAGCACCAAAATGTTAACGCTAAAAAGTGAACGCTAACACCCGGTGTGTGTAATAGAATCGTGAAAGCACCACCCGTGTGACGGGAATAGAATTTAAGCAGTAAACTGGCAGAAAAGCAGTGAAAGACAGCAATTTATAGTGGTTCGGCTTGAGATTAAGCCTACGTCCACTTTGAATCTCTTTATTACTGAATTCGATTACAAATCGATACAAATCTCTTATCAAAACAGTACAACTTGATCAAAAGAAACAATCTTGACTACTAGCTCAATCTTCGTCGATGAAATTCGATGAATCCATGTTGGATGTAAGGAATTATCTCTTGAAGATTGTTGTAGCGTCTTGAATGTTTGAGGATCTTTGATTGCTGGATGAATGGAGACTTCGACAGAGTAACGGCGCTTGAAGAAATGATTTGCCAAAAGTCCTCTTCATGTTGGAAGTGGAGGGGTATTTATAGGAGCTGATTTCTGAGCAGAAAATTCGCCTAAGTCTTAGGTCGCGTACGACCTTAGTTAAGTCGTAGGTCGCGAGCGACCTAAGCTAGGTCGTAGTCTCCTTGCGGCTTAAGACATTAGCTGGTGAAGCAGTACTCGGCTTTATTTGATCAAGTGGTAGGTCGCAGGCGAGTTAAGGAATAGCTGTGGGAGCTCTAGGTCGTTGAAGCCCTAGCTCGTTGGCCTCTTAGGTCGTAGGCCCCTTAGGTCGCAAAACTTTCCTGTAGTTAGGTCGCAAACCTTTCCTGTAGTTAGGTCGCAAACCTTTCCTGTAGTTAGGTCGCAAACTTCTCCCAAGTCCTTAGGTCGCAAGGTCTTCTGTTGTTAGGTCGCAAACCTTTCTTAAGTCCTTAGGTCGCAAACTTCTCCCAAGTCCTTAGGTCGCAAGGTCTTCTGTTGTTAGGTCGCAAACCTTTCTTAAGTCCTTAGGTCGTAAACTTCTCCCAAGTCCTTAGGTCGCAAGGTCTTCTGTTGTTAGGTCGCAAACCTTTCTTAAGTCCTTAGGTCGCAAACTTCTCCCAAGTCCTTAGGTCGCAAGGTCTTCCGTTCTTAGGTCGCAAGCCTTTCTGAGTCGCAGAGTTCTTTAGGTCGTGGAGTTCTTTAGGTCGCGAACTCCTCTTAGGTCGTTAAGTTCTAGGTCGCTGAGATAAAGGAATTAACAACTTTTAAATTGGATTTAAACGCGATTTAACTGATTTTTAAAATAACTCGTTTTAATTAACTTATAAAAAATAGCCTTTCGGGGCATTGTCTCGGATTTCGACAAAACTAGTTTCATTCCGTAATAGTATATTATTATACGCCGACAAATTTCACGGCAATCGGACGTATCATTTGAGCGTGCAAGATTGAAACGCGTATAAATTAATTTTAGAAATTATATAATATAATTGAGTTTGAAAAGCTATCTTCTGCATATGATCGAATTAGGTCTCAAAACAAGATCCATTGTGTTCAAAATAGGGGTATAACATATAGAACATCAGGCGGCACGTCTAGTTTGGAGTTCGAAATTTTTGGACGTTGTATAGCTTGATAATTTAAATTTAGATAATATATATATATATATATATGTATATATATATGTATGTATGTATGTATGTATGTATATATATGTATGTATGTATGTATATGTATGTATGTATGTATGTATGTATCTCCACCATTTCTACCATACCCAGTAACATGCCTTATTGTTCATGCCCATACTCCACATACAAGCCAATACCATCTCCAATATATATTTCATCTTTCCCCCTTTTAAAAATTTTCAAACCAAAGAATATCAAAACGAAAAAAAATGTTCATCATCTTTCAAAAACAACGGCCTAATCTAACAGCCCTAAGTGATCATGGCCACTAGAGGCGGAGATAGGCCTCGACCGCAACTAAGGATTTGTTCGCGTCAGCAAGCAGATGGAGATCCACGGTTGGACTGGCCTAAAGGGTTGCGTAGCATTGGGAATTCGTAGAGGATAGGCGGCAGTTTTATGTTCGGATTCGTCATTAATGGCTAGTCGTTAGGCGGCGTGGGTGGCAGCGATGGAGGCGGGGTGGTTTGTGGGGTCTCCGGTGTGGACGCGGTGGTGCCCGGTGTCATGAGACGGCAGCGACGATCGAATCTTTGTCGCGTTTTTTTAGGGTTGGCTTCGCGTACGAGGTAGAAAGAAGATAGGTTAAATTGTAATTAGTTATAGTTAAAGTAATTAGTGAATTAAGATTATATTTAAAAATTATGTATTTAATAACTTCTACATGCAAGATCCAATTGAGACGCGAATTTTTGGTTTGCGCTCGTATCGACGAAAGCTTCACAATGGAACTGGTTTGGACGAATTAGGAGGTAGTTGAAATTTGGGGTCAAATTGGACGTCGTTCGATTTTAGTTCCAAACCAGGACGCCTCGGCGACGGTAGAAAGTTTTGGTGTGTTAAACTCACCTTTTTGGTTAACTAGTATGATATATGGTTGATAAAATAGTTGAATGATTGTTTGGATGAATTACTATATCTATTAGTTGGTTTGGATGTATTCCCATCCCTGGAGCGGATGAGACCCTATTACGTTTTCATGTAAGAGCGGATGACCTTTTGTATACGAATCTCGCATCGAAGCGGTTGATTTATATTTTATGATTATATAACATTTGTGATGCAGGAGGACATGTTGGAGGGATCCGATGGGATTCCTCGCTATTGTTGAATTATTTCAATAATATTCCTTTTATATGGATTATCGAATAATTAACCTAATCGTGGATCTTTTGTTTATTACATTGGTATATGTTTGAAAACTGAAACCCAACAGTGATATAAAATCAATATCAGTATTGGTTGAGCATTTGGTGGCTATTGGCCTTAAATTAGTATTTTTAAAATACTATAAATTTCCATTTTAATTGGAATTGGTCTTTGGGACAGGAAATGACTTTTAAATCCGAAATTGGGCTTTGAAATATTTTACTAAAAGTATTTAATTATAAATATATTGTTTTGAAGTTATTTAATTATATTAATATTTTTTTGAAGTTATTTATTTATATTAATATTGTATTAAAATTATTTAATCATATTAATATTTTTTTAAAGTTATTTATTTATATTAATATTTTTTTAAAAGTTGTTTAATTATATTACTATTGTTTTAAAGTTATTAAATTATATTAGAGTTATTTTAAAGTCATTTGCTTATAGTTAATATTGTTTTTAAGTATTTATCAAATTGTTAATCTTTTAAAAGGTTAATTATTTTAGAATTAATTATGGTTTGAAATTAATAATAAGGATTATTAATAAGTGTTGAAAAATAAATTATTATTATAATGGTAGAAATAAATTACTTTTGTTTATTTCATAGTGATTTGGAATCATAAATAATTATTTTTAAGATGTTTTTTAAAATGAAAAATTCTTCATTTACTTATAATATTATTGTTAATAGTTATTATTATATAATGGTGTTATTTAGTAAATGATTTTTAATGAATTTCTCGGAGAGGCATAAATATAATTTTATAAACGGACTGGGATTTTATGAGGGAAGTTTATAAAATTGTTTAAGACTTAAGGGAAGAGTATTTATAAGGTGAAAGAGTTTATAAATGGTTAGATATTTATAAACGAGTTTTAAGAAATGGGTTTATAGATTTCTAAAAGGAGTTTTATAAATGGTTTTATGGGCTTATACAGAATTTATAAATGATTTTAGAAATGCACAAAAAGAATTTATAAATGATTGAAATTTATAAAAGAAGTTTTATAAATGGTTCCAGGAGTTTTATAAAATGGTTTATAAATGGTTTTAGAGAATTATAAGGGGTTGATGAATGATTTTTGAATCGAATAAAATGGAAATCTTTCTTAGTTTGTAAATATACTTATAACGATGGGATAAGTATATGGATCTTTTTTTAGTATTGAAAATATAAGGACTTGTGGATATATCTTTGTAAAAGTATTCTTATAGAATAATTTATAAGGTGGTCTTTATTTATGAAATATTTATGAAGGAAGGCTAGTGATTGCTTATATGCTTAACCAATATTGGTTTTTCCCTATGGAATAATTTCCTGATTTGAATGTTTGTTTATTCGACAGTTAAATAACCGACTATCGATGTAATGACCCTGAAATCGGCCTTCGAAAATCGGCACCCATACTTCACTTGTACTCAAAATGCCATAGATTCAAACGCCGAATCTGGTTCACCGGAGCTTATAACACAGTAAGTATAACAACACAGCGGAAGAAAAAGAATATATCAATATATATAACGTTGATACAATGATAGATACAAAAATCTGATACAATATGATACAACAGAATAATACAACAGATATCAATATATATCAGAGATATGATACAAGAAATAGCAGCGGAAAGAAAATAGATAACACCAGCAGCGGATAGAATATCTCTAATAGAATGCTCCAATCCATAGCTAGCTAAAAACAAGGTCAGTCGTCCAAGGACTGAACCAGCTCCAGATAATCTACTAAACCTGAATATCTGAGAAACCCAACTCTAGACTGCCCGTGTGGAAAATGGTGGGCACCCAGAGTTTAGGAAGGGAACAATAAACTCTGGATCAGTCATGGGACTGGTATGAGCAAACAAAACAGTTTATCTTTAAACAAACACAAAAGAATGTTTAACATTGAAATCCGCAATGCTTTTCGAAAATGAAACTACCATAAGGCCTCCTGCCACACACACAATGCAATCGCAGAATTGGAGGAGATTTCTCCTTATGATAGTCAAACATGCTCACTACGCAAACAAAACTCCTTTGATATTATTACTAATGCATAGTGTGAAAATATTTCGAAAGTATAATATCAATCTTTGCCAGCATACAACATTTCATCGTATGCCTACTATAGCTACCATGTTCAATAACAGGTTACCGCCACATTCCATGGCAGGTTATACAACTAAAAACCATACAGGTTCGTATTGCTTCTTTGGATTTCCAACAAATGGTCAGGCAAAGGAGCTTCCTTACACCGAAATAGAAAACGCCTCTGGAAAGATGCCCCGAGAACCTAACCGGATCTCTGCAAACACAAGGGCGACGCTACCTCACGCTGTACAGCTGTAACTAGGTAACTAACACACTGACGCTACCTCACGCTGTACAGCTGTAACTAGGTAACTAACACACGAGTCATGTCATCCCCTGGTCATCACCGACCTTTATCCGAGGTACCTCGATCATAAAGCAACAACCACAAAGTATAATAACCGTGCAGCATTAACATAGGTAAAATATATGGGCTCCATGCCATGATATCACCTTTTATCCAGAAGGAAATGACATACCCTAGGGGCGCTACCCCTACAAACCTTTGCCGCAACATTCCTGTTTCGACCATTACCGGGTTGTGAGGCTCGACGAAGTCTCGTCCACAAAGAAACTCTTTTTCACAAAGCAACGCTTTTTCACAAAGCAACGCGTTTTCACAAAGCAACGCTTTTTCACAAAGCAACGCTTTGATCAATCAAATGATCAACAGCACTTCGTATGCCACATTACCAAATTGGGAATGTATCACTAGTAACCATCAACTACATAACCTCCGAGCTCGTACGTCTCAGAGAAGGGTGTTAAGCTAAGAGAATAAATTCTCCGCCACCAACAGAAATGTATTTGATAGAAACCAGCTTTACATCTCAAAGTGTAATGTCAAACACACATCCATACAAGTCCGTTCCGGGATCGAACGGAACCGAAGGCACTTCCAAAGAAGCCCTTGCAAATCCGGATAATTTCTAATCACGTCCAGACTTCCCATCACAAAGGATGATAAAATCTCTATACCGGGGACCAGTCGATGCAAAGACATTCGACGAGTTGTCCTTTCGTTTTCGAAAATATCCAATCTTCACCACCGGTCTTCGAATGCAATCCATATACGACGTATCATTATTCGGAATGGGTTATATGACACAAAGTTCCTTCCCCGGCTAAACCGAATAACGAGCGCAATTAAAAATCATATGGATACTGGGGTCTCGGTTAAATCACAGCTTAAAGCCCAAAACTTTTCATTCGAATGGTTAAAACAAATTACCATTTCCAATCTTTTAAACAAAAAGATTCATTTCAAAAACCTTCAATGGTTTAAACAATTTCCACACTTTTAATCTTTTAAACAAAAAGATTCAATTCACAAAGTTCACCCCGTTCACAAAGATTCATTTATGGATTTCAAAACAATTTCCATTTCAATTGAATTAACTCGTTAAATCTTTAAATCAAGATTTAACTTATAGCTTCCAAAACTTGTTTCCAAAGATTCATTCATAGCCTTTCAAAACAATTCTATTTCAAGTTGGATTAACTCGTCCGGTCTTTGAATCAAAGACTCATTTCATAGTTTTCAAAACATTTCAATTCCATTTTCAAACTTGAAATTCTATTGACACAAATTGGAAATCCTTTCTTAAAATGAAAGCTATTATTATTTGAAAACAAGTAGTTTTCGTTTCGGAAAAATCCAGTTATATTTACACAAGTTAAAACTCTTGAATTAAATTCAAATTCCCAAATCAATACCTTTAAAATGGTTTAACCCATATATAACTTGTACAACATCTTTAATCCCTAGTTTCAAATCAAAGAATTCAATTTCAAACTTGAATTCAAATTTAAATCAGATTATTTAAATTTCAAGATATCCAAAATATCTTTAAAACTCCTTTCAAAAGCTTTTCATATAAAACCCCAATTTCCAATTTCAAAATCAATTAAAATTAAAATTTCAATTTCAAAAACATTGAATTTAAATCATCTGTGACTTAACCGATTTCCACATGAAATACATATTTGTGTGTGTAAAAGTGTAGTCCAGGGGTTTCACACAATAGTGCACAACATCAATCATCACAGATATATCGATAAGCGGTATAACCCATAACGCTTATCTTCATTCACAGATTCATAGATAAAATAAATTTATCAGTCACAAAGATTCACTATTACAATTCGATGTGGGTTTCAGATATCCAACTGGAATCCGACTCCCTGTCGCATCGAAATTCAAGTGTCATTTACGGGCCAAGGGTTTCATATTCACATAGTAATATATCACAGAAATAGAAATCACAGCTCAGCACAAAGTAATTCATATCACAAAGAGGGATATCAGACTGCTCAAAGCATTTCAATAATAATCAATCTATCACATAATTATATATATATATATATTTCTTTAACTAATGATTAATTATTCTTAATTTTCAAATTAATTAATCCTTAATTATTAATTAATTAAATCTTAATCACCTTCATAGATTAATTATTTCTTAATTAATTACCTTAATTATCTCTAAGACAACCCATTTCTTCATTAATGACTTAATTAACATTAACATATGTATATATTTTTAAACATTTTACTTTTAAACTTACAGTTTAGTCCCATTTTGAATTTAAGTTTGAATCAAATTATTTACATTCTAGTTTTAAAGATAAATTGATTTATTTAACTTACAAATTCAAGTTAAACAAATTTATTAACTTTTCATCCAATTTTACTTTTAAAAAATAAGAGATTTACATAAAAATTACCAGGCTAAACACAGCCTGGTCTCTAAAGCCTGAAGCCTGGCACAGGCTTAGCAAACCCGACCCCCTCAACAACTTCCCCGTGCCAAAAGCGAAAATTCCCGCGTTCGACTTCGAGTTTCGCACTTCCCAGTTCCTTCGAGTAAACCCATAGCCTACTTCGATTCGAACTCGAGAAAAAACTACGTCTCCCCCACTCACTCTCTCGCTGATACGAAGGTCACCGCGTGCACGTGTCCAGACGATTGGATGGTCGCTGACCATCACCGAGACTCCCCGTACATCACAGTCGATCTCCACATGCCTTCCAACTCCACGCACATTCGAATTCGAAAGAGAATCGAAATCGAGCACTTTCGCCACCAACCCAAACCAATCAGTCACCAAACTCAGCCTCGAATTCACCGCCCCGACCATCTCGTCCACCAGACACCACGTCACCACGTCCACGGCTCCACCATACGACGACAGAACTAACCCCCCAGGTGCGATCGAATAGAATTCTCTGAGGAGAACGCGGCTCCACCGAGAATCACATCAACAACAAAAAAACTGTCGAACCCTAGATTTATCAATTCCTAACGCCATAGTGATTTATAAATTGAGTTCATATTTTTCCTGAAATCATCGATGGCCGATCTAACTTCGAGCAAAATTTCAACACCCAACATTTGATGAATCACCCGGAATTGATAAAAAAGTATATTTAGTTCAAATAGGAACTGTACTTAAAAACACTTAACTAAAAATCAATATTTTTGTTTTAAAAATCTTAGCTTTGTACCCTTAATCATGATATGAAATCAAATCCACAATTTAAAACATTCGCATTTTTAACTTATGATTTCTTTTTAATGTAACATGAACATCCAATATCTATATCACACTGTGAACCTTCAAAACAAATCTAAGTTCTGATTTTAGTTCAAACAACCCTTTCTAATTTAAATTCCTAAGTTTTAATTTAATTATACGAAGAAGTTTTGTTTTAAATTTTTTTACTTTCATTTGCTCTGTAGCTTGAAATATTGGAAACATGGCAAGATACAACTTCCAGTAAACAGAAATCATCACAGAACTCATGTTTACAATAGGTAGCTAGCTAACCCAAGATTTCTTTTACAAATCAACCATCGAGTTTTAAACTTCAGGATAGTATGTTTACTCACATTGATTTGAGAAGATGAACAGAGAGAAGATCTATGCCTGGAAATGCAAATTTGAATTTGAAAACTGGCATTTGTTTTTGATCTGAATTTTGATCTGCTTTTAAACTGAGTTGAAACAAGCTGAAGTCTTTTGAAAATCTGGAAGCTACTGCTAACTTTGATCTGGTTTGTTTTGTTTCAAATTGAATTTTGTTTAAGTATATAAAATGGTGTTTACTCAGCTCGAACTGAAATGAGGAGGAGTTGATATAAATAAAAAGTAGTTTACAAGTTGATATAATTTATTATGTACTGGAAATATTTTTGTAAAGATTTGGCCAGAGATTTTCTTCGTTTGGCAGGCTGAAATGAGAGCATATTGTGGCTGAAGGTATATGGCATTAATTGCCTTTGTACAACTTACCTTATTTTATTTGTTTGTTGTCTTGGCTAAAGAGATTTCTCTTTTCTTTTTATTTACCTGTCTCGGCTGAGATGATAATGTTGTGGTGCTAGCATTAAATTACTTTGTACTTTATGTTTCTTTATTTACAAGTGCACATACTTATATTTTGCTTACACTTGAATATATGCTTTCTTTTGCAAGTGTATATACATAGCTTGCTTTTATATATTTGTTTAAGTGTTCATACTTATCATATTTGAAATATATATTGTTTGTTTGTACCATCCTTTCATATATATCCTTTTGTTTTATGCCTTGTATATGTATACTTCCTATTTTACAAAGCTATATAATTTATCTTATATATATATATTAATTTCTATTTCCAAATTAAATATGTACTTCTAACTTAAATTCTATTTTCAACTTTATTACTTGTCTTGTATTTCTCTATATATTTTTATAAACTCAAAATATTATTAAACCATTTACTTAAGATTTTAAACTCAAAATCATTATATATATACATATATATGTAATTCCAAATTTACTCATATATCACGTATACATATATATTCACATATATGTATAATATTTAAATTTATAAAATGATTTAATATATTTTTATTTGGATTCGGGGAAACTCGAATTCATTCATCGATTAATTTCACAATTTTTATTCAAAAATTTAATTAATTATCAATTTGAATTTTAATTAAAATCTGGGGTCGTTACAATCGAATTTGGACCCAAAAGGTATCTTTAGAGATATCTAGGAGAAACACACGAGTTATATCGCACAGTCATCTCCGATGATGTTATATTGTGCGTATAAGCCTCGTTTTGTTCTCCTAGTACTAGGATAAGGAAACCAGTCTACTAACGGTTAGGAGGTGATCTTCGATCTTATCTTTGACTGTTTATTTCCTAAAGAACCGGGGTTGAGTTTACCAGAAATTATCGAAGAGACCGGGATCGGGTATGTTACCCAAAAACCACTTCGATCCAACGAATGCGTTTCAAAGTGAAGACATCTTGAAGATGATGGAATTGAAGACGAAGCCCTTGAGTGTTTCATTCAGTCCCAGAACAAACTTGTATGGATGAATGCTGATATTGCATTGTTGCCTGGAGGGCAGTGCTAGGATTCCAAGTGGGAAGTGCTATATAAAGGTAAATCTTAACCTCGAGTCTCATCAACCGAGAAATGACAAAAATCGGGCATGCCACAGGGCCAAGTGGGTGCTCCCATCAGGGTATGGTCATTTCAAATCTAGATCGGTTACTATCTATTCATGTATGCTTCAGAGCCCAAGCGGGGTGATCATATTCGGTACTACTAGTCAAGTGGTAGGCCAATCCTGTGTGGCAGGATTATAAGATGTTCTTGCCAGACCGCGGTACATATATCCATAGATGTACCTTCGGAAGGTAGTTCCTTACCTTGTCATAGCATGGATACGAGCCTTTACGGATTTAGTTGTATACCTATTATGCTGGAATTTAATTAATGTAACAATTTTGGCTAAGATTAATAAGTATTTGTATCTAGACACTGCTGTAATATCAAAGAATTTCATATGAAATGTTTTGGTTATCGTAAGGCAATAACCCGTCCGTTTTTATGTGCGGCGAGGTCTTACGAGATACTCACTACAAGAAAAACAGTCTTTTATAGTGGCATATAGCCGCTATTAATCACAACCATAGCGGTTTGATAAGCGCTGTATATCGACATGTTATAAAAAAATGTTGAATATTTATAACACAAAATATGCCGCTATGGTTGAGCTTAGTTGTATAACGCAAATTCGCCGCTATGGTACGTTAATTCAATAGCTCATTATAGCCGATATAATACAGCTAAATCTCAACGGAACTGAAAATCTTTATAACACCATTTTGCCGCTATCACTACAACAAAAAGTGTTTTTTATAGCGGCATATAGCCACTATTAATCACAACCATAGCGGTTTGATAAGCGTTGTATATCGACATGTCATAAAAAACTGTTGAATATTTATAACACAAAATATGCCGCTATGGTTGAGCTTAGTTTTATAACGCAAATTCGCCGCTATGGTACGTTAATTCAATAGCTCATTATAGCCGCTATAATACAGCTAAATCTCAACGGAACTGGAAATCTTTATAACACTATTTTGCCGCTATAAAATATTTATTCAATAGCTCATTATAGCCGCTATAATACAGCTAAATCTCAACGGAATTGGAAATCTTTATAACACCATTTTGCCGCTATAAAACTAAATCAACAAATATAACATTTTAATAATAGCAATCAAACTAAATCTTCATAAACGAATAAAGATTATAATCAACAAATATAACACAAGAGCATGCTCAGAAAGAAATGTGATATATTTTTCATTACAGTGTATAAACATTAAAGTAATTTAAGCCTGCAGCCAAGTTAACACAGAGTAACAGAAAATAATGTCAATTTAATAAGTGTACAAACATTACAGAGTACAAACATTAAAGCAATCCTTCCAAATATTACAGAGTACAAACATTACAAAGTTCCAACATGTAAGATCTGATCTAGTTGCGTACTAAGGACCTTGCTTCCTTCCAAATAAGCCTGCGAAGTTAACACAAAGAAACAGAAAATGTTAAAACAAGTGCATGCTCAGATAGAAATGTGATATATATTTTTCATTACAGTGTACAAACATTAAAGCAAGTGCATGAACTGCATGAACTAGAAACTACAATTGATTATTTCTACTGATCTATTTTCCCAATATTATGAATAAAGAAATAAACGATTAAGCTAGAAATGATACATAGGGGTGCATGCAGTTGGGTCTCCTAGCAGTGCATGCAGCATCGTGGGGAAGATTTATTAGTAGTTCATGCAGATTTAGTTTAAATGCCTCAGGATTTTTGAGTATATGGGATGTGTAGTGGCATGATAAAGGATAAAAATGATATTTGTAATGATACCGTAAGTTGAGTGGATACCGTAACTTCTCCCATGCACATCCAAAACTCGAGTTAGTTCAGGTAGAAATTTTTTTCCAATCGGTGGCTGTAAAGTATAATTGATGAAGTACAAATAGACAGTTACAGCATGTAAATACTATCGAATTATATTTATAGCTGTTAGGCACAAAGATTTGTAAATGTGTTTACTCCATGAATTGTAAAAAAGTTAGTAAGTTTGGTAGATCAAAAAAATACAGTCGGGAGCATAACACAGTGAAAAATAGTTCTAACAGAAGGTGATACACGTACATAACTACAGTGCAAAACTTCAAGCATAGCAGCAATAACCGATAATCACTTGGTTTGGTGCCGTTGGTTGATCTGGAGTTTGTAGGTCCCTCTTCAACATCCTGTCAGCAGAAGTTGAAGTTAGTAGTAGTGCGCGCTTGCGTGTGTGTTAATTAGTTTTCAAAAGGTTCTATTGTGTAATAAGTTCTGGAATGTGGTCTAAAAAAACCTATATTTTGCAACTTCTTGCTTTTGAAGACAAGTTTTAGATGTCATTTTAGAGACTATTTATTTTTTAAATTTAAGTTTATTTTAATTCGCTGGCGAATACCATGTACCAGTGGATATCTTGCACCAGAATATGCAATGAGAGGGCACCTAATAGAGAAAGCAGATGTATTTGGGTTTGGAGTGGTGGCTCTAGAGGTACTTAGTGGAAGACCAAATGCAGATGCTACACTTGAAGACGAAAAAGTCTATCTTCTTGAATGGGTAAGCACATCCACATAATAACTTCTTGGATGTTTTTTTTAAAGTACATGTACCTTAATGGACACATCATATAGGCTTGGCGTTTACACGAAGGCAAACATGCACTAGATTTAGTCGACCCAAAGCTATCTTCTTTCGATGAAAAGCAAGCTAACAGGCTTATTGGTGTAGCTCTTCTTTGCACTCAAGCATCACCAATGCTAAGGCCACATATGTCGAGAGTGATTGCGATGCTTGCTGGAGACATCGAAGTGCCTGAAGTCACAGCAAAACCTAGTTATCTGACCGAGTATCACTTAAAAGATTTGACTAGTGATTTTACAAGTAGCGATTTTTCCAACACTTCTGGCAGTTTTCCTAAAGCTTCCCTCTTCAACATCCTGTCAGCAGAAGTTGAAGTTAGTAGTAGATGTAGCAGCAGTATATATATTGGTTTATCAAATGTTTGTAAACATACCTCCTCTGTAACTTTGCGCACCTTTGAGAGCTATTAACTTATAAGCATAGAAACTACAATATTTCTATTGATCTATTTTCCAAATATTTCAATCAAAGGTATAAAACTTGTAAATGTATGATATTATGAATAATCAATCGATAATTAAAACGATATATTTAAGTACCCTATTCACATTCTCAAGGTCTGGGGTAGGACTTCCATTTAATAGCATATTCTCCAATTTGCGTTCTTTAAGATATTTTTTGGTTGCACAATAAAATAAAAAAAATTCTTTTCTGAAAGGAGAATATATAT
Source organism: Allium fistulosum (assembly GCA_030737815.1). NCBI lineage: Eukaryota > Viridiplantae > Streptophyta > Magnoliopsida > Asparagales > Amaryllidaceae > Allium > Allium fistulosum. The sequence continues at coordinate 54,602,852 of CM060904.1, forward strand.
ACGATACTAAGTATTGAACGATAAAAGAACTGAAATATTTATCAATTTGCAATGACCGGCAATAGCTTGATCAAAGCATAGATTTCTAAAAGAGAAATCTTGCTTGCTCAAAATGATACCTACGTAAAAACATTCTAATACCATTAACAATAAGCTTGTGTTGAAAAAATTGTTCAAAGTAAAGGAGGAAAGAAGTATAACACCTTATCCTTACTATTACAAAGATCTAACCTATCGCCCTGCATATTTATAGCTTGATTATAGAGAAAATGGGTTGTTCTTTCTGAGTGAGTTTGCATGTTTCATGTAAGTTCATTAAGATGTTAATTTTTTTTTCTATTATCAATATTAGTCAAAATAGTTATCGAGTTATTCATGGATACCATGGTAATCTATAAGAAAAGGAAGCGATCTCTTTGATTGATTTAGATAATAATAGCTTTTAAAAGGATGAGGAAAATTCATATAAGAAGTATGAGAAATTGAATACCCAAATGGAACAATTGAGGCAGAAGTCAAGAAAATGAACATGACACATTGATTTGAATGGGTTATAAAAGCTTAAATGCATAACATTAAATTCTTTTCCTTAAAAAAAAAAACATTAAATTCTTACATGAAAAGAATTGTGGTTTCTTTATGCACTTAGTTGTCTCATAACTGCATAAAACTTTTTCATGTATGGTGACATATTGATCACAAAAATGTCAAATTGTTCCTTGGTAGAAGGGATCTGTTTATTCATGTAAATGATAACTGAACAAAGTCACAGAATTAAAAATAAATACGAAATAAAGAACTCAATTTGAGTAATAATCAAAATGAATGATAAGTAACCATCTCAATAGTTTTTTTCATTTTAATGTACACATAGAATCTGTGTTAATATGACAATATAATACAACTTTTGAAGATGTGCCCCAAATATAATAAGTGAAGAAAATGAAAAAAAATCAAACAATTGAAACAAATAGCATATTATTCTTACTTCTATCACAAAAAAAGGAAGGCATATCTTACATTTGTAGTGGATTTTATGTGGGCGTCAGACTATTCGTTGACTTCCACCATGTTCTCCATTGTCACAAAACAATGATATCATCTTTTAAAATGATTGATTCTTTAGTGGGGTTGCTAAAGAAATAAATGGAGGGTAATATAATTAACCATAATTATAATTAAAGTAAATAAATAAATAACTAAGCCACTCATTCAGCAAATGAGAAGTTTTTCAATGAATTACGTTAGCATGGGGTTCACTAAACAAATTAAGGTAACAGTAAATGAGAATTCAAGTGGACTATTTGCAAATGAGAAACAATTCACCTGTAAATTAAGTCAGCAATAAATGACTGTTAATTCATGAACAAATTGAGTCATCCCAATTGATTCGTTTAGAGAAAAAAATATATGGAATTGTGCCCCACTTCGAAATAAGAAAAATCTAGAATGAAAATTTATTCATTTCCCAAATTGACTAATCAAAAATCAAAACTCGAAATTAGGCTTACACATGACAAAAGCAGTATTTGTAGTAGTAGAGGGAAGAAGCTCAATTGATCTACCTATAAGGTGCAAGTATATTATTGATATTTTTAGAACAAAACTCGAGACTTGTGTCTCTATGGACCTTGAGCTTGAAGAAACCTACTTCATCATTAAAACCACTCCATACATCAAACACTCTAGTTTTCTAAATAACAAAATAAAGGATGGATCAATAATAATATATAAACAAACATGGGTAACATGAACAAAACCAAGTATGATAAATGACCCTATAAAAATGCAATCTTTGAATCTGCCAAAAAAAATAAACCATGACATTTCAAAACCAAAGTACATTGCTCTCAAACCCCGTCACACAATCCTTTAAATTCATAATTGTAAAACACAATAGTACGTTAAAATTTTCATATCCAGTATATTGATTGTATTCACACCTAACTGGACACACCCAAGTGCTAACTACAAAACAAATTTTCTTTTTATCAAACCTTCAAAAATGTAGTAATATCAAAATAATGTGTAGCAATCTGACGTAATAGTAATACCCATGCTCTTTGAATATGTTGCTTCGCCTACATTATCTCATTTTCCAAGCAAAAATAACCAAAACATATGTAAATGAAAATTATGAATATTGTGCTTACTTGAAGGCTGCGATTATTCAGTTTCTTTGAGGAAAATCCTAAAGTCTTGCTTGTGAGGGAGCCTTGTGCACCGGTATTACGGTTTTTTATACCTAATTTATACATTGTGTATAAGTTATAATACCTGGTTCATGTATTGAGGGTTGGAAAGAAGAGACTGCATTTGACATGGTTGGGTTTTGCAGAATCTGATTAAGCATGCTAGGATTAGATATGCCACCGGCCATACTACCCAACCTTGGAATCCCAAGCAAGCTTAACCCAAAAATTCCAGGAGCCACTGTTTCTGAATTGGTAGCAGTATATCTTGTATTGCATGTTGGTGTACCAGCTGCTTGAAAATATATTCATATATATTATTACAAGAATTACAGGCTCTAGGCATGTGAAATATAATTTTGGTAAACACGTGACAACTTCGTATTTTTTTACACATCATGGTTGATGAGATGTATGTGTGTGTATTTGTGTAGTATATAATACACACACACATACCAATATGCATGTGTACACAGACATGTAGATATGTTTACATACACATACAGGCAAAAAAATTAACAAGGCAACAGATAAAGACAACACAATAATATAAGTAAAACGAAGAAAAGACTGATTAATATCTGAAATACTCATAATACTTTACCGATATGGTTACTGGTTCATATACTACTTCCGAAGTGGCACATTGATTCGAAGTACTCAGACTTGTAAACAAATATAATGGGGTGTAAAAATGGTGATAAACATTCAGATTATGTGGATACCAAGTCTACAGAAACCGACCACTGTCTATAGATACTAAGTTGACTTATGCTAAAAATAATTTTAATGGATAATAAAATTACCATTATTGAAACATAAAAATGTTGAAGGATGGGAGATCACATAAAGTTGTAAGAAATAACCCAATTTACCATTTTCAAAACATGCAGTAACTTACCCGCATTGCCCCATGGATTAGGTAGTGCATTGGCGTTCGGAATAGGAAAATCATTAGTGGTTTCAAAAGTAATAGTGGTTGAATGGTTTGTAGTCCGTGCTGCACTTGGGTTACCCAAAAGAGCTACAATAGGATTTGATCCTGCACCACCACTCTCCCCGCCATGGTTGTGGCATTCAAAAATGGTTCCTAAACAGTTTCATACATCCGCCTAAGCATGTCGAAGCATCCTGGAGAAGATTCAATATTGCTCATTGCCATGTCAGTGTTACGCGTCATCTCCCTCATGATTTCAGGATTCCTTGCAACTTCTAGTGTGTGCCTGAGAGTGCTCGGTTCGTTTAACACATGCCCAAGCTCAAGGTTCCGATCTATGATTTCTCTCATTTGTGGATTACTTATAATTAAGCTCAGAGTCCCGATCTATGATTTTAAATTATAACTTCAACTAAGCTAAGAATTTCATTTAAGCTATTGACTTACAATAGCTAATGGGTTGAACATCTTTTAGGTTGACATGAAAAATTGATGTCAAGTTATTGGTCATGAATTCTTCCAGGAGTGGGAAAACAATTTCATTTAAACTTACAATAGTGGATAAATAATAATGCTACCAATGTTCTATTTCAACCCGTTATTTTCTAGTGGAAAACCCGAGTCACAAAGGCGTGAACTACTGGTTGAGAGAGCTTGTAAAATACCAAGAATATAACTGCAATAATGGAAAATCATGAGAAAAATAGAAAAAAATTGTACGATAATGGGAAGATTTGATGAAAAGGAACCTGTTTGTTAAATTAGGTAGAGGGTGGACATCAGAAATCAATCAATCCAATTCACTTCAGGTGTCGACATGTTTTTAGTCGTGAATTCATCCAGAAGCAGAGCGAACAAAATCTCAGATCTAACATCGCCAGTACACAACCTCCAGACCTAAACCAGAAATCAGCAACGAGTTGTCATCTCTTATCGACGGTCCATCTCAAGGTCCATACATAACATTCATTTAATTGCAAACTAATAGTGCGTCCACTGTTTGAGCAGGCGTCGACATCAGAAATGTCAACAAGCATAGGCATCGCAAATCCAAGTGGCATCCTTTCCAAGGCTTGTAAGTATCGACGCAAGCTTGATCAACAAATTTTGTGTTTGAGGAGAGGAAATAATTTAAGAAAGAGGGAAGAAGGAAAGAGGGAAATAGTTTTAGAAAGAGCGAAAGAGAAAAATAATTTGAGGGAGAGGCGGCCGGGGAAATTACTAGGGGTGAAAAGCATTACATAGCCATAGCTGGACCTAAATAAAACAAATTAGAATAAACAATAACACAATGCAATAGGGCGTTATCTATTGGCGTTATAAAAAATAATTTTTCTTGTAGTGACTTTTGATTTTCAAAGGTTTTCTATAAATTTAAAATCTAATTTGGTGTGTTTTCTCATGCTGGTTTTCCAAACTGACTCAGGTGTAATTTTATTATAATACTTGGGTCAGACCGAACATATTACAGATTATTTTGGATGCTTTAGAGCTTCAGGAGACGAATTGGAGGCCCAAAGACGTATTCACGTAGATGGTTATTTTTCCGCTGTATTCGTTGTTGTATTTATCAGCAATTGTAAGAGCAAACTATTATAACTATCCAGGCTGAAATAGGTTAGTATACTCCGATTGATGTCTGTATATATAAATATATTACAGTTTCTTCTTGTGTAAAGATTTATTTTATACAATAGATTATTCATTCCATTGTGAGATTCTATGTTGTTTAGTTTTCTTCTTATCTTCTTCCTTCTTTCGTTTCCCCTAACTTTTGGGTTTTCCGGCACTCGATTGCTTGGCATGCAATATAGTGCACGTATTACTGTTGATTTTCGAGGGTCGAAAATCCTGGTCGTTACAGCTACCATATATATATACAGTATGCATCGCAGGTCTAGTGGCAAGTAGCCCTGCATCATGAAGATCTCCATCTTCAAAAACCATCATCATGAACATGCACTTTTGAACGCATACATCGGTCTAAAGTGTTTTTTGAGTAAATCTGATCTCTCTGGACCACAATCGATAAAAAGGCCCTCAACCTCATAAGGTAACCAAGTCTCGTAGACTTATCATGTTTTCAACTCTCAAATTGCTATCCTTCGGCCAACAAGGAAGCCCGGTAGATTGGAGTACCATAGTCACTCTACACTACTCGAATTAACATTCTTAATGTCAAACGATAATCAAGCCTACTCAGTTGGCTTCGTAGCAAGTGCATGACTAATCAGTTCCCACATCAAGTCATGGAGCAGAAATGGCCAAATTTGATAGTCGGTTATTTAACTATCAAAGCAACATATAAAATCTAGTACATAAGCAGTCACTAGGCCCATTTAATTAATATTTTATTAATTAAATCAATTTCCAAATATTTACTTTAAATTAACTTTAGAAAGATATATCTCCGAAACCACTTTAATCTTTTGATATTGAAAACATTTTTACATACTTATATCAACGATATAAGTATATTTAATAAAACTACCATTTTGGAGACACACCAAATAGAATTCTATAACCGTACAACTCCCGAGTTCATACGCCTCAGAACGGGTGTTAAGTATTAGAAGCAAAGCTTCCTACACTACTAAGCCTTTAGTACGATCATAAGAAACAATTCGCGTATTTAACAATGGAAGGCAAAAACACAATTTATTGGGTCAAAACGAATGGTGCGTTGAACATCGTTACGACAACCCAAAAACACTAGTATAAGGATTCGATTATATATATATATATGTATGTATATCCATATATTATAAATCTCGTATATTATACACAACATTTCCTTTCGGAAATCATTTTGTAAGGACCCGCAAATCCGTCTTTCGAAAACCCGACACTGCTACGTCCACTGTAGCAACTGTCGAACGATCGGATGGCGAAAACGCGAACTTTAATGTTTAAAAGAAGAGGTAGAAGAAAAGATAGAAGAAAAAGAAGAAGAAGAACAATAGAATAACATCAGAAACAGAACAATATCAGAATCTCACATTCGCAGCGGAACAACATATAATAGATAATCACTAGTCTTTTTAAAACAAAGAACTATATCAGTTTATACATACATCAATCAGAGTCAATATACAAATCAATACAACAATGGACAGTTATATATACTTGTTCTCATACAGAATACACAGTAGAATAATACAAAAATATAGGTGATACGTTTTGCCATCCAGCTTGCTTCCAAAGCTCCAGAATATCCGGAATATCCTGATAACATAACTCTAGGCTGCCCGTGTGGAAATTGGTGGGCACCCAGAGTTTAGAAGCGAAACAATAAACTCCGAGTCAGTCATGGTGACTGGTGTGAGATCGTAAAACAGTTATTTTTCACAAAGAAAATAAAATAGATTCGCAATGCTTTTGGAAAATGAAACTACCATAAGACCTCCCACCACACACACAATGCAAACGCAGAATTAGAGGAGATTTCTTCTTATGATAGTCAAAGATGCTTGATACGCAAAATCAAATCATTAATTTTGATATTATTATTAATGTCTAGTGTAGAAAACATTTCGAAAATATAATATAAATCTTAGCCCGCATAGGCATTTCGCACTTATGCCTACTATAGCTACCATCCAAACAGTGGGGCGCCACCATAAGTGAATGATAGGTTCTACAACTAAAACCGTACAAGTCACGTATTGTTTCTTTGGATTTCCAACAAATGGTCAGGCTAAGGAACTTCCTATTCCACGAAGGAACGCCTCTGGAATGACGTCCCGAGAACCTAACCGGATCTCTGTCAACACAAGGCCGGGTTACCTCTGCAAAAATAGGTAACTACTGACACGTGTATGCCATCCCCCGATCGTAACCGATCTTCCCGAGGATCCTCGATTTCCAACAACCACATAATAAGCAGTATCAACATAGGTTAAGTATCTGGGCTCCATACCATGATACCACCTCTATCCAGAAGGAATGACATACACTAAGGGGCGCTACTCCCTAGAACCTTGCCGCATCCTTCCTGTTTTGACCATTTCCGGGGTGTGAGGCTCGACGAAGTCTCGTCCACAAAGCTACGCTTTTCAAAAGCCATGCTTCGGGTCAAACAAATGATCAAAGAATTGATCACAAAGATAAATGATCAAACAAACGATCATATCATAAATGATCAAACAACGATCATTTCACAGCAACACTCAGTATGCCACGTTACCAAATTGGGAATATATCGCTGATAAATTTCAACCACATAACCTCTGAGCTCGTACGTCTCAGAGAAGGGTGTTAAGCTAAGAGAATAAATTCTCCGCCACCAACAGAAATGTATTTGAAAGAAATCAGCTTTATATCTCAAATTGTAACGTCAGACACACAATCCATACAAGTCTGTTCCGGGATCGAACAGAACCGAAGGCACTTCTCACGAAGCCCTTGCACATCCGGATAATTTTCTAATCACGTCCGGACTTCCCGTCACTAAGGGTGATAAAACCTCTAAATCGGAGATCAGCCGATGTAGAGTAACTCGACGGTAATCCTTCCATTTTCAAAAATATCCGGTCTTCAACACCGGTCATCAAATGCAATCCATAACGACGTATCACATATTCGGAATGGGTTATACGACCCCATGGTCCTTTCTCGGCTAACCCGAATAGTGAGCGCTTATTTTAAAATAAGTGTGGCATTCAAATTCATCCAATTCACAACAAATACCTATTCAAGGTAATTATTGATAGTCGATTATTTAACTATCAATAAAGATGCGCAACATCATCAGACTCCAAATAATTTTCCCAAATTATTTATTTTCCAAAATATCTTTATTAGATATATAATTTCCACACTTCAAAATTAAATCAATATTTATTTTTAAAACGGATTCCCATTTCTTTTATAAATTCCATAGTGAATTTATATTTCAAAAATATCTACTGATATACGATTTTCAAATCGATTCCAATATTCATTTTCAATTTATCTTTAAGAAGATAAAATCTCAAAACGTTTCATTTCATATTGGAAAAGCATTCCCATACTTATTTAATAATAAGTATTTCACAAATCTATTAATTTTCAACGTTTGGAAAACATTCGATATACTTAAATCATTATTAAGTATATATTTCATTCTTTAAGGAAATCATTTACTATAACAACATCTATTTGAGTCAAAACGAATGTTACGCAAAACATCGTTACGACAACTCAAAATCACTAGTATAGGGATTCGAAATTTAGATTGATATATAAATCCCAATACTATATAAGACATTTCCTTTCGGAAACCATTTACTATAACAACAGTGTTATAGTCCATCATTTCCTTCTATTTCTTGAAAACGTCTATTTCAACAATGAATGTTGAAATCTATGGTTTCGATATTTAACACATTTTAAAACATCATTTAAAATAATTACTTCATTTTTCAATGTCACTTCCCCAAAACAATATCCATTTTACTTAAAAATATATTCACTGTCCAAAATCGTGAATATACTTCACTAATCACATTTCACTATTTTCTACCCATTTTATTTCAAGAATTATCCACTATCCGAAATCGTGGATAAAATTCCCTTAATAACCTTCTATATTAAATTCATCAAATTTGATTGATTTTCGAATTTATAAAACAACGTTTATAAATTCTATTTCTATTTTCTAACAACTTCGATTTATAAATTTCTTTTGTTAACTTCTATTATTCACTTATCAAAATAAGTGATTTCGGATTTATAAAACAACGTTTATAAATCACATTTATACTTCATAACGATTTCAACTTATAAAATCATTTTATTAGCAAATTCTATTCATATCCATCTAAGTGCAAAAAAATCTAATTTATAAGTAAATTACTTATAAATCTTCTATTCTGCAATTTTATTCATTTTACAACTTCACCATTTATAAATCTATAGATTTCATTCACTTACGAATTCCACTAATATTTCATTTTTTTAACACTTATAAAAACTCGTTTAAAAATTCCAATGTTTGAAATTTATAAATGTCAACTTTTTAAATCTTTTAAGTAAACCGTTTATAATACTTTAAAAATCTCAATTTAAACCATTTTATAAATAAATCAACTTTTATTTCAAAAATCACACTTTGGTTATATTTCACCAAAAATCTTAACTTTTATAACTTTAAAATTTTAAACGTTTATTTTTTTCCAGATGAATCAATTCAAAAATTCAATAAAACGTCTATTTCAACAATGACTTTAAAAATCATTTTAAAGTAAAAGTCGTTATTTTTAAACTTCAAAATTTGAATCCGATGATGCAACAGCACCAAATAATCAATCACGTCAACAAACATCATATATCAACATATGATAACAGAATATACATCAATATCTGTAAATAAATAAATACTGATGAGGAATCCAGTTGGATCCCTCCAACCTGTTTCCCTGCATCCACAGACATTAGCACAATACCAATTCCACTTCGAGGTGGAATATCGCGGTATATGGGTTTTATAAAAATCATCCGCTTACTAACGGCGCAATTGGGTTTCAACCGCTATACGAGGCGAGAAATCAATCAATCCAATATATACATATGCCAATATGTATATATTGCTATATATATAGATATATCCTACTCTATCTAATATCACAAATCCAAATAGTAAATCATCAATCAATAACTGTAATATCAAATTTCCTTCGAGTGAGAAAATCTCACCTTAGCTTTTTATTTTCCATCCATTTTTGTTCCAGTTTGTTTTCTCCAAATTTTGACCTTGTATAAATAATTATACAATTCGTTAATATTCGAAATAAATCGAACAACCAATTACCGTTTCATAGTTTTGATTAGCTGATAAATTTATTTAAACCAATTTTCTCCTTTAATAACTTATTTAACAAAAATTAAATTTAAAACTAAATTTAATCCAACCTTTATTTTATAAAAGATCTTTATCGATTAAAATAATTTAATAAGTTCATTAACAAATGAATCCCATATTCTTATAAACCTTGTGTGTATTTATATATATATATATATATATATATATATATTTCTGTCTAAACCTTTTATATATACTTACTGTAACTGTAAATTTTTAAAACAGGTTTGTATGTTAAAATATGTGAGTATATATATTTATATATATATATTTATTTAAATAAATCAAATTGTCTATCCATTCGACAAGTTTAATTTACTAACAATTCAATTTAAACAAATGATTTCATTTCAAACCAATTTCTTCTTAAACAAATTTGTTTAACTAAAATTTTAGTTTAAAACTAAATTTTCTATTATTACTTTTCCTAACTGCATATATATATTTCACCTAATAAATTACGTTTCTAACAAATTTCCTTTTACAAATTTGATATTAAATCGAGATTAACAACAAAATTTACTTCACTGTAATCAAATTTAAATCAAGGCAATGAAGTTCGAGTACCTCACTTACGAACCCAGATTGAAATTTCTGCCGATGCTCGAGCGCACCTACCAGAAAATCAAACGCGCTTCCTCCATTCGAACGAACACCTCGTTCTTCCCAGTCGCAGTCGAAACCCACTTCTCAAATACGAGACGAAGCCACCATCGATGTTCGACCACCCATCATCCAGACGTTGCCACCGACCACCACTGCTTCGCCAATAACAGCGACCACAACCCTCAACCACAAGAATCGCCCTTCAACATCCCCACGCATACGCACGCGAGACCTCCCCAAACTCCACGAACCGCCTCGACGCACGCCGCCCCACTCGAGCACACGAAACCCAGACAGAAATCGCGAGCACGTCTACCGTCGTGCCTCTCTCCAATTCACGGCCACCAACATCGCGCACCGTCTCCTGCCTTGTCGCCGCCATTCTTCTGGTCGGAGTCGATTTAACGTGACTCTGTTTTAATTTGGGATGAGGTCTGCGATTTGAACGAAAAAGAAAAGCAAAAGGGGAGGCCGCCATTTTTGATTTTGTACAGGAGAATAAAGATGAAGGCTCGATTTAAATTTTTTCTCTGGCTTGGCCATTCATTTTCAATTTGAACGAGATATGGGGTAGAAGTACGCGGCCACTACTTTGCACAATTTCTGCATCGCGATTTTAGGCATGATTTTAGGAGATAACGCGTGGTGATGTTGACTAATATAAATTTAAATTTAAATTGAATTCGATAAAGATTCAACGCGTTTATGTGTTGTACGTTCACATAACAGCTCCGAATGTTACGAAATTTGAAATCCAGTAATAATTCAATATTACGGACCCAATGGAACTGGTCTCGTCGAATTCCGAGACTGTGCCTCGGACAACTATTTTTAAATATCAATTCGAACGATAAAATTTCAAAACTGAACGAAACAGTTTGAAATTAGATTCTGAAGCTTCTGTTATCTTCAGTATTATCAATACGAATTTTAAAAGCTTTTGAAATATTTTTCTTCAGCTTAAAATTGAAGATTCCAATTTTTATTCAATTCAATAGATTAATTTTTAAAATTTAATCGCCAAATTCAAAGTTATATCGGGGATTCAAATTAAATTATCGTTCAAATATTTAAAATTAATTAAATATTTTCAATTTAATTTGTTCAAAATTCTGGGTCGTTACAAACTTCCCTCCTTAAAAGAATTTCGTCCCGAAATTACAAGTTAGGAAAAAAGGTCCTTAACTCGTCTACTATTTTTCAACATCCAATAGTTTTATCAAATTTTCCAAAACAAATATTTCTATTAAAGATTCATTACCATTTCAACTAACTTTCCAACTCCAATTAAAGTTTCAAACAATATTGTTTACTTCAAAATTCAAATTCAAATTTAAATTCAAATTTTAACTTTCAAATTTTTCTCAAAAATTTCTAACACTCGAAATTTTCGAAAAATTTCGTCAGCGTCTCCTTTGCGTGGCTAACACGGTACGACTACAAAACGTCCCTACGGACTCTCAAATTTCAAAAAAGAAAAGAAAAAGCCAAGCGGCTAGAAAAGAAAATCATCGAATCTCATATCGAAATTTAAATACTTACCTTTTCGAGCAAACTCAAATTTATCTTTGAAATCAAAATTCCCAATTCCTCTATACACCTGTATATCCTACTAGCCATAATATCTAGTTACAACATTTAATTATCATTTTGCACATTTTATTACAAAATTTCCAATATAAACTGCTTATACATTTTTACTTCACTATTGAAGTTTATATCCATTATCATTCAATTTTACATTCCAAATTTCATTTGAATTCAATTTACAATTCCAATTTAATTTGGATTCAGTTTAACTTCTGAATATTGAATTTTATCGATTAACTTTCATCCACAACTATACTATTTTAAATTAGTTTCATTTACTAATTCATCACAAATTCTAGTTCACTTTATTCAAATTTGTTTTCAACATTCAGTTTTAATTCTAGTTTTATCTTCATTCAATCATCAACTTAGAATAATTTCAATACCAAATTTTACTTAAGAATTTCTTCATTTCTTAGGTACAATAAATATTCCATATACACATTATATTTATTTTCAATTCACTATTTTTGGTTTATAACCACTTATATTAATCTGGATTTCAAATTCCATATGAATTTTAATTCATCTTTCATTTATAATTATTCAATTCCATTCTATTGCTTACAAATTCGAAATGAATCTCAACTTTCAATTTCACTTTCATTAAATTGATTCACTTGTACTTACACTAATTTAACTCCATCCTTTAAGTTAAATTTATTCTATCAAAATTCAATTTGTATAAGTTATCAACTTAATAATATTACATAGGATTTTTATATAGTATTCCAGAGTCTTTTCACCCTTTCAAAAACCATTTCGAAATCAATTCAATTTATCCTTTGAATTTCTAAAACCAAATCCAAATTTTTTCAAACAACTTCCATTTAAAACAATTTGGCAGCAATTCCTCTTTTGGAAACCCGAAAATGAACACCAATGATGCCGCGGTCATCATCGAAGTTATTTTCCAGCGACTGAAAAGAGTTTAGAGCTTTTCATTCCTTCAAAATACTTTTTCAAAACCTTCGAAATTCATTTTCAAATCAAAAAGATTTAAACTTTCCAAATCTCCAAAATTTTCAAATTCTTTTCAAAACATTTCCAAATACTTCTCTGGAATTCTACTTCCAATTATAAGTCACATTTATAATTTACATTCTTAAATTTCATTTTTATATGGATTTATTTCTTAACTTTGGAGTTATGATTTCAATTTCTTATTCAATTTCATATAATGATGATAACATTTCAATATTATCACTTTCCTAACAACCATGCATCCATATACTATGATAATTTATAGAAAAATCATTTCTTTTCTATACAAAAATAGTTTTGGGGAAAATTATTTCATTTACCCTATTTGAAACAATATTGTGTCAGTTTATCTTGTTTAAGAGTTTAGAAATCCCTATCGATTACAGTTAGCTAGACTGCACCGACCAGAATCTATAAACAATCAACCGATAAGTCAACACAATACAAAACAATTTTATATTCACTAACAAATACGCGCTCATATCTATTATTACACTCACACTCATTCTAGAGTACTACTGACTCTATCTCTAATGAGTAACACCCAACAGAGCAGGGTTGTCGCTTAACCATATGCTTTGATACCACGCTGTAAGGACCCGCAAATCCGTATTCCGAAAACCCGACACTGCTACGTCCACTATAGCAACTGTCAAACGATCGGATGGCGGAAACGCGAACTTTAATGTTTAAAAGAAGAGGTAGAAGAAAAGATAGAAGAAAAAGAAGAAGAAGAACAACAGAATAACATCAGAAACAGAACAATATCAGAATCTCACATTCGCAGCGGAACAACATATAATAGATAATCACTAGTCTTTTTAAAACAAAGAACTATATCAGTTTATACATACATCAATCAGAGTCAATATACAACTCAATACAACAATGGACAGTTATATATACTTGTCCTCATACAGAATACACAGTGGAATAATACAAAAATATAGGTGATACGTTTCGCCATCCAGCTTGCTTCCAAAGCTCCAGAATATCCGGAATATCCTGATAACATAACTCTAGGCTGCCCGTGTGGAAATTGGTGGGCACCCAGATTTTAGAAGGGAAATAATAAACTCTGGGTCAGTCATGGTGACTGGTGTGAGATCGTAAAATAGTTATTTTTCACAAAGAAAATAAAATAGATTCGCAATGCTTTTGGAAAATGAAACTACCATAAGACCTCCCGCCACACACACAATGCAAACGCAGAATTGGAGGAGATTTCTTCTTATGATAGTCAAAGATGCTTGATACGAAAAATCAAATCATTTTGATATTATTATTAATGTCTAGTGTAGAAAACATTTTGAAAATATAATATAAATCTTAGCCAGCATAGGCATTTCGCACTTATGCCTACTATAGCTACCATCCAAACAGTGGGGCGCAACCATAAGTGAATAATAGGTTCTACAACTAAAACCGTACAAGTCACGTATTGTTTCTTTGGATTTCCAACAAATGGTCAGGCTAAGGAACTTCCTATTCCACGAAGGAACGCCTCTGGAATGACGTCCCGAGAACCTAACCGGATCTCTGCCAACACAAGGCCGGGTTACCTCTGCAAAAATAGGTAACTACTGACACGCGTATTCCATCCCCCGATCGTAACCAATCTTCCCGAGGATCCCCGATTTCCAACAACCACATAATAACCAGTATCAACATAGGTTAAGTATCTGGGCTCCATACCATGATACCACCTCTATCCAGAAGGAATGACATACACTAAGGGGCGCTACTCCCTAGAACCTTGCCGCATCCTTCCTGTTTTGACCATTTCCGGGGTGTGAGGCTCGACGAAGTCTCGTCCACAAAGCTACGCTTTTCAAAAGCCATGCTTCGGGTCAAACAAATGATCAAAGAATTGATCACAAAGATAAATGATCAAACAAACGATCATATCATAAATGATCAAACAACGATCATTTCACAGCAACACTCAGTATGCCACGTTACCAAATTGGGAATATATCGCTGATAAATTTCAACCACATAACCTCTGAGCTCGTACGTCTTAGAGAAGGGTGTTAAGCTAAGAGAATAAATTCTCCGCCACCAACAGAAATGTATTTGAAAGAAATCAGCTTTATATCTCAAATTGTAACGTCAGACACACAATCCATACAAGTCTGTTCCGAGATCGAACAGAACCGAAGGCACTTCTCACGAAGCCCTTGCACATCCGGATAATTTTCTAATCATGTCCGGACTTCCCGTCACTAAGGGTGATAAAACCTCTAAATCGGAGATCAGCCGATGTAGAGTAACTCGACGGTAATCCTTCCATTTTCAAAAATATCCGGTCTTCAACACCGGTCATCAAATGCAATCCATAACGACGTATCACATATTCGAAATGGGTTATACGACCCCATGGTCCTTTCTCGGCTAACCCGAATAGTGAGCGCTTATTTTAAAATAAGTGTGGCATTCAAATTCATCCAATTCACAACAAATACCTATTCAAGGTAATTATTGATAGTCGATTATTTAACTATCAATAAAGATGCGCAACATCATCAGACTCCAAATAATTTTCCCAAATTATTTATTTTCCAAAATATCTTTATTAGATATATAATTTCCACACTTCAAAATTAAATCAATATTTATTTTTAAAACGGATTCCCATTTCTTTTATAAATTCCATAGTGAATTTATATTTCAAAACTATCTACTGATATACGATTTTCAAATCGATTCCAATATTCATTTTCAATTTATCTTTAAGAAGATAAAATCTCAAATTGTTTCATTTCATATTGGAAAAGCAT
This sequence comes from Allium fistulosum, assembly GCA_030737815.1. NCBI lineage: Eukaryota > Viridiplantae > Streptophyta > Magnoliopsida > Asparagales > Amaryllidaceae > Allium > Allium fistulosum. The sequence continues at coordinate 54,618,782 of CM060904.1, forward strand.
TCCCATACTTATTTAATAATAAGTATTTCACAAATCTATTAATTTTCAACGTTTGGAAAACATTCGATATACTTAAATCATTATTAAGTATATATTTCATTCTTTAAGGAAATCATTTACTATAACAACATCTATTTGAGTCAAAACGAATGTTACGCAAAACATCGTTACGACAACTCAAAATCACTAGTATAGGGATTCGAAATTTAGATTGATATATAAATCCCAATACTATATAAGACATTTCCTTTCGGAAACCATTTACTATAACAACAGTGTTATTGTCCATCATTTCCTTCTATTTCTCGAAAACGTCTATTTCAACAATGAATGTTGAAATCTATGGTTTCGATATTTCACACATTTTAAAACATCGTTTAAAATAATTACTTCATTTTTCAATGTCACTTCCCCAAAACAATATCCATTTTACTTAAAAATATATTCACTGTCCAAAATCGTGAATATACTTCACTAATCACATTTCACTATTTTCTACCCATTTTATTTCAAGAATTATCCACTATCCGAAATCGTGGATAAAATTCCCTTAATAACCTTCTATATTAAATTCATCAAATTTGATTGATTTTCGAATTTATAAAACAACGTTTATAAATTCTATTTCTATTTTGTAACAACTTCGATTTATAAATTTCTTTTGTTAACTTCTATTATTCACTTATCAAAATAAGTGATTTCGGATTTATAAAACAACGTTTATAAATCACATTTATACTTCATAACGATTTCAACTTATAAAATCATTTTATTAGCAAATTCTATTCATATCCATCTAAGTGCAAAAAAAATCTAATTTATAAGTAAATTACTTATAAATCTTCTATTCTGCAATTTTATTCATTTTACAACTTCACCATTTATAAATCTATAGATTTCATTCACTTACGAATTCCACTAATATTTCATTTTTTTTAACACTTATAAAAACTCGTTTAAAAATTCCAATGTTTGAAATTTATAAATGTCAACTTTTTAAATCTTTTAAGTAAACCGTTTATAATACTTTAAAAATCTCAATTTAAACCATTTTATAAATAAATCAACTTTTATTTCAAAAATCACACTTTGGTTATATTTCACCAAAAATCTTAACTTTTATAACTTTAAAATTTTAAACGTTTATTTTTTTCAGATGAATCAATTCAAAAATTCAATAAAACGTCTATTTCAACAATGACTTTAAAAATCCTTTTAAAGTAAAAGTCGTTATTTTTAAACTTCAAAATTTGAATCCGATGATGCAACAGCACCAAATAATCAATCACGTCAACAAACATCATATATCAACATATGATAACAGAATATACATCAATATCTGTAAATAAATAAATACTGGTGAGGAATCCAGTTGGATCCCTCCAACCTATTTCCCTGCATCCACAGACGTTAGCACAATACCAATTCCACTTCGAGGTGGAATATCGCGGTATATGGGTTTTATAAAAATCATCCGCTTACTAACGGCGCAATAGGGTCTCATCCGCTATACGAGGCGGGAAATCAATCAATCCAATATATACATATGCCAATATGTATATATTGCTATATATATAGATATATCCTACTATATCTAATATCACAAATCCAAATATTCAATCATCAATCAATAACTGTAATATCAAATTTCCTTCGAGTGAGAAAATCTCACCTTAGCTTTTTATTTGCCATCCATTTTTGTTCCAGTTTGTTTTCTCCAAATTTTGACCTTGTATAAATAATTATACAATTCGTTAATATTTGAAATAAATCGAACAACCAATTACCGTTTCATAGTTTTGATTAGCTGATAATTTTATTTAAACCAATTTTCTCCTTTAATAACTTATTTAACAAAAATTAAATTTAAAACTAAATTTAATCCAACCTTTATTTTATAAAAGATCTTTATCGATTAAAATAATTTAACAAGTTCATTAACAAATGAATCCCATATTCTTATAAACCTTGTGTGTATTTATATATATATATATATATATATTTCTGTCTAAACCTTTTATATATACTTACTGTAACTGTAAATTTTTAAAACAGGTTTGTATGTTAAAATATGTGAGTATATATATTTATATATATATTTCTTTAAATAAATCAAATTGTCTATCCATTCGACCAGTTTAATTTACTAACAATTCAATTTAAACAAATGATTTCATTTCAAACCAATTTCTTCTTAAACAAATTTGTTTAACTAAAATTTTAGTTTAAAACTAAATTTTCTATTATTACTTTTCCTAACTGCGTATATATATTTCACCTAATAAATTGTGTTTCTAACAAATTTCCTTTTACAAATTTGATATTAAATCGAGATTAACAACAAAATGTACTTCACTGTAATCAAATTTAAATCAAGGCAATGAAGTTCGAGTACCTCACTTACGAACCCAGATTGAAATTTCTGCCGATGCTCGAGCGCGCCTACCAGAAAATCAAACGCGCTTCCTCCATTCGAACGAACACCTCGTTCTTCCCAGTCGCAGTCGAAACCCACTTCTCAAATACGAGACGAAGCTACCATCGATGTTCGACCACCCATCATCCAGACGTTGCCACCGACCACCACTGCTTCGCCAATAACAGCGACCACAACCCTCAACCACAAGAATCGCCCTTCGACATCCCCACGCATACGCGCGCGAGACCTCCCCAAACTCCACGAACCGCCTCGACGCACGCCGCCCCACTCGAGCACACGAAACCCAGACAGAAATCGCGAGCACGTCTGCCATCGTGCCTCTCTCCAATTCGCGGCCACCAACATCGCGCGCCGTCTCCTGCCTTGTCGTCGCCATTCTTCTGGTCGAAGTCGATTTAACGCGACTCTGTTTTAATTTGGGATGAGGTCTGCGATTTGAACGAAAAAGAAAAGAAAAAGGGGAGGCCGCCATTTTTGATTTTGTACAGGAGAATAAAGATGAAGGCTCGATTTAAATTTTTTCTCTGGCTTTGGCCATTCATTTTCAATTTGAACGAGATATGGGGTAGAAGTACGCTGCCACTACTTTGCACGATTTCTGCATCGCGATTTTAGGCGTGATTTTAGGAGATAACGCGTGGTGATGTTGACTAATATAAATTTAAATTTAAATTGAATTCGATAAAGATTCAACGCGTTTATGTGTCGTACGTTCACATAACAGCTCCGAATGTTACGAAAATTGAAATCCAGTAATAATTCATTATTACGGACCTAATGGAACTGGTCTCGTCGAATTTCGAGACTGTGCCTCGGACAACTATTTTTAAATATCAATTCGAACGATAAAATTTCAAAACTGAACGAAACAGTTTGAAATTAGATTTTGAATCTTCTGTTATCTTCAGTATCATCAATACAAATTTTAAAAGCTTTTGAAATATTTTTCTTCAGCTTAAAATTGAAGATTCCAATTTTTATTCAATTCAATAGATTAATTTTTAAAATTTAATCGCCAAATTCAGAGTTATATCGGGGATTCAAATTAAATTATCGTTCAAATTTTTAAAATTAATTAAATATTTTCAATTTAATTTGTTCAAAATTCTAGGTCATTACACATTTACTCTAACAACAGTGTTATAGTCCATGCCTTCCTCAGTTTCTCGAAAATGTCTATTTTAGCAATAACTGTTAAAATATATGTTTCATCACTTAACACATTTTAAATCACTTTTAAAACCATTAAATTCCATTTGAAATTATTATTTTCAAAACATTACATTCAAAAGATAAACCACTTTTAAAATGACTAAAACCCTATTTAAATCTCAACATAAATCACTTCTATATTTATAAAACTATGTTTATAAATCTCTTTCCTATTTTATAAAACTTCTATTTTTATAAAATCTCTTTATTTATAAAAATCCATCTATAAATCCTTTCTTTTCTAAAACCCATTTATTATACATAAAAATCCGTTTACCATATACCAAAACAAATCTGTTTGTATATGTATTTATAAATTCTGATTATAAATCTATTTCTTTATTGATAAAATATCACTTTTATAAATTCTTTGTATAAACCATTCAAAAATCACTATTTAAAATATTTCTCAAAACTATAATTTTATAACATTAAAAATCAAATATTTTTATTTATTTAAAATAAATTCATTCCTTTTAATAATTTAAAAATTATTAAACATATAAAATTCCAAAATCACTATAATATCATTTCAATTCAAAAACACTATTTTATAGTATTTCAAAATACTAAAAATGTGGCCCTATGCTACTATAGCATTACATGAGGGTAGTCATATCAATGTCATCAATTATGGCATCCAATAAGTCATATATCAAAATATATGAATGGTAAAATCAATAGTGTGGGGAATCCTTTTGGATCCCTCCAACCTGTACCCCTACGTCCATACAGTATATAATCATAAAAATATAAATCAACCGCTTCGAGGCGGGATCGTATATAAAGTGTAACGCCCCATAAATTTCGATAATTAAATTTTTTAATTAAATAAGTTTTGGAATTTAATGTTGTGAAAAATTTAAAATTTAAGTTTAATAACGAGAATAATAACTAGAATGAAATGTAATAATGTTAGTGTAAGTTAATGGACAACCATTTTAATGCAAATTCAATTAATTGAAATTTAATAATGTTAATTTAAGGCAATTGATAACTATTTTAATGAAATCTCAATTAATTGGAATGATTGTAAAGTTAAATTTGGGTATAAACTGTAGATGAGTAAATAAATCAAATGTTGTATTAAACGGTGAAATTTTATGTAATTAATTGGAATTGATTAAAATAGAATAATTAATCCGTATGTGAATTTATTAGTTTTGTTTGTTAACAATAACCATAGAGTTGTGTTTGAAATTGTAAGTTGTAACAATGGTTTAATTATCATTGCATTATTTAATCTATTGAAACTTAATTGAAAATCAATTGCAATAAATGTAAGTAAATATTGCGTTAATATGAATTAAGATGAAAATTGTAGAATATTGATGTAATAAATTGAAAACAAATGTTACCTATGTCCATAAAGTAATGATTGATTGAATAAAAAGATTGAAATCAAAATGAATCTATTTATTGGATTTTGAATTATAATTAATGAATTTATTGCAATTGAAATTAGAATGTTGTAATTAGCGCAATATTAATAGTTGAATTTGACATGGAAAATTTGTTTTAAAAGATTATAATTACTACTTAATCAAAAGTGATAAAAATTTGTTAGTTATAAAATTTGAATTTGAAAAGCGATAAATTTAATTTAATAATAATTTAATTAATTAATGTGAAAATAGCCATTTTGGCCACTATCTCGGATTTCGATGAAACAAGTTTCATCGGATCTATAAACAGTGAAATTTTGTAGGGTTTCAAGTTTTGTAGCGATTAGACTTGTCGTTTGATCGTGCGGGCTCAAAACGCGTAGAAATCAATTTAACTGAAATCAATTTGAATAAGGTGATTTTAAAAGCTAACTTCTGTATACAATGGAATTAGAACTTGAAACTTGTTCCATTGAGTTTAAAAAAATCAAAAACCTATATTTCGATATTGGATGATCCATTTTCGTTTCGGGAACGAAACGGGCTTTTCGGGTCGTTGTTATCGTTTCGATGTATCAATGCCAAACAAGGCGGATTTGGGCGCGCTTCGAGTTCCAGAAGCGAAAACCCTGCAGCGACTTCGGGTCAGGAGCCAAATGACTCGGGTCTCTGGTCATTTTGGCAAAAACTCAGAGCAAGCACCGGGTAATTGAGGCGGCGACTCGAAGTAAGACCCGAAGTCGAAATTTTCCAATCTTCTAACGTTAATAACTTTTGCATACGAGCTCGGATTCACACGCGGTTTTCTCCATTGGGATCGTATCTAAATTCCGAACAGGAACTGGTTTGGCTACATTCTAAGACTGTTAAATTTTTGGGCTAATTTTGGATTTTAAATCGACGACAAATCGAAGGTGAGTGTTTTGACCCACTCACATTACTAAATTGTCTTATGTTATTTAACTTGAATTTATGATGTGATTAGAAGTTGATTGATTGCTGTTTGATATATTTAAATAGTCATTCCAGTTAAATCTGAATTTATTGAATATAATTTCCATTTAATTTAATATTAAATTTTAATTGCCAGTTTATACCTGTTAATGATAATCAGTTAATTGTTGATGTTTATTGGTTGATTTGAATGATGATTGTGATGAATGTTTAATTGTTAATATTGGATGACTGGATGTTATGTTATTATATATATATATTGATATCACATTGCAAGTTCCCTTAGTTTATTGTTAGAAAATCCCTATGGGTTGAAATGATACATACCCCAACGATCTATGGATTAGGGAAAAATCGTTATGGGTTGAAATGATAAACCCGAGCGATCTTATGGATTTTAAACTTATTCTGAGATTGCGGGTTGAAATGATATATACCTGTATTTTTTAAATAATTGCGGATTGAAATGATAAATATCTGTATCACTTGACCAAAGGGTAGAAAATTATATACGGACACCGGATTGGTTAAATTAAATGATTTTAAATCCTTAATTTTTGAATTAAGTTAAATGATATTTTGAAATAAAATTGGATTCATAACACTGAATTATTTCTGAAAATCCAAGCTTTAAATGTTGAAATTGGAATTGGTTAAAGGAATTGTTCAAAGGATTTAAATTGGAATTTCAAAGTTGAATTGCCAAATATAAATGAATTTTATCGAAATTAAGTTATTGAAATTGTTTGAATATAACTTTGAAATTTATTTTAAACTAATTTAAACTATTTTAGTTAATTTAAACTATTTTAATTTATTTTAATATATTATAATCTATTTAATCCAATTTAATCTATTTAATCTATTTTAAACTAATTAAATTTATTTTAAATCTATTTAATTTATTTTAAATCTATTTAATATATTTTAAATTTATTTAATCTATTTTAAATCTATTTAATATAATTTAAATCTATTTAATCTGCTTAAATCTATTTAAATCATTTTAAATCTAATTTAGTCTAATTTAAATCTATTTAAACTATTGTAACTATTTAATCTATTTTAAAATATTTTAAATCATTTAAACTATTTTAGAGTATTTTAACTCTTTTAAACTATTTTTAAAACTATTAAAACTATTTATAACTATCTAAACTATTTTCTAAAATGTTAGACTGTGTAAAGTTGAGGTATTTAGATTTAAATCCTTGATGATGATACAACCTAAGTTGGGATTTGAAATTGATACCATTTTGTGAAATGACATACTTGAGTAAATATAATGATTTTGGAATGAGGATTTAATTAACCTATCTGATGCAGCAGCGGATAACAAAAATGATGAAACGGTGAAAAGTAGGAATCGATGGATTGAAGAATACCAAAGGCCCAAATCCGTTGATCCAAAGATGCCGGATTCTAGCTATCTCAAACACGTTGATCGCGTACGATACCGTGTTTAAAGATCAACAATTCTTCAGACGTTGATCAAGCGCACTTGATACCATGAATTGGCTTCTACGATCGTTAATCCGAGCGCACTCGAATGCCGAAAGAGGAGATAGTAGATTACACTCAACTACCAATTTAAGAAGTGGCACAAAGCACACAAACAAGTTTTTATTCAAAATCAACTACTATTACAAATGACACAACATCCCTATTTATAGGGTTACAACTCACACGACTCAACACCACATAGGTCGTGAACGACCTAACACCTGCGACCTAAAGCAAAACAAATACAATACAACACATTATATCACAACACATTACAAGGCCATCACGACCTAAAACAATCACACGACTTACGACCTTACATAGGTCGTTAACGACCTAAACAGAAAACATTACACGACCTTACAACAAAGTGACTCACGAATACAACACATAACAAATACAATTTACAACATGCGACCTAAGGATACAACACACATGATCTAAGATCATAACACCACGCGGCATAAGCTTCAGCGACATGAGGAGAATCAGCTTCAGGAAGGACTTATGCGACCTATAGGATGAGCGACCTAAGGAGTTGAGCGACTTAGGTTTGAGCGACCTAAGATTGAAGTGGCCTATGGTCGAGCGACTCAAGGTAGGAGCGACATAAGAAACACGGCAGCGACATAAGGAAGATAGCAACATAAGAAGGAGCGACATAACTTCTTGCGACCTAAGGAATAAATGGTTTAATCCCTTGAGCGACCTAACATGAAGTGGTATATGTGAGCGACCTAGCATAGGCCGTAGCTCGCTCGTTCGTCCTGAGCGACTTAATGCGTCTCGCGACCTAAGGACGGAAGGTCGTTCGCGACCTAACTCAAGCGACATATTGGAGCGACCTATCTGCATATTGGAGCGACCTATCTCGTTAGGTCGTATCTCTTTAGGTCATAGTTCTTTAGGTCGTAGCTTTTTAGGTCGTAGCTCTTTGTCTCGTGACTCGTTAGGTCGTGAGCGACCTAAGAAAGTGACCTTTAACTCGTTAAGTCGTATCTTAGTAAGTCGGTTCTCGGTAGGTCGTAGATCAGGAGAGTTAGGTCGTTGGCGACCTAAGTCTTCATTAGGCTGGGCTGCATCATCCTCCCCTAGTTGGAAAAAATTCGTCCTCGAATTTAAAAGCTCTTCGTCTTCGATACACTTATCCTCGTGAAATGGAACCAAGTGTTTGATATTGTCAATGTTGGCAATAAGAAAATGATCTGGCAAACTCAATTTATAAACATTCTCGTTGATTCCCTTCACAACTTCCAAGCGATCAATCTTTCTAGCTTCTAGCTTGTTGTAAGTTCCAAAAAGAAATCGTTCATTGGTAAATGCTGCATACATAAAATCTCCTTCCTTGTATTCAACGCTTCGTCGCTTAATCTCTGCTGATTGCTTATATTCCTTAGTTGCCTTAAGAAATCGTTCCTGTACAACTTTGTAGCATCCTTGCAACTCATTCACCAAAACATTAGCCCGTTTAATCACCCCTTTCTGCGGTGGCACTATTGATAAATCTAACGGTCCTTTAGGAATTGTTGAATAAACATTCTGGAATGGACTGAACCCGATGTTACGATGAACTCCGTGGTTGTGTGCAAACTCAGCTAGACATAACTTTTAATTCCAATTTTTCAAATTGTCATCCACGAGGCATCACAACAGATTACCTAGGGATATGTTCACAACTTCAGCTTGTCTATCTGTCTGTGTATGATTAGCGCTACTAGATTTCAACTTAGTCCCAATTATTCTCCATGGACTCATCCGAATATGGCTCAGACAATGAGTATCTCTTTCCAAAACAATAGATTCTGGTAACCCATGAAGTCTATCGATCTCTCTGAAATATAACTGAATGACATTAACGGCCTCTGCAGTCTCCTTATAGACAATGAAATGTACCAATTTTGAAAACCTGTCCACTACAACACATATTGAATCATTCCCTCGCTGAGTTCTTGGCAACCCCAAAACAAAATCCATGCTGATATCAACCCATGGTATAGTAAACACGAGTAATGGCATATACAATCCCGCATTCATCGCTGTCCCTTTGGAAACTTGACAAATATGATATCTCTCCCCAATTCTTTCAACCTTTTCCCTCATAGAAGGCCAAAAATATGTTTGCGAACTCAACTACAATGTACGATCTCTTTCCACATGACCCTCTCCATGCAATTCTTTCACACTCTTCATCCGTAGACTGCTTGCTGGTATACACAACCTGTTTCCCTTGAACAGAAAACCATCAACCATCACATAAATAGAATCATTGCTATGTTGCGTTCGCGGCCATTCCAAAACAAATTCCACACTAACATCCTCCTGTAAATTAGCATGTATATGCAATGGCATACATAAACTTGCATTTGTCGTGGTCTTCTTTGAAACTTGTCGATTATGGCTTCGCTGAACAGACCTTTCAACTTCCTTCCTCAGTGACGATTCGAAATAAGATTGTGAGGTTAACTGCACAGTACGATCACAGCTCAAGTGTCTTCCTACATGTAAGTCTTTGATAACTTTCATTTGCCAACTGCAATCTGTAGTAGACAACTGACTTCCTTCAACTAACAACCCATCAACTAGTTTTCTCAACTCTTCTTGCTTTGTTGGACACATACGATATCGTGGTCTATGCAGTACAATAGCACTTGACACTATATCCGTATGATGTTGTGTGTCCCTCAGTGGCGGTAATCCCTTGGGCAACTCTGCAGGAACTACATCTTCACATTCGTTAACCACTGGCACATCCTCCTTAGGAGTCTCGAGATCTTTACTGGTTTCATTCCCATTCAACATAAACACTTCCGCACTATCCTCCACTTCTTTATCAAACTCTTCTATAGATAATAGACTAATCGAATCCACCTCCTTCACCGATAAATTACCCCCTTCATCTCTTGACACACTTTCTTCATCCTCATCAATCCTCGCTGGTTGTGAAATTTCAACTTCATGTTCATCAAGCTTCGTCGTTTGAAAAACATCAACTTCACCTCTATCAAACTTTGCTGTTTGTGAATTTTCAACCTTATGTTCATCAAACTTTGTTGGTTGAAAATCATTAACTTTATCCTTGTCAAACTTTGCGGATTGTGAGTAATCAACTTTATGGTCATCAAACTTCGCGGGTTGAGAAGTGTCTACTTTATCTTCCACTTCAACACTACCTTTCACTTCTTCAACAAATTCTTTCGAAGATATTAAATTAGTTTCTTCCACCTTCTTCTCTGGCTTGCAATCACTTGGTTGATGCTTCTTAAGAACTAAAGTAATTTTGGTTCCTTCGAACATGAAACTGTAGCTGTTGGCGTGACTATTATGTTGGACGACTCTATCATACTGCCATGGTCTTCCCAATAGTAAGTGACACACATCCATATCAACCACATCACACCATATTTCATCTTTGTACTTCTTCCCAATAGAAAATGTAATCAATACTCGTCTTCCCACTATCACTTCTTCACCTTCCTTTATCCATGCCAGTTTATACGGTCCAGGGTGTTTTTTAGTCTTCAGCCCCAACTTCATAACGGCTTCTTCAGAGATAAGGTTATCGCAACTTCCCGCATCAATAATGAATTTACAAACCTTTCCCAAGATAGTACAGGTAGACTGAAAAATATTGTTCCTTAGCCAAATAGAATCATTCTCATGCTTTGGCAAACGACACCCTTCGTCTCTATGACCACGTATGTCTCTATGATCTTGCAAATCTCTTCTTCTCAGTCTTTTGACATCACGACATGTTTCATTGTCAAACTCACGTGGAGTTCTTCTCTCTTCATCTCTGTACCCATGGTGGTCTCGTCTTATTGAAATTGATGATTCCCTTTTATCTTGATAAGTTTGTGGTGACACCCTCCTCGCTTTCGTAACCGATGGCGAAACTCTGTTTCCTCCATGGTTCGAGACTGGTGACCTTCCTCTTTGACTTTGATTCAAATCCTTCATCAACTTGTCCAACTTTCCAAAACCTTTGTTGAACTTCTCTTCGAGGTTATCACTAATTCGTTGCTCTATTTCCTTAGCATCTTCTCTTCTATACACATCAGCAATATTCTGATGACGATTAGCTCTTCTCGGAGGTATTATCGAATCAAACAATCTTCAACAACTTTAACTCTCGGCTTGAACTTTGAATTGAACTTCACACTTCACCTCGGCCTGCACTTAGCTCGCACGGCTCCAATACTTCAAGCAATTCAACTAGCTCGGCTTAAATCAATTGGCTCGGCTTGATCTCTTCAATAGGAATTGGCTCCAAGGACTCGGCTTAGCTATGATTGGCTAAGTCTAGCTCTGATACCAAATGATGCAGCAGCGGATAACAAAAATGATGAAATGGTGAAAAGTAGGAATCGGTGGATTGAAGAATACCAAAGGCCCAAATCCGTTGATCCAAAGATGTTGGATTCTAGCTATCTCAAACACGTTGATCGTGCACGATACCGTGTTTAAAGATCTACAATTCTTCAGACATTGATCAAGCACACTTGATACCGTGAATTGGCTTCTACGATCGTTGATCCGAGAGCACTCTAATGCCGAAAGAGGAGATATGAGATTACACTCAACTACCAATTTAAGAAGTGGCACAAAGCACACAAACAAGTTTTTATTCAAAATCAACTACTATTACAAATGACACAACATCCCTATTTATAGGGTTACAACTCACACGACTCAACACTGGAAAACACATAGGTCGTGAACGACCTAACACCTGCGACCTAAAGCAAAACAAATACAATACAACACATTATATCACAACACATTACAAGGCCATCACGACCTAAAACAATCACACGACTTACGACCTTACATAGGTCGTTAATGACCCAAACAGAAAACATTACACGACCTTACAACAAAGTGACTCACGAATACAACACATAACAAATACAATTTACAACATGCGACCTAAGGATACAACACACACGACCTAAGATCACAACACCACGCGGCATAAGCTTCAGCGACATGAGGAGAATCAACTTCAGGAAGGACTTATGCGACCTATAGGATGAGCGACCTAAGGAGTTGAGCGACTTAGGTTTGAGCGACCTAAGATTGAAGTGGCCTATGGTCGAGCGACTCAAGGTAGGAGCGACATAATAAACACGGCAGCGACATAAGGAAGATAGCAACATAAGAAGGAGCGACATAACTTCTTGCGACCTAAGGAATAAATGGTTTAATCCCTTGAGCGACCTAACATGAAGTGGTATATGTGAGCGACCTAGCATAGTTCGTAGCTCGCTCGTTCGTCCTGAGCGACTTAATGCGTCTCGCGACATAAGGACGGTAGGTCGTTTGCGACCTAACTCAAGCGACATATTGGAGCGACCTATCTGCATATTGGAGCGACCTATCTCGTTAGGTCGTATCTCTTTAGGTCGTAGTTCTTTAGGTCTTAGCTCTTTGTCTCGTGACTCGTTAGGTCGTGAGCGACCTAAGAAAGTGACCTTTAACTCGTTAAGTCGTATCTTAGTAGGTCGGTTCTTGGTAGGTCGTAGATTAGGAGAGTTAGGTCGTTGGCGACCTAAGTCTTCATCAGGCTGGGCTGCATCACTATCTTATCGATAATTGGAAAGTGAATATGGTTTTGAAAGTGAATATGATTTCAAAAGTGATATGGTTTGAAATCGAATATGATATTTTGATATTAAATATGAACTTGATTTTTTTGAAATGTAAAAGAACCATCTGGTGTGGAATAAGCATTTGGTTGTTAAAGAGACCGGGATTGTGACGACCCGATATTGTCAACCATTCGCATCCACACATGTCGGACTTGAATTCCTCAAAATATCATATTGTTAATTTAAAATTTGGCAAAACTCAGCATATACAGTAAATAAATCAATCACAGAATCACAGACACAGAGTAATATAATAGAATGCAGCGGAATAGATAAATAAATAGTAGTTCATGAAGCTACTATGTAAACAATAGAGTTTGAAATAAAATACAACAGAATATCTCAAATACAGACTGATGACATCTCTGAGCAAATCAACTGGAAAACTGAAGGCTGAATCGATAGTTGGATCTCCAAGAAGCTCCAGACTTCAAAGTTGAGTCTCAAATGATGTACCACTCAGTCTGACCCGAGAGTAAAGCAAAACACAAAACACTCGAGTCAGGATTAACATTCTTATATCAATAAATCCAACTCAAGTGAAATATCAACTGAAATACAAGTAACTTAAAGGATGTTTGGGATAACCATCCTCTAAGGATCCGTGGAACTATCTACTATGTAGAAATGTACGCTATTAACAACCAAACATCATTATAACACCGTGGTCATTTCAAAATAATTTATATTTCAAACCAAAATATCATTTCCATTTCATATATATATATATATATATATATATTTTAAATTAGGGCACTTTCAAAACTTAAATTGACAATTTCATATATAACTTATTTTAACTTCATTATTATTTAGTTTTGAAATATTCACTTAGGAAATCCATTATCATTTAAATAACCTTAAATTACATTAAACTAAATACTTCTTTCGATTTAGTTAAAACTTGAAATATCCATTTAATCACTTTGAATCAAAATCAAGTTATAACATCAATCTTAAAACTGTCAAATTCAATAAGTTTCAAATCGATTTAATTAAACAAAATTTCTTAATTAAGTACAATTTCGAATAAATTCAAATTTATCTTTCCAACCTTAACTTATAGAATCTTTATAAAATCTATTTTTAAATTAAATTTTAAATAAATACTTAAACATATGGTAATTTATTTAAATCAAACTGTACTAAATATAAAGCTAATTATTCAATCTATTTTATATGAAATCTTATTCATATACATGATATTTACAAATTTAAATAAACCATATTATATTTTCTTTCAAACCATAGAAATCAATTTCAAAATATTTATATATAGGCCAACGGTGTCTGTATATAGTTTTTTATCCTATAGTCAAGTGATACTGATATTTACCATTTCAATCCGAAATTTAAATATATACGGGTATATATCCTTTTAACCCGCAATCCCAAATTCAATTCAATGAAAATCGCTTGGGTTTATCATTTCAACCCATAACGATTTTCTCCAATTCTACAAAATCGTTCGGGTATGTATCATTTCAACCCATAGTGAATTCTATACTAACAGGGAACTTGCAGAGTGATAACAGATATGAAGAACAATATAACATGCATATCAAATAAATGTAAATAACAGGTAATGGAGTCAAATGTCACAGGTAAACAGATACAGATAACAACATATATATATAGCAATGAAAATAACTAATAGAAGTAATATTTCAATTGTCGTTTCAATTGAAATCAAATTTAATAAATATAAGAACGTTAATAGTGAGTGATTGCTCACCTTTTGAGGCTAGATAGATTGGACGATGAAATTGAGTTATGAAATCCAGGCACGAGTCCAAACAATAGGGTTGGCATGAATCCGACGGATAAAGCTGATACGAGAATTGATGAAGCAATTAGAATCAGTCGATATGAATTTAACTAAATATATATTATTTTAAAATCGTTTCTTTCTTACAGCTTACTAAATAAACGAAATATCTATATGTATATAAACATATTAAAACCATACCATCTTAACTTATCCTATTACGTTATATTCCTTTCAACACTTAAATAAGTGTTTTAAAATAAAATATATCAAAACTATAGAATCGGATTAGCCATATTGAATATCAATATAAAACCGTACAAACCAATAAAATTTAATATACTTGCATTTCAAACACATGTATATATATTTAAAACTAACAAATATCTATATTAACATATACATGCGATATATAAACGCGTACAACATTATATGTATAAACACTTACATAAAGAACTTTATAATACATATATATTAGTGCAACTATGTAACGACCCCGGATTTTATATATATTTAAATTGATAATTAATTTAATTTTTGAATAAAAAATTTCTGAAATTAATTGATAAATTGATGCGAGTTTCCCCGAATTCAAATAAATTCTGTATAAATCATTTAAATTTAAAATATTGTATATATTGATATTTGAAATTAAACCTTAAATAAATGGTTTTAAAAATGAATATAAATATAGATATTTGACACAAATATAATAATAAATAAATTTAAAATTTAGAATTTATGATTTATGTTAGAAATAGAGATGGAAATGGCAAATATTTGAGAAATGTAAGACAAATGGTATTAAAGTAAAATTGATGATAAATAGTTTAAGCTAGAAATAGAGACAAATATATAAAAGATAAACTATAAAAATATCAAGTAAATACGTTTGGTAAACTTTAACAACAAATTTAAAATAGAAATTTTTTATATTATAAAGTAGTATTACAAAGACAAAGTAAAATAGATACAAAAATAATAAAATAAAAATAGTATACATTCAATATGAAGTGAGAAGCTTGCAAAGAAAGCCACCTCAAAATATCACATATATATTTGTACAGCTGAAAGAAGACACTAGTGTAAATTGGATAAGTATAATGGTACAACTAATTAATGCAAATATCCATCAGCCTATAAACTTAGAAAAAATCTCTGCGTATATAGTACTGAAGAGAAACAATATATATCAACTTGTACAAAACCATATTATCCTCTAGTACAAACATCATCTCCACCCTGTAAAACTCATTTTATATCAGCCTTCTTCATTTCATTTTCGTTTCCTCAAAGCTGAGAAAAGATCAGAAGTAAACAATAACATCTTAAACAAACAACAAATTAAATCAAGCAAACCAGAGAATCAAGAATGGGTATCAGCTTGCAAATTCAAGTTTGTTTCAAGTAGCAACTCTGTTCAACCTCTCAAAAACAACTGTGAGTAAACTAACCTTTTTATAGTTTGAATCTGTTTAAAATCTTGAAGCATGCAGTTAATACTTGAAGTAAGTTGTGATAAGTGTTTATATGAATATAAATATGAATGCATGTTTATATATTTGTTGATACTGTGTGCATATCTGTGAACAAATATATCTGTTCTGTTCTTCATTTACAGGCTTCAAAATAAGATCAAAATAAATTTCTTTTTCCCTGATCTTCTTTAGGTTATGATGTATAAACAAAGTATGTTTGAAAAAGCAAGATTTTTGATTTAAAAATAGTTTTAAGAATCCTCTATTCATAAACATCTGAAAAAAAGAAAATACAGTAAAACCCAAACATTTGTCAAAAATTCAATTTCAACAATTTAGTGCTTCAGGTATATAATATGATTAGTCATGGCAAATGATGAATTTAGGAAGAAAAATCACGATTTTTAAATAACTTTTGGTGAGATATTTCGAAGATGATCAAGAAATGGGTTTTGGGCTATTTCTGGTTGCCGGAGGACTTGGGGTGGTCGGGGTTTTGACCGGAGGTAGGAGGAAGCTCGGCGATGTCAGGAAAAATGCTTGGTGGAATTCTTGACCACCATGGTGAACGGGCGACGGCGAACTAGGGTTTTAAGTCCAGTTTTGGTCGACACTGTTCTTAAAGGCATTTCGTAGTCGAGGGTGAATCAGACTTGACTGGAGCGAGTGGGATCGGGGCGTGGGACTACGGCGGAGGTTTTGGTCGATCGGCGAAGTCTCTAGCGACCTGAGGTGGCAACGCGAGGTGGATTGTGAATCGTTCTGGGTTTTGTGTTGACATCGACATGCTCGTTTTTGTTTCCAGGCGTAAACGTGGGTGCTGGGTGGCCATAGCGTTTGTAGGGGTTGTCGACGACACGTCGAAGGTCGCAGCAGTGACCAGAGGTGATCGAGGCGAAGGTGTACGTGCACATGTACATCTGGTGTCAGGTTTGAGATGATGGAGTTTGCCTCGAAGTTGATTTCGAGGGGATGTAGCATTGGCTCGAGAATGGGTACGAGTTTTACTCGCGTATGTTTTTAAAGGGCTAAAAGTTTAAAATTTAAATCAGAAAAAAATTGGTACGGGAGTTTACTCAGGAAGTCTCGGGGAAGTTTTGCATTTGACTCGGGTGTGACTCGGGTAAAGTTTGAGTCTGTGCAATTTTGTAAAAAACAAGTTTTAAATTCTGAAACAAATCAAGTTTAAACAAACTACGTTAAACAACTTCTGTTAAGTGTTTAAAAGATTAATTATTTGATTTAAATAATTAAGGATAATTTATTTAATGATTAAAGTTGATTAATTGAATGATTAGTTAAAGGATAATTAATTAATATGGTTAATTAATTACAGTAATTAATTTGAAGATAATTAATCAAAGATTAATTAATTAATGTAAGTGGTTAGGGATGATCACTTATTGAAATTTTATTAATTAAATGGTAATTAATTAATTAAGGGTTAAATTATTAATTAAAGATAATTAATTAAATGGTGAATTAAATAATTAAAGGTTAATTATTTAATAATTAAAGGTTGATGAATTATAATTAAAGGTTAATTAATTTATTATTAATGGTTAATTAATAAATGATTAAAGAATAATTAATCAAAGTGATCTGTAATTTATTGATGTTAATTAACCAGGATTAGTAATTCATAAGAAATAAATCTGATTTGAATTAATCAGACAATTAACTGATCTTACTTATGAATGTTTGGATTATATTGGATGGTTGAATTGTTTGATATTCCCCGATCTGTCATGTTGTGTGATATATTCTGATTTGTGTGTGATCTGTACTATAGTTTATTTATCTGGGATGAATGTAATATATTATCTGTAATTTATATATCTGTGATATGTGAATGAACGATAAGCGTTATAGTTATACCGCTTATCAACTTTATTTCTATATTCTGATCTGTAATGATTGAATGATGTTGCACTACTGTGTGAAACCCCTGGACTACACCATACACACACAAATATGGATTTCACAAGGAAATTGGTTAAGTCACAGATGATTTAAATTTATATTTTTTTTGAAATTGAAATTTTAATTTCAATTGATTTTGGAAATGGATTTGGGTTAAATGTTAAAGCTTTTGAAAAGGAATTTTAAGATAAAAGTTATTTTGAATAACTTGGTAAAGTTTCCAATTTAAATAATTTAACTTGAATTTGAATTCAAAATTTGGAATTGAATTCCATGATTAGAAATTATGGTTAAAGATGTTATAAATGTGTTTATATGAATTTAAACCATTTTAAAAGTATGGTTTTGAGTATTTGAATTTAACCCAAGGACTTTAACTCGTATAAATGAATCAGATTTTCCGAAATGAAAAGTGTTTGTTTTCAAATAATAGAAGCTTTCATATAAGGAATGAATTTCCAAATCGTGTCAAAAGAATTTCAAGTTTGAAAAGGAAAATAGTTTTCCGAATTATGAATAAACCTTTGTGAAAGATTGTTGAACTTTGTTTTGAAATTGGAAAGGTGTATCTTTTGTATAAAAGATCGAAATGGGATTGTTTTGAAAGCTATCAATTTAATCTTTAATTTAAAGATTTAATGAGTTAATCCAATTGAAATGGAAATTGATTTGTAAAATCTGTGAATGAATCTTTGTGAAACTGAGTGAACTTTGTGAATTGAATCTTTTTGTAAAAGATTAAAATGGTAATGTGTTTTAACTATTTGAAGAAAAGTTTTGGATAATAAGTTGTGACTTAATTGAAATCCCAATATCCATATGTTTTTAAATATTGCGCTCATTATTCGGTTTAGCCGGGAGAGGACCTTTGTGTCATATAACCCATTCCGAATAATGATACGACGTTATGGATAGCATTTGAAGACCGATGGTGAAGACCGGATATTTTCGAAAACAAAAGGACAACTCGTCGAATGTCTCTACATCGGCTGATCTCCGATATAGAGATTTGATTACGCTTTGTGATGGGAAGTCCGAACGTGATTAGAAATTATCCGGATCTGCAAGGGCTTCTTTCGAAGTGCCTTCAGTTCTGTTCGAACCCGAAACAGACTTGTATGGTTGTATGTCTGACACTACACTTTGAGATATAAAGCTGATTTCTTTCAAATACATTTCTGTTTGGTGGCGGAGAATTTATTCTCTTAGCTTAACACCCTTCTTTGAGACATACGAGCCCAGAGGTTATGTAGTTGAAGGTTATCAGTGATATACTCCCAATTTGGTAGTGTGGCATGCTGAGTGCTACTGTGTGTTGCTGATCATTTGTTGGTCGAAGCATGGCTTTGTGAAAAAGCGTAGCTTTGTGGACGAGACTTCGTCGAGCCTCACAACCCGGTAAGGGTCGAAACAGGAATGTTGCAGCAAGGTTTTTAGGGGTCGCGCCCCTAGGGTATGTCCATTTTCTTCTGGATAAAGGGTGGTATCATGGTATGGAGCCCAGATACTTAACTCGTGTGGACACTGTAAATTTATTACTGTGTGATGTTGCTTTGTTGGTTGAGGGGCCCCTCGGATAAAGGTCGGTAACGACCGGGAATGGCATACTCGTGTGGTAGTTACCTAGTTATAGCTTGATTAAAGCGTGAGGTAGCGTCGGCCTTGTTTAGCAGAGATCCGGTTAGGTTCTCAGGGGCGTCCTTCCAGAGGCGTTCCCATTTCGGTAAGGAAGTTCCTTTGCCTGACCATTTGTTGGAAAATCCAAAGAAACAATACGCGCCTTGTACGGTTTTAGTTGTATAACCTGCTATGGAATGTGGCGGTAACCTGCTATTGAACATAGTAGCTATAGTAGGCATACAATAATGGTTGTATGCTGGCTAAGATTAATATTATACTTTCGAAATGATTTTCTACACTATGCACTAATAGTAATAATATCGAATGATTTTGCGTACTAAGCATTTTTGACTATCATAAAGAGAAATCTCCTCCAATTCTGCGTTTGCATTGTGTGTGTGGCAGGAGGCCTTATTGTAGTTTCATTTTCCAAAAAGCATTGCGAATTTCCATTTTACTTTGTTTTCCAAAACCAACTGTTTTTGTTACTCACACCAGTCCCATGACTGACCTGGAGTTTATTGTTCCCTTCCTAAAATCTGGGTGCCCACAATTTTCCACACGGGCAGTCTAGAATTGGGTTTATTTTTCAAATAGTCAGGTTTAGTGAATTATTTAGAGCTAGTCCAGTGTCTGGAGTTCACGCACTGAGTTGCTTATCTTTGTGGATGGTGATGGTAGTTTGAGCTAGATGTTGGAGTCGTTGGACTCATTCTCTTTTTAGATCATTTGGAGTCATCTCTTCTACTTATATTTTTCCGCTGTAGTATTGTATCATATCTCTGATATTCTTGTATTATTGATATCATTGTTGTATATCATTCTGGATATTGTATTCATTGGAGTTGTATATGATATCATTCATTTCTTTATTCCGCTGTGTTGTTATACTTAATGGTGTTATAAGCTCCAGTGAGCCAGATTTGGCGTTTGAATCTGCGGCATTTCGAGTACGAGTGAAGTACGGGTGCCGATTTTCGAAGGCCAAGTCAGGATCGCTACAATTTGTATCAGAGCTAAGGTTGAACTTTAGCTATGGAGTATAACACATTAAGTAACTCATTAGAGATAGGGTGAAGTATACCCTAGAATGAGTAATCTCTAAGATATCCGTCCGTATGTGATGTAGCCCAGCCTGATGTTAGGTCACCTTCCATAATTATCTTAGGTCGCTCACAAACTATCAGCGACCTAGCGAGTCACATTGACCGACCTAGCGAGTTAACGGCCCAAGGAATCAAGCCCAACGAGTTAAGTCGCACAGCCAACCGGATCAGCGACCTAACGAGTCGCGCCAAACCAATACTGCAACAATTCTTTAGGTCGCCAGCGAGCTACGACCTAACGAGTTACGACCTAACAAGCTACAACCTAGCGAGTTAGGTCACATATATCGCAAACCCTTAAGTCATTTAACTATGCCGCCTGTTCTTAGGTCGCTCAAGATCTTATACTGCATCTCTATATGTCGTTCCAGTATGTCGCTTTCCATAAGTCGCTCATCTTAAGTCGTTCCAGTTGTTATGACGCTCCAGATTTTAAGCCGCAAGTTCTTGTCTCGCTAAGTCATTGTAGAAGCTAAGCTGCCTTATGTCGCATGAAGTTAGGTCATGTGATATGTATATTGTTGTAATTTGTTAAGTCGTATGTCGTTTATGTTGTTAAGTCGTGAATGTTGTAAGTCGTATGTTGTAACCCGTTAAGTCGCGTGATGTTGTATCTTCATATATTGTTATGTCGTAGTGTATGTTAAGTCGTAAGTCGTTCTGTTGAGTCACATCTGTTAAGTCGTAAGTCGCATAGGTCGAGTCAGGTGTTGAACGGGTTATGTGTGTTGTAAGCCTATAAATAGGCAGGGTTGTGTCATTTGTAAGGGAGTTGATTTTTGAATAAAATTTGTTGAGAGCTTTGTGCCTTTTTTGAAATTGGTAGTTGAGTGTTATCCCCTATCTCCACCTTCGGCATTCGAGTGCGCTCGAATCAACGATTGTTGAAGCCAATTCAGGGAATCAAGTGCGCTTGATCAACGTTCGAAGAATTATAGATCTTCTCTCACGGCATCGTGCGCGATCAACGTGTCGAAGATTGCTAGAATCCGGTATCTTCGTGATCAACGGATTTGGGCTTTTATCTTGGGTATCTTCAATCCATTAATTCATCATTGTATCATTTCATCGATTTATCATCGATTATTTCCGCTAATCGTGTGAGATCCTGGACGGATTCGATTTACATCGTCGAATTCGCTTCCTAGGCTGCATCATTTGGTATCAAAGCTAGATCGCAAGTAGTTTGCATCATTTGGAGAATTGGGTTTCGAGAATTTGAAGTTTGGAGATCGAATTTGCATTGTTGAGAAGTTTGGTGTTCATTGTGTTCATCGTGAATTTGCAACAAGTTGGGAGTTTCGATCCATATCATTTTGGATCAAACTTCGGAAAGTGTTTGAATTTTGCTCGTTGGGATTTTGCGCGCTGAAGTGAAGTTTGAATTTTTGAAGATTTGTTTGAAGTTCAATCATGCCACCGAGATGAGCTCAACGTCATCGCAATGTTGATGCTTTGTATGGAAGAGAAGAGGCCGATGAAATAGAACAACGAATCAACGAGAATTTCAATGAGAAGTTGAATGAGGGGATTGGTCGATTAGAGAGAATGATGCTTGAAATGAATCAAAGTAGAAGAAGGGTTTCACCTGAATCGAGCAATGGGGGAAATAGAGTTTCACCACATTCAGATCGGGAGAGAAGAGAAGATCATGATCGTAGAAATGTTGACGATCGTGATAGGAATGTTGATGATCGAAATCGGAGAGATGTGGATGATCGTGATCGGAGGAATGTAGATCGAAGGGATGTTGGTGGTAGAAATTGTAACGACCCAGAATTTATATTAATTAAAACTTGAATATTTAATTGATTTTAAATATTAATAAGTGGAATTAATAAGTCAAATAATTTATTTTTCAAATATTAGATTTAATTTGATGTTTAAATCAATAATGTAATAGTGAAATTCCAGAAATAATTGAAATTTGGATTTAATGTGAATGAAAATGATTTATAAAGTTATATTAAATCATGTTGGAGTTATAGTGATGTTATAGAACTTTTAAAATTGAAGTTGGAGTTAATCTGTGAAAATTGAATATTTTAATATTTAATTATCGACTGTAAAAATAGCCAATTTTCGAACAGTCTCAGAATTGAACGAGACCAGTTCCATTGGATCCGTAATAGTTAGTTATTATCGGATTTCAATTTTCGTATCCATCGGAGTTATCGTTTGACCATGGCAACTCGAAACGCATCGATATCGTTTTAATTTTAAATCGTCGAGTTAAATTAGTCATTTTTCAAAAAGTCTCGGATTTCGACGAAACCAGTTTCATCGGATCCGTAATGTGATATTATTGTAAGATTTCAAATTTCGTAATTTTTGGATTTACCATTTGTCCGGTACGAATCAAAACGCCTCGAAATCGTTTTAAATCGGTTTAATTTAAATTGATCGTTTAATTGCATATCTCGCACAGACGACCAAATTAGCCTCCGAAACATGTTCCATTGCGTTCGGAACGCGGGGTAAACCTTACGAACGTCAGCCGGCACGCTCGATTCGGAGTTCGAAAAATTTCGGATGAATAGTAAATTGAGAAATTTTCTATAAAAGCACCTACGTATTTTCATTTGCAAAAGAAAAATCAAAACCCTAGTTTAAACGTTCAGGCCGCCACCATTGTTTTCTATGGCCAGAATGCTCCCACGTTCTTCCCCAATTATCTCCAAATCCGTCAACCAATAGCTTAACCTTCCAACTACAAAAATGTAGAGAGTAGCGAGGTCTTCAATTTCAACGGTTAAGATCGTCAATGGCGTGACGAATCAACGGCAAACTGCTCGAGAATGGCCTACGTTTACAAGCGTTTTCTCGTGATGCGTGCAGTCGAGATGAGGCCGGTCTTCGACTGGAGGCATGGCGTGGATAGGAGCTTCGGTTGGCAATGTTCGATCATCTCCTAGCGAGGCATGGGTGGCTCGGTCATCGTTTGAAGCTTGCGTGCGTTGGGTTGTTTTCGCGAACGATAACCTGGGAGTGGAAGAAGATAGCAAGCACGGTCCAGATTGATCAAGGCAAAAATCGTGTGGCCTGGTATAGATTTAGGTTAAGGAATTAAAATTTAATTTGTAAATATTTATATTAAATCGTGTAATGTTTAAAATGTTGTATCTTGGTCATACGTTATCAGATTTCGATGAAACAAAATGCGTTGGAATCGTATCGTCGAACACTACGCGATGCAATTGGTTTGGAATCGTTTGGAGCTAGTTTGAATTTCGGGTAAAATTAAACGCCGTTTAATTTTATTCGAAAATAAACGCTGGAATCAGAATTAAAATCACGGTGAGATCTTCTCACTCAAATTGAATGTGGAATTTTTACAGTTATTGATTTGATGATTTCTATTCGATGTGATATTAGATATGATAGGATATATCTATATATATCAATATATACATATTGGCATATGTATATATTGGATTGATGATTTCCCGCCTCGTATAGCGGATGAGACCCTATTGCGCCGTTAATAAGCGGATTTTTATAAAACCTATATACCGCGATAATTCCGTACTGGAGCGGAATTGGTATTGTGCTAACATCTGTGGATGCAGGGAAACAGGTTGGAGGGATCCAACTGGATTCCTCACTAGTAGTTATTTATTTACAGATATTGTGATATATTCTGTTATCATATGATGATATATGATATTGACTGGTGTGATGGACTGATTGGTGTTGTGGCATCATCGGATTCAGTTTTGAACTTTAAAAATGACGACTTTTAATTTAAAAGGATTTTTAAAGCGATTTTTGAAAGTAGACGTTTTATTGAATTTTTTGAATTGATTTATTTCAAATAAATAAACGTCTAAAATTTTAAAGTTATAGAAGTTAAGATTTTTGTGAAATAAAATCAAGGTGTGATTTTTGAAATAAAAGTTAAGAAATTTATGAAATGGTTTAAATCGGGATTTCTAGTATTATAAACGGTTTATTTAAAAGATGTACAAAGATTTGATATTTATGAATTTGAAATATTGGGAGTATAAGACAAGTTTCTATAAGGGTTAAAATGAAGTGTAAATGGGATTTCATAAATTAATGAAATCTGAAAGTATTAGATTTTGTGAAGTTTTAAAAGAAAGATTTCTTTTAAAATAAAAGAATTATAAGTTATATTAACTTATAAATTGAATGGGTCATTAGAGAAGATGTATAAATCGAAGTTGTTATAAAATGGAAATAGAATTTAAAACGTGGTTTTTATAAATTCGAAAATAAATCAAAATTTGATTGATTTTAAATATAGAGATTATTAAGAGAATTTTATCCACGATTTTGGACAGTGGATAATTCTTGAAATAAATATGTAAAAAGGGATTGAAACTTGGTTATTGAAGTATATTCACGATTTTGGACAGTGAATATATTATTGAAAAAAAATAGTATGTTTGGGAAAGCGATATTATAAATAAAGTTAATTGTTTTAAAAGATGTTTTAAAACGTGATAAGTATCGAATACATAGATTTCAACCTTTATTGTTGAAATAGACGTTTCGAGAAATAAGGAAATGATGGACTATAACACTGTTGTTATAGTAAATGATTTCCGAAAGGAAATGTTTTTTTATGTAGTATTGGGATTTATATATCTATCTAAATTCGAATCCCTATACTAGTGATTTTGAGTCGTCGTAACGATGTTTTACGTAACATTCGTTTTGACTCAAATAAATGTGTTTAAAGAGAATGATTTCCTTAAAGAATGAATATATACTTAATATTGATTTAAGTATATCGAATATTTTCAAATGTTGAAAATAAATGATCTGTGAAATACTTATTTTTAAATAAGTATGGAAATGCTTTTCCAATATGAAATGAACTGTTTTGAGATTTTATCTTCAAAGATAAAATGAAATGTGGAAATTGATTTGAAATTGTTTTCAAATGGTTAAGTGTGGAAATAATATATCTAGTAAAGATATTTTTGGAAGATAAAATAATTTGGGAAAATTATTTGGAATCTGATGATGTTGCGCATCTTTATTGATAGTTAAATAACCGACTATCAATAATTACCTTGAATGGTATTTGTTGTGAATTGGATGAGTTTGAATGCCACACTTATTTTAAATAAGCGCTCACTATTCGGGTTAGCCGGGAAAGGACCATGGGGTCGTATAACCCATTCCGAATATGTGATACGTCGTTATGAATTGCATTTGAAGGCCGGTGTTGAAGACCGGATATTTTTGAAAACGGAAGGATTACCGTCGAGTTACTCTACATCGGCTGATCTCCGATTTAGAGGTTTTATCACCCTTAGTGACGGGAAGTCCTGACGTGATTGAAAATTATCCGGAAATGCAAGGGCTTCGTGAGAAGTGCCTTCGGTTCTGTTCGATCGCGGAACAGACTTGTATGGATTGTGTGTCTGACGTTACAATTTGAGATATAAAGCCGATTTCTTTCAAATACATATCTGTTGGTGGCGGAGAATTTATTCTCTTAGCTTAACACCCTTCTCTGAGACGTACGAGCTCAGAGGTTATGTAGTTGAAATTTATCAGCGATATATCCCAATTTGGTAACGTGGCATACTGAGTGTTGCTGTAAAATGATCAGTGTTTGATCATTTGTGATATGATCATTTGTTTGATCTTATATCTTAATGATCATACGTTGATCATTTTGTTTGACCCGAAGCAGGGCTTTTTGAGAAAGCGTAGCTTTGTGGACGAGACTTCGTCGAGCCTCACACCCCGGAAATGGTCGAAACAGGAATGTTGCGGCAAGGTTATGAGGGTCGCGCCCTTTAGGGTATGTCATTTCCTTCTGGAAAGGGGTGGTATCATGGTATGGAGCCCAGATACTTACTCATGTGGATACACTTTCTTTATGATGTGTGATGTTGGATATCGAGCGCTCGGATAAAGGTCCCAAAGGACCGGGTGATGACATATTCGTGAGTTACCTGTTACAGGGGTAACCCGGCCTTGTTTGGCAGAGAGCAGTTTGTCTCTCGGGACGTCCAGCCAGAGGCGATCCTATTCGGCAGGAGGAAAGGAAGTTCCTTAGCCTGACCATTTGTTGGAAATCCATCTTCCAAATACGAACCTTGTACGGTATTAGTTGTAGAACCTACCATTTACGTACGGTGGTCACCACTGTTTAGATGGTAGCTATAGTAGGCATACGATACTGGTCGTATGTTGGCTAAGATTAATATTATACTTTCGAAATGTTTTTCTGCACTATGCACTAATAATAATATCCAATGATTTGATTTTGCGTAGTAAGCATCTTTGACTATCATAAGAAGAAATCTCCTCCAATTCTGCGTTTGCATTGTGTGTGTGGCGGGAGGTCTTATGGTAGTTTCATTTTCCAAAAGCATTGCGAATTTGTTTTATTTCCAATGTGAAAAATAACTGTTTTACGATCTCACACCAGTCACCATGACTGACTCGGAGTTTATTGTTCCCTTCTAAACTCTGGGTGCCCACTAATTTCCACACGGGCAGCTTAGAGTTATATTATCAGGATATTCTGGATATTCTGGAGCTTTGGAAGCAAGCTGGATGGCGTGACGTAGTATTTGTATCTGATATATTTATTCCGCTGTGTATTCTGTATGAGGACAAGTTATATAACTGTCCATTGTTGTATATTGACTCTGATGATTGATGTATGTATAAACTGATATAGTTCTTTGTTTTAAAAGACTAGTAATTATCTATTGTATATTGTTCCGCTGCGATATGTGAGATTCTGATATTGTTTCTGTTCTGATGTTGTTGTTCTTCTTTCTTTCTTCTCTTTTTCTTCTATCTTCTTCTTCTTCTACTTTTTTTCTTCTTTCTTAAAACCATAACTTTTCGGGTTTTCGGCATTCGATGGCTCAGCAGTCGATAAAGTGAGTATCGATGTTGAATTTTCGAAAGTCGAAAATTTTCGGGATGTTACATTTGGTATCAGAGCATATGGTTAAGCGACAACCCTGCTCTGTTGGGTGTTACTCATTAGAGATAGAGGCAGTAGTACTCTAGAATGAGTTTGAGTGTAATAATAGATATGAGTGCGTATTTGTTAGTTAATATAAAATTGTTTTATATTGTGATGATTGGTTTGTTGAGTGGTATATGGATTCCGGTCGGTATTGTCCGTACAACTCTATCGATAGGGATCTCTAAACACTCGAATAGAACAATTCGGCACAATATTGTTTTAAATAGGGTAAATGAGATAATTTTGCCCAAAACTATTTTTGTATAGAAAAGAAATGTTTTCTATGAAGTACTATAGTATATGGTTGCATGGATGTTAGGAAGTAATAATAGTGAATTATCATCACTGAAATCAAATAAGTAATTGAAATCGTAACTCCAAAGTTAAGAAATAAATCCATTTACAAATGAGATTTGAGAATGTAAATTATAAATGTGATTTGTAATTTAAAACGGAATTCCAGAGAAGTTTTTGGAGATGTTCTGAAAAGAATTTGAAAATTTTGGGAGATTTGGAAAGTTTAATTCTTTTTGATTTGAAAATGAATTTCAAGGGTTTTAAAAAATGTTTTAGAGAAATGAAAGCTCTAAACTCTTTTCGGTCGCTGGAAAATAATTCCGATGATGATCGCGACATCACCGGTGTTCATTTTCGGGTTTCCAAAGGAGGAATTGCTGCCAAATTGTTTTAAATGAAAGTTGTTTGGAAAATTGAGTTTTGTTTTGAAAATTCAAAAGTTAAATTTGAATTGTTTTCAAAATGGTTTTGAAAGGTTTTTTTTTGGCAAGGCCGACGGGGTTGGATGGACCCCGACCATTTTATTGCAGCACTGATAGGAACAGAACACGTACAACAAAGAGCATAGCTCAAGAAAAATGAAGGCAAACACAGCGCCACAAGAACAAGAGGAAAAAAGGCACAGGAACAGATAAAAATAAAAACACAAAAAGACTAAAACCTACAGAAACATTCTAAAATCCCTGGATCAATGCTGAAGGATTGCATCCTCATGGATTGCTTCAACTCGTGAGTCATCCAATTTTTGAGCTCAACATCAGATTTAACTTTGCTTACATCAAAAACTCTAGAATTTCTCTCTTTCCAAACAATATTAATGAAACTTTTCAACACCACAGTAAACAGTCTCATGCCATTCCTCTTGATCCCTGACCTTGCGTATGCATTCTCCCATTCACCACGATTGTCAGTAGTGGCCGAATAAGAATTTAGCTTTTTCAGAACCACAGACCAGAGCTGGTTTATGTACTTACATTCAAAAAACAGGTGCTCGACTGACTCCGGTTGCTCATTGCAGAAAGAACAGTATATATGAACTACCATTCCCATGCAAGCAAGTTTGGTTTTAGTATGTATTGCACGATTAAGGACCTTCCACAGAAGCAGGTTTTCTCTGTAACTACTGTCCAAACACCAAGTTCTCTTCCACCATTTCCACTTAGGCTGCTCTCCATTTTTCATCAAGTATTCATAACCATTTCCAATACTGAACTTTCCCATTTTATTTCCCCACACTATTCCAGCAGCTGAAGAAGGCAGAGGAGTAAACCTTCTTATGATGTTCCATATGTTCTGTATTCTAGGGTTGGAAGACGAGTATCGTATTGTACTATAATTGGTGAGAACGTCCCTGACTATAGCCGCACTATGAATTCCAGTCTGTTGAATTTCATTGTATGTAAGATGACGACTGAGAATGTACCCTTTATCAAGCCACGGTTCGTCCCAGAAACTAACACGATAAGATGGGCAGGAATTCATTTGTATAAGGGGAAGAAATAACTCCTTAATTTTGAACAAACTTTGCCATGTCCAGCTCATATTCTGTGGTTTAGACATCTTCCACAAACTCTTTCCTTTTGTTACAATTTTTTTTGACCAGTTGGCCCAGAGACTGTCAGTATCATTATAAAATGTGTCTAAATGCTTCGCAAAAGCAGCCCTATTCCATTGCTTCATATTGAATATACCAAGTCCCCCCTTAGACATTGGCCTCTCAAGTTTGCTAAAATTTATAGGAGCAATGTATTTACCTATAGTCTTGCCTGCCCATAGGAATTTCATGAAAGCAGATTTGATCATATTAATCAGCTTATATGGTAGAATGAATGTTCTAGCCCAATATACTTGCATTGAAAAAATAACCGACTTTATCAAAGTTAATCTACCCGCTTGGGTTAGAGTTCTAGTGGTCCAACAGTTCAATCTTGTTGTGATCTTCTCAAAAAGAGGAAGACATTGGTTAATTGTTATCTTGGAAGTAGAGAGCGGCAACCCCAAGTATGACACAGTGTTCGGGTTTGTAGACATACCTGTTATATGAGTTATTTGAGCAGACAGGTTGTCACTCACACCTGATGTAATAATATCAGATTTGCGAAGATTGACCTTAAGTCCAGTCATAGTATAAAACTGGTCAAGAGCAGTCATTATATTCGTGATTGTGTTATAGTCTGGGGAACAAAACACGACTAGATCATCAGCAAACATTAAGGCAGTGATTTGAGGATCAATTCAAGCTGGATGAAGTTTGAACTTATTATTGGTAACTAATTTGTCTATCATTCTCGTAAGAAGTTCCATCACCATAATGAAGATGTAAGCTGATAACGGATCACCATGTCTTATTCCTCTCTTACTAGCAAAGAATCCAGCAGAGATGCCATTAACGTTGACTGAATAGGTTGGGGTGGAGATACATTCGTATATCCAAGAAATAAAGTGGGGAGGGAAGTTCATGTAGCCCATAATACGAACAACACTGTTCCATTGCAGCATATCAAAAGCTTTCATTATATCTAGTTTCAGCATGGCTTTTGGGGGAACTTTCTTGCGTTTGTATCCCTTAAGAAGCTCATGAGAGAGCAGGACATGATCAAGGATATTCCTGCCAGGTAGGAAGGCAGCTTGATTCTTTGAGACAATATTAGGTAGAACTTGCCTTAGCCTCGTCGCTATAACCTTCGAGATACATTTGTACAGGGTATTACAGCACGATATTGGGCGGTAATCATTAACACTGTGAGCATTCTTATGTTTGGGAACAAGAGCTATATTGGTATAATTATAGGACCTGAAGATTTTACTCTTTTTGAAGAATAACATTATAGAATTGCACACATCAGTCGAGACAGTCGCCCAACATGAAGTGTAGAAAAGCGCGTTCAGCCCATCAGGTCCACCACACGATTCAGTTTTCAGAGAGAACATAGCTTGTTTTATTTCTTCTGGGGTAACAGCAGCACTAAGGATGTCAATATCATTTGTAGAAATTCTAGGAAGGATATCATCAGGGATTTGATCAATAAAAGGAATGAAGTTATCAGAGTTGCTATACATGTCAGTGAAATTCTTAACAAAAGCTTCTTGAACTTCCCCAGGGGTAGAACAAAGAACATCGCTTCTATCGTAAACTGTCGTTATGTTTTCTCTTCTTTGCTTGTTCTTGAGACTAGCATGAAAATAGTCACTATTTCTGTCTCCTTTTTCCTTCCATTTAATTCTCGACTTCTGCCTTATCATCTCACTTTCTTTTGTTAACGCTTCATGGTATTGCTTAGACAAAGTACTTTCAGCCTCTGAGAGAAACGCATCATTAACATTATTCATCATGTCAGCTTGAACTTCAGATAGTTTGTTTTTTATTGTAGTACTCATAGCTTCTCCCTTGCCAAATCTTTTATAGGCCCACCTTTTCAGAACTTCCCTCACTTCCTTTATTTTTTCCTGCAAGATAAAAAGATGATTACCATTAATTTCTTTGTTCCATGCAGTTTTAATAATAGATTGAAAATCCGGTTCAAGAACCCATGAATTAAAAAATTTAAAATTTGATTTTCCTCTCATGTTCGCTCCATGAAGATGGAGTATTTGGGGAGAGTGGTCAGAAAGTAGAGGAGGGGGGAGAAGGCTGTAAATTAAAGGCCATTTAGACAGAGCTGTTTGGTTGGAGAAAGTGTGATCAATTCTAGAAAAGGTCCTGCATCCATGACTTCTTTTATTGTTCCACGAGTATTGCATTCCAACTGATTTGACAGGGACAAGCTCAGCATCAATGAGGGTGTTAGCTAGAGGTTGTATTTCGTTGATGGAGAGGGGATTACCTCCAACTCTATCGGAGAGGGAATAGCAAGAGTTGAAGTCACCAAGAATTAGCCATGGGTGAGTGGACTGTCTCAGAGATGATATGACATTAAATAAGGGACTTCTGGAAGCTGCAGTATTATGAGCATATACAAAGGAGATATAAAAAGTTGAGTTATCAGCAAGATCAAGCACATGACAGTGAATTAATTGGGATGTGGATAGGACAGGAGAAAGTGTAACATGTAGGGGATTATATAGAATCATTATTCTACCATACACAGCCTCATTCAGGTTGTGATGGTAGTTCCAGTTGGGATTTATATACTGAGCTGCCTTGATCGTCATCTGAAGATTTAACTTAGTTTCTAGCAAAGCTATGATAGATAATTGATATGTTGTGATAAGCTGTTTACATTCATCAAGTTTGATTGCTTGATGAGCACCTCGAACATTCCATGCACCTATGCGTGTCATCATTGAGTAACACGAGCATTGAGCAGTTCTATTTTCATTCGCCTAGTTACTGCCTGCGACGAGGACAAATAGTTAGGGAAAGTAGCTGATAGGGGGGTACTTTCCTTATTGGATGTTTCATCTGACTTAGGAGGGGTTGCGTGATTTGGTTTAGGAGGAGAAGAAATCTGAGGTGGCAAGGGGGGAGGAGGTTTGAATGCCTGAGGCGGGTCAATTCTGGAGTAAATATTAGATGTTGGATGATTGAGAGATTTGACTTTTACTTGGGAAGGAGAGATAGAAGTTTGGGTATTGGGTTGATAGTCTGTGCATGTCGTATCTTCCTTGTGCATGTCAATTTGCTTTGTTGCTTTGTTTCTTTGTCTCATTTTCAAGTTTCTGTTTTTTCCATTTTTGCCTCCACTATTATTGGGTTCTACTTGTAATTTTCCTTCACCTTTATTTCCATCTTCAATATGTTCTGCTTCACTTTCTTCTGGTAGTTGTGTTTTATTAACATTATCTTGCTTTTGCATTTTTTGGTTTACTTTCCCTTGTGTGTCCACAGAGTTACACTTTTCTTTTTCTTTAATCTGTCTTTCTGCATTCACTTGTACATCCACTTCTTCATATGATATATTATCTTGAGTTTCTTCTATTTGGTTCTCTTGACACTGAACATTCATGTTTCCATCCTCATCTAGGTTAAGCAGTGCTTCAAATTGATTAGTGGTTATGAGATTTCCTATCCTGTCATCATCTTCAGCTCTCCCATCACTTTTGTCGTTATTATCCTTGATCACTTCTTCAGCAGCTACCTGATTTTTATTAGTAGCACTTTCAGTCGCACCTACAGTAGGTACCTCACTGTCAACTATTTCAATTCCCTTATTTCCATTTTTATGGGCTTCTATATTACACTTTTCTTGTTGTATTTCAGTATCAATTCTGATACTAACCTTTTCTTTCTCATGTTCTACATTTCTTCCTATGACTTGTTCCCTTTTTCTATCTTTTGCCATATTTTCTTTTCTCCTATCTTTTACACGTTGCCATTGTCTGATAACACGCTTCTGAAGAGGCTTTACATTCCTATTTTCTTGGACTTTGTCTGTTGTTTCTCTTTGATTTTCTTTAATATCATCTTCCCTTTTTTCCTTTTCACTTTCTTTATGCCTTTTTTCCATCCTGTCACAACATTCAGTTTTATGCCCAAAATTTTTGCACGTTACACATACATCTGGCCTCCACAAATACTGCACATAAATTTTTTGAATTCCTCCTTCCACCAGCTTGACCAGAAACTCATCCACTAGTTCCTTGTCCGGTTTAACCTCAATCAAGCATTTGGCATAGCTCAACCGCTCCTGCTTTTCCGTCATCTCATCCATGCATAACATTTTTCCCAAATGACTACTCAACCAGTTAATTCCCAGTGGCGACCAAGCATATAACGGAAGGTTATACAAATGTACCCACACTGGAACAGAGGAGACTGTACCAGAGACATTACTAATTGCTGCATCATATGGCTTGACAATGAATAACTTATTATTCATGATAATGGGATCACTCAGTAGAATCTTGTTCCTATCTTCAGAACAAGAGAAGTTAAATAAGAAGATAGTACCATCAGATTTAACAGTGATGGAGCCTCTCAATTTCCAGATGGATTTTAGCTTTTGAATAACAGCTGTGTATGATAACGGCTTGTCAAGGAAGAATCCTACTAATGTTTCATTCCAGATCCGCGCTCCAGCTTCCAGAACTTCATGGGTCGGCACTAGAACCTCTTTTTCATACTCAGTAAAAAAGTCAACGGGGATATACTTACCAGCATTTTTAGGTTTATGCTTAAAAAGTGAAGACCAAGGCCTTTCACCTAGAGAGGAGGAAGATGATGGCACTGAGAATTGAGGAGGGGGAGGGGAAATATCTGAAGGTCGTATGGGAAGTGAGTCTGGAGGGTCATGAGAGGGTGGACGGAAGACTGAAGGATCAGGGAGGGCAGAAGGATCTACCATGGAATGAATGGGTTCAATGATGGTCGTATTAGGAGGTAATGGCGAAAGGATAGCTGAAGAAGAAAGAAGAACAGAGTTGTCATTGGTTGGAAGCGTACATTCATCAGAGTTAGGACGAACGTGAGAGTTGACTTGAGAAGAGAGGGGAGGTACGATAGAGATGACAGAGCCGGTAAGGGGAAGGACATTGGGAAGTATGGAGACGGACATGAGAGGACATGAGAGGAAATCTAATTAACTTAATGGTTTTGAAAGGTTGAAAAGACTCTGGAATACTTTATAAGAATATTTATGGAATATTATTGAATTGATAACTTATACAAATAGAAATTGTTAATGTAAATTATGTAATTGTGATTGGAATTAAAGTTCATTAACAAATGAAATCTATAAATGTGAATTGAAAGTATAAGGAAATAAATTCATATATGAACAAAAGAATAAAACTGGAATTTAAACTGAATATTGAAAACAAATTTGAATAAGTATATTAGAATTTGTAATGAGTTAGTAATTAGAACTAATTTAAAATGGTGCAGTATGAATGAAAGCTAATCAATAAAATTCAATATTCAGAAATTGAACTGAATCCAATTAAATGTTGGAATTGAATTCAAATGGAATTGAAATGTAAAGATTGAACGAAATTGAATATGCAACTTCAATAGTAAGCTAAAAAGGTATAAGTAGTTTATATTGAAAATTTTTGTAATAGAATTTACAAAATGGTTTGAATGTGTAACTAGATATTATGGCTAGTAGGACATACAGGTGTTATAAACTGGATTTGATCTTCAAAGATAAATTTGAATTGCTCGACAAAAGGTAAGTATTTGAATTATAATATGAGTTTTTGCTGATTTCTTGTCTAGCCGCTTGGCTTTTTCTTTTTCTTTTTGAAATCTAAGAGTCCGTAGGGACGTTTTGTAGTCGTACCGTATTAGCCGCGCAAAGGAGACACTGGCGAAATTTTTCGGAAATTTAGGGCGTTAGAATTTTTTTTTTTTTGAGAAATTTTGAAAGTTAAAATTTGAATTTAAGTTTAAATTTGAATTTTGAAGTTAAACAATGTTGTTTGAAACTTATAATTGAAGTTGGAAAACGAGATTGAATGATAACGAATCTTTAGTAGAAAGATTTGTTTTGATGAATTGATAAAACTATTAGATTGTGGAAAATAGTAGACGAGTTAAAGACCATTTTTCCTAACTTGTAATTTCGAGGACGAAATTCTTTTAAGGGGGGAAGTTTGTAACGACCCAGAATTTATATGAATTAAAACTTGAATATTTAATTGATTTTAAATATTAATAAGTGGAATTAATAAGTCGAATAATTTATTTTTCAAATATTAGATTTAATTTGATGTTTAAATCAATAATGTAATAGTGAAATTCCAGAAATAATTGAAATTTGGATTTAATGTGAATGAAAATGATTTATAAAGTTATATTAAATCATGTTGGAGTTATAGTGATGTTATAGAACTTTTAAAATTGAAGTTGGAGTTAATCTGTGAAAATTGAATATTTTAATATTTAATTATCGACTATAAAAATAGCCAATTTTCGAACAGTCTCAGAATTGAACGAGACCAGTTCCATTGGATCCGTAATAGTTAGTTATTATCGGATTTCAATTTTCGTATCCATCGGAGTTATCGTTTGACCATGGCAACTCGAAACGCATCGATATCGTTTTAATTTTAAATCGTCGAGTTAAAATAGTCATTTTTCAAAAAGTCTCGGATTTCGACGAAACCAGTTTCATCGGATCCGTAATGTGATATTATTGTAAGATTTCAAATTTCGTAATTTTTGGATTTACCATTTGTCCGGTACGAATCAAAACGCCTCGAAATCGTTTTAAATCGGTTTAATTTAAATTGATCGTTTAATTGCATATCTCGCACAGACGACCAAATTAGCCTCCGAAACATGTTCCATTGCGTTCGGAACGCGGGGTAAACCTTACGAACGTCAGCCGGCATGCTCGATTCGGAGTTCGAAAAATTTCGGATGAATAGTAAATTGAGAAATTTTCTATAAAAGCACCTACGTATTTTCATTTGCAAAAGAAAAATCAAAACCCTAGTTTAAACGTTCAGGCCGCCACCATTGTTTTCTATGGCCAGAATGCTCCCACGTTCTTCCCCAATTATCTCCAAATCCGTCAACCAATAGCTTAACCTTCCAACTACAAAAATGTAGAGAGTAGCGAGGTCTTCAATTTCAACGGTTAAGATCGTCAATGGCGTGACGAATCAACGGCAAACTGCTCGAGAATGGCCTACGTTTACAAGCGTTTTCTCGTGATGCGTGCAGTCCAGATGAGGCCGGTCTTCGACTGGAGGCGTGGCGTGGATAGGAGCTTCGGTTGGCAATGTTCGATCATCTCCTGGCGAGGCATGGGTGGCTCGGTCATCGTTTGAAGCTTGCGTGCGTTGGGTTGTTTTCGCGAACGATAACCTGGGAGTGGAAGAAGATAGCAAGCACGGTCCAGATTGATCAAGGCAAAAATCGTGTGGCCTGGTATAGATTTAGGTTAAGGAATTAAAATTTAATTTGTAAATATTTATATTAAATCGTGTAATGTTTAAAATGTTGTATCTTGGTCATACGTTATCAGATTTCGATGAAACAAAATGCATTGGAATCGTATCGTCGAACACTACGCGATGCAATTGGTTTGGAATCGTTTGGAGCTAGTTTGAATTTCGGGTAAAATTAAACGCCGTTTAATTTTATTCGAAAATAAACGCTGGAATCAGAATTAAAATCACGGTGAGATCTTCTCACTCAAATTGAATGTGGAATTTTTACAGTTATTGATTTGATGATTTCTATTCGATGTGATATTAGATATGATAGGATATATCTATATATATCAATATATACATATTGGCATATGTATATATTGGATTGATGATTTCCCGCCTCGTATAGCGGATGAGACCCTATTGCGCCGTTAGTAAGCGGATTTTTATAAAACCTATATACCGCGATAATTCCGTACTGGAGCGGAATTGGTATTGTGCTAACATCTGTGGATGCAGGGAAACAGGTTGGAGGGATCCAACTGGATTCCTCACTAGTAGTTATTTATTTACAGATATTGTGATATATTCTGTTATCATATGATGATATGTAACATCCCGAAATTTTCGACTTTCGAAAATTCAACATCGATACTCACTTTATCGACTGCTGAGCCATCGAATGCCGGAAACCCGAAAAGTTATGGTTTTAAGAAAGAAGAAAAAGTAGAAGAAGAAACAAAAGAACAACATCAGAAACAGAAACAATATCAGAATCTCACATATCGCAGCGGAATAATATACAATAGATAATTACTAGTCTTTTAAAACAAAGAACTATATCAGTTTATATGTACATCAATCAGAGTCAATATACAACCATGGACAGTTATATAAACTTGTCCTCATACAGAATACACAGCGGAATAAAAAAAATATCAGATACAAATACTACGTCTCGCCATCCAGCTTATCTCCAAGCTCCAGAATATCCAGAATATCCTGATAATATAACTCTAGGCTGCCCGTGTGGAAAATTTGTGGGCACCCAGAGTTTAGAAGGGAACAATAAACTCCAAGTCAGTCATGGTGACTGGTGTGAGATCGTAAAACAGTTATTCTTTAAAATAAACAACAGGATAATTTTAAAGTCAATTCGAAATGCTTTTGGAAAATGAAACTACCATAAGACCTCCCGCCACACACACAATGCAAACGCAGAATTGGAGGAGATTTCTTCTTATGATAGTCAAAGATGCTTACTACGTAAAATCAAATCATTTTTGATATTATTATTAGTGCATAGTGTAGAAAACATTTCGAAAGTATAATATTAATCTTAGCCAACATACGACCAGTATCGTATGCCTACTATAGCTACTATGTTCAATAGCAGGTTACCGCCACATTCCATAGCAGGTAATACAACTAAAACCGTACAGGGTTCGTATTGTTTCTTTGGATTTTCCAACAAATGGTCAGGCTAAGGAACTTCCTTTCCTCCTGCCGATTGGGATCGCCTCTGGCTGGACGTCCCGAGAGACAAACTGCTCTCTGCCAAACAAGGCCGAGTTACCCCTGTAACAGGTAACTCACGAATATGTCATCACCCGGTCCTTTGGGACCTTTATCCGAGCGCTCGATATCCAACATCACACATCATAAAGAAAGTGTATCCACATGAGTAAGTATCTGGGCTCCATACCATGATACCACCCCTTTCCAGAAGGAAATGACATACCCTAAAGGGCGCGACCCTCATAACCTTGCCGCAACATTCCTGTTTCGACCATTTCCGGGGTGTGAGGCTCGACGAAGTCTCGTCCACAAAGCTACGCTTTCTCAAAAAGCCCTGCTTCGGGTCCAACAAAATGATCAACCTATGATCACAAAGATATAAGATCAAACAAATGATCCTATCACAAATGATCAAACACTGATCATTTTACCGCAACACTCAGTATGCCACGTTACCAAATTGGGATGTATCGCTGATAAATTTCAACTACATAACCTCTGAGCTCATACGTCTCAGAGAAGGGTGTTAAGCTAAGAGAATAAATTCTCCGCCACCAACAGAAATGTATTTGAAAGAAATCAGCTTTACATCTCAAATTGTAACGTCAGACACACAATCCATACAAGTCTGTTCCGGGATCGAACAGAACCGAAGGCACTTCTCACGAAGCCCTTGCACATCCGGATAATTTTCAATCACGTCGGGACTTCCCGTCACTAAGGATGATAAAACCTCTAAATCGAAGATCAGTCGATGTAGAGTAACTCGACGGTAATCCTTCCGTTTTCAAAAATATCCGGTCTTCAACACCGGTCTTCAAATGCAATTCATACGACGTATCACATATTCGGAATGGGTTATACGACCCCATGGTCCTTTCCCGGTTAACCCGAATAGTGAGCGTTTATTTTAAAACAAGTGTGGCATTCAAATTCATCCAAGTCACAACAAATACAATCTAAAGGTAATTATTGATAGTCGGTTATTTAACTATCAATAAAGATGCGCGACATCATCAGATTCCAAATAATTTTCCAAATTATTTCATCTTCCAAAATATCTTTTACTAGATATAAAATTTCCACACTTAACCATTTGAAAACAATTTCAAATCAATTTCCACATTTCATTTTATCTTTGAAGACAAAATCTCAAAACAGTTCATTTCATATTGGCAAAGCATTTCCATACTTATTTAAAAATAAGTATTTCACAAATCATTTATTTTCAACATTTAAAAATATTCGATATACTTAAATCAAATTAAGTATATATTCATTCTTTAAGGAAATCGTTCTCTTTAAACACATTTATTTGAGTCAAAACGAATGTTGCGTAAAACATCGTTACGACGACTCAAAATCACTAGTATAGGGATTCGAATTTAGATAGATATATAAATCCCAATACTACAAAAAAACATTTCCTTTCGGAAATCATTTATTATAACAACAGTGTTATAGTCCATCATTTCCTTATTTCTCGAAAACGTCTATTTCAACAATAAATGTTGAAATCTATGATTTCGATATTCAATACATTTTAAACCATCGTTTAAAACAATTAACTTCATTTTACAATATCGCTTTCCCAAACATAACCGTTTTTTTTTCAATAATA
This sequence comes from Allium fistulosum, assembly GCA_030737815.1. Classification (NCBI taxonomy): domain Eukaryota; kingdom Viridiplantae; phylum Streptophyta; class Magnoliopsida; order Asparagales; family Amaryllidaceae; genus Allium; species Allium fistulosum. Next base: position 54,659,045 of record CM060904.1, read on the forward strand.
TATTCACTGTCCAAAATCGTGAATATACTTTACTATTTACATTTCACTATTTTCTACACGTTTTATTTCGATAATAATTCGCTATCCAAAATCGCGAATATATCTCCTTTGATAATCTTTTATATTTAATTTATCAAATTCAATCGATTGGTTTCCGAATTTATAAAACAACGTTTTATAAATTCCATTTTCTATTTTCTATAACAACTCCGGTTTATAATCTCATTTTATTAATCTTCAAAAATTCACTTATAAGAATAAGTGATTTCGGATTTATAAAACAACGTTTATAAATCACATTTGTACCTTATAACGATTTCAGCTTATAAAAATCATTTCATTTTGAAATTCCTATTTATATCCCATCTAAGTGCAAAAGTCAAATTTATAAGTAAATTTCTTATAAATCTTTTATTCTACAATATCTATTTACTTTATAACTTCACGTTATAAATCTATTAATTTCATTCACTTATGAAATCCATTTATACTTCTTTCTAACATTTATAAAAATTCATTTTATAAGTCCAATATTTTGATTTACAAAAATATCAATTTTTATAAATATTTCTATACAAATCGTTTATAGTTATTCAAAAATCCCAACTTAAACCATTTTATACATAAATCGACTTTTATTTCAAAAACGACACTTCGGTTATATTTCACTAAAATTATAACTTTTATAACTTTAAAATTTTAAATGTTTATTTATTTAAAATAAATCAATTCAACAATTCAATAAAATGTCTACTTTCAAAAATCACTTTACAAATCCTTTTAAAATAAAAGTCGTTATTTTTACATTTCAAAACTGAATCCGATGATGCAACAGCATCAATCAGTCCATCACAACAGTCAATATCATATATCAATATGATAACAGAATATATCACAATATCTGTAAATAAATAACTACTGGTGAGGAATCCAGTTGGATCCCTCCAACCTGTTTCCCTGCATCCAAAGACGTCAGCACAATACCAATTCCGTTCCAGTACGGAATTATCGCGGTATATAGGTTTTTATAAATCCGCTTACTAACGGCGCAATAGGGTCTCATCCTCTATACGAGGCGGGAAATCATCAATCCAATATATACATATGCCAATATGTATATATTGCTATATATATAGATATATCCTATCATATCTAATAGCACATTCACATAGCAATCAGTCAATCAATAATAACTGTAAATTCAAATTTCCTTCGAGTGAGAAAAATCTCACCTTAGCTTTTATTTGCAACCCAATCCATTTTGACTTGATTTCTTGATTTATAGCCCTTGTATAAATGTTATACAAATTATTAATACTCGTACTAAATCAAACTATAAATTTTTGTTTGGTAATTTTAATTTCAACTAGTATGTATTTTTAAAATTCCTTTCCAACCTTATATTTTTTTAAAAGTCTTTTCCATATATATATATATATATATGTATATATCTTCTATCTTCCCTAAATATATATATATACATACTTTTCTAACGAAATAAATTCATCTTCCTAGCAAATAAATTATCTTTAGTAACTAGAAATAATAATAAGCTAATTAACTGATAAATCTCTTATACCTCATTTATTTATTTTAAATACTTCTGCCTATATCAAAAAATTATTACAGTTACTTTTTTTTTTCTAACTTCTGCATATGAATTTATTTTCAACTTTGCTAATATAAACTTCACCAAAATTCCTAATTTTTATTTACAAATTTTAACGAATTAAATTAAAAATAAATTAGGTATACCTCACTTCACTGCCGATTGCCATTACGAATGTCGATACCACCAGACTTCGCCACTGCCACGATCGACCACCTGCCACATTGCTTGCCATCGAGCTTCTGCCGGGGTCGCGAGAACCACCACACCACCAAAAGTCGAACAACCTGGATGCTCCACCCTCATCGCCTCCCAGTCGCGACCCCGAGTCGAGCGACAAACCCTAGTCGCGCTACCGTGCCCTAGACCTCCATCGCGTGCTGCCATATCAATCGCGAGCTTCCAGAACGCGATCGAAATCTCTCCCCAACTTCGATCGCGAGCTTCCCCATAGTCGAAGGCAAAGTCGTGATCCCCAGTCCACGTCGCCACGCATCCCTCCTGCCTTCGAGCGCCGCCGAGAACGCCTCCCCCTCATCGCGCTCGCGTGCTCGAACGACTTCGAATCGCCGCTGCCTCCATCTCGCGATACCTCTCCCCCAGGTCGCCGCGCGATTTGATTTCCCCAATCGCGCACTTCGATTTTTCGAGAGGAAGAACGAACGTGGATTCGTTCAGTTAGAATTTGATTAGGAGGACGCGGCCATTCCTTAAATGTTGAACGAGATTTATCTGCCATTTTTATTTTTGTTCTTTGATTTGAACTGAGGAATGAGATGATGGTGTTTTGTACGAGAGGAAACATTTGCATGCTGAAGTTAACAGGCGACAGTGTTTTGAGTTGAGGCCAAAAGTGCTGATGTTGACCAAATACAAATTTAAATTTAAATTGAATTCGATAAAGATTCAACGCCTTTATGTGTCGTACGTTCACATAACAGCTCCGATCAATACGAAATTTGAAATCTTACAATAATATCACATTACGGATCCGATGAAACTGGTTTCGTCGAAATCCGAGACTGTTTGAAAATTGACTATTTTTAAATATCGGTTCGAGTGATTATTTTCAAAACTGAACAAAACAGTTCGAAATTAAATTCTGAAGCTTCTATCATCTTCAGTATTATCAATACGAATTTTAAAAGCTTTCGAAATATTTTTCTTCAACTTAAAATTGTAGATTCAAATTTTTATTTAACTTCAATCGATTAAATTTTATAGTTTAATCGAAATTTTTCAAAGTTATATCGGAGATTCAAATTAAATTATCGTTCAGATACCTAAAATAAATTAAATATCTTCGTTTTAAATTGTTGAAAATTCAGGGTCGTTACAGACTTCCCCCCTTAAAAGAATTTCGTCCTCGAAATTACAAGTTAGGGAAAAAGATCCTTAACTCGTCTACTATCTTTCAACATCTAATAGTTCTATCAATTTATCACAACAAATCTTCTACTAAAGATTCGTTATTACTTCAACTAACTTTCTAACTTCAATTTTAAGTTTTAAACAACATTGTTTACTTCACAATTCAAATTCGAATTCGAATTCAAATTTAAACTTCCAAAATTTTCTCAAAAATTTTCTAACGCCCTAAATTTTCGAAAAATTTCGCCAGCGTCTCCTTTGCGCGGCTAATACGGCACGACTACAAAACGTCCCTACGGACTCTCAGATTTCAAAAAGAAAAAGAAAAAGCCAAGCGGCTAGAGAGAAATCATCAAAAACTCATATTATAATTCAAATACGTACCTTTTGTCGAGCAATTTAAATTCACCTTTGAAATAAATTTTCCAATTCCTTTTACAATACCTGTATATCTACTAGCCATAATATCTAGTTACATACATACAAACCATTTTGTTACAAAATTTTCAATATAAACTGCTTATACATTTCTAGCTTACTATTGAAGTTACATTCGTTTTTAAACAAAATGAATTCATATCCATTCAATTTTTCATTTCAAATTTCATTTGAATTACATTTCACATTTCAATTTCTCATTCGAATTCAATCCACTATTTTGGTTTATAACCACTTATATTAAACTGAATTTCCAATAACATATGAATTTTTAATCCACCTTTCAATTTACATTATTCAATTCAATTCATTTGCTTACGAATTCGAAATGAATTTCAACTTTCAATTTCCTACATCATAAATCAAATTCAATTCTAGTTCTATTCACTTACAATTGTAAATTCCATTGATTTGAAAATTTATTTCTACTTACTTGAATTTATCTTTAATTTCGAACCATCTCTTTTCATTTAGCTCACAATTCAAGTTTCAATTTAATTAATTCAACTTCCATTTCATGAATTTATTAATTATCAAGGTGGCTTGTTCGGATTCCATCCATATTTCAATTTACAATTCCAATTGATAAAATCATTTATACATTCACATTTACAATTTCATTTCATTAATGAATTTTACCTTTAATTATCTTTTCTGGAATTCTATTTTCATTTATAAATCACATTTACAATTCATATTTACCATTTTATTCATATATGAATTCACCTCTTTATATTTCAACTCACATTTATAAATTTCATTCGTTAAATGGATTTTTTATTTAAACTTTAAACTTCAAACTTTACAAGTTATCAACTTCATAATATTTCATAAATATTTTTATATAGCATTCCAGAGTTTACCAACATTTCAAAGCCATTTTGAAAACGATTCAAACTATTCTTTGAATTTTCTAAAACAAAACCCAAATTTTCAAAACAACCTCCATTTAAAACCATTTGGCAGCAATTCCTCTTTTGGAAACCCGAAAATGAACACCGGTGATGTCGCGATCATCATCGGAATTATTTTCCAGCGACCGAAAAGAGTTTAGAGCTTTTCATTTCTCCAAAATACTTTTCAAAACCTTCGAAATTCATTTTCAACTCCAAAAAGATTTAAACTTCCCAAATCTCCAAAATTTTTCAAATTTCTTTCAAAACATTTCCAAAAACTTCTCTGGAACTCTGTTTCAAATTACAAATCACATTTAAAATTTACATTCTCAAATTTCATTTGTATGTGGATTTATCTCTTAACTTTGGAGTTACGATTTGAATTTCTTATTCAATTTCAATGATGATAATTCACTATTATTACTTCCTAACATCCATACAACCATATACTATAGTACTTTATAGAAAAACATTTCTTTTCTATACAAAAATAGTTTTGGGCAAAATTATCTCATTTACCCTATTTAAAACAATATTGTGCCGAATTGTTCTATATAAGTGTTTAGAGATCCCTATCGATAGAGTTGTACGGACAATACCGACCAGAATCCATATACCACTCAACAAACCAATCATCACAATATAAAATAATTTTTTTTTATATTCACTAACAAATACGCACTCGTATCTATTATTACACTCAACTCATTCTAGAGTACTACTGACTCTATCTCTAATGAGTAACACCCAACAGAGCAGGGTTGTCGCTTAACCATATGCTCTGATACCAAATGTAACATCCCGAAATTTTCGACTTTCGAAAATTCAACATCGATACTCACTTTATCGACTGCTGAGCCATCGAATGCCGGAAACCCGAAAAGTTATGGTTTTAAGAAAGAAGAAAAAGTAGAAGAAGAAACAAAAGAACAACATCAGAAACAGAAACAATATCAGAATCTCACATATCGCAGCGGAATAATATACAATAGATAATTACTAGTCTTTTAAAACAAAGAACTATATCAGTTTATATGTACATCAATCAGAGTCAATATACAACCATGGACAGTTATATAAACTTGTCCTCATACAGAATACACAGCGGAATAAAAAAAATATCAGATACAAATACTACGTCTCGCCATCCAGCTTATCTCCAAGCTCTAGAATATCCAGAATATCCTGATAATATAACTCTAGGCTGCCCGTGTGGAAAATTTGTGGGCACCCAGAGTTTAGAAGGGAACAATAAACTCCGAGTCAGTCATGGTGACTGGTGTGAGATCGTAAAATAGTTATTCTTTAAAATAAACAACAGGATAATTTTAAAGTCAATTCGAAATGCTTTTGGAAAATGAAACTACCATAAGACCTCCCGCCACACACACAATGCAAACGCAGAATTGGAGGAGATTTCTTCTTATGATAGTCAAAGATGCTTACTACGTAAAATCAAATCATTTTTGATATTATTATTAGTGCATAGTGTAGAAAACATTTCGAAAGTATAATATTAATCTTAGCCAACATACGACCAGTATCGTATGCCTACTATAGCTACTATGTTCAATAGCAGGTTACCGCCACATTCCATAGCAGGTAATACAACTAAAACCGTACAGGGTTCGTATTGTTTCTTTGGATTTTCCAACAAATGGTCAGGCTAAGGAACTTCCTTTCCTCCTGCCGATTGGGATCGCCTCTGGCTGGACGTCCCGAGAGACAAACTGCTCTCTGCCAAACAAGGCCGGGTTACCCCTGTAACAGGTAACTCACGAATATGTCATCACCCGGTCCTTTGGGACCTTTATCCGAGCGCTCGATATCCAACATCACACATCATAAAGAAAGTGTATCTACATGAGTAAGTATCTGGGCTCCATACCATGATACCACCCCTTTCCAGAAGGAAATGACATACCCTAAAGGGCGCGACCCTCATAACCTTGCCGCAACATTCCTGTTTCGACCATTTCCGGGGTGTGAGGCTCGACGAAGTCTCGTCCACAAAGCTACGCTTTCTCAAAAAGCCCTGCTTCGGGTCCAACAAAATGATCAACCTATGATCACAAAGATATAAGATCAAACAAATGATCCTATCACAAATGATCAAACACTGATCATTTTACCGCAACACTCAGTATGCCACGTTACCAAATTGGGATGTATCGCTGATAAATTTCAACTACATAACCTCTGAGCTCGTACGTCTCAGAGAAGGGTGTTAAGCTAAGAGAATAAATTCTCCGCCACCAACAGAAATGTATTTGAAAGAAATCAGCTTTACATCTCAAATTGTAACGTCAGACACACAATCCATACAAGTCTGTTCCGGGATCGAACAGAACCGAAGGCACTTCTCACGAAGCCCTTGCACATCCGGATAATTTTCAATCACGTCGGGACTTCCCGTCACTAAGGATGATAAAACCTCTAAATCGAAGATCAGTCGATGTAGAGTAACTCGACGGTAATCCTTCCGTTTTCAAAAATATCCGGTCTTCAACACCGGTCTTCAAATGCAATTCATACGACGTATCACATATTCGGAATGGGTTATACGACCCCATGGTCCTTTCCCGGTTAACCCGAATAGTGAGCGTTTATTTTAAAACAAGTGTGGCATTCAAATTCATCCAAGTCACAACAAATACAATCTAAAGGTAATTATTGATAGTCGGTTATTTAACTATCAATAAAGATGCGCGACATCATCAGATTCCAAATAATTTTCCAAATTATTTCATCTTCCAAAATATCTTTTACTAGATATAAAATTTCCACACTTAACCATTTGAAAACAATTTCAAATCAATTTCCACATTTCATTTTATCTTTGAAGACAAAATCTCAAAACAGTTCATTTCATATTGGCAAAGCATTTCCATACTTATTTAAAAATAAGTATTTCACAAATCATTTATTTTCAACATTTGAAAATATTCGATATACTTAAATCAAATTAAGTATATATTCATTCTTTAAGGAAATCGTTCTCTTTAAACACATTTATTTGAGTCAAAACGAATGTTGCGTAAAACATCGTTACGACGACTCAAAATCACTAGTATAGGGATTCGAATTTAGATAGATATATAAATCCCAATACTACAAAAAAACATTTCCTTTCGGAAATCATTTATTATAACAACAGTGTTATAGTCCATCATTTCCTTATTTCTCGAAAACGTCTATTTCAACAATAAATGTTGAAATCTATGATTTCGATATTCAATACATTTTAAACCATCGTTTAAAACAATTAACTTCATTTTACAATATCGCTTTCCCAAACATAACCGTTTTTTTTTCAATAATATATTCACTGTCCAAAATCGTGAATATACTTTACTATTTACATTTCACTATTTTCTACACGTTTTATTTCGATAATAATTCGCTATCCAAAATCGCGAATATATCTCCTTTGATAATCTTCTATATTTAATTTATCAAATTCAATCGATTGGTTTCCGAATTTATAAAACAACGTTTTATAAATTCCATTTTCTATTTTCTATAACAACTCCGGTTTATAATCTCATTTTATTAATCTTCAAAAATTCACTTATAAGAATAAGTGATTTCGGATTTATAAAACAACGTTTATAAATCACATTTGTACCTTATAACGATTTCAGCTTATAAAAATCATTTCATTTTGAAATTCCTATTTATATCCCATCTAAGTGCAAAAGTCAAATTTATAAGTAAATTTCTTATAAATCTTTTATTCTACAATATCTATTTACTTTATAACTTCACGTTATAAATCTATTAATTTCATTCACTTATGAAATCCATTTATACTTCTTTCTAACATTTATAAAAATTCATTTTATAAGTCCAATATTTTGATTTACAAAAATATCAATTTTTATAAATATTTCTATACAAATCGTTTATAGTTATTCAAAAATCCCAACTTAAACCATTTTATACATAAATCGACTTTTATTTCAAAAACGACACTTCGGTTATATTTCACTAAAATTATAACTTTTATAACTTTAAAATTTTAAATGTTTATTTATTTAAAATAAATCAATTCAACAATTCAATAAAATGTCTACTTTCAAAAATCACTTTACAAATCCTTTTAAAATAAAAGTCGTTATTTTTACATTTCAAAACTGAATCCGATGATGCAACAGCATCAATCAGTCCATCACAACAGTCAATATCATATATCAATATGATAACAGAATATATCACAATATCTGTAAATAAATAACTACTGGTGAGGAATCCAGTTGGATCCCTCCAACCTGTTTCCCTGCATCCAAAGACGTCAGCACAATACCAATTCCGTTCCAGTACGGAATTATCGCGGTATATAGGTTTTTATAAATCCGCTTACTAACGGCGCAATAGGGTCTCATCCGCTATACGAGGCGGGAAATCATCAATCCAATATATACATATGCCAATATGTATATATTGCTATATATATAGATATATCCTATCATATCTAATAGCACATTCACATAGCAATCAGTCAATCAATAATAACTGTAAATTCAAATTTCCTTCGAGTGAGAAAAATCTCACCTTAGCTTTTATTTGCAACCCAATCCATTTTGACTTGATTTCTTGATTTATAGCCCTTGTATAAATGTTATACAAATTATTAATACTCGTACTAAATCAAACTATAAATTTTTGTTTGGTAATTTTAATTTCAACTAGTATGTATTTTTAAAATTCCTTTCCAACCTTATATTTTTTTAAAAGTCTTTTCCATATATATATATATATATGTATATATCTTCTATCTTCCCTAAATATATATATATACATACTTTTCTAACGAAATAAATTCATCTTCCTAGCAAATAAATTATCTTTAGTAACTAGAAATAATAATAAGCTAATTAACTGATAAATCTCTTATACCTCATTTATTTATTTTAAATACTTCTGCCTATATCAAAAAATTATTACAGTTACTTTTTTTTTTCTAACTTATGCATATGAATTTATTTTCAACTTTGCTAATATAAACTTCACCAAAATTCCTATTTTTATTTACAAATTTTAACGAATTAAATTAAAAATAAATTAGGTATACCTCACTTCACTGCCGATTGCCATTACGAATGTCGATACCACCAGACTTCGCCACTGCCACGATCGACCACCTGCCACATTGCTTGCCATCGAGCTTCTGCCGGGGTCGCGAGAACCACCACACCACCAAAAGTCGAACAACCTGGATGCTCCACCCTCATCGCCTCCCAGTCGCGACCCCGAGTCGAGCGACAAACCCTAGTCGCGCTGCCGTGCCCTAGACCTCCATCGCGTGCTGCCATATCAATCGCGAGCTTCCAGAACGCGATCGAAATCTCTCCCCAACTTCGATCGCGAGCTTCCCCATAGTCGAAGGCAAAGTCGTGATCCCCAGTCCACGTCGCCACGCATCCCTCCTGCCTTCGAGCGCCGCCGAGAACGCCTCCCCCTCATCGCGCTCGCGTGCTCGAACGACTTCGAATCGCCGCTGCCTCCATCTCGCGATACCTCTCCCCCAGGTCGCCGCGCGATTTGATTTCCCCAATCGCGCACTTCGATTTTTCGAGAGGAAGAACGAACGTGGATTCGTTCAGTTAGAATTTGATTAGGAGGACGCGGCCATTCCTTAAATGTTGAACGAGATTTATCTGCCATTTTTATTTTTGTTCTTTGATTTGAACTGAGGAATGAGATGATGGTGTTTTGTACGAGAGGAAACATTTGCGTGCTGAAGTTAACAGGCGACAGTGTTTTGAGTTGAGGCCAAAAGTGCTGATGTTGACCAAATACAAATTTAAATTTAAATTGAATTCGATAAAGATTCAACGCCTTTATGTGTCGTACGTTCACATAACAGCTCCGATCAATACGAAATTTGAAATCTTACAATAATATCACATTACGGATCCGATGAAACTGGTTTCGTCGAAATCCGAGACTGTTTGAAAATTGACTATTTTTAAATATCGGTTCGAGTGATTATTTTCAAAACTGAACAAAACAGTTCGAAATTAAATTCTGAAGCTTCTATCATCTTCAGTATTATCAATACGAATTTTAAAAGCTTTCGAAATATTTTTCTTCAACTTAAAATTGTAGATTCAAATTTTTATTTAACTTCAATCGATTAAATTTTATAGTTTAATCGAAATTTTTCAAAGTTATATCGGAGATTCAAATTAAATTATCGTTCAGATACCTAAAATAAATTAAATATCTTCGTTTTAAATTGTTGAAAATTCAGGGTCGTTACATGATATATGATATTGACTGGTGTGATGGACTGATTGGTGTTGTGGCATCATCGGATTCAGTTTTGAACTTTAAAAATGACGACTTTTAATTTAAAAGGATTTTTAAAGCGATTTTTGAAAGTAGACGTTTTATTGAATTTTTTGAATTGATTTATTTCAAATAAATAAACGTCTAAAATTTTAAAGTTATAGAAGTTAAGATTTTTGTGAAATAAAATCAAGGTGTGATTTTTGAAATAAAAGTTAAGAAATTTATGAAATGGTTTAAATCGGGATTTCTAGTATTATAAACGGTTTATTTAAAAGATGTACAAAGATTTGATATTTATGAATTTGAAATATTGGGAGTATAAGACAAGTTTCTATAAGGGTTAAAATGAAGTGTAAATGGGATTTCATAAATTAACGAAATCTTAAAGTTTTAGATTTTGTGAAGTTTTAAAAGAAAGATTTCTTTTAAAATAAAAGAATTATAAGTTATATTAACTTATAAATTGAATGGGTCATTAGAGAAGACGTATAAATCGAAGTTGTTATAAAATGGAAATAGAATTTAAAACGTGGTTTTTATAAATTCGAGAATAAATCAAAATTTGATTGATTTTAAATATAGAGATTATTAAGAGAATTTTATCCACGATTTTGGACAGTGAATAATTCTTGAAATAAATATGTAAAAAGGGATTGAAACTTGGTTATTGAAGTATATTCACGATTTTGGACAGTGAATATATTATTGAAAAAAAATAGTATGTTTGGGAAAGCGATATTATAAATAAAGTTAATTGTTTTAAAAGATGTTTTAAAACGTGATAAGTATCGAATACATAGATTTCAACCTTTATTGTTGAAATAGACGTTTCGAGAAATAAGGAAATGATGGACTATAACACTGTTGTTATAGTAAATGATTTCCGAAAGGAAATGTTTTTTTTATGTAGTATTGGGATTTATATATCTATCTAAATTCGAATCCCTATACTAGTGATTTTGAGTCGTCGTAACGATGTTTTACGTAACATTCGTTTTGACTCAAATAAATGTGTTTAAAGAGAATGATTTCCTTAAAGAATGAATATATACTTAATATTGATTTAAGTATATCGAATATTTTCAAATGTTGAAAATAAATGATCTGTGAAATACTTATTTTTAAATAAGTATGGAAATGCTTTTCCAATATGAAATGAACTGTTTTGAGATTTTATCTTCAAAGATAAAATGAAATGTGGAAATTGATTTGAAATTGTTTTCAAATGGTAAAGTGTGGAAATAATATATCTAGTAAAGATATTTTTGGAAGATAAAATAATTTGGGAAAATTATTTGGAATCTGATGATGTTGCGCATCTTTATTGATAGTTAAATAACCGACTATCAATAATTACCTTGAATGGTATTTGTTGTGAATTGGATGAGTTTGAATGCCACACTTATTTTAAATAAGCGCTCACTATTCGGGTTAGCCGGGAAAGGACCATGGGGTCGTATAACCCATTCTGAATATGTGATACGTCGTTATGAATTGCATTTGAAGGCCGGTGTTGAAGACCGGATATTTTTGAAAACGGAAGGATTACCGTCGAGTTACTCTACATCGGCTGATCTCCGATTTAGAGGTTTTATCACCCTTAGTGACGGGAAGTCCTGACGTGATTGAAAGTTATCCGGAAATGCAAGGGCTTCGTGAGAAGTGCCTTCGGTTCTGTTCGATCCCGGAACAGACTTGTATGGATTGTGTGTCTGACGTTACAATTTGAGATATAAAGCCGATTTCTTTCAAATACATATCTGTTGGTGGCGGAGAATTTATTCTCTTAGCTTAACACCCTTCTCTGAGACGTACGAGCTCAGAGGTTATGTAGTTGAAATTTATCAGCGATATATCCCAATTTGGTAACGTGGCATACTGAGTGTTGCTGTAAAATGATCAGTGTTTGATCATTTGTGATATGATCATTTGTTTGATCTTATATCTTAATGATCATAGGTTGATCATTTTGTTTGACCCGAAGCAGGGCTTTTTGAGAAAGCGTAGCTTTGTGGACGAGACTTCGTCGAGCCTCACACCCCGGAAATGGTCGAAGCAGGAATGTTGCGGCAAGGTTATGAGGGTCGCGCCCTTTAGGGTATGTCATTTCCTTCTGGAAAGGGGTGGTATCATGGTATGGAGCCCAGATACTTACTCATGTGGATACACTTTCTTTATGATGTGTGATGTTGGATATCGAGCGCTCGGATAAAGGTCCCAAAGGACCGGGTGATGACATATTCGTGAGTTACCTGTTACAGGGGTAACCCGGCCTTGTTTGGCAGAGAGCAGTTTGTCTCTCGGGACGTCCAGCCAGAGGCGATCCTATTCGGCAGGAGGAAAGGAAGTTCCTTAGCCTGACCATTTGTTGGAAATCCATCTTCCAAATACGAACCTTGTACGGTATTAGTTGTAGAACCTACCATTTACGTACGGTGGTCACCACTGTTTAGATGGTAGCTATAGTAGGCATACGATACTGGTCGTATGTTGGCTAAGATTAATATTATACTTTCGAAATGTTTTTCTGCACTATGCACTAATAATAATATCCAATGATTTGATTTTGCGTAGTAAGCATCTTTGACTATCATAAGAAGAAATCTCCTCCAATTCTGCGTTTGCATTGTGTGTGTGGCGGGAGGTCTTATGGTAGTTTCATTTTCCAAAAGCATTGCGAATTTGTTTTATTTCCAATGTGAAAAATAACTGTTTTACGATCTCACACCAGTCACCATGACTGACTCGGAGTTTATTGTTCCCTTCTAAACTCTGGGTGCCCACTAATTTCCACACGGGCAGCCTAGAGTTATATTATCAGGATATTCTGGATATTCTGGAGCTTTGGAAGCAAGCTGGATGGCGTGACGTAGTATTTGTATCTGATATATTTATTCCGCTGTGTATTCTGTATGAGGACAAGTTATATAACTGTCCATTGTTGTATATTGACTCTGATGATTGATGTATGTATAAACTGATATAGTTCTTTGTTTTAAAAGACTAGTAATTATCTATTGTATATTGTTCCGCTGCGATATGTGAGATTCTGATATTGTTTCTGTTCTGATGTTGTTGTTCTTCTTTCTTTCTTCTCTTTTTCTTCTATCTTCTTCTTCTTCTACTTTTTTTCTTCTTTCTTAAAACCATAACTTTTCGGGTTTTCGGCATTCGATGGCTCAGCAGTCGATAAAGTGAGTATCGATGTTGAATTTTCGAAAGTCGAAAATTTTCGGGATGTTACATTTGGTATCAGAGCATATGGTTAAGCGACAACCCTGCTCTGTTGGGTGTTACTCATTAGAGATAGAGGCAGTAGTACTCTAGAATGAGTTTGAGTGTAATAATAGATATGAGTGCGTATTTGTTAGTTAATATAAAATTGTTTTATATTGTGATGATTGGTTTGTTGAGTGGTATATGGATTCTGGTCGGTATTGTCCGTACAACTCTATCGATAGGGATCTCTAAACACTCGAATAGAACAATTCGGCACAATATTGTTTTAAATAGGGTAAATGAGATAATTTTGCCCAAAACTATTTTTGTATAGAAAAGAAATGTTTTCTATGAAGTACTATAGTATATGGTTGCATGGATGTTAGGAAGTAATAATAGTGAATTATCATCACTGAAATCAAATAAGTAATTGAAATCGTAACTCCAAAGTTAAGAAATAAATCCATTTACAAATGAGATTTGAGAATGTAAATTATAAATGTGATTTGTAATTTAAAACGGAATTCCAGAGAAGTTTTTGGAGATGTTCTGAAAAGAATTTGAAAATTTTGGGAGATTTGGAAAGTTTAATTCTTTTTGATTTGAAAATGAATTTCAAGGGTTTTGAAAAATGTTTTAGAGAAATGAAAGCTCTAAACTCTTTTCGGTCGCTGGAAAATAATTCCGATGATGATCGCGACATCACCGGTGTTCATTTTCGGGTTTCCAAAGGAGGAATTGCTGCCAAATTGTTTTAAATGAAAGTTGTTTGGAAAATTGAGTTTTGTTTTGAAAATTCAAAAGTTAAATTTGAATTGTTTTCAAAATGGTTTTGAAAGGTTGAAAAGACTCTGGAATACTTTATAAGAATATTTATGGAATATTATTGAATTGATAACTTATACAAATAGAAATTGTTAATGTAAATTATGTAATTGTGATTGGAATTAAAGTTCATTAACAAATGAAATCTATAAATGTGAATTGAAAGTATAAGGAAATAAATTCATATATGAACAAAAGAATAAAACTGGAATTTAAACTGAATATTGAAAACAAATTTGAATAAGTATATTAGAATTTGTAATGAGTTAGTAATTGGAACTAATTTAAAATGGTGCAGTATGAATGAAAGCTAATCAACAAAATTCAATATTCAGAAATTGAACTGAATCCAATTAAATGTTGGAATTGAATTCAAATGGAATTGAAATGTAAAGATTGAACGAAATTGAATATGCAACTTCAATAGTAAGCTAAAAAGGTATAAGTAGTTTATATTGAAAATTTTTGTAATAGAATTTACAAAATGGTTTGAATGTGTAACTAGATATTATGGCTAGTAGGACATACAGGTGTTATAAACTGGATTTGATCTTCAAAGATAAATTTGAATTGCTCGACAAAAGGTAAGTATTTGAATTATAATATGAGTTTTTGCTGATTTCTTGTCTAGCCGCTTGGCTTTTTCTTTTTCTTTTTGAAATCTGAGAGTCCGTAGGGACGTTTTGTAGTCGTACCGTATTAGCCGCGCAAAGGAGACATTGGCGAAATTTTTCGGAAATTTAGGGCGTTAGAATTTTTTTTTTTTTTTTGAGAAATTTTGAAAGTTAAAATTTGAATTTAAGTTTAAATTTGAATTTTGAAGTTAAACAATGTTGTTTGAAACTTATAATTGAAGTTGGAAAACGAGATTGAATGATAACGAATCTTTAGTAGAAAGATTTGTTTTGATGAATTGATAAAACTATTAGATTGTGGAAAATAGTAGACGAGTTAAAGACCATTTTTCCTAACTTGTAATTTCGAGGACGAAATTCTTTTAAGGGGGGAAGTTTGTAACGACCCAGAATTTATATTAATTAAAACTTGAATATTTAATTGATTTTAAATATTAATAAGTGGAATTAATAAGTCGAATAATTTATTTTTCAAATATTAGATTTAATTTGATGTTTAAATCAATAATGTAATAGTGAAATTCCAGAAATAATTGAAATTTGGATTTAATGTGAATGAAATGATTTATAAAGTTATATTAAATCATGTTGGAGTTATAGTGATGTTATAGAACTTTTAAAATTGAAGTTGGAGTTAATCTGTGAAAATTGAATATTTTAATATTTAATTATCGACTGTAAAAATAGCCAATTTTCGAACAGTCTCAGAATTGAACGAGACCAGTTCCATTGGATCCGTAATAGTTAGTTATTATCGGATTTCAATTTTCGTATCCATCGGAGTTATCGTTTGACCATGGCAACTCGAAACGCATCGATATCGTTTTAATTTTAAATCGTCGAGTTAAAATAGTCATTTTTCAAAAAGTCTCGGATTTCGACGAAACCAGTTTCATCGGATCCGTAATGTGATATTATTGTAAGATTTCAAATTTCGTAATTTTTGGATTTACCATTTGTCCGGTACGAATCAAAACGCCTCGAAATCGTTTTAAATCGGTTTAATTTAAATTGATCGTTTAATTGCATATCTCGCACAGACGACCAAATTAGCCTCCGAAACATGTTCCATTGCGTTCGGAACGTGGGGTAAACCTTACGAACGTCAGCCGGCACGCTCGATTCGGAGTTCGAAAAATTTCGGATGAATAGTAAATTGAGAAATTTTCTATAAAAGCACCTACGTATTTTCATTTGCAAAAGAAAAATCAAAACCCTAGTTTAAACGTTCAGGCCGCCACCATTGTTTTCTATGGCCAGAATGCTCCCACGTTCTTCCCCAATTATCTCCAAATCCGTCAACCAATAGCTTAACCTTCCAACTACAAAAATGTAGAGAGTAGCGAGGTCTTCAATTTCAACGGTTAAGATCGTCAATGGCGTGACGAATCAACGGCAAACTGCTCGAGAATGGCCTACGTTTACAAGAGTTTTCTCGTGATGCGTGCAGTCGAGATGAGGCCGGTCTTCGACTGGAGGCGTGGCGTGGATAGGAGCTTCGGTTGGCAATGTTCGATCATCTCCTGGCGAGGCATGGGTGGCTCGGTCATCGTTTGAAGCTTGCGTGCGTTGGGTTGTTTTCGCGAACGATAACCTGGGAGTGGAAGAAGATAGCAAGCACGGTCCAGATTGATCAAGGCAAAAATCGTGTGGCCTGGTATAGATTTAGGTTAAGGAATTAAAATTTAATTTGTAAATATTTATATTAAATCGTGTAATGTTTAAAATGTTGTATCTTGGTCATACGTTATCAGATTTCGATGAAACAAAATGCGTTGGAATCGTATCGTCGAACACTACGCGATGCAATTGGTTTGGAATCGTTTGGAGCTAGTTTGAATTTCGGGTAAAATTAAACGCCGTTTAATTTTATTCGAAAATAAACGCTGGAATCAGAATTAAAATCACGGTGAGATCTTCTCACTCAAATTGAATGTGGAATTTTTACAGTTATTGATTTGATGATTTCTATTCGATGTGATATTAGATATGATAGGATATATCTATATATATCAATATATACATATTGGCATATCTATATATTGGATTGATGATTTCCCGCCTCGTATAGCGGATGAGACCCTATTGCGCCGTTAGTAAGCGGATTTTTATAAAACCTATATACCGCGATAATTCCGTACTGGAGCGGAATTGGTATTGTGCTAACATCTGTGGATGCAGGGAAACAGGTTGGAGGGATCCAACTGGATTCCTCACTAGTAGTTATTTATTTACAGATATTGTGATATATTCTGTTATCATATGATGATATATGATATTGACTGGTGTGATGGACTGATTGGTGTTGTGGCATCATCGGATTCAGTTTTGAACTTTAAAAATGACGACTTTTAATTTAAAAGGATTTTTAAAGCGATTTTTGAAAGTAGACGTTTTATTGAATTTTTTGAATTGATTTATTTAAAATAAATAAACGTCTAAAATTTTAAAGTTATAGAAGTTAAGATTTTTGTGAAATAAAATCAAGGTGTCATTTTTGAAATAAAAGTTAAGAAATTTATGAAATGGTTTAAATCGGGATTTCTAGTATTATAAACGGTTTATTTAAAAGATGTACAAAGATTTGATATTTATGAATTTGAAATATTGGGAGTATAAGACAAGTTTCTATAAGGGTTAAAATGAAGTGTAAATGGGATTTCATAAATTAATGAAATCTGAAAGTTTTAGATTTTGTGAAGTTTTAAAAGAAAGTTTTCTTTTAAAATAAAAGAATTATAAGTTATATTAACTTATAAATTGAATGGGTCATTAGAGAAGATGTATAAATCGAAGTTGTTATAAAATGGAAATAGAATTTAAAACGTGGTTTTTATAAATTCGAAAATAAATCAAAATTTGATTGATTTTAAATATAGAGATTATTAAGAGAATTTTATCCACGATTTTGGACAGTGGATAATTCTTGAAATAAATATGTAAAAAGGGATTGAAACTTGGTTATTGAAGTATATTCACGATTTTGGACAGTGAATATATCATTGAAAAAAAATAGTATGTTTGGGAAAGCGATATTATAAATAAAGTTAATTGTTTTAAAAGATGTTTTAAAATGTGATAAGTATCGAATACATAGATTTCAACCTTTATTGTTGAAATAGACGTTTCGAGAAATAAGGAAATGATGGACTATAACACTGTTGTTATAGTAAATGATTTCCGAAAGGAAATGTTTTTTTTATGTAGTATTGGGATTTATATATCTATCTAAATTCGAATCCCTATACTAGTGATTTTGAGTCGTCGTAACGATGTTTTACGTAACATTCGTTTTGACTCAAATAAATGTGTTTAAAGAGAATGATTTCCTTAAAGAATGAATATATACTTAATATTGATTTAAGTATATCGAATATTTTCAAATGTTGAAAATAAATGATCTGTGAAATACTTATTTTTAAATAAGTATGGAAATGCTTTTCCAATATGAAATGAACTGTTTTGAGATTTTATCTTCAAAGATAAAATGAAATGTGGAAATTGATTTGAAATTGTTTTCAAATGGTTAAGTGTGGAAATAATATATCTAGTAAAGATATTTTTGGAAGATAAAATAATTTGGGAAAATTATTTGGAATCTGATGATGTTGCGCATCTTTATTGATAGTTAAATAGCCGACTATCAATAATTACCTTGAATGGTATTTGTTGTGAATTGGATGAGTTTGAATGCCACACTTATTTTAAATAAGCGCTCACTATTCGGGTTAGCCGGGAAAGGACCATGGGGTCGTATAACCCATTCCGAATATGTGATACGTCGTTATGAATTGCATTTGAAGGCCGGTGTTGAAGACCGGATATTTTTGAAAACGGAAGGATTACCGTCGAGTTACTCTACATCGGCTGATCTCCGATTTAGAGGTTTTATCACCCTTAGTGACGGGAAGTCCTGACGTGATTGAAAATTATCCGGAAATGCAAGGGCTTCGTGAGAAGTGCCTTCTGTTCTGTTCGATCGCGGAACAGACTTGTATGGATTGTGTGTCTGACGTTACAATTTGAGATATAAAGCCGATTTCTTTCAAATACATATCTGTTGGTGGCGGAGAATTTATTCTCTTAGCTTAACACCCTTCTCTGAGACGTACGAGCTCAGAGGTTATGTAGTTGAAATTTATCAGCGATATATCCCAATTTGGTAACGTGGCATACTGAGTGTTGCTGTAAAATGATCAGTGTTTGATCATTTGTGATATGATCATTTGTTTGATCTTATATCTTAATGATCATAGGTTGATCATTTTGTTTGACCCGAAGCAGGGCTTTTTGAGAAAGCGTAGCTTTGTGGACGAGACTTCGTCGAGCCTCACACCCCGGAAATGGTCGAAACAGGAATGTTGCGGCAAGGTTATGAGGGTCGCGCCCTTTAGGGTATGTCATTTCCTTCTGGAAAGGGGTGGTATCATGGTATGGAGCCCAGATACTTACTCATGTGGATACACTTTCTTTATGATGTGTGATGTTGGATATCGAGCGCTCGGATAAAGGTCCCAAAGGACTGGGTGATGACATATTCGTGAGTTACCTGTTACAGGGGTAACCCGGCCTTGTTTGGCAGAGAGCAGTTTGTCTCTCGGGACGTCCAGCCAGAGGCGATCCTATTCGGCAGGAGGAAAGGAAGTTCCTTAGCCTGACCATTTGTTGGAAATCCATCTTCCAAATACGAACCTTGTACGGTATTAGTTGTAGAACCTACCATTTACGTACGGTGGTCACCACTGTTTAGATGGTAGCTATAGTAGGCATACGATACTGGTCGTATGTTGGCTAAGATTAATATTATACTTTCGAAATGTTTTTCTGCACTATGCACTAATAATAATATCCAATGATTTGATTTTGCGTAGTAAGCATCTTTGACTATCATAAGAAGAAATCTCCTCCAATTCTGCGTTTGCATTGTGTGTGTGGCGGGAGGTCTTATGGTAGTTTCATTTTCCAAAAGCATTGCGAATTTGTTTTATTTCCAATGTGAAAAATAACTGTTTTACGATCTCACACCAGTCACCATGACTGACTCGGAGTTTATTGTTCCCTTCTAAACTCTGGGTGCCCACTAATTTCCACACGGGCAGCCTAGAGTTATATTATCAGGATATTCTGGATATTCTGGAGCTTTGGAAGCAAGCTGGATGGCGTGACGTAGTATTTGTATCTGATATATTTATTCCGCTGTGTATTCTGTATGAGGACAAGTTATATAACTGTCCATTGTTGTATATTGACTCTGATGATTGATGTATGTATAAACTGATATAGTTCTTTGTTTTAAAAGACTAGTAATTATCTATTGTATATTGTTCCGCTGCGATATGTGAGATTCTGATATTGTTTCTGTTCTGATGTTGTTCTTCTTCTTTCTTTCTTCTCTTTTTCTTCTATCTTCTTCTTCTTCTACTTTTTTTCTTCTTTCTTAAAACCATAACTTTTCGGGTTTTCGGCATTCGATGGCTCAGCAGTCGATAAAGTGAGTATCGATGTTGAATTTTCGAAAGTCGAAAATTTTCGGGATGTTACAGAAATGGTGGTGGTAGAGATGTTGGTGGTCATGATCGACATCGATACGCATCAGATTTTGATGAGGAGTTTGATGGTGGTAGTGTTCATGGTCGAAATCGAAGCCAAGGAAGAAATCATTCAGAGTATGATCACAAATGGGAGTCCGGAATGAAAATTGAAATTCCAGAGTTTAAGGGTGGTATGCAGGCTAAAGAATTTCTAGATTGGTTATCTAATGTTGAAGAGATCTTTGATTTCAAGAAGGTTTCGGAAGATCGTCGAGTGAAGTTGGTTGCTACTAGGTTGAGAGGGAGAGCTATGGCGTGGTGGCAGCAAACCAAACTTACACGAGAACGGATGGAGAAGTCGAAGATTGTTGCTTGGGAGAAAATGAAGAAGATGATGAAGGCTACATTCTTGCCTTACAATTATCAATCACTCATGTATCAGAGGTTGCAGAATCTGAGGCAAGGGACGAAGACTATTAATGATTATGCTGATGAGTTTTATCAACTGATTGCTCGAAATGACATTATGGAGACGGAGGAACAATTGACTGCTAGGTTTGTTGGGGGGTTGAGGATCCAGATCCAGGATATGGTAAATATGTTTGATCCTAGATCTGTGGCTGAAGCGCACCAGAAGGCGTTGGCTTGGGAGAAACAGGGAAGACGAGGAGGTGGTGTGTTTCCAAGTTCCAATACTCAGAGCAAGGGTGCTAGTGGGAGTTCCAATGTTTCTAAAGCTGTCAGTAAACCAGTTGTGAATGAAGTTGCGAAGGCGATGGTCAACAATAGTTTCAAGTGTTATAATTGCCAGGAAGTGGGTCACAAGAGTAATGAATGCCCGAAACCGAAGAGGCGAGCTATGATTGCTGAAGAGGAAGGTGAGGATGTTGATGAAGGTTATTCTAGTCCAGTTGAGGAGGATGAATAGGATATCGCGTCGGGATATGAAGGATGTAATCTAATGTTGAGGAGATCATGTTTGACACCGAAGCAGGAAGAGGAGGCTAGTTGGTTGAGGAGTAATATCTTTCAGTCGACATGCACTATACTGGGGAAGGTGTGTAAATTTGTGATTGACGCGGGAAGTTGTGACAATATCATTTCTACCAAAGCTGTGAGAAAGTTGAAGTTGAAGACGGAGAAGCATCCAAATCCTTACAAGTTAGCGTGGTTAAGGAAAGGAGGAGAGGTGAAGGTGGACATGCGAGTTCATGTTCCATTTTCTATTAGGAAGAAGTATAAAGATGAGATATGGTGTGATGTGGTGGAGATGGATGTTTGTCACTTGCTTTTGGGAAGACCATGGCAGTATGACCGAGCAGTGCAGCATGACGGTCGAACCAATAGCTACAGCTTTATGTTTGAGGGTACTAAGATCATTTTAGTTCCGAAGAAGAGGCAGCAAGGAGAGAGCAAGTCAGAAGAGATTGAGGAGCTGAAGACTTTGTTAACTTTGAAGGAGTTTGTTGAAGAAGTAGAGGAGAGTCCAGAGGTGTTCTTGTTGATTGGACACGAAGCTATTGAATCTGTTGAAGTTCCAGAGGAAGTAAAGCCAGTGTTGGAAGAATTCAGAGATGTGTTTCCTGAAGGGTTGCCAAAGGAGTTACCACCGTTGAGAGATATTCAGCATCAGATTGATCTTGTGCCAGAGGCGGCATTACTCACAGGCCACATTACATGATGAGTCCTAAGGAGCATGAGGAACTGAGAAGGCAGGTGGAGGAGTTGTTAGAACAAGGGCGTGTTCAGGAGAGCTTGAGTCCTTGTGCAGTGCCAGCATTATTGGTACCGAAGAAGGATGGGACTTGGCAGATGTGTACAGACAGTCGGGCTCTAAACAAGATTACTATGAGATACATGTTTCCTATGCTGAGGTTCGATGATTTGATTGATCAGCTGAGTGGGGCTGTTGTGTTCTCAAAGATTGACTTGAAGAGTGGATACCATCAGATTCATATTAGACCGGGTGATGAGTGGAAGACTGCTTTTAAAACTAGGGAAGGTCTATACAAATGGCTAGTTATGCCGTTTGGCTTGTCAAATGCTCCTAGTACTTTTATGAGAGTGATAAACCAGATTTTCAGACCATTTATTGGGAAGTTCGTAGTAGTTTACTTTGACGATATTTTGATCTATAGTGGGAGTATGGAAGAGCATATCCAGCATTTGCGAGAAGTGCTATTGATTCTACGACAGGAGCAATTCTATGCAGCAACGAAGAAGTGCGTGTTCATGACGCACAGTGTTTTGTTTCTGGGATATGTTCTGTCGAAGGAGGGTATTCAAGTGGATGAAAGCAAAGTGGAAGCTGTCAGGAGTTGGCCACAACCCAAGACAATTACTGAAGTAAGGAGTTTTCATGGGTTGGTATCTTTTTATCGAAGATTCATTCCACATTTTAGCAGTGTGATGGCACCTGTAACCGATTGCATGAAAGGAAAGAAGTTCGTGTGGACAGAGGAAGCAGAGTTAGCTTTAGAGAAGATCAAGACACTGTTGACGACAGCACCCATTCTGGTACTACCGGATTTTCAGATATTGTTCGAGTTACACACTGATGCTTCGAAGGTTGGGATTGGTGGAGTATTGAGTCAGAATGGAAGACCAGTTATTTATTTCAGTGAGAAGTTGTCTGGAGCCAAGTTGAGATATAACACTTATGACGTGGAGTTTTACGCAATTGTTCAAGCTGTGAAGCACTGGAGGCATTATCTGTTTCAGAAGGAGTTTGTTCTTTATACGGATCAAGAAGCTTTGAAACATTTGCAAGGGCAGGACAAAATTTCAGCTAGACATGCTTATGGGTCGCGTATCTGCAGCAGTTTACTTTTGTTGTAAAGCACAAATCAGGGGGTGACGAATCGTGTAGCTGATGCCTTGAGCAGGAGGAATCATTTGTTGACGACGATGAAGGTTGAAGTGACAGGATTTGAACTATTGCCAGAATTGTTTGAGGAAGATCCTTACTTTGCGAATATTGTTGAGAAAGTCAAGGATGGGAGTACTGATGAGTTTGTGTTGGTAGATGGATTCTTATTCAAGGGGAATCGATTGTGCGTACCAGATTGCAGCTTGAGAATAAAAATTGTAAAAGAGTTGCATGAAGAAGGACATGTTGGTCGGGATCGCACATTGCAGTTAATTTCTCAGTCTTATTATTGGCCCTCGATGAAGCGGGAAGTTGAAAAGTTTGTTCGAAGATGTCATGTTTGTCAAGTTTGGAAAGGGACAGCTACAAATGTGGGTTTGTATATGCCTTTACTTGTTCCTACAAAACCATGGGTTGATGTAAGCATGGATTTTGTGTTGGGCTTGCTGAGGAATCAACTGGGAAATGTCTCTATATATGTTGTGGTGGACCGTTTCTCGAAGATGGTACATTTTCTTGCTTGTAAGAAGCCGGCAGATGCAGTCCATGTGGCACAGTTGTTCTTTAGAGAGATCTATCGCTTGCATGGTTTACCAGAATCTATAGTTTCGGACAAGGATACCAGATTTCTGAGTCATTTTTGGCTGATTTTGTGGAAGATGGTGGGAACAAAGCTGAATTTCAGTAGTGCTTATCATCCGCAGTCGGATGGACAAACCGAGATTGTGAACAGATCGCTGGGAAATTTTTTGCGGTGTCTTGTGAAGGATAATCTGAAGAGCTGGGATGTGAAGTTATGTCAAGCGGAGTTTGCTCATAATCATGCTATCAACCGTAGTACGGGTTTCAGTCCATTTCAGATTGTATATTCAAGCTTGCCAAAGGGGCCGTTGGATTTAACGATAGTGCCACAACCGAAGGGGACAGTTAAGCGGGCTGCTGATTTTGTTGATGGGTTGACAGAATGCCATAGAATTGTTCAGGAATGATTGGAGAAGACGAATGAGAAGTATAAACGATCTGCGGATCTGAAGCGAAGAAGTGCTGAATTTAATGAAGGAGATTTAGTATATGCTATACTAACGAAGGATCGTTTTCCAGTGGGAGCATACAATAAACTTAAAGCTCGAAAGATTGGTCCTGTAAAGATTGTGAAACGGATCAATGAAAATGCTTATAGGTTGAAGCTGCCGGAGGATGTGTACACTTATGACGTGTTTAATGTTAAACATCTTATACCTTATTATGGAGAGGAACAACCCAATGGGGAAGAACTTTTAAATTCGAGGATGAATTTTTCTCAACCAGGGGAGGATGATGCAGCCCAGCCTGATGTTAGGTCGCCTTCCATAATTATCTTAGGTCGCTCACAGGCTATCAGCGGCCTAGCGAGTCACATTGACCGACCTAGCGAGTTAACGGCCCAAGGAATCAAGCCCAGCGAGTTAAGTCGCACAGCCAACCGGATCAGCGACCTAACGAGTCGCGCCAAACCAATACTGCCATAATTCTTTAGGTCGCCAGCGAGCTACGACCTAATGAGTTACGACCTAACAAGCTACGACCTAGCGAGTTAGGTTACATATATCGCAAACCCTTAAGTCGTTTAACTATGCCGCCTGTTCTTAGGTCGCTCAAGATCTTATACCGCATCTCTATATGTCGTTCCAGTATGCCGCTTTCCATAAGTCGCTCATCTTAAGTCGTTCCAGTTGTTATGACACTCCAGATTTTAAGCCGCAAGTTCTTATCTCGCTAAGTCGTTGCAGAAGCTAAGCTGCCTTATGTCGCATGAAGTTAGGTCGTGTGATATGTATATTGTTGTAATTTGTTAAGTCGTATGTCGCTTATGTTGTTAAGTCGTGAATGTTGTAAGTTGTATGTTGTAACCCGTTAAGTCGCGTGATGTTGTATCTTCATATATTGTTATGTCGTAGTGTATGTTAAGTCGTAAGTCGTTCTGTTGAGTCACATCTGGTAAGTCGTAAGTCGCACAGGTCAAGTCAGGTGTTGAACGGGTTATTTGTGTTGTAAGCCTATAAATAGGTGGGGTTGTGTCATTTGTAAGGGAGTTGATTTTTGAATAAAATTTGTTGAGAGCTTTGTGCCTCTTTTGAAATTGGTAGTTGAGTGTTATCTCCTATCTCCACCTTCGGCATTCAAGTGCACTCGAATCAACGATTGTTGAAGCCAATTCACGGAATCAAGTGCGCTTGATCAACGTCCGAAGAATTGTAGATCTTCTCTCACGGCATCGTGCGCGATCAACGTGTCGAAGATTGCTAGAATTCGGTATCTTTGTGATCAACGAATTTGGGCTTTTATCTTGGGTATCTTCAATCCATCAATTCATCATTGTATCATTTCATCGATTTATCATCGATTCACCGATTATTTTCGCTAATCGTGTGAGATCCTGGACGGATTCGATTTACATCGTCGAATTCGCTTCCTAGGCTGCATCAGTATGCCTCAGTAAATTCTCTTACTATCCACTGATAGTAAGTATGAGTGCAAGAAGAGGATGAGATAGGGGACCAGGGAATACGACTATAAATGGTCAATACCCTATAACAACAAGGAAACAATCTTTTCTCTATCAATCTCTTTTGTTCGTCATCTTTTCTCAATTCCTTGATAGTTCCTGGTAGATCCAGGAAGGAGATTCGATATATTAAAATGGGACGTAAACTTCGGATGGACAAGAATTGTTTTTTTGGATGAATTGGTTGCTTTGGTTGCTATGGTTGATAGGTATACTTTAGTTCTAAACTAAAAGTTTTGAAATTGTATCCATATATCTATCTATTCTTTGGGTCCGGATATATTC
Source organism: Allium fistulosum (assembly GCA_030737815.1). Classification (NCBI taxonomy): domain Eukaryota; kingdom Viridiplantae; phylum Streptophyta; class Magnoliopsida; order Asparagales; family Amaryllidaceae; genus Allium; species Allium fistulosum. The sequence goes on from CM060904.1 coordinate 54,685,565, forward strand.
TACGAATGGTTGGTTATCCCTTTGAACTAACCGATGCCCTGGCATATTTCGTAGATCTGGATAACCCGAGTATCTTGTGAAAAAAAAAGAATTTAAAAGATTCATTCTTGTATCTGTTATTGATATTCTGATTTGGTAAGCCAAATGCAGAATAGATATTCAGTTGATTTGATAAAAAATTCTTTATATATCTTTGTGTCTCCTTGGCAAATTTCGGGGACGAATTTTTTTTAAGGGGGGAAGTCTATAACGACCCCGGATTTTGTATATATTTAAATTGATAATTAATTTAATTTTTGAATAAAAAATTTGTGAAATTAATTGATAAATTGATGCGAGTTTCCTAGAATTCAAATAAATTCTATATAAATCATTTAAATTTAAAATATTGTATATATTGATATTTGAATTTAAACCTTAAATAAATGGTTTTAAAAATAAATATAAATATAGATATTTGACACAAATATAACAATAAATAAATTTAAAATTCAGAATTTCTGATTTATGTTAGAAATAGAGATGGAAATGGCAAATATTTGAGAAATGTAAGACAAATAGTATTAAAGTAAAATTGATGATAAATAGTTTAAGCTAGAAATAGAGACAAATATATAAAAGATAAACTATAAAAATATCAAGTAAATACGTTTGCTAAACTTTAACAACAAATTTAAAATAGAAATTGTTTATATTATAAAGTAGTATTACAAAGACAAAGTAAAATAGACGCAAAAATAATAAAAGAAAAATAATATAAATTCAATATAAAGTGAGAAGCTTGCAAAGAAAGCCACCTCAAACTATCACATATATATTTGTACACCTGAAAGAAGACACTAGTGTAAATTGGATAAGTATAATGGTACAACTAATTAATGCAAATATCCATCAGCCTACAAACTTAGAAAAAATCTCTACGTATATAGTACTGAAGAGAAACAATATATATCAACTTGTAAAAAACCATATTATCCTCTAGTACAAACATCATCTCCATCCTGTAAAACTCATTTTATATCAGCCTTCTTCATTTCATTTTCGTTTCCTCAAAGATGAGAAAAGATCAGAAGTAAACAATAACATCTTAAACAAACAACAAATTAAATCAAGCAAACCAGAGAATCAAGAATGGGTTTCAACTTGCAAATTCAAGTCTGTTTCAAGTAGCAACTCTGTTCATCCTCTCAAAAACAACTGTGAGTAAACTAACCTTTTTATAGTTTGAATCTGTTTAAAATCTTGAAGCATGCAGTTAATACTTGAAGTAAGTTGTGATAAGTGTTTATATGAATATAAATGTGAATGCATGTTTATATATATTTGTTGATATTGTGTGCATATCTGTGAACAAATATATCTGCTCTGTTCTTCATTTACAGGCTTCAAAACAAGATCAAAATAAATTTCTTTTTACCCGATCTTCTAATGCAGCGCGATCAGCCAATTTAGGTCGCTCACGACCTAGTGGAACTTTAGGTCGCTCACGACCTAGCAAAGGTCGCTCACGACCTATGGAAGGTCGCGCACGAGTTAACGGAGTCAGTGTTCAGGCATGTGAACGAGCTAACAAGTTAAAGAAAAAGGCGCTCAAATGATCTAACGAATTACACATTTCTTTAGGTCGCTCTGATCTTTCGAGTACCAGTTTTTACGAGCTACGACCTATGCTAGGTCGCAGGGAAGAGTTACGACCTATGTTAGGTCGCGGAAGCGAGATACGACCTATGTTAGGTCACTGATTTGGATGTCGCTTTATTTTAGGTCACTGCCTTCTGTTGTTAGGTCGCCCACTACTACATTTCGTTAAGTCGCTCATGGGGTAGGTCGCATGAAGATTTCCAGAAAGCTATTTCTTAAGTCGCATGAAGTGTTAGGTCATTAACGACCTATACTAGGTCGCTGATGGAGGCTGATGTATTGAAGTTAGGTCGCGTGAGTTGTATTTTAGGTCGAGGCCGATCTATATGTTGTAAATATGTGATATCATGTGTTGTAATGTGCTATATTTCGTACCGTATTGCTGTGTTGTTTCTTTAGGTCGCAGACGACCTTAGTTAGGTCGTAAGTCGTAAGTGTTAGGTCGGTGCCGACCTAGGTGTTGTAATATGTTGAGTCGTGTTGAGTTGTAACCTCTATAAATAGCGGGGTGGTGTCATTTGTAAAGGAAGTTGATTTTGAATAAAACTTTTGTTTGTTAGCTTTGTGCTTTCATTAAATTGGTAGTTGAGTGTGATCTCCTATCTCCACTTTCGGTAATCGAGTGCGCTCGATTCAACGACTGCTGAAGGCGATTCACGGTATCTAGTGCACTAGATCAACGTACGAAGAATCGTAGATCTTTAAACACAGTATCGTGCGCGATTAACGTGTTTGAGATAGCTAGAATCCGGCATCTTTTGATCAACGGATTTGGGCCATTCGGTATCTTCTAATCCATCGATCGCTACTTTCACCGATTCATATATTTTGTTATCCGCTGCTGCATCATTTGGTATCAGAGCTAGACTTAGCCAATCATAGCTAAGCCGAGTCTTGGAGCCAATTCTTATTGAAGAAGTTTGAGGAGTTAGTGAAGCCAAGCTACATCAAGCAAAGACGAACTAAGTGAAGTATTTAGGGTTAGAGCCGAGAGCAAGTAAAGGCCGTGCATCATATTTGTTCACACCGAGAGTTGAAGTTTGTTTCATTTAACAATGTCGCCGAGGAGAGCTAATCGTCATCAAAATGTTAAAGATTTATACAAAAGGGAAGATGCCGAACAGATGGAACAAAGAATTAGCAACAAATTCAATGAGAAGTTGGATGAAGGAATTGGGAGGTTAGAGAAGTTGATGATGGACATGAACCAAGGTCAAAGGAGAAGGTCGCCAATCTTGAACCATGAAGGAAACAGAGTTTCGCCATCGGGTACGGAAGCGAGAAGGGTATCGCCACAATCTGATCGAGGTCGAAGAGAATCATCAGTTTCGATGAGAAGAGATCACCATGAGTATAGAGATGAAGAAAGAAGAACTCAACGTGAGTTTGAGTATGAGCCATATCGAGATGATGACAGACATAGTAGAAGAGACATGCGTGATCGAAGGGATGTTGATGGTCGAGATCGGTATCGAAATACACGTGAATATGATGAAGAGAGTGATAGAAGCAATAATCATTATCGAGATCGAAACCAAGGACGAAATGCATATCGGGATATTGAGGATGATCGTCGATGGGAATCGGAAATGAAAACTGAAATTCCAGAATTCAAGGGTAGTATGCAAGCCGAAGAATTCCTTGATTGGTTGTCTAATGTTGAAGAGATTTTTAACTTTAATGAGGTTCCTGAGCATCGAAGAGTGAAGTTAGTTGCTACTCGTTTGAAAGGGAGAGCTATGGCATGGTGGCAACAAACTAAACTAACACGGGAGAGAATGGGAAAATCAAAGATTGAATCTTGGGAGAAGATGAAGAAATTGATGAAAGCTACATTCTTACCTTACAATTATCAATATCTTATGTACCAACGTTTGCAGAACTTGAGACAAGGAACAAAGACTGTTAATGATTATGCTGATGAATTATATCAATTAATTGCGAGGAATGATATTGTAACGACCCGCCATTTTGGACCATTCGCATCCATTATAAGTGTATAGGTAGACACTCATGCCGGAATTGAATTGCTCAAAATACCGCGTTGTTAATTTAAATTGGCAAAACTGAACATATACAGTAAATAAATATCACAGATCACAGACACAGAGTAATAAGTGCAGCGGAAATCAAAGAGATAGTAGTTCATGAAGCTACTATATGAATATATAAAATACATCAGAGTTAGAACAGATACAATGGAAGAGAAATACAATACATCAGATACAAATCAGAATACATCACTGGAATCATCGAATACTGAAAGAAGAATAGATGGCTGGATCTTCAAGCAAGCTCCAACTCCAAAGGTGAGTCTCGAAAGCTGAACCACTCAGTCTGACCCGAGCGTAAAGCAAAACAGAAGACACTCAAGTCAGGATTAACATTCTTATATTAATAAATCCAACTCAAGTAAAATAGCAATTGAAATACAAGTAACTCAAAGGATGTTTGGAATAACCATCCTTTAAGGATCCGTTAAACTATCTACTATGTAGTAGTGTACGATAAGTAGATAATGTCTATCAGTAATATAAAAAGATATCAAAATAGGGTTAAGTCATGGCCCATTCCACCCTTAACACATTTTTATTCCCAAAAGCATATACAAGACCGTAGTTTCCCCAAAACCGGAAGTCACCAGAGGGCAATCCATATACTAAAGGTACAAATCAAAATCGTAGTGGTCGCGTATAAATGGAATACAAGTATGACAAGGCACATGAGGCAATACCCAAGGTAGTGACACTACTGTTCGCCTGATCCGGACTGGTGAGAACGCAACGCCGCAGCGCCTGCAACACCGTGAAACAACACTCCCAAAAATCAAGGGTGCACCAATCGACAACAAGTATAAGTAGTTCGAAGAAGTGTGTCCACTTGAGGTAGCTAATCCTCCATTGGCCCGACACAGCTCCTGTTTTAGTCATTTCCAATTTGACACAAGTGTCAAGGCTATCCATCATCGTTCTCTTTCTTCAGTCATCACGTACATCATTCCAACCACTTCATTCTGGATCATCACTCCGCGTATAGTTATTAAAGTGGTTTCGGATTAGATAGAGAGTATATCCATCACCGATTCCGGTCTCTTTAATAACTTTCGTAATTATTACACCGATTGGTCATTTAATATATTTCAAAACCAAATCAATTTCAATTCAATTAGAATTCGTAAATCAACATTTCATTTGTCCTTCTAAATCAATTTCCATTATTTACGGTTCAAAACTTCCACATTCATAATTTCAAAATCTTATAATTCAATTTCAATCTTTATTTAAAACCATTCAAATATTGATTCAAGTTCGTATATAAGATTCATTCCGAAATCATTTAAATTAATTTAACATTCAAACCAATTTAAATCCATTTATCAATTTCATTCAATGTTCGTTAAGTATATTTTCATTTAAAACAATTTCTGTTTAATTTCCAATTCATTAAATCCATTATTTGAATTCAACTTCCTTATTTCAAAACTTACAAATTGAATTAAATTAAATTCATCAAATCAAATTCTTCAACTTTCAAGTCTTACATTAATTGCAATAATTCACATTTTATTTCTTGTTAAAGAAATTCAATTTCACTTCTTTACTTACTTAAATGATTTTCCAAACTTAATCAATAAAAAAACTCAATTTCAATTATTTACGAAGTAAAATTCACTTATTCAAAATTCAATTTAATTAAGTAATTCAATCTTATTTAATTATTAAATAATTCAAAACTTAATTATTAAATCATTTCAAAGTTTAATAATTTCAAACTTAAACACTGTTATAAAATATATATAAATTCAACAGCTAACTAATATAACTTTATCAGTATACACAAACTCATACAACAAAGCTATGCGAATTATATTTATCTACAAAATAACAAATAGGTGCATGCGTAAAAAATATATATATATATATAAACAGGGGCATATAAACTAAAAAGTACTTAAACGGTATAACATATATATATTATTCCTTCTAGGCTTCTATATATATATAGTTTACTACAATATATATATAAGTGTGTGCATATAAGGCAACGGCTGCCGAAAGAAAGCATGTTCCAGGGAAATGAAAATAACTCTTAGACAAATATAGCTTATACTAATATAAACCATAGCTATATGAAATATAGCTTCTACTAAAATACATTTATAAAGTTAAATTCATACATTGTTTTCATAACTTGTACACAATATATATACTAGTATACCATCTTACATACGCATCTTTATATACAGCAGCAAGTTGCAACAGGAAACAAATTCGCTTTATAAAACTAATACCACAATATATAACTTTACATACATATTATATTTTAAACTTAATGTTTATTATAAAATCAATATTAAATTTAAAACATATATATATATATAATGAAGATTTGGAAACACTTATATATTATGTATTCATTCAAAGCTGTTGAAACTATAAGTAGGAAAATATATAAAACAAGCAAGCTATAATATAACAGCTTCTACATAACATAAATATATATAACTGCTCGAACAATGCTTTACAGGCAGAGATGATGGAGGGGACCGATTGCGAGCTGTGCAGACGTTATAGGTGGCAGGGTGGGCCGGCATGGGAGTGGGTGGTGGTGAGTGTGCTCAGGTGCTTGGATGATGGGATCAGATGGGAAGGGGAAGGGCCGACGTTGCGTGGTTGAGAGGCGGTGCGACCAGGGGAAAGTGGAGGTAGCTATGCCGATGGGAGGAGGCTGGAAGGAGATAAGGTTGGCCTTCGGGTGTCTGTGCCTTCGGCTGTGCTTGGTTGTCAGGGGGAAGAAGACATCGTGTTGGGGTTTGCCTCGGAAGGAAGAAGGAATGGGTTAAAGTTACAGGCAATTTTTTTTATGAATAGAATGGAACAAAAATGAAAGAGAATGGGGAGAGTAGAAAGTAGATCTGGGTGTTCAAATGGAAAATAAGGGGAGGCACTGTAGCACGAACTGAATATATTCTTCTAATCTATTTGTAAATGAAACGGTGAACCAAAAGAATGTGAAAGAACTGATATCAATACAGTTACCAAAAGGGAAAGGAAGAGTCACGCGTGAATTCAAGCTAAAATAATTAAAGCAGCTAATGTTTGGACTACTCAAGTGCCAATTGAAAAGACAAGAAACAAAATGGCACAAATACGGTATCGGTACGACGAACTGTTACGCTAATTTCGTCGCGTACCGGATCTCAAATTACAAAAATAAATATACCGTAGAGATCAGCGCGATGAGACGGACAAAACGGCATACAGATATCAGTGGTATGATTGAATTATAAAAATTCGAATTTTCTAATAGCGGAAAATGCAAGAAAAACGCTGAAAAATAAGATCGACGGAGCCAAAGATGTTCGAATTTGGGAAAACGACAAACTGACATCTTGCTCAGAAGATGGTTTAGAATTTTTCTATGTAAAAATATTTAGGTTCTAAAACATTTTATTTTCATCACTTTTTTTTTACTGATTAAATTGAAGTGAATTTACGCGCGAAATAAACTTTCATATTTTCGGACGAAAATTTACCAGTTGCTATGTTTAACTAGACGTATTCCAAATATTAAATTTTATTTCAAAATTTTATCGTTTAAAATTTCACAAAATTTCAACTAATTACGTTATTAAAACAGTTGAAATTTACGGGTCGTTACAGATATCATGGAGACAGAGGAACAATTGACCGCCAGATTTGTTGGAGGGTTGAGAATGCAGATTCAAGACATGGTGAATATGTTTGATCCCAGATCTGTTGGTGAAGCACATCAGAAAGCACTTGCTTGGGAGAAACAAGGGAGATGAGGTGGTGGTGTGTTTACAAATTCTAACAATCCAACGAAAGGGGCTAGTAGCAATGTGAATGTTTCGAAGGCTGTTGCAAAACCGGTCGTTAATGAAGTTGCTAAGACCAGAATCAATAGTGGTATCAAATGTTTCAATTGTCAGGAGATTGGTCACAAAAGCAATGAATGTCCAAAGCCAAAGAAGCGAACGATGATTGCTGAGGTTGAAGATGAGGATGTAGAAGCTGAATGTTCTAATTAACCACATGATGAGGAGGAAGAAATGTGTCGGGAGATGAAAGGTATTCATTGATGATGAAGAGGTCATGTTTAACACCAAAGCAGGAGGAGGAAACAAGCTGGTTGAGGAGTAACATCTTTCAGTCAACATGCACTATCTTGGGAATGGTTTGTAAATTTGTCATTGATGCGGGAAGTTGCGATAACATTATCTCTACAGAGGTTGTGAAGAAGTTGGCATTGAAGACTGAGAAGCATCCGAAACCTTACAAGTTAGCTTGGTTGAGGAAAGGTGGGGAGGTGAAGGTTAGACGTAGAGCTTGTGTTAATTTTTCAGTTGGGAAGAAATACAAAGATGAAATTTGGTGTGATGTTGTAGACATGGATGTATGCCATCTGTTGTTGGGGAGACCATGGCAGTATGATAGGGCTGTGCAACATGATGGACGTACTAACAGTTACAGTTTCATGTTTGAAGGTACTAAGATCACTCTAGTTCCTAAGAAGCGATAACAAGAAGAAAGCAAGTCAGAGGAGGTTAAAGAACTTAAAACTTTGCTATCTATGAAGGAGTTTGTTAAGGAGGTAGAGGAGGAACCTGAAGTATTTTTGTTGATTGGACATGAGAGTCATGAAGTGGTTGAGATTCCTGAAGAAGTGAAACCAGTGCTGGGAGAGTTTGAAAATGTATTTCCTGAGGAGCTACCAACGGAGTTACCGCTGTTGAGAGACATTCAACATCAAATTGATCTTGTTCCAGGAGCTGTGTTACCTCATAGACCACATTAAAGAATGAGTCCAAAAGAACACGAGGAGTTGAGAAGGCAAGTGGAAGAGTTGCTTGAGCAGGGGCGTGTGCAGGAAAGTTTAAGTCCTTGTGCGGTGCCAGCTTTGTTAGTACCGAAGAAGGATGGAACATGGAGGATGTGTACCGATAGTTGGGCGTTGAATAAGATTACTGTGAGATATAGATTCCCTATGCCTAGATTGGATGACTTGTTGGATCAACTTAGTGGGGCTACTATCTTTTCGAAAATTGATTTGAAGAGTGGTTATCATCAAATTCGAATTAGACCAGGGGACGAATGGAAGACCGCATTCAAGACGAGAGAAGGATTATACGAATGGCTGGTTATGCCGTTTGGTCTTTCAAATGCGCCTAGTACATTTATGCGGGTGATGTAGTAGAAGCTCAGAAGAACACTTGCAACATCTAAGGGAAGTGTTGATGATATTGCGACAGGAACAATTTTATGTTGCAACAAAGAAATGCGTGTTCATGACGCATAGTGTTTTATTTTTGGGATATGTTATTTCGGATGGAGGTATACAAGTGGATCAGAATAAAGTTGAAGCAATCAGAAATTGGCCACAACCTAGGACGATTACAGAGGTTAGAAGCTTTCATGGTTTGGCATCATTCTACCGAAGGTTTATTCCACACTTCAGTAGCGTGATGGCTCCAGTTACTGATTGTATGAAAGGGAAGCAATTTTCATGGTCGGAGGAAGCAGGATTTGCTTTTGAGAGGATCAAGGAGCTTTTGACGACAGCACCAATTCTAGTGTTGCCAGACTTTCAGTTGTTGTTTGAATTGCATACTGATGCATCGAAGGTTGGAATTGGAGGGGTGTTGAGTCAGAAAGGTCGTCCTATTGCATATTTCAGTGAGAAGCTATCGGGAGCAAAGATGAGATATAATACATATGATGTGGAATTTTATGCTATCGTACAAGCTATCAAACATTGGATACATTATTTGTTTCATAAAGAATTTGTGTTATATACTGATCATGAGGCGTTGAAGCATATGTAGGGACAGGACAAGATTGCGGCAAGGCATGCTTCATGGATTGCGTACTTACACCAATTTACATTTGTGGTGAAGCATAAATCGGGAATTACGAATAGAGTGGCAGATGCATTGAGTCGAAGGAATCATTTGCTGACTACAATGAAGATTGAAGTAACGGGGTTTGATGTGTTACCAGAACTGTTTGTTGATGATCCTTACTTTGCAAAGTATGTAGATAAAGTCAAGGAGGGGAAGACGGATGAGTTTGTAATGGTGGATGGTTTTCCTTTTAAGGGAAATCGATTATGTATACCGGAGTGCAGCTTACGAATAAAGATTGTGAAGGAGTTGCATGAGGAAGGTCATGTGGGGAGAGACCGTACATTACAGTTGATTTCGCAATCATATTTTTGGCCTACTATAAGAAGAGAAGTAGAGAGGTTCGTGGAGAGATGTCATATTTGTCAAGTTTCCAAAGGGACAGCGACGAATGCGGGATTGTATATGCCATTACCTGTGCCTATTAAACCGTGGGTTGATATCAGCATGGATTTTGTTTTGGGTTTGCCTAGAACTTAAAGGGGAAATGATTCTATATTCGTTGTGGTGGATAGATTTTCCAAAATGGCACATTTTATCACTTGTAAGAAGACAGCTGATGCCGTCCGTGTTGCACAATTATTCTTTAAAGAGGTGTATCGATTACATGGGCTACCTGAATCTATTGTTTTAGATCGGGATACTAGATTTCTAATCCATTTTTGGTTGAGTTTGTGGAAGACAGTTGGAACGAAGTTCAACTTTAGAAGCGCCTATCATCCGCAAACAGATGGGCAAACGGAAGTGGTAAACAGATCATTGGGAAATTTGTTGTGATGTCTTGTGCAGGATAACTTGAAGAGTTGGGATATGAAATTATGTCAAGCAGAGTTTGTACATAATCACACTATTAACCGTAGTACGGGTTTCAGTCCATTTCAAGTTGTATACTCAGCAAGTCCAAAGGGTCCATTGGATTTGACGACAGTGCCAGATCAGAAGGGAGTTGTTAAGCGGGCTAGTGATTTTGTTACTGAGTTGCAGGAATGCCACAAAATTGTTCATGAGCGATTGCTTGCGTCAAATGAGAAGTATAAACAACTGGCAGATAAAAAGCGAAGATGTGTGAATTTCAGAGAAGGTGACTTGGTTTACGCCATGTTGACAAAAGATCGTTTTCCAGTGGGAACGTATAATAAGTTGAAAGCTCGAAAAAACGGTCCAGTGGAAGTCTTGAAGAAAATCAATGAAAATGCATATCAGTTGAGATTACCGGATGATATTCATACGTCTGATGTTTTCAATGTCAAATATTTGATTCCGTATCATGGGGATGAACTTGTTGTGGATGAGGAAGGTGCAAATTCGAGGTCTAATTTTTGCCAACCGGGGGAGGATGATGAAGCGCGATCTGCCAATTTAGGTCGCTCACGACCTAGTGGAACTTTAGGTCGCTCACGACCTAGCGAAGGTCGCTCAAGACCTATGGAAGGTCGCGCACGAGTTAACGGAGTTAATGTTCAGGCATGTGAACGAGCTAACAAGTTAAAGAAAAAGGCGCTCAAACGATCTAACGAATTACTCATTTCTTTAGGTCGCTCTGATCTTTCGAGTACCAGTTTTTATGAATTACGACCTATGCTAGGTCGCAGGGAAGAGTTACGACCTATGTTAGGTCGCGGAAGAGAGATACAACCTATGTTAGGTCGCTGATTTGGATGTCGCTTTATTTTAGGTCGCTGCCTTCTGTTGTTAGGTCGCCCACTACTACATTTCGTTAAGTCGCTCATGGGGTAGGTCGCGTGAAGATCTCCAGAAAGCTATTTCTTAAGTCGCATGAAGTGTTAGGTCATTAACGACCTATACTAGGTCGCTGATGGAGGCTGATGTATTGAAGTTAGGTCGCGTGAGTTGTATTTTAGGTCGAGGCCGATCTATGTGTTGTAAATATGTGATATCATGTGTTGTAATGTGCTATATTTCGTACTGTATTGCTGTGTTGTTTCTTTAGGTCGCAGACGACCTTAGTTAGGTCGTAAGTCGTAAGTGTTAGGTCGGTGCCGACCTAGGTGTTGTAATATGTTGAGTCGTGTTGAGTTGTAACCTCTATAAATAGCGGGGTGGTGTCATTTGTAAAGGAAGTTGATTTTGAATAAAACTTTTGTTTGTTAGCTTTGTGCTTTCATTAAATTGGTAGTTGAGTGTGATCTCCTATCTCCACTTTCGGTAATCGAGTGCGCTCGATTCAACGACTGCTGAAGCCGATTCACGGTATCTAGTGTGCTAGATCAATGTATGAAGAATCGTAGATCTTTAAACACGGTATCGTGCGCGATCAACGTGTTTGAGATAGCTAGAATCCGGCATCTTTTGATCAACGGATTTGGGCCATTCGGTATCTTCTAATCCATCGATCGCTACTTTCACCGATTCATACATTTTGTTATCCGCTGCTGCATCATCTTCTTTAGGTTATGATGTATAAACAAAGTATGTTTGAAAAAGCAAGATTTCTGATTTAAAAGTAGTTTTAAGAATCCTCTGTTCATAAACATCTGCAAAAAAAGAAAATACAGTAAAACCCAAACATTTGTCAAAAATTCAATTTCAACAATTTAGTGCTTCAGGTATATAATATGATTCGTCATGGCAAATGATGAATTTAGGAAGAAAAATCACAATTTTTAAATAAGTTTTGGTGAGATATTTCGAAGATGATCAGGAAATGGGTTTTGGGCTATTTCTAGTTGCCGGAGGACTTGGGGTGGTCGGGGTTTTGACTAGAGGTAGGAGGAAGCTCGGCGATGTCAGGAAAAATGCTTGGTGGAATTCTAGACCACCATGGTGAACGGGCGACGGCGAACTAGGGTTTTAAGTCCAGTTTTCGCCACACTTTTCTTAAAGGCATTTCGTAGTTGAGGGTGAATCAGACTTGACTGGAGCGAGTGGGATCGGGGCGTGGGACTGCGGCGGAGGTTTTGATCGATCGGCGAAGTCTCTAGCGACCTGAGGCGGCAACGCGAGGTGGATTGTGGATCGTTCTGGGTTTTGTGTTGACATCGACATGCTCGTTTTTGTTTCCAAGCGTAAACGTAGGTGCTGGGTGGCCATAGCGTTTGTAGGGGTTGTCGACGACACGTCGAAGGTCGCGGCAGTGACCAGAGGTGATCGAGGCGAAGGTGTACGTGCACATGTACATCTGGTGTCAGGTTTGAGATGATGGAGTTTGCCTCGAAGTTGATTTCGAGGGGATGTAGCATTGGCTCGAGAATAGGTATGGGTTTTACTCGCGTATGTTTTTAAAGGGTTAAAAGTTTAAAATTTAAATCAGAAAAAAATTGGTACGGGAGTTTACTCGGTAAGTCTCGAGGAAGTTTTGCATTTGACTCGGGTGTGACTCGGGTAAAGTTTGAGTTTGTGCAATTTTGTAAGATAACAAGTTTTAAATTCTGAAACAAATCAAGTTTAAACAAACTATGTTAAACAACTTCTCTTTAGTGTTTAAAAGATTAATTATTTGATTTAAGTAATTAAGGATAATTTATTTAATGATTAAAGTTGATTAATTGAATGATTAGTTAAAGGATAATTAATTAATATGGTTAATTAATTAAAGCAATTAATTTGAAGATAATTAATCAAAGATTAATTAATTAATGTAAGTGGTTAGGGATGATCACTTATTGAAATTTTATTAATTAAATGGTAATTAATTAATTAAGGGTTAAATTATTAATTAAAGACAATTAATTAAATGGTGAATTAAATAATTAAAGGTTAATTATTTACTAATTAAAGGTTGATGAATTATAATTAAAGGTTAATTAATTTATTATTAATGGTTAATGAATAAATGATTAAAGAATAATTAATCCAAGTGATTTGTAATTTATTGATGTTAATTAACCAGGATTAGTAATTCATAAGGAACTAGTGCGTGGCCCGTGCTACGCACACGGGCAACACCATAATTATACTGAGATGGTCGTATTATATTTGTATTACGTGGATGAGTTTTGCTTACATTGGTGTATTTGTATTGAACACTAATGCAAATTGAAAATAGGATGTTTTCTGCAGTTACTTTTATTGAAAGAAGATTATATTCTTAAATATTCATGTTCATATATTGTTATGATTAGTGTAGAATATTTTATCTAAAGTGTTTGTATGTATTTGAAGGTATGTTGTTTTCATATAATACTTACGTTTGTGACAATGATACTGTAAGTTAGTTGAATTTTAATATACCGGTCAATTAGGATCAACCATGCTTAAGTCTATTAATGGATTCCCAAATCCATTTGCACCTGAATATGAAAAATGAATACATATATGGTAGTTAGGAAGACAAATGTTTATGTGAGTATGAAGCCATTCGTATCCCAAAATTAACCATGTGGTTTTAATCAAGTTTGCAGTTTATATATTTTAATTTATTATACTGAAGGATATGCGGTTATTATTTATTAGGTAATGGTTTATATTATATACATCTAATGCACTTTAACTTCTCAAAACTAATTATTAGCATCATATTTGTTATTTTTTGTATTTTTCTAAACAATAAGACTGAATTTTTTAAGGTTAACCTAAAATTTCCGATGTACGTTTTTAGATTTATCAGCATCAGCAAATATGATAAACAGTTTGTATCCATCCATGTCTGCAAACAAAAATATCTGATATCCAAAAATAGTTGTGAATGCGGTTATGACGCTATTCTTATCTGAAAGTATCTATTGGCAGACCTAGCCAAGCCTACAGATTCGCAGTGCTCCCATCCAAGATTCAAATGAGTAGAGGGTCCATTTTAAGTGATTATTACTATCAATAATTTTAAGGTTTATAGTCTTACGATAAGATATTTAGTCGAGGTGGTCTTCAATTTTTCAATACATCGAATATCATTAAAATAACACCCAAATATTCAATTGTCCAAATGGACATGCAAACTGGCTTAAAATTATTTTATGTTTATTTCTAATATGATTTCATACACTTCCTCAAACAGAAGATAAAAGGTGAACATGCAACCCACCACCAAATTGTTTACTTGAAAAAGCCAAGAACAAATTGAACATCCGATGCAAACATGTAACAGATGCAAACATGTACAAATTGTTCGATTGTAAAAGCAAAGAGCAAAGAACATCAGATGCAAACATGTACAAATTGTTCGATTGTAACAAAATAAACATAGAACAGAGTACTAATGCTGCATATATAGTTTATAGAAAATAAATGAAACATTCTTACAATGAGAAAATTACAACATAATTACACATAAACTTAGCAAAAAATATAGATTCTCCTTAGAACTTCGCTTTACACTTGTATAATTGAAGTGCAAATGATAGAAAGCCATGTATTGAATAAACTTTTTTGTCAAACAAAGAATGCAAGTGTGATCCATGCTACCTTGATGGGAAGCATTGGAAGTCATGGATGTAACTTCTATGGATGAGTCATAGTAGCCAACGATAGGTTTGAAGTTTCCCTGTTTGATACCTAAAATCTAATTTTGTAATGCTATATAATTTTAAATAGGAATAGCAACAAAATTGTTTAATTTGTTAAAGAATCCCAAATCATAATCATTACATGGTTTCACTTCCAAGTACATGTCAAGTAGTACATAAATTTGTAAGCAGTTATATATTTAAACTTCTCTTGGATTTATTATGTCCTTCCTCTTTACTATGTAGCTTTGTGTTGATAAGTTGAATAGGAATCCTCACATTAATTTTATTCCAGTAGTACCTGATCCATTATCATGCTTTAAATCATCCATCACCAGATCATCCGGTGAAAAAACACTATCAAATAATGAAATATTATTTGTTTTTGAACTTTCTAAGTAATAACATAATACATAGCATTTTGATAGTAATAAAATAAATATCAGAAAATATTGTGCATAGTGAATTATTTGCATGTAAACATAAATGATACCTTGTTCTCTAAGGAAAAGGGATATGCCTATAGATGGTTGATCTAAAGATACTGGGATTGAACCCTTATAGCATAAGTTAGGAGTTAAGACACTCAATTTCCAAGGGAAAAACGTAGATGATACAACAATTGGCCGTAGTTTCTATTGCTTCATATGTACATACATATATATGAACAACTATTAATTGCAAATTTAGAGTAAACAATTGCTTCTAATAACGGCTAATTACAAATTACTCACAGTACATAGACATAGTTGTATGACTACTCATTATCAAGGAATTAAACAAACAATTATCCATAAAACGAAAGCGGTAATGTAAAATACAATTAATATAAACAATATTGAGTCATCTTGAATGCAGTTTAACTTAAATTTAAAATGAAATATAGATTTGCTATCAGAAGCTAAGCTAGGACACAATTGAATCAGTGATGGGATCCTAAAATTTTAAATCGGTCATGTATCAATACATTAATATTTGTTGTCTCACGGTAAACTTCCAGATTTTATCAACCTAATCATAATTTGTTACATGTTAAGTTACTGCAAGCAATTATATCAATATTTATGAAAAGCGATGGTCTGTAAGGCATGATGATATACTATTTTATTGCAAGAAAATATATCAATATTTATGGAAACGAACGATAGTCTGTAAGGTATATCAATATTTATGCAATCAAATGACAGATATTGCAAGCAAGACTCGATCCCCTTATCCATGCTCTTCCTCCTTGTTCTCTGGTTGAAGCTCATTCAACTATCACTGGTTGCTGCAATCAAATGCAAAAATCTCTGCATCTCATACAAATGCACTGTCCAACAAATTTCCCCAGTCAAGCTATGCTTCGGCCATTTATCGGTGATCAGCCTAGTCATTCTTAAGATGCAGTCCAAGTCGACCAGTCTCCCACCTATGCTTCGGCCATTTATCAGTGATCAGCCTAGTCATTCTTAAGATGCAGTCCAAGTCGACCAGTCTCCCACCTATGCTTCGGCCATTTATCAGTGATCAGCCTAGTCATTCTAAAGATGCAGTCCAAGTCGACCAGTCTCCCACTAACACATAAACTATTGTGGCATTGCATGTGCCTGATCCTCAACGAATTGTTCCTGAAGCTCTTGTTATAGGCTGTGAATATGCACACTCAGCACATCCAACAACTGGCGTTGAACCGCCATGTTATCAAACACACGTTGTCCCTGTTCGCATGGTGATGCTTTAGCTGCTCCATAAGTTCAAGATGTTGCAATGGTCCAGGCTTATGCGTAACCATTGCAGTTTGATGTGCATCTTCTTGTCCAAGTGCAGCCTCTATCTACTGCACATTCATACACGACTTCATCATCGAATGTTTCAGCAGATATCATCTTTAACCGAGTTTTGAACCTACACGTGTTATCTAGTGCACCTTCTATGCATGACCAATAATATTCTTTCTCATAGCCTTATCCATAAAAATTACATTACAAACGCTCGGGTTTTCCAGCATTATCCTCTATTTTGCTTCAATCTGATGCGTTGGCCTGTGTGCTATTGCAAGTCCATGCTCAGTCAGTTGAGTTTCATGATCAGCACGTTTCCTACCAGGCATATGTGGATATGCTGTGTGTCCTCCCTGATCCCCTACATATCGTTGCTTCCACACTTATAAACCTACTCATTCAGCAATTCATGCACGTGGTGTGCATGCACAACATGCTTAATTATGTGCAAAGATTACTTCCCCTATTTCTGCTCTTTCAATTCAAATCTGGAGTATAATAAACACAGTAGTAAAAAGTGAAGTGTGTTGCATCAATTGAAAGAAAAGAAAATCATAATAAATCTGAATACCAACTCCTGTATATCACTGAAATTTTTTTGAACCCAGAAGTAATTAGCAGAGCAAGGATTAAGCCACTAATACATATAACAGAAAGCTCCTAACGAATAAATGAATTTTAGTATATAGAAAACCTATGTATGTACATTAAAAACCAATGTATATGAAGTAATAAAAGAATGTAACTAACTGTCATAAGCAGATGCAATACATACAAAAAGAAAAGATGTTCTACTTAGTGGCATCGAGCTTATGTAATACTTCATATATACAAAAGTTGTCAGATCAGTTATATGTTAATATTCTAAGAAGTTATGAAGTCATCTGAAGTAATGGTAATTATTTTCCAAAATGCCACCATTTTTTCTTCTTTTTTGTTTCCATTTCTAGAAAATCCGAATATCAAATTAAAAAAGAAGAAGATCATATGCAGTGTTTAATGTAAGAAAATTGTTACATGCTTACCTCCTTCTGGGTATATAGAACTGTAATGAACCTCGGCCCAAAAGCTTAAGAAAATAACTACAATATAGAAAAAAGATACATGAAAATAAATCAATAACAACCTCATAAATAAAATCTCCAAGGCTTCTCGTGATCTTCTTTCTTTCTAATCTATTCAGCTCGCTTTATTAATATAATACAGTATAACAGATTCGTTCAATATTAATAAAAAAAGACTATTCCATATCACACACCTCACATTTAACAATCACTCCTCTGTTTCTTAACCTTTGCAGCACAGAACAAACACTACTACATTCCTTTCTTACTTTTTACCTACCAGTAATTATTATTCTTCCTCTGTCTCTCTCTAAACCTCTCCTGACCATGCACAAGTGCAATCCGATGTGCACCCCAGGCTTTGTCAATTAATAGTCACGGCTTCTCTTACTGCACTACTGCATGCTCATGATACGCACGATCTAGAAAGCCAAATCCCCAATCTGAAGCGTGACCTAGTGTGCAAGCTTCCCTGGTTCAATTTACTCATGCCCTCTCACCACAAATGTCCATGCCATTTATAAGCAACACTGTGATAATAAAGAGTTGTTGGATCAGTGCATATAGAAAGATTGCAAATGACATAAAAGGCATCTGAGTTAAATCAAACCGAGGATTAAGGAACAATAACAAAGACAAATATCTAAGTACACATGTTAATGATTATAGGAAAAAACAGCATTAACAAATGAACTACTATCGCCATTTTCATGGTATTCACAAATTCTTCAGAGTAGACAGTCACAGTCAACATCAAATTATTGATAATATTCGATTAAAAAACCTAAGATAATTGGATGAACACAAATATGATTCATTGCAACATATATCATATTAAGGATAACTAATTTTTTGCACGGTTAGTTATTCCAAGAAAATACTTTTTGAGCTATTAAATAATATAAAAAATAAGAGAATTAATACGATGCAAAGTTGGCAACAGCTAGTGGTATCAAGGTTGTAAAAATGACATCCCGATAACATAATTTAAAATTAAATTCCTTTATCCATTGAACCACAACCAACAACAACTAAAATAAGAACATCATAATTACTTTATCCTTAGATGAATATTAACCAAATGAATTATATCCATTGTTACTTTGTGTCAGATTCAAGTATGATGAAATCTGGTAGTCTATCAAATTTACAAACCAAAGAGATATATTTTTCCTTAAACTTGACAAATACTTTTTGCTTAAATTAAAAAGTTACTATCTAAACATACTGAACAGAACTGGAACATGTACAAAAAATGGAATAAAACATCATTGTCATCTTCATATCAAACTTGACAAATACTTTTTGCTTAAATTAAAAAGTTACTATCTAAACATACTGAACAGAACTGGAACATGTATAAAAAATGGAATAAAACATCATTGTCATCTTCATATCAAACCTCCAATTTTATGAGCTATAAATCCATTCTACTTTGCTTTGAGAAACAAACTTGTTTGACTATTTTTAATCGGTAGTTTACAAATCCTAAAGAATGCAGTTAGTCAGCAAACAAATAATATAAATGATTGGAAGAAAAAATTCATCACTTTTTACTACCGAAATATCTATCGTAATATTGCTCTATAGTGTATTTTGAGCTTAAAGCTTTTAGTTATTGTTGTTGAAAGTCCTTTAATCATAACTGGTTTGGAAAATGAATATTGATGAAAATGGAAAATTTAGTGTAATAATAAAATTTATTTGCAGGATAAAGGTGATTGATACTAAGTCTGTACTCATACATTTCATTTAGAACTAAATGTCAAATCATATCAACAATAGACTGAATATTTGTCATTTTCTAGTTACAAAAACAATAATATTTAGAAATTTTTACTGTTGAATGAAAAGAAGAATTCACAGTAATCTCCATTAAGATAAGTTTTAGAAAAACTATAGAACAATTTAGTAATTTGTTGGAGTATCTTTTAAGAACAAAGTAGAAAGTTACAATATTTTTTCAGGCACTCCTAATATTAAACCGAGAAATACAAATTGTTCGTTTGCATACATTTATGACAAAATAAAACATCACTTTTGGGTGGGCAGTCAATTTCATGAGTTAAAGCATATTCATTACCTACAATAAGGAAGAATATTATTATACTACTCTTGGCTTCAAAGGAAAAAAAATTCATCGGTCCAACTTAAATTTTTGTACTACAGTTTAAAATTTGAAGTGATTACAGTAGCCTATGCAGTAAAACAAATATTTACCAAAATACGATCGTATGGATAAAAAGTTATTTATAGTTGTGTGCATGAGTGATCGTGTTAGGTTATCCTTGTGTTGCAATGCAAACACAGTTTTTGCAATTTTTGAACAATGCAAAAACTGGTAAGAAATGATATATCTTCAACCAAAAAAACCCATAAATTGACCATGACTATGTGTTCATTATTCTTTGTTATATAATCAGGCCAAGTCATACCCAAACAAATTGTGGTTACACGAATTTATGGAAAATTCATATAATAAGTCGACGAATTTCAGGTGTTACTTTATAATAAACGTTGCATTATTTAAGAGTGCACAAATACCCAAATCATGTAGATTCAGTAAGAATTCTATATGTAAGATTAAATCGATGTTAAAAGCTAATTATGGTTTTGATTTTCACTCATCTGGTGTCCACATGGCGAAAACCGTTATTCTACATAACAAAACCATAATTATAATATATATATATATGTATGTATGTATGTATTAAAAATAGAATAAAATGAATCAAATGATTATGTAAGGTACTTACCACAGGTCCACAACTATGGTATAACGTCACATATAAAAATATTAAATTGCCCTTCATAGTTGGAAGTTGATGGATTTTAAGGAAATTATGTTTTTAATATATCTTATCGTATAATTGAAATAACTTCATTTATATAATATAAAAAATTAACTCCACTTAAGCCGTTTACATTGTCATGTATTAAAATTTTCTTTTACACCGTCAGTTAATAAAAAGGTTAAGCACTTTGGTTGAATGAAATGATACATGAACATTTTCTAGTGGATAATCTATATCAAATTTTCTTATTCCTGTTGATATGATTCAGAAGATATTTTTATTGAATTCTTGAATCACCACATGATCGATGTAAAGGAATAATTGCTTCTAGTAGCAGCTAGTAGGAAAATATTACTATGTTGTGACCCCAATTAATTGACACTGACTTTTTTTCTTATACCATCGGATGAATTTATTTATGCAACATACAACGTGTATTTGGTACTCATAATTAGGATTTCCTAGATAATACTTCATAGAACATTATATGTTTTTATAATAATTAGATCCACTTACAGTACAAAAACATAACCAAGATTATAAGTGGATTAACCATTACTTCTCAAGTTAATCAAAAATGGTATCTAATTCTGATCATTAATTTCAAAACATATAGAATTATTATGCAAAAATATGATAGCTAAACGGGAAAATCCTTGAAAACTACAATTGATTAGTAGTTCAATCGGTTGTGGTTAAAGCAGATATACCTATTAAGGCTTTTAATTCATCTCCTAGACATCCAAATTTAAAAACAGAGTACAATAAATGTGTGAAAAAGATAATAATGAGACACATGACATGCAAAGCAATAATTTTTAGGGGTAGAATTTAAAGCTACATCAAACCATTGTCCTGTATGGCCAAAACAAACCCAACATCTACAGTTTGTTTCATATCTATCCACAATTATCAGATTAAGGAAAAATGGTATATCGGAGAGAGTAGGTGCAGCCGATGATCAGATTATATTGAACAATAACCATTTGGAATAACCACTTCCTAAAAGAGAACTACAAACATTTTGCAGATTATATACTAAACAACATTTCGGGCCAAGCAAACAGTAACTGAATAATTTTAAGATTTATCCACCGTTGTCAAATTTAAAAAAGGGTATGTGGCATATCGTAGGAACAACATATCATCATATCAAGTTTTACCACATAACCTAACGATGGTGTATTTAATGGTATGAAAACTGCTTAGGTTATATGGAACCAACAACCAATTAAGCATGAATTAGTAATTGAATATAGTTTTCAAAATAAATAGCCAGTAAGCAACCTATCATTTCAGTAAACATGCCTATATCGAATATTTGGAAGCTCGTGTGGGAGGCTTGTATTGGTCAGTGATAGTGAAACAGTAAACGCACAACTGAATGCGATGTAGTATAATAGGAAAAATCAAGCCAATGCAACATTCATGAGTATGTAAACAGTTGTCAGAACTTAGGGATTTAAAAAACCAAAGTTGACCAATTGAAACACCCAAATTAGAATAGTAGACGTAAATAATGGTGCAAAAATAGAGTTATGAGACATATGACATCCATATCAATTTTTTTTCAAGGCTCTAACTTAAGGCTACAGTGGACCATTGTCATGTAGGGAAAAACAAAACCAAACATGTGAAGTTTCATATCTATCAGCAATTGTGTAGGAAATAGTTGGTACAATAGATAATCAAATTATATCTACCAACGAAACACATAAAATAATTAACATTCAACTGCTCAGTATCTCAAGTACTAAAAAAGCGTGGGTTTTACAGAACCTGTAATCAGTTAAAAATGAATTAATTTTTTGAAACACAGTTAACAAATAATGCCTGGCCATTATGATGCCAACTCCCCAAACATGTATAATACAGTTAGTGTGAATCTGGTGTAGTTGAATTGATTTGGGAAATGTTACAAAAAAACATAATTAGTGGTTGCTCTGACTGTGATTTAAAACAATATAGAAATTCTTGATAATGAAATCTTCAGAAAGCATATGAAATACAGGTTAAGAGTTAAGGAATAAAACAATAATGATGGAAGATTTGAAACAATCGATTTCAAAAATAAAACTACATGCATTTACCAGATTATTCACTAAATACATTTCAGGCCAAACAAACAGTTACTACAAAATTTTAAGATTTACCCACCATTATAATTAGAAAACAGTATGTAGCAAGAAAGAAAAAAGGGTGTATGTACCATAAAGTAGGAACATTATATCATAAAATCGGGTTTTATGTAACGACCCAGTATTTTGAACCATTCACATCCATTATAAGTGTAACGACCCGACTTCCTATGCCCAGGAAATCGTATCGTTTTGAAGAAAAGAAAGAGGTGAGAAAGTAGAAAAGAAAGAGAAGAAGAAGAAACAACATCAGAATCTCAACAGCGGAACGAATAAAATATAATATATCACATAAATTAATACATAGTATCATATACATCAGAGTACACAGACAATACAGCAGATACTAGACAGTTATAAACACCTGTCTAGTTAATACAACTCACACATCACAGAGATACAACACAGCGGAAATACAAAATAAACTCTAATCACAGCGGAATCACTATGTATCTACACGCTGAAGCCTCCTGCTCCATTGCTCCTCCAGAGTTCGTCAAAGCTAACCTGAATCCCTTGACTACCCGTAAAAATTTGGGTACCCGAGAGTTTATGAAAAACAGAAATAAACTTCGGGTCAGACATGGGTCTGGTATGAGTAACAGGTTAAAGTTGTTTAACTTTAAAAATCATTTGAAAACAAAAGGTATCACGTAAGACATCCCACACATAAACATGGAAATGTTTTTACCTTACGCTAACCAAAAACATTTGATAGGAAATCCGATGATATTATAATAGTGTCTAGGGTTTCCAAGTAAATAGAAAATAGCTGAAATTGTTACATCTATTAAATTCCAGCATACTAGCCACAAAGTGGGTAATACAATCAAAACCGTAGGGTCACGTAGGGAAATTGGATTTCCATCAATGGCTGGGCTACTGGGGTACCGCCCGTCACAGTACGTGGTCTAGATCACCGTACCGAGGAGTACGCCCGCTCCCTTGCATCACAAGGCCGGACCCATCCCTTACTGGACAGTTCCAAATAAGATCACCCCACAGTTGGCGCGACCAACCGTACACTAAACCGAAATAAATAGGGACATCTAGACAGGGGTAAACCTTACTCTCAAGTGGGGCTACCCACGAAGCCTTGCTGCACCTCCCCTGTTTTAGCCATTCCCGGTTGATGAGGCTTGAGGTCACGATTACCTTTACAGAACTCATCTCTTAGAATGCTCATCGTCCGCCTGACGATGTTCTGAAAGCATTCAATCCATACAAGTTCGTTCCGGGTTCGAACGAAACCGAAGGCATTACCTCGTTACACTCGTATTGGAATCACCCTCAGAGTTAACGACAATAACCCTTGCATTCTGAATCACCATCTCGAACCTATAAGTACTATCTTCGTCAAAACTCATTACGGAATCACCCACAGAGTTATACTGACGTATAGTTCTTATACCTCGAGTCTTCACTTGCTCCATTTGAATTTCACGACCTAACGTTATTTTGGATCGATGTGGTATTCGGGTCTCCAGACCTGGAATCCCGGTATACGGAAACCCGATCCCGGTCTCATCGAAATCCAAAACGTGTCTTTTAAGGCCAAGTTGTTTTAAAGGTTATAAAACAATTCAAATCAAATTATCTATATCAACAGATAGATAAATCACAATATCACAGATAAATAATTCACATATCAGTATAAATGGATGATCTATATCACTATCATATTCAACAAAGCATCCATATCACAAACAAATACTACTCATCTCATATCTGAGATCAAATCAATCAATCAATGGGATATCAACATCAACCATCATACATAAGCAAGGATAATAATCATATCATTGATAATTAATCTAAAATGAATTAAATTAATTACCTTACCCTTAATTAATTTAAAGTTAATTAAATTAATCATTTCATCATTATTAAACTTGCTTATTACCATTAATTAATTAATTATCAATTAATTAATCACCATCCCATTATTCATTTTAAATTAATCAACCCTGATTAATTATCTTTAATTACATTGAAGTAATTATCTTCAAATTATTTCCACTGATTAAATTGCTTTTAACCACAGATAGAAATTTGATCTATACATTACCACATTTATTAATTAACTAAAGTTAATTATATTATTTAATTGATTACATTAATAAATCTCTTATTTATTAATTATATCAGATGAATCCATTTTAATTCCAACATTAATTGGTCTCAAATTACATTTCCAATTTCATTATATCGAAGACATTAATTACTAACTAAACCAAAATATTAATCACTCCTTGATTAATCACATATAGTGATTTAACTCCCTTAATTACTTTATTAATTACACTTCATAATTAATTATCTCAAATTAATCTTTTTGATTTATCTTACAAAGTAATTATACTCAAATTACTCCGTTAATAAAACAACATCCCGTTAATTACATTATGTAATTATCCATCAATTACTTCCTTAAGAAATTGTGCTTATCACATCATCAATCTGATTAATCCAAATTAATTAAAATAAATTAATTAACTCGAACAATCAAATTACTCAATAAATTATAATGTGTAATTAATTCCTTAATTTCTTCCCATTAATTAATTACACTTAAACAATTACAATGTTGATTATATTAATTTAATCTAAATAAATTAATGAAAAATCAATTATATTAATTAATTATAAGATAATCTAGTTAATGACCTTCATTAACATTTATTTAATTACTTTTTTTTTTCTAAAGTAATTAACTATATGAATCATTATTAATTATAAGTTAAATTAACCATTCCTTAATTAATTAAAGTCTAATCTATGATCTTTAATTACATTTAATTATTTAAACTTATAATTACATATTTAATCAATAGAAATTATCAAATATCATTCTAATTATCTCTATAGTTAACGAATTAAATCTTAATCTTTATTACTTAAGGAAACTCATTTCTCATTATTGATTCAATTTTCACTTCAATATGTCTGAACACATTTATTTCTTTTTTTGAAACTAAATTAAAACAATTCTTCGTTATGAAGAATTTTAAATCAAATTTTCTTAAATTCTAAATATTTGAACTTATTTAAAGTATTTAAATTTATAAATATTTCTTCACTTCAAAATCTGGAATTTAACTTTCTTTAGTCTTAGTTAAATTTTGATTCAATTTGAAACTCAACAGTTTAAAACTGTTAATTGGGTACAGTTTAAAAACTGTGAACAAAGACTACCCGAGTTCCCTCTAAGTTTACTTCGAGTAAAACATAAAAAGGCTCGAGCAAAACTAGGTTCTACTCGAGATATTCTCGAGTATTTTCTCCCTACCCAACCCAAACTCAACAGGAACAAGAATGCACGGTATCGCTCGCGTGCACGTGCACGGTGGCGCCGTGCCCCTCAGGCCATCGTCGACGATCTCCCCTGTCGACCATCGCCCAACCACTCCAGACTCTCGATCGAAATCGAGTGATCGACCATACCTGGAACCAAAACACAGCTCCTCCACCTCAGCCTGGAACCACATCGCATCCGCAACCCTTCCATCAGAAGACCTGAAACTCCAGCCACCCCCTCGTCAACACCTTCCCTACCACCTCGCCAAAGCTCGTGACACTCGATCGCCTAATGACGTCGTATGAAACGAAAGGACTCAACGTCTCAAAACTAGGTTTAGGAAAAGGAATCGCTTGCCACCGCCGCCACAGTGAACGTGAGCACCTCCGGTTATTTTTCCCATCATCGCCATAGACCCCTCCACCTCCACGCGAAGACCCGAACTCGACAGAGCCTCCAATCGCCTAAACTTGATCGAAAACTCCATTTTCGATCAACCCCAAACTGCTCTTCCCCCACTCCACTAAAAATTATGATATTTGTTTTAAAAATCCTATTTTTGTATATAGATTCACTTTGTAAACTTTGAATTCTTAAACAAGAAATTTGGTTTGAACTTATTTTAAAGTGTTACTTAGTTTCTTGACTTCCAGTGGCAAACTACAGGTTGTTTCAACTTATATACATTTTTAACACTTAGCTTATAACTAAACAAACAATATTTGTTTACATAATAAGTTCCAACAATTTCTAGATCAAGAGATGATGTTTTGTTAACATAACTACTTAAAGAAATAAGTAACAGGCAACATACTTATCAGAGTATCAGGTGTACATATATACACAGATTTGCACAATCAAATATATACAAAATAGATATTATCACAGAGAAACAGAACATACTTCATATTAATCTTAAGTTATATTTTTAAATAAAATGTTACTCACCAGTAAACAAAGAAGAATAGAACTTTTTTTTTTCTTTGCAAGCAGTTTTGAAATTCTTTGAGGAAACTGGAAACTGTCCCCTGCCTTGATCTTCAGACATCTTGCTCTTGTTTTATTTGTAGTTGCTAATAATGTTTTGATGAAGGCTTGTTTAAGCTTTTCAAATGAAGTTTACATTAGTTCATTTCAGTTCGAACTGAAATGGAAAGGGATAGAAGAAAAAATGGGTTCCAGCTTGAAGTATGTAGAAGGTTACAGGCTTTGTATTATATTTTTTTCTTTAAAACAAAAGGTCAGAGATATTTTGGAGAATGGTGGCTGAGATGAAATTTTATACAACTCGAATTGATTTTCTTTTTGGCTGCCAAGGGTAAGGGCATTAAATGCTTTGTACCGTGATGTCTCATTTTCTTATATATATTTTTTTTCTTGCTTAGCTTCACTCACAAGCTACAAAAATATTATACTTTGCTAATTTCTTTTGATTCTGGTTGCCTGCAATATCATCATTCGAACATCAGTTTTATACTATGCCAGCTTTGCTCTTTGTTTCTTCAACTATGCAGATTTTATAAAGGCTGGAAATCTTCTTTAGTGCTATGTTTTCTTGCTTACATTTTAAAGTGTAGTTGAAATATAAGTGAATGTTAGTTCCATTGTTCTCTTGCCTAGTTATTATTTCCTCTAGTTTGATTATGTAGTGTAAATGTTCTGTTATCCTAGTATGATGTTTTATTAGTTAGTGTATTTGTTTTATAATTTATAAAGCTATGAAATCTTACCAATGTATTGCTTAATATGTTGTTTGATTTGTATAATGGGTTCGTTGTATAATTTATAAACTATAAAATTTATCTCAATGAAGTCGTTCCATTTGTATTATTGTTAATTTGTTATTTTCAATATGTATATTGGTTACTTATATTATTGTATTGTATTTCTAGCTGAATACTTTATACTATTTCTACTTAAA
The DNA here is from genome assembly GCA_030737815.1 of Allium fistulosum. Lineage (NCBI taxonomy): Eukaryota > Viridiplantae > Streptophyta > Magnoliopsida > Asparagales > Amaryllidaceae > Allium > Allium fistulosum. The sequence goes on from CM060904.1 coordinate 54,713,511, forward strand.
AATATCATCCAAATAAATTACAACTTATAAATTTGAAACGGTTCATAAAGAAATTATATTTTTATTAATACTATAAAAGTTCGTTTATCAACATTTAAAAAGATTAAACAAAAGAAATCATTTATTTTATAATATACCCAAAGTAACATTTGACAAATTGAATTAAAAACTCATATATATTCTTCAACTAAAATTTAACAAGTTATACTTTTGTAAAGAAAAGAAAAATGAAATTCTTTATTAATAAATATAAATCTAAGCCAAATTAGAATAAGCTTAAAACAATTTAACCATTTATCTGAATATTTAACACCATATATATATTTATCAAATAGCTTTGAAAAGTCATTCCAAAATAAATAATAATTTCCAAATCACTAATATATATATATAAGCAATTTGAAAACAAAATTTATCAATAAAAATTAAAACAGAACTTACCTGTCTACGATATATACCAGTATATATATTCATTATAAACAGAAAAATCATTTATTAATTTTAAAAGATATAACTCACCAATATGATATTTATCAGAAGAAAATATCAATTCAAGTTTATAGTTCAAAAATATATCCAATCAATTTAATATTTAATATAAATTATTAAATTGATATTGCTCGAAATTCCGGGTCGTCACATTCCTTCCCCCTTAAAAGAATTTCGTCCCCGAAATTTAAACAAAGGTAATTTAATAATTTATTTTAAATTTTAATTTAAAACACATGTATATATCAATTAATGCTAACAACCATAGCATCCAATCAACAAATCTATCTATCCAAACAAAAAATCTGGACCAGATTCTCTCGAGTTTCCCCGAGTACAAATACCGGGTTACTCGCTCTATAGAATCCAAACAGGAAATATCTCTAAGCTACCGAGCTCCTACTCCTCTAGATCTACAGAACAAGGCAGGCTATCAGACTACAGACGAGTCAGACTCACAACCAACTCTCCTGAACTGCTGGTTCCAAAAACCAAAAAATAGAATCTCACACGTACTCCCTCAGAGATACGCGAAACACAACGAATCCCAGCTATCCAAACTGGCAATTCACTCCAGAAGAACAAACACTAACTTCTCCAGAACACAGAGAAAAATCCAGAACAACTCGGAGCTAATTTCCCAGACTTACCAAACTAAACAGCTCCTTCAATCAGAGAAAACTCATTCAGAATCAAATCTCCGATTCTGAAATCCAAATTCTTCTGTCTCTTATCTACCAAACTCTTCGGACGATCCAAATCTGCCTTCATCACTACCAATCAGCTAAACCTCTGCTGATGCCTTTCAGAACAAATCTGAATCCAAAAACAATCCAGTAGACGATCTTCTCCCTATCAATCAAAATCAGGAACACAATCCCTACCATTATCCATAGAAAACAACTTCTCCTTTCCCAGAAAAGAAAAACAGACGCACTCCCAACTGCTTCCGCTGCACAACTCTGATATGGTAGATGAAATATAGATGATGCACACAAGCACAAACTCCCACTAATACCATCTGTGACGGACCTAGGCTTTGCAACCATCAGTCATCAATCACAACTGGTAAGCTCCTCAACTATTCCGAAAATATGGTTCAACAGATCCATAAAGAGAAAACTCAGAAGTTCCTCCAAAAACCATCGGTACCATTCTTGGAATACAGTCGATACCAAACTAAATCTCCAGATGTTAACAAAACACTGACTTCCATCCATTACCGCTCAATTATAATTTGTTTGTTTATTCATAAATTTAGTTTTCAATAAATAAATTTTGTTTCCCAACACTTATTACTTCCAGTCCACTTCTATTAATTCTACACTTCACTTTCATTTGACATGATTTAGTTACATTCCAATTTAATTCAAACTTTAAGTTTTCCAAACCCATTTATTTATTTCACAACATTTTAAATTTACTTCCAGAGTTTAAGCAATTTCCAAAGTACAAAATCTCCTTTGAAATCAACTATATCCAAAATTCTTTGGCAATTCAAATATTCTTTTGAATTTCAAAACCAAACCCAGTTCACAAACAATTCCAATTTAAAATAATTTGGTAGCAAACTTTTCTCTCGGAAATTCGAAAACGAACATCGATGATGCTGCAGTCACCACCGACGTTATTTTCTAACAACCAAAAGAGTTCAAATGCTTTTATTTCCTTTAAACATCTCAAATATTTTAAATTTTAAATCTTTCCAGATTTCATATCCAACTCAAAAATATCCTTGAAATAATACCATATTTTTTTCCAGAACCTTTGAAAACACTTCCAAATCCAAAGAATTTAAATTTTCTCAAAATTCCAGATCCATCCAATTTCTATTCAAACATTACCCTGGAATTTTATTTCAATTGCAAATCACATTTATAATTCACATTTACAAAATTCCATTTGGTTATATGAATTTATTTCTTGACTATTGATTAAATTCCAATTCTTATTAAATTTTCCCAATGACAATGATAATCGTTCATATTATCATTTCCTAACAATCAAGCAACCATACATAACTATAAAAATTTTCGAAAATCATTTCTTTTATATACAAAAATAATTTGGGTAAAATTATTTCATTTACCCTATTTTAAAACAATATTGTGTCGGTTTATCTTGTTAAGAGTTTAGAAATTCCTATCGATATTGTGGCGTCCCACACACCGACCAAAATCTATAAACACCTAACCGATAAGTCAACACAATATAAAACAATTTTATATTCACTAACAAATACGCTCTCTCAGGAAAGAAATCACTTAAGAGCCTAGGTATTCGCTCAACCTAGTGCTCTGATACCACCTGTAACGACCCGACTTCCTATGCCCAGGAAATCGTATCGTTTTGAAGAAAAGAAAGAGGTGAGAAAGTAGAAAAGAAAGAGAAGAAGAAGAAACAACATCAGAATCTCAACAGCGGAACGAATAAAATATAATATATCACATAAATTAATACATAGTATCATATACATCAGAGTACACAGACAATACAGCAGATACTAGACAGTTATAAACACCTGTCTAGTTAATACAACTCACACATCACAGAGATACAACACAGCGGAAATACAAAATAAACTCTAATCACAGCGGAATCACTATATATCTACACGCTGAAGCCTCCTGCTCCATTGCTCCTCCAGAGTTCGTCAAAGCTAACCTGAATCCCTTGACTACCCGTAAAAATTTGGGTACCCGAGAGTTTATGAAAAACAGAAATAAACTTCGGGTCAGACATGGGTCTGGTATGAGTAACAGGTTAAAGTTGTTTAACTTTAAAAATCATTTGAAAACAAAAGGTATCACGTAAGACATCCCACACATAAACATGGAAATGTTTTTACCTTACGCTAACCAAAAACATTTGATAGGAAATCCGATGATATTATAATAGTGTCTAGGGTTTCCAAGTAAATAGAAAATAGCTGAAATTGTTACATCTATTAAATTCCAGCATACTAGCCACAAAGTGGGTAATACAATCAAAACCGTAGGGTCACGTAGGGAAATTGGATTTCCATCAATGGCTGGGCTACTGGGGTACCGCCCGTCACAGTACGTGGTCTAGATCACCGTACCGAGGAGTACGCCCGCTCCCCTGCATCACAAGGCCGGACCCATCCCTTACTGGACAGTTCCAAATAAGATCACCCCACAGTTGGCGCGACCAACCGTACACTAAACCGAAATAAATAGGGACATCTAGACAGGGGTAAACCTTACTCTCAAGTGGGGCTACCCACGAAGCCTTGCTGCACCTCCCCTGTTTTAGCCATTCCCGGTTGATGAGGCTTGAGGTCACGATTACCTTTACAGAACTCATCTCTTAGAATGCTCATCGTCCGCCTGACGATGTTCTGAAAGCATTCAATCCATACAAGTTCGTTCCGGGTTCGAACGAAACCGAAGGCATTACCTCGTTACACTCGTATTGGAATCACCCTCAGAGTTAACGACAATAACCCTTGCATTCTGAATCACCATCTCGAACCTATAAGTACTATCTTCGTCAAAACTCATTACGGAATCACCCACAGAGTTATACTGACGTATAGTTCTTATACCTCGAGTCTTCACTTGCTCCATTTGAATTTCACGACCTAACGTTATTTTGGATCGATGTGGTATTCGGGTCTCCAGACCTGGAATCCCGGTATACGGAAACCCGATCCCGGTCTCATCGAAATCCAAAACGTGTCTTTTAAGGCCAAGTTGTTTTAAAGGTTTTAAAACAATTCAAATCAAATTATCTATATCAACAGATAGATAAATCACAATATCACAGATAAATAATTCACATATCAGTATAAATGGATGATCTATATCACTATCATATTCAACAAAGCATCCATATCACAAACAAATACTACTCATCTCATATCTGAGATCAAATCAATCAATCAATGGGATATCAACATCAACCATCATACATAAGCAAGGATAATAATCATATCATTGATAATTAATCTAAAATGAATTAAATTAATTACCTTACCCTTAATTAATTTAAAGTTAATTAAATTAATCATTTCATCATTATTAAACTTGCTTATTACCATTAATTAATTAATTATCAATTAATTAATCACCATCCCATTATTCATTTTAAATTAATCAACCCTGATTAATTATCTTTAATTACATTGAAGTAATTATCTTCAAATTATTTCCACTGATTAAATTGCTTTTAACCACAGATAGAAATTTGATCTATACATTACCACATTTATTAATTAACTAAAGTTAATTATATTATTTAATTGATTACATTAATAAATCTCTTATTTATTAATTATATCAGATGAATCCATTTTAATTCCAACATTAATTGGTCTCAAATTACATTTCCAATTTCATTATATCGAAGACATTAATTACTAACTAAACCAAAATATTAATCACTCCTTGATTAATCACATATAGTGATTTAACTCCCTTAATTACTTTATTAATTACACTTCATAATTAATTATCTCAAATTAATCTTTTTGATTTATCTTACAAAGTAATTATACTCAAATTACTCCGTTAATAAAACAACATCCCGTTAATTACATTATGTAATTATCCATCAATTACTTCCTTAAGAAATTGTGCTTATCACATCATCAATCTGATTAATCCAAATTAATTAAAATAAATTAATTAACTCGAACAATCAAATTACTCAATAAATTATAATGTGTAATTAATTCCTTAATTTCTTCCCATTAATTAATTACACTTAAACAATTACAATGTTGATTATATTAATTTAATCTAAATAAATTAATGACAAATGTATTATATTAATTAATTATAAGATAATCTAGTTAATGACCTTCATTAACATTTATTTAATTACTTTTTTTTTCTAAAGTAATTAACTATATGAATCATTATTAATTATAAGTTAAATTAACCATTCCTTAATTAATTAAAGTCTAATCTATGATCTTTAATTACATTTAATTATTTAAACTTATAATTACATATTTAATCAATAGAAATTATCAAATATCATTCTAATTATCTCTATAGTTAACGAATTAAATCTTAATCTTTATTACTTAAGGAAACTCATTTCTCATTATTGATTCAATTTTCACTTCAATATGTCTGAACACATTTATTTCTTTTTTTGAAACTAAATTAAAACAATTCTTCGTTATGAAGAATTTTAAATCAAATTTTCTTAAATTCTAAATATTTGAACTTATTTAAAGTATTTAAATTTATAAATATTTCTTCACTTCAAAATCTGGAATTTAACTTTCTTTAGTCTTAGTTAAATTTTGATTCAATTTGAAACTCAACAGTTTAAAACTGTTAATTGGGTACAGTTTAAAAACTGTGAACAAAGACTACCCGAGTTCCCTCTAAGTTTACTTCGAGTAAAACATAAAAAGGCTCGAGCAAAACTAGGTTCTACTCGAGATATTCTCGAGTATTTTCTCCCTACCCAACCCAAACTCAACAGGAACAAGAATGCACGGTATCGCTCGCGTGCACGTGCACGGTGGCGCCGTGCCCCTCAGGCCATCGTCGACGATCTCCCCTGTCGACCATCGCCCAACCACTCCAGACTCTCGATCGAAATCGAGTGATCGACCATACCTGGAACCAAAACACAGCTCCTCCACCTCAGCCTGGAACCACATCGCATCCGCAACCCTTCCATCAGAAGACCTGAAACTCCAGCCACCCCCTCGTCAACACCTTCCCTACCACCTCGCCAAAGCTCGTGACACTCGATCGCCTAATGACGTCGTATGAAACGAAAGGACTCAACGTCTCAAAACTAGGTTTAGGAAAAGGAATCGCTTGCCACCGCCGCCACAGTGAACGTGAGCACCTCCGGTTATTTTTCCCATCATCGCCATAGACCCCTCCACCTCCACGCGAAGACCCGAACTCGACAGAGCCTCCAATCGCCTAAACTTGATCGAAAACTCCATTTTCGATCAACCCCAAACTGCTCTTCCCCCACTCCACTAAAAATTATGATATTTGTTTTAAAAATCCTATTTTTGTATATAGATTCACTTTGTAAACTTTGAATTCTTAAACAAGAAATTTGGTTTGAACTTATTTTAAAGTGTTACTTAGTTTCTTGACTTCCAGTGGCAAACTACAGGTTGTTTCAACTTATATACATTTTTAACACTTAGCTTATAACTAAACAAACAATATTTGTTTACATAATAAGTTCCAACAATTTCTAGATCAAGAGATGATGTTTTGTTAACATAACTACTTAAAGAAATAAGTAACAGGCAACATACTTATCAGAGTATCAGGTGTACATATATACACAGATTTGCACAATCAAATATATACAAAATAGATATTATCACAGAGAAACAGAACATACTTCATATTAATCTTAAGTTATATTTTTAAATAAAATGTTACTCACCAGTAAACAAAGAAGAATAGAACTTTTTTTTTTCTTTGCAAGCAGTTTTGAAATTCTTTGAGGAAACTGGAAACTGTCCCCTGCCTTGATCTTCAGACATCTTGCTCTTGTTTTATTTGTAGTTGCTAATAATGTTTTGATGAAGGCTTGTTTAAGCTTTTCAAATGAAGTTTACATTAGTTCATTTCAGTTCGAACTGAAATGGAAAGGGATAGAAGAAAAAATGGGTTCCAGCTTGAAGTATGTAGAAGGTTACAGGCTTTGTATTATATTTTTTTCTTTAAAACAAAAGGTCAGAGATATTTTGGAGAATGGTGGCTGAGATGAAATTTTATACAACTCGAATTGATTTTCTTTTTGGCTGCCAAGGGTAAGGGCATTAAATGCTTTGTACCGTGATGTCTCATTTTCTTATATATTTTTTTTTTCTTGCTTAGCTTCACTCACAAGCTACAAAAATATTATACTTTGCTAATTTCTTTTGATTCTGGTTGCCTGCAATATCATCATTCGAACATCAGTTTTATACTATGCCAGCTTTGCTCTTTGTTTCTTCAACTATGCAGATTTTATAAAGGCTGGAAATCTTCTTTAGTGCTATGTTTTCTTGCTTACATTTTAAAGTGTAGTTGAAATATAAGTGAATGTTAGTTCCATTGTTCTCTTGCCTAGTTATTATTTCCTCTAGTTTGATTATGTAGTGTAAATGTTCTGTTATCCTAGTATGATGTTTTATTAGTTAGTGTATTTGTTTTATAATTTATAAAGCTATGAAATCTTACCAATGTATTGCTTAATATGTTGTTTGATTTGTTTAATGGGTTCGTTGTATAATTTATAAACTATAAAATTTATCTCAATGAAGTCGTTCCATTTGTATTATTGTTAATTTGTTATTTTCAATATGTATATTGGTTACTTATATTATTGTATTGTATTTCTAGCTGAATACTTTATACTATTTCTACTTAAAAATATCATCCAAATAAATTACAACTTATAAATTTGAAACGGTTCATAAAGAAATTATATTTTTATTAATACTATAAAAGTTCGTTTATCAACATTTAAAAAGATTAAACAAAAGAAATCATTTATTTTATAATATACCCAAAGTAACATTTGACAAATTGAATTAAAAACTCATATATATTCTTCAACTAAAATTTAACAAGTTATACTTTTGTAAAGAAAAGAAAAATGAAATTCTTTATTAATAAATATAAATCTAAGCCAAATTAGAATAAGCTTAAAACAATTTAACCATTTATCTGAATATTTAAAACCATATATATATTTATCAAATAGCTTTGAAAAGTCATTCCAAAATAAATAATAATTTCCAAATCACTAATATATATATATAAGCAATTTGAAAACAAAATTTATCAATAAAAATTAAAACAGAACTTACCTGTCTACGATATATACCAGTATATATATTCATTATAAACAGAAAAATCATTTATTAATTTTAAAAGATATAACTCACCAATATGATATTTATCAGAAGAAAATATCAATTCAAGTTTATAATTCAAAAATATATCCAATCAATTTAATATTTAATATAAATTATTAAATTGATATTGCTCGAAATTCCGGGTCGTCACAATAAGTGTATAGGTAGACACTCATGCCGGAGTTGAATTGCTCAAAATACCGCGTTGTTAATTTAAATTTGGCAAAACTGAACATATATAGTAAATAAATAATCACAGATCACAGACACAGAGTAATAAGTGCAGCGGAAATAAAAGAAATAGTAGTTCATGAAGCTACTATGTGAATATATAAAAATACATCAGAGTTACAACAGAAGAGTAGTACGATACATCGGATACAAATCAGAATACATCACTGCAATCATCGAATACTGAATGCAGAATAGATGGCTGGATCTTCAAGCAAAGCTCCAACTCCAAAGGTGAGTCTCGAAAGCTGAACTACTCAGTCTGACCCGAGCGTAAAGCAAAAACACAAGACACTCGAGTCAGGATTAACATTCTTATATTAATAAATCCAACTCAAGTGAAATAGCAATTGAAATACAAGTAACTCAAAGGATGTTTGGAATAACCATCCTTTAAGGATTCGTTAAACTATCTACTATGTAGTAGTGTACGATAAGTAGATAATGTCTATCAGTAATAATAAGATATCAAAATAGCGTTAAGTCATGGCCCATTCCACCCTTAACACATTTTTATTCCCAAAAGCATATACAAGACCGTAGTTTCCCCAAAACCGGAAGTCACCAGAGGGCAATCCATATACTAAAGGTACAAATCAAAATCGTAGTGGTCGCGCATAAATGGAATACAAGTATGACAAGGCACATGAGGCAATACCCAAGGTAGTGATACTACCGTTCGCCTGATCCGGACTGGTGAGAACGCAACGCCGCAGCGCCCGCAACACCGTGAAACAACACTCCCAAAATCAAGGGTGCACCAATCGACAACAAGTATAAGTAGTTCGAAGAAGTGTGTCCACTTGAGGTAGCTAATCCTCCATTGGCCCGGCACGGCTCCTGTTTTAGTCATTTCCAATTTGACACAAGTGTCAAGGCTATCCATCATCGTTCTCTTTCTTCAGTCATCACGTACATCATTCCAACCACTTCATTCTGGATCATCACTCCGCGTATAGTTATTAAAGTGGTTTTCGGTTTAGATAGAGAGTATATCCATAACCGATTCCGGTCTCTTTAATAACTTTCGTGATTATTACACTGATTGGTCGTTTAATAAATTTCAAAACCAAATCAATTACAATTTCAAATAAAATTTGTAAATCAACATTTCATTTGTCTTTCTAAACCAATTTCCAAAATTTACGTTTCAAAACTTCCAAATTACCATTTCAAAATCTTATAATTCAATTTCCATTTTTATTGAACAATTCAAATATTGATTCAAGTTTGTATATAAGTTTCATTTCGAAAACATTTAAATTAATTTGATTTAACATTTAAATCAATTTAAATCCATTTATCGATTTCATTCAATATTCATCAAGTAAATTTTCCATTCAAAACAATTTCTATTAAATTTCCAATTCATTAAATCCATTATTCAAATTCAACTTCATTATATCAAAACTTACAATTTGAATTAAATTAAATTCATCAAATCAAATTCTTTAAATTCCAAGTCTTGCATTAATTTCAATAAATCACATTTTATTTCTTGATAAAGAAATTCAATTTCACTTATTTACTTACTTAATGATTTTCCAAACTTAATTAATAAAGAAACTCAATTTCAATTATTTATGAAGTAAAATTCACTTATTCAAAAATTCAGTTTCACTTATTAAAGAATTCAAATCAATTTAATCATTAAATATGTAACAGCCCAAAATTTTTAACAAATTTTTATTCAAAAATAAACATTTTGAAATATTGATTTGAATTAAAAGTATAATAATTAGTGTGAAACGGGAAATTTAAACTTTACATTTTTACGTATAAATTTCATCCGTTCTTAACTTTATGTTAAAATCAAAATTTTATTTAATTATGATAATAGCTATTTAAATTTTGGTTTAAATGATACGTTATTTTATTTAAAGAAACGTTATAATTTTTAAATTTATTTAATAAAAGAAACAAATAACGGTTGTACGTTACTTTGGGCGTTACACTTTACGTTCGTTGTTCCTTTGTCCATTTGATTTTGTATGCGTTGGCAATGCAAAGTTTCAGCCGTATATTCTATTTTGAGAAATTCAAAATCTTGCCCAAAAATCTTGCCTAATTCTTTGTAACGTGAAAATTTTCCATTCCTTTTGCCTTCCAAACGTTCCGCCAATTTAATAAAATTAATTGCCTACAAATTCTCTACCGTTCAAACCTTTTTATTTCCTTCTCTCTTCATAAATCTGGTTTGCAGCTGTATATTGTTCGTTCACAATATTTCCACGTTCAAAATTTTTTTTCCAGACCACAAATTATTTCACTTGAGCCTCTATCATTTGCGTGTCCTTCTTCCTTCAGGTACGAACCAACATGCCTTCATCTTTTTTATTTTTTGTTTTAATTTGCTGTCCCCTGCTTTGTTTCATTCTTTCACCGCCTCCAATACCAGACCGAGACCACCGCATGCTTTCCTTTCAAATTGTTTTATTTTGTTTGCCTTGCCTAATTTTGCTTTATCCTGTTGTTGCTCCAACCCCATGCTATTCACCACCAAGACCAGTCAGCCCTACCCCATGCTGAGACCACCACCACGTCACCTCCTAACCTAGCCTATCCACCATCGTGAGCAGCCCCTACCCCAGCCTGCCACCACCGAGACCCCACGACTCCAACCCCTCCTCAAGTCCGAGCCCCTTGTATGTGAACCAGAGCAATGAAAAATTGTTTTGTCACCTTTACATTTTTATTTTCAAAGTTATATTACCAGACCGAGCCTTGTTTAGAGAAAAAAAGAAATGAGCAAATTTGTTTTGTCACCTTGTATTTTGAAACTATAATCTATTTTCCCACTGGCCTTGTATTTGAAAAAAAGAAAATGAATAAACTTTGTTTGTCACCTCTGTATTTTGACATTCTAGTCTATTTTGAAAGTGGTCGAGCCTTTGCATTTTTATTTTGAAGTTATATTGCCTCTGGCCTTTGTTTTGGAAAAAAAAAGGAATGAGAAAATTTTTGCTTTTGTCACTTTGTATTTTTGAAGTATAGTCTATTTTTAAAAAAATGGTCGAGCTTTGTATTGTGAAGTTTTAGTTTATATTTTTTCCGAACCTTTGTTATGAAAAAAAATTGTTTTATCACCTTAGTATGTTGAAGTCACAGACTACATCCCCTCCGAGCCTTTAAAATCTTGAATATGGTGAAGTGGTCGAGCTATTTCTTTCTAGTATTCAACTTGTTTTTTTTGTTTTGTATGCTTCATCTAAAATAGTTATTCGTGCATTCTTAGATTTGTTATTTATTTTGACTTTAGATTTGAATCTAGTTGGCGCATCCGCTAACAACTGATCGTGCTTTCCGCGTGCTTTCGATAGATAGCGTACTTCTTTTTCGAATCTCCAGCTCCGTAGAGGTGAGTAAATCTCACACGAATATTCATACTTATATGATTGTGAAACGACCGCAACTGAATGTGTAGAAATAAATAAATGATGTTATAACTACCTGTGATTTATTTATAGTTGATGTTAATTGTTAAAACTGCATATCGTATCATCTGTTATATTCTGTTCTTATTTTACTGTTATTCTATTCTGTTAAATCACACTGCAAGTTCCCTGTAAAATAGAATCACTATGGGTTGAAATGATACATACCCGAACGGACTTTAGAATAAGGGAAGGTCGTTATGGGCTGAAATGATAGGCCTGAACGATTTTCAATTAAAATTTTATTTACTTGGGATTGCGGGTTTGAAATGATAAAACCCGGATTTTCTTTGTAAACTACGGATTGAAATGATATAGTATCCGTATCACTTGACTTAGGCTAGAAAATGTTATACAGACCCGTGGTTATTTTTCTGTATTTGTCTGGATACCCTTAAATAATTTAAATATGGTAATAATATTAAATTGATTTAAATTGAATTTTTAAATGATTTATTTAGAATATAAATGGTTTTTCTATGTGACAAATATAAATAAATGGAGGAATATTGATTTTAAAACGAAACTTAAACTTGAAATTTTGACTAAAAGAAAAGATGGAACTTAAGTTAATTAAATTGAAATGGAAATTTAGTTTTAAATTGGTGGGAAAATGGAGTTTAATTTTAAATGTTGAAATGAATGTAATAAGAAAATTTGTAAGTTTTGGTTTTAACTTGTAAAATTTCTCTTTAAAATAAATTAGTTAAAGGATCGAAATGAACATTTTTAATGTATGATTTTATAAGTTCTGAACTAGGTAGAATCTGCAGCACTTGTTAAGTGTTGTGGATTATATAAGTGAACCAAAAGACTAAAATGAACTAAGGCTATGATAGTACTTGGTAAGTGCTGTTGTAGCAGAAATTAAAATTTAACCTAAACTAATAAAAGGGCTACTGTAGCACTTGTTAAGCACTGCAGTAGGCTGAAATATGATTTTGTTAAAACTGAACTTTTATAGCAGTTTATAAATGTTGTTTTGTTGAAAAAAATTGTTTTCAAATATAACTTACCGCCGCACTTTTTAAATGCCGTGAAAGCTGAGAATTTTAATGCTATTGTCTTAAGTGAATAAATGAACTCCGAAAAGTCCAAACATTGGAAATTTTATATTTGATTTAAAAGAATAATGTTTTAGTTTTAAATGGTTAAATTCGAAGTATATTTGATAAATTGTTTTAAATATATAACCACGGGTTATAATAACGATTGGTTGGCAAAGAGACCGGGATCGGATATGGACATACTCTCTGTCGATACCGAAAACCACTTTGACAACCGTGTACGCGGTGGAGATTCCCGAATGAAGTAGGATGGTGGCGACGTTCTTAAGGTATGTTACGTGGACCCAACTCCCATGAGTTGGCATAAGGTGGCTAAAACAAGAGCGATCTCGGACCAGTGAGGTAGCACCTCTTCTCGGACACATTTCTTCGATATTATACTCTTACTTGTGATTTGACTAGATGGCCATCCTCCGATTTGGGAATGTTGTTCGAGGTGGAACGGTAGTGGCTGCTATGCGTATCCATCAGTCCGTGTGCGTAATTGGTATATCTACCCTGGCATTGCCTAGTTGTGCCTTGTCACCTACCATATCGAGCTTTACTACGATTATGATTTTAAGATCCGACAGCGTTAAGGTTCTCCATCCCCTTAATGTTATTTTCCGATATGATTATACTTTACTTATCTAGACAGTATTATAATAGCGAATATTACTACATAGTAGATATTTTAACGGATCCTTAGAGGATGGGCGGTCCCAAGCATCTTCTAAGTTACTTGTACTTTTACTACAGTTCATTTGAGTTGGTTTACACTGTATAAGTATGTATATCCTGACCCGAGTGTTTATGTTTTATTTTACGCTCGGGTCAGCCTAAGTATCAGTTGGACTTCATCTTCACGGAGCTTGGACTACTGGAGATTATCTTTATCAAGCTGCTATCTATTTTGCTATTCAGTCTTTTATTTTAGCTTATGTAATTAAGACAAATGAATTTGGGATTTTCTGTGGTTATTCAACTGTATTGGTTTTAGACTGTGTAATTTGTACTTGTTTTGAGACTATGTATTTTAGTGGCTTCATGAACCACTATGGTTATATTTAAATTCCACTGCGAGTTATTCTGATATTTCTGTGTCTGTGATTCTGTGAATGATTTTATTTGATCCAAATTTTATTACAATCTATTATTTTGTACTATTCAAGTCTGACATGTGTGGATTATTGTCGATTTGAATGGTCCAAAATAGTGGGTCGTTACATTTGGTATCAGAGCTTTGGTTTTAGGCAAACCTTAGCCTATGGAGCAAAAACTCATTAAAGATAGGGTAGAAATACCCTAGAATGAGTGAAATCAAACTCAGAATCATTTCTTTGTGAGAGAACGTATTTTTGAAGTATAAAATGATATTTAAATGATTTTTAAAGAATTTTCAAAGATTATTTTGATATAAATTTCCTTGCTTTGAAAGTAAAATTTTTCTTAAACGTCATTCTTTTCGTATCCACCTTGTTAGTAATTTCTTTGATTAGGATCCTCTAAAATTTTGAACTTCTCTCTTGATTGATCTAGATCCATTGTTGATAGGAATCTATTGTTGGTATGGAAAAATCAGTAGTTTGTTAGGTTGCTTTGAGTAAACTCTGTTGTACCTTTTGCTTAGCTAAAGTTGTCCAACTAAAGATATTTATGCTTCTGTTTTCGTATGTTATGAATTTGAGTCTTTCCAAATTTTGAATGGGAATTTTTCTGTATCGATATAAGTTATATATCTCTAATCTTCGTTTGGATTCTTATCGAATAAGATTCCTTTGAATTTTGGAATGCTCCCACTTGTTCTGAAATCCATTCCTGTCTCCCCTAATTGTATTCTTTTGATTTTGGAGCATTGCATCACTCCACTTTATATGACCTTTATAGGGTGGAGATTCCGCCAATCTTTGAATGATTATAATTGGCATTAATTCACCGGAGATTTATGTATCCTCGGTTTACGATGTTTTCTATCTTCTGCTATATTTAGATTCTATCGCTGGCAATCGAAGGTCGATTTGCCTTAGATTTTCGCATCGATTATATTCCTGAAGTTACGGTTGACCGGTTAATGTCGCCCGCGATTCATATAGGCTTATCCATCTTCTATTTGGTAATTTAATCATCTTATCTTCGTTTGAGCCTATCTTTGAATTAGAATTCTATTCGATTAAGTCCTTCTAAATTTGAATCTCTATTTTGCTTTGAATCCATCCTTGAAACGTTCCTTGGAAAGTTTGTGGTTGATTGTCTTTTGAAATTTGTGTATTCATCGTAGTTTTATTTTGATAAGGATGACCATATTTTTATATAAGGATGAAATGTTTTTGATAAGGATTATATACTTTAAAAAAATGAGAATTTAAAGGTTTTGAAAGGATTTGAAATTGTGAAAATTTTATAAGAAATGGTTTCATATAAAATGATTTATAACTGAAAGTTTTGAATCTGAATTTAAGTGATTGAACTCCGGCATTTTGAAACTGGTTTTAATATTTTGAAATAATAAATAATATGATTTGAAATTATTTTTCCGAATAAGTAATGTTTCAATGATTTTTAATGGGTTTTAATGATTTCAATGGAATTTCAAATAAGTTTTCAATGTAAATGGAAGTCCGGAACTCACTTTTGTCGCTGGAAAATAATTTCGGTGATGAGTGCACGCATCATCGACATTGATTTTCGAGTTTCTGAGTGAGGGAGAGGCCACTTCGGTAGCTTTGCTATGCAATTGATTTGTGAAACCAATTTTGATTTCAAATTCCGAAGTGTGATGTGATATTCGAAAGACATATGTATATATATTTGAAAATTTTGAAATGAGCCGGTGTTCAGTCCTTGAGTTTTGGATTTGATTTGATATAACCCTATTTTTGGAATTGATTTACTGATTTAATTGTGATTTCCAACTCTTGGATTGAAATATGATTCCTTCGACTATTTTGAAGGTTCGAGCACTTCCAAATCAAGGTTAACTTTTCAAAGCTAAGTAATTTTGAAAAGTATAAAGTATATAAGTTTGGTAGGTATGTTTAAAGTATGTAGTAATATGTTTTAAATAGGTTGAAACTGTTTTGTTAAGTAAATGAATACGGCTATTTTGAATTTTTTTAATATGAAATTTAGATTTGAAATGTTTTGAGAAGAATTTAGTCTTCAAAATATTTTGAATAAAATTTAGTTTAAATGTTTAACTTAGTAATATCTTTATGAAACTATATATTGAACAAGTTGGAATAGATACATAAGTTGTACATATGTTGTTTTATTCGCATGATTAAATTGATCCAAGTTTGAGTACACAAGTTCGAGGTGAATTTCACCATTTCGTGTTAGGATTTTTCATTTGATTCTTGATGGCGAATATTTGATGTGGATTTTGGGCTTGATTCTAGAATTCTCTATCATAGTATATGGCTATGCAAGGAGACTGATGGTTTCTAGTCGAGAAACCATATCGAAATCCGCATTAGGGAAGTCGAATGGACAATACTAGTTCGAAAGCGAACTTGTGTGATCGATCGAGCGATCGAATGTGACTTTGCGAAATGATGACATATGTACATCTTATATTCTAATATCATTGAGATACTTGACGCTGAAATTGGAAGTTGTTGGGTTGAATATCTTTGTAATATAATTGGAATTCTTTCTTTTATGAAAAACTACTATCAATTTAAAATCATTTTTTTTCAAAACTATTTTTTCTTTTTATACAAGACTACTCTAAATTAAAAACCTTTTAGTAAGCAAAGATGTTCAATCCCATATAGCTCTTCATGCAGCGAAATTGATTTTTGAAAGATTTTAATCCTTATATAAGATGGACTTTATGTAAATATAAGATGATGTTGAAAACCATTGATTTTGGAAATAAATTGTTTGACTTAAATTATATTGATTTGGAAATTTGGATTTATTTTCTAAATTTATTATTTTGGAAACTTTGGAACTGAAGATATTTAATTTGAGAAGAAATAATTTTGGTGGAATTGTATATGATTTTGAAACTGAACTGATATTGAAACAAAATTGAAATTTGAGAACCTTAGGTTACTAAGTACTTGATTTGGGAGTAATCGAACTTATATAAAATTTGGTTTGTATAAGTATTTGATTTGAAAATGAAATCTTATATATAATGGACTTTAGATAAGTATGATATTTGAAAGTGATTTAAAAAAAAGGTACTATATGATACATATTTTTGAAGTAAAGATATGGAAAGTGCCTTCTACTTGATATCCGCTTTGTGGCCACATTGTGGATTCATTCTATCGATATTTCTCTGATTTGGTTTTCCTTAAGGTCTCTCCCTTAAGGAATGTTATTCGTTTTGGTCGTAGAGGAAAGCTTTCTCCTAGATTTGTAGGTCCTTTCCACATTTTGGAAAGAATTGGCTCTCTTGCTTATCGTCTGGATTCTCCCGAGAAATTTTCTAGAGTACACAATGTATTTCATGTATCTCATCTTCGTCGCTATCTGCATGATCCATCTCTTATTATTCAGCCTTCTGCTCTTGATAGTTTGGATATTGAGCCAAATCTGACTGTTGAGAGGAAGCCACTTCGTATCGTCGATCGAGGTACGAAGCAGCTAAGAAGAAAATCTGTCAACCTGGTCAAAGTGCAGTGGAGCACTGATGAACGGGATTGCACCTGGGAGACGGAGGAGAGCATTTGTGCTTCGAATCCGGAATTGTTTAATTCAGGTACTTTTGCTTTTCTGTCTTATCTTTCTTTGTCCTTTTATTCGTTCCTTTTCGAGGACGAAAAGCTTTGAGTGGGGGAGAGTGTAACAGCCCAAAATTTTTAACAAATTTTTATTCAAAAATAAACATTTTGAAATATTGATTTGAATTAAAAGTATAATAATTAGTGTGAAACGGGAAATTTAAACTTTACATTTTTACGTATAAAT
Source organism: Allium fistulosum (assembly GCA_030737815.1). Lineage (NCBI taxonomy): Eukaryota > Viridiplantae > Streptophyta > Magnoliopsida > Asparagales > Amaryllidaceae > Allium > Allium fistulosum. Next base: position 54,731,498 of record CM060904.1, read on the forward strand.
TTCATCCGTTCTTAACTTTATGTTAAAATCAAAATTTTATTTAATTATGATAATAGCTATTTAAATTTTGGTTTAAATGATACGTTATTTTATTTAAAGAAACATTATCATTTTTAAATTTATTTAATAAAAGAAACAAATAACGGTTGTACGTTACTTTGGGCGTTACACTTTACGTTCGTTGTTCCTTTGTCCATTTGATTTTGTATGCGTTGGCAATGCAAAGTTTAAGCGGTATATTCTATTTTGAGAAATTCAAAATCTTGCCCAAAAATATTGCCTAAATCTTTGTAACGTGAAAATTTTCCATTCCTTTTGCCTTCCAAACGTTCCGCCAATTTAATAAAATTAATTGCCTAAAAATTCTCTACCGTTCAAACCTTTTTATTTCCATCTCTCTTCATAAATCTGGTTTGCAGCTGTATATTTTTCGTTCACAATATTTCCACGTTCAAAATTTTTTTTCCAAGCCAAAAATTATTTCACTTGAGCCTCTATCATTTGCGTGTCCTTCTTCCTTCAGGTATGAACCAACATGCCTTCATCTTTTTTATTTTTTGTTTTAATTTGCCGTCCCTTGCTTTGTTTCATTCTTTCACCGCCTCCAATACCAGACCGAGACCACCGCATGCTTTCCTTTCAAATTGTTTTATTTTGTTTGCCCTGCCTAATTTTGCTTTATCCTGTTGTTGCTCCAACCCCATGCTATTCACCACCGATACCAGTCAGCCCTACCCCATGCTGAGACCACCACCACGTCACCTCCTAACCCAGCCTATCCACCATCGTGAGCAGCCCCTACCCCAGCCTGCCACCACCGAGACCCCACGACTCCAACCCCTCCTCAAGTCCGAGCCCCTTGTATGTGAACCAGGGCAATGAAAAATTGTTTTGTCACCTTTACATTTTTATTTTCAAAGTTATATTGCTAGACCGAGCCTTGTTTAGAGAAAAAAAGAAATGAGCAAATTTGTTTTGTCACCTTGTATTTTGAAGCTATAATCTATTTTCCCAGTGGCCTTGTATTTGAAAAAAAGAAAATGAACAAACTTTGTTTGTCACCTCTGTATTCTGACATTCTAGTTTATTTTGAAAGTGGTCGAGCCTTTGCATTTTTATTTTGAAGTTTTATTGCCTCTGGCCTTTGTTTTGAAAAAAGGAATGAGAAAATTTTTGCTTTTGTCACTTTGTATTTTTGAAGTATAGTCTATTTTAAAAAAAAATGGTCGAGCTTTGTATTGTGAAGTTTTAGTTTATATTTTTTCCGAACCTTTGTTTTGAAAATAATTGTTTTATCACCTTAGTATGTTGAAGTCACAGATTACATCCCCTCCGAGCCTTTAAAATCTTGAATATGGTGAAGTGGTCGAGCTATTTCTTTCTAGTATTCAACTTGTTTTTTTTTCGTTTTGTTTGCTTCATCTGAAATAGTTATTAGTGCATTCTTAGATTTGTTATTTATTTTGAATTTAGATTTGAATCTAGTTGGTGCATCCGCTAACAACTGATCGTGCTTTCCGCGTGCTTTCGATAGATAGCGTACTTCTTTTTCGAATCTCCAGCTCCGTAGAGGTGAGTAAATCTCACACGAATATTCATACTTATATGATTGTGAGACGACCGCAACTGAATGTGTAGAAATAAATAAATGATGTTATAACTACCTGTGATTTATTTATAGTTGATGTTAATTGTTAAAACTGCATATCGTATCATCTGTTATATTATGTTCTTATTTTACTGTTATTCTATTCTGTTAAATCACACTGCAAGTTCCCTGTAGAATAGAATCACTATGGGTTGAAATGATACATAACCGAACGGACTTTAGAATAAGGGAAGGTCGTTATGGGCTGAAATGATAGGCCTGAACGAATTTCAATTAAAATTTTATTTACTTGGGATTGCGGGTTTGAAATGATAAAACCCGGATTTTCTTTGTAAACTACGGATTGAAATGATATAGTATCCGTATCACTTGACTTAGGCTAGAAAATGTTATACAGACCCGTGGTTATTTTTCTGTATTTTTCTGGATACCTTTAAATAATTTAAATAAGGTAATAATATTAAATTGATTTAAATTGAATTTTTAAATGATTTATTTAGAATAGAAATGGTTTTTCTATGTGATAAATATAAATAAATGGAGGAATATTGATTTTAAAACGAAACTTAAACTTGAAATTTTGACTAAAAGAAAAGATGGAACTTAAGATAATTAAATTGAAATGGAAATTTAGTTTTAAATTGGTGGGAAAATGGAGTTTAATTTTAAATGTTGAAATGAATGTAATAAGCAAATTTGTAAGTTTTGGTTTTAACTTGTAAAATTTCTCTTTAAAATAAATTAGTTAAAGGATCGAAATGAACATTTTTAATGTATGATTTTATAAGTTCTGAACTAGGTAGAATCTGTAGCACTTGTTAAGTGTTGTGGATTATATAAGTGAACCAAAAGACTAAAATGAACTAAGACTCTGATAGTACTTGGTAAGTGCTGTTGTAGCAGAAACTAAAATTTAACCTGAACTAATAAAAGGGCTACTGTAGCACTTGTTAAGGACTGCAGTAGGCTGAAATATGATTTTGTTAAAACTGATCTTTTATAGCAGTTTATAAATGTTGTTTTGTTCAAAAAAAATTGTTTTCAAATATAACTTACCGCCGCACTTTTTAAATGCCGTGAAAGCTGAGAATTTTAATGCTATTGTCTTAAGTGAATAAATGAACTCCGAAAAGGCCAAACTATGGAAATTTAATATTTGATTTAAAAGAATAATGTCTTAGTTTTAAATGGTTAAATTCGAAGTATATTTGATAAATTGTTTTAAATATATAACCACGGGTTATAATAACGATTGGTTGGCAAAGAGACCGGGATTGGATATGGACATACTCTCTGTCGATACCAAAAACCACTTTGACAACCGTGTACGCGGTGGAGATTCCAGAATGAAGTAGGATGGTGGCGACGTTCTTAAGGTATGTTACGTGGACCCAACTTCCGTGAGTTGGCATAAGGTGGCTAAAACAGGAGCGATCTCGGACCAGTGAGGTAGCACCTCTTCTCGGACACATTTCTTCGATATTATACTCTTACTTGTGATTTGACTAGATGGCCATCCTCCGATTTGGAATGTTGTTCGAGGTGGAACGGTAGTGGCTGCTATGCGTATCCATCAGTCCGTGTGCGTAATTGGTATATCTACCCTGGCATTGCCTAGTTGTGCCGTGTCACCTACCATATCGAGCTTTACTACGATTATGATTTTAAGATCCGACCGCGTTAATGTTCTCCATCCCCTTAACGCTATTTTCCGATATGATTATACTTTACATATCTAGACACTATTATAATAGCGAATATTACTACATAGTAGATATTTTAACGGATCCTTAAAGGGTGGGCGGTCCCAAGCATCTTCTAAGTTACTTGTACTTTTACTACAGTTCATTTGAGTTGGTTTACACTGTATAAGTATGTATATCCTGACTCGAGTGTTTATGTTTTATTTTACGCTCGGGTCAGCCTGAGTATCAGTTGGACTTCATCTTCACGGAGCTTGGACTACTGGAGATTATCTTTATCAAGATGCTATCTATTTTGCTATTCAGTCTTTTATTTTAGCTTATGTAATTAAGACAAATGAATTTGGGATTTTCTATGGTTATTCAACTGTATTGGTTTTAGACTATGTAATTTGTACTTGTTTTGAGACTATGTATTTTAGTGGCTTCATGAACCACTATGGTTATTTTTAAATTCCGCTGCGAGTTATTCTGATATTTCTGTGTTTGTGATTCTGTGAATGATTTTATTTGCTCCAAATTTTATTACAATCTGTTATTTTGTATTATTCAAGTCTGACATGTGTGGATTATTGTCGATTTGAAGGGTCCAAAATAGTGGGTCGTTACAAAATAATTCGATCTTATTTAATTATTAAATAATTCAAAACTTAATTTGTGACGCCCCACCTCTATACCCACGCTAACCAAGAACACTACGATGTAGTGCTGTCAATTAGCGCGGAGAATAAGGCTGTGGAGGAGCGACCTTCCATGTAACTTCTTTGTGCGAGCATCGATACGTCAGATAGAATAGAATGCATATCTTTTAAGGAGGAAATCCGACATACCGATACAAACACAAAGCTATCACACGGTGGCTATATATAATCTTCGGGAACAAACATAGAATTAATCATAACATAAATCAGTCACAGACATCCATATCACAAAGGCGGAAGAAGATATGAATAAATATATATATCACATGAAAGTGTACATCAGAGTAGTGGTCGGAAAGATCCACGATAATACAAAAGAATAGCATCACGTGCTATACAAAAGAATAAGTACACAACATAGAGTCTATATCTCAAAGGTGTACATCCAAAAACTACTAATCTAGGTAGTTAGCCAAAAGTCAGAATAATCCTGAAGAGAAGTCAAGCAGAAGCACCTGTAACATCTCGGTCTGACCCGAGTATTATTTATAAGAAAATAATAAACGGATCAGTCTAACTATAAATATCAGATGATATGGTATACAGTAAAAGGCATGACATGAACATGTAATAACCATAGCGACATACTACTATAAGTACGTAAATGATAATCAACAAAAGATTTATCAATATCACAAGAATCTTCTCAAAGATAAAATAGGGTATCATACCCTAAACTTGTATTCATAACAAGTCAATTACACATAAATTCACCAATGCACAAAAGCTGATATCATATCAATGAAAATCATGAAAATTGGTGAAGCACAAAATTCCAGAAATCATCATCAGAAATCCAGAAAACACATAAAGGGGGGAGGCCTAACACATGAATGGGAGCATGAAAACTCACCTACGCGTAAACACATGACGAGAAGTTATCTCATGGAAGCTATCCATTAAATTTTCACACAGGAATGGCCCGAAGACCGTAGGAAATGTGATGGCGAAACATCACATAATCGGGGTATAGTCTCCCACGTAGACAAAGAGACATCGCTCAATCGCTAGTCTAAATCACAAAAATGATCTTCATGATCATAAGGAAGTGTCAATCACACCAAGCCAGTAAATATATGAGTTTAGCTTCATGTCCCATAACCACTTGCTTAACTTAAATATTTACGAACAAGCTGTAAATCTTCACTAGGAAATTGTCACAAAAAGGGTTCAATCGAACAAGTCCAAGAGCTAACCCACGAAGTGAACGCAAGTGTTTCATACCACTCGTTTTACTAAGTCGTTTAAGTCGATTTCTCATTCGAGTGAAGTAAAGGCTTGTATATACTAGTAGATTGAAAATCGGTTTGAGAAAACGAACTTTTGATACTTAAAATAGTGTTGAAATCGCTTTGATGAAAGAGTTTTGATATTTACTATTAGTATTGAAACCTTCATATATCTTTAAAGTGACAAGTCATAAAACGATGTAGAACAAATCAATTCACGTTCGAAGACGTGAGTAAAGTCCAAAGAAGTCAATCCCAAAACCATCAAAGTAGAAATTCTGATAAACGTTTTTCAGAAGAGATTGCCTATGCAGAGTAATACGGGGGTCCAGGGGGCAGCGCCCACGGCGGGGTGCGGGGCAGCGCCCCGTCACGGTACGACCTAGTGAAGGCAAGCGGTCCAGCGACCTAAGGAAAAATAGGTCATACGACCTAAGGAATTCGCGAACTCAAAAGACCAAGTGTAAGGTCGGCGACGACCTAACTTGAACGACTTAACTGGGGGATAAGTCGGAGACGACCTACGACTTAAGGTTTAACTCGCGAACGACTTAACTTGGCCTGGGGATTATAGGTCGGCAACGACCTAAGACATAAGGTTTAACTCGCGAACGACTTAACTTTTTTGCCTGGGAATTATAGGTCGGCAACGACCTAAGACTTAACAAAATTCGAGCGACTTAACTTTGCCTGGAGATTATAGGTCGGCAACGACCTAACGTTTTGCCTGGGGATTTTAGGTCGGCAACGACCTAACGTTTTGCCTGGGGATTCTAGGTCGGCAGCGACCTAAGTTTTTGCCTGGGATTTATAGGTCGGCAGCGACCTAAGACTTAAGAAAATTCGAGCGACTTAGTGGTTTGCCTTGGAATTTTAGGTCGGCAACGACCTAACGTTTTGCCTGGAAGTTATAGGTCGGCAACGACCTAACGTTTTGCCTGGGGATTTTAGGTCGGCAACGACCTAAGACTTAAGAGCGAAGACCTAACACTTCGCCTGGGAGTTATAGGTCGGCAACGACCTAACGTTTTGCCTGGGGATTTTAGGTCGGCAACGACCTAAGACTTAAGAGCGAAGACCTAACACTTCGCCTGGGAGTTATAGGTCGGCAACGACCTAGGACTTAAGATAGTGGTGATTTTTCAACGCGCGAGCTAGCAGCCTGGACGACCTAACCTAGGCAGAACGACTTAAGGCTGGAAATTCACCAAAAACGCAAAAAAGTGGAGCTTTTTGCCAATCCAATCCAAACCAAATGCCAATGTGCATGTAAAAGTGATAGGGAATCATTCCCAACAGTCCAATGACAATCATAGGCAAGATGTGAGATCAAAAATCTCACCTTTTCCACGAAATTGATGAAGATGAAGATTGAAAGCAAGGAGAAGCAATCCAAAGCTTGAATCCACAATCTTCTACTTGAATTTGATGTTGAATCTCGGATTTGCAATAGAATTTGAGTTGGGAGTTTTAATTTCTCTTTCCCTCCACCATTTTTGAAGAAGCTTGAAGTATTTGATGAAGTGATGAAGAGAAGAGGGGGTTGGGCTGAGTTAAGAAGGTGCAGTCCAAACCAAAGTCTCAAGCGGGAAAAGTGACGAAAATTTCACTATCTCCAAACATATCGAAGTTTACACTCAAAAAGATCGCAAACGTCATTTTGAACTCAATGGGGGTGGTCTCGAGTCCTAATTTGACCGTATGCAAAAAGTAGCTTTTCGGACTAACATCCGACTAACGATAAAATATTTAAATATAAAATCGATAGATATGCGGGTTGTTACATAATTATTAAATAATTTCAAAGTTTAATAATTTCGAACTTAATTATAATTTCAACTTGATTATTAAATCATTTCAAACTTAATTCAATCATTTCTCAAATTAAACAACATTCTTCCATCAATTTCATTGTTAACATTTTGTTTCAGATTATTAAATATTAACATTTTCCTTTCATTAAAATTCAAATTTCAACTTCATTTCAAAACCATATTATTTATTCAAATAAAATCTTCATTTTATTTTTAAATCAAATTATTGACCAATCGGGTTTTATTTAATTCTCTATCCTAGGTCAAAGTTCAATTTGGGTATTTATCATTTCAACCCGATTCCAATTCAATTCAAAATCAAAACATAACAAAGGGAACTTGCAGTGTGATAACTGGGATGGTGTCAAAGTAAATAAACAAGCAATAACAACAATCAATATCAATCCAATAATCAATTCAAATAATCCCGAAATAACCGTATTAATTCGCATTGTTATTTGTACGAATTAATATAATTATTCCTAGAATCTACACTATCATTTCATGTAGATTAAAGATTATTACATTACGGTTTTTCACTTGTCATTCAATTTCAATTTATACTACAACGATTAATCCAATATACGTCGATGGTTCAAAGTGTAATTATCACTATTCTACATGTGTTATCCCGCTTTTTGGTCAAAGCCGGAATATCAAACAAATCGACAGGAAAGGATGGATATCAGGATTGGAAGTCGATTGGAAACAAGGCTACGATGGATGTCGTCAAAATTTGACCGGGCTCCAATCAGGACGGAATCGATTGGAGATGATGATGAGGACTAGGAGAGGTTACGTTTCAAATTTCAGGTTAATCGGAGTTCATATGAAGGAGATATGGATGGATTACGATGTACAGGGAATGGTTCGAATCGATGTGCTTCGCATCGATCAAGAGGATGATGGTTCGAATCGATGCGTTTCGTATCGACCATAAAGTAAGGACTTCGAATCGATACCGTTCGTATCGATTGGCACAGGTTCGACTCGATGGTAACACACCCAGGTTGTTATACAAGCATGCAGAGGTTTGTTCGAATCGATACCCTTCGTATCGACCGGCATGGACTTGGATTAGTAGCTTCGTATCGATAAGAAAGCAAGGGTTGATGATACATTTCGTATCGATCGTAGCTAGAATTGATACGAAGGAAGGACATATGCGTATGGATACGAAGGACTTAGGGACAATGTTCGTATCGATCGTATTCGAGTCGATCGATACGAAGGAAATAGCCGGAGCAACACGAATGGATGGATACGAACGAGTCTCAGTTCGAATCCATGATATGGTTGAATCCCTCGAATCCACTAAGTCACAACAGCTAAAAACTAGGATTCGACCCGGTCAACTCGGAGAAAAAGGAGGATTGACTCGAAGATTGCACGGCACATCACCACGAGCGCGCGTGCCATGATCGATTCGTATCAAAGTAAATAACAACAATCAATAACAACAATCAAAACATAACAAAGGGAACTTGCAGTTTGATAACTGGGATGGTATCAAAGTAAATAAACAAGCAATAACAACAATCAATATCAATCCAATAATCAATTCAAATAATCCCGAAATAACCGTATTAATTCGCATTGTTATTTGTACGAATTAATATAATTATTCCTAGAATCTACACTATCATTTCATGTAGATTAAATATTATTACATTACGGTTTTTCACTTGTCATTCAATTTCAATTTATACTACAACAATTAATCCAATATACGTCGATGGTTCAAAGTGTAATTATCACTATTCTACATGTCAATTAATTTAACAATTAAAAGGGGTCATATTCAACTAATCAAATTTAACATATAAATCAGTTTTAAAATCGTCAACTATCCTATATCCATTTCAATTTGGCATACTATTTATCATTTAACACTAACAATTTAACGTCCAATATAAATATCAACAATCAATCAATTATCAGCCAAATAGTATTATCATTGTATAAATAATTAACAGATAATGGTGTCAGATGTCACAGGTGAACTGATACAGGCAATAGCATATATATAACAGTGTAATTAACTAACAGCAGCATATTTCAATTGTCGTTTCAATTGAAATCCAATTTAATAAATAAAAGAACATTAATCGTGAGTGATTGCTCACCTTTCGAGGCTAGAGAAGATTCAGCAATGATTGAGTTACAAAATGTGAACACGACTTCCAAAACGCAACTAGATTGGCACGAATATGACGGACAAAGCTAATAGAATGGAATTGATGGAATAAATCAGAATATGTTTGCTATAGACTGAAACGAATTATATATATCATTTATTATATTATTCACTTAAACCAATATTAAATTTATAACCTAATTTAAAATAATAATATATATACAATTTAAACACCACATAAATTAAGTAGTAAATTATCTTTCAAAATATAATATATATAGACAAAATATATATATATATATATCAAAAATCATTGCTTTAAAATAAACTCATGTATCAAAACAAATATATACATGCCTTTTTATATTTTAAGGTCAACGCTTGTATCCAAATTAGTATAACTATATATATACTTTAAACTATATAAACTGTATGGATTTACGATATTCTACAACCTGTTACAAACCTTGTATGAATCTATAAAACTGGACAGAGTAAACTTTTATATACAGCAAACTATCATACAACAGCTTGAATACAACTCCCCCACTCATAATATAAAATACTACATCAAACCCCAAAATACAAATACACCTCAATAGAGTTCGTATAACTAAATATGCACGCATATACATTAACTTTATATATACGAACCCCAAAGTATCTATATATATACTCATATATGTAACACGTTATACAGATATATTATTATATAAATCAATATATAAATGTACATATAAGTAATATAACCCAGACCCACATATCAACGGTGTTTCTTATACAAACAAATATATATACTACATATATATATATATCATATAAGCGAAACAAAACCCAGATGTATACTTATATACTTAATAAACAATATATATACAACCCTTATATTTTTATATATATACAATTGACTACATACGGCACTTGCAGCACTAAAATTTTCAGAGAAAATAACCTACATTATTATTACTATTATAACATACCTATGTATATACTAATTAAAACAGAAATCTACAAACAAAACTATAGCCATACAAATCTTACATTTTCTCAAAGCCTGACATTCATAAGGACCTCGCTTCAGTACATGTGCAACATGCAACTTTGATATATATACGAACTGGTAGATATTATATGTGAAACCATATATATTTCCTTTTCAAATCATATATGAAACTGTAACAACCCATATAAGAAAGCTTTATATATATAACTAAAATGACATATACTGGTTAGATGTGTAACTAACATGACATATACTTTGTAAATAACTGACTATATTTATATATATATATATACAAAAATAGTGTTTTAAAAGAAATCAAATATTTGTTAAGCTGCATATTGCAAAGTTCCTTAGAGATGAAGTATTCAACATACACATATACTTTAATAAAACTGAAATATAACACTATATATTATACTAACTATATCTAAAATGTAACAAAACTATTATACATAGTTACAAACATGTTAACTAATATATTATAAAACTTGAAATACAGGATAATATATATATTCATAGTTACAGTACTATCCTATAATACAAACAGATTTTTTTTTATATATTCATCAACAATAATATAAATTACCTTATTATAGAAGAGAGGAGAGATGCATGAGAGTTGAAGGCTGGAAAATGCAAGGTCTGGGAAGATGGCGGTCAAGGTGGCTAGTGTAGGCGCGGTGCTCAACGGAGGGAAGGTGGCTAAAGGTTGAAAGTAATGGCGCCATGGCTGTGCGCGGCTATGGGCATAAGGTGATGGGCAGTGACCTGTTGAAGGCTTGGTGGCGGTTCGAACTATGGTGGGGCGGAGCAACTTGCAAGGGAAGGTGGCGAAGCGGAGGTTAGGTTGTGGGTGAACCGAAACGTAGCTGGACAGTGACACGGCTGGGCGGGTGGCTTTTTTGGGTGAGTTAGCGATTGATTTGTGGCAGCGATGGTCGGTCGGGATGCTCGTGCTCGGTGGTGGATGAGGTGGAGAGGGTCTGCCGTAGTGGTTGATGTATAGGTGGTTGCCATGGGAGTGGGGTTGCGTGCTATCAGAGGCTACAATGGAGTTTGGGTTGTGCGTTGGAAGAAGGTTGAAAAGGTGAGGAGGTGGGTGGAAACTGAAAGGTGGAGTTGCCTGTGAAGGGTCATGGCAAAAATGAATAGGAAGTGAGCAGATATGGTTTTGAGAAGCCAGATGAAATGGAATTGTGAACAGACATAATGCAAATTGAAACGGCAGAAGAACAAATAAATGTGAAAGGTGTGGAAACGGTCACACATAAATTTAGCTAAAGCATTAAAAGAAATTATTATTGGATGAGTTGTACGGTTTCAAAATTTTAAAAGTAGATAAATCCCAAAAGTCACAAATTATATACCGGTACGACACACATTTTATCTTTTCTACCGCGAACCGGAACTCCAAATACAGAAATCGATACACCGTCGTGATCAGCATAACGAGACGATCAAAACGGTAAATAGATATCAGTGGTACGATTAAATTTTAAAAATTCGAATTTTCTACTGGCGGAAAATGCAAGAAAAACGCTGAAAAATAAGATCGACGGAGCCAAAGATGTCCGAATTTGGAAAAACGACCAACTGACATCTTGCTCAGAAGATGGTTTAGAATTTTTCAATGTAAAAATATTTTGGTTTCGGAAACATTTTATTTTCATCGCTTTTTAACTGATTAAATTGAAGTGAATTTACGCGCGAAATAAACTTTCATATTTTCGGACGAAAATTTACCAGTTGCTATGTTTAACTAGACGCATTCCAAATATCAAATTTATATTTCAAAATTTTATCGTTTAAAATTTGACAAAATTTCAACTAATTACGTTATTAACAGTTGAAATTTTACGGGTCGTTACACTCTCCCCCACTCAAAACTTTTCGTCCCCGAAAAGGAACGAGGTAGGAGAATAGAAAAACCAGAAAGAAAATTGACTGAAACAAAATAAAACGATTAGTTTAAACCATATAAATTTCAATTTACCTTAATTAATACTCAATATTTGATTTAAAATTCTGGGTATTTCAATAAGTTGATTTAATTCTAATTTATTAATATTTGATACCAAAAGATTTCTTCAAAACAAATTTTTTTTTCATCTCATTTATTCATTGTTTTATTATCCAATTATCCTTAATTAACAATTTCTAAAATCATAAACTTGAATAGACTTTTATTATAATCATATTTTCTTCAACAATTTTAAATTCTTCTTTATTCCAAATTACTGTTAAATTTATTCTACTTAATATATCTACTCACATATATTTAACCCATATAAATTAATTTAAACCATAGAAGTTCCGATTTAAATTAATTTACATCGACTAATTTCTTTTAAATTCAAGGTATTTTCATAAGTTAATCTAATTTCTATCTATTATTTAATTAACTTATTGTTCTATTTATTCCAATTAACATTATATAATTAAAATTTAAGTGTATAACGTTTATTATAACCACTCAAATTTTATTTATAAATTCAATTTATATTATATATTATCCAATTACATATTCCACTTCTGAATGATTTAGGTAAGTTGTATTAGAATGCAGTTGAACAATATACAAATAAAATTTTCCCAATTCAATTATTCAAGTTTAAATATTTATTCCAAATCTTAGTTTTATTTATAATTAAAATCATCCTTTAACAAAATTTAAGAATTAGATTTCCGATTAAATTTAAACAATTTAGAGATATATATAATATATTTATATCAAATCAAATTAAATTTTAAAATAAGATACCCATATATATATATAAATATAAATCAAATTATACTGAAGAAATTCAAATTAAAATATTTTCAAAACAAAACCGTAGCAAAGCTACAGAATGGTTTCTCCACTTCGAAACTCGAAAATGAATGTCGATGATGCGGCCGCCATCACTGAAATTTATTTTCCAGCGACAAAGAGAAGAGCACTGATTTCAACATTTTAAAATTCTTTGGAAACGATTTCTATTCGAAAATACTTCCAATAGTATATACTTTAAAATTTTAAAACCAAAATTCGAAATCACCGGAAACTAAATTCTCAAATTTCTGAATTAAATTCATTTCAAATTCAAAATCAATTTATAAACCGTATTTATAAATTTATTTAGAACAATAAATGATAATCAAATATTATCATTTCAAACAAACAATTTAATTAACCTATTAAATTCCAAAAAAAATTTACTTATATTTTCTCAATATAATCGAACAAATTTATTTCATTTTCCAAATTTGAAAATAATATTGTGTCAGTTTGCTCTGTTCAAGTGTTTTGGAAATCCTATCGATAGCGTTGATCAGACGAATCGATCGGAAACCCAAATCAACATCAACAACTTAAATAACACAATATATAAACATTTAAATATTAATTTACAAATACACTTCCTCGCTCGATGATACAAGAATGGATTCAAAACAAGAATAGAGATTCAAATTTGATGGACTCAAATCAAAGAGAATGTTTCTATAATAAGTTCGAAACAGAAGAAAAGGTAGTTCGATTAACAGAATCGAGAGATGGATAAGCTTATTTAATTCACGAGCAACCTTAACCGGGTCATCCGTAACTTCAGAGTAAGATCGATGCTGAATTCCGAGGTAAATCAACACTCGATCTCAAGAGATGGGATTCAGGTATAGCAGGGAATAGATAGCATCGTAAACCGAGGATACAGGAATCTCCGGTAAATCGATGCCTATTATAAAGGAGTTTTGCTCCTTTACGAATCATTCAAAGATTGGCGAGACCGCCGATCTATTATAGATATCATTCAAAATGGAGTTATGGGGTGCTCCAGAATTTGAAAGAAGACGAATAGTAAAAGACACGAATAAATTTCGGAACCGAGGGCAACGTTCCAAAATTCAAAGGAATTGAGTCAAAGGAAGAGATTGAAACTCGAATGAGAGTGATTCTGTAAATACATTTACCCTATATGTTGAGTTTTGCCTAGAGCTACCAAAGCTCTGATACCAACTGTAACGACCCAGTACCATTCGCATCCATTATAAGTGTATAGGTAGACACTCATGCCGTAGTTGAATTGCTCAAAATACCGCGTTGTTAATTTAAATTTGGCAAAACTGAACATATACAGTAAATAAATAATCACAGATCACAGACACAGAGTAATTAGTGCAGCGGAAATAAAAGAAATAGTAGTTCATGAAGCTACTATATGAATATATAAAAATACATCAGAGTTACAACAGAAGAGTAGTACGATACATCGGATACAAATCAGAATACATCACTGGAATCATCGAATACTGAATGCAGAATAGATGGCTGGATCTTCAAGCAAAGCTCCAACTCCAAAGGTGAGTCTCGAAAGCTGAACTACTCGGTCTAACCCGAGCGTAAAGCAAAAACACAAGACACTCGAGTAAGGATTAACATTCTTATATTAATAAATCCAACTCAAGTGAAATAGCAATTGAAACACAAGTAACTCAAAGGATGTTTGGAATAACCATCCTTTAAGGATCCGTTAAACTATCTACTATGTAGTAGTGTACGATAAGTAGATAATGTCTATCAGTAATAATAAGATATCAAAATAGCGTTAAGTCATGGCCCATTCCACCCTTAACACATTTTTATTCCCAAAAACATATACAAGACCGTAGTTTCCCTAAAACCGGAAGTCACCAGAGGGCAATCCATATACTAAAGGTACAAATCAAAATCGTAGTGGTCGCGCATAAATGGAATACAAGTATGACAAGGCACATGAGGCAATACCCAAGGTAGTGATACTACCGTTCGCCTGATCCGGACCGGTGAGAACGCAACGCCGCAGCGCCCGCAACAACGTGAAACAACACTCCCAAAATCAAGGGTGCACCATTCGACAACAAGTATAAGTAGTTCGAAGAAGTGTGTCCACTTGAGGTAGCTAATCCTCCATTGGCCCGGCACGGCTCCTGTTTTAGTCATTTCCAATTTGACACAAGTGTCAAGGCTATCCATCATCGTTCTCTTTCTTCAGTCATCACGTACATCATTCCAACCACTTCATTCTGGATCATCAATCCGCGTATAGTTATTAAAGTGGTTTTCGGTTTAGATAGAGAGTATATCCATAACCGATTCCGGTCTCTTTAATAACTTTCGTGATTATTACACCGATTGGTCGTTTAATAAATTTCAAAACCAAATCAATTACAATTTCAAATAAAATTTGTAAATCAACATTTCATTTGTCTTTCTAAACCAATTTCCAAAATTTATGTTTCAAAACTTCCAAATTACCATTTCAAAATATTATAATTCAATTTCCATTTTTATTGAACAATTCAAATATTGATTCAAGTTTGTATATAAGTTTCATTTCGAAAACATTTAAATTAATTTGATTTAACATTTAAATCAATTTAAATCCATTTATCGATTTCATTCAATATTCATCAAGTAAATTTTCCATTCAAAACAATTTCTATTAAATTTCCAATTCATTAAATCCATTATTCAAATTCAACTTCATTATATCAAAACTTACAATTTGAATTAAATTAAATTCATCAAATCAAATTCTTTAAATTCCAAGTCTTGCATTAATTTCAATAAATCAGATTTTATTTCTTGATAAAGAAATTCAATTTCACTTATTTACTTACTTAATGATTTTCCAAACTTAATTAATAAAGAAACTCAATTTCAATTATTTACGAAGTAAAATTCACTTATTCAAAAATTCAGTTTCACTTATTAAAGAATTCAAATCAATTTAATCATTAAATAATTCGATCTTATTTAATTATTAAATAATTCAAAACTTAATTATTAAATAATTTCAAAGTTTAATAATTTCAAACTTAATTATAATTTCAACTTGATTATTAAATCATTTCAAACTTAATTCAATCATTTCTCAAATTAAGCAACATTCTTCCATCAATTTCATTGTTAACATTTTGTTCCAGATTATTAAATATTAACATTTTCCTTTCATTAAAATTCAAATTTCAACTTCATTTCAAAACCATATTATTTATTCAAATAAAATCTTCATTTTATTTTTAAATCAAATTATTGACCAATCGGGTTTTATTTAATTCTCTATCCTAGGTCAAAGTTCAATTTGGGTATTTATCATTTCAACCCGATTCCAATTCAATTCAAAATCAAAACATAACAAAGGGAACTTGCAGTGTGATAACTGGGATGGTGTCAAAGTAAATAAACAAGCAATAACAACAATCAATATCAATCCAATAATCAATTCAAATAATCCCGAAATAACCGTATTAATTCGCATTGTTATTTGTACGAATTAATATAATTATTCCTAGAATCTACACTATCATTTCATGTAGATTAAAGATTATTACATTACGGTTTTTCACTTGTCATTCAATTTCAATTTATACTACAACGATTAATCCAATATACGTCGATGGTTCAAAGTGTAATTATCACTATTCTACATGTGTTATCCCGCTTTTTGGTCAAAGCCGGAATATCAAACAAATCGACAGGAAAGGATGGATATCAGGATTGGAAGTCGATTGGAAACAAGGCTGCGATGGATGTCGTCAAAATTTGACCGGGCTCCAATCAGGACGGAATCGATTGGAGATGATGATGAGGACTAGGAGAGGTTACGTTTCAAATTTCAGGTTAATCGGAGTTCATATGAAGGAGATATGGATGGATTACGATGTACAGGGAATGGTTCGAATCGATGTGCTTCGCATCGATCAAGAGGATGATGGTTCGAATCGATGCGTTTCGTATCGACCATAAAGTAAGGACTTCGAATCGATACCGTTCGTATCGATTGGCACAGGTTCGACTCGATGGTAACACACCCAGGTTGTTATACAAGCATGCAGAGGTTTGTTCGAATCGATACCCTTCGTATCGACCGGCATGGACTTGGATTAGTAGCTTCGTATCGATAAGAAGGCAAGGGTTGATGATACATTTCGTATCGATCGTAGCTAGAATTGATACGAAGGAAGGACATATGCGTATGGATACGAAGGACTTAGGGACAATGTTCGTATCGATCATATTCGAGTCGATCGATACGAAGGAAATAGCCGGAGCAACACGAATGGATGGATACGAACGAGTCTCAGTTCGAATCCATGATATGGTTGAATCCCTCGAATCTACTAAGTCACAACAGCTAAAAACTAGGATTCGACCCGGTCAACTCGGAGAAAAAGGAGGATTGACTCGAAGATTGCACGGCACATCACCACGAGCGCGCGTGCCATGATCGATTCGACCTAATCGATTCGAAGGAAGATCGATTCGAACAGAGCACTGCAACCAGAAAAGCGACCTTGAATCGATCATAACTCGAGATCTACAAGTCCAAATGCTATGAAATTTTCACAGATGCTTACATACACATTGAAGAATGTTCTCACCAAATTTCAGCTCGATTGGACGATTTCCTGATCGATTCGAACATAGCTTCGAATCGATCCCAAAGTGTGCCCGGATTTCCAGAAAGCGGGCATGTGGGCCCCCTGACGTACTGGAACTGGTCTCCCATCAGTTTAGGCGAAATATCAGCCTCCTACACCTATAAATAGGCCCCCAGGTCATTCAGAAAAGGGGTCGGATAATTTGGAGAACTAAAGAGCGCCCAGACTCTGCCAGATTTACTCCAGATCACCATTGCTGCCTTAGATTCAGATTATAATCATAAAGTCTGTTGTACTACGCAGTAGGAAATTGTAATCTTCAAACATCAAGCAATAAAACCATAAAAACTTTGGAGTGGACGTAGGCCGGAGATAGCCGAACCACTATAAATCTCGTGTTTTTGTTCGTTATTTCTGGATTGCTGTTTGTTGTTTGTTTAGATCTGAGATTTGTGTTTGAATATTGCTGATTTGTATTCATACACTGGTGCTTTCACAACATTCGGGGTTTGTGACCATTTTTGGCGCAAACACTTTGGTGCTTTCACTGAGAGTTACTAGCACCCGCTACACCAGATTCAAAGATTAGATTTGAAAGTTTGAAGGATTCAGGTTGACTCAACAATGACTCGACAAACAAGGCAAAGAGCTGAGAGAAGCCAACAGGGAGGAAGTCAAGAGGCATCCTCCAGAGCTGGAGAAGGACAAGCTTCGATTTACATTACCAAAGACGAAATGGAAGCTATGGCAAATTCATTGCATGAGAGGTTGTTGAAGAGTCAACAGGATATGATGCAGACTTTCTACGAGCAGATGAGAGCTGCTGGAACACAAAACCTTGGACCAGCTATAGCAACTGCAAATGCGGAACAAGGAACTAGGGTTGCGGAACCCAATGCAGGACAAAATATAGAACCGGAGGGCAATCAACAAGGGCTTGGGGGCAGGCCCGCAGGATCCAATGCAGAAGGACCTTTGGAAGGGGTTCAGCAGGCTAGAGCCAATGTTGCGGCTAATGAGCCACATGAAGAATATGTGCCGGAGTTCCCTCGAGAGCGTGGGGGGCAACCCCTAACAGGCAACACTGGATTAGTGGAAATCATTAGGAAGATTATGCGTGGAGGTTTGACCAATCGGGATTTGGAAGGAGTGAACAGGAGTCCATTCGCTCGGGAAATCAGGATAGCTCAGAATCCACCTAAGTTCAAGTTACCTAGCGTGGAAGTATATAATGGCAAGGCCGATCCAACTGATCATTTGATGAGATACACTAGACACATGGAAGTGTTGGGGGCATCGGACGAAGTAATGGCCAGATGTTTCCCTTTATACTTGACAGACCTAGTGGCAATGTGGTTTAGGCAGCTGGAGGAAGGATCTATCAGGACTTGGAGGGAATTGTTGGACAGGTTTTTGGGACAGTTTTGGGTTCATATCAAAAGACCTAAGAACGTGATGACGTTAACATCGGTAAAGCAAAGAACAGATGAATCGCTTAGAGCATTTTTAACTCGATTTAATGCGGCGGTTTCTTCGGTGGATCGGCCGGATCCATCGATGGTTTTGATGGCGGCAGTGTCGGGAGTCAGAGAGGATTCAGATTTTAAGGTATCTTTAGTACGAGACCCACCACTGGATCTCGGGGAATTCTTTCACGAAGCTGAAAGATTTCTTCGGCAAGAAGACGCATGTATGGATTTAAAGCTAAAGGAGGTGAATGTGACAGGGGGTGGAGGACCATCCGACGGAAGCTCGGATAAAGATAAAGGAAAAAGGAAGCTGGACGAAAACTCTGAAAAAGCTAGGAAACGATGGAAGTATCCAAGGTTTTCCACATACACAGAATTAAACGAGACACTAGAGCGGATATACATGGAAACTCGGAATCGCCTTCCTTACCGGAGGCCGGCTAGGAGAGAACCATCCGAGCGGGAGAGGGCATCAGGAAAGCATTGTCTCTTCCACGATTTGGACGGGCATGATACCAATAGCTGTAGGCACCTAAAGGACATAATTGAGGAGCATGTGAGGAATGGACAATTGAGGCAGTATGTTGGGGCTCGGAATGCAGCGGTGGAGCAGGAGCAACCACCGTCTACCTCAATCCATGAGGATATGAGGCACAGGAATAATGGTCGATTGGTCATCAATTGATCAGGATAATATGAAATAAGTAACAAACCATTGGCGAGCAACCGAGTCATTTACACATGTATGGGGACGGAGATAGCCCCTAGGCATGCTCTGAGTGATGATAAACCGCAAAGCCATGGTTTGCGAAATCTGTCTTTTGTTTTTGGATTGGACAGTTAGTTTTCTGGTTTGGTTTTTGGAGTTTGGATTGAACTCCTGATTTTGCTTGTTTTTCTGGTTTTGGCATTCATTCGGATGATTGTTCTCCGTTTTGGATGATGGTTTCGATTTTTGATATGGATTTCTGGTTTTCCGATTTGATTTGGATTTTGGATTGGATCTTGATTGGATTCTTTTTGGTTTTTGATAAACAGTCGTCAGGTATGGATTATGCTTGGCAAGGGGTGAGTCGTTCTGCCCGAACGCGGTAAAGTGACTCATTCAGGTCGTCGAGTATGGACTATGCTCGGCAAGGGTCCGGAGTGACCATGATTCGGCCTAGGACTTAGGCCCCCTATTATTGATTATTGTCTCTGGTCGTTGAGTATGGACTATGCTCAACAAGGGTCCGGAGCGACCAGGATTCAGCTTAGGACTTAAGCCATGGCATTACTTACGTCCAGGGACACTGGACCACGGTCGTCGAGTATGGACTATGCTCGGCAAGGGTCCGGAGTGACCAGGATTCGGCTTAGGACTTAAGCCACGGCATTACTTATGCCCAGGGACACTGGGCCACGGTCGTCAGGTGTGGATTGCGCTTGGCAAGAGCCCAGAGAGGTTATGGATTTGGATACCGACCCGGAGAGGTCTTGGATTCGGTTGTTGGATAAGGATGGACTAATAACTCAGCCTTCGAGTTTGGATGGGCATGGAATTGGCTACGGACTTTGGACATTGGATTTGGAAACTATTCAAAACACACCTTATTATCATAAGGCATGTTTTGGGGGGCAAATGTTATACCGCTTTTTGGTCAAAGCCGGAATATCAAACAAATCGACAGGAAAGGATGGATATCAGGATTGGAAGTCGATTGGAAACAAGGCTGCGATGGATGTCGTCAAAATTTGACCGGGCTCTAATCAGGACGGAATCGATTGGAGATGATGATGAGGACTAGGAGAGGCTATGTTTCAAATTTCAGGTTAATCGGAGTTCATATGAAGGAGATATGGATGGATTACGATGTACAGGGAATGGTTCGAATCGATGTGCTTCACATCGATCAAGAGGATGATGGTTCGAATCGATGCGTTTCGTATCGACCATAAAGTAAGGACTTCGAATCGGTACCGTTCGTATCGATTGGCACAGGTTCGACTCGATGGCAACACACCCAGGTTGTTATACAAGCATGCAGAGGTTTGTTCGAATCGATACCCTTCGTATCGACCGGCATGGACTTGGATTAGTAGCTTCATATCGATAAGAAGGCAAGGGTTGATGATACATTTCGTATCGATCGTATCTAGAATTGATACGAAGGAAGGATAGATGCGTATGGATACGAAGGACTTAGGGACAATGTTCGTATCGATCGTATTCGAGTCGATCGATACGAAGGAAATAGCCGGAGCAACACGAATGGATGGATACGAACGAGTCTCAATTCGAATCCATGATATGGTTGAATCCCTCGAATCCACTAAGTCACAACAGCTAAAAACTAGGATTCGACCCGGTCAACTCGGAGAAAAAGGAGGATCGACTCGAAGATTGTGCGCCACATCACCACGAGCGCGCGTGCCATGATCGATTCGACCTAATCGATTCGAAGGAAGATCGATTCGAACAGAGCACTCCAACTAGAAAAGCGACCTTGAATCGATCATAACTCGATATCTACAAGTCCAAATGCTATGAAATTTTCACAGATGCTTACATACACATTGAAGAATGTTCTCACCAAATTTAAGCTCGATTGGACGATTTCCTGATCGATTCGAACATAGCTTCGAATCGATCCCAAAGTGGGCCCGGATTTCCAGAAAGCGGGCATGTGGGCCCCCTGATGTACTGGAACTGGTCTCCCTTCAGTTTAGGCGAAATATCAGCCTCCTACACCTATAAATAGACCCCCAGGTCATTCAGAAAAGGGGTCGGATAATTTGGAGAACTAAAGAGCGCCCAGACTCTGCCAGATTTACTCCAGATCACCATTGCTGCCTTAGATTCAGATTATAATCATAAAGTCTGTTGTACTACGCAGTAGGAAATTGTAATCTTCAAACATCAAGCAATAAAACCATAAAAACTTTGGAGTGGACGTAGGCCGGAGATAGCCGAACCACTATAAATCTCGTGTTTTTGTTCGTTATTTCAAGATTGCTGTTTGTTGTTTGTTTAGATCTGAGATTTGTGTTTGAATATTGCTGATTTGTATTCATACACTGGTGCTTTCACAACATTCGGGGTTTGTGACCATTTTTGGCGCAAACACATGTCAATTAATTTAACAATTAAAAGGGGTCATATTCAACTAATCAAATTTAACATATAAATCAGTTTTAAAATCGTCAACTATCCTATATCCATTTCAATTTGGCATACTATTTATCATTTAACACTAACAATTTAACGTCCAATATAAATATCAACAATCAATCAATTATCAGCCAAACAGTATTATCATTGTATAAATAATTAACAGATAATGGTGTCAGATGTCACAGGTGAACTGATACAGGCAATAGCATATATAACAGTGTAATTAACTAACAGCAGCATATTTCAATTGTCGTTTCAATTGAAATCCAATTTAATAAATAAAAGAACATTAATCGTGAGTGATTGCTCACCTTTCGAGGCTAGAGAAGATTCAGCAATGATTGTGTTACAAAATGTGAACACGACTTCCAAAACGCAACTAGATTGGCACGAATATGACGGACAAAGCTGATAGAATGGAATTGATGGAATAAATCAGAATATGTTTGCTATAGACTGAAACGAATTATATATATCATTTATTATATTATTCACTTAAACCAATATTAAATTTGGAACCTAATTTAAAATAATAATATATATACAATTTAAACACCACATAAATTAAGTAGTAAATTATCTTTCAAAATATAATATATATAGACAAAAATATATATATATATCAAAAATCATTGCTTTAAAATAAACTCATGTATCAAAACAAATATATACATGCCTTTTTATATTTTAAGGTCAACGCTTGTATCCAAATTAGTATTATATATATACTTTAAACTATATAAACTGTACGGCTTTATGATATGCTACACCCTGTTACAAACCTTGTATGAATCTATAAAACTGGACAGAGTAAACTTTTATATACAGCAAACTATCATACAACAGCTTGAATACAACTCCCCCACTCATAATATAAAATACTACATCAAACCCCAAAATACAAATACACCTCAATAGAGTTCGTATAACTAAATATGCACGCATATACATTAACTTTATATATACGAACCCCAAAGTATCTATATATATACTCATATATGTAACACGTTATACAGATATATTATTATATAAATCAATATATAAATGTACATATGAGTAATATAACCCAGACCCACATATCAACGGTGTTTCTTATACAAACAAATATGTATACTACATATATATATATCATATAAGCGAAACAAAACCCAGATGTATACTTATATACTTAATAAACAATATATATACAACCCTTATATTTTTATATATATACAATTGACTACATACGGCACTTGCAGCACTAAAATTTTCAGAGAAAATAACCTACATTATTATTACTATTATAACATACCTATGTATATACTAATTAAAACAGAAATCTACAAACAAAACTATAGCCATACAAATCTTACATTTTCTCAAAGCCTGACATTCATAAGGACCTCGCTTCAGTACATGTGCAACATGCAACTTTGATATATATACGAACTGGTAGATATTATATGTGAAACCATATATATTTCCTTTTCAAATCATATATGAAACTGTAACAACCCATATAAGAAAGCTTTATATATATAACTAAAATGACATATACCGGTTAGATGTGTAACTAACATGACATATACTTTGTAAATAACTGACTATATTTATATATATATATATATATATATACAAAAACAGTGTTTTAAAAGAAATCAAATATTTGTTAAGCTGCATATTGCAAAGTTCCTTAGAGATGAAGTATTCAACATACACATATACTTTAATAAAACTGAAATATAACACTATATATTATACTAACTATACATAAAATATAACAAAACTATTATACATAGTTACAAACATGTTAACTAATATATTATAAAACTTGAAATACAGGATAATATATATATTCATAGTTACAGTACTATCCTATAATACAAACAGATTTTTTTTATATATTCATTAACAACAATATAAATTACCTTATTATAGAAGAGAGGAGAGATGCATGAGAGTTGAAGGCTGGAAAATGCAAGGTCTGGGAAGAGGGCGGTCAAGGTGGCTAGTGTAGGCGCGGTGCTCAACGGAGGGAAGGTGGCTAAAGGTTGAAAGTAATGGCGCCATGGTTGTGCGCGGCTATGGGCATAAGGTGATGGGAAGTGACCTGTTGAAGGCTTGGTGGCGGTTCGAACTATGGTGGGGCGGAGCAGCTTGCAAGGGAAGGTGGCGAAGCGGAGGTTAGGTTGTGGGTGAACCGAAACGTAGCTGGACAGTGACACGGCTAGGCGGGTGGCGTTTTTGGGTGAGTTAGCGATTGATTTGTGGCAGCGATGGTCGGTCGGGATGCTCGTGCTCGGTGGTGGATGAGGCGGAGAGGGTCTGCCGTGGTGGTTGATGTATAGGCGGTTGCCATGGGATTGGGGTTGCGTGCTATCAGAGGCTACAATGGAGTTTGCGTTGTGCGTTGGAAGAAGGTTGAAAAGGTGAGGAGGTGGGTGGAAACTGAAAGGTGGAGTTGCCTGTGAAGGGTCATGGCAAAATGAATAGGAAGTGAGCATGTATGGTTTTGAGAAGCCAGATGAAATGGAATTGTGAACAGACATAATGCAAATTGAAACGGCAGAAGAACAAATAAATGTGAAAGGTGTGGAAACGGTCACACAT
Organism: Allium fistulosum; assembly: GCA_030737815.1. NCBI lineage: Eukaryota > Viridiplantae > Streptophyta > Magnoliopsida > Asparagales > Amaryllidaceae > Allium > Allium fistulosum. The sequence continues at coordinate 54,756,304 of CM060904.1, forward strand.
AAATTTAGCTAAAGCATTAAAAGAAATTATTATTGGATGAGTTGTACGGTTTCAAAATTTTAAAAGTAGATAAATCCCAAAAGTCACAAATTATATACCGGTACGACACACATTTTATCGTTTCTGCCGCGAACCGGAACTCCAAATACAGAAATGGATACACCGTCGTGATCAGCATAACGAGACGATCAAAACGGTAAACATATATCAGTGGTATGATTAAATTTTAAAAATTCGAATTTTCTACTGGCGGAAAATGCAAGAAAAACGCTAAAAAATAAGATCGACGGAGCCAAAGATGTCCGAATTTGGAAAAACGACCAACTGACATCTTGCTCAGAAGATGGTTTAGAATTTTTCTATGTAAAAATATTTAGGTTTCGGAAACATTTTATTTTCATCACTTTTTAACTGATTAAATTGAAGTGAATTTACGCGCGAAATAAACTTTCATATTTTCGGACAAAAATTTACCAGTTGCTATGTTTAACTAGACGCATTCCAAATATCAAATTTATATTTCAAAATTTTATCGTTTAAAATTTTACAAAATTTCAACTAATTACGTTATTAACAGTTGAAATTTAACGGGTCCTTACATTTTATGACACAACCAATCGACTGGGTGGTCAGTTATACGCATAATACCGAACTCGAGCGGATAGAATTAACAAATTGGTGACCTAAAAGCCTTAATTGAAATAAATTAAAGGGATGTAGCGTAGATTTGGAATAACAACTAATCAAATCAATTTGTAATACAAATTCTATCCACTATTTGTTCAAATATAAAAAAATCCCCAATTTAAGCAATAAATATCAAAAAATTGCTGACCTAATTCGACTTAATATCCAATTTGACTTCGTAATTTTACCAACCGTATGACATCTCCTGTGGATTGTTTTGGGTAATAAGATTCAACGATGGAAAAAGAAAGAGGAGTGAATGGTTTGTTAAGTGTGAAGAAAGAAGTGGGGCGTAGAAAATGGGGTACAGTTTTGGGATGGAACGGTTGTAGAGGAAATAGATCGCTTGCCAACTGTTAATGATATAGTGCCGAAAATACCCATTGTAAAAAAGGACACGTGTTGGCATATAAATTGCTTGGTTTCTCCTTTCCTTTTTAAGTAATAGATTAATCTGATTTGATTTAATCAGACAATTAACTGATCTTACTTATGAATGTTTGGATTATATTGGATGGTTGAATTGTTTGATATTCCCTGATCTATGATGATGTGTGATATATACTGATTTGTGTGTGATCTGTACTGTAGTTTATTTATCTGGGATGAATGTAATATATTATCTGTAATTTATATATCTTTGATCTATGAATGAACGTTAAGCGTTATAGTTATACCGCTTATCAACTTTATTTCTGTATTCTGATCTGTGACTGTGTGAAACCCTTGGACTACACCATACACACACAAATATGGATTTCACGAGGAAATCGGTTAAGTCACAGATGATTTAAATTTATATTTTTTTTGAAATTGAAATTTTAATTTCTATTGATTTTGGAAATGGATTTGGATTAAATGTTAAAGCTTTTGAAAAGGAATTTTAAGATAAAAGTTATTTTGAATAACTTGGTAAAGTTTCCAATTTAAATAATTTAACTTGAATTTGAATTCAAAATTTGGAATTGAATTCCATGATTAGAAATTATGGTTAAAGATGTTATAAATGTGTTTATATGAATTTAAACCATTTTAAAAGTATGGTTTTGAGTATTTGAATTTAACCCAAGGACTTTAACTCGTATAAATGAATCAGATTTTCCAAAATGAAAACTGTTTGTTTTCAAGTAATAGAAGCTTTCATATAAGGAATGAATTTCCAAATTGTGTCAAAAGAATTTCAAGTTTGAAAAGGAAAATAGTTTTCCGAATTATGAATAAACCTTTGTGAAAGATTGTTGAACTTTGTTTTGAAATTGGAAAGGTGTATCTTTTGTATAAAAGATCGAAACGGGATTGTTTTGAATGCTATCAATTTAATCTTTAATTTAAAGATTTATTGAGTTAATCCAATTGAAATGGAAATTGATTTGGAAAATCTGTGAATGAATCTTTGTGAAACTGAGTGAACTTTGTGAATTGAATCTTTTTGTAATAGATTAAAATGGTAATGTGTTTAAACCATTTGAAGAAAGGTTTTGGATAATAAGTTGTGACTTAATTGAAATCCCAATATCCATATGTTTTTAAATATTGCGCTCATTATTCGGTTTAGCCGGGAGAGGACCTTTGTGTCATATAACCCATTCCGAATAATGATACGACGTTATGGATAGCATTTGAAGACCGGTGGTGAAGACCGGATATTTTCGAAAACAAAAGGACAACTCGTCGAATGTCTCTTCATCGGCTGATCTCCGATATAGAGATTTGATTACCCTTTGTGATGGGAAGTCCGGACGTGATTATAAATTATTCGGATTTGCAAGGGCTTCTTTCGAAGTGCCTTCGGTTCTATTCGAACCCGGAACAGACTTGTATGGTTGTATGTCTGACACTACACTTTGAGATATAAAGCTGATTTCTTTCAAATACATTTCTGTTTGGTGGCGGAGAATTTATTCTCTTAGCTTAACACCCTTCTCTGAGACGTACGAGCTCAGAGGTTATGTAGTTGAAGGTTATCAGTGATATACTCCCAATTTGGTAGTGTGACATGCTGAGTGCTGCTGTGTGTTGCTGATCATTTGTTGGTCGAAGCATGGCTTTGTGAAAAAGCGTAGCTTTGTGGACGAGACTTCGTCGAGCCTCACAACCGGTAAGGGTCAAAACAGGAATGTTGCGGCAAGGTTTTTAGGGGTCGCGCCCCTAAGTTATGTCCATTTTCTTCTGGATAAAGGGTGGTATCATGGTATGGAGCCCAGATACTTAACTCGTGTGGACACTATAAATTTATTACTATGTGATGTTGCTTTGTCGGTTGAGGGGCCCCACGGATAAAGGTCGGTAATGACCGGGAATGGCATACTCCTGTGGTAGTTACCTAGTTACGGCTTGATTAAAGCGTGAGGTAGCGTCGGCCTTGTTTAGCAGAGATCCGGTTAGGTTCTCAGGGGCGTCCTTCCAGAGGCGTTCCCATTTCGGTAAGGAAGTTCCTTTGCCTGACCATTTGTTGGAAAATCCAAAGAAACAATACGTGCCTTGTACGGTTTTAGTTGTATAACCTGCTATGGAATGTGGCGGTAACCCGCTATTGAATATAGTAGCTATAGTAAGCATACAATAATGGTTGTATGCTGGCTAAGATTAATATTATACTTTCGAAATGGTTTTCTACACTATGCACTAATAGTAATAATACCGAATGATTTTGCGTAGTAAGCATTTTTGACTATCATAAGGAGAAATCTCCTCCAATTCTGCGTTTGCATTGTGTGTGTGGCGGGAGGCCTTATGGTAGTTTCATTTTCCAAAAAGCATTGCGAATTTCAATTTCACTTTGTTTTCCAAAACCATCTGTTTTTGTTACTCACACCAGTCCCATGACTGACTTGGAGTTTAATGTTCCCTTCCTACACTCTGGGTGCCCACAATTTTCCACACGGGCAGTCTAGAGTTGGGTTTATTTTTCAGATTGTCAGGTTTAGTGGATTATCTGGAGCTAGTCCAGTGTCTGGAGTTCACGCACTGAGTTACTTATCTTTGTGGATGGTGATGGTGGTTTGAGCTAGATGTTGGAGTCGTTGGACTCATTCTCTTTTTAGATCATTTGGAGTCATCTCTTCTACTGATATTTTTCCGCTGTAGTATTGTATCATATCTCTGATATTCTTGTATTATTGATATCATTGTTGTATATCATTCTGGATATTGTATTCATTGGAGTTGTATATGATATCATTCATTTCTTTATTCCGCTGTGTTGTTATACTTAATGGTGTTATAAGCTCCAGTGAGCCAGATTTGGCGTTTGAATCTGCGGCTTTTCGAGTACAAGTGAAGTACGGGTGCCGATTTTCGAAGGCTAAGTCAGGATCGCTACAAACTATGCCTCAATAAGCAAGCATATAAGCAAACTATAAGAACTAGATATACTATACTATACTATATACATATGCTTTTATAATAAAATACGTGGTACTAAATATTGTATATCTATACAATAGGATATAACTTATATATATATACTAATACATACGTTTCAAAAACCGAACCCATATATAAAATATAATTAAAGTCAGTCTTTAAAATAACCTAGAAAAATAAAATCTATATACCGTTCTTTCAAAAAAAATTAATATATAGAGACATATGTTATATAACCGCATACATTCAAACTGACATCTACGAAACAATGCATTTAATATATATATAAACCAACATTAAAACTTCTATATATATATAACTTACTCTATTATTATTAACAAAATTTACTACCATAAGCCGATATATATAAGTATGAACTCATATAAACAAAAGAGGCTGGCAATATATTATACTGAAATATTAAACCCATACTAAAATCTGGATCTGCATATATAGCTTTTAAAATGTAATACCCTGTTCGTACTCTAAGTGTATAAACACCAAATGTGAATTCGCTATATATATAGACTTACCTTGTTATTATATTTAAAGATCAATGTCTTTTAAAACACATAAAAAAAATCTTCATATACTATATATAACTGTTTATAACATATAGAATATAAACAGGTACAGGAAACATATATAAATATAAACATCTTAAACTTATATAAATTAATATATAACTAACCTCCTATACAAGGAGAACCGACCTGTATATCTAACAAACACAAAACATATACACATTATTTTCGAAATCCTATATATGTATATAGATGTGAATATAGCTAAATATAATAATATATACAATAAAATTCCAAAACAGTCTTCAGCGAAAAATATATACTAACTGTAAAATATAAATATACTATATATATAAGCTAACTTATATGATATTCAGGAAATCTAAGTTAATGTGAAATCATATATACTATCATATATTACTATATTACCAATATAACAAACATACTGTAACCAAACTTATATAAACAATATATATAACTGATATATATACCTTAATAACATTCACAGAATAACAAGCCCTGGTTGCAGGCTACAGGGAGAGGCACGGCTTGAGCTCGGTGATGTGAAAACAGTGGAGGAAGCAAGGTTGGATGACTGGTCTTGGTAAGAGGCTTCGGCCTCTAGTTGATGTCAGGCGAGGTGGGTTTCGGCAAGTTGACAAGCTCGGAGTAGAGAGAGGACAGACGTGCTTCGGCCGAGCTCGTCACTGGTGGAAAAAGAAAGGCAATAGGCAGAGGAGATTGAAGGTGTGGTCGGGGTTGGCCATCGGTTGCTGAGTTGTGGAGTGGAAGGATCTGGGTGGTTGAACGGTGGACGCAGCAGGCAACGTTAACGTGAGGTGGATGGAGAAGAGGTCGGTGATGACGGGTTGGTTACGTGAGAAAATTTCAGATCTGGGAGAAAATGAAAAAGTAAAGAGACGAAAGAGAAATAAAGATATATGCGTGCACCGAGTTTTGTGTCATTTCATATTTCTGACTTTTGGATGTCTAAACTGACGAATGGAAAAGGACACAAGATATATCTATGATTAACACAGCAAGTTAATCCAGATGGAGGACACAGAATTGCAAATGGACCCAATTTGCAAATCGTCACACTTTGCATTCTGTTGGTTCCGTCGCGCATCGGACTCCGAAATACACCAATGAATATATCACGGTGATCAGTGCGATGAGACGGACAAGAGGAAACATAAATATCTGTGTCAGGACGTTCCTATCAAAAGTCCATACGGACACTGATATACGTTGTTATCCCGTACGGAAAAATCCAAACGGAGCTAGAAACGTCCGAATTTCGAGAAACGGATTACGCAGTCTTATTCAGAGTGTTCTAAATAAATTTTCTCATGTTGACACATTTAGGTTTCGGAACACTTTTAAATTCAACTGTTATTAACTGATTTAAACTGAATTTCTAGCGACTGATAGAACATCTATATTATTCGACAAAAATTTGCCATTTGCTATGTCTAGATGGACGCATAGCAAATATCAAATTGCTGTCATAAAATTCTATTATTTGTTTCAAATGGTATATTTCAGTTCATTATATTCAATAAAATTCAACTTTATTTAATTTCAAAATAAACTATATTTCAAATTAATATAATTGAATATTCATTGGTTTAAAATTTCTAGTTCCTTAAATAAAATGCTAATACTAACTAATGCAGTATTAAATTCTCAATTTTCTCAATTTCTGAATCATTTAACTAATTCAGCCTTATTAAATTAAAAATTATATTTCTTTACTTTTATGTAAAATCCAATTATACTAAATTTCATTAACAAATTAATTTCAATAGGTTGATATGTAAGGTGAGCAGAAACCAAGACTAGAATTTAAATAAGTTTGAATACACAATTTTACATTTATTGTTTACAAATAGATTAGTAGTTAATTTACAATTAAAACCCAATTCCAGTTAATCATACATTTATTTCATGCTTCACACAATATTAAATCTATCCAATTAAACTTTTATTAAACCATATGTTTGAAATCACATAAAATAGTTGTCACTTTATTAAATCAAAACCAGATGTTATAGTTCAAAGTAAATTTTATTTTAAAATCATAAATTTTTAATTTCTCACTGTAATAAATTCTAAAATTTGAATTTTCTTCTTTCTCGAAAAATACAGGTCGTTACACTGTCCCCCACTCAAAACTTTTCATCCCCGAAAAGGAAAGAAGATAGAAGAAAAAGGGAAAAGCTGAGTAGATAAGGTAGATTCAAAAGAATAGAATCAGGCATGCATAATTAATTTAAAACCACAAAATTTCAATTTCAACTATTAATACAAAACTTCTTTGTTGAAAATACTTTGATAATAAAATACTTTTATATCGAAACAAATTTTCCTTTTAATAATACTTTTATAACTCGATGTCTCAACAAGTTTATCCTCGTTCCTGCAGACTCTGGCTATGCGTTGATCGGGCGCAAAGCTAGAATTCTCAAAGTACTTAGTAGACTTGTTTCAACACCCAGTGAAAATACTTGAAAAACCTTCAAAACTGATATGGAAAGTACTTTCCCAGTATCAAATAAATATAATAAGTGACCCACTAAAGGGATCCGATAAATGACCCTCCACAGGGATCCGACAAATGACCCGCCAAAGGGATCCGACAAATGACCCACCAAAGGGATCCGATGGAAGGTACTTTCCATATCATTTACTTCAAAATATCATACTATACATAGTCCCTTTCAAAATCATAACTTCAAATATCGTACTTATTACACTGCCACATTATTACACTGCCAAGCCCAAAAGTACCCCCAAACCAATTAAAATTCCGGAGTTTCCTCGTTCCCCGCTCCATCCTCATTCCAAAAAATATCCCGAACCCAGAACCTCTACTCCATCTTCACAACAGTTTTCAATGGACAACTCCACACTTTACCTCACCGCAACAGTAATTAATGGAATCTGGACGTTGGAATCATTACACCAAACCCTCTCCACCGCTCTACAACACACTGAGTTGCCCATTTGGATCCTAAACAATAACAGCTTCGTCTTTTGCTGTCCTACACACGAAACACTCGTCCGCGCCCTACAACTCCGAACCATAACCAAACCAGGTGGGGTCGTCCTCATCCAACCCTGGTCTGACCCTGAGCCCTCCTCTATCAACCTAGAACCGGTCACCTGGGCCCGCGTCCAAGGCTTTCCAGAGCTCCTCCGAGACAAAACTGACGCGGTGCGCTCCGCCCTGAACCCATTGGGCCGCTTCGTTGAATTCGACTGCTGCAACTGGGCATTGATTGATCATCGATACCTATTCATCAAAATTCAATTTTTTTCAGGTGTTTCCACTCCCACTGCTATCGTTGCAAACTTAAACAACCATGACTACCTCCTCACCATAGACAGATGGGAACATGAGCACCCAAACCGAAACCAAGGGTCGCTACCAATAGGGATAGATTTGGAGGAGGCCTTCAGATGCTTTGATGAACATACCCCCCTACACGAACTCAACTCGGAAGACAGATTCGATGCTATGAACTTTGACCCAGATATCTTTGCCCCTCTATCTCCACTTGACCCCATCCCTATGGTTGACCCAATTCATCAAGACGCACCAGAAATCGAGGCCCCTAACCCACCTGAAATTCCTTCGAAGTAATGGGTCCCCTTGGCTGGGACAGCTGGCCGTCTGAAGACCAGAATTGGAACCCCTACGCAGACCTAGACCTGTCCAACCCATGGTTCCTCCAATTCCCCATCCACAGCCATCCTCCTGATCCCAACTCTAGTAATCAACTTGCACTCATCCCCTCACCATCCCACCCGCCTCCATATAACTTTCATATTCCACGTAACCAATCCAAGAACATCGCCCCCACTCCCATGGATGACAGAGCAGTCCACAGTCATCCTCCTGTTCCCAACCCCTGTAATCAACTTGCACTCATCCCCCCACCATTCCACCCGCCTCCAGTTAACTTTCACAATCCACGTAACCAATCCGAGAACATCGCTCCCCCCCCCCACGGATGACAGAGCAGTTGCACCCTCTCCATCTCGGGCTGGACAAGAGTCTCCAAGGATCACTCCCACAGCAGTCAGACGAAGCGCCAGACTACATAAAGCTGCATCTCACCCTGGTAGTTTTTTCAAACCCGTAGTTTTTTCCTCTGCAAATAAAATTTTAAATAAAAAAATTGCACGTTGCATGGAGGTGAAACTGCGAGAGGAACATCTCGCTGCCATGCAATCACTAGAACTGGAGCGTTCATCCTCATCCCAATGAAGATTATCACCTGGAATGTCAGGGGCTTAGGGGACCCCAGTAAAAGAATCGCCCTAAATCTCACACTGTCCCCACACAAAAGCGATATTCTCCTCATCCAAGAAACTAAACTCGTGGACCCCTCTCCTACCCAAATTAGACAGCTAGGTGGGTCCCATCTTTTTGGGTGGGCCCACTCGAATGCCATAGGTTCCAGCGGTGGTTTAATCACCCTCTGGAATGAATCCACTTGGTCTCATTGTCAAACCATCCTTCATCCTTCTGCCCTTCATGTTTCACTTCGCCACATCCAAACCAACACCATTTACTTCTTTTCCAACATCTACGGCCCTCAAAACCCCACCGATAGAAATACCCTCTGGAACAACTGCCTCACCTTCGCCACACACCTCAATGGCCCCTGGTTACTCGGGGGAGATTTCAACACCACCAGAAACACCCTCGAAAGAAACTCCAGAAACGCCTCCCAAGATTCAGACTCATTCAATTCCTTCATCAACTCCGGCTCCTTAATTGACCCACCAATTAACAACAGACTTTATACCTGGTCAAACCGTAGATTGGACCCGTCACTAGCTAAGCTTGACAGATTCCTTTTCAATATCAATTGGGATGATCTGCACCCCCTTTCTATTGTTTCCGGCCTAGCCTCGACCATTTCAGACCATTGTCCCCTTATCTTGGACTTGGGCTCATCCTCCAACCCAAATCGCCCCTTCAGCTTCGAACGCCTATGGACCCTGGAACCCTCCTTCGACAATTTCATCCAGTTAACATGGTCCCAACCTGTGATGTCCAATTCCGCAATCGCCAGAGTTGTCTCCAAACTCCGTTCAATCAGAAAGATCATCAAACCTTGGGCCAAAAATATTTGGGGCTCCCTCCGCTCGCGCATTTCTTCCACTCAAGATGCTATCCTAGAACTCAACATCCTCGAAGAATCCCGACCCCTCACTCCAACCGAACATTCTCAACTGAAGACTTTAGAAACCGAGCTTGATAGACTAATCAAACAAGAGGAAATTGGATGGAAGCAAAGATCCAAAGCCAAATGGTTAGAGGAGGGAGACAGGAACACCTCCTTCTTCCATCGTATGGCCAACGGCAGACGCAGATCTATTTACATCTCGGAACTAGTGCACAACAACTCTAGCTTCACCGAATCGTCGGACCACCTCCGCCTCTTCACCGAATACTACCGTAGCATTCTAGGCCAAGCTTCTCAGGCACTACCCCCCATTGAATGGAACCTCCTATACCCATCCTGTCCCCTAATTTTTGTCGACCACCCTTTTTTCGAAGAGGAAGTATGGGCCGCGCTTAAGGACTTGTCCGACGATAAGGCCCCGGGCCCGGATGGTTTCGGCCCATTTTTTTTAAACGATATTGGAAAACCATCAAAACCGACATACTTGATATGTGCGAAGAATTCCAAGCCAACCCCTATTCAATTGCTCGCCTCAACTACGCCAACATCATCCTCCTCCCCAAATCCCCAGGCGCCAACACCCTACCCGCTTTCAGACCAATCAGTCTCCTAAACACCACTTTCAAAATCATCACGAATGTTCTTGCCAATAGACTCCAAGCAGTCATCAATCCTCTGGTAGGGGCGGAACAGTCTGCCTTCATACAAGGCAGAAACATTTTAGATTGTGTCGCTGCCACCCAAGAAGTTGTCTCCTACTGCCATAGAACATCAACCCCTGGAACCCTTCTAAAATTAGATTTCTCCAAAGCCTTCGACATGGTACACTGGGACTTCATCTTGGACCTTATGAAACATAGGGGTTTCCCGACAAAATGGTGTGGGTGGATTGAAGCGATACTCAACACAAGTATCTCATCCATCTCAATCAATGGCTCTACTGGTGGTCACATTAAATCAGCTAGGGGTCTGAGACAAGGGGACCCGCTCTCTCCCCTAATCTTTGTCCTGGTAGTGGATGTGCTCAACCAGATGATCAAGCTTGCCTCGTACAATGATCTTTTTAAAGGTATCCAGCTTCAAAACTCCGATTTAGCTGTGTCTAACCTTCAATTTGCAGATGACACGATCCTATTCGCCTCCACCGACATCAACCACATCCATTGCCTCAAGGTTGCGCTATATGTCTTTGAAACAATCTCCGGCCTTTCTATCAATTTCAACAAAAGCTCCATCATCATGCTAGGCAACTCTGCTAACCTTGGTCCTACAATCTCATCCCTGCTCAATTGCAACCTAGCCTTATTCCCCATTTCCTATCTAGGCATCCCTTTCCGCCCATCCAATCTCCACCGCGCCGACTGGCTTCCCCTCATTTCCAGAATTGAATCCAGACTCTCAACCTGGAAGGCACACTCGTTATCCTCTGCAGGTCGTCTTGTCCTAGTCAAATCGGTCCTATCAGCTATCCCCTCATACTGGATGTCCTTCCTCAAGCTTCCATCTTGGGTTATCAAGAAAATTGACTCAATCAGATGCTCGTTCCTTTGAAACGGAGGCAACGCAAAATGCTTGGTCAACTGGAAGACGGTGTGTTTGCACCGCAATCATGGTGGGCTAGGGATTACTGACCTTCGCACATTCAATCAGGCGTTGCTGTCCAAATGGCTTTGGAGATTACTTACACCTGGAAATTTCATCTGGAAATCATGGATCTTATGTCAGCATTATCATTCAAACCCTCACTTGGCACTCCACCTCACCACCCGGTCCCACCCATCCCCTTTCTGGTCGGGGGTCCTTCAAACCCTACCTAGAGTCAAAGCACTGTTCCAGGTTAAAGTCGAAAGCGGCAACATGTGCCTATTCTGGTTAGATACCTGGTATGGACAATTGCCCCTCGCTAAACTACTACCCAACCTCTTCTCACACGCCGCCCTCCCCAATGCAACAGTTGAAGACTATCTCACCCTAGGTCCCGAACACCTTTGCCCACCTTCCATCTTCGATGCAGACCTAGTTCCTGAACTTCTCTCCGCTACAAATATCCTCCTGTCGATCCGTCCTTCCAACAGTCAAGACCTCTTTCTCTAGGCCCTTGCACCTTCCAAAGGATTCTCAATCGCCTCCTGTTATCAATACCTAATCCACCCCGGTCGCCTTTTCTCCTTCCCCAGGGTTTGGCATTGCAACCTTCCACCTCATATAGCCTTTTTCCAATGGTGCTTAATTTCTGGCAGAATCAATACCAAAGACAGACTCAACAGACTCAACATCCCCATTGATCCGCGCTACGTCTTTTGTTCAACTCAGAACGAATCAGTAACTCACCTTTTCTTCGAATGTGATTTCTCCTACTCAATTTGGGCAGCAACTAGTGCCTATCTTCTGGGGTTTATTCCCAGCGTGACCTCTCACTTCGAATATTGGCAGTTTAATCAGCAGAGTCTGCTGATGGACACCTTCATTTCAACCTTTAGCTGGTGCATTTGGAAAGAGAGGAATGCCCTTGTATTTGGGAAACCAACACGACATTTCGAGGGAACCTGTAGAACTATCACTCACATTTTCTCCTCTATAACAGGTCAATGTCACTCTGCGCCTTTCCACCTGAGTCTCCCACAGTGCAGCGTCCAGCCAGCAGAATCCCAGGGAAGCACCACTGCATCTCCAGAGAGGTAGTCTTAGTTTACAGGGGGATATCACGTACTACAGTTAATATGTAATAGTCTATGATACTCTAGTATTTCTATTACAGTTTGTTGCTTCACACCTATTTTTTGGCCATCGATCGGGCTTGTCGATCGACCTCTTCAGTACTATATAATATAACTATTTAACCGGCTGTGTAGTTTCACGCTACACACCCGTCACTCTCAAAAAAAAATATCGTACTTATATAAATTCCATTATATATAAGATTTCATTTTCAAATCAAATACTTTCCAAAATCAATAGTATATCAAATCACACTTATATAGACTTCGATTATATAAGATTTCGCTTTTCAAATTGAGTACCTTTCCAAATCAATAGTTTTCGAATCAACATCATACATAAACAAATCAATTTTATATAAGTTCGATAACTCCCAAATCAAGTATTTAGTAAAATAAGGTTCTCAATTTCAATTCGTTTCAATATCAGTTCAGTTTCAAAATCATATACAATTTCAACAAATTATTTCTTCCAAATTAAATATCTTCATTTTCGAAGTTTCCAAAATAATAGGTTTAGAAAATAATCCTAGTTTCCAAATGAACATAATTTAGGTCAAACAAATTCATTTCCAAAATCATCATATAAATACTGGGTTTTAAATTCCAATCTATTTTCGAAACCAAATATTTTCTCAAAAATCAATTATACCCAAAAATGATTACCAAGCTTATAATCATCACTTTAAAACCTTTAAACTATTTATTTCTATTTGAAAGATCCAATCTACCTTTTGCAAATTATTATTCTATATATATATATATATAGTTTTATAAAGATGTTACTAAGTTAAGACATTTAAAACTAAATTTAATTCAAAACATTTCAAGTATAATTCAAAATAGGCTTATTCATTTACTTAACAAAACAGTTTCAAATTTATTTAAATCATTACTTCATACCTTAAACATACAAAACTAAACTTATACACTTTATCAAATAATTTATACTTTTCGAAATTACTTAGCTTTGAAAATTAAACCTCGATTTGGAAGTGTCCGAACATTCAAAATAGTCGGTGAAATCAAAATTTCCAATCCAAGAGTTGGAAATCAGCAACAAATCAGTAAATCAATTGCAAAAGATAGGGTTATACCAAATCAAATCCAAAACTCGAGGACTGAACACTGGGCTCACTTCAAATCGTTTCAAATATATATACACATATCTTTCGAATATCAAATCATACTTCTCAGTTTGAAATCAAAATTGGTTTCACAAAATCAACCGCATAGCAAAGCTACTAAAGTGGCCTCTCCCCTACTCTGAAACTCGAAAATCAATGTCGATGATGCGTGCACTCATCACCGAAATTATTCTCCAGCGACATAAGTGGGTTCTGGACTTCTATTTTTCTTGAAAACTTCTTTGAAATTTCTTCGAAATCATTGGAACTCATTTGAAACATTTCTTATTCGGAAAATAATATTAAATCATATTATTATATATTTTCAAAATCTTAAAACAAATTTCAAAACACCGGAGTTCAATCTCTTAAATTTCCAATTTAAAAGCCTTCAGTTATAAATCATTTTTATATAAATCAATTTCTTATAGAATTTTCAGAATTTCAAATCCTTTCCAAACTTTAAATTCTAGTTTTTAAAAGGTATATAATCCTTTATCGAAAACATTTTCACTATTATATATAGAATATAATCATACTTATCAAAATAAAATTTCGATAGGTAAAACAATTTCCAAAGTATAACCAACATGATTTTTTCAAAGGATGATTCAACAATGGATTTCAAAACAAAGATAGAGATTCCAAATTAGAGGAACTCTAATCAGGTAGAATTCTGATTCGAAGATAAGCTCGAACAAAGATGAGATAATTAAATTTCAAAATAGAAGATGGACATACTTATATAAATCGCGGGCGACCTTAACCGGGTCAACCGCGACTTCAGGAATATGATCGATGCGGAATTGTAAGGCAAATCGACATTCGATCGCCAGAGATGGAATTCGGCATAGCAAAAGATAGCAGCATCTTAACCGATGATACAGAAATCTTTGGTGAATCGATGCCCGTTGTAAAGGAGTTTCACTCCTTTACAAATCATTCTAAGATTGGCGGAATCGTCGATTTTTATAGAGATCATTCGAAGTGGAGTTATAGGATGCTCCAGAATCAAAAGAACATAAATAGGGGGAGACAAGAATGGATTTCAGAACAAGTAGGAGCGTTCCAAAATTCAAAGGAAACCGAATCAAAGAGGAAGAGATTCAAGCACGAACGAACGTGATTCCGTAATTAATCTACTACATATGCTAAGTTTTGCCTAAAACCAGAGCTCTAATACCAATTGTAACGACCCGATATTTTCAGCCATTCGCATCCACACATGTCGAACTTGAGTTGCTCAAAATATCATATTGTTAATTTAAAATTTGGCAAAACTCAACATATACTGTGACGACCCTAAATTTCTGAACATTTGAAATAGAAATATTTAATTGATTTTAAATATTTGGAAGATAGTTTAACTTGAAATTCAAATATCAGGATTTATTTGGCAATTAAAATATTTAATTTAATTTTTGAAGTTGGGTAAAATATTTAATCTTACGTTTTGAGCTTGTTAAAAATAATTTGAAGTCTTGTAAATTCTATATTAATAATACTGAAGATAATAAAAGCTTCAGAATTGAATTTGAAACTGTTTTGTTCAGTTTGAAATTTTATCATTTAAATCAATATTTAAAAATAGCCTTCCGAGGCACAGTCTCGGAATTCGATGAAACCAGTTCCATTGGATCCATAATAGTGTATTATTATCGGATTTCAATTTTCGTAGTGTTTGGGGTTGTCGTTTGACCATACGGTAAGTAAACGCATTGAAATCTATATCGAAAATTCAATATAATAGCTGGGTCCAAAAAGCTATCTTCTTCATACGATCGAATTTGGACTCAGAACCTTTTCCATTGCGTTCGGAATAGGGGTTTAACATTATAAATGCCTAGCGGCACTCCTCGATTGGAGATCGAGATTTTGGTTTGCGAAATTGATACGATTTAAATTTGAACTTAAATTTAAGTTTAAAAATAATATATATATTAGATATAATGCTTTCTCAGGGCAATTTTTACACGTTTCTTTCCTTACAACACTTGGCATAAATTAATAACACGCGTTGATTCAAAATAAGAAAAAAAATATAAAACACGTTCTAACATTTTTCTTTCCTCTTCTATTTTCAATCTTAATGCCAGTTCCAAAATAAAATAATGGTCGATGCTAAAACAAGAAAAAAAAATCTCTCGTTCGAATTCAAAATAATGGCGATCGGAATTCCTCTCTTCTCATTTAAAATGGACGTAACCCGAAATCGAAGTGAACTCACAAAGTGAATTCGACGAACTTGTGAAGCCAAAAGCGAGACGATGGGACTGTTGTCGCGAGGCGTTCGTTCGTAAGGGGAAGAAAGCTAGAGCTCGCGTGTGGGCGAGGCGATGTGGGTTCGTTCGTGAGAACGCAAGGTTGATGTGATGGCGACGGGCTTTGAGCAAGATGTCGAGGTGGTGTGGTAGTATTCGATCGTTGGAACAGCTGGGAGCTCGGGATCGAATTTCTAAGGCTCGCGATTTAGAGCAATTAGGTAAAAGATCTTGATATTTTAATATATATGTATGTGTATGTATATAGGTTAGGAAAAATATATACATGCATGTCAATATACTGAGATAAAAAGTAGGATATTTATATAAGATTTCTTCGAAAATAATATAGGGATTTAAATGTGTGGATTTGTATAAAAATGTGATTTTTAAAATCTATATATTATTTTATAAGTGTATATATATATAGGTAGTTTCAAAAGGAAAAATTATTAGTTTAAATTAAAACCATTGGTTAATTAAATATTTTTAGTTACTAAAAGATATTTTTAAAAGGAAAAATTGGTTTAAACTAAATTATTAGTTGATTAATTTATTAAAGAGGAAATTTAGTTTTAATTTAATTTTTAGTTAAATAGATTTATTAAAAGAAATTGTGTTAAAATAAAATCATTGGATAATTAAAATTACCTAACGAAAATTGGTTATTCGATTATTTCGAATATTAATGAATTGTATAAATGTTTATACAAGGTTTAATACAGTGAAGAAAACAAGTCGGGATTGGATTGGATGGAAAAAATAAAAGGGCAAACGTGAGATCTTCTCACTCGCTTGATTTTCCTAGTTAATTTAAATGGTTATTGGATGTGCTTGGATGAATTTAATAATTTATCTGTTGGATGATAGTATATATGATAGTAGTATATATATATTTTGAGTGATTGATTTCCCACATTATATAGCGGATGAGACCCTATGCGTCGCATAATAGCGGATGATATTATATAATCACATATACCGCAATATTCCACCTCGAAGTGGAATTGGTATTTAATTGTTGTGCTAGCATCTGTGGATGCAGGGAAACAGGTTGGCAGGATCCAACTAGATTCCTCAAATTGTTGAATTTATTTCATATGTTGTGATGTGATTATTGATAATCTATGAATGATTATATTGGTGATTGAAATTTATTGAAGGCTATGGTTTGGCCGTATATATTCTGGTATTTTAAAATACCAGGATATATAATTGGATTTTTTTTAAATTAAAGTAAAGATTTATTTTAAAAGGTGATAAATTTTCAGAAATCAATTTTGAAATAAATTTGGTGTTTGAAAGTGAATATTTGGAAATCGATTTGAAAATTGTATATCAGTGGATATTTGGAAATGTAAATTAACAATGGAAATTTATAAAGGAATGGGTTATTTGTTTTAAAAAATAAATATTGGTTTATTTTAAAAAGTGTGGAAAGAAATTACGGATTTGGAATGTAAATTGAAATAAGTCAAGAAGGATTTATTAATTGATTTAAATGAATCATTTTGAAATGGAAAGTGTATTTTCACTTGAAAGCCGAGTATGTTTTCAAAGTAGCTGATAAATATAAATTGAAAGTTTTAAGGATGGTTTTAAAAAGGATACTATGGAGAAATTATTTTCTTAAGTTTTTTAAAATCTTTAAATTAAATATTTATTTGGTTAATATAGAAGTGATTATTTTAAAGATCAAATGGAGATTTGATTTAGAAAATGGATATTTAAATAATTATACTCTATCTAATAATTTCATTTTTAAAATTAGTTTGGGCTTGAAGTTTATATGAGATATTAGTATAATATTTTCATAACTAATATTTTAGATAAGGTGTTTAAAAATAGTTTTTATCTCAAATGTTTCCAAATATACATATACTTTTGGATAAGTGTTTAAATTATTTTAAAGTATCCAGACTCGGCAAATCTTCAGTGGAAATAAATAACATTTGGAAATTTATTCTGAAAAGAAAAGTGATTTGAAATTGGTTTTTAAAGTGTTGGAGTGTTGAAAATATATCTTGCGAAGATATTTTGAAAATAAATAATTGGGTAAAAATTATTTAAAATCTGGTGATTGTTATGAATAGTGATTGATAGTTAAATAACCGACTATCAATATAGGCCTTTAAACGACATTTGAATTCTGATGCGACAGGGGGTCGGATTCCAGATGGTTATCCGAAACCCACATCGAATCTTAATAGTGAATCTTTGTGACTTGTGTATCCATGTGTTTTTAAAAATAAATGCTCATTATTCGGATTAGCCTAGAGAGGACTTTATGTCATAAAACCCATTCCGAAATAATGATACGACGAAATGGGATTGCATTTGAAGATGGTGTTGAAGACTGAGTACTTTCGAAAACGAAAGGATTACCTGTCGAATGTCTCTGCACCGATTTGCTCCGGTATAGAGATTTTATCACCCTTTGTGATGAGGAGTCCGGACGTGATTAGTGAATATCCGGATTTGCAAGGACTTCTTTGAAGTGCCTTTGGTTCTGTTCGAACCTGGAACAGACTTGTATGGATGTATGTCTGACATTACACTTTGAGATGTAAAGCTGGTTTTTATCAAATACATTTCTGTTCGGAGGCGGAGAATTTATTCTCTTAGCTTAACACCCTTCTCCGAGACGTATGAGCTTAGAAGTTATGTAGTTGATTGTTACTAGTGATATATTCCCAATTTGGTAATGTGGCATGTTAAGTGTTGCTGATCATTTGTTGATCGAAGCATGGCTTTTGTGAAAAGCGTAGCTTTGTGGATGAGACTTCATCGGACCTCACAACTCGAAATGGTCGAAACAGGAAGGATGTGGCAAGGTTGTTTGGGGGTAGCGCCCTCAGGGTATGTCCATTTCCTTCTGGAAAAAGGTGGCATCATGGTATGGAGCCCATATTCTTAACTTATGTGGTTGCTGAAAATTTATTACTTTGTGGTTGTTGGTGTTGAGGATCCTTGGATAAAGGTCGGTAACGACCGGTATGGCATACTCGTGTGTGGAGATAACTAGTTACAACTTCATTGCACCAGAAGCGTGAGATAAGTCGGCCTTGTGTTGGTAGAGATCCGGTTAGGTTCTCGGGGCGTCCCTTCAGAGGCGTACCCATGTGGTGTAGGAAGTTCCTTAGCCTGACCATCAGTTGGATATCCAAAGAAACAATACCCGCCCTGTACGGTTTATTTGTATGACTTGCCATTTATTTATTGTAGTTTCATTTCCCAAAAGCATAGCGGATTTCTTTTTATTCCTTTGTGCAAATATCTATTTTAAGATCTCACACCAGTCCCATGACTGACTCGGAGTTTATTGTTCCCCTTCTTAAACTCTGGGTGCCCATAATTTTCCACACGGGCAGCCTAGAGTCAGGTTATCAGTTGTTCTGGAGTGAAGTCAGAAAAGTATGCTGTGGAGATTAGGAGGCGAGCTGGATGGCGACACGTACTTCCGTATACTATTATCATTCCGTTGTGTAATCAATCATATGGGCAGGTTATTATAACTGCCAGTGTTGTGTGTTGTTGTTGTAAACTCTGATGATGTATTGTATGAACTGATATAGTTCTTTTGTTTAAAGATTATTCGTTCATATATTATATATTGTTCCGCTGCGATTGTGAGATTCTGATATTGTTTCTGTTTCTTCTTCTTTCTTCTTCTACCTCTTTCTTCTTTAACCCTAATGATTCGGTTTTCCGGCATTCGATGGTTCGGCATTTGATACAGTGGGCGTATTGATGTTGACTTTCGGGCTTCGAAAAATTAGGTCGTTACAGAGTGGTATCAGAGCAATTGGTTAAGCGACAACCTTGGCTCTGGTGGGGATTACTCATTAGAGATGGAGTCAGTAGTACTCTAGAATGAGTGTGAGAGTAATAATAGATATGAGCGCGTATTTATTAATGAATATAAAAAAATTGTTTTGTTTTGTGTTGACTTATCGGTTGATTGTTTATAGATTCTGGTCGGTTCAGTTTGGCCAACTGTATCGATAGGGGTTTCTAAACTCTTAAACAAGATAAACTGACACAGTATTGTTTTAAAATGGGGTAAATAAAATAATTTTACCCAAACTATTTTTGAATAGAAAAGAAATCATTTTCCGTAAATTATTATAGTATATGGTTGCTTGGTTGTTAGGAAGTGATAATATTGAATTATTATCATTATTGTATGGAAATTGAAATAAGAAATTAAGGTAATAACCAAAGGATAAGGAAATAAATTCATTGATAGAATGAAATTGTAATGTGAGTTTATAAATGAGTTTTATAAATTGAAATGAGATAACAGAGTAATTTTTGGGATAGAGATTAAAAGATTTGGGATTGAAATTTCAAAAGCTTAAATTCCTCTGATTTGAAAATGATTTTCAGAAGTTTTGGAAAAAAAATAATGGTGAAATTATTTGGGAAATATTTTTAATTCGATATGAAATCTGGTGGGGTTTGAAATTTAAAATTATTTGGAAAATGTTTTGAATTGGAAATATTTTTGAAATTGAGTTTGATTTTGAAATAGGTTGATTTTGGATATAATTGATTTCAAAAATGATTTTGAAATACTTAAGTGGTTATTTAAACTCTGGAATCTTATTTAAAATATTTATGGAATATTTATAAGTTTAAAAACTTATAAGGGTTTGGAAAAGATTAATTGAATTGAGTTAAATAAAAATGGTTTGAGATAAAATGATTTGGAATTTGAAATAATTAGTAAATGAAACTAATTTAAACAATGATATGAATCAATTGTGAATGGAAGATAATTGATAAAATTCAATATTCGGAGTTTGAAGATAAAATGAATACAAATAGAATTGAAATTGTAAATTGAATTCAAATGGAATTGGAAATGCAAATTTGAATGGAAATGAATATATAACTTTGGTAGTGAAGTGAAAATAAATATAAGAAGTATGTAAATACTTATATTGAACTTAAGAAATGGATAGAGGAATTCTTAAGTAAAATTTGAATTGAGGAAATATTTTAAGTTTAATAAGTGAATGAAATTAAACTGGAAGTAGTAAAATGGTGATTGTAAATAAGTGGATAGAAATGAAAATAAATGTGAATAAAAGAAAAGAAATATTTAAAATGATTTTGAAAGCTATGATTGGATATTATTGCAAGTAGTATACAGGTGTTTTAAAGGCAAAAGGAATTAGATTTTTGATTTCAGAAGATAAAATTAATTTGCTCGACAAAAGGTATGTATTTAAATTTCAATATGAAATTTGATCCTTTTCTGGTCTAGCCACTTGGCCTTTTGTTTTCTTTTGAAATCTGGGGGCCCGTTGTGGCATTTTATAGTCGTACCGAGCTAGCCGTGCAAAGGTTTGAATTTAAAATTTGAATTTGATTTGAAATTTGAATTGTTGAGAAAATAATATTTTTTGAAACTTATGGTTGAGTTTGGAATGTTAATAAGAGGGATAGTGTGTCTTTTATAAAAAGATTTGTTTTGAGAAAGTTGTTAAAACTGTTTGGTTTTGGGAAAATAATAAATGGGTTATGGATCATTCTTCTTAACTAGTAATTTCGGGACGAAATTCTTTTAAGAGGGTAAGAATGTGACGACCCTGAATTTCTGAATATTTGAAATAGAAATATTTAATTGATTTTAAATATTTTGAAGATAGTTTAACTTGAAATCCAAATATCAGGATTTATTTGGCAATTAAAATATTTAATTTAATTTTCTAAGTTGTGTAAAATATTTAATCTTCAGTTTTGAGCTTGTTAAAAATAATTTGAAGTCTTGTAAATTCTATATTAATAATATTGAAGATAATAAAAGCTTCAGAATTGAATTTGAAACTGTTTAGCTCAGTTTGAAATTTTATCATTTAAATCGATATTTAAAAATAGCCTTCCGAGGCACAGTCTTGGAATTCGACGAAACCTGTTCCATTGGATCCGTAATAGTGTATTATTATCATATTTCAATTTTCGTAGTGTTTGGTGTTGTCGTTTGACCATACGGTAAGCAAACGTATTGAAATCTATATCGAAAATTCAATATAATAACTGGGTCCAAAAAGCTATCTTCTCCATACGATCGGATTTGGACTCGGAACATTTTCCATTGTGTTCGGAATAGGGGTTTAACATTATAAACACCTAGCGGTACACCTCGATTGGAGATCGAGATTTTGGGTTGCGAAATTGATACGATTTAAATTTGAACTTAAATTTAAATTTAAAAATAATATATATTTTGGATATAATGCTTTCTCAGTGCAATTTTTACACGTTTCTTTCCTTACAACACTTGGCAGAAATTAATAACACGCATTGATTCAAAATAAGAAAAAAATATAAAACACGTTCTAACATTTTTCTTTCCTCTTCTATTTTCAATCTTAATGCCAGTTCCAAAATAAAATAATGGTCGATGCTAAAACAAGAAAAAAAATCTCTCGTTCGAATTCAAAATAATTGCGACCTGAATTCCTCTCTTCTCATTTAAAATGGCCGTAACCCGAAATCGAATCGAACTCGCAAAGTGAATTCGACGAACTTGTGAAGCCTGTGGCGAGACGATGGGACTGCTGTCGCGAGGCGTTCGTTCGCAAGGGGAAGAAAGCTAGAGCTCGCGCATGGGCGAGGCGATGTGGGTTCGTTCGTGAGAACACAAGGCTGATGGGATGGCGACGGGCTTTGAGCAAGATGTCGAGGTGGTGTGGTAGTATTCGATCGATGGAACAGTTGGGAGCTCGAGATCGAGTTTCTAAGGCTCGCGATTTCGAGTAGTTAGGTACAAGATCTTGATATTTTATTATATATGTATGTGTATAGGTTAGGAAAAATATATACATGCATGTCAATATACTGAGATGAACAGTAGGATATTATATAAGATTTCTTCGAAAAAAATATAGGGATTTAAATGTGTGGATTTATATAAAAATGTGATTTTTAAAATCTATATATTATTTTATAAGTGTATATATATAGGTAGTTTCAAAAAGAAAAATTATTAGTTTAAATTAAAACCATTGGTCAATTAAATTATTTTTAGTTACTAAAATATATTTTTAAAAGGAAAAATTGGTTTAAACTAAATTATTAGTTGATTAATTTATTAAAGAGGAAATTTAGTTTTAATTTAATTTTTAGTTAAATAGATTTATTAAAAGAAATTGGGTTAAAATAAAATCATTGGATAATTAAAATTACCAAACGAAAATTGGTTATTCGATTATGTCGAATATTAATGAATTGTATAAATGATTATACAAGGTTTAATACAGTGAAGAAAACAAGTCGGGATTGGATTGGATGGCAAAAATAAAAGGGCAAACGTGAGATCTTCTCACTCACTTGATTTGCCTAGTTAATTTAAATGGTTATTGGTTGTGCTTGGATGAATTTAATAATTTATTTGTTGGATGATAGTATATATGATAGTATATATATATATATATATATATGGAGTGATTGATTTTCCGCATTATATAGCGGATGAGACCCTATGCGCCGCATAATAGCGGATGATATTATATAATCCCATATACCGCGATATTCCACCTCGAAGTGGAATTGGTATTTAATTGTTATGCTAACATCTGTGGATGCAGGGAAATAAGTTGGAGGGATCCAACTGGATTCCTCAAATTGTTGAATTTATTTCATATGTTGTGATGTGATTATTGATAATTTGTGAATGATTATATTGGTGATTGAAATTTATTGAAGGCTATGGTTTGGCCGAATATATTCTGGTATTTTAAAATACCAGGATATATAATTGGATTTTTTTTAAAATTAAAGTAAAGATTTATTTTAAAAGGTAATAAATTTTCAGAAATCAATTTTTAAATAAATTTGGAAATAAATTTGGAATTTCATTTGGTGTTTGAAAGTGAATATTTGGAAATCGATTTGAAAATTGTATATCAGTGGATATTTGGAAATGTAAATTCACAATGGGAATTTATAAAGGAATGGGTTATTTGTTTTAAAAAATTAATATAGGTTTATTTTAAAAAGTGTGGAAAGAAATTACGGATTTGGAATGTAAATTAAAATAAGTCAAGAAGGATTTATTAATTGATTTAAATGAATCATTTTGAAATGGAAAGTGTATTTTCACTGGAAAGCCGAGCATGTTTTCAATGTAGCTGATAAATATAAATTGAAAGTTTTAAGGATGGTTTTAAAAAGGATACTTTGGAGAAATTATTTTCATAAGTTGTTTTTAAATCTTTAAAGTAAAGATTTATTTGGTTAATTATAGAAGTGATTATTTTAAAGATCAAATGGAGATTTGATTTAGAAAATGGATATTTAAATAATTATACTCTATCTAATAATTTCATTTTTAAAATTAGTTTGGGCTTGAAGTTTATATGAGATATTAGTATAATATTTTCATAACTAATATTTTATATAAGGTGTTTAAAAATAGTTTTTATCTCAAATGTTTACAAATATACATATACTTTTGGATAAGTGTTTAAATTATTTTAAATTATCCAGACTCGGCAAATCTTCAGTGGAAATAAATAACATTTGGAAATTTATTCCGAAAAGAAAAGTGATTTGAAATTGGTTTTCAAAGTGTTGGAGTGTTAAAAATATATCTTGCGAAGATATTTTTAAAATAAATAATAGGGTAAAAATTATTTAAAATCTAGTGATTGTTGTGAATAGTGATTGATAGTTAAATAACCAACTATCAATATTGGCCTTTAAACGGCATTTGAATTTCGATGCGATAGGGGGTCGGATTCCAGATGGTTATCCGAAACCTACATCGAATCTTAATAGTGAATCTTTATGACTTGTGTATCTATGTGTTTTTAAAAATAAATGCTCTTTATTCGGATTAGCCGGGAGAGGACTTTATGTCATAAACCCATTCCGAAATAATGATACAAAAAAATGGGATTGCATTTGAAGATGGTGTTGAAGACCGAGTATTTTCGAAAACGAAAGGATTACCCGTCGAATGTCTCTGCACCAATTTGCTCCGGTATAGAGATTTTAGCACTCTTTGTGATGGGGAGTCCGGACGTGATTAGTGAATATCTGGATTTGCAAGGACTTCTTTGAAGTGCCTTCGGTTCTGTTCGAACCCGGAACGGACTTGTATGGATGTATGTCTGACATTACACTTTGAGATGTAAATCTGGTTTCTATCAAATACATTTCTTTTTGGTGGCGGAGAATTTATTCTCTTAGCTTAACACCCTTCTCTGAGACGTATGAGCTTAGAAGTTATGTAGTTGATTGTTACTAGTGATATATTCCCTATTTAGTAATGTGGCATGTTAAGTGTTGCTGATCATTTGTTGATCGAAGCATGGCTTTTGTGAAAATCGTAGTTTTGTGGATGAGACTTCATCGGACCTCACAACCCGAAATGGTCGAAACAGGAAGGATGCGGCAAGGTTGTTTGGGGGTAGCGCCCTCAGGGTATGTCCATTTCCTTCTGGAAAAAGGTGGCATCATGGTATGGAGCCCAGATACTTAACTTATGTGGTTGCTGCAAATTTATTACTTTGTGGTTGTTGGTGTTGAGGATCCTCGGATAAAGGTCGATAACGACCGGGATGGCATACTCGTGTGTGGAGTTATCTAGTTACAGCTTCATTGCACCAGATGCGTGAGATAACTCGGCCTTGTGTTGGTAGAGATCCGGTTAGGTTCTCGGGGCGTCCCTTTAGAGGCGTACCCATGTGGTGTAGGAAGTTCCTTAGCCTGACCATTTGTTGGAAATCAAAAGAAACAATACGCGCCCTATACGGTTTAGTTGTATAACTTGCCATTTACTTATGGTACTTTCATTTCCCAAAAGCATAGCGGATTTCTTTTTATTCCTTTGTGCAAATAACTATTTTAAGATCTCACACCAGTCCCATGGCTGACTCGGACTTTATTGTTCCCTTTCTAAACTCTGGGTGCCCAAAATTTTCCACACGGGTAGCCTAGAGTCAGGTTATCAGTTGTTCTGGAGCGAAGTCAGAAAGTATGATGTGGAGATCAGGAGGCGAGCTGGATGGCGAGACGTACTTCCATATACTATTATCATTCCGCTGTGTATTCAATCATATGGGCAGGTTATTATAACTGCCGGTGTTGTGTGTTGTTGTTGTAAACTCTGATGATGTATTGTATGAACTAATATAGTTCTTTTGTTTAAAGATTATTCATTCATCTATTATATATTGTTCCGCTGTGATTGTGAGATTCTGATATTGTTTCTGTTTCTTCTTCTTTCTTCTTCTACCTCTTTCTTCTTTAACCCTAATGATTCGGTTTTCCGGCATTTGATGGTTCGGCATTTGATACTATGGGCGTATTGATGTCGACTTTCGGGCGTCAAAAAATTGGTTCGTTACATATACAGTAAACAAATCAATCACAAACACAGAGTAATATAACAGAATGCAGCGGAATAGATAAATAAATAGTAGTTCATGAAGCTACTATATAAACAATATAGTTTGAAATAAAATACAACATAATATCTCAAATACAGACTGATGACATCTTTGAGCAAATCAACTGGAAAACTGAAGGCTGAATTGATAGTTGGATCTCCAAGCGAAGCTCCAAACTTCAAAGTTGAGTCTCAAATGATGTACCACTCAGTCTGACCCGAGCGTAAAGCAAAACACAAAACACTCGAGTCAGGATTAACATTCTTATATCAATAAATCCAACTCAAGTGAAATATCAACTGAAATACAAGTAACTTAAAGGATGTTTGGGATAACCTTCCTCTAAGGATCCGTGGAACTATCTACTATGTAGAAATGTATGCTATTAACAACAAAACGTCATTATAACACCATGGTCATTTCAAAATAATTTATATTTCAAACCAAAATATCATTTCCATTTCAAATATATATATATATATATATATATATATATTTTAAATTATGGCACTTTCAAAACTTAAATTGACAATTTCATATATACCTTATTTTAACTTCATTATTATTTAGTTTTGAAATATTCACTTAGTAAATCCATTATCATTTAAATAACCTTAAATTACATTAAACTAAATACTTCCTTCGATTTAGTTAAAACTTGAAATATCCATTTAATCACTTTGAATCAAAATCAAGTTATAACATCATATCTTCAAACCGTCAAATTCAATAAGTTTCAAATCGATTTAATTAAACAAAATTTCTTAATTAAGTACAATTTCGAATAAATTCAAATTTATCTTTCCAACCTTAACTTATAGAATCATTATAAAATTTATTTTTAAATTAAATTTTAAATAAATACTTAAACATATGGTAATTTATTTAAATCAGAATGTACTAAATATAAAGCTTATTATTCAATCTATTTTATATTAAATCTTATTCATATACATGATATTTTCAAATTTAAATAAACCATATTATATTTTCTTTCAAACCATAGAAATCAATTTCAAAATATTTATATATAGGCCAACGGTGTCTGTATATAATTTTCTATCCTATAGTCAAGTGATACTGATATTTATCATTTCAATTCGAAATTTAAATATATACGGGTATATATCCTTTCAACCCGCAATCCCAAATTCAATTCAATGAAAATCGCTTGGGTTTATCATTTCAACCCATAACGATTTTCTCCAATTCTACAAAATCATTCGGGTATGTATCATTTCAACCCATAATGTATTCTATACTAACAGGGAACTTGCAGAGTGATAACAGATATGAACAATAATATAACAGGCATATCAAATAAATGTAAATAACAAGTAATGGAGTCAAATGTCACAGGTACACAGATACAGATAACAACATATATATAGCAATGAAAATAACTAACAGAAGTAATATTTCAATTGTCATTTCAATTGAAATCAAATTTAATAAATATAAGAATGTTAATAGTGAGTGATTGCTCACCTTTCGAGGCTAGATAGATTGGACGATGAAATTGAGTTACGAAATCTAGGCACGAGTCCAAACAACAGGGTTGGCACGAATCCGACGGATAAAGCTGATACGAGAATTGATGAAGCAATTAGAATCAGTCGATATGAATTTAACTAAATATATATTATTTTAAAATCGTTTCTTTCTTAGAGCTTACTAAATAAACGAAATATCTATATGTATATAAACATATTAAAACCATACCATCTGAACTTATCCTATTACGTTATATTCTTTTCAACACTTAAATAAGTGTTTTAAAATAAAATATATCAAAACTATAGAATCGGATTAGCCATATAGAATATCAATATAAAACTGTACAAACCAATAAAATTTAATATACTTGCATTTCAAACACATGTATATATATATTTAAAACTAACAAATATCTATATTAACATATACATGCGATATATAAACGCGTACAACATTATACGTATAAACACTTACAAAAAGAACTTTATAATACATATATATTAGTGCAACTATGCCTCAATAAGCAAGAATATAAGCAAACTATAAGAACTACATATACTATACTATACTATATACATATGCTTTTATAATAAAATACCTGGTACTAAATATTATATATTTATACAATAGGATATAACTTATATATATATACTAATACATACGTTTCAAAAACCGAACCCATATATAAAATATAATTAAAGTCAGTCTTTAAAATAACCTGGAAAAATAAAATCTATATACCGTTCTTTCAAAAAAAATTAATATATAGAGACTTATGTTATATAACCGCATACATTCAAACTGACATCTACGAAAGAATGCATATAATATATATATAAACCAACATTAAAACTTCTATATATATAACTTACTCTATTATTATTAACAAAATTTACTACCATAAACCGATATATATGAGTATGCATGCTTATAAACAAAAGAGGCTGGCAATATATTATACTGAAATATTAAACCCATACAAAAATCCAGATCTGCATATATAGCTTTTAAAATGTAATACCTTGTTTGTACCCTAAGTGTATACGTAAACACCAAATGTGAATTCGCTATATATACAGACTTACCTTGTTATTATATTTAAAGATCAATGTCTTTTAAAACACGTTAAAAAAATCTTCATATACTATATATAACTGTTTATAACATATAGAATATGAACAGGTACAGGAAACAGATATAAATATAAACATCTTAAACTTATATAAATTAATATATAACTAACCTCCTATACAAGGAGAACCGACCTGTATATCTAACAAAACACAAAACATATACACATTATTTTCGAAATCCTATATATGTATATAGATGCGAATATAGCTAAATATAATAATATATACAATATAAATTCCAAAACAGTCTTCAGCGAAAAATATATACTAACTGTAAAATATAAATATACTATATATTGTAACAACCCGCATATTTATCGGTTGTATATTTAAATATTTTATTTAAATATAACATCGTTCGTCGGATTATAGTCCGAAAAGCTACTTTTTGCAAACGGTCGAATTAGGACTCGAAACCACTTCCATTGAGTTCAAAATGGCATTTGCGATCTTTTTGAGTATAAGCTTCGATATGTTTGGAGTAAGTTGAATTTCGCTACTTTTTCTATTGGGTTTGGGTTTGGGTTCAGCCCACTAGCTTAACTAATACCCTAGCTCAGCCCATCTCCTTCCATTCATTCATTCTCATTCCTCAGACTCAAGCTTCAACTGAAAATGGTGGAAAGGAAAGAGAATTAGGAAAATACCAAGCCCTAGTTTTCTTTGCAAAGCTTGAATCCTTGCTCCAAAATCAAGTGGAAGCCATTGGTAAGCCTCCTCTTCATCTTCTCTATCTCTCTTCAATCTCAGAAATTCCTAAACCTAAATTTAGGAAATACTTGTTTTGATCTTAGATTGAAGCTTGTTGAGTTGAAGTGGAGATTGGTTGGTCTTCTCCTTGCAATTGTGCTCCTTCTTCTTTGTTGTGTGCTAAAAAGGTGAGATTTTATCTCACATCTATGACTATAATCATCTTTGAGTGATAGGTATGGATTCCTATTACTTGTTCATATGCATTTGATCTTTGTTTGGATTGGTTTTATGTACATTCCAATTCTTGGGTTTCAAAGTCTAATTTTTATGAACATTCCTTTATGGATGTTTTGATCTTGTTTTGGGTAATGAATCGATGGGCTTGTAGGACCGGGTAGCCGTTAGGCGTAAACCCCTAGCATCCGTGCTCGACCGATTGAAAGTTGGGAGAGTTTGATCATCATTTGAATAGGCTGGAAACAGCCCAGGTTCAGGTCCGGCCGACCGAACTCAGTGTCCGGTCGACCGACCTGCTACCTGAGCTATTCCCAGCCTCTGTTTTGGAAGTGCAGGAATTCAGGCTCCGGCTGACCGACCCAGGAAGTCCGATCAACCGACCTGCTTCCCGAGAATTTTTCATAACAGTGTCCGGTCGACCGAGCCCTGTAGCCGGCCGACAGACCTGCTCCTGTTTTCCCTGTTTTGCCTATTTTTATTCGTTTTGATCGGTTTTCCAAATCTTATCGATGCAAGTTGGTTTTTAATGTTTGTTATTGCATCTTTGGCTTTGATAACATACTTTTGACTTCATTCACGAGTTTTATAAATAATCCCTCTAAATCATATTAAAAGCTCCCTTCTCCGCTTTATAAATTTCTATTTAAACACACACGATTTTGCACTTCGAACGAAGTGGAAAGGAGATTAAATGGTTAGGTAAAACACGGACCATGAATCCGCGCGTTCACCTTTCCGATTAGTCCCCGACCTATTCGATTGATCGTTTTGACCTTTGTGTCTGGTTTACCGATGACATGAGGTAAACTTTGTAATGCTTTGAGTGTGAAATTGGCTAATGGATAGTAAACCGTTTAGTGCGAACGAGTGGTTAAGGGACATACGTTAACACTTTTCGGGTTCCTTTTCGAGAGTTATGACACATTCCGCCAGTTAGTGGTGTTCAGTACTGGGCCTCCGGACCTTCGCCTCTACGGTTTGTTGCCTTTGGGGTTTATTGCCTTCGGGTTAAGCCTTCGGGGTTTGTTGCCTTCGGGTATGTGGCCTTCGGGTTTGTACCTTCGGGTGTGTGCCTTCGGGTTTGTTGCCCTATAGTATCGCTTCCGATGTTGGTCTTTATGAGCCGCATGGGTGATATTTGGGTTTGGAGTCTTCGGGCTCATGGATCCTTGTTTATACAGTACTGAGCTCGAGCAATCTTTTGTTGTTTTGATTGATATTTATATTCCCTAGTGCATCGCCTTTCAGTGTTGGTCTTTTTGAGCCGCATGATATGTAGCGATCATCTAGTGGAACTTGTATACCTTTATTGGTATTTGTTATTTGCCTTTTGACTTGATTTGGGATATGATATCCTTTGCTTGTTGAGATGCCGATGATATGAGGCTTCTTTTGTTATGTTCATCTTTTGCTAGATGATTGTGTATCTCCCTGAGAGATATTTGTTATACTCTGTATGATTTTGTAGGTTTATTATTGATCAGTTTATCTAACTGATTTGTTTAGCTAGACTGACCCGTGTATTTTATACTCGGGTCAGACCGAGATGTTTCAGGTTAGGTGCTTTTGGACTTAGCCTCTTTTGCTTCCGCATGGACTATTCCGCTAGCTTCTTTTTGTGATAGCTTCTATGTAGTCCTTATCTGTTGTAACTCTGATATGTATTCTTGTGAACTCGTCTGTATATTGTGGTTTGCTATACCACTTGACATGTATCATTTTGTATACTCTGTTATGTATCAGTATATGTGTATATGATGATCTACTGTTCTGTGATGTATATTACATTGAGTTGTTACATTTTGTTCTGATAGATCCTATAGCCATTGTAGTTTTGCTTTAAGTATTTAGTGAACTTGTCGAACCACATGAGATGATAAAAACCACTTTTCGGCGTGTTCAGTAGATAGTTAAAGTAAGACTAAACATGGTCGCTTCCATTATACTCTATTGTCCGCATTAGCAGACGGTATTATCCATATAATACTCTTTGTTAATGAGGCTCTCGGAGTGGGGCGTTACAGCTTGGTATCAGAGCGAAGGTTCAGAACAAAATATGATAAAAACAGAATAGAAGCACATATTATGGTACATCAAAGTGTAATAAGTGTTACAAATCTTTGAATCATCGTGCCTCTATTCCTTCCGTGCTTTTGGGGTAGATAGGATTTGAGGAATACGTCTAGGAATGCATTTAAATTCCGTAGTATTCCATATTGAATTATCTTCCTTTGTGATTTTGATTCCAATTTGATGGCATCATTTTATTCTGTAAGCCCTCATGATGAGGAAAGTGTTGTTTCTCTCATTCTTGTAGTTTGAGAATTTTCTGGTATTTTTGGTCTTGTCTTAGGATTATTACCTAAGCAATCTTTTGAGTAGTGTTAAGGTCTTTTTAGCTCGACCTTACCACCGGTTTTCATTTGGCTACGAGTTGCGGAAGTTAGCATTCCACTTACCGCATTCCGCACTTGTTGTGATTCTTATGAATGATTTATTATGTCATTCAGTTTGTTTTGCTCATTTCATCCATTTTATGAATCGAGTATTCTGTGAATATCTCGATGATTCCATTTTTGTATTTATTGGTTTTGGATGGAAAATAGTAATTTAAAATTTTGCAAATCTTTTTCATAAGATTTATTTATGAGTACAATTGGATTTTTTATCTTTAAAAGAACAAAGGATATTCTTAAAAGTTTTTAAGAAACATGTTTATTATCTTAAAGATGATTTTGTGATTGTATTGCCCATTGAGTGCTTTAAGAATTCTGGTCGATGCGCTTGATCAACGTTATCGATAGGAATTTCCTAAATGCTTTGATGAGACAATCAGACACAGTAAATTGAATTGTAAAATAAAAGTTTTTCTGAAAAGATAATTACATAAAGGTAATTTTAATTTTGAAAGTCTTATCTTTTTGGGAAAGAAGATTATTTTAAAAGAACTCTTTCTTTCCAATATTCCTATTCTTGTTATTCCCGTAGGGAACCAAGATTCTATCTTTTGTACCAATGCTAAATCGTATTGGTTTGGATGCCGTTCACTTGCAAAAGAGAACGTGCTATCATTTATTCTTCTAAATAGTTATAGCCTATCGAGACTAGATATGCCACTCATGATCTAGTGCTCGCGGCTATTGTTTTCGCTTTTAGAGTTTGGCATCATCGTTTGTTTTGGCGGAGAAATTTATTATCCACCTCAATCATTGGAATATTTATTTCTCATAAGGAGCTGCTCGAGTTCCTTGTATCTTATGACCTTGATATTCTTTGTATACTCCCGGAAGAGGGAAGTCGTGTTGCCAATGCCCTTTGTTGGAAGAAAAAAGTGGGTATTTCTTTGTTGAAGTCCGAATGGAATGATCTTTTTACCAAGTTCATCGGACGTTTTGTTGTACTTTGTTTCATTGAGCTATGGTTCATTTTACGTACCGTTTGTATTACGTCGGTGTTCCGAATTATTTGAGCTTAGGAAGCTAGAGAATTCTCCAAGCAACCAAGTTCGGGCTTATCCTTTCGTGCTCTTCATGGTGAACTTTTTATTTCTGATATTCTTTTGTGTTGGTATGCTTTTATGGTTGTTACTCTTTATTTTCTTCTTAAGAATTGCGAGGACGCAATTTCTTAAGCAGGGGAGTCTGTAACAACCCGCATATTTATCGGTTGTATATTTAAATATAACATCGTTCGTCGGATTATAGTCCGAAAAACTACTTTTTGCAAACGGTCGAATTAGGACTCGAAACCACTTCCATTGAGTTCAAAACGGCATTTGCAATCTTTTTGAGTATAAGCTTCAATATGTTTGGAGTAAGTTGAATTTCGCTACTTTTTCTATTGGGTTTGGGTTTGGGTTCAGCCCACTAGCTTAACTAATACCCTAGCTCAGCCCATCTCCTTCCATTCATTCATTCTCATTCCTCAGACTCAAGCTTCAACTGAAAATGGTGGAAAGGAAAGAGAATTAGGAAAATACCAAGCCCTAGTTTTCTTTGCAAAGCTTGAATCCTTCCTCCAAAATCAAGTGGAAGCCATTGGTAAGCCTCCTCTTCATCTTCTCTATCTCTTTCTCTCTTCAATCTCAGAAATTCCTAAACCTAAATTTAGGAAATACTTGTTTTGATCTTAGATTGAAGCTTGTTGAGTTGAAGTGGAGATTGGTTGGTCTTCTCCTTGCAATTGTGCTCCTTCTTCTTTGTTGTGTGCTAAAAAGGTGAGATTTTATCTCACATCTATGACTATAATCATCTTTGAGTGATAGGTATGGATTCCTATTACTTGTTCATATGCATTTGATCTTTGTTTGGATTGGTTTAATGTACATTCCAATTCTTGGGTTTCAAAGTCTAATTTTTATGAACATTCCTTTATGGATGTTTTGATCTTGTTTTGGGTAATGAATCGATGGGCTTGTAGGACCGGGTAGCCGTTAGGCGTGAACCCCTAGCATCCGTTCTCGACCGATTGAAAGTTGGGAGAGTTTGATCATCATTTGAATAGGCTGGAAACAGCCCAGGTTCAGGTCTGGCCGATCGAACTCAGTGTCCGGTCGACCGACCTGCTACCTGAGCTATTCCCTGCCTCTATTTTGGAAGTGCAGGAATTCAGGCTCCGGCCGACCGACCCAGGAAGTCCGGTCAACCGACCTGCTTCCCGAGAATTTTTCAGAACAGTGTCCGGTCGACCGAGCCCTGTAGCCGGCCGACCGACCTGCTCCTGTTTTCCCTGTTTTGCCTATTTTTGTTCGTTTTGATCGGTTTTCCAAATCTTATCGATGCAAGTTGGTTTTTAATGTTTGTTACTGCATCTTTGGCTTTGATAACATACTTTTGACTTCATTCACGAGTTTTATAAATAATCCCTCTAAATCATATTAAAAGCTCCCTTCTTCGCTTTATAAATTTCTATTTAAACACACACGATTTTGCACTTCGAACGAAGTGGAAAGGAGATTAAATGGTTAGGTAAAACACGGACCATGAATCCGCGCGTTCACCTTTCCGATTAGTCCCCGACCTATTCGATTGATCGTTTTGACCTTTGTGTCTAGTTTACCGATGACATGAGGTAAACTTTGTAATGCTTTGAGTGTGAAATTGGCTAATGGATAGTAAACCGTTTAGTGCGAACGAGTGGTTATGGGACATACGTTAACACTTTTCGGGTTCCTTATTGAGAGTTATGACACATTCCGCCAGTTAGTGGTGTCCAGTATAGGGCCTCCGGACCTTCGCCACTACGGTTTGTTGCCTTCGGGGTTTATTGCCTTCGGGTTAAGCCTTCGGGTATGTTGCCTTCGGGTATGCGGCCTTCGGGTTTGTACCTTCGGGTGTGTGCCTTCGGGTTTGTTGCCCTATAGTATCGCTTCCGATGTTGGTCTTTATGAGCCGCATGGGTGATATTTGGGTTTGGAGTCTTCGGGCTCATGGATCCTTGTTTATACAGTACTGAGCTCGAGCAATCTTTTGTTGTTTTGATTGATATTTATATTCCCTAGTGCATCGCCTTTCGGTGTTGGTCTTTTTGAGCCGCATGATATGTAGCGATCATCTAGTGGAACTTGTATACCTTTATTGGTATTTGTTATTTTCCTTTTGACTTGATTTGGGATATGATATCCTTTGCTTGTTGAGATGCCGATGATATGAGGCTTCTTTTGTTATGTTCATCTTTTGCTAGATGATTGTGTATCTCCCTGAGAGATATTTGTTATACTCTGTATGATTTTGTAGGTTTATTATTGATCAGTTTATCTAACTGATTTGTTTAGCTAGACTGACCCGTGTATTTTATACTCGGGTCAGACCGAGATGTTTCAGGTTAGGTGCTTTTGGACTTAGCCTCTTTTGCTTCCGCATGGACTATTCCGCTAGCTTCTTTTTGTTATGCTTCTATGTAGTCCTTATCTGTTGTAACTCTGATATGTATTCTTGTGAACTCGTCTGTATATTGTGGTTTGCTATACCACTTGACATGTATCATTTTGTATACTCTGTTATGTATCAGTATATGTGTATATGATGATCTACTGTTCTGTGATGTATATTACATTGAGTTGTTACATTTTGTTCTGATAGATCCTATAGCCATTGTAGTTTTGCTTTAAGTATTTAGTGAACTTGTCGAACCACATGAGATGATAAAAACCACTTTTCGGCGTGTTCAGTAGATAGTTAAAGTAAGACTACACATGGTCGCTTCCATTATACTCTATTGTCCGCATTAGCAGACGGTATTATCCATATAATACTCTTTGTTAATGAGGCTCTCGGAGTGGGGCGTTACAACTTGGTATCAGAGCAAAGGTTCAGAACAAAATATGATAAACACAGAATAGAAGCACATATTATGGTACATCAAAGTGTAATAAGTGTTACAAATCTTTGAATCATCGTGCCTCTATTCCTTCCGTGCTTTTGGGGTAGATAGGATTTGAGGAATACGTCTAGGAATGCATTTAAATTCCGTAGTATTCCATATTGAATTATCTTCCTTTGTGATTTTGATTCCAATTTGATGGCATCATTTTATTCTGTAAGCCCTCATGATGAGGAAAGTGTTGTTTCTCTCATTCTTGTAGTTTGAGAATTTTCTGGTATTTTTGGTCTTGTCTTAGGATTATTACCTAAGCAATCTTTTGAGTAGTATTAAGGTCTTTTTAGCTCGACCTTACCACCGGTTTTCATTTGGCTACGAGTTGCGGAAGTTAGCATTCCACTTACCGCATTCCACACTTGTTGTGATTCTTATGAATGATTTATTATGTCATTCAGTTTGTTTTGCTCATTTCATCCATTTTATGAATCGAGTATTGTGTGAATATCTCGATGATTCCATTTTTGTATTTATTGGTTTTGGATGGAAAATAGTAATTTAAAATTTTGCAAATCTTTTTCAAAAATTTATTTATGAGTACAATTGGATTTTTTATCTTTAAAAGAACAAAGGATATTCTTAAGAGTTTTTAAGAAACATTTTTATTATCTTAAAGATGATTTTGTGATTGTATTGCCCATTGAGTGCTTTAAGAATTCTGGTCGATGCGCTTGATCAACGTTATCGATAGGAATTTCCTAAATGCTTTGATGAGACAATCAGACACAGTAAATTGAATTGTAAAATAAAAGTTTTTCTGAAAAGATAATTACATAAAGGTAAATTTAATTTTGAAAGTCTTAGCTTTTTGGGAAAGAAGATTATTTTAAAAGAACTCTTTCTTTCCAATATTCCTATTCTTGTTATTCCCGTAGGGAACCAAGATTCTATCTTTTGTACCAATGCTAAATCGTATTGGTTTGGATGTCGTTCACTTGCAAAAGAGAACGTGCTATCATTTATTCTTCTAAATAGTTATAGCCTATCGAGACTAGATATGCCACTCATGATCTAGTGCTCGCGGCTATTGTTTTCGCTTTTAGAGTTTGTCATCATCGTTTGTTTTGGCGGAGAAATTTATTCTCCACCTCAATCATAAATGTTTGGAATATTTATTTCTCATAAGGAGCTGCTCGAGTTCCTTGTATCTTATGACCTTGATATTCTTTGTATACTCCCGGAGGAGGGAAGTCGTGTTCCCAATGCCCTTTGTTGGAAGCAAAAAGTGGGTATTTCTTTGTTGAAGTCCGAATGGAATGATCTTTTTACCAAGTTCATCGGACGTTTTGTTGTACTTTGTTTCATTGAGCTATGGTTCATTTGACGTACCGTTTATATTACGTCGGTGTTCCGAATTATTTGAGCTTAGGAATCTAGAGAATTCTCTAAGCAACCAAGTTCGGGCTTATCCTTTCGTGCTCTTCATGGTGAACTTTTTATTTCTGATATTCTTTTGTGTTGGTATGCTTTTATGGTTGTTACTCTTTATTTTCTTCTTAAGAATTGCGAGGACGCAATTTCTTAAGGAGGGGAGTCTGTAACAACCCACATATTTATCGGTTGTATATTTAAATATAACATCGTTCGTCGGATTATAGTCCGAAAAACTACTTTTTGCAAACGGTCGAATTAGGACTCGAAACCACTTCCATTGAGTTCAAAACGGCATTTGCGATCTTTTTGAGTATAAGCTTCGATATGTTTAGAGTAAGTTGAATTTCGCTACTTTTTCTATTGGGTTTGGGTTTGGGTTCAGCCCACTAGCTTAACTAATACCCTAGCTCAGCCCATCTCCTTCCATTCATTCATTCTCATTCCTCAGACTCAAGCTTCAACTGAAAATGGTGGAAAGGAAAGAGAATTAGGAAAATACCAAGCCCTAGTTTTCTTTGCAAAGCTTGAATCCTTCCTCCAAAATCAAGTGGAAGCCATTGGTAAGCCTCCTCTTCATCTTCTCTATCTCTTTCTCTCTTCAATCTCAGAAATTCCTAAACCTAAATTTAGGAAAGACTTGTTTTGATCTTAGATTGAAGCTTGTTGAGTTGAAGTGGAGATTGGTTGGTCTTCTCCTTGCAATTGTGCTCCTTCTTCTTTGTTGTGTGCTAAAAAGGTGAGATTTTATCTCACATCTATGACTATAATCATCTTTGAGTGATAGGTATGGATTCCTATTACTTGTTCATATGCATTTGATCTTTGTTTGGATTGGTTTTATGTACATTCCAATTCTTGGGTTTCAAAGTCTAATTTTTATGAACATTCCTTTATGGATGTTTTGATCTTGTTTTGGGTAATGAACCGATGGGCTTGTAGGACCGGGTAGCCGTTAGGCGTGAACCCCTAGCATCCGTGCTCGACCGATTGAAAGTTGGGAGAGTTTGATCATCATTTGAATAGGCTGGAAACAGCCCAGGTTCAGGTCCGGCCGACCGAACTCAGTGTCCGGTCGACCGACCTGCTACCTGAGTTATTCCCTGCCTCTGTTTTGGAAGTGCAGGAATTCAGGCTCCGGCTGATCGACCCAGGAAGTCCGGTCAACCGACCTGCTTCCCGAGAATTTTTCAGAACAGTGTCCGGTCGACCGAGCCCTGTAGCCGGCCGACCGACCTGCTCCTGTTTTCCCTGTTTTGCCTATTTTTGTTCGTTTTGATCGGTTTTCCAAATCTTATCGATGCAAGTTGGTTTTTAATGTTTGTTATTGCATCTTTGGCTTTGATAACATACTTTTGACTTCATTCACGATTTTATAAATAATTCCTCTAAATCATATTAAAAGCTCCCTTCTCCGCTTTATAAATTTCTATTTAAACACACACGATTTTGCACTTCGAACGAAGTGGAAAGGAGATTAAATGGTTAGGTAAAACACGGACCATGAATCCGCCCGTTCACCTTTCCGATTAGTCCCCGACCTATTCGATTGATCGTTTTGACCTTTGTGTCTGGTTTACCGATGACATGAGGTAAACTTTGTAATGCTTTGAGTGTGAAATTGGCTAATGGATAGTAAACCGTTTAGTGCGAACGAGTGGTTATGGGACATACGTTAACACTTTTCGGGTTCCTTTTCGAGAGTTATGACACATTCCGCCAGTTAGTGGTGTCCAGTACTGGGCCTCCGGACCTTCGCCACTACGGTTTGTTGCCATCGGGGTTTATTGCCTTCGGGTTAAGCCTTCGGGGTTTGTTGCCTTCGGGTATGTTGCCTTCGGGTATGTGGCCTTCGGGTTTGTACCTTCGGGTGTGTGCCTTCGGGTTTGTTGCCCTATAGTATCGCTTCCGATGTTGGTCTTTATGAGCCGCATGGGTGATATTTGGGTTTGGAGTCTTCGGGCTCATGGATCCTTGTTTATACAGTACTGAGCTCGAGCAATCTTTTGTTGTTTTGATTGATATTTATATTCCCTAGTGCATCGCCTTTCGGTGTTGGTCTTTTTGAGCCGCATGATATGTAGCGATCATCTAGTGGAACTTGTATACCTTTATTGGTATTTGTTATTTGCCTTTTGACTTGATTTGGGATATGATATCCTTTGCTTGTTGAGATGCCGATGATATGAGGCTTCTTTTGTTATGTTCATCTTTTGCTAGATGATTGTGTATCTCCCTGAGAGATATTTGTTATACTCTGTATGATTTTGTAGGTTTATTATTGATCAGTTTATCTAACTGATTTGTTTAGCTAGACTGACCCGTGTATTTTATACTCGGGTCAGACCGAGATGTTTCAGGTTAGGTGCTTTTGGACTTAGCCTCTTTTGCTTCCGCATGGACTATTCCGCTAGCTTCTTTTTGTTATAGCTTCTATGTAGTCATTATCTGTTGTAACTCTGATATGTATTCTTGTGAACTCGTCTGTATATTGTGGTTTGCTATACCACTTGACATGTATCATTTTGTATACTCTGTTATGTATCAGTATATGTGTATATGATGATCTACTGTTCTGTGATGTATATTACATTGAGTTGTTACATTTTGTTCTGATAGATCCTATAGCCATTGTAGTTTTGCTTTAAGTATTTAGTGAACTTGTCGAACCACATGAGATGATAAAAACCACTTTTCGGCGTGTTCAGTAGATAGTTAAAGTAAGACTACACATGGTCGCTTCCATTATACTCTATTGTCCGCATTAGCAGACGGTATTATCCATATAATACTCTTTGTTAATGATGCTCTCGGAGTGGGGCGTTACATATATATAAGCTAACTTATATGATATTCAGGAAATCTAAGTTATGTGAAATCATATATACTATCATATATTACTATATTACCAATATAACAAACATACTGTAACCAAATTTATATAAACAATATATATATAACTGATATATATACCTTAATAACATTAACAGAACAACAAGCCCTGGTTGCAGGCTACAGGGAGAGGCACGGCATGAGCTCGGTGATGTGAAAACAGCAGAGGAAGCAAGGTTGGATGACTGGGCTCGGCAAGAGGCTTTGGTCTCGAGTTGATGTCAGGCGAGGTGGGTTTCGGCAAGTTGACAGGCTCGGAGTAGAGAGAGGACAGACGTGCTTCGGCCGAGCTCATCACTGGTGGAAAAAGGAAGGCAATAGGCAGAGGCGATTGAAGGTGTGGTCGGGGTTGGCCATCGTTTGCTGAGTTGTGGAGTGGAAGGATCTGGGTGGTTAAACGATGGACGCAGTAGGCAACGTTGATGTGAGGTGGAAGGAGAAG
The DNA here is from genome assembly GCA_030737815.1 of Allium fistulosum. Lineage (NCBI taxonomy): Eukaryota > Viridiplantae > Streptophyta > Magnoliopsida > Asparagales > Amaryllidaceae > Allium > Allium fistulosum. The sequence continues at coordinate 54,797,239 of CM060904.1, forward strand.
AGGTCGGTGATGACGGGTTGGTTACGTGAGAAAATTTCAGATCTGGGAGAAAATGAAAAAGTAAAGAGACGAAAAAGAAATAAAGATATATGCGTGCACCGAGTTTTGTGTTGTTTCATATTTCTGACTTTTGGATGTCTAAACTGACGAATGGAAAAGGACACAAGATATATCTGTGATTAACACAGCAAGCTAAACCAGATGGAGGACGCAGAATTGCAAATGGACCCAATTTGCGAATCATCACACTTTGCATTCTGTTGGTTCCGTCGCGCACCGGACTTCGAAATACACCAATGAATATATCACGGTGATCAGCGCGATGAGACGGACAAGAGGAAATAGAAATATCTGTATCAGGACCTTCCTATCAAAAGTCCATACGGACACTGATATACGTTGCTATCCCGTACGGAAAAATCCAAACTGACCTAGAAACGTCCGAATTTCGAGAAACGGATTACGCAGTCTTATTCAGAGTGTTCTAAATAAATTTTCTCATGTTGACACATTTAGGTTTCGAAACACTTTTAAATTCAACTGTTATTAACTGATTTAAACTGAATTTCTAGCTACTGATAGAACTTCTATATTATTCGACGAAAATTTGCCATTTTCTATGTCTAGATGGATGCATAGCAAATATCAAATTGCTGTCATAAAATTCTATTATTTGTTTCAAATGGTATATTTCAGTTCATTATATTCAATAAAATTCACCTTTATTTAATTTCAAAATAAACTATATTTCAAATTAATATAATTGAATATTCATTGGTTTAAAATTTCTATTTCCTTAAATAAAATGCTAATATTAACTAATGCAGTATTAAATTCTCAATTTTCTCAATTTCTGAATCATTTAACTAATTAAGCCTTATTAAATTAAAATTTATATTTCTTTACTTTTATGTAAAATCCAATTATACTAAATTTCATTAACAAATTAATTTCAATAGGTTGATATGTAAGGTGAGCAGAAACCAAGACTAGAATTTAAATAAGTTTGAATACACAATTTTACATTTATTGTTTACAAATATATTAGTAGTTAATTTACAATTAAAACCCAATTCCAGTTAATCATACATTTATTTCATGCTTTACACAATATTAAATCTATCCAATTAAACTTTTATTAAACCATACGTTTGCAATCACATAAAATAGTTGTCACTTTATTAAATCAATACCAGATGTTATAATTCAAAGTAAATTTTATTTTAAAATCATAAATTTTTAATTTCTCACTGTAATAAATTCTAAAATTTGAATTTTCTTCTTTCTCGAAAAATACGGGTCGTTACAAGGATCGGATATTGTCCTACTTTTTGCCAATACTGAAAACCACTTTAACAACTGTGTACGTGGTGGAGACTCCAGAATGAAGTAGGATGGTTTGGTGTACGATTCTGTAGGAGGTATTTACGTAGCCCTGACTCTCATGAGTCAGCGTAGATGTGACTAAAACAGGAGCCACGCCGGGCCAAGTGAGGTCGCACCTTCGATCAGACACATTTCTTCGATACCATATTATGACTTTATGATGATTTGGTGGCCACCCCTTAATTTTGATTATTGGAGTGTGTTCCGAGGTGGGCGTAGTAGCTGTTATGCATTACCACCAATCCGGGTCCGCAATTGGTATATCTACCCTGGCATTGCCTCGAGTGCCGTGTTCGCATGCCCTATCGCGCCTTCTACAAGTTTGGTTTTTACCATACCTATGGAGTGCCCTTTGATAGCCCTCCGGTTTATGGAGGAATTATGGTACTGTATAGACTATAGGAATATATAAAATGTGTTAAGGGGGATATGGGTAACGCCTTAACGCTATTTTGATAATTTACTTTACTGTAGACACTATTATAATAGCGTATTTTACTACATAGTAGATAGTTTAACGGATCCTTAGGAGATGGTAATCCCGAACATCTCTTAAGTTATTGCACTCACGTTAGACACTGGATATGAGATGTAAAACCCCGTTAACATCTTCGATGCCGTTACACTCATGTTTATTTACCGTTGATTTAACTTACATTAGATATTTTAGTTCTGACTCAACTGTTTTTTCTTTTCAATTCACTCGAGTCAGTCTGAGCTTTTCAGTTTATCGAAGACTGCTTTCTGAAGGATGAAGACGAAGATTTTGTAATATTATTAATTATTATATTTACTCCACTGCATTATGTTGTTCCACTGCATTTGTTTATTATTTATTCTTGTTGTATGTAACTCTGATCTGTATTACAAAAGTTTAATCAATGTTATTTGTAAACAGCTTCGTGAACTATTTATTTGATTATTATATTTTTGTCATTCCGCTGCGAGATTTTGTATTTGTTTTCTTTCTTTCCCTGCTTTTTCTTATTTACCCCATAACAATCTGCCCTTTTGAATGGTTTGAGTCTGACGTGTGTGGTTTATCATCGATTTAAACCGTCCAAAAAGGTAGGTCATTACATAAAGGGTCATCCGCAAATACATGGGAACGTAATACTGTCTCAACCGCTCCAGGGGTAGGAATATATCCAAACCAACTAATAAATTAGTAAATCATCCAAACAGTCAACAAACAATTGACAATAAAATTATCCACACTTATATAGAAAGATAAGTGGGCAAGAGAGGTGAGTTAACTCATAGAAATTCCAGTAATCGCCAAAGCACTCTAGTTTGAATTAAAATTGAATAGGCGTTAAATTTAAACCTAAATTACTACTAGCTCCGAATATATCCAATCTAACTCTATATCGTAAATTTTGCTGATACGATCGCAACGCAATTCGTCTTGCTCAAATATGATCTCATATGAAAGAGTTATGAATAAATGAATGTTGAGATTATTTGGATTATAATTAACTTTAATATTAATTAAATATTTAAACTTTATATTACCTTTCCCTCTCTCCCTCGTTCGCATGTTTCCAGGCACCAAAAATGCGATCGCATTTCCATCCTTCACCAAGCCACCTCATCGTGTCGTTCGCCATCGCGACAACCACCGAATGTCGCCCCACTCGAGAAGAACCTCAAGCCTCCCTCTCGTCACCTCATTTACCATCTATCACTGGAATTTCAAAAAACTGCCACCACTTTGAATGCCTATCGTCGTCGCCTCCTATGTCTGATCGTCGATCGACTACCATTAATGAACTCGCCATCCCTAGCCACTCCATTATGCTAAAGGAAGTTTCGCCTAAATACACTCCGATCGACATGAATGATATGGCTGTTTAATGGGGCTCTGTTTTTTGTAACGACCCATATTTCTAACTATTTTAAATTTTTGAATTTAATGTGATTATGGGATAAAAATGGTTAAAAATAAAATATAATGATTTATTATTGTAGTTATTGAATATGAACTTGGATAAAAATCTCGAAATAAACAATTTCGGGAATTTGGGAATTATTTATATTGAAATAAATTATATGTATCGATGGTATTTATGATCAATAACTGGAGTTGAATAATAAATGTGGATTATTTTGATAGAAATAATATAATGGTTATAACTAAAATTTATTTGGAATTTAATGATGAATTTATAATGATTTATTGGATAATTAAATTTTTAAAATTTACTATTGAAATTATTTGAATAAGTGAATTCTGAATTTTATGAGAATGAAAATGGCATCGAAATTGATTTAAATTTTATTTAAATATGAATGAAGATGGTTGACATTTAAAATTGGACTTAAAAGTGAATAATTAGAAATTGAAAATTTTATATTTTAATTGACGAGTAAAAATAGCAATTTTGGCTACTGTCTCGGATTTCGATGAAACCAGTTTCATCGGATCCGTAATAGTGAATTATTGTAGGCCTTCGAGTTTCATAGCTATAACGGCCTAGATTTTCGACGCTCGAAAATCGACATTAATACGTTCATTATATTACATGCCGAGTAATCGAGTGCCGGAAATACCAGATCGTTAGGGTAAAAGAAGGAATAGGTAGAAGAAGAAAATAGAATAACAACATAGAATCTCACAATCGCAACGGAACAATATATAATAGATATCACATGTCTCTATACAAAAAAGCTATAAAACATTACTTATACATTACATCATCAGAGTACAATAAATCAATGACTCAATACTGGACAGTTATAATAACTTGTGCTCACAAGTGCTGAATATACAACATACAATAAACAGCAAAATAAAATCAAGTATGAGTAATACATCTTCGTCATCCAGCTCATCTCCTGAGCTCCATAGCATCCTACCCTGTATTTGTAATACTCGATCTGACCCGAGCATTATAATAAAATATCACTCGTGTAGCGACCCGCAGTTCCGTACTCCTTGAGTTGATAATAATTCTTACTCACTCAACCCAAAGTGTGCGAAAGAGCGAATAACTAGGATGAAGAAGAAAAGATAGAGGAAGAAATAGAAACAAAAACACAGAATATCATAATCACAGCGGAACAAAATATAATATATGATAACAGATTTTATACAAGAATTTGTAACTGTTTATACTTACAGTCATCAGAGTACAACAATTAATACATCAATTTGGACAGTAATAATCACCTGTCCTCACACCCCAGAATAAAACAAGTACGTGATATACGTCAAAAATCCTCCAGCTCGTCTCCTGAGCTCCATAGCATCCTAACCTGGATTTGTAATACTCGGTCTGACCCGAGCATTATAATAAAATAACACCCGAGTCAGTCTGGAAAACCAGCGTGAGAAAACATGCTAAATTTGAATTATTAGAGTTATCTAAATCCTTTGAAAAACAAAGGTTTCTCGTAAGACCGCGTCACGCATAAAAACGACGAGTTTTTGCCTTACGATAACCAAAACATTTTTATAGAAAATCCAGTGATATTATAATAGTGTCTAAATAAAAATACTTATTCAAATAGCTGAAATTGTTACATTAATTAAATTCCAACATACTAGGCTCTACAAACAAAACCATAAGCTCATATTGGAGAATGGATTCCAATGAATGACTGGGCCATTGGGGTACCGCCCATCATAGTACACCTCAAGAACTGTGTACCAAGGACCACGCCGGGATCCCCTGCTACACACGACCGGCCTACACTTGACCTAGATAGACCGAATATGTTATCACCCCGGGTGTTCCCACCCTTACTATCGTGCGCTTCTTCTTTCATATATACCCATATCTAAGATAAATAGGGTTCCGAGGACATTTAGAAAAGTGATAACATACTCTACTTGGGTGTGACCCACTTAGCCTTGCTGCATCTCCCCTGTTTTATTTATTCCCGGTTGATGAGGTTTAAGGCTAAGCGTTACCTTTCAAGATCAATTTTACTTAGAATGCTTATCGTCCTCCAATGACGATGTTTTGATAGAATTCATCCATAAAAGTTGTCCTGGGTCTGGACAAACCGAATCATCGTCTTCATCATCTTCCTGGTATTCATTCGTAACATTCAAACCGGATCGAAGTGGTTTTCGGATAATTAAATCCGACCCCGGTCTCTTCGAAATAATTAACGAAATTGACCAATATTGATAGTTGGTTATTTAACTACCAATAAAACATCCATAAGGAAACACTAGGCCCAATTTTATAAATCTCCAAAATATTTATTCCAAAACATCTTCAACAAGATATATATATTCAATATCTTTCAATATTTCTATTTTTGAAAACAAATTCAACACTTGTATCCATTACAAGATATTTCTCTATTTCAATACTTAGAAATATTTTCAACTTCCATTTTTATAACACTTAGAAAATATTTCTATTCCAAATCTTTTCCACCAAAATATTTTCCAAACCTTCCTTTTAATGCTTAGGAGAATATTTATATATATAGTTTCCAAAATCTTCTCAATATTTAACTTGGAAATATTTCATAGTTATCTCATAAGTTTCCAGAATTTTTAATAAATTCTTCTTATGATTTCCAAACCGATTGTACTTATTTATAACCCCAACCAAACATTTATAACTTCTTTAATTGGATTCAAATTCCTTTCCGAAGTTATCACATCTGACATTGGAAATTTTCTAAATCCCTATAATTCCATTTATGAGATTTCTCTTACAAAATCTCATTCTTAAATCAAAACTGTTTACACATCTCGAGAGGATTTTATAAAAAAAATTTCAATCATGTCAAAACTATATATATATATATATAATGGCATTTTTAAAGAATAGTATTTTATTTTTATTTTAAAATATGTTTTAAGTTATTATTTAAAATATCAACAGTTTAATAAACCATCAATAACTCGTTTAAAATGAAACAAATCAATTTACAAAGCTGATTATAAAAATTAAAATTTCATTTCAATAAATATTAAGTATTTGAAAAAAATACATTTTCCGAAGTATCCCAATATTAACTAGTTTAAAATTTTCATAGTTTTAAATAATAAAGTTTCCCTTTTGAAACGAACTTAACTTTTTAAAAATATATTTAAAACCTCGATAACCTATTTAATTTATAACTTCCTCTCGATTTCACATTATATCGATTTTAGTTCCGATACCATAACCATTCCCATTTCAAAAATAAAGTCTACTATTTTTCTCAACCTTGTTTTCCATATTCTAATATAAACTCACCCTATGAATTTATATTTCCAATTATCATCTACTATCGAATTCCATTATTTATAAACATTGTTTATAAATTTTATAACCCTTTTTGGCTTTTATCTATTTATAAACAAATCTTATATATTTAACTCCATTATATACATTTTTTCTTATAAATTCCATTTACACTTCAAATCTATTTTCAATATTGTTTTTATCTCTTTTTTCTATATTTTCCAGAATATCACTTATAAAATTCTTTTATATAATTAATTTTTAAAATCCTAATTAATAATTCACAATAGTTAGGTATAACCAAAAATCAATATATCTTTCTAATTCAATTCTTTAAAATAACACTAGTTCCAATATATATATTTTTATATCAAATCCCTTTAATTCCATAAATTTTTAAAATATATTTAGTATTTAAATTATCAAAATTCAGGCCAGTGCTACAATGCATCCAATAAATTTCAATCACTATAATATTTAAGCTGAAATATTGTGAAATTTTAAATAATTGAATTTGGAAATAAGAATTTGATATTTGGAATACGTCAATATAAACATAGCAAATGTAAATTTTCATCAGATAATATGGAAGTTTATTTTCTTGTATAATTTTATTTAAATTAAAATCAGCTAATAATTGATGATAATAAATTGTTTTCCAAACATGAATATTTTTATATAATAAATTTGTAAATCATCTTCTGAGTGAGACGTCATATTTAGTTTCGCCAAATTTGGACTGCTATTGCTCCGTTTATCTTATTTTTGGAAAATTAGCAGCATTTTCGGTATCAATTATCGACTTTTGATAGGATGATCATATCGTTGATATCTGTGTACCGTTTTGATCGTCTCGTCGTGCTGATCTCCGTAGTATATTCATTTGTGTGTTCCGGAGTCCGGTATACCACGGAATCCGCGAAACGATTTATAGTATCGGTTTCGCATTTGGGTCTTCTGCATTTCTAGTGACCATTCATTATCCATCGGGTTAAACTTTATAGTCTCCAGCCTTTATTGTTTCCAACATTCAATGTTTTGACTCTTGCTTTTCATAGCTAATTTATTGTCTGGGTGGTTGATTTATTTTAGTCTCTTCCTTTTCGTTTTGCACGCAAGAAAAAAAATCAACATAATATAGTTCGTTTTTTTTTCAAAGGAAACTTGTTCTCTGTGATATTATTTTCCTCCTTTAGATTGTTCATATTTCTCCTTTTCCCATCTCCATCTTTCCATCGAGTCACTAGGCCGAACCCCTGACCACCAAATCTCCACATCTCCTCCCCTCCACATCTCCACCCTACCTGCATGCACAGTAGCAACCGATCTCAACACCACAAGCCACCATAGCTTCGATCCATCTCAGCCGTGTATGCGCACCCTCCACTCCCTCCGACCTGGCGCAAGCACACACACCCAGACTGTGATATCCCGGAATTTTGGCAATATCAATTTAATAATCTTTATAAATAATTAAATTGATTTGTTGATTTATTTTATAAATTGACAAGTTTATTTATTTTAAAAAGCTAATAATAACTAATTTGGCAATATCTTTTCTAACAATTTTAAATTGGGAAGTTTTATCTTTCTAAAACTAATATAAGTGTTTATATTTATAATGTATATATATAGGTATATATATTATAAATAGGGAGTCTTTAATTTAATAAAAGGATAAGTTTTCAAATTATAATATATATGTATATATATATATTGTTATTTGAAGTTATGTATTAAATTCAATAGGATAATTATCAAGCTAATGTTAAAAGTATTTTTCATTTAGAATATATATATTTGCATATATTGGAATGAAAAGAATATTGAATTTGAATTTAATAAAGTATTTTAAAACTTTAATATTTATATAATTTGTAATTTGGAAATTTGTAATTTGACTTAATACTTTTGGAAATGATAATTGAGATTTAAATAACAAGGATAATTTCTTATTTATTATAAAGATATATTTTAGCTTAATTTTTAAATAAGATTTAAAATAAGAAGTTAATTGGTTTTAAGACTCTTTCATTTTTAAAATTCAAATAAAAGTCAAAATAGGTTTGTAAAAATATATATATATATATATATAGAGTTAAACTCAATTTCTCAAGCATTTATAAATATGTTATAAATATTTGATTAAAGCATAAATTATAAAAGGATAAATACATTTTTATATACATATAGATATTTTATAAATACACATGTAGGATTTAAATAAATCAAAATAAAAGGGAATTTACACTTGTAAACATATAAGGATAGTTGGAAGACATTTGTAAATTGTAAACATATGTGTAAGCTAATTAAAGAGGACAAGTGGCTTCATTTTTATTTTCTCTTTGGTAATTAAGTTTAAAAAAAAAAGTTTTCAAAACATAGAAAGAGATCTGCCATTTATTTTCTTCAGCTCTAAACTATCTTCACTTCTTCATTCTCTACTAAAAATAATTCGAATCTAAAGAAAAATAAAATAAAACCTGGAATCAAAGAAGAATGAAAACCTGGAAATCAAATTCAAAAGAAATGTAAATCTGAACATGCAAAGCAAAAGGAGATCAAAGGCAACATCAGTTTCAAATTTTCTCAAATACAAATCAGTTTCAAAGATCAACAGCAAGTTTAAATTCAACAAAGCAAATAGAAATAGAAGTTCAAACCCAAACATGCAAGCCTGGAAACAAAATGTTATCTGCTTCTCTGTTTATTTGACAGGTGAGTAAACCTAACTTTAAAAACAGTTTTAAATCTGTTACTATGTTTTGATATGTCTGATAAATGTTGTAGTAACATGATATGAAATGTTTACTTGAATGTTGGATGTGAATGCATGTTTACATAAGAGTTTGTGCTTCTCTGTTATTTTCCTGTGAGTAAACATCTAGTAAAACTTAAGTAAATTATAGCCTGTTGCTTGTGAAGTTCTGTGATAATTGATGCTTGCTTATGAATATATATGTGGAATTCCTGTATGAAAATTTAAGTATAAGTTTAAGATACAGGTATGCATGTTCTGTTTTTCCCTAACTTTGATACAGGGTTTAAAATCTAGAACAAAATTCCAAATTTTTACCTGATCATTGTTAAACTTTGGACTTCAAACAAAATGGTTAAGTTTTAAACTTAATCTAAGATTTTAAAATAGGTACAAATATTTTAAAATTTAGAAATATACTAGAATATGGAAATACAGTAGCAAATCATAATAACTTGGTAAAACCAAATGTTGAATTTTATTGATTAAAGATTATATCTTGAATCGTCTCTGAAAATTAGAATTTTTAAAACAAAAATCAAGATTTTTAATGAAGATTTGATTGAGAAATTCTAAGTTGATCAGAAAATGAGTTTTAAAGTTTTTCTGGCGATCGTGATACTCGGGGTAGTCAAGACCTTGGTTGGAGGTAGAAGAAGGTTCAGGGAGGCCGGGAAAATTATCTAGTGGAGCTCCAAATCACCGTGGCGGCGGCGATGGGTTGTGAAAATTTTAAACCCTAGTTTATGTGGTGGTCGGAATTGTGGTCACCACGGAGTCTCTGGTGATTTGAGTTGTTTGAAACTTTGGGAGATGGCAGCATGGAGGATCGGCAAGGTGTGGCCGGAGTTGTGGAACGTCTGGTGGTCGGAATCGCTTAGACGAGGGATTTTCAGGCTTGGGTTTTTGGTTACAGGTCTGCCTGAATTGCTCGATTTCGAATTTCAGGTGCGTTTGAGGTTCTGGGTGTTCTTGACGAATGAGGGGAACATCAGCGACTTGTTGGAGGTGGTGGCGATGAACGAAGCTACGGCGCTCGTCTGTGCACGTGCACATGTGTTAGGGGATTTGGGTATTGATGCTTCAGGAAGGAGAAGAAGTGGAATCGAAGAAGGACTCGGGAAGATCACGGGTTCGACTCGTGGAGATAACGGGTTTGCTCGAGTGTTACTTCGAGTTTTCTAAACTTTTACACGGGTTTTTGGTGAAAGCAGATTTTAAGAAAATCCAGGAAATGTTTTAAAGTTTAAACAAAAGAAATTTTGTTTGTAATATTTTCTGAGTTTAAAACAAAGTTTAAACAAATTTATATATTTTATAATATTAAGTTTCAAAATAAAATAAGTAGATTTTGAAATAAATTTGTATTTAATTATATTTAATAACTTGGGAAAAGTTTTTAAAGGTTTAATTTAAAATGTGTTTAATGATTTATTGATTTCTAAATCTTATATTTTAATTTAATTAAGGTTTAATGGTTAAGATATAGTAATTAATTAAAATAAGAATTTTCTTAAGTATTTAGAATGTTGATTTAATTTAAGATAATTAAATTTGAAAAGGAAATTTAGATAATTAAATTATTTTAATTATCAAGTGTTATTGGTAAATAATTGATTTAATTAAGATAATAGTTTCTTAATTAAGAACCTTTAATATAGTAAGTTAAGAATCATTTAATTAAATTTAAATGATTAAGTTAAATTAATTGATAATTAATTAGAGATAATCATTTATAAATTAATTTAGTATAATTAATTAATAAAGTAATTAAGGAATAATTACTAGATGTAATTAAGTAAAGGTAGATTATTTAATAAAATAATTAGAGGATAATTATTTTATGAAAGTAATTAAATAAGAAGTGATTAAGGTTAATTACCTAGTGTTATTAATTAAATAATTTATTTAATTGAAGGATTAAGGTTAATTAATAAGGTAATTAATTATTTGTTAAGGTAATTAATTAAAAGGTAATTAATTAATAAAAGTAATTAAGGGAAGTTAATTACTGGATTAGATTAATCAAAGGTGATTAATAATTGTGGTTTAATTAAGGTTAATTACTTAATATAAATAAATAAAATAATTAAAGATTGTAATTAAGGATCATTAGTTTATAATTAATTAATGATGTGATTAAGAGTTAATTAATTAAGATTAATTAATCAAATGATAAATGATTAATTGTAATTAATTAAGGATTAAAGTAATTGATTATAATTAATTGATTAATGAAGTAATTAAAGGTTAATTACTGTATTTAATTAAGGATAATTAATTTGTGAAATTAATTAAAGATAATTACTTAAATGTAATTAAAATATAATTAATCAAGGTGATTAATTAAAGTGGATAATTAGAGAATGATTAATTAATTTATTTGTAATTAATTTATGATTATATAAGTAAGATTTAAAATGAAGTAATTAATTTAATTTATTTTAAATTAATTAAGAGATGAAGTAATTAATTTAATTCACTTTAAATTAATTATGTTGTGATTAAGTAAATCATTGCTTATATAAGAATGGATGACATTGATTGTCTTGAATGGATGTAATCTCAGAAATGAGATTGAATGTATTTCATTGTTTGATATCTCTGATGAGATATGATTGATATATGATATGGATGTTTGGTTGAATTATAATGATAATGTGAATTATCTGTTTGGGATGATAATGTAGATTATCTATTGAATTATCTATCTTTGTGTATATAGATAAGAATTGAATTGTTTTAACCTTAAAACAACTTGGCCCTTAAAAGATACGTTTTGGATTTCGATGAGACCGGGATCGGGTTTCCGTATACCGGTATTCCAGGTCTGGAGACCCGAATACCACATCGATCCAAATTAACGATAGGTCGTGAATCTCAAGTGAAGATGAAGATTCAGAATGCAAGGGTTATTGTCGTTAACTCTGAGGGTGATTCCAAAACGAGTGTAACGAGATAATGCCTTCGGTTTCGTTCGAACCCGGAACGAACTTGTATGGATTGAATGCTTTCAGCACATCGTCAGGCGGACGATGAGCATTCTAAGTGATATGTTCTGATTAAAGGTAATCGTAACCTCAAGCCTCATCAACCGGGAATGGCTAAAACAGGGGAGGTGCAGCAAGGCTTCGTGGGTAGCACCCACTGAGAGCAAGATAGATCCCTGTCTAGAGGTCCCTTTTCTTTTATTCGGCTTAGTGTGTAGTTGGTCGCGCCAACTACGGGATTATCTTGTTCGGAATTATCCAGTAAGGGATGGTTCCGGCTTTGTGTTGCAGGGGAGCGGGCGTACTCCTCGGTACGGTGATCTAGGCCACGTACTGTGACGGGCGGTACCCCAGTAGCCCTGCCATTGTATGGAATCCAAACTCCAATAAGTGCCGTACGTATTAGTTGTGCCCAACTATGTTGGAATGTGAGATGTAAGCATTTCAGCTATTTCTGTATTTTACTTGAAAACCCTAGACCCTATTATAATACAATCGGATTTCCTATCAAATGTTTTAGTTAGCGTAAGGTAAAAACTTACCCATGTTTATTTGTGGGAAGTCTTACGTGATACTTTTGTTTTCAAAGGTTTTCAAAGTTAAGCAATCTAACCGTTTACTCACACCAGACCCATGTCTGACCCAAGTGTTTATTTTCTGTTTTATTAAACTCTTGGGTACTCAATATTGTATTGAGTAGTCAAGGGATTCAGGATAGTCTTGACGAATTCTGGAGGAGCTGTGAAGCAGGAGGCTTCAGCGAGTAGATATATAGAGTTTCCGCTGTGTTTGTATTAGTCTGTATTGTACTGATGTACTTGTGTTGTATAATAGACAGAAGTTTATAACTGTCTATTCTGTGATGTATAAGTTGTGTAACTCTGATGTAATATGATACTATGTAATATTTTATGTGATATATTATATTTTATTCGTTCCGCTGTGAGATTCTGATGTGTTGTTCTTTTTTTTCTTTCTCTTCTTTCTTCTTCTATCCCTTTCTTTCTTTATGATGATACGACTTTTTGTGGAGAAAAAGTCGGGTTGTCACAGTTGGTATCAAAGCAGTAGGTTGAGTGAATACCTAGGCTCTGAAGTGGTGTCTATCTTGAGAGCGCGTAATTGTTAATTATATAAAAATGGTTTTATATTGTGTTAATTGATCGGTTGAGTGGTATATGGATTCTGGTCAATACGAGTAGCTAACGTTATTGATAGGGATCTCTAAACACTTAGACCAGGCCAACGGACACAATATTGTTTTATAGAGGTAGATGAAATAATTTTACCCAGAAATAATTTCTATATAAAAAGTATCATTTTAAATATATATATATATATATATATTTCTACCTATTTGTTGGATTACCTGTTCAGGTTTTCCAATATAAGTTATAAAGGTAGATAGGGTAGTAGTGTGTGTAACACAATTACCAATGGTTAGAGTTTGAGTGTTGAGATTGGAAGTGTATCTGTCGAGACTGTAGATCTAATACTATCTCGAGTGAACTTTGTTATGGTGTAAAGATTTCATCAATCTCCGAAGGAACTGTTAAGGTTCGGAGTTTATCTTTGAAGTTGGATGAATAGAGTAGATCTATTGGATGAGCTGAAGCGAGTTATAGTATTTTGGTAACTTCAAGAAGTAGTAGCTGTGTGATGAGACACGGTGGCTATGGACGTTTCTGAAGATGTTTCTTCTGGAACAAGTTTGAAGAAGTGAGTCTGTTTCGGTGTTGTGGCTGAGTCTAGTGGGGTGTTTCTATTTGCTTTGAGGTCCGAGTTTCTCGAGGAGTTTCGGATAAGAAGTCTTTGGTTTGTGGCCGCAGTGCGGCTCGGAGTGTTCTGTGTGTTAGCAGGAAGTTTCTGGCTGAGTAGTTTTTCTGAAGTTGGAGTCCAGAAGCAGCTGAGTGAATCCATTTCTTCGATGAATTGGATAGTTAAGTATGAGCTGTTCTAATTTGTGAAGAGAGAACAGTTATCTTTGAAATTAGGTTGCGCTGATCGCAAAAGTGACTTGCGATTGTTTGAGAATTCTCTTGGGATTATTAGAGATTGAGATTCCGTATCGACTTGATTCATGGAGTTACCGCAAGTTCAGCTTAGTAGAAGGATGTCTTCTAGAGAAGAATTTGGTGAAGCAGCTCAGGATTCTTTGGAGAAGGATTGATCAGTCCTAATTTTCTGGAGGGGATTCTACTGGGATGTTTTTGACCAAGTGGAATGGTTCACTACGATTTTATGGTATGGTGAACTTTGGATGATCAAGTTTGTGCTCGAGTTTCTCCGATGGCATTCTCATCTATTCCAGATCAGAGTTGTGCAGCGGAAGCAAGATAGCAGCTATTCTAGAGTGGAAGCAACCGAGAGTTGTAATTTTCTTCGAGTAGAGGATTTCTATAGGAAATTCAAGTGTATCTCTAAGTGTGAAGAAATTTTCGGGATTTGGAGGTAAAGTTGTCAAGTGCAACTGTTTTGACTATTTCAGATAGGAGAGGTAGTGCGAAGTTCTCTAATGTTTGTAGAGTAGAGTTGTGTTTTGGATTTCGGCATATTTTTGAGAAACCATTTTGTTGAGTAGGATCCGGAAATTGGTTTGATGTTGGACTAATCTGTTTCAAGAAGCATCAGCAAGGGTTAAGCTGATCAGGAAGAATGAAGTGACTCAGGATCGTCAAAGCAGTTATGCAATTAAGAATTGATGGAATTTGGAAATTGATGTTGAAATTGGATATTGTTTAAGTTTTTCTCCGATCAAAGGAGATATAAGATTTGGTAAGACTGGAGAGTAAGCTCCAGAAGTATTATGAGATTTTTCTGTGTTCTTTGGAGATTAGATTTTGATCCCCAGGATTGAGTTGCCAGTTCGGATAACTGGAATTCATTTTATTTCACATATCTCTGAGGAATATGTGTATGATTCATCGAGTGATGGAATCAGCAGTTCAGAAGGATAGTTGGGATGGTTTTGAGTTAGTCTGATATCTTGTTCAGATTTGTGATCTAGAAAGGAAGGACTTCTAGATTATTGTAGATAGTTAGTTTAGATCCTGTAGAACGAGTCTCCCGGTATATATATATATATACTTGGGGAAACTCGAGTAAATTCTATCCAGATTTTGACTGGATAGTTAAATTTGTTTGATTAAATTGTTTGCTATGGTTGTTAGAATATGATTGATATGTATGGTTGCTGTTTGAAATTAAAATTAAAATTTTGCTGAGTTATTAAATTATCTTTGCTTTTAAATTTCGGGGACGAAATTATTTTAAGGGGGGAGGAATGTGATATCCCGGAATTTTGGCAATATCAATTTAATAATCTTTATAAATAATTAAATTGATTTGTTGATTTATTTTATAAATTGACAAGTTTATTTATTTTAAAAAGCTAATAATAACTAATTTGGCAATATCTTTTCTAACAATTTTAAATTGGGAAGTTTTATCTTTCTAAAACTAATATAAGTGTTTATATTTATAATGTATATATATAGGTATATATATTATAAATAGGGAGTCTTTAATTTAATAAAAGGATAAGTTTTCAAATTATAATATATATGTATATATATATATTGTTATTTGAAGTTATGTATTAAATTCAATAGGATAATTATCAAGCTAATGTTAAAAGTATTTTTCATTTAGAATATATATATTTGCATATATTGGAATGAAAAGAATATTGAATTTGAATTTAATAAAGTATTTTCAAACTTTAATATTTATATAATTTGTAATTTGGAAATTTGTAATTTGACTTAATACTTTTGGAAATGATAATTGAGATTTAAATAACAAGGATAATTTCTTATTTATTATAAAGATATATTTTAGCTTAATTTTTAAATAAGATTTAAAATAAGAAGTTAATTGGTTTTAAGACTCTTTCATTTTTAAAATTCAAATATAAGTCAAAATAGGTTTGTAAAAATATATATATATATATAGAGTTAAACTCAATTTCTCAAGCATTTATAAATATGTTATAAATATTTGATTAAAGCATAAATTATAAAAGGATAAATACATTTTTATATACATATAGATATTTTATAAATACACATGTAGGATTTAAATAAATCAAAATAAAAGGGAATTTACACTTGTAAACATATAAGGATAGTTGGAAGACATTTGTAAATTGTAAACATATGTGTAAGCTAATTAAAGAGGACAAGTGGCTTCATTTTTATTTTCTCTTTGGTAATTAAGTTTTAAAAAAAAAGTTTTCAAAACATAGAAAGAGATCTGCCATTTATTTTCTTCAGCTCTAAACTATCTTCACTTCTTCATTCTCTACTAAAAATAATTCGAATCTAAAGAAAAATAAAATAAAACCTGGAATCAAAGAAGAATGAAAACCTGGAAATCAAATTCAAAAGAAATGTAAATCTGAACATGCAAAGCAAAAGGAGATCAAAGGCAACATCAGTTTCAAATTTTCTCAAATACAAATCAGTTTCAAAGATCAACAGCAAGTTTAAATTCAACAAAGCAAATAGAAATAGAAGTTCAAACCCAAACATGCAAGCCTGGAAACAAAATGTTATCTGCTTCTCTGTTTATTTGACAGGTGAGTAAACCTAACTTTAAAAACAGTTTTAAATCTGTTACTATGTTTTGATATGTCTGATAAATGTTGTAGTAACATGATATGAAATGTTTACTTGAATGTTGGATGTGAATGCATGTTTACATAAGAGTTTGTGCTTCTCTGTTATTTTCCTGTGAGTAAACATCTAGTAAAACTTAAGTAAATTATAGCCTGTTGCTTGTGAAGTTCTGTGATAATTGATGCTTGCTTATGAATATATATGTGGAATTCCTGTATGAAAATTTAAGTATAAGTTTAAGATACAGGTATGCATGTTCTGTTTTTCCCTAACTTTGATACAGGGTTTAAAATCTAGAACAAAATTCCAAATTTTTACCTGATCATTGTTAAACTTTGGACTTCAAACAAAATGGTTAAGTTTTAAACTTAATCTAAGATTTTAAAATAGGTACAAATATTTTAAAATTTAGAAATATACTAGAATATGGAAATACAGTAGCAAATCATAATAACTTGGTAAAACCAAATGTTGAATTTTATTTATTCAAGATTATATCTTGAATCGTCTCTGAAAATTAGAATTTTTAAAACAAAAATCAAGATTTTTAATGAAGATTTGATTGAGAAATTCTAAGTTGATCAGAAAATGAGTTTTAAAGTTTTTCTGGCGATCGTGATACTCGGGGTAGTCAAGACCTTGGTTGGAGGTAGAAGAAGGTTCAGGGAGGCCGGGAAAATTATCTAGTGGAGCTCCAAATCACCGTGGCGGCGGCGATGGGTTGTGAAAGTTTTAAACCCTAGTTTATGTGGTGGTCGGAATTGTGTTCACCACGGAGTCTCTGGTGATTCGAGTTGTTTGAAACTTTGGGAGATGGCAGCATGGAGGATCGGCAAGGTGTGGCCGGAGTTGTGGAACGTCTGGTGGTCGGAATCGCTTAGACGAGGGATTTTCAGGCTTGGGTTTTTGGTTACAGGTCTGCCTGAATTGCTCGATTTCGAATTTCAGGTGCGTTTGAGGTTCTGGGTGTTCTTGACGAATGAGGGGAACATCAGCGACTTGTTGGAGGTGGTGGCGATGAACGAAGCTACGGCGCTCGTCTGTGCACGTGCACATGTGTCAGGGGATTTGGGTATTGATGCTTCAGGAAGGAGAAGAAGTGGAATCGAAGAAGGACTCGGGAAGATCACGGGTTCGACTCGTGGAGATAACGGGTTTGCTCGAGTGTTACTTCGAGTTTTCTAAACGTTTACACGGGTTTTTGGTGAAAGCAGATTTTAAGAAAATCCAGGAAATGTTTTAAAGTTTAAACAAAAGAAATTTTGTTTGTAATATTTTCTGAGTTTAAAACAAAGTTTAAACAAGTTTATATATTTTATAATATTAAGTTTCAAAATAAAATAAGTAGATTTTGAAATAAATTTGTATTTAATTATATTTAATAACTTGGGAAAAGTTTTTAAAGGTTTAATTTAAAATGTGTTTAATGATTTATTGATTTCTAAATCTTATATTTTAATTTAATTAAGGTTTAATGGTTAAGATATAGTAATTAATTAAAATAAGAATTTTCTTAAGTATTTAGAATGTTGATTTAATTTATGTAATGACCCAAGATTTTAGGAATTCATTCTGGAAAATATAAATAAATTTAAAATAATTTTTAAATTAATTTTGGAAGGAGATTGTTATGGCTTGATAGTGTATCAGTATGTGTGTACATGTGTGCACAGGGTATACACATGAACTAAAGCTAAAAATCTCTGAACTTTAAGAATAAATACATATTCATATGTATGGGAATAAATATATATATATATATATATTAAAATCTTTAAAAGCTGAATGCATAAGTAAATATAAATATATGTATGCTACTGAATATTTTTTTTCTTAAGTATACATGTGCATGTGTGTGTCAATACAGAATGATATATATATATATATATATAAATATATACATGTGCTAATAGAATACCAGAGTTTAAATTAGTGAGATAAAACATACAAACATATTTTAATATAAGCAGAAATAAAAAGAAAGAAGATATAAAAAGAACTAATCCTCTTATAAATAAATAAAGGAAGTACATGCCATTTACATGAAAGCTAAAAATAGAAAAAAAAAATTAAGAGAAAACAGAGAAATGTTGCTATAGGCAGAATTAGGAAGTGTATTAAATAAATAACAAAACCAAGTCACATTTTTAGCATGATTGTAGACAAGGGGGAAAAGTATTTTCTGAAAAGCAATTTCTGAAAGAAAAATGTAACCACTTTTCTCTTCACCCAAATTAAGCCGGGAAGGGGTAAAACTTTGGGTTAAAATGCAGATAACATGATTTTCTGGTGGGCAAAAATGGCTTTAGCCAATACCCAAAACCCTAAGAGAAACCCTATATATATATACAAGTATATACAGCAGCCTCCTCTTCTCCTCAGAAAAGAATTTTGAAAAAAAAAGGGAAGAAAAACAATACCACAGAAATCTTAAGACAAGGGAAGAAAGAGAGCTTGAGGATAAGAGCAGGAGTTCATCAATTAATTAAGGAAACAAAGAAGAAAGCTAGGTGAGAAAACTCACTCAAAAATCTAAGGCAATAAGTCCTAATGTAGGCAGCCAGATAAAAGTATTTTTATTAAAAGAGTATTTTCATATATGAATGTTTATCTGTGAATTTAAACCTAAATATGTTTTGATTTTCTTTGGTTGATCATTTGTTTTATTATAACAAAGTTTTGTGTGTTGTTAGCATACATGTCTGTTTTATACACTCAGATCTCTGATATGTTAATATTTAGGGATATAAACAAATACCCAGAAAACAAAATGTTGAGAAAAGGTAAGTAGCATTGGTTTTGGCTCAACCCAGAGAGATGTAAATAATGTTGAGCTGCAATATACTCATGTATAAGTGCTGAGGCTTGAAATAAAAAGGAATTAGGGGTGCAATAGGGTTGCCTATGTGCTGATGCTCCTGATTCAATAAAATAAATAGCAAACCAAATTTTGTGATTCAGTGAAACCAGGTCATCCTGAGTTTAACTCAAGCACAAATGTTTGCAAAAAAAAAGAAAAAAAAACTCTCCCAGAAGCTATAAGCCAATGTTAGTTGCCTAAACTCCTTTTAAAAATACCAGGATGAATATCTATATATATATATATACAGAACCTTATTTTGTAGTCACCAATGGCTGTTTGCTTGTTGTTTCTGTATGGTCATGAATAATAGGAGATACCATGATATGGATGTTTTAGCTAAATAAAATGAATCACTGAATGGTTTGTCATGAAAAATCAAAGGGGTTATTATTAACTTAAAACCTGATTAGGAAATTGGGGTCAAGAACACTGCAGGAATGACTTGTGTGCTTGAGTAACATAAGTTGACACATGGCTTGTTTAAGTCTTGAGATCTTTGTGTAATGGAGTGAATTAGTTCATTACAGTGTGTCCATTGATTCATAAATATTGCAGATGAGACCAAGGATAGATAAATATACCAAGGAGATAATACTTGAGCAGATGAGAAAACTAGAGTTTTTCCCAGATTTGAAATATGAGGATTGAATAAGTGATTTAACTCATATTAGTTATTTTCCTGTTTGGTATGAATGATTGTTTGTCTATGATTGAGTTGTATGCTTGAATGTATGTGCCATATTCATATGTGTAGTCTCTGGAAAGAAAGTTAAAGTGTGCACATGCACAATGACACAGAGCATGCACACAAGTATTTACCTGATTCCAAAGGACAGAACCTTATGTATTTGTACTTAACTTGATTTTAACCTAATTAACAAATTGCTTTTGTGAATTTTCTCATACCAGACATGTGTCTGACCCTAGTGTGCTAATGGCATCTGGGGTGTCTCATTTAAAATGAGGCAGTTTCAAATGCTTTTTCAGGGATTGCAGCAACTAAATAGGAGTAGGAGCAAGGCTTTGAGAAGAAGATATAGCATGCTAAAACTTAGTTAGATAAGAGCCTAAATGTTGAAATCTGCATGTATTGAAAATTTAAATTGCTACTTGTATTAAGTGTTGAATATTGGATTGATATTTTGTTAGGCATTCTGTTAAGAATTTGACTTGTATCTGGAATTCTATGAACCCAGTTAAATTTCTGTTATGTTTAAAAAGGATTTTGATCAAATCTTGTAAGTAGATTTAGCAAGAACACCATGTTAAAATTGAATGATTACATTTTATAAATGCATTAGTCAATCATGAATCTTTGGAAAGGATTTAAGTTTTGGAAAATCTGGAGAGTTGATTCTCAGAAAATTTAAATGGTTTTATTTTCTAATATAGCATATGTATACAAAAGAAAATAGACATAGGTTGAATGTTTTTATATGGCTGCAAGGTTTTCATAATTTAATTTGTTCCATACAATTGTTTCATGTCCTATTTTTAAACAAAGAAAGAATCTGTAGTAAGGTAGATGGAAGCCAGATTCAAATAGTTGCAGATATATATGCACATAAATATGTTTAGTGCAAACATTACCACATCTTTTTCTTTGCACTTGTAATAGGAATCTGGATTTCACGCAGATTTTAACCAAATGCATTTTTAAGGCCAGACAGACCTTATAAGAAGAAATACAAACCTGAATGATGATAAACACTTCTATCATCCTCAAAACCCAAGAACCTTACTCTTAATTCATATCAATCCTGAAGCCTTCCAGGTTATAGGGATGGGATTCAATAATGATTAAGCAAGGATTATTGTTTTGTATGATGGATTTTAGGCAAAAATAAAATATATATATGTGCAGATAGGTAGATAACAGATTCCAGACTGCACAAAAGAAAAAAAAAACCAAAAATTGTGTTTGAACCGACCAGCATAGCACTCGAACTCGTGACCTTGCATGTATAAGTTAGGCGCGTTTCCATTACGCCTAGATGTTGCTTGTGTTTCCTTAGGATCCACTTTATTTTATACTGATTTTGACACTATTCAGAACTTAACACAAACATCTATATTAAAAGCTTGTTTACTACTGATTATTTCTTGATCACTTCTTAGTTAGTATAAACTGACTAATGTGTATGTTTCCAGTGGATTGTTTGAAAAAAAAATAATATGAAATAAATTAGCAATCCAACATCCTCTTGTTTTTTTTTCAAAACTCTGATTCAAACAAGAGAGGCATATACATCCTCACATGTATGTGCTTATCTTTGTGAATGTACTGATATACTTATATTGGTTGATTATTGTGATCCTGGATATATTTTGGTTTATTGTAGAAAGATATTGACCCTGAGAATTATATTTGCAATGGATATATCTATATATCCTCTTTACCTAAAAAAAAAAAATTTCCTTATGAAATTAGAATAGAATATAGGAGGGTCATTTCAGTTGGTATCAGAGCTATGTTATTCAACATAGTAGAAGTAAGGATCAAGTTCTTAGATAGAAAAACAAAATTTAAAAAGGAACTAAATATTAAACTAACCAGCTATGTAAATTATTATTAGCAAACTATGGTAGGGAGACCACCAAATCAGGGAGCAGGATCTTCCCATGCACCACCAATGGTCAATCTGCAAGACTTAGTGAGAGCATTTAGGGATGGGGCAGGACAAAGGCAAGAAAATCCCTATGAAGAACTCTCAAAATTGCTTAAGACATATACTCATTTAGGAGGCAAAAGCTTTGAAGGGACAGAGAGTATCATGGAAATTCAAACATGGTTGAGAACATTGGAAAGAATTTTCAATGACATGCAACTTGATGATCAAAGAAAGAGGCAAGTGGCTTCAAGACAGCTAAAAGGAGTAGCTTTAGGCTAGTGGGAAGTAATCATTGCAGGAAGGAATGAGAATGAAATCACTTGGAATCAATTTAAAGAGATGTTGGAAGCAAGGTTTGTACCAGCATCAGCAAAGACTACCTTGTTAGAAGAATTCATTAGACTTAGACAAGGAACCATGACTGTCACAGAATATACTCAAAAGTTTGAGGGGCTCTCCACATATGGAGCAATGCTTGTGGCAGATGAGGCATCTAAAAATGATAGGTACATAAAGGGTCTGAATCCAGGACTTAGTAGAGCCATGTTACCTTATGCAGACAAGACTTTTGATCATGTGATAGACTTAGCTTTGAGGTTGGAGCAGCATGACAAGGAAAGGGAGAAGTTCAGAAATTTTAAGAGCAATAATAACAAGAAAGGTAAGGGGAGGTATCACCCTTATGATAAGAAGAAAGAAGAGGCTAGTAACAAAAGCACTGGAGATGTCAAAGCTAAGGAAGACAAGAAGAAAATTGTGTGCCATCAATGTGGAAAGGAAGGGCATATCAAACCAAAATGTCCAGAATTGAAAGGAGGAGCTTTCAAATGCTATCTATGTGGGAAAGAGGGGCATATGAAGAGGAATTGTCCTGAGTATAAACAGCAAGGCAAATTGGCAAATTTGGAAGGAAAAGGCAAAGCCACAGTGGAGAGTAACACTGTAAACCATAGCCAAGTGGAAGGTACATTACTTATTTGTACCATACCCATAACAGTAGTATATGATACTGGGGCAACTCACTCCTTAATTTCTTATGAACTGGTTAGAATGCTAAAACTGAATTGCATATTAGTTGAAACCCCATTGCATATACAAAGTCCATTGGGGAGTTCTAGTGTTTTAAATATGATTTGTGTGGATGTGGAGTTAAACATAGGAGGAAATATTTTTATTTCCAATTTATATGTTTTGAATTACCCAAATATAGGTGTTATATTGGGGGTAGACTGGTTAAGGCAATTTAAAGCCATAATTAATTTAGACTCATCCACCATATCATTGCAAAATTCTAGAGGCCAGAGAATCACAGTTTTGTGTGAGGTAGCTAAGGAAGGAAAATTATATCACTTAGTTGACTCAGAAAAAGAATTCAGTGAACTAACCATTGAAGAAATTCCCATAGTCAATGAATATTTGGATGTGTTTGGTGAGGTCAAGGGTATTCCACACCATAGACCAGTAGAATTCCAGATCAATCTAGTTCCAGGAGCAAGCCCAGTGATTAAAAAGCCAACTAGAATGGGGCCAAATGAACTAAAAGAATTAAAGAAACAGTTAGAAGAATTGGAAGAAAAGGGTTTTATAAGACCAAGTAATTCTTGCTGGGGAGCACTGTAACGACCCGCCATTTTGGACCATTCGCGTCCATTATAAGTGTATAGGTAGACACTCATGCCGGAGTTGAATTGCTCAAAATACCGCGTTGTTAATTTAAATTTGGCAAAACTGAACATATACAGTAAATAAATAATCACAGATCACAGACACAGAGTAATAATTTGCAGCGGAAATAAATGAGATAGTAGTTCATGAAGCTACTATATGAATATATAAAATACATCAGAGTTTACAACAGAAGAGTAATACGATACATCAGATACAAATCAGAATACATCACTGGAATCATCGAATATCTGAAAGCTGGATAGATAGCTGGATCTCCAAGCGAAGCTCCAACTCCAAAGGTGAGTCTCGAAAGCTGAACCACTCAGTCTGACCCGAGCGTAAAGCAAAAACACAAGACACTCGAGTCAGGATTAACATTCTTATATTAATAAATCCAACTCAAGTGAAATAGCAATTGAAATACAAGTAACTCAAAGGATGTTTGGAATAACCATCCTTTAAGGATCCGTCAAACTATCTACTATGTAGTAGTGTACGCTAAGTAGATAATGTCTATCAGTAATATAAAGATATCAAAATAGCGTTAAGTCATGGCCCATTCCACCCTTAACACATTTTTATTCCCACAAGCATATACAAGACCGTAGTTTCCCCAAAACCGGAAGTCACCAGAGGGCAATCCATATACTCAAGGTACAAAACAAATTCGTAGTGGTCGTGCATAAATGGAATACAAGTATGACAAGGCACATGAGGCTATACCCAAGGTAGTGATACTACCGTTCGCCTGATCCGGGCTGGTGAGAACGCAACGCCGCAGCGCCCGCAACACCGTGAAACAACACTCCCAAAATCAAGGGTGCACCAATCGACAACAAGTATAAGTAGTTCGAAGAAGTGTGTCCACTTGAGGTATCAATCCTCCATTGGCCCGGCACAGCTCCTGTTTTAGTCATTTCCAATTTGACACAAGTGTCAAGGCTATCCATCATCGTTCTCTTTCTTCAATCATCACGTACATTATTCCAACCACTTCATTCTGGATCATCACTCCGCGTATAGTTATTAAAGTGGTTTTCGGTTTAGATAGAGAGTATATCCATAACCGAATTCCGGTCTCTTTAATAACTTTCGTAATTATTACACCGATTGGTCGTTTATATATTTCAAAAAACCAAATCAAATTCAATTTCAAATAGAATTCGTAAATCAACAATTCGTTTGTCTTTCGAAATCAATTTCCAAAATTTACATTTCAAAACTTCCAATTTACCATTTCAAAATCTTATAATTCAATTTCAATATCTATTTAAAACCATTCAAATATTGATTCAAGTTGGCAAATATCAGTTTCATTCCGAAATCATTTAAATTACTCAATCTAACATTTAAATCAATTTCAAATTCATTTATCGATTTCATTCAATATTCGTTAAGTAAATTTATCATTCAAAACAATTTCCATTAAATTTCCAATTTATTAAATCTATTATTTAAATTCAACTTCATTATATCAAAACTTACAAATTTAATTAAATTAAATTCATCAAATCAAATTCTTTACATTTCAAGTCTTACATTAATTCCAAAATATCACATTTCCATTTCTTGATAGAGAACTTCAATTTCACTTATTTACTTTCTTAAATAATTTTCCAAAACTTAATAAAAAAAAAACTCAATTTCAATTATAAATAAATTCACTTATTCAAAAGTTAAATTTTCTTATTACAGAATTCAATTCAATTTAATCATTAAATCATTCAATCTTATTTAATTATTAAATAATTCAAAACTTAATTATTAAATAATTTCAAAGTTTAATAATTTCAAACCTAATTATAATTTCAAACTTAATTATTAAATCATTCCAAAGTTTAATAATTTCAAACTTAATTCAATAATTTCTCAAATTAAACAACATTCTTCCATCAATTACTTTATTAATATTTCATTTCAGAATATTAAATATTCACATTTAAATTTCATTAAGATTCAATTTCCAACTTCGTTTCAAAACCATATTTTTATTCAAATAAAATCTTCGTTTTATTTTTAAATCAAATTATTGACCAATCGGGTTTTATTTAATTTTCTTTCCTAGGTCAAAGTTCAATTTTGGGTATTTATCATTTCAACCCGATTCCAATTCAATTCAAATCAGAGCATAGTAAAGGGAACTTGCAGTGTGATAACTGGGATGGTGTCAAAGTAAATAAACAAGCAATAACAACAAACAATAACAATCCAATAATCAATCTAAATAATCCCGAAATAACCATATTAATTCGCATTGTTATTTGTGCAAATTAATATAATTATTTCTAGAATCTACACTATCATTTCATGTAGATTAAAGATTGCTACATTACGGTTTTCACTTGTCATCTATTTACAATTTCCTACATTATAAATTTAACAACATACATTCACTGGTTCAAAATGAAACTAAACAAATCCTACGTGTCGATAATTTCAACAGTTAAAGGGGTCATATTATACAATGTCAGTTAATCAAATTTAACATTTAATTATCCTATATCAAGTTCAATTGCATACTATTTATCATTTTAACATTTACAATTTAACGTCCAAGATAAACATCAACAATCAATCAATTATCAGCCAAACTGTATTATCATCGCATAAATAATTAACAGATAATGGTGTCAGATGTCAAAGGTGAACTGATACAGGTAATAGCATATATAACAGTATAATTAACTACAGCAGCATATTTCAATTGTCGTTTCAATTGAAATCAAACTTAATAAATAAAAGAACGTTAATCGTGAGTGAGTGCTCACCTTTCGAGGCTAGAGAAATAGACGATGAAATTGAGTTACAGATCCAAGCACGAGTTTCGAAGCAAACACGATGAACCTGAGTTCGACGGGCAAAGCTGATAAATAGAAATTGACGAAATCGAATCAGAACTGGGTCGATGAAGATAAGTGGTATAAGTGAACTTGAATACATATAACTATATATAAATATATATATAAAATCATATTCTAAATTTAAACACATATTAAATTTGAAATATAAATATTTCAAAATCATTGTTTTAAATAAACACATAAAATAAAACAACATATCTACACCATATAGTTTGAAATAAACACACATATATGTATACTTAGTAAAAATGCAAAATACTTGCATAGATTTGTATATAAACCAAATAGATTTTATTCCTTATATATACATACATTTGTATATACATGCTACTCAAAAAAAATAAAAAAAATAATAATAATAATATATGTATATATATACAGACCACTTATAATAACAATATATAAAGCAGACTATATTAACTGAAACAAAACAACATATATATACACATATGCAGGCTAAAATCTCACATGCATGTTATTCTAATATCATATGCAGACTCCATATAAGATTTCACATTTATCAGACCTAATATGCAACAGTGTATACATCTTAAAACCTATGTACATATATAAAAGTCGAAACACCTACATTTTATTAACTAACAAAAGTTAAAACAAGCATACGAATAAAACCCTGAATGTAAAATATAACCTATATTGACTAAGTATATATATACTTTCCAGAACCTGTACATATGTAAATCTATGATTGTAAAGCACTAGCCATGCTAAAGCAAATATAAGACTGTATGCAATATACTATAACATAACTTATATAAACAACGTTATACTAATGCAAAGTCTATGTATATCGGTACTTTCAAAGATAATCCAATAGGTAAAATATCTAGACATATTTAAAATTAAACTAAACAGCTTGCCAGAAAAATATAACGTATCTTGTTAAGAACCTATTATGTAAATACAGTAAACAGAAACTTATTAGAACATATGCACTCGAACCAACTTACATACAATCAGATTATGTCCATTTAAATTATACAAACTAACAAAGTGTAAACATATATACCTTAAAATATAGAAACTATGCAACCTATTTACAACATATGCCCATATTTTATCTAAATCAAAACTGTAAACCAATGCAACCCTACATACCTACAGCCGAAAGTAAATTAAAAATATGTAAAATAACATATATATAAACTTATATAATAGTCAGACATAAAAAAAAAATCTTACAGAAAAATATGAATAAGCAAATATACATAATATATATTCAAATCTACAACTACTGTTACTATAAAACCCAAAGTGAAATTATAAAATTCACGTATATATGTGTAGTGATTTAAAACAATAGTTTAACTAAGCAATGCATTATTGCAACAGTTTAATTATAAAAGCTTTTACCAAACCCACGCATGCATTCACACTAAAATGAAAATGGACAGTGCTATGTTTTTATAATAATATAAATATACATCAGGCATGAAAATGGGTAGTGCGTTAGCAAAAGAAGGTGGCGAACACAAATACATAATATACTATAAATATACCTTAGCTTATATATATACGGAGCCAGAGAAGAGAATATGGCAAGAGACGCAGAGGAATATGCAGAGCTATGCAAGGCCGAAGTGGATGCTCGGATTTGTTTCTCGGTTGTGGTGCTGAGGTGAGGACACGACAGAAGCTAGAGGGGAAAAAGGCCTAGGCGAGCTGTCGTCGTGCGTTCATGGAGAGGGAGAGGACGAGGAGGTTATAGGGAGGTTGCTGCTGTTTTCGGGTGGACGTGGGTGACTGTGCTCGCTTGCATGGCTGACTGGGTGGTGGTGACCGGTTGGCATTTGGTAGAAGGGTGCAGATAGAAGAAGAAGTTTGCGGCATACGGTGGGCGGCTTTAGGCGGAGGAGTTTGGGAAGGGAGGATGGTCGGGTGAGGCTAGCTGAGGAGGGGAGATGGTGGAAACGGGTGCGACAAGCTACAGGGTGGATAGAATAGAAAAGAAGGTGAGGAGAGAAGGCAAGAAGAAAAAAGAAAAGGAGGAGGTAAGAGGACGTGTTGGATTGGCAAAGAACAAAGGTTTAGAAAAGAAATGAATGGTCACGTTTCATCATTTCTTTTTTTTTTATTTGGAACTGAACCAAATAAATGAAATGAACGAACAGGCAGAAGTTAAATTCAGAAGATATAAATGCAATAGTAACGAACAGTCACATGGAAAATGAAAAGGCTTAAAACGAATACCGATACGGAAAATCGTTTTTACCAATTTCGCAGTGTACCGGACTCCGACACGAAAAGATGAATATACTGCTGAGATCAGTACGACGAGACGATCAAAACGGTATACAGATGTCAATGGTCTGATTGAATTATAAAAATTCGAATTTTCTAATAGCGGAAAATGCAAGAAAAACGCTGAAAAATAAGATCGACGGAGCCGAAGATGTCCGAATTTGGAAAAACGACAAACTGACATCTTGCTCAGAAGATGGTTTAGAATTTTTCTATGTAAAAATATTTTGGTTTTGAAAACATTTTATTTTCGACGCTTTTTAACTGATTAAATTGAAGTGAATTTACGCGCGAAATAATCTTTCATATTTTCGGATGAAAATTTACCAGTTGCTATGTTTAACTAGACGTATTCCAAATATTAAATTTTTATTTCAAAATTTTATCGTTTAAAATTTCACAAAATTTCAACTAATTACGTTATTAAAACAGTTGAAATTTACGGGTCGTTGCACTCTCCCCCACTCAAAACTTTTCGTCCCCGAAAAGGAACGAGGTAGGAGAATAGAAACAACCTGAAAGAAAAACAGATTTGAAATACAAAATAACAATTAATTTAAACCATATAAATTCAAATTTAAATTAGTGGATATTCAATAATTGATTTAATCCATTTGATTTCACTAAAAGCAATCGCAACTATTTCTAAATTCATTATCTTATTATCCAATTATCTTCAATTTACAATTTCTAAAACCATAAATTTGAATAGTCTTTTATTATAATCATATTTTCTTCAACAATTTTAAATTCTTCTTTATTTCAAATTACTGTTAAATTTATTCTACTTAATATATCTACTTACATATATTTAACCCATATAAATTAATTTAAAACATAAAAGTTTCGATTTCAATCAATTTACATCTATTAATTTCTTTTAAATTTCAAGGTATTTTCATATGTTGATCAAATTTCAATTTATTAATTCTTCCAAAAAAATTTATTTCATTATTAACTGAGTTTACTTATTATCCTATCTAACTCTATTGACATCTTTATAATCAAAATTTAGTGTATAACATTTATTATAAACACTCAAATTTTTTTTTTTATAAATTCAATTTATCTTATATATTATCCAATTACATATTCAACTTTTGAACGATTTAGGTAAGTTGTATTAGAATGCAGTTGAACAATATACAAATAAAATTTTCCAAATTCAATTATTCAAGTTTAAATATTTATTTCAAATTTTGGTTTTATTTATAATTAAAATCATCCTTTAACAAAATTTAAGAATTAGATTTCCGATTAATTTTAAACAGTTTAGAGATATATATAATATATTTATATCAAATCAAATTAAAATTTTAAAATAAGATACCCATATATATATATATAACTCAAATTATACTGAAGAAATTCAAATCAAAATATTTTTCAAAACAAACCGTAGCAAAGCTACAGAATAGTATCTTCACTTCGAAACTCGAAAATGAACGTCGATGATGCGGCCGCCATCACCGAAATTATTTTCCAGCGACAAAGAGAAGAGCACTGATTTCAACATTTTAAAATTCTTTGAAAACGGTTTCTATTTGGAAATACTACAATAATATATACTTTAAAATTTTAAAAACCAAAGTTCGAAATCACTGGAAACTAATAAATTCTCAAATTTCTGAATTAAATTCATTTCAAATTCTAAATCAATTATAAACCATATTTATAAATTCATTTAGAACAATAAATGATAATCAAATATTATCATTTCAACACAATTTAATTAACTTATTAAATTCCAGAAAATTTTAACTTATATTTTTACAATATAATCAACAAATTTATTTCATTTACCAAATTTGAAAATAATATTGTGTCAGTTTGCTCTGTTCAAGTGTTTTGGAAATCCTATCGATAGCGTTGATCAGACGAATCGATCGGAAACCCAAATCAACATCAACAACTCAAACAACACCATATATAAAACATTTTTATATAAATTTACAAATACACTTCTTTGCTCGACGATACAGGGATGAATTTTCAAAATAAGGATAGGGTTTCAAATCTTATGGACTCAAGTTAAAGAGAATTCAGATTTAAATACAAGTTCGAAAGAAAAGATAAGATGATTCAATTGACAGAATCGGGTTGGATAAGCTTATTTAATTTACGGGCAATCTTAACCGGATCGTCCGTAACTTCAAGAATTAGATCGGTGCTGAATTTCGAGGTAAATCAACACACGATCTCAAGAGGTGGAATTCAGTTATAGCAGGGAATAGATAGCATCATAAACCAAGGATTCAAAAATCTCCGGTAAATCGATGTCTATTATAAAGGAGTTTTGCTCCTTTACGAATCATTCGAGGATTGGCGAGACCGCCGATCTATTAGATATCATTCAAAATGGAGTTATGGGGTGCTCCAGAGTTGAAAGAAGACGAATATTGAAGGACACGAATGAATTTCGGAACCGAGGGGAACGTTCCAAAATTCAAAGGAATTGAGTCAAAGGAAGAGATTGAAACTCGAATGAGAGTGATTCTGTAAATACATTTACCCTATATGTTAAGTTTTGCCTAGAGCTACCAAAGCTCTGATACCAACTGTAACGACCCGCCATTTTGGACCATTCGCGTCCATTATAAGTGTATAGGTAGACACTCATGCCGGAGTTGAATTGCTCAAAATACCGCGTTGTTAATTTAAATTTGGCAAAACTGAACATATACAGTAAATAAATAATCACAGATCACAGACACAGAGTAATAATTTGCAGCGGAAATAAATGAGATAGTAGTTCATGAAGCTACTATATGAATATATAAAATACATCAGAGTTTACAACAGAAGAGTAATACGATACATCAGATACAAATCAGAATACATCACTGGAATCATCGAATATCTGAAAGCTGGATAGATAGCTGGATCTCCAAGCGAAGCTCCAACTCCAAAGGTGAGTCTCGAAAGCTGAACCACTCAGTCTGACCCGAGCGTAAAGCAAAAACACAAGACACTCGAGTCAGGATTAACATTCTTATATTAATAAATCCAACTCAAGTGAAATAGCAATTGAAATACAAGTAACTCAAAGGATGTTTGGAATAACCATCCTTTAAGGATCCGTCAAACTATCTACTATGTAGTAGTGTACGCTAAGTAGATAATGTCTATCAGTAATATAAAGATATCAAAATAGCGTTAAGTCATGGCCCATTCCACCCTTAACACATTTTTATTCCCACAAGCATATACAAGACCGTAGTTTCCCCAAAACCGGAAGTCACCAGAGGGCAATCCATATACTCAAGGTACAAAACAAATTCGTAGTGGTCGCGCATAAATGGAATACAAGTATGACAAGGCACATGAGGCTATACCCAAGGTAGTGATACTACCGTTCGCCTGATCCGGGCTGGTGAGAACGCAACGCCGCAGCGCCCGCAACACCGTGAAACAACACTCCCAAAATCAAGGGTGCACCAATCGACAACAAGTATAAGTAGTTCGAAGAAGTGTGTCCACTTGAGGTATCAATCCTCCATTGGCCCGGCACAGCTCCTGTTTTAGTCATTTCCAATTTGACACAAGTGTCAAGGCTATCCATCATCGTTCTCTTTCTTCAATCATCACGTACATTATTCCAACCACTTCATTCTGGATCATCACTCCACGTATAGTTATTAAAGTGGTTTTCGGTTTAGATAGAGAGTATATCCATAACCGAATTCCGGTCTCTTTAATAACTTTCGTAATTATTACACCGATTGGTCGTTTATATATTTCAAAAAACCAAATCAAATTCAATTTCAAATAGAATTCGTAAATCAACAATTCGTTTGTCTTTCGAAATCAATTTCCAAAATTTACATTTCAAAACTTCCAATTTACCATTTCAAAATCTTATAATTCAATTTCAATATCTATTTAAAACCATTCAAATATTGATTCAAGTTGGCAAATATCAGTTTCATTCCGAAATCATTTAAAT
Organism: Allium fistulosum; assembly: GCA_030737815.1. Taxonomy (NCBI): domain Eukaryota; kingdom Viridiplantae; phylum Streptophyta; class Magnoliopsida; order Asparagales; family Amaryllidaceae; genus Allium; species Allium fistulosum. Next base: position 54,830,402 of record CM060904.1, read on the forward strand.
TACTCAATCTAACATTTAAATCAATTTCAAATTCATTTATCGATTTCATTCAATATTCGTTAAGTAAATTTATCATTCAAAACAATTTCCATTAAATTTCCAATTTATTAAATCCATTATTTAAATTCAACTTCATTATATCAAAACTTACAAATTTAATTAAATTAAATTCATCAAATCAAATTCTTTACATTTCAAGTCTTACATTAATTCCAAAATATCACATTTCCATTTCTTGATAGAGAACTTCAATTTCACTTATTTACTTTCTTAAATAATTTTCCAAAACTTAATAAAAAAAAACTCAATTTCAATTATAAATAAATTCACTTATTCAAAAGTTAAATTTTCTTATTACAGAATTCAATTCAATTTAATCATTAAATCATTCAATCTTATTTAATTATTAAATAATTCAAAACTTAATTATTAAATAATTTCAAAGTTTAATAATTTCAAACCTAATTATAATTTCAAACTTAATTATTAAATCATTCCAAAGTTTAATAATTTCAAACTTAATTCAATAATTTCTCAAATTAAACAACATTCTTCCATCAATTACTTTATTAATATTTCATTTCAGAATATTAAATATTCACATTTAAATTTCATTAAGATTCAATTTCCAACTTCGTTTCAAAACCATATTTTTATTCAAATAAAATCTTCGTTTTATTTTTAAATCAAATTATTGACCAATCGGGTTTTATTTAATTTTCTTTCCTAGGTCAAAGTTCAATTTTGGGTATTTATCATTTCAACCCGATTCCAATTCAATTCAAATCAAAGCATAGTAAAGGGAACTTGCAGTGTGATAACTGGGATGGTGTCAAAGTAAATAAACAAGCAATAACAACAAACAATAACAATCCAATAATCAATCTAAATAATCCCGAAATAACCATATTAATTCGCATTGTTATTTGTGCAAATTAATATAATTATTTCTAGAATCTACACTATCATTTCATGTAGATTAAAGATTGCTACATTACGGTTTTCACTTGTCATCTATTTACAATTTCCTACATTATAAATTTAACAACATACATTCACTGGTTCAAAATGAAACTAAACAAATCCTACGTGTCGATAATTTCAACAGTTAAAGGGGTCATATTATACAATGTCAGTTAATCAAATTTAACATTTAATTATCCTATATCAAGTTCAATTGCATACTATTTATCATTTTAACATTTACAATTTAACGTCCAAGATAAACATCAACAATCAATCAATTATCAGCCAAACTGTATTATCATCGCATAAATAATTAACAGATAATGGTGTCAGATGTCAAAGGTGAACTGATATAGGTAATAGCATATATAACAGTATAATTAACTACAGCAGCATATTTCAATTGTCGTTTCAATTGAAATCAAACTTAATAAATAAAAGAACGTTAATCGTGAGTGAGTGCTCACCTTTCGAGGCTAGAGAAATAGACGATGAAATTGAGTTACAGATCCAAGCACGAGTTTCGAAGCAAACACGATGAACCTGAGTTCGACGGGCAAAGCTGATAAATAGAAATTGACGAAATCGAATCAGAACTGGGTCGATGAAGATAAGTGGTATAAGTGAACTTGAATACATATAACTATATATAAATATATATATAAAATCATATTCTAAATTTAAACACATATTAAATTTGAAATATAAATATTTCAAAATCATTGTTTTAAATAAACACATAAAATAAAACAACATATCTACACCATATAGTTTGAAATAAACACACATATATGTATACTTAGTAAAAATGCAAAATACTTGCATAGATTTGTATATAAACCAAATAGATTTTATTCCTTATATATACATACATTTGTATATACATGCTACTCAAAAAAAATAAAAAAAATAATAATAATAATATATGTATATATATACAGACCACGTATAATAACAATATATAAAGCAGACTATATTAACTGAAACAAAACAACATATATATACACATATGCAGGCTAAAATCTCACATGCATGTTATTCTAATATCATATGCAGACTCCATATAAGATTTCACATTTATCAGACCTAATATGCAACAGTGTATACATCTTAAAACCTATGTAGATATATAAAAGTCGAAACACCTACATTTTATTAACTAACAAAAGTTAAAACAAGCATACGAATAAAACCCTGAATGTAAAATATAACCTATATTGACTAAGTATATATATACTTTCCAGAACCTGTACATATGTAAATCTATGATTGTAAAGCACTAGCCATGCTAAAGCAAATATAAGACTGTATGCAATATACTATAACATAACTTATATAAACAACGTTATACTAATGCAAAGTCTATGTATATCGGTACTTTCAAAGATAATCCAATAGGTAAAATATCTAGAAATATTTAAAATTAAACTAAACAGCTTGCCAGAAAAATATAACGTATCTTGTTAAGAACCTATTATGTAAATACAGTAAACAGAAACTTATTAGAACATATGCACTCAAACCAACTTACATACAATCAGATTATGTCCATTTAAATTATACAAACTAACAAAGTGTAAACATATATACCTTAAAATATAGAAACTATGCAACCTATTTACAACATATGCCCATATTTTATCTAAATCAAAACTGTAAACCAATGCAACCCTACATACCTACAGCCGAAAGTAAATTAAAAATATGTAAAATAACATATATATAAACTTATATAATAGTCAGACATAAAAAAAAATTCTTACAGAAAAATATGAATAAGCAAATATACATAATATATATTCAAATCTACAACTACTGTTACTATAAAACCCAAAGTGAAATTATAAAATTCACGTATATATGTGTAGTGATTTAAAACAATAGTTTAACTAAGCAATGCATTATTGCAACAGTTTAATTATAAAAGCTTTTACCAAACCCACGCATGCATTCACACTAAAATGAAAATGGACAGTGCTATGTTTTTATAATAATATAAATATACATCAGGCATGAAAATGGGTAGTGCGTTAGCAAAAGAAGGTGGCGAACACAAATACATAATATACTATAAATATACCTTAGCTTATATATATACGGAGCCAGAGAAGAGAATATGGCAAGAGACGCAGAGGAATATGCAGAGCTATGCAAGGCCGAAGTGGATGCTCGGATTTGTTTCTCGGTTGTGGTGCTGAGGTGAGGACACGACAGAAGCTAGAGGGGAAAAAGGCCTAGGCGAGCTGTCGTCGTGCGTTCATGGAGAGGGAGAGGACGAGGAGGTTATAGGGAGGTTGCTGCTGTTTTCGGGTGGACGTGGGTGACTGTGCTCGCTTGCATGGTTGACTGGGTGGTGGTGACCGGTTGGCATTTGGTAGAAGGGTGCAGATAGAAGAAGAAGTTTGCGGCATACGGTGGGCGGCTTTAGGCGGAGGAGTTTGGGAAGGGAGGATGGTCGGGTGAGGCTAGCTGAGGAGGGGAGATGGTGGAAACGGGTGCGACAAGCTACAGGGTGGATAGAATAGAAAAGAAGGTGAGGAGAGAAGGCAAGAAGAAAAAAGAAAAGGAGGAGGTAAGAGGACGTGTTGGATTGGCAAAGAACAAAGGTTTAGAAAAGAAATGAATGGTCACGTTTCATCATTTCTTTTTTTTTTATTTGGAACTGAACCAAATAAATGAAATGAACGAACAGGCAGAAGTTAAATTCAGAAGATATAAATGCAATAGTAACGAACAGTCACATGGAAAATGAAAAGGCTTAAAACGAATACCGATACGGAAAATCGTTTTTACCAATTTCGCAGCGTACCGGACTCCGACACGCAAAGATGAATATACTGCTGAGATCAGTACGACGAGACGATCAAAACGGTATACAGATGTCAATGGTCTGATTGAATTATAAAAATTCGAATTTTCTAATAGCGGAAAATGCAAGAAAAACGCTGAAAAATAAGATCGACGGAGCCGAAGATGTCCGAATTTGGAAAAACGACAAACTGACATCTTGCTCAGAAGATGGTTTAGAATTTTTCTATGTAAAAATATTTTGGTTTTGAAAACATTTTATTTTCGACGCTTTTTAACTGATTAAATTGAAGTGAATTTACGCGCGAAATAAACTTTCATATTTTCGGATGAAAATTTACCAGTTGCTATGTTTAACTAGACGTATTCCAAATATTAAATTTTTATTTCAAAATTTTATCGTTTAAAATTTCACAAAATTTCAACTAATTACGTTATTAAAACAATTGAAATTTACGGGTCGTTGCAAGCACCAGTGGTATTTGTTAAGAAGCAAGATGGCTCTTTAAGACTCTGCATAGATTATAGAGAATTAAACAAAGTAACTATTAAAAATAAATACCCATTGCCAAGAATAGATGATCTTTTTGATCAATTAGCAGGGGCAAAAGTATTTTCTAGACTAGACTTAGCATCTGGTTTTCATCAAATGAAGGTGGAAGAATCAAGCATCAAGTACACTGCCTTTAACACTAGGTATGGGCTGTATGAATTTTTGGTTATGCCATTTGGCTTGACTAATGCACCATCTTACTTTGTAGATTTAATGAACAGAACCTTTAGAGATTGCTTAGACAAGTTTGTGCTTATTTTCATAGATGACATTTTGATTTATTCCAAGACAGTGGAAGAACATAAGCATCATTTGCACCTGGTTCTGTCTAGGCTAAGGGAAAAAGATTTAAAGGCAAAATTTTCAAAATGTGTATTTTGGAAGGAGGAAGTACATTTTCTTGGCCATGTTATATCTGCCAAAGGAATTTCTGTGAACCCCAATAAAATAGTGGTTATTCAAGCATGGAAGAGGCCAAGCACTGTGAGTGAGGTGAGGTCATTTATGGGGATGGCAGGGTATTATAGAAGGTTTATAAAAGATTTTTCAAAAATTTCTACACCACTCACTAACCTAACCAGGAAGAACCAAGCTTTTGTTTGGTCAGAAAAATGTGAAAAGTCTTTTGAACAGTTGAAGGAGGCATTGGTGAATGCTCCAATTCTAAAAGTACCACATGGAAATGAAGAATTAGTGGTATACACTGATGCTAGTGGATTTGGCTTGGGTGCAGTGTTGATGCAACAAGGCCAAGTCATTGCATATGCATCCAGACAACTAAAACCCCATGAAGTAAGGTATGCCACACATGATCTCGAATTAGCAGCTGTGATATATGCTTTAAAACTTTGGAGACATTATTTAATAGGCACAAAGTTTGAACTCTACACTGACCACAAGTCTCTAAAATATTTGTTTTCACAAAAAGATTTGAACATGAGGCAACACAGATGGGTGGAGTTCTTAGCTGCCTATGATTTTGACATACTCTATACACCAGGCAAAGCAAACAAAGTTGCAGATGCTCTAAGTAGACAGCATGCTAAATTGGCTATGATGATGATAGCAGAATTTAAAGATTTGTCTTTGCTAACTGAGTTAGAGATTGAGGAGAATGGTTGTGTGCAGATGCATGGTGCACAAGAAGGTAAAGGGAAGTTAAGCTTAACGACACTTCAACCAGATTTAATTCTGAAGGTAGGAAAAATGCAAGAACAAGATGCTCACTTATTAGAGAAGAGAATGCTCCTCTCAAGAGGGGAGGAAGTGATGAAACACCACATTGATAAAAATGGCTATGTAAGATACCAGAATAGGATATGTGTACCAGAGGACATAGAATTGAAGAGGGAGATATTGAATGAATATCACAGGAGTAAATACTCCATACACCCAGGTAACACAAAAATGTATCAAAATTTGAAAAGAGACTTCTGGTGGAAGGGGATGAAATCTGATATAGCTAAATACATTGCCAAATGTATGACTTGCCAACAAGTCAAGGCTGAAACTCAAAGACCATCAGGGTTGATGCAACCTCTTAGTGTACCACAGTGGAAGTGGGAAGACATATCTATGGACTTCATAGATGGACTGCCTAGATCTAAGAGAGGTAATACAAGCATATGGGTGATAGTGGATAGGCTAACCAAGGTAGCACACTTCATCCCAGTCAAGTCAGAAAGAACTGCACCAAAACTAGCTCAAATTTTTATAAAAGAAGTGGTAAGGTTACATGGCATTCCCAAAACCATTGTGAGTGATAGGGATACCATCTTCACTTCAAAATTCTGGAGAAGCTTTCAAGAAGCAATGGGAAGTGAACTATGTTTAAGTACTGCCTACCATCCTCAATCAGATGGGCAGACTGAGGTGGTAAACAAAGTTTTGGAGGACATGTTGAGGGCATGTATACTGGATTTTGGGGGCAACTGGGAAGATTATCTTCATCTAGTTGAATTTACATACAACAACAGCTACCAAAGCACCATAGGAATGGCTCCATTTGAAGCCTTGTATGGTAAACCCTGCTTGTCACCTGTTTGCTGGGTAGAAGCAGGAGAAAGGTCTATTTTAGGACCTGAGTACATACAAGAAACCAAGGAGAAAATTGAGTTGATAAGAAGAAGAATGACAGCAGCTCAAGATAGGCAAAACAAATTTGCAGACATGAGAAGGAGGCAGGTAGAATATGAAGTGGGAAATTTTGTTTTCATCAAAATCTCACCCATGAAAAATGTGTTGAGGTTTGGAAAACAAGGCAAATTAACCCCAAGATATATTGGACCATACAAAATTCTGGAGAGAATTGGTCCCTTGGCATATAAGTTGGAATTACCAGAAAACATGCAAGGCATACATGATGTTTTTCATGTATCACAATTGAGAAGGTGGGTCCATGACAAGGCAGAAATTCTTGAAACCCCAACCCAAGTGCAGATAAATCCTAATTTGATTTATGAAAAGGATCCAGTGGGAATTTTGGCAAAAGATGTGAAGAAGTTGAGAAATAAATCTCTGAAACTTGTGAAGGTACAGTGGAGTCTAGATCCTAGTGATTGCACATGGGAATTAGAAGACAAAGTTAGGATGAATTATCCTAAGCTATTTTCAGATTAAGGTAATTCTGATTTTTGATTGTTTTCTTTATTTTGGATGAATATATTTTTAGTTAGTATAGGACTAAGAATCTATTTGGTAGAGAATATACTTGTTCTCTGAATTAAGTTTAAAATTTATTTTAAGCTTAGGAAAATTGTGGGACACAATTTCTAAAAGGAGGGGTGTATGTAATGACCCAAGATTTTAGGAATTCATTCTGGAAAATATAAATAAATTTAAAATAATTTTTAAATTAATTTTGGAAGGAGATTGTTATGGCTTGATAGTGTATCAGTATGTGTGTACATGTGTGCACAGGGTATACACATGAACTAAAGCTAAAAATCTCTGAACTTTAAGAATAAATACATATTGATATGTATGGGAATAAATATATATATATATATATATTAAAATCTTTAAAAGCTGAATGCATAAGTAAATATAAATATATGTATGCTACTGAATATTTTTTTTCTTAAGTATACATGTGCATGTGTGTGTCAATACAGAATGATATATATATATATATATAAATATATACATGTGCTAATAGAATACCAGAGTTTAAATTAGTGAGATAAAACATACAGACATATTTTAATATAAGCAGAAATAAAAAGAAAGAAGATATAAAAAGAACTAATTGTAACGACCCGTAAATTTCAACCGTTTTAATAACGTAATTAGTTGAAATTTTGTGAAATTTTAAACGATAAAATTTTGAAATAAAAATTTAATATTTGGAATACGTCTAGTTAAACATAGCAACTGGTAAATTTTCGTCCGAAAATACGAAAGTTTATTTCGCGCGTAAATTCACTTCAATTTAATCAGTTAAAAAGTAATGAAAATAAAATGTTTCCGAAACCTAAATATTTTACATAGAAAAATTCTAAACCATCTTCTGAGCAAGATTTCAGTTTGTCGTTTTTCCAAATTCGGACATCTTCGGCTCCGTCGTTCTTATTTTCTGCAAAATAGCAGTATTCTGGTACCGATATCGATTTTTATTGGATGATCGTACCACTGATTTCTATATACCGTTTTGATCGTCTCGTCGTGTCGATCTCTACGGTATATTCAATTGTCAAATTCGGAGTTCCGTTGCACGTTGCACTTTGCGTAACGCCTTCCGTATCGGTTCCGTAATTGGACTTTCTAGCTTCCCATCTTTTTCATATTCCACCGTTAAATCTGAACATCAATTGGCTTTTGAATTTCCAAAATGATAGCTGTTCGCATTTATATCTTCAAAATTCCCGTGCTTATCTTTTGCTTTTAGCTGGTTCCAACGTTTCATTCTCTGGACCAGTGCTCAATTCATTGAGAAACAAGCTTCATAATTAAAGGACAGCTTGCATTTCGTGACTCATTTTGCAAACGTCTATTCTGCTTCTTCCTTCCCTTCACCCCAATGCAGCACTCATCACGACTGCATTTCACCCACCCTCCAACGCACCAGCCTCGTCCACCACCTCTCCTATCACGTGAAGCCCACCACCACCCATCGTATCAGCCCAAGCGCCGGCAGCCACCACTACGTCTACCAACCTCCTGTCCGCCTCTCTCCATCATCACCGTGCCCACGTGAACCACCCTCCACGTCGAACCATGCTGCAACCGCGCCCACGTCAAGCTCCTCCCCTCTGCTTTCACGCCGACCAGCGTCGCCGACCGCAATCGCCAGCGATCCTCTGTTTCTTCCTTCGCCACTGTCCCAGACTTGTCCTCCCGCAGCCTTCTCCTCCCTCGTGTAAGTATATAATATATATCGATTGGTTTATTTTTTTTAAAAGAGTTATTATATATTAGCTTTTATATGCGTGATGTATAAAGTGATTTATATAAATTCACATTGGCTATATAATACTGTTTTTCTTTTAGTTTACATATGTTACAATAGTCTGGTGGGTGAACGTTTATATATATGTTTCCTTTATATATTGCTTTCGTTTTATATATACATATTACTTACTTTGTGTTACTATGTAAAGTGTTTCCAGATATATATTATGTTGTAAAGTGTTTACGTTCGTATGTGTTTATATATGAAATCTATTGTGTTTATAATATATGTTTATACAGATTTTATTTTAGTAGATATAATAATACAGTAAGTTGGTACTCTCTTTTATAATAATTATATTGCTTACGTCTGTTACAGAATATACTCTTTATGGTCATGTTGTGATGTAAGTTTGTATACAAATTTATTGTTTTGGTACAACTATTTTGAGTATTTTATATATATCTGGTTTGTTTATTTAAGTTAAAAATATCATCTCACTTTATATTTTAAGAGTCGGTATGGTTGGGTTGGTAGGATTCGAATGCATATTTTATTGGTGTTACGTATATGTGTTTATATACGTGAATTTTATATAAGCTATTTGCATATGGCTGTTCTTATACTTATAGACAAGTATACTTGGGTTTGGGTTTAATAATATATATCTTTTATTCCAAACTTGAGTTTTATCTATATACAGTTCATATAGGATGCATTTTGGATATATTTTCTCGCATATATGCTACAGATTTATATATAGTTTTATATGCAAGTTAGTGTTGGTCGGTATAGATGTATATAGGTTCATAATAACATTGATTTGGAAATAAGTATATATATGAATTATTTTAATTTATGTGGTTGATCTTTTAAAATTATATATATATTTGATTGGAAAAATATACGTGTTTTAAATATTGATTTCAGAGAAATAATATTAATATATTTTGTTTCGGTTAGATGATTCTGATTTATTTCACCAATTCCTTGTTATCAGCTTTGATCATCGGATTCGTGCCAACCTTACTTTGCTTTGGAATCGTATTTGGATTCGTAACTCATTTCCGGTGTCTATTCTTTCTAGCCTCGAAAGGTGAGCACTCACTCACGATTAACGTTCTTTTATTTATTAGATTTGATTTCAATTGAAACGACAATTGAAATATGCTGCTGTTAGTTAATTACACTGTTTTATTTGCTATTACCTGTATCAGTTCACCTGTGACATCTGACACCATTATCTGTTAATTATTTATGCGATGATAATATAATTTGGCTGATAATTGATTGATTGTTGATGTTTATAGTGGACGTTAAATTGTTATTGTTAAAATGTTAAATAGTATGCAATTGGACTTGATATAGGATAGCTAAATGTTAAATTTGATTAACTGACCTTTGTAAAATATGACCCCTTAAACTGTTAAATTATTGACCCGTAGTATTTGTTTAATTACACTTTGAACCACTGAATGTATATTGTTAAAATGATGATGTATGAAATTGAAATTGAATGACAAGTGAAACCGTAATGTAGTAATCTTTAATCTACATGAAATGATAGTGTAGATTCTAGAAATAATTATATTAATTCGTACAAATAACCATGCGAATTAATACGGTTATTTCGGGATTATTTGAATTGATTATTGGATTGATATTGGTTGTTGTTATTGCTTGTTTATTTACTTTGACACCATCCCAGTTATCACACTGTAAGTTCCCTTTGATATGTTTTGATTTTGAATTGAATTGGAATCGGGTTGAAATGATAAATACCCAAAATTGAACTTTGACTTAGGATAGAAAATTAAATAAAAAAACCCGATTGGTCAATAATTTGATTTGAGAATAAACGAAGATTTTATTTGAATAAAAATATGGTTTTGAAATGAAGTTGAAATTTGAATTTTTGATGAAAGGAAAATGGTAATATTTAATAATCTGAAACAAAAGATTAACAATGTAATCAATGAAAGAATGTTGTTTAATTTGAGAAATGATTGAATTAAGTTTGAAATGATTTAATAATTAAGTTTGAAATTATAATTAAGTTTGAAATTATTAAACTTTGAAATTATTTAATAATTAAGTTTTGAACTATTTAATAATGAATTATTAAATGATTAAATTGAATTGAAATTCTTTAATAAGAAAAATTGAACTTTTGAATAAGTGAATTTTACTTCGTAAAGAATTGGAATTGAGTTTCTTTATTAATTAAGTTTTGGAAAATTATTTAAGGAAGTAAATAAGTGAAATTGGATTTCTTTAACAAAAATGAAATGTGATATTTTGGAATTAATGTAAGCCTTGTAATTGGAGAATTGATTTGACGAATTTAGTTTAATTCGAAATTGTAAGTTTTGTTTTAATGAAGTTGAACTTAAGAATTGTTTAATTGAATTGGAAATTTAATAGAAATTGTTTTGAATGATAAAGTAACTTAACGAGTATTGAATGAAATCGATAAATGAGTTTAAATTGATTTGAATGTTAAATAGAATTTATTTAAATGATTTCGGAATGAAACTTATATACGAACTTGAATAAATATTTGAATTGTTTTAAGTAGAAATTAAAATTGAGTTATAAGATTTTGAAATGGTAATTTGGAAGTTTTGAAACGAAAATTTGGAAATTGTTTTACAAAGACAAATGAAATGTTGATTTACGAATTCTATTTGAAATTGAAATTGATTTGGTTTTTGAAATATATAAACGACCAATCGGTGTAATAATTACGAAAGTTATTAAAGAGACCGGGATCGGTAATGGATATACTCTCTATCTGAACCGAAACCACTTTAATAACTATACGCGGAGTGTTGATCCAGAACGAAGTGGATGGTTTTGGTGAACGCGTTGACTAAAGAAAGAGAACGATTTTGGATGACCCCTGACATGACTAAAACAGGAGCCGCGCCGGGCCATTGAGGTTCGCCACCTCTAGCGGACACACTTCTTCGTTACCATATCTATTACTTTTGTGATTCGATTTGGGTGCACCCCTCGATTATGGTAGTGTTGTTTCGCGGTGTTGGGGTAGTAGCTGCTATGCCCAACATCAGTCCGGATCACGCAACTACTAGTATCCTAGTTGGTATCGCCTCATGTACCTTGTCATACTGATTATCCTATACGTGACTACTACGATTTTGATTTGTACCTTTAGTATATGGATTGCCCTCTGGTGACTTCCGGTTTTGGGGAAACTACGGTCTTGTATATGCTTTTGGGAATAAACAGGTTAAGAGGTGTATGGGCCCTGCTTAACCCTACTTTGATATCTTTATATTACTGATAGACATTATCTACTTAGCGTACATTACTACCTAGTAGATAGTTTAACGGATCCTTAAAGGATGGTTATTCCAAACATCCTTTGAGTTACTTGTATTTCAATTGCTATTTCACTTGAGTTGGATTTATTAATATAAGAATGTTAATCCTGACTCGAGTGTCTTGTGTTTTTGCTTTACGCTCGGGTCAGACTGAGTGTACCAGTATTCGAGACTCACCTTTGGAGTTGGAGCTTTGCTTGAAGATCCAGCCATCTATTCTGCTTTCAGTATTCGATGATTCCATTGATGTATTCTTATTTGTATCTGATGTATCGTATTACTCTTCTGTTGTAAACTCTGATGTATTTTTATATATTCATATAGTAGCTTCATGAACTACTATCTCTTTTATTTCCGCTGCATTTATTACTCTGTGTCTGTGATCTGTGATTATATCTATTTACTGTATATGTTCAGTTTTGCCAAATTTAAATTAACAACACGGTATTTTGAGCAATTCAACTCCGGCATGAGTGTCTACCTATACACTTATAATGGACGCGAATGGTCCAAAATATCGGGTCGTTACAGTTGGTATCAGAGCTTTGGTAGCTCTAGGCAAAACTCAACATATAGGGTAAATGTATTTACAGAATCACTCTCATTCGAGTTTCAATCTCTTCCTTTGACTCAATTTCTTTGAATTTTGGAACGTTCCCCCCGGTTCCGAAATTCATTCGTGTCCTTCACTATTCGTCTTCTTTCAATTCTGGAGCACCCCATAACTCCATTTCGAATGATATCTATAAAAGATCGGCGGTCTCGCCAATCTTCGAATGATTCGTAAAGGAGCAAAACTCCTTTATAATAGGCATCGATTTACCGGAGATTTCTATATCCTCGGTTTACGATGCTATCTATTACCCGCTATACCTGAATTCCATCTCTTGAGATCGAGTGTTGATTTACCTCGGAATCCAGCATCGATCTTATTCTTGAAGTACGGACGATCCGGTTAAGATTGCCCGTGAATTAAATAAACTTACCCATCACCCGATTCTGTCAATTGAATCATCTTATCTTTTCTTTCAAACTTGTATTTAAATCAGAATTCTCTTTAACTTGAGTCCATAAAATTTGAAACCCTATCCTTATTTTGAAATTCATCCCTGTATCGTCGAGCAAAGAAGTGTATTTGTAAATTTATATAAAAAAATGTTTTAATATATATTGTGTTGTTTGAGTTGTTGATGTTGATTTGGGTTTCCGATCGATTCGTCTGATCAACGCTATCGATAGGATTTCCAAAACACTTGAGCAGAGCAAACTGACACAATATCGTTTTCAAATTTGGTAAATAAAATTAAGGTTTGTATGATTATATTATGAAATTAAATTGTTAATGAATCTTTTGTCCAAAAATGATAATATTTGATTATCATTTATTGTTCTAAATGAATTTATAAATATGGTTTATATATTGATTGGAATTTGAAATGAATCTAATTCAGAAATTTGAGAATTTATTAGTTTCCGGTGATTTCGAACTTTGGTTTTAAAATTTTAAAAGTATATAGTATTGAAAGTATTTTCGAATAGAAATCATTTTCAAAGAATTTTTAAAATGTAGAAATCAGTGCTCTTCTCTTTGTCGCTGGAAAATAATTTCGATGATGGCGGCCGCATCATCGACATTCATTTTCGAGTTTCGAAGTGAAGATACCATGCTGTAGCTTTGCTACGGTTTTGTTTTAAGAAAAAAAAATATTTTGATTTGAATTTCTTCAGTATATCTTGATTCACATATATATAGGTATCTTATTTTAAAATTAAATTTGATTTGATATAAGTATATTATATATCTCTAAATTGTATAAAGTTAATCGGAAAATCTAATTCTTAAATTTTGATAAAGGATGATTTTAAATTATAAACAAAACCAAAATTTGGAATAAATATTTAAACTTGAATAAATTGAATTGGGAAAATTTAATTTGTATATTGTTCAGCTGCATTCTAATACAACTTGCCTAAATCATTCAGAAGTTGAATATGTAATTGGATAATATATAATATAAATTGAAATTATAAATAAAATTTGAGTGTTTATAATAAATGTTATACACTGAATTTTGATTATAAAGATGTTAATTGAGTTAGATAGGATAATAAATAAAACTCAGTTAATAATGAAATAAATTTGTTTTGAAAAAATTAATAAATTGAAATTTGATCAACATATGAAAATACCTTGAACTTAAAAGAAATTAATAGATGTAAATTTATTTAAATCGAAACTTTTATGGTTTAAATTAATTTATATGGGTTAAATATATGTGATTAGATATATTAAGTGGAATAAAGTTAATAATAATTTGGAATAGAAGAATTTAAATTGTGAAAATAAAATATGATTATAATAAAGGATTATTCAAATTTATGGTTTTAGAAATTGTAAACTGAGGATAATTGGATAATGAGATAATGAATTTAGAAGAATTTGAGATTGATTTTAGTGAAATCAAATGGATTAAATCAATTATTAAATGTCAATTAATTTAAATTTGAATTTATATGGTTTAAATTAATTGTTATTTTATATTTCAAATCTGTTTTTCTTTCTGGTTGTATCTATTCTCCTACCTCGTTCCTTTTCGGGGACGAAAAGTTTTGAGTGGGGGAGAGTGTAACGACCCGTAAATTTCAACCGTTTTAATAACGTAATTAGTTGAAATTTTGTGAAATTTTAAACGATAAAATTTTGAAATAAAAATTTAATATTTGGAATACGTCTAGTTAAACATAGCAACTGGTAAATTTTCGTCCGAAAATACGAAAGTTTATTTCGCGCGTAAATTCACTTCAATTTAATCAGTTAAAAAGTAATGAAAATAAAATGTTTCCGAAACCTAAATATTTTACATAGAAAAATTCTAAACCATCTTCTAAGCAAGATTTCAGTTTGTCGTTTTTCCAAATTCGGACATCTTCGGCTCCGTCGTTCTTATTTTCTGCAAAATAGCAGTATTCTGGTACCGATATCGATTTTTATCGGATGATCGTACCACTGATTTCTATATACCGTTTTGATCGTCTCGTCGTGTCGATCTCTACGGTATATTCAATTGTCAAATTCGGAGTTCCGTTGCACGTTGCACTTTGCGTAACGCCTTCCGTATCGGTTCCGTAATTGGACTTTCTAGCTTCCCATCTTTTTCATATTCCACCGTTAAATCTGAACATCAATTGGCTTTTGAATTTCCAAAATGATAGCTGTTCGCATTTATATCTTCAAAATTCCCGTGCTTATCTTTTGCTTTTAGCTGGTTCCAACGTTTCATTCTCTGGACCAGTGCTCAATTCATTGAGAAACAAGCTTCATAATTAAAGGACAGCTTGCATTTCGTGACTCATTTTGCAAACGTCTATTCTGCTTCTTCCTTCCCTTCACCCCAATGCAGCACTCATCACGACTGCATTTCACCCACCCTCCAACGCACCAGCCTCGTCCACCACCTCTCCTATCACGTGAAGCCCACCACCACCCATCGTATCAGCCCAAGCGCCGGCAGCCACCACTACGTCTACCAACCTCCTGTCCGCCTCTCTCCATCATCACCGTGCCCACGTGAACCACCCTCCACGTCGAACCATGCTGCAACCGCGCCCACGTCAAGCTCCTCCCCTCTGCTTTCACGCCGACCAGCGTCGCCGACCGCAATCGCCAGCGATCCTCTGTTTCTTCCTTCGCCACTGTCCCAGACTTGTCCTCCCGCAGCCTTCTCCTCCCTCGTGTAAGTATATAATATATATCGATTGGTTTATTTTTTTTAAAAGAGTTATTATATATTAGCTTTTATATGCGTGATGTATAAAGTGATTTATATAAATTCACATTGGCTATATAATACTGTTTTTCTTTTAGTTTACATATGTTACAATAGTCTGGTGGGTGAACGTTTATATATATGTTTCCTTTATATATTGCTTTCGTTTTATATATACATATTACTTACTTTGTGTTACTATGTAAAGTGTTTCCAGATATATATTATGTTGTAAAGTGTTTACGTTCGTATGTGTTTATATATGAAATCTATTGTGTTTATAATATATGTTTATACAGATTTTATTTTAGTAGATATAATAATACAGTAAGTTGGTACTCTCTTTTATAATAATTATATTGCTTACGTCTGTTACAGAATATACTCTTTATGGTCATGTTGTGATGTAAGTTTGTATACAAATTTATTGTTTTGGTACAACTATTTTGAGTATTTTATATATATCTGGTTTGTTTATTTAAGTTAAAAATATCATCTCACTTTATATTTTAAGAGTCGGTATGGTTGGGTTGGTAGGATTCGAATGCATATTTTATTGGTGTTACGTATATGTGTTTATATACGTGAATTTTATATAAGCTATTTGCATATGGCTGTTCTTATACTTATAGACAAGTATACTTGGGTTTGGGTTTAATAATATATATCTTTTATTCCAAACTTGAGTTTTATCTATATACAGTTCATATAGGATGCATTTTGGATATATTTTCTCGCATATATGCTACAGATTTATATATAGTTTTATATGCAAGTTAGTGTTGGTCGGTATAGATGTATATAGGTTCATAATAACATTGATTTGGAAATAAGTATATATATGAATTATTTTAATTTATGTGGTTGATCTTTTAAAATTATATATATATTTGATTGGAAAAATATACGTGTTTTAAATATTGATTTCAGAGAAATAATATTAATATATTTTGTTTCGGTTAGATGATTCTGATTTATTTCACCAATTCCTTGTTATCAGCTTTGATCATCGGATTCGTGCCAACCTTACTTTGCTTTGGAATCGTATTTGGATTCGTAACTCATTTCCGGTGTCTATTCTTTCTAGCCTCGAAAGGTGAGCACTCACTCACGATTAACGTTCTTTTATTTATTAGATTTGATTTCAATTGAAACGACAATTGAAATATGCTGCTGTTAGTTAATTACACTGTTTTATTTGCTATTACCTGTATCAGTTCACCTGTGACATCTGACACCATTATCTGTTAATTATTTATGCGATGATAATATAATTTGGCTGATAATTGATTGATTGTTGATGTTTATAGTGGACGTTAAATTGTTATTGTTAAAATGTTAAATAGTATGCAATTGGACTTGATATAGGATAGCTAAATGTTAAATTTGATTAACTGACCTTTGTAAAATATGACCCCTTAAACTGTTAAATTATTGACCCGTAGTATTTGTTTAATTACACTTTGAACCACTGAATGTATATTGTTAAAATGATGATGTATGAAATTGAAATTGAATGACAAGTGAAACCGTAATGTAGTAATCTTTAATCTACATGAAATGATAGTGTAGATTCTAGAAATAATTATATTAATTCGTACAAATAACCATGCGAATTAATACGGTTATTTCGGGATTATTTGAATTGATTATTGGATTGATATTGGTTGTTGTTATTGCTTGTTTATTTACTTTGACACCATCCCAGTTATCACACTGTAAGTTCCCTTTGATATGTTTTGATTTTGAATTGAATTGGAATCGGGTTGAAATGATAAATACCCAAAATTGAACTTTGACTTAGGATAGAAAATTAAATAAAAAAAACCCGATTGGTCAATAATTTGATTTGAGAATAAACGAAGATTTTATTTGAATAAAAATATGGTTTTGAAATGAAGTTGAAATTTGAATTTTTGATGAAAGGAAAATGGTAATATTTAATAATCTGAAACAAAAGATTAACAATGTAATCAATGAAAGAATGTTGTTTAATTTGAGAAATGATTGAATTAAGTTTGAAATGATTTAATAATTAAGTTTGAAATTATAATTAAGTTTGAAATTATTAAACTTTGAAATTATTTAATAATTAAGTTTTGAACTATTTAATAATGAATTATTAAATGATTAAATTGAATTGAAATTCTTTAATAAGAAAAATTGAACTTTTGAATAAGTGAATTTTACTTCGTAAAGAATTGGAATTGAGTTTCTTTATTAATTAAGTTTTGGAAAATTATTTAAGGAAGTAAATAAGTGAAATTGGATTTCTTTAACAAAAATGAAATGTGATATTTTGGAATTAATGTAAGCCTTGTAATTGGAGAATTGATTTGACGAATTTAGTTTAATTCGAAATTGTAAGTTTTGTTTTAATGAAGTTGAACTTAAGAATTGTTTAATTGAATTGGAAATTTAATAGAAATTGTTTTGAATGATAAAGTAACTTAACGAGTATTGAATGAAATCGATAAATGAGTTTAAATTGATTTGAATGTTAAATAGAATTTATTTAAATGATTTCGGAATGAAACTTATATACGAACTTGAATAAATATTTGAATTGTTTTAAGTAGAAATTAAAATTAAGTTATAAGATTTTGAAATGGTAATTTGGAAGTTTTGAAACGAAAATTTGGAAATTGTTTTACAAAGACAAATGAAATGTTGATTTACGAATTCTATTTGAAATTGAAATTGATTTGGTTTTTGAAATATATAAACGACCAATCGGTGTAATAATTACGAAAGTTATTAAAGAGACCGGGATCGGTAATGGATATACTCTCTATCTGAACCGAAACCACTTTAATAACTATACGCGGAGTGTTGATCCAGAACGAAGTGGATGGTTTTGGTGAACGCGTTGACTAAAGAAAGAGAACGATTTTGGATGACCCCTGACATGACTAAAACAGGAGCCGCGCCGGGCCATTGAGGTTCGCCACCTCTAGCGGACACACTTCTTCGTTACCATATCTATTACTTTTGTGATTCGATTTGGGTGCACCCCTCGATTATGGTAGTGTTGTTTCGCGGTGTTGGGGTAGTAGCTGCTATGCCCAACATCAGTCCGGATCACGCAACTACTAGTATCCTAGTTGGTATCGCCTCATGTACCTTGTCATACTGATTATCCTATACGTGACTACTACGATTTTGATTTGTACCTTTAGTATATGGATTGCCCTCTGGTGACTTCCGGTTTTGGGGAAACTACGGTCTTGTATATGCTTTTGGGAATAAACAGGTTAAGAGGTGTATGGGCCCTGCTTAACCCTACTTTGATATCTTTATATTACTGATAGACATTATCTACTTAGCGTACATTACTACCTAGTAGATAGTTTAACGGATCCTTAAAGGATGGTTATTCCAAACATCCTTTGAGTTACTTGTATTTCAATTGCTATTTCACTTGAGTTGGATTTATTAATATAAGAATGTTAATCCTGACTCGAGTGTCTTGTGTTTTTGCTTTACGCTCGGGTCAGACTGAGTGTACCAGTATTCGAGACTCACCTTTGGAGTTGGAGCTTTGCTTGAAGATCCAGCCATCTATTCTGCTTTCAGTATTCGATGATTCCATTGATGTATTCTTATTTGTATCTGATGTATCGTATTACTCTTCTGTTGTAAACTCTGATGTATTTTTATATATTCATATAGTAGCTTCATGAACTACTATCTCTTTTATTTCCGCTGCATTTATTACTCTGTGTCTGTGATCTGTGATTATATCTATTTACTGTATATGTTCAGTTTTGCCAAATTTAAATTAACAACACGGTATTTTGAGCAATTCAACTCCGGCATGAGTGTCTACCTATACACTTATAATGGACGCGAATGGTCCAAAATGGCGGGTCGTTACACTAATCCTCTTATAAATAAATAAAGGAAGTACATGCCATTTACATGAAAGCTAAAAATAGAAAAAAAAAATTAAGAGAAAACAGAGAAATGTTGCTATAGGCAGAATTAGGAAGTGTATTAAATAAATAACAAAACCAAGTCACATTTTTAGCATGATTGTAGACAAGGGGGAAAAGTATTTTCTGAAAAGCAATTTCTGAAAGAAAAATGTAACCACTTTTCTCTTCACCCAAATTAAGCCGGGAAGGGGTAAAACTTTGGGTTAAAATGCAGATAACATGATTTTCTGGTGGGCAAAAATGGCTTTAGCCAATACCCAAAACCCTAAGAGAAACCCTTTATATATATACAAGTATATACAGCAGCCTCCTCTTCTCCTCAGAAAAGAATTTTGAAAAAAAAAGGGAAGAAAAACAATACCACAGAAATCTTAAGACAAGGGAAGAAAGAGAGCTTGAGGATAAGAGCAGGAGTTCATCAATTAATTAAGGAAACAAAGAAGAAAGCTAGGTGAGAAAACTCACTCAAAAATCTAAGGCAATAAGTCCTAATGTAGGCAGCCAGATAAAAGTATTTTTATTAAAAGAGTATTTTCATATATGAATGTTTATCTGTGAATTTAAACCTAAATATGTTTTGATTTTCTTTGGTTGATCATTTGTTTTATTATAACAAAGTTTTGTGTGTTGTTAGCATACATGTCTGTTTTATACACTCAGATCTCTGATATGTTAATATTTAGGGATATAAACAAATACCCAGAAAACAAAATGTTGAGAAAAGGTAAGTAGCATTGGTTTTGGCTCAACCCAGAGAGATGTAAATAATGTTGAGCTGCAATATACTCATGTATAAGTGCTGAGGCTTGAAATAAAAAGGAATTAGGGGTGCAATAGGGTTGCCTATGTGCTGATGCTCCTGATTCAATAAAATAAATAGCAAACCAAATTTTGTGATTCAGTGAAACCAGGTCATCCTGAGTTTAACTCAAGCACAAATGTTTGCAAAAAAAAAGAAAAAAAAACTCTCCCAGAAGCTATAAGCCAATGTTAGTTGCCTAAACTCCTTTTAAAAATACCAGGATGAATATCTATATATATATATATACAGAACCTTATTTTGTAGTCACCAATGGCTGTTTGCTTGTTGTTTCTGTATGGTCATGAATAATAGGAGATACCATGATATGGATGTTTTAGCTAAATAAAATGAATCACTGAATGGTTTGTCATGAAAAATCAAAGGGGTTATTATTAACTTAAAACCTGATTAGGAAATTGGGGTCAAGAACACTGCAGGAATGACTTGTGTGCTTGAGTAACATAAGTTGACACATGGCTTGTTTAAGTCCTGAGATCTTTGTGTAATGGAGTGAATTAGTTCATTACAGTGTGTCCATTGATTCATAAATATTGCAGATGAGACCAAGGATAGATAAATATACCAAGGAGATAATACTTGAGCAGATGAGAAAACTAGAGTTTTTCCCAGATTTGAAATATGAGGATTGAATAAGTGATTTAACTCATATTAGTTATTTTCCTGTTTGGTATGAATGATTGTTTGTCTATGATTGAGTTGTATGCTTGAATGTATGTGCCATATTCATATGTGTAGTCTCTGGAAAGAAAGTTAAAGTGTGCACATGCACAATGACACAGAGCATGCACACAAGTATTTACCTGATTCCAAAGGACAGAACCTTATGTATTTGTACTTAACTTGATTTTAACCTAATTAACAAATTGCTTTTGTGAATTTTCTCATACCAGACATGTGTCTGACCCTAGTGTGCTAATGGCATCTGGGGTGTCTCATTTAAAATGAGGCAGTTTCAAATGCTTTTTCAGGGATTGCAGCAACTAAATAGGAGTAGGAGCAAGGCTTTGAGAAGAAGATATAGCATGCTAAAACTTAGTTAGATAAGAGCCTAAATGTTGAAATCTGCATGTATTGAAAATTTAAATTGCTACTTGTATTAAGTGTTGAATATTGGATTGATATTTTGTTAGGCATTCTGTTAAGAATTTGACTTGTATCTGGAATTCTATGAACCCAGTTAAATTTCTGTTATGTTTAAAAAGGATTTTGATCAAATCTTGTAAGTTGATTTAGCAAGAACACCATGTTAAAATTGAATGATTACATTTTATAAATGCATTAGTCAATCATGAATCTTTGGAAAGGATTTAAGTTTTGGAAAATCTGGAGAGTTGATTCTCAGAAAATTTAAATGGTTTTATTTTCTAATATAGCATATGTATACAAAAGAAAATAGACATAGGTTGAATGTTTTTATATGGCTGCAAGGTTTTCATAATTTAATTTGTTCCATACAATTGTTTCATGTCCTATTTTTAAACAAAGAAAGAATCTGTAGTAAGGTAGATGGAAGCCAGATTCAAATAGTTGCAGATATATATGCACATAAATATGTTTAGTGCAAACATTACCACATCTTTTTCTTTGCACTTGTAATAGGAATCTGGATTTCACGCAGATTTTAACCAAATGCATTTTTAAGGCCAGACAGACCTTATAAGAAGAAATACAAACCTGAATGATGATAAACACTTCTATCATCCTCAAAACCCAAGAACCTTACTCTTAATTCATATCAATCCTGAAGCCTTCCAGGTTATAGGGATGGGATTCAATAATGATTAAGCAAGGATTATTGTTTTGTATGATGGATTTTAGGCAAAAATAAAATATATATATATGTGCAGATAGGTAGATAACAGATTCCAGACTGCACAAAAGAAAAAAAAAACCAAAAATTGTGTTTGAACCGACCAGCATAGCACTCGAACTCGTGACCTTGCATGTATAAGTTAGGCGCGTTTCCATTACGCCTAGATGTTGCTTGTGTTTCCTTAGGATCCACTTTATTTTATACTGATTTTGACACTATTCAGAACTTAACACAAACATCTATATTAAAAGCTTGTTTGCTACTGATTATTTCTTGATCACTTCTTAGTTAGTATAAACTGACTAATGTGTATGTTTCCAGTGGATTGTTTGAAAAAAAAAAATATGAAATAAATTAGCAATCCAACATCCTCTTGTTTTTTTTTCAAAACTCTGATTCAAACAAGAGAGGCATATACATCCTCACATGTATGTGCTTATCTTTGTGAATGTACTGATATACTTATATTGGTTGATTATTGTGATCCTTGATATATTTTGGTTTATTGTAGAAAGATATTGACCCTGAGAATTATATTTGCAATGGATATATCTATATATCCTCTTTACCTAAAAAAAAAAAATTTCCTTATGAAATTAGAATAGAATATAGGAGGGTCATTTCAATTTAAGATAATTAAATTTGAAAAGGAAATTTAGATAATTAAATTATTTTAATTATCAAGTGTTATTGGTAAATAATTGATTTAATTAAGATAATAGTTTCTTAATTAAGAACCTTTAATATAGTAAGTTAAGAATCATTTAATTAAATTTAAATGATTAAGTTAAATTAATTGATAATTAATTAGAGATAATCATTTATAAATTAATTTAGTATAATTAATTAATAAAGTAATTAAGGAATAATTACTAGATGTAATTAAGTAAAGGTAGATTATTTAATAAAATAATTAGAGGATAATTATTTTATGAAAGTAATTAAATAAGAAGTGATTAAGGTTAATTACCTAGTGTTATTAATTAAATAATTTATTTAATTGAAGGATTAAGGTTAATTAATAAGGTAATTAATTATTTGTTAAGGTAATTAATTAAAAGGTAATTAATTAATAAAAGTAATTAAGGGAAGTTAATTACTGGATTAGATTAATCAAAGGTGATTAATAATTGTGGTTTAATTAAGGTTAATTACTTAATATAAATAAATAAAATAATTAAAGATTGTAATTAAGGATCATTAGTTTATAATTAATTAATGATGTGATTAAGAGTTAATTAATTAAGATTAATTAATAAAATGATAAATGATTAATTGTAATTAATTAAGGATTAAAGTAATTGATTATAATTAATTGATTAATGAAGTAATTAAAGGTTAATTACTGTATTTAATTAAGGATAATTAATTTGTGAAATTAATTAAAGATAATTACTTAAATGTAATTAAAATATAATTAATCAAGGTGATTAATTAAAGTGGATAATTAGAGAATGATTAATTAATTTATTTGTAATTAATTTATGATTATATAAGTAAGATTTAAAATGAAGTAATTAATTTAATTTATTTTAAATTAATTAAGAGATGAAGTAATTAATTTAATTCACTTTAAATTAATTATGTTGTGATTAAGTAAATCATTGCTTATATAAGAATGGATGACATTGATTGTCTTGAATGGATGTAATCTCAGAAATGAGATTGAATGTATTTCATTGTTTGATATCTCTGATGAGATATGATTGATATATGATATGGATGTTTGGTTGAATTATAATGATAATGTGAATTATCTGTTTGGGATGATAATGTAGATTATCTATTGAATTATCTATCTTTGTGTATATAGATAAGAATTGAATTGTTTTAACCTTAAAACAACTTGGCCCTTAAAAGATACGTTCTGGATTTCGATGAGACCGGGATCGGGTTTCCGTATACCGGTATTCCAGGTCTGGAGACCCGAATACCACATCGATCCAAATTAACGATAGGTCGTGAATCTCAAGTGAAGATGAAGATTCAGAATGCAAGGGTTATTGTCGTTAACTCTGAGGGTGATTCCAAAACGAGTGTAACGAGATAATGCCTTCGGTTTCGTTCGAACCCGGAACGAACTTGTATGGATTGAATGCTTTCAGCACATCGTCAGGCGGACGATGAGCATTCTAAGTGATATGTTCTGATTAAAGGTAATCGTAACCTCAAGCCTCATCAACCGGGAATGGCTAAAACAGGGGAGGTGCAGCAAGGCTTCGTGGGTAGCACCCACTGAGAGCAAGATAGATCCCTGTCTAGAGGTCCCTTTTCTTTTATTCGGCTTAGTGTGTAGTTGGTCGCGCCAACTACGGGATTATCTTGTTCGGAATTATCCAGTAAGGGATGGTTCCGGCTTTGTGTTGCAGGGGAGCGGGCGTACTCCTCGGTACGGTGATCTAGGCCACGTACTGTGACGGGCGGTACCCCAGTAGCCCTGCCATTGTATGGAATCCAAACTCCAATAAGTGCCGTACGTATTAGTTGTGCCCAACTATGTTGGAATGTGAGATGTAAGCATTTCAGCTATTTCTGTATTTTACTTGAAAACCCTAGACCCTATTATAATACAATCGGATTTCCTATCAAATGTTTTAGTTAGCGTAAGGTAAAAACTTACCCATGTTTATTTGTGGGAAGTCTTACGTGATACTTTTGTTTTCAAAGGTTTTCAAAGTTAAGCAATCTAACCGTTTACTCACACCAGACCCATGTCTGACCCAAGTGTTTATTTTCTGTTTTATTAAACTCTTGGGTACTCAATATTGTATTGAGTAGTCAAGGGATTCAGGATAGTCTTGACGAATTCTGGAGGAGCTGTGAAGCAGGAGGCTTCAGCGAGTAGATATATAGAGTTTCCGCTGTGTTTGTATTAGTCTGTATTGTACTGATGTACTTGTGTTGTATAATAGACAGAAGTTTATAACTGTCTATTCTGTGATGTATAAGTTGTGTAACTCTGATGTAATATGATACTATGTAATATTTTATGTGATATATTATATTTTATTCGTTCCGCTGTGAGATTCTGATGTGTTGTTCTTTTTTTCTTTCTCTTCTTTCTTCTTCTATCCCTTTCTTTCTTTATGATGATACGACTTTTTGTGGAGAAAAAGTCGGGTTGTCACAGTTGGTATCAGAGCAGTAGGTTGAGTGAATACCTAGGCTCTGAAGTGGTGTCTATCTTGAGAGCGCGTAATTGTTAATTATATAAAAATGGTTTTATATTGTGTTAATTGATCGGTTGAGTGGTATATGGATTCTGGTCAATACGAGTAGCTAACGTTATTGATAGGGATCTCTAAACACTTAGACCAGGCCAACGGACACAATATTGTTTTATAGAGGTAGATGAAATAATTTTACCCAGAAATAATTTCTATATAAAAAGTATCATTTTAAATATATATATATATATATTTCTACCTATTTGTTGGATTACCTGTTAGGTTTTCCAATATAAGTTATAAAGGTAGATAGGGTAGTAGTGTGTGTAACACAATTACCAATGGTTAGAGTTTGAGTGTTGAGATTGGAAGTGTATCTGTCGAGACTGTAGATCTAATACTGTCTCGAGTGAACTTTGTTATGGTGTAAAGATTTCATCAATCTCCGAAGGAACTGTTAAGGTTCGGAGTTTATCTTTGAAGTTGGATGAATAGAGTAGATCTATTGGATGAGCTGAAGCGAGTTATAGTATTTTGGTAACTTCAAGAAGTAGTAGCTGTGTGATGAGACACGGTGGCTATGGACGTTTCTGAAGATGTTTCTTCTGGAACAAGTTTGAAGAAGTGAGTCTGTTTCGGTGTTGTGGCTGAGTCTAGTGGGGTGTTTCTATTTGCTTTGAGGTCCGAGTTTCTCGAGGAGTTTCGGATAAGAAGTCTTTGGTTTGTGGCAGCAGTGCGGCTCGGAGTGTTCTGTGTGTTAGCAGGAAGTTTCTGGCTGAGTAGTTTTTCTGAAGTTGGAGTCCAGAAGCAGCTGAGTGAATCCATTTCTTCGATGAATTGGATAGTTAAGTATGAGCTGTTCTAATTTGTGAAGAGAGAACAGTTATCTTTGAAATTAGGTTGGGCTGATCGCAAAAGTGACTTGCGATTGTTTGAGAATTCTCTTGGGATTATTAGAGATTGAGATTCCGTATCGACTTGATTCATGGAGTTACCAGAAGTTCAGCTTAGTAGAAGGATGTCTTCTAGAGAAGAATTTGGTGAAGCAGCTCAGGATTCTTTGGAGAAGGATTGATCAGTCCTAATTTTCTGGAGGGGATTCTACTGGGATGTTTTTGACCTAGTGGAATGGTTCACTACGATTTTATGGTATGGTGAACTTTGGATGATCAAGTTTGTGCTCGAGTTTCTCCGATGGCATTCTCATCTATTCCAGATCAGAGTTGTGCAGCGGAAGGAAGATAGCAGCTATTCTAGAGTCGAAGCAACCGAGAGTTGTAATTTTCTTCGAGTAGAGGATTTCTATAGGAAATTCAAGTGTATCTCTAAGTGTGAAGAAATTTTCGGGATTTGGAGGTAAAGTTGTCAAGTGCAACTGTTTTGACTATTTCAGATAGGAGAGGTAGTGCGAAGTTCTCTAATGTTTGTAGAGTAGAGTTGTGTTTTGGATTTCGGCATATTTTTGAGAAACCATTTTGTTGAGTAGGATCCGGAAATTGGTTTGATGTTGGACTAATCTGTTTCAAGAAGCATCAGCAAGGGTTAAGCTGATCAGGAAGAATGAAGTGACTCAGGATCGTCAAAGGAGTTATGCAATTAAGAATTGATGGAATTTGGAAATTGATGTTGAAATTGGATATTGTTTAAGTTTTTCTCCGATCAAAGGAGATATAAGATTTGGTAAGACTGGAGAGTAAGCTCCAGAAGTATTATGAGATTTTTCTGTGTTCTTTGGAGATTAGATTTTGATCCCCAGGATTGAGTTGCCAGTTCGGATAACTGGAATTCATTTTATTTCACATATCTCTGAGGAATATGTGTATGATTCATCGAGTGATGGAATCAGCAGTTCAGAAGGATAGTTGGGATGGTTTTGAGTTAGTCTGATATCTTGTTCAGATTTGTGATCTAGAAAGGAAGGACTTCTAGATTATTGTAGATAGTTAGTTTAGATCCTGTAGAACGAGTCTCCCGGTATATATATATATATACTTGGGGAAACTCGAGTAAATTCTATCCAGATTTTGACTGGATAGTTAAATTTGTTTGATTAAATTGTTTGCTATGGTTGTTAGAATATGATTGATATGTATGGTTGCTGTTTGAAATTAAAATTAAAATTTTGCTGAGTTATTAAATTATCTTTGCTTTTAAATTTCGGGGACGAAATTATTTTAAGGGGGGAGGAATGTGATATCCCGGAATTTTGGCAATATCAATTTAATAATCTTTATAAATAATTAAATTGATTTGTTGATTTATTTTATAAATTGACAAGTTTATTTATTTTAAAAAGCTAATAATAACTAATTTGGCAATATCTTTTCTAACAATTTTAAATTGGGAAGTTTTATCTTTCTAAAACTAATATAAGTGTTTATATTTATAATGTATATATATAGGTATATATATTATAAATAGGGAGTCTTTAATTTAATAAAAGGATAAGTTTTCAAATTATAATATATATGTATATATATATATTGTTATTTGAAGTTATGTATTAAATTCAATAGGATAATTATCAAGCTAATGTTAAAAGTATTTTTCATTTAGAATATATATTTGCATATATTGGAATGAAAAGAATATTGAATTTGAATTTAATAAAGTATTTTCAAACTTTAATATTTATATAATTTGTAATTTGGAAATTTGTAATTTGACTTAATACTTTTGGAAATGATAATTGAGATTTAAATAACAAGGATAATTTCTTATTTATTATAAAGATATATTTTAGCTTAATTTTTAAATAAGATTTAAAATAAGAAGTTAATTGGTTTTAAGACTCTTTCATTTTTAAAATTCAAATATAAGTCAAAATAGGTTTGTAAAAATATATATATATATAGAGTTAAACTCAATTTCTCAAGCATTTATAAATATGTTATAAATATTTGATTAAAGCATAAATTATAAAAGGATAAATACATTTTTATATACATATAGATATTTTATAAATACACATGTAGGATTTAAATAAATCAAAATAAAAGGGAATTTACACTTGTAAACATATAAGGATAGTTGGAAGACATTTGTAAATTGTAAACATATGTGTAAGCTAATTAAAGAGGACAAGTGGCTTCATTTTTATTTTCTCTTTGGTAATTAAGTTTTAAAAAAAAAGTTTTCAAAACATAGAAAGAGATCTGCCATTTATTTTCTTCAGCTCTAAACTATCTTCACTTCTTCATTCTCTACTAAAAATAATTCGAATCTAAAGAAAAATAAAATAAAACCTGGAATCAAAGAAGAATGAAAACCTGGAAATCAAATTCAAAAGAAATGTAAATCTGAACATGCAAAGCAAAAGGAGATCAAAGGCAACATCAGTTTCAAATTTTCTCAAATACAAATCAGTTTCAAAGATCAACAGCAAGTTTAAATTCAACAAAGCAAATAGAAATAGAAGTTCAAACCCAAACATGCAAGCCTGGAAACAAAATGTTATCTGCTTCTCTGTTTATTTGACAGGTGAGTAAACCTAACTTTAAAAACAGTTTTAAATCTGTTACTATGTTTTGATATGTCTGATAAATGTTGTAGTAACATGATATGAAATGTTTACTTGAATGTTGGATGTGAATGCATGTTTACATAAGAGTTTGTGCTTCTCTGTTATTTTCCTGTGAGTAAACATCTAGTAAAACTTAAGTAAATTATAGCCTGTTGCTTGTGAAGTTCTGTGATAATTGATGCTTGCTTATGAATATATATGTGGAATTCCTGTATGAAAATTTAAGTATAAGTTTAAGATACAGGTATGCATGTTCTGTTTTTCCCTAACTTTGATACAGGGTTTAAAATCTAGAACAAAATTCCAAATTTTTACCTGATCATTGTTAAACTTTGGACTTCAAACAAAATGGTTAAGTTTTAAACTTAATCTTAGATTTTAAAATAGGTACAAATATTTTAAAATTTAGAAATATACTAGAATATGGAAATACAGTAGCAAATCATAATAACTTGGTAAAACCAAATGTTGAATTTTATTTATTCAAGATTATATCTTGAATCATCTCTGAAAATTAGAATTTTTAAAACAAAAATCAAGATTTTTAATGAAGATTTGATTGAGAAATTCTAAGTTGATCAGAAAATGAGTTTTAAAGTTTTTCTGGCGATCGTGATACTCGGGGTAGTCAAGACCTTGGTTGGAGGTAGAAGAAGGTTCAGGGAGGCCGGGAAAATTATCTAGTGGAGCTCCAAATCACCGTGGCGGCGGCGATGGGTTGTGAAAGTTTTAAACCCTAGTTTATGTGGTGGTCGGAATTGTGTTCACCACGGAGTCTCTGGTGATTCGAGTTGTTTGAAACTTTGGGAGATGGCAGCATGGAGGATCGGCAAGGTGTGGCCGGAGTTGTGGAACGTCTGGTGGTCGGAATCGCTTAGACGAGGGATTTTCAGGCTTGGGTTTTTGGTTACAGGTCTGCCTGAATTGCTCGATTTCGAATTTCAGGTGCGTTTGAGGTTCTGGGTGTTCTTGACGAATGAGGGGAACATCAGCAACTTGTTGGAGGTGGTGGCGATGAACGAAGCTACGGCGCTCGTCTGTGCACGTGCACATGTGTCAGGGGATTTGGGTATTGATGCTTCAGGAAGGAGAAGAAGTGGAATCGAAGAAGGACTCGGGAAGATCACGGGTTCGACTCATGGAGATAACGGGTTTGCTCGAGTGTTACTTCGAGTTTTCTAAACTTTTACACGGGTTTTTGGTGAAAGCAGATTTTAAGAAAATCCAGGAAATGTTTTAAAGTTTAAACAAAAGAAATTTTGTTTGTAATATTTTCTGAGTTTAAAACAAAGTTTAAACAAGTTTATATATTTTATAATATTAAGTTTCAAAATAAAATAAGTAGATTTTGAAATAAATTTGTATTTAATTATATTTAATAACTTGGGAAAAGTTTTTAAAGGTTTAATTTAAAATGTGTTTAATGATTTATTGATTTCTAAATCTTATATTTTAATTTAATTAAGGTTTAATGGTTAAGATATAGTAATTAATTAAAATAAGAATTTTCTTAAGTATTTAGAATGTTGATTTAATTTAAGATAATTAAATTTGAAAAGGAAATTTAGATAATTAAATTATTTTAATTATCAAGTGTTATTGGTAAATAATTGATTTAATTAAGATAATAGTTTCTTAATTAAGAACCTTTAATATAGTAAGTTAAGAATCATTTAATTAAATTTAAATGTTTAAGTTAAATTAATTGATAATTAATTAGAGATAATCATTTATAAATTAATTTAGTATAATTAATTAATAAAGTAATTAAGGAATAATTACTAGATGTAATTAAGTAAAGGTAGATTATTTAATAAAATAATTAGAGGATAATTATTTTATGAAAGTAATTAAATAAGAAGTGATTAAGGTTAATTACCTAGTGTTATTAATTAAATAATTTATTTAATTGAAGGATTAAGGTTAATTAATAAGGTAATTAATTATTTGTTAAGGTAATTAATTAAAAGGTAATTAATTAATAAAAGTAATTAAGGGAAGTTAATTACTGGATTAGATTAATCAAAGGTGATTAATAATTGTGGTTTAATTAAGGTTAATTACTTAATATAAATAAATAAAATAATTAAAGATTGTAATTAAGGATCATTAGTTTATAATTAATTAATGATGTGATTAAGAGTTAATTAATTAAGATTAATTAATCAAATGATAAATGATTAATTGTAATTAATTAAGGATTAAAGTAATTGATTATAATTAATTGATTAATGAAGTAATTAAAGGTTAATTACTGTATTTAATTAAGGATAATTAATTTGTGAAATTAATTAAAGATAATTACTTAAATGTAATTAAAATATAATTAATCAAGGTGATTAATTAAAGTGGATAATTAGAGAATGATTAATTAATTTATTTGTAATTAATTTATGATTATATAAGTAAGATTTAAAATGAAGTAATTAATTTAATTTATTTTAAATTAATTAAGAGATGAAGTAATTAATTTAATTCACTTTAAATTAATTATGTTGTGATTAAGTAAATCATTGCTTATATAAGAATGGATGACATTGATTGTCTTGAATGGATGTAATCTCAGAAATGAGATTGAATGTATTTCATTGTTTGATATCTCTGATGAGATATGATTGATATATGATATGGATGTTTGGTTGAATTATAATGATAATGTGAATTATCTGTTTGGGATGATAATGTAGATTATCTATTGAATTATCTATCTTTGTGTATATAGATAAGAATTGAATTGTTTTAACCTTAAAACAACTTGGCCCTTAAAAGATACGTTTTGGATTTCGATGAGACCGGGATCGGGTTTCCGTATACCGGTATTCCAGGTCTGGAGACCCGAATACCACATCGATCCAAATTAACGATAGGTCGTGAATCTCAAGTGAAGATGAAGATTCAGAATGCAAGGGTTATTGTCGTTAACTCTGAGGGTGATTCCAAAACGAGTGTAACGAGATAATGCCTTCGGTTTCGTTCGAACCCGGAACGAACTTGTATGGATTGAATGCTTTCAGCACATCGTCAGGCGGACGATGAGCATTCTAAGTGATATGTTCTGATTAAAGGTAATCGTAACCTCAAGCCTCATCAACCGGGAATGGCTAAAACAGGGGAGGTGCAGCAAGGCTTCGTGGGTAGCACCCACTGAGAGCAAGATAGATCCCTGTCTAGAGGTCCCTTTTCTTTTATTCGGCTTAGTGTGTAGTTGGTCGCGCCAACTACGGGATTATCTTGTTCGGAATTATCCAGTAAGGGATGGTTCCGGCTTTGTGTTGCAGGGGAGCGGGCGTACTCCTCGGTACGGTGATCTAGGCCACGTACTGTGACGGGCGGTACCCCAGTAGCCCTGCCATTGTATGGAATCCAAACTCCAATAAGTGCCGTACGTATTAGTTGTGCCCAACTATGTTGGAATGTGAGATGTAAGCATTTTAGCTATTTCTGTATTTTACTTGAAAACCCTAGACCCTATTATAATACAATCGGATTTCCTATCAAATGTTTTAGTTAGCGTAAGGTAAAAACTTACCCATGTTTATTTGTGGGAAGTCTTACGTGATACTTTTGTTTTCAAAGGTTTTCAAAGTTAAGCAATCTAACCGTTTACTCACACCAGACCCATGTCTGACCCAAGTGTTTATTTTCTGTTTTATTAAACTCTTGGGTACTCAATATTGTATTGAGTAGTCAAGGGATTCAGGATAGTCTTGACGAATTCTGGAGGAGCTGTGAAGCAGGAGGCTTCAGCGAGTAGATATATAGAGTTTCCGCTGTGTTTGTATTAGTCTGTATTGTACTGATGTACTTGTGTTGTATAATAGACAGAAGTTTATAACTGTCTATTCTGTGATGTATAAGTTGTGTAACTCTGATGTAATATGATACTATGTAATATTTTATGTGATATATTATATTTTATTCGTTCCGCTGTGAGATTCTGATGTGTTGTTCTTTTTTTTCTTTCTCTTCTTTCTTCTTCTATCCCTTTCTTTCTTTATGATGATACGACTTTTTGTGGAGAAAAAGTCGGGTTGTCACAGTTGGTATCAGAGCAGTAGGTTGAGTGAATACCTAGGCTCTGAAGTGGTGTCTATCTTGAGAGCGCGTAATTGTTAATTATATAAAAATGGTTTTATATTGTGTTAATTGATCGGTTGAGTGGTATATGGATTCTGGTCAATACGAGTAGCTAACGTTATTGATAGGGATCTCTAAACACTTAGACCAGGCCAACGGACACAATATTGTTTTATAGAGGTAGATGAAATAATTTTACCCAGAAATAATTTCTATATAAAAAGTATCATTTTAAATATATATATATATATATTTCTACCTATTTGTTGGATTACCTGTTCAGGTTTTCCAATATAAGTTATAAAGGTAGATAGGGTAGTAGTGTGTGTAACACAATTACCAATGGTTAGAGTTTGAGTGTTGAGATTGGAAGTGTATCTGTCGAGACTGTAGATCTAATACTGTCTCGAGTGAACTTTGTTATGGTGTAAAGATTTCATCAATCTCCGAAGGAACTGTTAAGGTTCGGAGTTTATCTTTGAAGTTGGATGAATAGAGTAGATCTATTGGATGAGCTGAAGCGAGTTATAGTATTTTGGTAACTTCAAGAAGTAGTAGCTGTGTGATGAGACACGGTGGCTATGGACGTTTCTGAAGATGTTTCTTCTGGAACAAGTGAGTCTGTTTCGGTGTTGTGGCTGAGTCCAGTGGGGTGTTTCTATTTGCTTTGAGGTCCGAGTTTCTCGAGGAGTTTCGGATAAGAAGTCTTTGGTTTGTGGCAGCAGTGCGGCTCGGAGTGTTCTGTGTGTTAGCAGGAAGTTTCTGGCTGAGTAGTTTTTCTGAAGTTGGAGTCCAGAAGCAGCTGAGTGAATCCATTTCTTCGATGAATTGGATAGTTAAGTATGAGCTGTTCTAATTTGTATAAGTGATATATATATATACATATATATATATCCATATATAATCTGTTGTATATTGGTTTATATATGTTATATATGATCTGTTTTGAGTCTACATATCAGGGTAAAGTTATATTAATTTTATTATAAAACATTTATTTTTAAAATATAGTATGTATGTTAGTTGTATATATGTTTAAATATTGATTTATCTAGGTATATGTGAATTTGGTTTTGAGATATATATATGTATATATATATATATAGATTTTGATTTTTTATATGTATGTGTTTTAAATTTAATATTGGTTTTATAATAAATATGGATCTTAAAGTATGATATGTTAGTTTATATAAGTTTTAAAATATTGAATTTAAGAAGAAAAAGGAATAATAATAATAATAATAATAGAATATATTTTCCATTTACAAGATTGATTTGTTCTCATCAATTCCTATCTATCAGCTTTGTCCGTCAAATCCTTGTTCAGCTTACTTCGCTTTGAGATTGTTGTTTGGATTAATCGATTGTCTAGAATCGTGATCCAATTCGTAGCTTGTTGTGTATCAAATTTCTCCAGCCTCGGAAGGTGAGAAATCACTCACGATTAACGTCCTTTTATTTATTAAATTGGATTTAACTTGAAACGACAATTGAAATATGCTGCTAAATTGAACTGTTAATTTTATAATTGCTATATATGATATGCTATTTTCTGTAATTGTTCACCTGTGTGATATAACACCATATCATGTTGTTTACATTTTCTTTTTAATTTATCACTGATGATATATGCATGTTGTTGATATGTTATATTATTTCTCACTCTGCAAGTTCCTTGTTAGTATAAAATTCCTGATGGGTTGAAATGATACATACTCGAACGATTTTGTAGAATAGAGGAAAATCATTATGGGTTGAAATGATAAACCCAAGCAATTTTCATTGATTTGAATTTTGGGATTTCGGGTTGAAATGATATATACCCGTAGATATTTAAGTTGAGAATTGGAATGATAAATATCTGTATCACTTGACCATAGGATAGAAAATTATATACGGACATCATTGGTCTATATTTTGAAAAATAATTTCCAATGTTTTGAAAGGAAATATATGATTTTAATAAATATTGATTTTAAAATATAATATATATGTTATTTCATATATGTATAAATCTAGATCTTTTAAATAATATTTTTTGGGAATTTTAATTTATAAGTTAGTTATGAAAATCAAATTTTATGATTTTTCATATAATTTTATTATTTTAAAAATATATAAAAATAGATTTAATACAAAATACATTTAATAATAAGATTTAATTTAAATAAATATTTAACTTAATTGGTTTATAATATGTTTAAATATCTATTTAAATTTATATTAATATTTTAAAATGGATTTTTAACTTTAATAATAAAGGTTGGGAAGAAAAATTAAGTGTTGACTCGGAATTTAAATTGGTTAATAATTGAATTTAAATAAGCACTTATTTGGACTTATTAATTTTGAGATTCTGAAAATATGATTTATAACTTGATTTGATGAATATTCTCAAATTTAATTAAAATTGAGATTGGATATTAAATTTTGATTTAAATGTATAAATCGGGATTTTTATAAATTGTTATCAAACGATTAAGTGAATACTTTCCAATTTGAATAAAATTAAAGTTAAATGTTGAAATATAGATGAAATTTTTATTGTAGATGCTTGAATATTTAAAATTGAATCTTATTTGAATTGAAGTGATAGTTTAAACTTGGATTTGAAATCGATATAAATTGAAATGGTTTATTGAGAAATTGAAATAAATCTTTGACCTTTAAATTGAAATGGTTAAACTAGAATTGACTTAAATTGAATTTCGGAATTTAAAAAGATTTGAATTGACATGTGAAATTGGAGGAAACTATTTTTATTAGATAAATTATTTTAATATATAAACTATTTCAATTTATAACTAGTTTAAATATATACTATTTTCAATATCAAAACTATTTAAGTTGGAAGTATTATGTTTCCAAAGTGTTATGATTTCCAAAGTGTTATGATTTCCAAAGTGTTATGATATTAAAAGTGTTATGATTTCCAAAGTGTTATGATCTCAAAAGTGTTGTGATTTCAAAAGTGTTACGATTTTGGAAATGAATATTATTTAAAGTGAATAATGATATCGAATTGATATGGTTTTGAAATGAATATGATATTTTGATATGAAGTATGAACTATTTGAAATGAAATGACCACGGTGTGAAATAAGCGTTTGGTTCTTAAAGAGACCGGGATCGGATATTCTCATACTCTCTGCCAATACCAAAAACCACTTTAACAACTGTGTACGTGGTGGAGATTCCAGAATGAAGTAGGATGGTTTGGTGGCAATTCTATATATGGTATATACGTAGCCCTGACTCCCGTGAGTCAGCTTGTTGCGGCTAAAACAGGAGCCACGCCGGGCCAAGTGAGGTCATTCATCCGATCGGGCACATTTCTTCGATACCATTCTATTGCTTTTGTGATTTGATTGGGTGCACCGTTTGTTTTGGGTGTGTGTCATGAGGTGGGCTGTAGTAGCTGCTATGTGTTACCACCAGTCCGGATAAGAAAACAGTATACCTACCCTGGCCTTGCCTCGAGTGCATTGTCGCAAGCCATATCGCGCCTTCTACGAGTTTGGTTTGTACCATACCTATAGAGTGCCCTCTGATAGCCCTCCAGTTTACGAAGGAATTACGGTACTGTATAAACTATGGGAATATATAAAAATGTGTTAACGGGGATATGGGTAACGCCTTAACGCTATTTTAATACTTTTACTTTACTATAAACATATTATAATAGCGTATTGTACTACATAGTAGATAGTTCCACGGATCCTTAGAGGATGGAAATCCCAAACATCCTTAAAGTTACTTGTATTTCATTTGACATTTCACTTGAGTTGAATTTATTAATATAAGAATGTTAATCCTGACTCGAGTCTTTTCTGTTTTGCTTTACGCTCAGGTCAGACTAAGTGTTACAGCATTTGAGACTCACCATTGGAGCTTTGGAGGTTTGCTTGAGGATCCATCTATATCTATTCAGCTTTCAGCTATCCAGTTGTTTTGTTCAGACTTGTCAT
Organism: Allium fistulosum; assembly: GCA_030737815.1. Classification (NCBI taxonomy): domain Eukaryota; kingdom Viridiplantae; phylum Streptophyta; class Magnoliopsida; order Asparagales; family Amaryllidaceae; genus Allium; species Allium fistulosum. The sequence continues at coordinate 54,867,545 of CM060904.1, forward strand.
CTGTGTGTATTCGAGACTAGATTGTATTTGTGATATTCTGTTGTATTTTATTTCAAACTCTGTTGTTTTTTTTGTAGCTTCATGAACTACTATTTATATATTTCGCTGCTTATTGTTATATTACTCTGTGTCTGTGATTCTATGATTGATTTATTTACTGTATATGCTGAGCTTTGCCAAATATAAATTAACAATCAGACATTTTGAGCAATTCAAGTCTGACATGTGTGGATGCAAAAGGTTCGAAATGCCAGGTCGTTACAGTTGGTATCAGAGCTCTTGTTTAGGCAAAACTTAGAATATGGAGTAAAATTAACTACAGAATGACCTTCGTTCGAGCTTGAATTTCTCCTCTTTGATTAGGATTTCTTTTGAACTTCGGAACTTTCCCTTTTGATCTAAAATCCATTCTTGTCTCTCCCTATTCGTATTCTTCTTGATATTGGAGCATCCCAAAGCTCTATTTTCGTTGATCTCTAAAATCAATTCGAGCTCATCTTGCCACTTCAATTGGCAAATTTCGCCCTTGTGTGTGTGTCTAATTCCATTGGCGGTCCCACCAACCTTAGTACAATTTGTTAAGGGGTGAAACTCCTTTACAACTGGCTTCGATTCACCGAAAATTTCGATGTCCTCGATTTATGATGCTATTATTTTTTGCAAAGCCTGAACCGTCTCTAGTAGACGATCAGGGTAATCCCCTTGTAATCTTGACTCCACTCCGAAAATCAGAGATATCCTAATGTTTTGGTGAGGACACATCTCTCCCATTTAAGCGGGAAATTGAATTTCCGCATCGATCTTATTCCTGGAATCTCGGTTGACCCGGTTAAGGTCACCCGCGATTAATACAAGTCTATCCATCTTTCCTCTTTGGTAATTTAATTATTTTACCTTCCTTTCGAGTCTATCTTCTTAGTCAGAATTCTCTTTATTAGGGTTCCCCTTGTATTTGAATCTCTATCCTTGTTCTAGAATCCATTGTGGAATCATCGTGTAAGGGAGTGTATTTGTATTTAAAATATATATTGTGTTGTTTGAGTTGTTAACTTAGAATTTTGGGTTTCGATCGATTCGTCTAGCTAACGCTATCGATAGGAATTCCAAAACACTTGAACAGAGCAAACTGACACAATATTGTTTTCAAAATTTGTAAATGAAATAACTTTGTACAATTATATTTTATATATATATAAAGGTAAAATTTTCTGAAATTAAATAGTTCGATGAATTGGTTATTAGAAATGATAGTAATTGATTTTCATTTATTGTTTTGTAAACCATTGACTTTTGCAACATGAAATAAATAAATGAAATCATAAAACATGGTTTATAAATTTGATTTGTAAATGAAATAAAATTAGGAATTTGAGAATTCAATTTTTGGTATTTTCAAAATTTGTTTTTTTAAAGTTTTGGAATATATCATTTGGAAGTAATTTCGAATGGAAATTATTTTAAAAGAATAATTTTAAAGGAATTAAGTCTGTACTCTCTTCTTTTGTTGCTGGAAAATAATTTCTATGATCACTACAGCATCATCGACATTCATTTTCGAGTCTCGAAGTGGAGAGGCCCCTTTGTAGCCTTGCTACACTGATTTTTTGGAAAAATGGGTTTGATTTGAATTTCTTGTGTATAAATCGATTTATAAAATAAATATGTATATAATTATTTCAAAGTAGTTTGAAGTGAAACCGAAAATTTGAATCTTAAGTTTTATATTAAGAAATGGTTTCAATTATTGAAATAAAGTGAAATTTTTAAATAATTGGAATATCTAAAATGATATATGAAATTTAACCAGCTTGAAATAGTTGAATTTGAATAAAACTTATTTGTATGGTACTAAATTGCATTCTAATATATATAACTTGCATAAAATATTCAAAAAGATAAAATGTTAGGGCATAATAAAGGGTTGTACAAGAAGAAAACTTAAGTAATAAATTGTTAAAACCAAAATCTGGCTTAATATAAATGTTGTAAATAAAAGAAAATTTGTATAGTGTTTAATTACACTCAGAAACTTTAATATAACTTACCTAGAAAGTTTAAATGTAATTGGAATGTAATTGGATAATATACACTATGATATAAGTAATAGGATATCAAAAATGATATTTTGTTAAGGGAATTTACTGATAATAAATTGGATAATAAAAAGAAAAAATTTATTTGTTGAATAATATATGGTTATAAAATGTATGCACCTAATATATGTTGCAAAATATTTTAATTGAAATAAATTAAATCAATAAAAGAGAAGACTATTCAAGCAGATAAATATGAACTTAAGAATAGTGAACTTGAATTTTAGTAGAATCAACTTAGTTGAAGATAAATGGATAAAATAACGGAGTTAATTTAAAAATGAATTTGTTTGAAAGAAATGTTGACAAAATAAAATAAAATCAATTTTAAATTGAATAACTATTTATTAGTTGAATAAAATGGATTAAACCAAATTATTGAATATTAATATATCTAAAATTGAAGTCTATATGGTTTTGAATAGTTGAAGTTGAATGTTGAAGTGGAATTAACTATGGTTGATCAAATAGATTTAATAAATGAGTAAATAAAACATATTTTGTTGTGAAATATTTTGCAATAAATGTTAATGAATTTGAAACAAATCAATTGAATAAAAAAATATGGATGTGAAATCAATCAAATGGGAACACAATAAATTTGATTGATTAAATAAAATGAATTGGAATCAATTAATTGAATATAAACCAATTTTAAAATAAATGTAGTTATATGGTTTTAAATTAATTGTTGTATTTGGTATTTCAATCTATTTTTCTTTCTAGTTGTTTCTATTCTCCTATCTCCTTCCTTTTCGGGGACGAAAAGTTTTGAGTGGGGGAGAATGTAACGACCCATAAAATTTTAAAAGTTTAATAATGTATTTAAGCTGAAATTGTGTGTTTAAATAATTGAATTTGGAAATAAAAATTTGATATTTGGAATACGTCCATATAAACATAGCAAATGGTAAATTTTCATCAGATAATATGGAAGTTTATTTTCTTATATAATTTTATTTAAATTTAAATCAGCTTATAATTGATGATAATAAATCGTTTTCCAAACCTGAATATTTTTATATAATAAATTTGTAAATAATCTTCTGAGTGAGACGTCATATTTCGTTTCGCCAAATTTGGACTGCAATTGCTCCGTTTATTTTATTTTCGGCAAATTAGTAGCATTTTCGGTACCGATTATCGACTTTTGATAGAATTACCATATCGCTGATATCCGTGTAGCGTTTTGATCGTCTCGTCGTGCTGATCTCCGTAGTATATTCATTTGTGTGTTCCGGAGTCCGGTATACCACGGAATCCATGAAACGATTTACAATATCAGTTTCACATTTGGGTCTTCTGCATTTCCGGTGACCATTCATTACCCGTCGGGTTAAACGTTATAGCCTCCAGCCTTTATTGTTTCCAAAATTCAATGTTTTGACTCCATCTTTTCTTAGCTAATTTATAGTCTGGGTGGTCGATTTATTTTAGTCTTTGCCTTTTCGTTTTGCACGCAAGAAAAAAAAATCAACATAATATAGTTCGTTTTTTTTCAAACTTGTTCTCTGTGATATTATTTTCCTCCTTTAGCCTATTCATATTTTGCCTTTTCCCATCTCCATCTTTCCATCGAGTCACTAGGTCGAAGCCGCCGAACCCCTGACCGCCAAATCTCCACATCTCCTCCCCTCCACATCTCCACCCTACCTGCATGCATAACAACAACCGATCTTAACACCACAAGCCACCATAGCTTCAACCATCTCAGTCGTGTACGCGCACCCTCCATCTCCCTCCAGCCTAGTGCAAGCACACACACCCAGACCCGCATCATGTCGATCCTGCCCCTCCTCCTTGCATTCTCTTCTCACAATCTAAAAAAAAGGTATTTTATATAAATTTATGTATTATGTTATATATTCGTTTACACATGTTTGGTTTACGTATATTATATACATTTGTTTATTTATAATGTTTATAAATATTGTATTTATACGTATATTATATATATAATAGTCTGCATATGTTCATTTGAATATGATATAAAGGTTATGTAACAGTGATATATCATAAGGTATGTTCACATATAAAGTTCATTTAATAAAGTTTATCTAGTGCTGCGTGTATGTTATAAAGTTTATAATATTTTAGTTTATGTATGTTCAGATTTCTGAAATTCTACAGTAAAGGTATACATATACATTTTATCTATTAGTTGTTTATACTCTATAAGTTATATAACAGTTTATATTTGTAAGTTTTTATAATGGAATTTTTTGTGTTCCCAGATCTAAACAATTTTCTTCAAATACTATATATATGTACGTTGTAGCAGGTCTGCATATATGGGTAGCTCACATATATTAGAGTCTGCGTACATATGCTGTTACATATTCACATCTGCATTTATATATTTTAAAATATACGGTCTGTAGTGTTTTGATTTTCAGAAGCATATATATATATATATATTCACCTATTGAATTTTTATTTGGAAAGTACATGTGTGCAAAGTTTCATTTGTACAAATATAATATTGTTATCCCTCCTTTTGGCAAGGCCGTGACACCAAGAACTTAACCGGAAACCAAGAACGTTTCATCCCGAAGATCGTTATGTAGGCTCACTATGAATATCGACGAATTTTGTCCAAATCCGGATCAAGCTACAATTAACATGTCGCGACATGCAAATCTATGGAAACCAACGTTCTAAATTTCAAGTCAATCCCAGGTTGTATGCTCAAGATATGATCGATGCAAACCAAGGGAATCAATTCATTCGTCTCCATCTATTCGCCTCCATTAGTTCATCTCCATCTGTTTGTCTCCATCTGTTTGCATCCATCAAGCTTCATCTGTTCGTATCCATCAATTGTTTGTTGTTTGTATCCATCACGTACACTCAACTTCGTATCCATCAATTGGAGTCAATTTGTATCGATCAAATCGCACAGCTCGTATCGATCGATCAACGATTGATACGAGTAAAACATCAAACGATAGATACAGAATGGCCCCTAGCTATCGATACGAAGTAGGCCATTAAGCGATCAATACGAACAGAATGATGACAATCGATACGAAAAAGGCTGAGCCGATCGATACAAACAAAGCCAAAATGCATCGATACGAACAAGATACACTCCAATGAAAGACTTGGTCACTCGGCATGGAAAGTGGATCGATCCGAGGAGTTAGCGCCACGTCAACTTGTGAGCACGTGCACAAAAAGCGATACGAACAGATCTATGCGAATGATATCGATAGGAATTCGATAGCATAGAGAAAACATAAGTTTGCATCGATCATAACTCACAATCTACAAGTCCAAATGCTAACAAATTTTCACAGAAGATTGCGTACATCCTCAGCAACACTCACAATCGATCCCAACTCAATTGGATAAGGTTTTGATCGATACGAAGCTCGTTCGTATCGATCCCAGATCGTGTGCAAATCACATGGGATCGATTGTGTGGGCGCACCCACGTGAGAGAAGCGGTCTTTCGAGATCTGAGCGATATATTTGCAGCCTACGCCTATAAATAGCAGCCCAGAACCTACAGAAAAGGGACTTTTTGGCTCTTTGACGTCCAGACTCTGCCGAAACCATTATTGCACTTGAAAATTACCGTTGTACTCGAAATTTACTATTGTAATCCACTGTAACTAGCAACCAAAAGTTAATAAAAGTCGATCGTTTCATAGTGGACGTAGGCAACACGCTGAACCACTTTAAATCTCTGTGCTCTTTTGCTGTTTTTATGATTATCTCTTGAGTGTTTGTTAGATAATCCTCTTTTTACATTTAATTTCTTCATTTTATCTCTTCAAACACTTCCGAAGAGTGTTGTGCCCAATTTTGGTACAAACACTTTGGTGCATTTACTGAGAAACATCGGTTTTTCTCCTACTCGTTGGATCCACTGTCGATATCGGATTGCACAAATCTACGAAGAAGATCCAGATTTCAAAGATTAAAGTTCTTCCATCTTATTCAGATTTTCATCAAGTCTAGGAAAGAGCTTCGCTATCCATCATGGTTATCACAAGGACTACCTCAACTACCGCAGATTCAGAAGGACGGGATAGACAGAACCCCATACAACCACCTCCAGCCGACCAGAATGCTGCCACACCATCAGATCCGCAAGGCCCTATCATCAGGGAAGAATTCCAGATGCTAATGCAAGAACTAACTCAGAGCCGCCAACATCTCACTCAATAGCTCCGTGCTAATGCGGAATTGAGCAACCAACTGAACCGTCAACGACGAAGGAGATCCAGGAGGGATCAAGCTTCCTATTCCTCCATTGAGAGTTCAGCCTCTTCAGATTACCATCATAGATGTACACGCCCAAGGCTAGATGGGAGTTACACTCAAGCTACTGGACATCAGCATGCACTTAACCTTGTGCAACCAAGAGTTGGCCCGTCAACCAGCCATCAGACTGGATCCTCCTCCCGAGGAGGTACTATTCCATATCATGTTACAGACAACCGCACTAACACCATTGCTATTGAACTGGGAGTTGATGTCCAAAATCGGACAGGTCTGAACCATCACCAGCATAAACATACTCCTAAACCATATGTCCCAGAGAACTTCGAACCAAGGAGGCGAGATGTGGACCATCGATCGTGACTGGTCCAACCTCGCATTGTGGAACCCGACCACACCTTGGCCCAGTGTGCTCAAAATGTACAAATGCCGGACGTCCCGACGATGATCCATCAGATGATCCGAGAGAGTTAAGGCCTCACTAATGACGACTGGGAATCTCCCAGAGTCATACTTCTTTTAATGATGAGATACTTTATTTTGAACCACCTTGACGATTCAGGATGCCGACTTTACCCGTTTATGAAGGGAACTCTGATCCTAATCAACACATCTTAAAGTATGAGTGGCGGATGAATGCTGCACGAGCTGATGATGCAATTAAGTGCCGAAGCTTCCCAATCTCTCTAGGGGCGTAGCGACTATGTGGTTTACCCGTTTACCACCTCGATCTATCTCTTGTTTTGACCAGTTGGCAACAAAGTTTATTGAGCAATTTCACATGCATGTTGTGAGACCGAAAGTAGTTAATACTTTGTCCAGTGTCACTCAAGTTCCTGGAGAAACACTCCGACGTTATTTAGAGAGATTTCATGCTGCATGCACTGAGATCAGCAACCCTAATGATAGCTACATTCTAATGGCATTGACTAAAGGGATTGATCCCGATTCTGAGTTCGGCAACTGGTTGGCCGGAAAACCCCCTGCATCATTGGACCGTTTCTATTCCAAGGCAGCCCAATTCTTGAGAAGGGAGGATGCAAAACAATCTAGGAAGAAGGATGATGCGGGGCCTAGTATGGAAGGAATTCAGAGCAATGTTGCTGTTAAACAAACCGGGGAGAGCTCCGGGAAAGTACAATTGAACATTCAGAATACACAAAATCTGCAGAAAAGCAATGGTAACCAAAATAGAAAACGGGATCAAAATCGTGGTCCACGACGTAGGGATCCTATGTTCGTTAATTATACTCCTTCGAATATGTCGCTGGAAAATGTGTATTTATAGACCTGCAATACTATTCAGTATAAGAAGCCTGCTCCGAAACAGTCATCAGAGAAACAGATTCAGATAGGAAAATTTTGTAGATTCCACGAAAGCTACGGCTATAACACAAATGAGTGCCATCACTTGCAGGATCTCATCGAAAAGATGATAAGAGAGAGAAAGTTGGAACAGTTTGTGTGGGCGCCGCAATATAGAGGTGTGGGCCCATCGAATCAGAATCGTGTACCGAATCAGGCTAGACAGGAGGAACCCGCTCGTACTGGCGGGAGGTTAGTGATAAATACTGTTAGTGGTGGTCCTCATCCAGTAGACCGAAGCTGGAAGGAAATGGAGTCGTATGCCAGTTCTATTAGGCATGCGAGCTTTGAATGTTGTAGTAGTTTGGAAGATGGGGCTCCGGCCAAGAAATAGAACACGATGACTGATGACATCGTCTTTGGAGATAGAGACGCCGACAGGATCGAAGCCCCAACTATCGATCAACTTGTTATATCAGCTCAAGTAGGTCCTGCTTGGATGAAGAGGATCTTGATAGACAGTGTAAGTTCTGTGAATATATTGTTCAAGCGAGCCTATGACCAGATGAAAATGGAGACTAAAGATTTGAAACCTTGTCAGTACCGTATCCATGGTTTCAATGGGAGTGCGACCATACCCGCTGGAGTGGTGGAATTGCCAGTGGAGTTAGGAATTGGAGAACGCCGGAGAGTCCGGATGTTACAATTTGTGGTGTTGGATATAGACTCGCCATATAATGCCTTCTTGGGCCGACCGGCCCTAGCTGAGTTAAGGGCTGCGATTGCCCCATGGTGTCTGACTCTGAAGTTCCCCACCAATCATGTGGTTGGAGTCGTTCAAGGAGATCAGGCTGCTGGATGAGCTTGTTATGTTGCTGAGCTGCGAGATGCGCGGCGAAAGGAAAAAGGAAAGGGCGTAGAGGAATCTCTTTGCGTCCGCTTTGTTGAAAATTGACAATTAATGCCTGGGCCTAGGCCTGGGCACCCCAACCAATTCCAAAGAGATCTTGACCCGAGAGATACCGAAAGCGAAGACGAAAGTAAAGACAGTCAAGCTTCTCTGGCCGAACTGACGATCGATGTCCTGATCGATGATAGCGATGATTCTAGAATGATAAAGATTGGATCTCAGCTAAGCCAACAAATTCAAGAGGAATTGGTTGAATTTCTCCAGGCAAACCTTGACGTGTTTGCTAGGACACATTCTAACATGTGTGGGATCTCGCCGGACATCGCGAGCCACACATTGAACATTGACCCGCGGCACGCCCCGGTCAAACAAAAAAGGCATGGTTTGGATCCAGAGAGATCTGCCGCCCTTAAGGAAGAGGTAGACAAACTTAAATTGAATGCAGTTATTCGAGATGCATTATATCCGGAATGGGTGTCAAATACTGTACTTGTCCGAAAACCAAATGAGAAATGGAGAACGTGCATCGATTACTCTGATCTGAATAAAGCCTGCCCTAAAGACAGTTACCCACTTCCTCGAATTGATCAACTCATAGATTCAACAGCCGGGCATGAACTCTTATCCTTTATGGATGCGTATTCCGGCTACAATCAAATACCAATGCACTTACCCAACCAGGTGCATACCAGCTTCATAATTAATATGGGACTTTATTGCTACAAGGTTATGCCTTTTGGAGTCAAGAATGCTGGCGCAACTTATCAACGATTAGTTAATCGAATGTTTGCCAATTAGATTGGGAAAACCATGGAGGTATACGTGGACGACATGCTAGTCAAGTCACGATTCTCCACTGACCACGTCAAGGACCTGACGTCAATGTTTAATATCCTCCGAAAATACAGAATAAAGCTCAACCAACTGAAATGTCACTTTGGGGTCGCATTAGGAAAATTCCTTGGGTTTATCGTCAACGCTCGAGGAATCGATGCCAATCCCAAAAAGATCTGCAAGATTAGAAACCTTGAAACTCCAAGAACTATAAAGCAAGTCCAGAGTCTCAATGGGAAAGTAGCAGCCTCGAGCAGGTTCATTTCAAAATCTACTGATAAAAGCATTCCCTTCTTCGACCTGATTTGAAAAGGAAAACAAAACTTTGAATGGACTACGGAATGTGAGGGCGCATTCTGAGCGCTAATCAAACACCTCTCCACACCGCCAATTTTGTCAAAGCCTGTCGACCACGAGAAGTTGTACATTTACTTGGCGGTATCAGAAAACGCAATCAGTGCTGCCCTAATTCGGGAGGAAGCCCGAATACAAAAGCCGGTCTACTATATTAGCAAACGACTAACCAGAGCTGAAAAAATTATCCGTAGCTAGAGAAGTTGGCTTATTTTCTTGTCATTGCCTCGAGGAAGCTCCATCCGTATTTCCAGGCTCATCCTATCACCGTTTACACCGACCAACAATTACGACAGGTCCTTACGCGGCCTGAGACGTTTGGTAGGTTACTCAAATGGAATATTTACTTAAGTCAGTTTGACATTACCTACACTCCAAGGCGAGCCATTCAAGTACAAGTCCTAGCAGATTTCATAGCTGAATTTACCATCCCAGAGGACTTGCCTGAAACTAGTGAATCTCCCAAGTATGTCTGGAAGCTGCATACTGATGGTGCATCTAATGACCGTTGCTCCAGTGCAGGGGTTGTGCTTGAAACTTCTGAAGGTCGATCTATATGCTATGCTTTAAAGTTTGATTTTTGCGCGACCAACAATGAAGCTGAGTATGAAGCCTTACTTGCCGGATTGAGGCTTGCCAGAGATTTGAAATCATTGCTGTGGAGATTTATTGTGATTCACAATTGGTTGTGTGTCAAGTTGGGGGGGGGGGAATACCAGGCCAAGGACCGAAGACTGGCTGCTTACCTTGCTCGGGTTCAAGAAACATTAAATAAGTTCGATTATTATGCCATCTACTGCATACCCCGAGAGCGCAATCAAAAAGCGGCTTCATTAGCGAAGTTAGCCAACACAGGTGAGGCACAACAAATGGGACTCGTTCCCATGGAGACATTAGCTTCCCCGAGCATCGACCAAATGGAGACATATTGGATATTTGAGGTTGTTCGCGATAAGAAGTCATGGATGACTCCGTTCAGAAATTATCTCGAGCATGGAACCCTGCCAGAGCGTAGGAGTGAAAAGAGGCAGATTCTTCGTGGTTCACTATTCAGAATGGAATCATGTATAGGAGAGGATACTCTGTTCCTTTACTCCGGTGTATCGCTCACGATGAAATCAAACGAGTGTTGCACGACGTACACGAAGGAGAATGTGGCGATCACACCAGGGGGCAAGCCCTTGCCAAGAAAGTGCTCAGGTATGGATACTATTGGCCAACCATAAATCGCGATGCATCGGATTACGCCAGAAAATGTGATAAATGTCAAAAGCACGCTCGGATTCCAAGGGCCCCACCTACCGAAATAACTCAAATGGTCAGTCCATGGCCGTTTGTAGTATATGGCATTGACATTATTGGTTCTCTGCCTCTAGCCAAAGGTGGTGCGAAGTACGCCATCATAGCAGTTGATTACTTTACCAAGTGGGCGAAAGCTGAACCCCTTGCTACAATCACAACAAAGAAGGTGATTGATGCAGCGCAACCTTCATTTGTCCAAGGTATAAGTCGTAACCGACTTAAAGAAGCAGGTCTACGACTTAAGGAGTCAGGTGAAAAAGGACTACGACTTAAAAGCCTAAGTCGTTCACAAGCTAAAGCTAACAGTCAAGATATAAGTCGTACACGACTTAAGGATGCAGTGATGAGTCGTACAGTGATGAGTCGTTCGGGGTTGATGAGTCGTATACGAGTTAACAGAGCCTATAAGTCGTCCCAGCGACCTAGTATAACTCGGCAGCGAGTTAACTCGAGTTCGCAACCTAACGAAGGCGCTAAGTCGTCCCAGCGACCTAGTATAACTCGGCAACGAGTTAACTCGAGTTCGCGACCTAACGAAGGTGCTAAGTCGTCTGAACGACCTATGGAGCTACGCAGTGAAGAGGCAGAATAATTTGATGAAGTGTTAGGTCGTGAACGACCTAACGAGTCAATGGATAGATCGGTGAAGACTGGAGGCGTGGATCTTCTCTGCCGACTTAATCTCAGCTGTTGATTTCTTAAGTCGTTGATGCCGCCTGTTCTTAAGTCGCACGAAGCCTGGTGCGTTGATTCTACTGCGAGTTAATCTCCACCACTGGTTTCTTTAAGTCGCCGCATGGTTAAGTCGCTGAAGGCAAGTGTTGTAGCTGTTTGTCTTAAGTCGTCCTCGTGTTAGGTCGTAGGTCGTTTTTGACCTAAGTACTTGTAATATTTTTAAGTTTTTTCTGAACTTTGTGTTGTAAGTAGTATACGACTTATGTTAAGTCGGAGATGTTGTTAAGTCGGTTGCCGACTTAGGAGTTGTATTTTTTTTTCTTCTGCTTTGCGTGTTGTAGCCTATAAATAGGCGAGTTGTTTCATTTGTAAAAGGTTGTTGAATATTGAATAAAATTCTCTTTTGATTGCTTTGTGCTTTCATTCAAATTGGTAGTTGAGTGTAATCTCCTATCTCCTCTTTCGGTTAATCGAGTGCGCTCGATTCAACGATTGTAGAAGCCGATTCGCGGAATCAAGTGCGCTTGATCAACGCTTGAAGAATTGAAGATCTTTGAACCCGGTATCGTGCGCGATCAACGAGTTCGAGATAGCTAGAGTTCGGTATCTTCGGATCAACGAATTCGGGCAATTCATCAATCCATCGACTGCTACTTTCACCGATCTACATTATTTTGATTAATCCGCTACGTCAGTTTTGGTATCAGAGCTTGTTCTAACCAATCATAGTTAGATCGAGACTTGGAGCCTATTCAATTTGAAGAGATTTGCCGAGATTGAAGGTTGTTATCACGGCCGAGAGAAGAAGTGTTTGTTCGAAGATTGATTGATCGAATTTGTGTTGGAAGCCGAAACTTTGTCCATCGTGTTCATCGCGATTTGCTATAAAGTGGAAGTTTTCGATTCGTTACATTTTGGATCAAAATCCGGAAAGTGTTTGAATTTGAAGTGTTGAAGAATTTGTGAAGTTTTCGAGTATGCCGCCAAGAAGAGCTAATCGCCACCAAAACGTAGAAGCTTTATATCGAAGAGAAGAGGCTGATGAGATGGAGCAAAGAATCAATGAGAATTTTAGTGAAAAGCTTAACGAAGGAATTGGCCGGTTAGAAAAGCTTATGACGGAGATGAATCAAAATCGGAGAAGGGTTTCACCAGAATCTAACCATGGGGGTAGTAGAGTCTCGCCACATTCCAATCGAGACAGAAGTGTTGAGAATGATCAAGGACGTGGGAGGAACGTGAATGATCGTGAATGGAGGAATGTCGATAGAAGGGAAGAAGGTGGACGACGCAATGGTAGTAGAGATGTTGGTGGACAGAATCGACATCGTTATGCATCTAATTTTGAAGAGGAGTATGATGGTGGTAGTATTCAAGGAAGAGGTCAAGGAAGAAACTATTCTGAGTATGATCACAAATGGGAGTCGGGGATGAAGACAGAAATTCCTGAATTCAAGGGTGGTATGCAAGCAGAGGAGTTTCTAGATTGGGTGGCTAATGTTGAGGAGATTTTTGACTTTAAAGAAGTTCCAGAACATCGTAGAGTGAAGTTGGTTGCTACGAGGCTGAGGGGTAGAGCTTTGGCATGGTGGCAGCAAACCAAGCTTACACGTGAACGAATGGGGAAGTCAAAAGTTGAATCTTGGGAGAAGATGAAGAAGTTGATGAAAGCAACGTTCTTACCTTACAATTATCAATCTTTGATGTATCGACGTTTGCAAAACTTGAGGCAGGGCACAAAGACAGTTAATGACTATGCTGATGAATTCTATCAACTCATTGCAAGGAATGATATTATGGAAACGGAAGAGCAGCTGACATCTAGATTCATTGGGGGATTGAGAATGCAGATTCAGGATATGGTGAATATGTTCGATCCAAGATCTGTAGCGGAAGCACATCAGAAAGCATTGGCTTGGGAGAAGCAGGGTAGACGAGGAGGAGGTGTGTTTACAAATGCCAACAATCCGATGAAGGGAGTTAGTGGAAGTTCGAATGTTTCAAAAGCTGTTGCAAAACCAGTTGTGAAGGAGGTTGAGAAGGCGAAAGTTAACAATGGGTTTAAATGTTACAATTGTCAAGAATTGGGTCATAAAAGCAGTGAGTGTCCAAAGCCAAAGAAGAGAACCATGATTGCAGAAGTTGAGGATGAGGATGGTGATGGGGATTGTTCTAGCCCAGTTGCAGAAGTTGAGGACGAGCAGGATATTGCGTCAGGAGATGAAGGTTGTAATCTAATGCTAAGAAGATCGTGTTTAACACCGAAGCAGGAGGAAGCTAGTTGGTTGAGGAGTAATATCTTTCAGTCAACATGTACTATTCTGGGGAAGGTGTGTAAGTTTGTGATTGACGCAGGAAGCTGTGATAATATTATTTCGACCGAGGCTGTGACAAAGTTGAAATTGAAGACAGAGAAACATCCGAGTCTATACAAGTTAGCATGGTTGAGAAAAGGAGGAGAAGTGAAAGTGGATAGACGAGTTCGTGTACCATTCTCTATTGGGAAGAAATACAAAGATGAAATATGGTGTGATGTAGTAGAGATGGATGTTTGTCATTTATTATTGGGAAGACCATGGCAGTATGATCGGGCAGTACAACATGACGGTCGGACCAATAGCTACAGTTTTATGTTTGAAGGCACGGAGATTATCCTAGTTCCAAAGAAGAGACCACAAGGAGAAAGTAAATCAGAAGAAATCGAAGAGCTGAAAACTTTATTATCTTTGAAGGAGTTTGTGAAGGAAGTAGAGGAGGAACCTGAATTGTTTTTGTTAATTGGGCGAGAGAGCAGTGAAGAGGTTGAAATTCCAGAAGAAGTTAAACCAGTTTTGAAAGAGTTTGACGATGTATTTCCAGAGGAGTTACCGACGGAGTTGCCACCGTTGAGGGATATCCAACATCAGATAGATCTAGTTCCAGGTGCTGTGTTGCCACACCGACCACATTATCGAATGAGTCCGAAGGAACATGAAGAGTTGCGGAGGCAGGTAGAAGAATTGCTTGAACAGGGGCGTGTGCAGGAGAGTTTAAGTCCTTGTGCTGTACCGGCTTTATTGGTACCCAAGAAGGATGGAACGTGGAGGATGTGCACTGACAGTCGAGCATTGAATAAGATCACTGTGAGATATAGATTTCCAATGCCGAGGTTGGATGACTTGTTAGATCAAATAAGTGGAGCTACTATCTTTTCGAAGATTGATTTGAAGAGTGGATATCATCAAATTCGTATCAGACCAGGAGATGAGTGGAAGACTGCTTTTAAAACCAGGGAGGGTCTATACGAATGGTTGGTCATGCCATTTGGTTTATCCAATGCACCAAGTACTTTCATGAGGGTAATGAATCAGATTTTTCGACCGTTCATTGGGAAATTTGTGGTGGTGTATTTCGATGATATTCTAATTTACAGTGGGAGTCCAGAGGAACATTTGAATCATCTTAGAGAAGTGCTGATGGTACTGAGACAAGAACAATTTTATGCTGCTACGAAGAAGTGCGTGTTCATGACGCACAGTGTTTTATTTCTGGGGTATGTTGTTTCAGAGAAAGGAATACAGGTTGACCAAAGTAAAGTTGAGGCGATCAGAAATTGGCCGCAGCCCAAGACGATAACGGAAGTTCGTAGTTTTCATGGGTTGGCTTCATTCTATCGAAGGTTTATACCACACTTTAGTAGTGTGATGGCGCCTGTTACAGATTGCATGAAAGGTAAACAGTTTGCATGGACGGAGGAAGCCGGGGTTGCTTTTGAACGAATCAAAGATCTTTTGACCTCTGCACCAATTCTAGTGCTACCTGATTTTCAGTTGGTGTTTGAACTACATACTGATGCATCCAAGGTTGGGATTGGAGGGGTGTTGAGTCAGAAGGGACGTCCTATTGCATATTTCAGTGAGAAGTTGTCAGGAGCGAAGATGCGATACAGTACATATGATGTGGAGTTTTATGCTGTTGTACAATCTATTAAACACTGGAGACACTATCTATTTCAGAAGGAGTTTGTTCTTTACACTGATCATGAAGCATTGAAGCATTTGCAAGGGCAAGACAAGATTTCAGCGAGACATGCATCGTGGATTGCATATCTGCAATAGTTTACTTTTGTTGTTAAACACAAGTCGGGGGTGACGAATCGTGTGGCTGATGCTTTGAGCAGGAGGAATCATTTGTTGACAACAATGAAGGTTGAAGTGACTGGGTTTGAATTATTGCCGGAGCAGATTGCAAAAGATTCTTATTTCAAGAAATTTATTGAAGGGAACAATGAAAGAAAGACTGATGAGTTTATGTTGGTTGACGGGTTTCTTTTTAAAGGAAGTCGATTATGCATACCGGAGGGTAGTCTGAGAATGAAGATTATCAAAGAGTTACACGAAGAGGGACATGTCGGGAGAGACCGTACCTTACAGCTGATTTCATAGTCCTACTTTTGGCCATCAATGAGGAAAGAGGTGGAAAGATTTGTTGAGAGATGCCATATCTGTCAAGTTTCGAAAGGAACTGCGACTAATGCGGGTTTATATATGCCATTACCGGTACCCACTAAACCATGGGTTGATGTGAGTATGGACTTTGTGTTGGGGTTGCCGAGAACGCAGCGTGGTAATGATTCCATTTATGTGGTGGTTGATCGATTTTCGAAAATGGCACATTTTATTGCTTGTAAGAAGACGGCGGATGCTGTTCATGTTGCTCAATTGTTTTTCAAGGAGATCTATCGACTTCATGGATTGCCAGAATCTATTGTGTCGGATAGAGATACTCGTTTTCTGAGTCATTTTTGGCTAAGTTTGTGGAAAATGGTGGGAACGAAGCTGAAGTTTAGTAGTGCTTATCACCCACAAACGGATGGACAGACTGAGGTGGTCAACAGATCATTGGGAAACTTGTTGAGGTGTCTTGTTCAAGATAATCTGAAGAGTTGGGATGTGAAGTTATGCCAGGTAGAATTTGCTCATAATCATGCTATGAATCGAAGTACTGGGTTCAGTCCATTTCAGATAGTATATTCGAGCTTACCGAAGGGACCGTTGGACTTAACAGTAGTGCCACAATCAAAGAAGACAATTAAGAAAGCTGCTGATTTTGTTGAAGGACTGACGGAGTGTCATAAAATCGTTCAAGAACGATTAGAGAAAGCAAATGAGAAGTATAAGCAGTCTGCAGATTTGAAACGACGAAATGTTGAATTTCAGGAAGGTGATTTAGTTTATGCAGTGTTAACAAAAGACCGTTTTCCAGTAGGCGCTTACAATAAATTGAAAGCACGAAAAATTGGTCCGGTGGAAGTTATGAAACGAATCAATGAAAATGCTTATAAACTGAAGCTGCCAGATGATGTGTATACGTCGGACGTGTTCAATGTTAAACATCTTGTACCATATCACGGGGATGAACTAGCTGATGGAGAAGAACTTACAAATTCAAGGTCGAATTTCTCTCAACCTGGGGAGGATGATGCAGCGCAACCTTCATTTGTCCAAGGTATAAGTCGTAACCGACTTAAAGAAGCAGGTCTACGACTTAAGGAGTCAGGTGAAAAAGGACTACGACTTAAAAGCCTAAGTCGTTCACAAGCTAAAGCTAACAGTCAAGATATAAGTCGTACACGACTTAAGGATGCAGTGATGAGTCGTACAGTGATGAGTCGTTCGGGGTTGATGAGTCGTATACGAGTTAACAGAGCCTATAAGTCGTCCCAGCGACCTAGTATAACTCGGCAGCGAGTTAACTCGAGTTCGCGACCTAACGAAGGCGCTAAGTCGTCCCAGCGACCTAGTATAACTCGGCAGCGAGTTAACTCGAGTTCGCGACCTAACGAAGGTGCTAAGTCGTCTGAACGACCTATGGAGCTACGCAGTGAAGAGGCAGAACAATTTGATGAAGTGTTAGGTCGTGAACGACCTAACGAGTCAATGGATAGATCGGTGAAGACTGGAGGCGTGGATCTTCTCTGCCGACTTAATCTCAGCTGTTGATTTCTTAAGTCGTTGATGCCGCCTGTTCTTAAGTCGCGCGAAGCCTGGTGCGTTGATTCTGCTGCGAGTTAATCTCCACCACTGGTTTCTTTAAGTCGCCGCATGGTTAAGTCGCTGAAGGCAAGTGTTGTAGCTGTCTGTCTTAAGTCGTCCTCGTGTTAGGTCGTAGGTCGTTTCCGACCTAAGTACTTGTAATATTTTTAAGTTTTTTCTGAACTTTGTGTTGTAAGTAGTATACGACTTATGTTAAGTCGGAGATGTTGTTAAGTCGGTTGCCGACTTAGGAGTTGTATTTTTTTTTCTGCTTTGCGTGTTGTAGCCTATAAATAGGCGAGTTGTTTCATTTGTAAAAGGTTGTTGAATATTGAATAAAATTCTCTTTTGATTGCTTTGTGCTTTCATTCAAATTGGTAGTTGAGTGTAATCTCCTATCTCCTCTTTCGGTTAATCGAGTGCGCTCGATTCAACGATTGTAGAAGCCGATTCGCGGAATCAAGTGCGCTTGATCAACGCTTGAAGAATTGAAGATCTTTGAACCCGGTATCGTGCGCGATCAACGAGTTCGAGATAGCTAGAGTTCGGTATCTTCGGATCAACGAATTCGGGCAATTCAGCATTCATCAATCCATCGACTGCTACTTTCACCGATCTACATTGTTTTGATTAATCCGCTGCGTCAGTGATCAACTTTGTAGTGCACAACATCATTTGCCGATTTGGTCCCCCATATACTATCATCACTGATAACGGGACCCAATTCGACAGTGTTGAATTTAAGGATTTCTGTCAACGATTCCACATTCAGAAGAAATTCTCCACAGTCGCACATCCTCAAGCGAATGGACAAGTCGAAGCTGTTAATAAAGTTATAAAGTCTATTTTGAAGAAACGACTAGAAAAGGCCGGAGTCAAGTGGTTCTATGAACTTCCTATGGCTTTATGGGCTTACTGAACAACCCACAAGTCCACGACCGGCCACACTCCATTTTCTTTTTCTTATGGTTCAGAAGCTGTTATTCCAGTCGAATTAGAAGTGCCTTCTCATCGTGTGACATACTATGACCCAAAGACAAATGCTATATTACTTGCCGAATCTCTGGATTAATTGGATGAGAAGCGTGAAGAGGTTGATTTGAGGGTAGCCGCATACCGAAGTCGAGTCGCCCGATTATATAATACCAAGGTTCGACCCCGAACCTTTGAACTCGGCGATCTCATCCTTAAGAGAATTTACCCGGTCCCTTCGCATATGATGCCAACTTGGGAAGGGCTGTATGTTATTGAACGAAAGCTCGGAGACGGTACATTCAAATTATCGACCGTTGACGGTCTCATTCTTCCGAGAGCCGGGAACAGCGAAAGCCTTCGTCGTTACTACACATGAAAGGCTCTGTTTATTTATTCAGTCTATTTTTCATTTGCAATTTGTTTCTGCATTTCGAAATTTGAATTTGTAATAAGGCAACTGATTTTGCCGTATTTTCTTATTTCAGCAATAAAATGCAATCTCTTCGAGCCAGAGCTGTGATTTATTGAATGTGTCATACAACTATCACTATGCACGAAGAGCTAAATTCCACCCGACGGTGGAATTTATTCAAATAGGGAGTGACTGTGATACGACCGGTTACTCGCTAAGTGAAACCCGAGCTTGGGGGCAAATGATCACACTAAAGTCAAAAAAGGATTGATACACGACAATCCTTTAACCAACTCCAGATTCCCAAAGTGTGAACTGGAGTATAAACTTACAAATACGGTTTCTAAGAGGGTGGATCCGTCCACATAACGACCTTGCCCGTATCTTGACCAAGTTTGAGGAGGATGGATCCATCCATCTAACAACCTGGCTTGTTAACTCAGGGTAGATGTGAACCGACCATCCAAGATCCTGATAGATTCGTCGTTCCCGGAGTGCGAACGAAATCCCAAAGCCTGAACAGATGTGACTGACCATCTATCGGCAAACTCCAAGTTCCCAGAGCGCGAACTGGAGGATAAACATCAACTAACTTTGGATTCCTAGAGTGCGAACCGGAGTGTCAACATAAACATCGATTCCAAATTCCTAGAGTGTGAATTGGAGTATAAACGTAAACTCTACATCCCTGGAGAGTTGATTGAAGTTTAAACACAAACCGGATTGGAATCCACTGTCCGTAAAACAACTCTGAGTCCCCAGAGTGCAGTCGGAGTATAAATGCAGATCGGGTGTGACTGACCACCGACATACAGATTCAAATCCCCAGAGTGTGGATGCAATCATCAATAGATGAGCGAGTGCGATTCGACCACTCGAATTTCTTTATTTCAGCATCAATTCGACGATGTTAAGCTCGATGAGTAGAGAGCGGAGTGCAATTGCCACTTGATCTTACAATTCGTCCCTGAAACTGGGGGCAGAACTTAAGCGTCAATCACTGAGTGAGACAGTGCAGCATCGGAGTCCAGCTTGACATTCAGTCATCACTCATAATCGTGATTTCAGGACTTAACGACTAAACTTGGTTCCAATCCAAAGGTCGAAACTCAAAAAATATACTGGACTGGAGTTCAAATGCTGAAACACTTAAGCAAATAAACGAAAATTGAGTTAAAGACAAAATGGAATTTTATTTCAACTATTTGTGGAATAAAACTAAGTACAAGTTTATCACAAAAATCCTACTAGCAGGGGCTGAACCTGAATCTATACATGGCCAACGAAAGCTAAAGAAATTCCTATCAACTCAGAAACGAGCCGAAGAGACGTATCTACTCTTTTTTCTTCTTCGGTTTCCTCTTCGGTGTGGACCCGCTGGAGCTCTCACTCGGTTTTCTTTTTGAACCCTTTCTTTTCGGCGACCGATCTCCAGTCGGGGGTATTATATCAACATCCTCCTCCGAAGTCAAATGTATCGGAGGGATAGGATCAGCAGAAGGAGGTATGGAAAAGGGGCTGGACCAGGTCCAGCCATTCCACTGCCAAAACCACTGCCCCCTACGGCTGCCTCCATTTCTGCGTTAATTTCAGCTATAACTTCCTCCTCATGAAGTGTTTGCGCGTCGCTGGAGACTCCCGTAGTTGGGGCCGAGGGACTTGTCATTGGAACGCTTCTACCCATAACAAACGTCAAGTCTATAAAAGGGTCACTGTGATGACCGAGGAGTTCCTCCATCATCTGCTTATCAAAAATAAGTGTGCTCCCCTGCGCTCCACCAGTCGGTGTCGTGGTCGTTGTGGTGGTCGCTTCACTTATAATGGCCTCCTGCATATGATTTGGTTCTTGGGTTGCAGGAGGCACGACTGGTGTAGCTTCAATCACTAGATAAAAGCAAAAGAAGAACTGTTAATAATCACTTCATGTACGCTCCCGGTTTGGGACAAACATAGAAAATGTTCAGAGTACCTTCCTCAGTTTGACTCGTGAGTGACTGGACGACTTTAGAGATTTGCTCGCTAGTTTGAGATAGCTACGGCTGATCCGGGTTGTAAGCAGGAATATATTGAGAATCAACCGCGAAAGTTGGTTCAAGCTGAGTCGGCACAATAGTTTCAAGACTTGTATCATGGTGCTCGACACCAGAGCGTTCTCCAACTTCCAAATGTTGAGCGCCGAGCTTCTCCTTCTCGTATGAGATCATTATATCGTGGAGAATTTTCCGCTCATCTTCATTCAGCATTCGGTTTTCAAGCTCAAATTCAACAACTGATTCACCGTGATGCGCAGCCTTTTCATCTCCTATTAAGTGGCCCTAGGCGTTGTATAGATGTGTCGAATAATTATCAAGCCAGGCTATGTTCCTATGCTTCAAGACGTTGGCATTATAGGTAATGTGTAGATCCTCAATATCAGCCTCTAGCCTGGCCTTCGCCATCTTAACCTCATCTTCAACCTTAGCCTTCACTTCCCTGACCTTAGCCGTTACCGCATCCCGTTCGCCCCGAAGCACTACGGCCTGCTAACATGCCTCCGGAGCTGCTCTATTTGCATCATCCTTCTCCTTGGTGATTTCATAAAACTTGGCTTTGAGCTCATTAAGTTCTTTCAGAGCAGCGTCCCGTTCGGCTGTAACAGTGGTGTTTCGATGGCCCATCTGCTCCACCAAAGCGAAATGCGTCTATCGCATTCTTTCCATGGACTGAGTCGCCTCATCAGCTTTTTGGGTGTCCTCTATTTCAAATTTCCGAGAAGACTCAGCTTCATCATTAAGCACTTTAATAATATGGTCTTTCTGGGCTAGATTAGTTTCTAACATCTCAATCATCTTCGCCCGTTCGAAAGCCACCGCAGAGACCTTTTCAGCAGTCTTCATCCATTCCCTATATTAGCTATATACATCGTGAATGTAGTGTGCATGGTCTGTTCAGCCTCAAAGGGAATTTTCTTCAAATGTGGGGGAAAAATAAAGCCGTCAAAGCAAATATTGGGAAAGTCTTTCTTCAGCTGGGCGATTTTGATCGCCCCTTCACCCGTAGGCTCAGTAATGGCCTGTTCGGTAATAGTGGGAGCTATAGCTTCGGTCCTGCGGTGTTGAGACTCAGACCTCGGAGCGTGAGAAGATGGTTTTTGGCGTGGAGGCTCCGGGGGATGTGTGCCGTGAGTAGAAGGTTGTGTAGGGAGTCGAGGGGGTGGAGAACGCGATCGAGATCGATATCTATAGTCCATATCCCTATCTCTATCACTCTCATAACGATCTTGGCTGGAGTAACCGCGATCGCGGTTTCTATCATCCTCCCTCCAGCGGGACTCATAATACGAACTCGATGATTGGCGTGCTGAACGGAGACCGCCGAGCATAGAATCTCGCCTATTCATCGTATCTACAAAGTAAAAGAAAAATGGAGTTAATATTTTCTCGAAGTAGACAACTTAAGGCTGGAAACCGTGTAGTGCCGTGAAGTGTATGTGTGTGCAACCCCCCGACCAACCGGTAATGTCGGCCACGCTTGTGGGAAGAGACTCGCTTAAGTCTAGAGTACTTTGGAGCTCCTCCAATCTAGTGTCATGTTGAAGTGACAAGAAGTCCAGAACTGGAATATCAGCAAGTCCTACAAAAAGATTCTCTACTGGCGAGGGAGGAGCCTCTGAAATTCTAATGCCGGAGGCTGGCAGGGACACAACTACAGATTTCCATCTCGAAGATTTATGACGTTTGTGTGCAACTGCCTTGCCTTTTCTACTTCCTTCTAAACCCTGAAAGTTGTCAAAAGGCCCGGCCAAGGGTTCGTCGTTCGTAGGCGTGTGTTCTTCATCACCTTCCTCATCAATTACGACCCCTGGCGCTTTGCGCTTTAACCGCTTCGTCGGGGCTGCCCTAAACACTCCTTCAAGTCTTATGCTTTGTTTTCATTCGATCAGCCCAACGATCCTCAAGTTTCTGTATGTTAGCACCGAGTCAAAATCTCTCATTTCATTCGGCACTTCTTAGAGAATTCGCACTATTTCTTTGAAGTAAGCGCCTTCTGGTCGCAGAATTCCAGCTGTAAAGAAAATACGATATTAATTTCAACATCGACTGCAGCTATCTCGTTAACTACTGAAATAAGTGCAGCACTTACGTTTGGCTAACCATCGACTGGCAAACCCCGGTGGGCATCAAACATAGAACCGTTAAGTTTTGAAGTAGCTAAATCTGGTCAGGACATCAGTCACAACTTAGCAGTTCCGGACCGCCTCTAAGAACATGAAGGAAGGACTATCTCCCCGACTCTTAACATTAAAAAGGTATCTAATTTCGATCGGAGTTAGGGGTCGGAAAAGATGCTCCATGAACACAATGAATAGGCTGTTCAGCAGCGCATATCCATTAGGATGTAATTGCGAGAGGGCAATTCCAAAGAAAGCTAGAACTTCTCTGATATATTGATTGAAAGGAGGAAGCGTCCCGGCTGTACACGAATGTCGATTGAAAGCAGTAAACCCTTCCGGGGGAGCATGTGGTCTGTCATTCGATCCCGGTAATAAGACATCACCCAACGGCAGACCGTGCCTTAGACATATCTGTCCCAGCATATCTTCGAGGACGTTGGATGGCACAGAATCTTGTGGGTTCATGACAAACCTGGCACCAGGCAGCTCATCCGGAGCTGGATCTATAACTTCGGCCGCGATGACCGGAATCTCTATGACTAAAGGAGATGAACTCTGAAGCTCCTCCTGTTGTGAGCTTGTAGACTCCATAACTAATCAACTTATTAAAAACCATCATTAGATGATACTAAGCCAGTGTGTTCCCCAGTATGAAGTGCGTGGATGTGTTGTGTAGTGCAATGCTACATGATACTTGAGAAATTCTACAGAGTTTGAAAAAATATTAGAATGACGAGACTTCGGAATTCAACTGGAGTGACCGTCATCGCTGACCGTCACAGCCATGTCATCCAGACTTTGGAGACCGATTCAAGTTGAGGGTAATTAAATTTTTTCAAGTTACAGTTCCACCGACAAGCTTCGATGATAGTCAAATATGCAGTTTAATGGTCAAGTCCAATTATGCAAGGTCAAAGCTCGTCGGAGTCGAATGTTCGATTATGCAAGATTTCGTATCCATCATGGTTCAGACTTGGATCGATCACCAGAACCCCCATTCGTATCGATTGTTTAGGAAAAGAATTCGTATCGATCACCTTAAGGCAAGTTCGTATCGATCCAAAACCCTTTACTTCGTATCGATCACAGACCGCGTCTCCATATCGATCGGCGGAACCAGCGCTTCATATCGATCACAAAGTTAATTTTTTGTATCGATTACTATGGATCGATACGAACCCCTACTGTCTCCAATCGATATGAAGCCGCTCCCTTCCTCGATATGAATCTCCACTATTTTCAATCGATACAAACTTCGATTAGTTTTCGATCGATACGAATCACTCCTCCTCAACCGATACGAGCGATCCTTTCGTATCCATCCATCCTTCTTCTCCAAACAGCACAAATGCCATTCCGTCCTCCTTCAACCATGCTCTCGTCTAACTCCGACCTCATCATTACCAGGACTAGTCACGACTATGAGTGGATTAGCGGTCAAACCCGAGTCTCATCATTCTTAATATAAAGTTATTGAACAATTACATAATTTAAAGATTTGGGTCGAACAAATTAAAGAGTTGCGTTAATTTGGAAATGAGGGCAATTCCTATTTCTCGGTCTTTTTAGTCGATACGAAGACAAGCTGGAAAGTAAAAGAAGATGAAAAATTGGCTAAGTACAGAACGTATTTATTTGGATACGAAACCAAGAAGAAAAAATGATTCATCTCCCAGTCATTTTGACCGATTTCAACAGGTTTCTCCTCAAATCGATACGAAGAGGGCTATTCGTATCCATCAATTCGAGTCTTATCAGTTCGAAACTTACAACGAAGCCTTACATGAACCACTGGATTCCACCGATACGAAATGCGTATTTTGTATCCACTGTTTCGAGCCTACAGAAATTGGAGTCCATCTGAAATGCATCGATACGATCTACTTTATTCATATCCATCAACGTATAGCTCGTAAAGACTCGTATCCACCAATACGAATAATACTCGAAGGACCAGCTGGACTATTCGTATCCATCATAAGTCCCTCGATACGAAGATCATTGCAAAATAAAATCTGGACCATTCAACTCTATCGATACGAAATCTACATGCATTCATCCCGAATCGATCCAGGAGAGGATCGATACAAAGGGACACTCCAAAACAATCGTCAAGCATTGTTAAAAATCAAATTTCACATTGATTCAGGAGAGGGTCAATACGGAATTCGATATATATATGAAAAAAAAACCTGACAACGACTCATGAACGTACGAACGTTAACGGGAATCCGACTAACCTACATTCATGTATAATGGACTAACATCCAATCTTTAAAATTGGCAGGAGTTGAATACTTGTTTGGTGACGATTACAACAACAAACGACAGATGACTATCATACAGTACATGATACAACAATTGGCAGTCTACAGTTCATGATTTATGTTTCTATGGATCAATCAAAGGTCACAACTTTCGACGAGAAAGACAACAACCGTTTAACAAGTCAGATGGAACTTTTCAGAATGAAGATTGCAGCTTTTCAAAGCACGTCGTGTTCTCACAAGACGTACATTGGGGGGAAAATGTTATCCCGCCATTTGGAAAGCTCGTGACACCAAGAACTTAACCGGAAACAAAGAACGTTTCATCCCGAAGTTCGTTTATATACAGGCTCACTATGAATATCGACGAATTTTGTCCAAATCCGGATCAAGCTATAATTAACATGACGCGACATGCAAATCTATGGAAACCTACGTTCCAAATTTCAAGTCAATCCAAGGTCATATGCTCAAGATATGATCGATGCAAACCAAGGGAATCAATCGTTCGTCTCCATCTGTTCGCCTCCATTCGTTCGTCTCCATTTGTTCATCTCCATCTGTTCGCATCCATCAAGCTTCATCTGTTCGTATCCATCAATTGTCTGTTGTTCGTATCCATCATGTACACTCAACTTCATATCCATCAATTGGAGTCAATTCATATCGATCCCAATTGCACAGCTCTTATCGATCGATCAATGATCGATACGAGTAAAACATCAAACGATCGATACGGAATGGCCCCCAGCTATCGATACGAAGTAATCCATTAAGCGATCAGTACGAACATAACAATGACCATCGATACAAACAAGGCAGAGCTGATCGATACGAACAAGGCCGAAATGCATTGATACAAACAAGATACACTCCAATGAAAGACTTAGTCACTCGGCATGGAAAGTGGATCGATCCGAGGAGTTAGCGCCACGTCAACTTTTGAGCACGTGCACAAAAATCGATACGAACAGATCGATGCGAACGATATCGATATGAATTCGACATCCTAGAGAAAACACAAGTTTGCATCGATCATAACTCACAATCTACAAGTCCAAATGCTACCAAATTTTCACAGAAGCTTGCGTACATCCTCAGCAACACTCACAATCGATCCCAACTCAATTGGATGATGTTTTGATCGATACGAATCTCGTTTGTATCGATCCCAGATCATGTGCAAATCACATGGGATCGATCGTGTAGGCCCACCAACGTGAGGGAAGAGGTCTTCCGAGATCTAAGCGAGATATTTGCAGCCTACGCCTATAAATAGCAGCCCAGAACCTACAGAAAAGGGACTTTTTGGGCTCTTTGTCATCCAGACTCTGCCGATACCATTGTTGCACTCGAAAATCACTATTGTACTCAAAATTTACTGTTGTAATCCGCTGTAACCAACAAGCAAAATTTAATAAAAGTCGATCGTTTAATAGTGGACGTAGGCAACACGCCGAACCACTCTAAAGCTCTATGTTCTTTTGCTGTTTTTCTGATTATCTCTGGAGTGTTTGTTAGATAATCCTCTTTTTACATTTACTTTCTTCATTTTATCTCTTCAAACACTTCCGAAGAGTGTTGTGCCAAATTTTGGTACCAACAAATATATAGTTTTAAGAAATGATTCATGTACTGTAATATATGTTAATTATATAGAAGTTTACATCAGTGTACATTTATATCTAATATATATATTTTATATAAGTTATATATAGATACTGTTTTTTCATATATATATATATATAGACAAGTATACTTGAGTATAGGTTTGAATAAACGCATATAGAGATTTATTGTATAGGTGTTTAAAATCAGTTTGTTATACAAAAATTTGTATAAGTGATATATATATCCATATATAATCTGTTGTATATTGGTTTATATATGCTATGTATGATTTGTTTTGAGTCTACATATCAGGGTAAAGTTATACTAATTTTATTATAAAACATTGATTTTTAAAGATATAGTATGTATGTAAGCTGTATATATGTTTAAATATTGGTTTATCTAGGTATATGTGAATTTGGTTTTGAGATATATATATATATATATATATATATATATATATATTTGTGTGTGTGTGTATAGATTTTGATTTTTTATATGTATGTGTTTTAAATTTAATATTGGTTTTATAATAAATATGGATCTTAATGTATGATATGTTAGTTTATATTAGTTTTAAAATATTGACTTTAAGAAAAAAAGGAATAATAATAATAATAGTATATATATTTTCCATTTATATCAAGATTGATTTGTTCTCATCGATTCCTATCTATCAACTTTGTCCGTCAAATCCATGTTCAGCTTACTTCGCTTTGAGATTGTTGTTTGGATTGATCGATTGTCTAGAATCGTGATCCAATTCATAGCTTATTGTGTATCAAATTCCTCTTGCCTCGGAAGGTGAGCAATCACTCACGATTAACGTCCTTATTGGATTTCACTTGAAACGACAATTAAAATATGCTGCTAAATTGAACTGTTAATTTTATAATTGCTATATATGATATGCTATCATATGTAATTGTTCACCTGTGAGATATGACACCATATCTTGTTGTTTACATTTTCTTTTTACTTTATCACTGATGATATATGCCTGTTGTTGAAATGTTATATTATTTCTCACTCTGCAAGTTCCCCGTTTGTATAAAATTCCCGATGGGTTGAAATGATACATACCCGAACGATTTTGTAGAATAGAGGAAAATCGTTATAGGTTGAAATGATAAACCCAAGTGATTTTCATTGATTTGAATTTTGGGATTTCGGGTTGAAATGATATATACCCGTAGATATTTAAATTACGGATTGAAATGTTAAATATCTGTATCACCTGACCATAGGATAGAAAATTATATACGGACACCGTTGGTCTATATTTTGAAAAATGATTTCTAAAGTTTTGAAAGGAAATATATGGTTTTAATCAATATTGATTTTAAAATATAATGTATATATAGGTTATTTTATATTTGTATAAATCTAGATCTTTTAAATAATATGTTTTGGGAATTTTAATTTATAAGTTAGTTTTGAAAATCAAATTTTAAGATTTTTCTTATAATTTTATTATTTTAAAAATAGATTTAATAAAAATAAATTTAATAATAAGATTTAATTTAAATAAAAATTTAACTTAATTGGTTTATAATATGTTTAAATGTCTATTTAAATTTATATTAATATTTTAAAATGGATTTTTAACTTTAATAATAAAGGTTGGGAAGAAAAATAAAGTGTTGACTCAAAATTTAAATTGGTTAATAATTGAATTTACATAAGAACTTATTTGAACTTATTGATTTTGAGATTTTGAAAATATGATTTATAACTTGATTTGATGAATATTCTCAAATTTAATTAAAATTGAGACTGGATATTAAATATTGATTTAAATGTATAAATTAGTATTTTTATAAATTATTATCAAACGACTAAGTGAATACTTTCCAATTTGAATAAAATTAAAGTTAAATGTTGAAATATAGATGAAACTTTTATTGTAGATGCTTGAATATTTAAACTTGAATCATATTTGAATTGAAGTGATAGTTCACACTTGGATTTGAAATCGATATAAATTGAAATGGTTTATTGAGAAATTGAACTAATCTTTGACCTTTAAATTGAAATGTTTAAACTAGAATTGACTTAAATTGAATTTCAGAATTTAAGATGATTTGAATTGACTTATGAAATTGGAGAAAACTATTTTTATTAGATAAATTATTTTTATATATAAACTATTTCAATTTATAACTAGTTTAAATATATATACTATTTTAAATATCTAAACTATTTAAGTTGGAAGTATTATGTTTCCAAAGTGTTATGATTTCCAAAGTGTTATGATTTCCAAAGTGTTATGATCTCAAAAGTGTTATGATTTCCAAAGTGTTATGATCTCAAAAGTGTTGTGATTTCAAAAGTGTTACGATTTTGGAAATGAATATTATTTAAAGTGAATAATGATATCGAATTGATATTTGTTAACTCCTATTTTCGAGCGACCTAAAACTCCACGACTTAAAACTCTGTGACCTAAGGGACTTCACGACCTAAGAGCTTAGCGATCTACGACCTAGGAAGTGACACGACCTAACAGCTTATAAAGGGCAGCGACGTAAAGACTTCTGAATGTGACGACCTAGCAACCTCACGACCTAACGACCTAAGAGACTTCGCGACCTAACTTCATAAAGGACCTACTACTTAAAGAAGCAAGCGACCTAACTGGTTCAAAAGGCAGCACGACCTACGACCTACCTTAGGTTGCTCACGACCTATCTCCACTACCCAGTTTACACAAGCCAACATAACTCCTTGTGCCGCTTTCCTTTAAGTCGCCCACGACTTACCAGCCCACTAGGTCGCCAACGACTTAGTACCTTCCTTAACCAGTCCACGACCTAAAAGCGACCTACGACCTAACTCCTGAAGCGGCTCAGCGACTTAATAACCTAACGAGCTAAAAGAAAAGAAAGGGTGCACGACTTATCTTAGGTCGCTCACGACCTATCTTAGTTCGCTTACGACTTACCACTTCAGAGGAAACCGAGTACAGCTCCATCAGACCAACTTCCTAAGTCGCGAGTGGATCACGACCTACCTTAGGTCGCTCGCGACCTACGACCTAACTTAGGTCGTACACGACCTAACTTAGGTCGTACACGACCTAAGACTTGCCAGAATTTCCGTCCAGAATCAACTCCTATAAATACCCCCCTAACTCCAACGGCAAAAGGACTTTTGGCCGACCATTTTCTGAAGCACTGTCACTCTGCCGAATTCTCAACTCATCCACCATTTGAAGAACTCAAATCACTCAAGACATTACAACAAGCTTTGAGAGAAATCTACCGCATTCAACATGAATTCGAGGAGATCTTCAACATCAAAGCTTGAGCTAATAGTCTAAAGTGTTTAGGAATCGAAATATATTGTATTTTTGAAGAGCATTGTATCATTTTGTAACCAGAATCAGCAATAAAAGACTATAAAGTGGACGTAGGCTCAATTACGGGCCGAACCACTATAAATCTGTTGTTCCTTTACCATATTTCTGCTATTTCCAGCTTATATTCTGTTCCCGTACCAACGGGTGGTACTTTCACATTGTTATTACACACACTGGGTGTTAGCGTTCAACTTTCTACGTTAACATTTTGGTGCTTTCACTGAGAATTGAACTCAGGAATATTCTCACCATTGCTTCGCAAGAGTTTGTTGAAAGAGTCTCTCTAAAGACCAGAAGTTTATCTGAAATCATGGCTCCTGGAAGAAAGGGTAGATCTACCAGATCCGGAAATGCTCATGAGGGAACCTCCGCTTCCCCAACAGCAAATCAGGCAACTCCTACCGTTGGAGTAACAAGGGCAGAATTAGACGACGCAATGTCGGGATTATATCAGCAAATTGAAGCTCAAAACGCTTTAATGATGGATAGATTAAACGCTCTACTTGGGGCAAGTCAACGACCAGAAAACAATGAAACAGTCTTCACTGAAGATGCTCATAATTCCCAGGAGAAAGATATTCCTCAAAGAGCAGCTGGCACCGCCGAAATGTCACCTTTCCAAGCTGAAGGTCCAAGGCCGCAGCCAACTTTTTGCGAGCATTTGCCCAGGCAAACTTCTGAAAAAATGGCTGATTTCTGCCCAGCAATCACTCTGAACAATGAAGAATATCTATCAGGAATGGTTCACCGAATCATGAAAGAGAGCATGCTGAGGGAAGAAAATGAGAGTGATTGGGGATTTGCACCAAGCAGAACTCCGTTTACCGAAAGGATCCTGAAAGCAGAGTTTCCAAGAAAATTTGTACCTCCTACTATCTTGGCTTATCGAGGGACAAGCGACCCTAATCATTTCCTATACAAGTACGATTGGCATATGACCGGTGCAAGGGCATCAAATGAGATAAAATGCCGATACTTTCCAGTGTACTTGGATGGAGTGGCCCTACTTTGGTTCACAAAGCTACCAGTTCGGTCCATAGATCAATTATCTGATTTAACTCGAAAATTCCAGGATCAGTTCAGGTTGTATGCTTCAAGAGCTAAGGATATGATGTCACTATCTAATCTTGAACAAGTTCCCGGAGAATCTATTAAATCTTTCTTGAACCGTTTCAATATAGCCCTAGCCGAAGTGGATAATGCAGAACCCCGTATGATCCTGACTTACCTGGTGCGAGCCATCAACCAATCAAGTGAATTCGGAAGATGGTTAAAAATGAAGGAGCCAAACTCACTTGAGAAATTCTATAAAAAGGCCGACGAATTCATGCATCTAGAAAGCCTTCATATGCCAGCAAAAGCAGTTGTTGCCGAAGTCAAGAATAACGATGTTGCCTCTAACATAAGAGAATCGGGAAACCAGAAAAGGGAAAATGACGGAGAAAAGAAGCAGGGAAATGAGAAGAAACCTCGCCGCTTTAATTCTTCAGATTTCACTCCCTTGACTGACACACCGGGAAATATCTTTTTTGTGACAAAAGATGTTGTCAAGTATCCTAAACAACCTGAGATGGGGAGAGGTGCAGTACGTAATGGGAAATTCTGTCGATTCCACAATCAACCTGGCCATGATACTGACCAATGTCGCCAATTAAAGAATGTGATTGAAGAGTTGCTGAAACAGGGTAAACTGCAGCAATATGTGAAAAACAACAGAGTCGACCCAACCTCATCCACTCAGGGGCAACAACATCCTGTCCATCGATCTGGCTCTGACAACAACACTGCAGTGCAAGATTCCGAAAAGCTTGTCATTAATGTTGTCACAGGGGGTCCTTACCCAGCAGGCAGGGATTGGGACGACTGCTAACTACCCACAAGACTGCAGCTAGGGCATCCTCCAATCTCTCTGACATATGAATCCAAAAAACTATAAGTCAAATGGAAATTCAATCCGGTGATTCAGAAACAAAAATCGCTTGCATCCAATTTTTACTTAACAGCTTTGCTTAAATTTGTAAAAATGATGTCAGATGTATAACTCTCGTATTGTAAACCACTGAGAAATCAGTGTGAATCAATAATAAAGAATATAAAATCTTGTGTTCTCTAATGCTATATAATGCCTGTTTCATTTCGATATGCAAATATCTTAAATATATTGCTAAAATGTTGATTTAATATTTCAGGCTACCAAAGCAAAGCTTACTTATTCAACACGTCACAAGACTCGGCGATTACCATAAATCACTCAACAACAAAGTACATTTCTCTGGCAGAAAGCAAGCAATTTGCAAAAGAATGGGGCATGTACTTGAAGTGATAACAAGGAGTCACTAAGGAGCAGATGGTGAAAGAACACAAGCAACAATTGCTACTCTTCGGAGTCCAAACAGAAAGACCTCTACGGAGGCACAAGCCCTCTTCGGAGGCACGCCAAAAAATGGAAGTTCTCTTCTCAACAAAGAGGTTGGTGGAACCAGAAGACGCAGGATCTTTGTTAACTAGTTGCGACCGTTTGTGCAAGCGAACGTCCAATTAAGTAACTTACGTCCGCCCCATGGATCCATTTAACTGTGAGAAAGTAACTTCCAATCAATCAAATAAAGACTTCTCCGGAAGCACAAGACTTCTCCGGAAGCACAAGACTTCTCTGGAAACACAAGACTTCTCCGAAAGCACAAGACTTCTCCGGAAGCACAAAACCTCTCCGGAGGCACGAGGCTAATCTTCGGAGTCCATGCTACTCCACAGATTCCCAAATGCTAATCTTCGGAGTCCATGCTACTCCACATATTCTAAAATGCTAATCTTCGGAGTCCATGCTACTCCACAGATTCAAAAATGCTAATCTTCGGAGTCCATGTTACTTCACAGATTCTAAAATGCTAATCTTCGGAGTCCATGCTACTCCACAGATTCCACAACGCTACTCCTCAAAAAATGCCAAAAAGCCCTCCTCAGAGGCACACTTCAACTCTCAAGGAAGACCTACTTGTTCACCTTGAAAAATTCATCCCCAGAAATTGAAGTGCTAAGTAAAATCCTATTTAGAGTCCCACTTTACCGCATGGGAGAATTCACTTCTCAAAAGCATGAAGTGACCATCTCCGAAGGTTGAAGCGTTAAAATTTCTCCAAAAAATGAGACACGCTCCATTTAAGTAGAATAATTGTTTCCTCAAAGACGGAATAGTTATTCTCCAAAAATAAGAGTACAACTCTCGCCAAAGCAAAAAGATATCGCAATGCACTTGTGGTATAGGGGAACTATCATACAATACAACTACAACAATAAAAGTAGTATTCAAGCAACATACCACAAGCACATTGCAATTCACGCGGAAAAAAATGTGGAATAAATGCATTCTCAAACACAGACAAAAAGTTTGTACAAATAAAAAGAACCACTTATTCTACACTAAATGAGAAATAAATGCATTCTTACGTATACAAGAATTCGTGCAAGTAAAAGAATTATTTTATTCAATACTGTGAAAATTCTTTACATATGCAGATCTCAAAAAAAAGAAGGGACCGGTACCAGCACAATCTCCGGTCAATACAAGCAAAAAGCAAAAAGAAAATAAAATCAACCTCATTTCTCCTTCTTCCCACCTTTGGAGCTTTTACCCGGCCTAATGATTAGTTTCTGAGGCCGCTGTGAACGAGTCGAGGAGGAAGGAGAAAGAGGAGCAGTTGGATCTTCTTCAACATTTTCTTCATCAGCCAAAGTGCTCTTCTTCTTCTTCTTCATTGCACGTTTCCTAAAAGTGTGAAGTGTTGTGCAAAACTAATACAATAACAAGCAAATATAACTGAGATCAAGTTAGTTGACATTTGTCGATTATAAAATTTCAAGACTTGTTATCTTAAGTCCAAATACAGTGCTGTGTTGATGCAAACAAATCAGCTTTAATTGATTATTTCAGCTTTGCTTTAATACTTCACTTGAATTTGTTGTTTCACAGCATTTCACTCACAAAGTTCATTTAAGTTGATTATTCTTTATCGGCTAATCTGTCATTTGATATGGGCAGTCAATGGTAGTATATTCGTCCTAGTTTTCTGCAAATATTGTGTTTAAACAGGTTATTAACATTAAAGTTAAAACGATCTGCAAAAAGTGCAACATAGTTCAAGCTCGAATTCAGTCAAATTCTGCTCAGATTTTACAAGTGTTAGGTCGTTCAGTGACCTAGTATAAGTCGAAGCCTCCTTAGGTCAAACTGTACAAATCAAAAAGTTCAAGGCAAGGCAAATTTATCAAGTCCTAACTCGGTTGCGACCTAGAGCTTATGCCGTAGAAATTAGGTCGGTCAATTGTTAAGTTGTTTTGTTCAAAGCTCAATCAGGTCCAAATGGTTCAAGTCCTAGGTTGCTTACGACCTAGCATAGGTCAGAGATGTTCTGCTTCATATAGGTCGCAGGAAATATTATAAGTGTCAGCTCGGCCGCGACCTAAGGGTTAAGTCGCAGAAGATTGTTCAGCATTACTTAGGTCGCAAGAATCTCAACATGACCTAATTCTTAGGTCGCTTAGATCTGATAGGTCGCTGACTTCCTCTCCACGCAATCACCTACTAGATCAGATAACCCAATAATGCCACTACAAAGAAATCTGTCGCCCTCTTCGTGAATTTCATTCATCTCCACAAACCATCAAACCACCCAAAAAATTGATTCCAAATCCCTCCGATCCATTGTAAATGTTACCGTGCCTTCATGAATCACAACATCATTTCAAACGACGACCAAGAATCGATTGAGATGATCATCCAAAATGAAGCACGACACATGAAGTTGGACTTGGGTCGAAAAACATGGATTCACAGTTGAGCAGCGTTTATGATGGAATAGAGATCGAATTCACTTACTTATTATGTTGGTAGGGAAGAATCGACGACTAAATGGATTGAATTCGCCTTTAGAAGTTCGGAAATTCATCAATGGCAGTGGAGATCAGAGCAGTAAGGTAGGGAGGAAGGAGCGACCTAACAGTTGATATAGGGCAAGAAGGAGACGAATGGGCGCACGAATTAACATGTGTTTTTAGGTCGCTCACGACCTGGCAAAGTTAAGTCGAAGCACACGACCTATGACATTGGCCTGTACTTCGAGGGGCAAATGTTAAATCCTATTTTCGAGTGACCTAAAACTCCACGACCTAAAACTCTGCGACCTAAGGGACTTCATGATCTAAGAGCTTAGCGATCTACGACCTAGGAAGTGACACGACCTAACCGCTTATAAAGGGCAGCGACCTAAAGACTTCTGAATGTGACGACCTAGCAACCTCATGACCTAACGACCTAAGAGATTCGCGACCTAACTTCGTAAAGGACCTACTACTTAAAGAAGCAATCGAACTAACTGGTTCAAAAGGCAGCACGACCTACGACCTACCTTAGATCGCTTACAACCTATCTCCACTACCCAGTTTACACAAGCCAACATAACTCCTTGTGCCGCTTTCCTTTAAGTCGCCCACGACTTACCAGCCCACTAGGTCGCCAACGACTTAGTACCTTCCTTAACCAGTCCACGACCTAAAAGCGACCTACGACCTAACTCCTGAAGCGGCTCAGCGACTTAATAACCTAACGAGCTAAAAGAAAAGAAAGGGTGCACGACTTATCTTAGGTCGCTCACGACCTATCTTAGGTCGCTTACGACTTACCACTTCAGAGGAAACCGAGTACAACTCCATCAGACCAACTTCCTAAGTCGCGAGTGGATCATGACCTACCTTAGGTCGCTCGCGACCTACGACCTAATATAGGTCGTACACGACCTAAGACTTGGCAGAATTTCCATCTAGAATCAACTCCTATAAATAACCCCCTAACTCCAACGGCAAAAGGACTTTTGGCCGACCATTTTCTGAAGCACTATCACTCTGCCGAATTCTCAACTCATCCACCGTTTGAAGAACTCTAATCACTCAAGACATTACAACAAGCTTTGAGAGAAATCTACCGCATTCAACATAAATTCGAGGAGATCGTCAACATCGAAGCTTGAGCTAATAGTCTAAAGTGTTTAGGAATCGAAATATATTGTATTTTTGAAGAGCATTGTATCATTTTGTAACCAGAATCAGCAATAAAAGACTATAAAGTGGACGTAGGCTCAATTACGGGCCGAACCACTATAAATCTGTTGTTCCTTTACCATTTTTCTGCTATTTCCAGTTTATATTCTGTTCCCGTACCAACGGGTGGTGCTTTCACATTGTTATTACACACACTGGGTGTTAGCGTTCAACTTTCTGCGTTAACAATATTGTTTTGAAATGAATATGATATTTTGATACGAAGTATGAACTATTTGAAATGGAATGACCACGGTGTGAAATAAGCATTTGGTTGTTAAAGAGACCGGGAACAGATATTGTCATACTCTCTGCCAATACTGAAAACCACTTTAACAACTGTGTACGTGGTGGGGATTTCATAATGAAGTAGGATGGTTTGGTGGCGATTCTATATATGGTATTTATGTAGCCCTGACTCCCGTGAGTCAGCTTGATGCGGCTAAAACAGGAGCCACGCCGGACCAAGTGAGGTCATTCCTCCGATCGGGCACATTTCTTCGATACCATTCTATTGCTTTTGTGATTTGATTGGGTGCACCCTTTAATTTGGGAGTATGTCACGAGGTGGGCGGTAGTAGCTGCTATGCGTTACGACCAGTCCGGATACACAAACAGTATATCTACCCTGGCATTGCCTCGAGTGCCTTGTCGCATGCCCTATCGCGCCTTCTATGAGTTTGGTTTGTACCATACCTATGGAGTGCCCTCTGATAGCCCTCTAGTTTACGGAGGAATTACGGTACTGTATAGACTATGGGAGAATATAAAAATGTGTTAAGGAGGATATGGGTAACGCCTTAACGCTATTTTAATACTTTTACTTTACTATAGACATATTATAATAGCGTATTGTACTACATAGTAGATAGTTCAACGGATCTTTAGAGGATGGAAATCCCAAACATCCTTTAAGTTACTTGTATTTCAGTTGACATTTCACTTGAGTTGAATTTATTAATATAAGAATGTTAATCCTGACTCGAGTGTTTTGTGTTTTGCTTTACGCTCGGGTCAGACTGAGTGTTACAGCATTTGAGACTCACCTTTGGAGCTTTGGAGCTTTGCTTGAGGATCCATCTATATCTATTCAGCTTTCAGCTATCCAGTTGTTTTGTTCAGACTTGTCATCTTTGTGTATTCGAGACTAGACTGCATTTGTGATATTCTATTGTATTTAATTTCAAACTCTGTTGCTTTTTTTGTAGCTTCATGAACTACTATTTATATATTCCACTAATTATTGTTATATTACTCTGTGTCTGTGATTCTGCGATTGATTTATTTACTATATATGCTGAGTTTTGCTAAATATAAATTAACAATCTGACATTTTGAGCAATTCAAGT
The DNA here is from genome assembly GCA_030737815.1 of Allium fistulosum. Lineage (NCBI taxonomy): Eukaryota > Viridiplantae > Streptophyta > Magnoliopsida > Asparagales > Amaryllidaceae > Allium > Allium fistulosum. Next base: position 54,905,483 of record CM060904.1, read on the forward strand.
CTGACATGTCTGGATGCGAATGGTTCGAAATGCCAGGTCGTTACAAATCTATAATAGATTATTCTACACAATTCATATATCGTCATATATGAAAAATAAACAATAAATTTGAGGAATCCAGTTGGATCCCTCCAACCTGTTTCCCTGCATCCATAGATTTTAATACAACATAAAAAAATACCAATCCCACTTCGAGGGGGATATCGCGGTATATAAGGTCATCCGCCATTATGCGGGGAGCATAGGGTCTCATCCGCTATAATATGAGGGAATATCAGTCCAAATACTAATATATACTACTATATGTATATACATTCAACAGATAATAATTTTATAAATTCATCCAAACATCTAATAATTTATTTCCAACAATATTGAAATTAAATTTGGCAATTCCAAATGAGTGAGAATTTTCTCACCTTTTTATTTGCAATCCGTTCCAATTTTAATTCTACCGTGTAGATTCCAGCCACGAATTCCACACGATCGATTCCGTTCGATTTAACCTCGTATAAGCAATCATTTTTAAACATATAAGTATTTGAGATTTAAGTTTTTGTATTTTAATAGACTAAATAACAAACTTTTTTTTATAAAAGTAAATGACTACAGAGATTACCCCATTAAGCTTAAGTACGAATTTGCCGAGCCCACTCGTCGCTCAACCTCATTCTGTCTCGCAGCTTCCTCGGCTGCATCGGACATCGTCGCAACCTCCACCTGAGGGCCACTCGAACGTCAGCAACTGTGACGACCGCCCATGACCCCTGCACCGAATCTAGTGATAGTGCGCTGTAAAGTGTGTCAGGCGACCATGGACGATTGTCAGGGTAGATTAAAACAACAGAATCTATCGTATTACTCACAGCGCATGGACAAAATACAATAGAACATATATATAGTGAAGCTTTACAGAATAAAATGCCATCATATAAAAACTTCATAATAGTTGAATACAAGCATCCAAATAGCCAATACATCAAGCCTCACTACATAACACTCAGAGAATACAAAAAACAGCGGAACATCCAGTACATATAATAAGAAGATAATATGCAACCCTCCAGCTCGTCTTCGATATCAGCATCGTGAGAAGAGAACAGCACCTGTCACCTGCTACCTAGTCTGCCCGTCCCAAAAATGGACGAACAGCCCAAGGCAATAAGAATTAAAACATAAAGCCTTGAGTCAGACAACAGTCTTAGTGAGTAGTAAATTAACTAACAACATACCAAAAGAGCATAAAGGAAAAGGAATAGGAATACAACCCTCCCACTCCACCTCTTTCTACAGTGATAGCCCCCAGACACACACTAAGCAGAAGAAACATAGCAGAGCATACCATTTAAAGTAAAGTAATAATCATTCGAGTCAAGGGCGATGTTTTCCAAGTACCAAGGCCTAAATCAGATAAGCACACAGAAAATACCGCTCTTGAGTCCGAAAGACGATACAACCAAACATCCATGACTCTGGCTATCACTGTTATCACTGCTTCGATATCACCGTTAATTGAATGACCGGCACATTCTTTCAGCCGTCAGTCAAGGGCTAATGGAAACCCCGGTTCTAGACATAACCCCCGCACGTCGTCGCAGCCCGTGCCTAGGACTATCGAATCTGCCCAGAGTACTCGACCATCAATAGTTGGCCGTTGGGACTATCGAATCTGCCCAAACGTACTCTTGCTTAGAGCATGCTAGAACCTTCAACAACAATGCTATCCAAGCCTCCTAGTCATCCTCCTCGACGACTATTCTCATATCCATTCATTATCCTCAACTCGAATCATATCACCGAGTTATCAACATGCTTGGAATGATCCCGTCTGGATTAGACCAAGTCTTCATCACATGATTGCCTCGCTTCATCACATCCTCGCAAAGCCTCATCTCAACATCATATCATCAAATCTACGCATAAGAGCTTCATCATCCCGCTACATATGCCACGAGCAGCTTACCCAATTCAAGAGCCTTTCTCCTAGCTTTTTGAATCATCTTCGGTCTAAATCAAACCATCAATCATCTAATTCCTAACAATCAACCAAATCAAACATTAATCCAAGCAATCAAGCATTCAAATATGATGTGATATCCCGGGAATTTGGACAATATCAATTTAATAATTTATATTTAAAAATTAAATTGATTTGATGATCTTTGTTAATAAATTTGAATAAATTTAATAATCTAATTAAATAAATATTTAATTAGTGATTTATCTTTTAAAACTTTAATAGAATGATTTCTATTTATAATATATATAAGTGTATATATTGTAAATAGATGAGTTGGTTTGAATTTAACAAATGAGATTATATTTTCAAATTCTAATATATATTGGTAATTTGGAAATCATGATTAATTTAATATTAAGTTTTTCAAAAGTTATTTAATAAATAACTATATAGTTTAAAATACATATTATAAATGTTTAATTGTTTAAAAATAGATTTTTAGCTTAAGTTTAAATTTAAATGAAAAGGTTTGTTTTATTTCTTTTTAAAATATTACTTGATATATATGATTTAAAAATAGAAGTTTAAATACAATTTACATATGGCCTTAATTCATTTAAGTAATAAGTAATTTATAATCTCTTTTATAAACTATTTAAAATGGTCAAATGTGTTATTTTCAAATAATAGATATATGTATTGTTTTTATATATAAATATAATTGGTTTTATTTACATTTTCTTTAAAGTAATTTATATACATATACATATTAGGTAAGTATTTATAAATAGTAAACTAGTATAAAAGCTTTTATTTACATTTTAAAATAAATAAATATATGTATTAAATACTTAAAAGACAAATGTCATTATATTAAAGCCTAATATGACATGTGTTAAGTAATAAATATAACAATATGACAAATGTCAAGATTTTGTTTTTCTTTTAATTTTTAAAATTAATCATTTCAGCCTTTATAAATATATATCCTTTCTCCTCTCCATTTCTTTTCTATTCTTAAAATTCAAAAGCTAAGAAACTTAAACAATTCTCTAAAACAAATCTGAAAACAATCTTCAGCCTGCAAAATTCTTCTTCAATCTGTAATTAACATTCCCTTCATTCCAAAACGCAAATCAATTTCCCTGTAACCTTTTCAAATATGTAAACATCTTCCAAAATCAAAAGCCAAATCCTATAACCAATTCTCTAAAACAATCTGATCATCAAAACTCCTCAAACCAGAGATTTATCAAATCTAAAGCCTGTAATCTTCTTCAAAAATAAAACCTGGAAGTGCATTTTCAAAATTTAAAACCAAAGCCTGCAAGTTCTCTTCAACCTGAATCAAAGCCTGCATGTACTCTTCAAGACAGAGATAAGCAAATAGATCTGGGATTAAAAGCATGCAAGTTTTAAAATCAAAACAAAGATGCAACTAAAATTTTCAAGGCTGTTTTCAAAGAAATCAACAAAGCTTTTAAAACCAGAGGCTCTGTTCTTCCTCAAAACAGTGAGTAACTTTATATTTAAAATATAATTGGTTGCATGCTAGATGGTTGAATATAAATGTGTATTGATAAGTGAATGTCTGATATTTGTGTGCATGCTGGTTATAAGTGATCTGTTCATCATTTGTTCTAGGGGAGTAACATCTTTTCTGAAAATGCTTAAGTATAAATGTGGTTGCATGTGACTCTCTGAAGCAAGAATGTTGTATCTATATTAATTTTCTGTGAACATTTGGATGATAAATGTGTGCATGTTTGTGAAATGTCTGAACTTCTCTGTTCTTTGTTTTAAAACTAAGATTTTGGTCAAAATCCATTATTCCTTTAACCAATCTCTGTTTAGTCTTAGAATTCAAATAAAATTTGTATGTTTAATCATAGATTAAAGTTTAAAATTTTATTTAAGTAGATTAAATTTGAAATGGCTCTGTAAAATCAAGAAGAACAGTATAAGTTGGAGTTATGTTAAAATTTCAACATCTTAATTTATTGATTCAGGGTTATGAATCAAATCCCTAGACAAAATCATGATTTTTAAAAATAAAATCACAAATTCTAGTATTAGGATCAGAGAGTAGTTCAGGGTTGACTGAAATTTGAGTTTTTGGTCATTGCTGATGATCTCAAAGGTTTGGGAGGTCGGGGTTTCTTCTGGAGTTGGAAGAACGATTGGGTAGTTAGGGAAAATTAGCAGAGAGAAGATCAGATCATCGTGGTAGTTGCGGTGGAGGATTGAAGTCTGTAGCCCTAGTTTGGGTAGATTTGGTGTGTTTGATCGTCACGGCTTCTTTGTTGAATCGAGTTCAACGAAATTAAGGGAGATAGTAGGGGAGATGTTGGCAATGGTGTAGACGGAGTTTCAGCAACTCCGATGATCGGAGGCAGGAGTACGAAGGGGTTTCCAGGCTTTAGTGTGTTCGAGCTGTTGATGTTCCAGGTTTCGATTTTTAGGCTCGAATTCTCGTTTTCGATTTCAAGTGTTGATCGAAGGTTGGATGATCGTAATCTGGTGTAGGGTTGATCGTCGATGTGTGGGGATGCTCGGTGATGGTCGGAGACGTTGCTGGTGACGGTACACGTGCACGCGATCGTGTATGTTTCTCTGGTGAAGTCTGGGTTTGCAGAGGATGGTACTCGGGTGAGACTCGAAGTATTTAAGGGTGCGACTCGAAGTAAATAGGGTGAGGCTCGGGTAGTTTTGTGTGCCAGGTTTTTAAAAATCTGGGTGGTTTAAATTTAAATCTGGATTTAAATTTGTTAAACAAAAATTTAAATAGGATTTTAAATCAGAGTTTAAATATACAAATCCAAGTGGTTTTGAATCTTAGGATTGGAATAAATAAGTTTTATAAATTTAAATATTTTAAATTGTTGTTATATTTAAATGTTGAAATTAAGAAGAAATTTGATTTAAACCTTTTTGAAAAATTCTTTTATAAGATATAGGAAATTCTTTACCATGTAAAAAGTTAGAAATTTGGTTTTAAACTTTGGTAAAGACAAGTTGGTATTTATTCTAAAATCAGAAATTAAATAAATGATTTAAAAATAGATTTGAAAATGAATGTTTTCAATATATTGTGAATGAGATGTAACCATGGGAAAAATGTTTTTATCTTAAAGATTAAATTATTAAGGTAATTAAAATGGTTTAATTAATTAAATTAATTAATGTTTTGGATTGATTAAATTGTAATGAAGGATTTAAATTAATTTAAATAAGGTTTAAGATGAATTAACTAGGACTAATTAATATATAATTATGGATTATGAATTAGAGTATTAATTAATGTTTAGGAATTAATTAATAAAGTAATTTAAGATTAATTAAGTTATGGTTAACACTTAATTAATTAAATAATTAGAGTTTAATTAATTGGTTATTAAGATTTATTAATTTGAAATTAATAATAATTAATCTAAGTTAATTACTTAAGAAAAGTAATTAAATAATTGTTAATGAAAGTCATTAACTATGGATTATTAAATAATTAATTTATGTAATTAATTTTAATAATTAATTAGATTAATTAATTTAAAGATAATCAATTATAGAATTTGTTTTAAATGGAATTACTTAATGGAAGTAATTAAGAATTAATTACTTATTGTAATTAATTGAAGTTAATTTGATTTAGTTTAAGTTAAGTAATTAAGTTTAATTAAATTATAATAATCAAGAGATGATTTGATAATAATTACTTTATGTAATTATTAAGGTATGATTATTTAGGAAAGTAATTTGAGTTTAATTACTTATGAATTAATCAAGGGATTAATTAAGAAATTAATTAAGGAAGTAATTAATTTAGTTAATGAAAGTAATTAAGGGTAGTTAATTACTAATTGAAGATTAATCAAGGTGATTAATAAATGTTATTTAATTTAAGGTTAATTACTTAATGTAATTAATTTAATTAAGTAATTAATAATTAAGTTGTAATTAAGGATCATTAATTAATATAATTAATGATGTAATTAAGATTGATTAATTAAGTATAATTAATAAATGAAGTGATTAATTAATGTAATTAATTAAGAATTAATGTAGTTAATTATAGTTGATTAAGTTAATTAATTATAGTTAATTAATTAATGAAGTAATTAAAGGATAATTACTATAAGTGGTTAAGGATAATTAATTTAAGTAATTAATTAAGGATAAATTACTTGAAGAAAAAAATAATTAATCAAAGATGATTAATTGAAAAAGGTAATTATAGGATAATTAATTAATTTGTAATTAATTAATGTTTAAGTAAGAAGGATTTATAAAATAAAGTAATTAATTTAATTAACTTTAAATTAATTAAAGATAATATAAATCATTACTTATGGATGGATGATAATACTGAATGCTTTGCATTTGTTTGATATCTCTGATGAGATATATGTTGTGTGATATGGATGTTTAGTAGAATTGTGATGATAATATGAATTATCTGATAATGTTGATTATCTGTTGAGAATTATCTTTCTATGTGTATAAGATAATTGTATTAAATTGTTTTAACCTTTAAAACAACTTGGCCTTAAAAGATACGTTTTGGATTTCGATGAGACCGGGATCGGGTTTCCGTATACCGGATTTCCAGGTCTGGAGACCCGAATACCACATCGATCCAAATTTACGTTAGGTCGTGAAATCCAAATGGAGCAAGTGAAGACTCGAGGTGTAAGAACGATTCTTTGTCAGTATAACTCTGTGGGTGATTCCGTAATGAGTTGACGGAGATAGTACTTTCAGATTCGAGATAAAGATTTAGAGTGCAAGGGTTATTGTCGTTAACTCTGAGGGTGATTCCAATACGAGTGTAACGAGATAATGCCTTCGGTTTCGCTCGAACCCGGAACGAACTTGTATGGATTGAATGCTTTCAGAACATTGTCAGGTGGACGATGAGCATTCTAAGTGATGTGTTCTGTTTTAAGGTAATCGTGACCTCAAGCCTCACAAACCGGGAATGGCTAAAACAGGGGAGGTGCAGCAAGGTTAGTGGGTAGCACCCAAGTAGGACAAGATTATCTCTGTCTAGAGGTCCCTTCTTATTATTCAGCTGTGTGGGCAGTTGTGAGCTCCAACTGCTGGGATATCTTGTGCGGGAATTATCCAGTAAGGGATGTTCCGACCTTGTGTTGCAGGGGATTGGGAGTGATCCTCGGTACGGTGATCTAGGCCACGTACTGTGACGGGCGGTACCCCGGTAGCCCTACCATTGATGGAATCCAAACTCCAATAAGTGCCGTACGTTTTAGTTGTGCCCAACTATGTTGGAACGTGAGATGTAAGCATTCCAGCTATTTCATATTTATTTGAAAACCCTAGACCTATTATAATACAATCGAATTTCCTATCAAATGTTTTGGTTAGCGTAAGGTAAAAACTTACCCATATTTATTGGTGGGGAGTCTTACGTGATACCTTTTCTTTCAAAAGGTTTTGAAGTTAAACAAGTTTAACCTGTTACTCACACCAGACCCATGTCTGACCCAAGTTGTTTATTTCTATTTTATAAACTCTTGGGTACTCAAATTTTTACGAGTAGCCAAGGGATTCAGGTTTAGCTTTGACGAGTAATCTGGAGGAGCAATGGAGCAGGAGGCTTCGGCGTTGTAGATATAGATAGTAGTTTTCCGCTGTGTTGATCTTTGTATTGATCTGTATTGTGTTGAGATGTAATAACTAGACAGATGTTTATAACTGTCTAGTATGTGATGTGTAATCTGTGTAACTCTGATAGATGATGTATATAATACTATGTAATATTTATGTGATATATTATATTTCGTTTCGTTTCCGCTGTGAGTATCTGTTGTTGTTTTCTTTTCTCTTCTTCTCTTTTCTATTTCTCACCCCTTTCTTTCTTTCTGTCGATGCGATTTTCCGGGAGTGGAAAGTCGGGTCGTCACACGTGGTATCAGAGCTATTGGTTGAGTGAATACCTAGCTCTGGAGTGGTATCTATCGTGAGAGAGCGTATTTGTAATTTTTATATAACTATATATATATATATATATTCTACCTATATTGTTGGGTTACCCGTACAGGTTCTCCAATATAAGATATAAAGGTAGATAGGGTAGTAGTGTATGAAACACGACTACCAATGGTTGGAATTAAGGTTGGAAGTGTATTTATCGAGACTGTAGACCCAATACTGTCTCGAGTAAGTTTTGCTGTGATGAAGGATTTCATCGAATCTCTGAAGGAAACCTGTAAAAGTTCGGCGTTTATCTTTGAAGTTGGATAGGCAGAAGCAAGTGATGGTATCTTGGTAACTTCTGGAAGAAGTAGCTGTGTGATGAGATGTAGTGATTATGGATTGTTCCCGAAGATGTTTTCTTTGGAACGAGTTTAAGGAAGTGTGAATGTTTCGGTGTGTGGCTGAGTTCAGCATGGTATTTCTGTTTGGTTTGGAGTTCGAGTTTCTCAAAGAGCTTTGGTTAGGAAGTCTTTGGCATCAGTGTCAGCAGTGCAACTCGGAGGTGTTCTCTGTGCCGACAAGGAAGTTTTCTGGCTGAGCAGTTTTCTAGAGGTGAAGAGCAGAAGCAGCAGAGTGGATCCATTTCTTCAATGGATTGGATAGATAAGCGTAAGCTGTTCTGGTTGGTAAAGAGAGATCAGTTTCTTTTGAAATAGGCTGGGTTGATCGCAAAAGTGACTTGCGATTACTGAGTGTTCTCTTGGGTTATTAGAGTTTTCTAGATGTCTTAAAAAAGTCAGAAGTTGGTCTGCATCTGGAGATTGAGTTTTCTTATCGACTGGATTCCAGGAGTGGTACCGGTGGTTCAGCATAGTGGAAGGATAGTCCCTTGAGATAGAGTTTGGTGAAGCAGCTCAAGTTTTGATGGAGTATCTGAGTTTTCTTTATGGATCCGTTGAACCATATTTCGGGGATGTGTTGTCCAGTTGTGCTCGTGTTCTTCATCAGCATTCTTATCTACTTCAGATCAGAGTTGTGCAGCGGGAGCAGTTTGGAAGTGCTTTTGTTTTATCTTTTCCAGATAGGAGAAGTAAGTTTAGTCTTCTGATGTTTGAAGAGTAGAGATTGTATTCTTGATTTTGGATAAGTGTTTGATCTATCTCTAGTTTTGGAATCAGCAGTTCAGGAGGATTTGGTAGTTGAGTCAGACTCGTCTGTAGTCTGATATCCTGTCTAGTTCTGTAGATCTGGATGAGTAGGAACCCTGTAGCTTCGTAGTTTAGATTGTTTGTAGAGCGAGTGTCCCGGTATATATATATACTTGGGGAAACTCGAGGAAATTCTATCCAGAATTTTGTCTGGATAGTTAGAATTGTTTGTTTGGATGATTGGTTGCTATGATGTTAGCATATGGATGATAGTATATGCTTGTGATTTAAAATTAAAATCTTTGATAGATTATTAAATTACCTTTGTTTAAATTTCGGGGACGAAATTATTTTAAGGGGGGAGGAATGTGATATCCCGGGAATTTGGACAATATCAATTTAATAATTTATATTTAAAAATTAAATTGATTTGATGATCTTTGTTAATAAATTTGAATAAATTTAATAATCTAATTAAATAAATATTTAATTAGTGATTTATCTTTTAAAACTTTAATAGAATGATTTCTATTTATAATATATATAAGTGTATATATTGTAAATAGATGAGTTGGTTTGAATTTAACAAATGAGATTATATTTTCAAATTCTAATATATATTGGTAATTTGGAAATCATGATTAATTTAATATTAAGTTTTTCAAAAGTTATTTAATAAATAACTATATAGTTTAAAATACATATTATAAATGTTTAATTGTTTAAAAATAGATTTTTAGCTTAAGTTTAAATTTAAATGAAAAGGTTTGTTTTATTTCTTTTTAAAATATTACTTGATATATATGATTTAAAAATAGAAGTTTAAATACAATTTACATATGGCCTTAATTCATTTAAGTAATAAGTAATTTATAATCTCTTTTATAAACTATTTAAAATGGTCAAATGTGTTATTTTCAAATAATAGATATATGTATTGTTTTTATATATAAATATAATTGGTTTTATTTACATTTTCTTTAAAGTAATTTATATACATATACATATTAGGTAAGTATATATAAATAGTAAACTAGTATAAAAGCTTTTATTTACATTTTAAAATAAATAAATATATGTATTAAATACTTAAAAGACAAATGTCATTATATTAAAGCCTAATATGACATGTGTTAAGTAATAAATATAACAATATGACAAATGTCAAGATTTTGTTTTTCTTTTAATTTTTAAAATTAATCATTTCAGCCTTTATAAATATATATCCTTTCTCCTCTCCATTTCTTTTCTATTCTTGTAATATCCCGGAAATTTTGACAATATCAATTTAATAAACTGTTGAATAATTAAATTGATATGGATAATCTTTGATAATAAGATTTGAATTTAATTTAATAATCTGATTAAATTAGTATTAATTGATGATTTTATCTTTTAAAAGTTAATAAGATATTTCTATTTGAATATATATATATTTATTTATATATATTGTAAATAGAAGCTTTGATAAATTGGGAATTTATATTTAATTTAATCTGGACTTTTCAAAGATAGTAAAATAAGTAATTTATATTAAGGGATAATTTCTTCTATAAATTTTTTTGAGATTTGATAAATTGTTATTTCAAATTGAATTTATGTAGTTATATGTATATATATATAACTTGATTTTTAAATTAGATTTTCAATTTTAATTTGAATATGAATTTGGAATTTATTTTGAAATTCAAAGGATAGATATTTAAAATGTTTTGGATCTTAAAAATATTGGGATAAACTTTTATTTGTATATATATAATTTGTTTTATTGCATTTTCTTTAAAAAGAAATTCATATATGTATTTACATATGAATTAATAAATTAAGTTAAAAGCTTTATTTAACATTTTAAATTAAAATAAAATACTTAAAGAACAAATGTCATCATATTAAAGCATAATAGTACATGTGTAATAAAACTAATAATGGTAAAAGACAAGTGTCCCTTACTTATTTTATTTTCTTTAATTTTTGATAAATCCAAAATTAATCTATATACACATCTCTTTTCTCTTCCCATTCTTTTTCTCATTTTCCAAAAGCAAGAAAACTCAAACCCATTCTCATAAACAAAATGAAATCAGTAATCAAACTCTTCAAATCTGAAAAACAATAACTTCTCTAAAAATCCAAAGTCTGTTTCTGTTTCAAGCTTGTAATCATTTTCCCAAGTTTTCAGATGAAATATGGAAGTCATGCCTGCATGCAAATCTAAGAACTAAAGTTTCCACTTCTTGTTTCAAAACAAAATCAGTTTCTCCTCAAACAAAAACCAAATTCAATAGCCTGTAAACTCATTTTCCAAAATCAAACCAAAAGCCTGCATATTTTCTTCAACCTGGAAATCAAACCTGCCTGGAGTCATTTCCTTTCAACCTGAGTTTTGAAGCAGCATTCAAAATTTAAAGATTTCAAATGCAATCTGGAAATCAAAGCATGCATGCAGTTTAAAAAGCAAAAGCAACTCAAAGTTTTAAAAAGTATCAAAAGCTATTTTCTAATCAGTGCTCTGTTCTTCATTTGAACCGGTGAGTAAATTTCTTTTAAAAACAGTTTAAAACCTGATTTTATGCTTGATGTTTGATGAAGTAATATAGTATATTATGACTATATAAATGCATAGATGTGGAAGTATATGTATATAGTGTGATGCATGTGTAATATCTATATAGACATGATCTCTGTTTTATTACCTGGAGAGCAAACTATCATTTTAAAATTTAATCTGCCGTAAATCTCTGATGATGTATACTTGAAGTTATTATCGAATATAAGATGCCTGTATGTTTGGTATGGATATATATATATATATATGTGTGTAAATTTGTGTGTGCATGTCTGTATGGTATCATTGCTTCTGTTCATTGTTTCCAGTTTTTAAAACCTGTTCAAAATTCAATTCCTCTCCTCATAATCTTCTATAGATTGTTATGTTAAAACAAAATGGATTTAAAATTATTAGAACTTAATTTTAAAAATCCTTGTAAGTATGGTTAACAAGTAGTTCAACCTGGAACGAGAATATGCAGTGGAACTCAATATATGATAAAATTCAATTTCCTTAATTATTTGATTTACTAATATAATCTAAATCGTTTTCGAAAACGATGATTTTTGAAAGTGGAATCAAGATTTTTAATGGTGTATTGAAAGAGAAATCGTGGGATGAACGGAAAATGCATTTTCGTCCATTCCTGTTGACCGGCAATGTTTGGTGTGTCGTGATTGTTCATGGTGGAAGCTGGCACGTTGGAGATCTCTGGAAAAATGGTGAACGAATTTCTCAAACGCCACGGTTGCCGCGCGTTGTCGAATTAGGGTTTAAGGACCAGTTTTGGGTCGGCATAGTTCTCGAGCTCGTGCGTGGTCGAGGGTAGATCGGAGACAATCGCAGGTGGGGGAAAAAGTGAATGGGTCTTCGGCGAGGCTATGGCCAGAATTTCGAAGTCTCTGGTGATCGGAATTCTTGGGGGCGAGGTGATTTGGTCGACCATGTCTAGTTCAAGTAAGGTATTGGATTGCTCAATTTCGAGTTGGAAGTATTTTCGAGTTTCTGGGAGTTTGGGCTAGTCGACGGTGATGTCGACGACATGTTGAAGGTCGCGACGATGATCGGAAGGGGTCAGGGTGGATGTGCAGGTGCACGTGCACATTTGGGTAAGTCTGGGTTGGTTGTGGTTTCGAGCTTGGGAAAGAAGAAGTTGTGCCCAGGATTTCTCGAAATTTTCATGTGTTCGACTCGAAGATGTTGAAGTATTGGTAGCCTCAGTTTTGATTCGGGATTCTTTGGGTTTTGCTCGGGTTTTCTTTGATACTGACTCGAGTTTGTTTCATTGAAAATCAGATTTCAAATTTTAAGGAAGTATTCCAGGATTTAAAAGAAGAATGCAAGTTTGTACATGTTTTCATGTTTAAAACATAACAAACAAGTTTTTCCATGTTAAATATTATATAAGTTATATAAGTTACGAACAAGTGATGAACAAGTTTATTGTAATTAAAATAATTAGTGTTTAAAAGAAATGTTTAAACCAATGTTTCAAATACATTTAAAGTAGATAAGTTTTAAGATATAATGATTAGGTTTTTAGAACAAGAATTTATTTAAACAAATTTGGAAAGTTTCAAAGATTTTAATGTTGAATTTAAATAATAAATTGTTTTGTTTTAAAGTAGATCATTTATTTTTAAATATAGAATTGATTTCTAAATATCTTCTAATAAAGTTTAATAAGTAATTAATAAAGAAATTATTTTTTTAGGGAGAGATTTATTAAAAATAATTAATTAGTAAAATTAATTAAAAGTTAATCACTTATTAAAATTTACAAGAATAATTAATTAATGATTAATAATAAAAGGAATAATTACTTAATATAAGTAATTAGGGGTTAATTAATGAATGTAATTAATGAAAAGATAATTACTTAATGAAAGTAATTAGAGTTAATTAATGGAAGTAATTAAGGAATAAATTACTTAATGTAATTAATTAAGTTTAAATGTAATTTGTTTAAGTTAATTAATTAAGTTTAATTAATTTAAACATTTGATGATTGATAAATAATTACTTAATTTAATCAATGGATTGAAATTACTTAGTAAAGTAATTAATAATAATTACTGGATGTAATTAATAAGAATGGAAGTAATTTGAGTTATTGTAATTAACCAAGGGATTAATTAAAAGATAATTAATTAAGAAGTAATAAATTAATGGAGTAATTAAGGGAAGTTAATTACTAAATGAGATTAATCAAAGGTGATTAATAAATATGGTTTAATTAAAGATTAATTATTAAATATAATTAATTCTAAATAGGATAATTAATTAAGAAGTAATTAAGGATCATTAATTTATTAATATAATTAATAATGTAATTAAGGGTTGATTAATTAAGACTAATTGATCAATAATAAGTAATTTAAAAAGTAATTAATTAATGTAATTAATTAAGGATTAATGTAATTAATTATGGTTAATTAGTTTATGAAGTAATTAAAGATTAATTACTGTAATTGTTTAAGATAATTAATTTGTGAAATTAATTAAGAATTAATTACTTAAAGTAATTAAAGATAATTAATCAGGATTGATTAATTAAGATTTGATATTTAGAGTATGATTAATTAATTGGTTTAATTAATGATTAAGTAAGAAGGATTTATAGAATGAAGTAATTAATTTAATTCACTTTAAATTAATTAGAGATGATATAAATCATTACTTATGGATGGATGATAATACTGAATGCTTTGCATTGATTGATATCTCTGATGAGATATATGCTGTATGATATGGATGTTAGTTGAATTGTGATGATAATATGGATTATCTGATAATGTTGATTATCTATTATGAATTATCTTTCTTTGTGTATAAAGATAATGAATTGAATTGTTTTAACCTTTAAAACAACTTGGCCTTAAAAGATACGTTTTGGATTTCGATGAGACCGGGATCGGGTTTCCGTATACCGGATTTCCAGGTCTGGAGACCCGAATACCACATCGATCCAAATTTACGATAGGTCGTGAATCTCAAGTGAAGATGAAGACTCAGAGTGCAAGGGTTATGGTCGTTAACTCTGAGGGTGATTCCAAAACGAGTGTAACGAGATAATGCCTTCGGTTTCGTTCGAACCCGGAACGAACTTGTATGGATTGAATGCTTTCAGAACATCGTCAGGTGGACGATGAGCATTCTAAGTGATGTGTTCTTTCTAAGGTAATCGTGACATCAAGCCTCATCAACCGGGAATGGCTAAAACAGGGGAGGTGCAGCAAGGCTTCGTGGGTAGCACCCACTGAGAGCAAGATAGATCCCTGTCTAGAGGTCCCTTTTCTTTTATTCGGCTTAGTGTGTAGTTGGTCGCGCCAACTACGGGATTGTCTTGTTCGGAATTATCCAGTAAGGGATGGTTCCGGCTTTGTGTTGCAGGGGATTTGTAACAACCCGCATATTTATCGGTTTTTCATTTAAATATTTTATTTAAATGTTTCATCGTTCGTCGGATTTTGGTCCGAAAAGCTACTTTTTGCAAACAGTCGAATTGGGACTCGAGACCACCTCCATTGAGTCCAAAACGTCGTTTGCGATCTTTTTGAGTGTAAGCTTCGATATGTTTGGAGTTAGGAGAATTTTGCCACTTTTTACTTAGGGCTTTGGGTTGGGTTTCAGCCCAATAACCCCACTTAACCCCCTAGCTCTCTAACTCTTCATCCATTCACTCCCATTTCATTTTCATTTCCTCAAGCAAACTGAAAATGGTGGAGAGGAAGAAAGATTAGAAATTCCAAACCCTTGTTTCACTTGCAAACTCAAGTCCTAGCTTCAAATTCGAAGAGAACCCATTGGTAAGCTTCATCTTCTTCTTCTCCAACCCGTTCTCCTTTCAATTTCAGAAATTCCTAAACCTAACTTTAGGAATGTTCTTCTTTTTTTGAGCATAGATTCAAGCTCATTTGGGTTGTGTTGAAGAGGAGTTGATCTTAGCTTGTTTTAAAAGCTTCTTCTTCTTTGTTTGGGTTCAAAGGTGAGATTTTTATCTCACATCTATGACTATAACCATCTTTGATGTTGGGTATGAATTCCTAACACTATTACATGTTCAATTGCTTTTGGTTTGAATTGCTTTGGCGAACATTTCAATTTTTGATGCTTTTAATTCAAACTTTGCATCTCCTTGCTTTGATTTGTGAACATGTCTTTGGTTGTGAATCGGAGTGCCTATAGGGCCGTATTATCGATTGACAAAAAGCCCCGAAGTCCATTGCTCGATCGGGTGAAAAATGTGGGAGAGTTTGCTCTCCTACTGGGCTGAAAAACAACTTCAGCTCCTCACCAGACGTCTGCAGATATGCTCAGACGTCTGGAGTCTGTTTCAGGAAGTTCCCGAAACTTCCTGCAGACGTCTGAGCATTTACCTCAGACGTCTGGTGCCTGTGAGCGACTCTACTTTGCTTGCTTTTGCCTATTTATCTCGAGATTCCAATTTCTATCGATTCAAGGTTATCCGATTCGTCGTTATCATTTATTTTCTTCATTGATGACTTCTTCTCGGGATTTTTGAGAATGTCGCTCGACCCGTCTTCCTCTTAGGTCGTTTGGCTTCACGAGGTCGCTTGCCTTCACTTAGGTCGTACCGTTTTGACGGGGCGCTGCCCCGCACCCCGCCGTGGGCGCTGCCCCCTGGACCCCCGCGACCTGACCGGGCAGGTCGAACCCCGTATTACTCTGCGTAGGCAATCTTATCCGAAAGCCATTTAACCGAACTTCTTACTTTGATGGTTTTGAGAATTGATTTCTTTGGATTTTATTCACGTCTTCGAATGTGAACTTTTATAATTGATTGTTTCTACAATCACTTCTATGACTTGTCACTTTAAAAATATAAAGGTTTCTATACTAGTAGTAAATATCTAAACTCTTTCATCAAAACGATTTCAACTCTATTTTCAATATCAAACTCGTTTATAAAACTGTTTTCCAATCTAATAGTATATACAAACCTTTACCTCATTCGTATGAGAAAATATAATTAAACGGCTTAGCAAAACAAGTGGTATGAAACGCTTGCGTTTACTTCGTCGGTTAATTTTTGGACTTGTTCGATTGAAACCCTCTTGTGACAATTTTCTAGTGGAAATCTACAGTTTGTTCGTAAATATTTGAGTTTAGCAAGTGGTTATGGGACATGAAGCTAAACTCTTATATTCACTAGCTTAGTGTAATTGACACTTCCTTATGATCATGATGATCATTCTTGTGATTTAGACTAGCGATTGAGCGATGTCTCTTTGTTTGCGAGGTTAGACTAGACACCATTTGTGTGATTTCGATTCACACATATCTCTTAATCTTCAAGGTTAGTCTATACCTCATTGGTGTGATTTCGATTCACACATATTGAAACTCTTGTGACAATTTCCTAGTGCAGATCTACAATCTGTTCGTAAATATTTGAGTTAAGCAAGTGGTTATGGGACATGAAGCTAAACTCTTATCTTTACTAGCTTAGTGTAATCGACACTTCTTTATGATCGATGACGATCATTTTTATGATTTAGACTAGCAATGTGCGTTGTTTCTCGTCCGTGTGTTCGGACTTGCCTTTCTCGTCCGTGTGTTCGGACTTGCCTTTCTCGTCCGTGTGTTCGGACTTGCCTTTCTCGTCCGTGTGTTCGGACTTGCCTTTCTCGTCCGTGTGTTCGGACTTGCCTTTCTCGTCCGTGTGTTCGGACTTGCCTTTCTCGTCCGTGTGTTCGGACTTGCCTTTCTCGTCCGTGTGTTCGGACATGCCTTTCTCGTCCGTGTGTTCGGACTTGCCTTTCTCGTCCGTGTGTTCGGACTTGCCTTTCTCGTCCGTGTGTTCGGACTTGCCTTTCTCGTCCGTGTGTTCGGACTTGCCTTTCTCGTCCGTGTGTTCGGACTTGCCTTCGGGCCATCCGTGTGTTCGGAAAATTAAAGGGATAGCTTCCATGAGATAGCTTCTCGTCCGTGTGCTCGGACTTCCCCCTTTTTGTGATTTCTAGATTTCGTGTGTTGATTTTCTGAATTTAATGTTTCACCAACTTTTACAATTGGCATTAATATGTATGTCATTTATTGTGGCTTGGTGAATTAAATAAAGAGTATGACATTATTTTTTTTTATCTTTGAGAAGATTCTTGTGGTATTGATTAATCTCTTGTTGATTTTCAAATTACGTACTTATCACAGTACGCTATTATGGTTATGATACGTTTTTTGTCATATCTCTTATTCTATATCACTTTATCTGATATTTATAGCTAGACTGATCCGTTTATTATTTTCTTATAAATAATACTCGGGTCAGACTGAGATTTTACAGGTGCTTCCTCATGACATCCTATCTGGAGCCATCATCCGACTTTTGGCTAACTACTCTAGTTTAGTAGTTTTTGTTTGTATACATTTGAGATTGGACTCCTTGATGTATACATATTCTATTATCTTGCACTTGTACCTATTCTTTTGTGTTATTGTGGATCTTATTTGACCACTACTCTGATGTACACTTTCATGTGTTGTATATTTATTCATATCTATTTCCGCCTCTGTGATATGAATTGTCTGTGACTGATTTATGTTACGTTTATTTCTATATTTGTTTCCGAAGATTATATATAGCCACCGTGTGATAGCTTTGTGTTTGTATCGGTATGTCGGATTTCCTCCTTAAAAGATATGCATCCTATTCTATCTGACATATCGGTGCTCGCACAAAGAAGTTACATGGATGGTCGCTCCTCAACAGCCTTATTCTCCGTGCTAATTGACAGCACTACACCGTAGTGTTCTTGGTTAGCGTGGGTATAGAGGTGGGGCGTCACAGGATTGGGAGTGATCCTCGGTACGGTGATCTAGGCCACGTACTGTGACGGGCGGTACCCCGGTAGCCCTGCCATTGTATGGAATCCAAACTCCAATAAGTGCCGTACGTATTAGTTGTGCCCAACTATGTTGGAATGTGAGATGTAAGCATTTCAGCTATTTCTGTATTTTACTTGAAAACCCTAGACCCTATTATAATACAATCAGATTTCCTATCAAATGTTTTGGTTAGCGTAAGGTAAAAACTTACCCATGTTTATTTGTGGGGAGTCTTACGTGATACCTTTTCTTTCAAAAGGTTTTGAAGTTAAGTAATTTTAACCCGTTTACTCACACCAGACCCATGTCTGACCCAAGTTGTTTATTTCTGTTTTATAAACTCTTGGGTACTCAAATTTTTACGAGTAGCCAAGGGATTCAGGTTAGCCTTGACGAATTGTAGAGGAGCAATGGAGCAGGAGGCTTCAGCGTTGTAGATATAGATAGTAGTTTCCGCTGTGTTGATCTTGTTTAGATCTTTGTTTTGTATTGAGATGTAATAACTAGACAGATGTTTATAACTGTCTAGTATATGAGATGTAATCTGTGTAACTCTGATAAGTGTTGTATATGATACTATGTAATAGTTATGTGATATATTATATTTTGTTTCGTTCCGCTGTGAGATTCTGATATTGTTTAGTTCTTTCTTTCTCTTCTTTTCTATTTTCTACCCTTTCTTTCTTCATAACGATGCGTTTTCCTGGGCATAGGAAGGCGGGTCGTGACAGTTGGTATCAGAGCATAGGTTGAGCGAATACCTAAGCTTTTGGTTAAGTGAATATCAGAACACTAGGTTGAGTGAATACCTAGGTTTGGAAGGATTGTTCATTAGAAATAGGATCTGTAACAACCTGTTTGAGTCCGAGTGTATATATATATATATATGAGAGAGCGCGTATTTGTTAGTTATATAAAATGGTTTTATATTGTGTTAATTGATCGGTTGAGTGGTATATGGATTCTGGTCAATACGAGTAGCTAACGTTATTGATAGGGATCTCTAAACACTTGAACCAGGCCAACGGACACAATATTGTTTTAAAGAGGTAAATGAAATAATTTTACCCAGAAATAATTTCTATATAAAAAGTATCATTTTAAATATATATATATTTCTACCTATTTGTTGGGTTACCTGTTCGGGTTTTCCAATATAAGTTATAAAGGTAGATGGGGTAGTGGTGTGTGAAACACGACTACCAATGGTTGGAGTTTAAATATTGAGGTTGGAAGAGTATCTGTCGAGACTGTAAACCTAATACCGTCTCGAGTGAACTTTACAGTTGTGTAAGGATTTCACAATCTCTGAAGGAAACCTGTTAAGGTTCGGAGTTCATCTTAGGAGTTGGATGAGTAGAGTTGGATCTGTCGGAGAACAGAAGTGAGTGATGGTATCTCAGGTAATAGTAGCTGTGTGATGAGATACAGTGACGATGGATGTTCCTGAAGATGTTTTCTTTGGAACAAGATTAAGGAAGTGTGTATGCTTTGATATTGTGGCTGAGTTCAGCATGATGTTTCTGTTTGGTTTGGAGTCCGAATTTCTCGAAGATCTTTGGAGTAGGAAGTCCTTGGCATCAGTGTCAGCAGTGCAGCTCGGAGTATTCTGTGATGGCAGGAAGTTTTCTGGATAAGCAGTTTTTCTGGAAGTGAAGTTCAGAAGCAGCAGAGTGGATCCATTTCTTCGATAAATTGGATAAATAAGTGTAAGCTGTTCTGATTTTTAATTTTTAAAAGAGAGAACAGTCTGTTGGAATTAGGATGGGTTGATCGCAAAAGTGACTTGCGATTGTCTGAGTGTTCTCTTGGGTTGTCAGAATTTTCTGGATGTCTTCAGGGAAGTCAGGAGTTGTCTGCATCTGAAGGTTGAGTTTTCTTATCGACTGGATTCCAGGAGTGATACCAGTGGTTCAGTCTAGTGGAAGGATGTTTTCCTAGAGATAAAGTTGGTGAAGCAACTCAAGTTTTGCTGGAGTATCTGAGTTTTCTTTATGGATCAGTGAACCTTATTTCTGGAATAAGTTGTCCAGTCTGTGCTTGTGTTCTACCTCAGATCAGAGTTGAGCAGCGAAAGCAGTTTGGAGTGTATCTCTGGATGGGAGAAGTAAGTTTGGAATCTACTGATAGTTGTGAAGTAGAGTTGTGTTTTGGATCTCTTCTGTGTTCTGATTTGGATAAGTAATTGGTCTACTTGGTTGAATTGTCAATTTGGATAATTGGAATTCATTGTGTTTTCATGTATCTCTGAGGGAGTACGTATTTGATCTATCTTTGGTTGTTGAATCAGCAGTTCTGGAAGTTTGGTAGTTGAGTCAGACTCGTCTGTAGTTTGATAGTCTGTTTAGTTCTGTAGATCTAGATGAGTAGGAGATCTATAGCTTAGTAGTTTAGATTGTTTGTAGAGCGAGTATCCCGGTATATATATATACTTGGGGAAACTCGAGGAATTTTATCTAGAATTTAGTCTAGATAGTTTGAATTGTTTGATTGGATGATTTGGTTGCTATGGTTGCTAGCATATGGATGATAGTATATGCTTGTGTTTTAAATTAAAATCTTTAATAAGATTATTAAATTACCTTTGTTTAAATTTCGGGGACGAAATTATTTTAAGGGGGAAGGAATGTAATATCCCGGAAATTTTGACAATATCAATTTAATAAACTGTTGAATAATTAAATTGATATGGATAATCTTTGATAATAAGATTTGAATTTAATTTAATAATCTGATTAAATTAGTATTAATTGATGATTTTATCTTTTAAAAGTTAATAAGATATTTCTATTTGAATATATATATATTTATTTATATATATTGTAAATAGAAGCTTTGATAAATTGGGAATTTATATTTAATTTAATCTGGACTTTTCAAAGATAGTAAAATAAGTAATTTATATTAAGGGATAATTTCTTCTATAAATTTTTTTGAGATTTGATAAATTGTTATTTCAAATTGAATTTATGTAGTTATATGTATATATATATAACTTGATTTTTAAATTAGATTTTCAATTTTAATTTGAATATGAATTTGGAATTTATTTTGAAATTCAAAGGATAGATATTTAAAATGTTTTGGATCTTAAAAATATTGGGATAAACTTTTATTTGTATATATATAATTTGTTTTATTGCATTTTCTTTAAAAAGAAATTCATATATGTATTTACATATGAATTAATAAATTAAGTTAAAAGCTTTATTTAACATTTTAAATTAAAATAAAATACTTAAAGAACAAATGTCATCATATTAAAGCATAATAGTACATGTGTAATAAAACTAATAATGGTAAAAGACAAGTGTCCCTTACTTATTTTATTTTCTTTAATTTTTGATAAATCCAAAATTAATCTATATACACATCTCTTTTCTCTTCCCATTCTTTTTCTCATTTTCCAAAAGCAAGAAAACTCAAACCCATTCTCATAAACAAAATGAAATCAGTAATCAAACTCTTCAAATCTGAAAAACAATAACTTCTCTAAAAATCCAAAGTCTGTTTCTGTTTCAAGCTTGTAATCATTTTCCCAAGTTTTCAGATGAAATATGGAAGTCATGCCTGCATGCAAATCTAAGAACTAAAGTTTCCACTTCTTGTTTCAAAACAAAATCAGTTTCTCCTCAAACAAAAACCAAATTCAATAGCCTGTAAACTCATTTTCCAAAATCAAACCAAAAGCCTGCATATTTTCTTCAACCTGGAAATCAAACCTGCCTGGAGTCATTTCCTTTCAACCTGAGTTTTGAAGCAGCATTCAAAATTTAAAGATTTCAAATGCAATCTGGAAATCAAAGCATGCATGCAGTTTAAAAAGCAAAAGCAACTCAAAGTTTTAAAAAGTATCAAAAGCTATTTTCTAATCAGTGCTCTGTTCTTCATTTGAACCGGTGAGTAAATTTCTTTTAAAAACAGTTTAAAACCTGATTTTATGCTTGATGTTTGATGAAGTAATATAGTATATTATGACTATATAAATGCATAGATGTGGAAGTATATGTATATAGTGTGATGCATGTGTAATATCTATATAGACATGATCTCTGTTTTATTACCTGGAGAGCAAACTATCATTTTAAAATTTAATCTGCCGTAAATCTCTGATGATGTATACTTGAAGTTATTATCGAATATAAGATGCCTGTATGTTTGGTATGGATATATATATATATATGTGTAAATTTGTGTGTGCATGTCTGTATGGTATCATTGCTTCTGTTCATTGTTTCCAGTTTTTAAAACCTGTTCAAAATTCAATTCCTCTCCTCATAATCTTCTATAGATTGTTATGTTAAAACAAAATGGATTTAAAATTATTAGAACTTAATTTTAAAAATCCTTGTAAGTATGGTTAACAAGTAGTTCAACCTGGAACGAGAATATGCAGTGGAACTCAATATATGATAAAATTCAATTTCCTTAATTATTTGATTTACTAATATAATCTAAATCGTTTTCGAAAACGATGATTTTTGAAAGTGGAATCAAGATTTTTAACGGTGTATTGAAAGAGAAATCGTGGGATGAACGGAAAATGCATTTTCGTCCATTCCTGTTGACCGGCAATGTTTGGTGTGTCGTGATTGTTCATGGTGGAAGCTGGCACGTTGGAGATCTCTGGAAAAATGGTGAACGAATTTCTCAAACGCCACGGTTGCCGCGCGTTGTCGAATTAGGGTTTAAGGACCAGTTTTGGGTCGGCATAGTTCTCGAGCTCGTGCGTGGTCGAGGGTAGATCGGAGACAATCGCAGGTGGGGGAAAAAGTGAATGGGTCTTCGGCGAGGCTATGGCCAGAATTTCGAAGTCTCTGGTGATCGGAATTCTTGGGGGCGAGGTGATTTGGTCGACCATGTCTAGTTCAAGTAAGGTATTGGATTGCTCAATTTCGAGTTGGAAGTATTTTCGAGTTTCTGGGAGTTTGGGCTAGTCGACGGTGATGTCGACGACATGTTGAAGGTCGCGACGATGATCGGAAGGGGTCAGGGTGGATGTGCAGGTGCACGTGCACATTTGGGTAAGTCTGGGTTGGTTGTGGTTTCGAGCTTGGGAAAGAAGAAGTTGTGCCCAGGATTTCTCGAAATTTTCATGTGTTCGACTCGAAGATGTTGAAGTATTGGTAGCCTCAGTTTTGATTCGGGATTCTTTGGGTTTTGCTCGGGTTTTCTTTGATACTGACTCGAGTTTGTTTCATTGAAAATCAGATTTCAAATTTTAAGGAAGTATTCCAGGATTTAAAAGAAGAATGCAAGTTTGTACATGTTTTCATGTTTAAAACATAACAAACAAGTTTTTCCATGTTAAATATTATATAAGTTATATAAGTTACGAACAAGTGATGAACAAGTTTATTGTAATTAAAATAATTAGTGTTTAAAAGAAATGTTTAAACCAATGTTTCAAATACATTTAAAGTAGATAAGTTTTAAGATATAATGATTAGGTTTTTAGAACAAGAATTTATTTAAACAAATTTGGAAAGTTTCAAAGATTTTAATGTTGAATTTAAATAATAAATTGTTTTGTTTTAAAGTAGATCATTTATTTTTAAATATAGAATTGATTTCTAAATATCTTCTAATAAAGTTTAATAAGTAATTAATAAAGAAATTATTTTTTTAGGGAGAGATTTATTAAAAATAATTAATTAGTAAAATTAATTAAAAGTTAATCACTTATTAAAATTTACAAGAATAATTAATTAATGATTAATAATAAAAGGAATAATTACTTAATATAAGTAATTAGGGGTTAATTAATGAATGTAATTAATGAAAAGATAATTACTTAATGAAAGTAATTAGAGTTAATTAATGGAAGTAATTAAGGAATAAATTACTTAATGTAATTAATTAAGTTTAAATGTAATTTGTTTAAGTTAATTAATTAAGTTTAATTAATTTAAACATTTGATGATTGATAAATAATTACTTAATTTAATCAATGGATTGAAATTACTTAGTAAAGTAATTAATAATAATTACTGGATGTAATTAATAAGAATGGAAGTAATTTGAGTTATTGTAATTAACCAAGGGATTAATTAAAAGATAATTAATTAAGAAGTAATAAATTAATGGAGTAATTAAGGGAAGTTAATTACTAAATGAGATTAATCAAAGGTGATTAATAAATATGGTTTAATTAAAGATTAATTATTAAATATAATTAATTCTAAATAGGATAATTAATTAAGAAGTAATTAAGGATCATTAATTTATTAATATAATTAATAATGTAATTAAGGGTTGATTAATTAAGACTAATTGATCAATAATAAGTAATTTAAAAAGTAATTAATTAATGTAATTAATTAAGGATTAATGTAATTAATTATGGTTAATTAGTTTATGAAGTAATTAAAGATTAATTACTGTAATTGTTTAAGATAATTAATTTGTGAAATTAATTAAGAATTAATTACTTAAAGTAATTAAAGATAATTAATCAGGATTGATTAATTAAGATTTGATATTTAGAGTATGATTAATTAATTGGTTTAATTAATGATTAAGTAAGAAGGATTTATAGAATGAAGTAATTAATTTAATTCACTTTAAATTAATTAGAGATGATATAAATCATTACTTATGGATGGATGATAATACTGAATGCTTTGCATTGATTGATATCTCTGATGAGATATATGCTGTATGATATGGATGTTAGTTGAATTGTGATGATAATATGGATTATCTGATAATGTTGATTATCTATTATGAATTATCTTTCTTTGTGTATAAAGATAATGAATTGAATTGTTTTAACCTTTAAAACAACTTGGCCTTAAAAGATACGTTTTGGATTTCGATGAGACCGGGATCGGGTTTCCGTATACCGGATTTCCAGGTCTGGAGACCCGAATACCACATCGATCCAAATTTACGATAGGTCGTGAATCTCAAGTGAAGATGAAGACTCAGAGTGCAAGGGTTATGGTCGTTAACTCTGAGGGTGATTCCAAAACGAGTGTAACGAGATAATGCCTTCGGTTTCGTTCGAACCCGGAACGAACTTGTATGGATTGAATGCTTTCAGAACATCGTCAGGTGGACGATGAGCATTCTAAGTGATGTGTTCTTTCTAAGGTAATCGTGACATCAAGCCTCATCAACCGGGAATGGCTAAAACAGGGGAGGTGCAGCAAGGCTTCGTGGGTAGCACCCACTGAGAGCAAGATAGATCCCTGTCTAGAGGTCCCTTTTCTTTTATTCGGCTTAGTGTGTAGTTGGTCGCGCCAACTACGGGATTGTCTTGTTCGGAATTATCCAGTAAGGGATGGTTCCGGCTTTGTGTTGCAGGGGATTGGGAGTGATCCTCGGTACGGTGATCTAGGCCACGTACTATGACGGGCGGTACCCCGGTAGCCCTGCCATTGTATGGAATCCAAACTCCAATAAGTGCCGTACGTATTAGTTGTGCCCAACTATGTTGGAATTTGAGATGTAAGCATTTCAGCTATTTCTGTATTTTACTTGAAAACCCTAGACCCTATTATAATACAATCAGATTTCCTATCAAATGTTTTGGTTAGCGTAAGGTAAAAACTTACCCATGTTTATTTGTGGGGAGTCTTACGTGATACCTTTTCTTTCAAAAGGTTTTGAAGTTAAGTAATTTTAACCCGTTTACTCACACCAGACCCATGTCTGACCCAAGTTGTTTATTTCTGTTTTATAAACTCTTGGGTACTCAAATTTTTACGAGTAGCCAAGGGATTCAGGTTAGCCTTGACGAATTGTAGAGGAGCAATGGAGCAGGAGGCTTCAGCGTTGTAGATATAGATAGTAGTTTCCGCTGTGTTGATCTTGTTTAGATCTTTGTTTTGTATTGAGATGTAATAACTAGACAGATGTTTATAACTGTCTAGTATATGAGATGTAATCTGTGTAACTCTAATAAGTGTTGTATATGATACTATGTAATAGTTATGTGATATATTATATTTTGTTTCGTTCCGCTGTGAGATTCTGATATTGTTTAGTTCTTTCTTTCTCTTCTTTTCTATTTTCTACCCTTTCTTTCTTCATAACGATGCGTTTTCCTGGGCATAGGAAGGCGGGTCGTGACAATTCTTAAAATTCAAAAGCTAAGAAACTTAAACAATTCTCTAAAACAAATCTGAAAACAATCTTCAGCCTGCAAAATTCTTCTTCAATCTGTAATTAACATTCCCTTCATTCCAAAATGCAAATCAATTTCCCTGTAACCTTTTCAAATATGTAAACATCTTCCAAAATCAAAAGCCAAATCCTATAACCAATTCTCTAAAACAATCTGATCATCAAAACTCCTCAAACCAGAGATTTATCAAATCTAAAGCCTGTAATCTTCTTCAAAAATAAAACCTGGAAGTGCATTTTCAAAATTTAAAACCAAAGCCTGCAAGTTCTCTTCAACCTGAATCAAAGCCTGCATGTACTCTTCAAGACAGAGATAAGCAAATAGATCTGGGATCAAAAGCATGCAAGTTTTAAAATCAAAACAAAGATGCAACTAAAATTTTCAAGGCTGTTTTCAAAGAAATCAACAAAGCTTTTAAAACCAGAGGCTCTGTTCTTCCTCAAAACAGTGAGTAACTTTATATTTAAAATATAATTGGTTGCATGCTAGATGGTTGAATATAAATGTGTATTGATAAGTGAATGTCTGATATTTGTATGCATGCTGGTTATAAGTGATCTGTTCATCATTTTCTAGGGGAGTAACATCTTTTCTGAAAATGCTTAAGTATAAATGTGGTTGCATGTGACTCTCTGAAGCAAGAATGTTGTATCTATATTAATTTTCTGTGAACATTTGGATGATAAATGTGTGCATGTTTGTGAAATGTCTGAACTTCTCTGTTCTTTGTTTTAAAACTAAGATTTTGGTCAAAATCCATTATTCCTTTAACCAATCTCTGTTTAGTCTTAGAATTCAAATAAAATTTGTATGTTTAATCATAGATTAAAGTTTAAAATTTTATTTAAGTAGATTAAATTTGAAATGGCTCTGTAAAATCAAGAAGAACAGTATAAGTTGGAGTTATGTTAAAATTTCAACATCTTAATTTATTGATTTAGGGTTATGAATCAAATCCCTAGACAAAATCATGATTTTTAAAAATAAAATCACAAATTCTAGTATTAGGATCAGAGAGTAGTTCAGGGTTGACTGAAATTTGAGTTTTTGGTCATTGCTGATGATCTCAAAGGTTTGGGAGGTCGGGGTTTCTTCTGGAGTTGGAAGAACGATTGGGTAGTTAGGGAAAATTAGCAGAGAGAAGATCAGATCATCGTGGTAGTTGCGGTGGAGGATTGAAGTCTGTAGCCCTAGTTTGGGTAGATTTGGTGTGTTTGATCGTCACGGCTTCTTTGTTGAATCGAGTTCAACGAAATTAAGGGAGATAGTAGGGGAGATGTTGGCAATGGTGTAGACGGAGTTTCAGCAACTCCGATGATCGGAGGCAGGAGTACGAAGGGGTTTCCAGGCTTTAGTGTGTTCGAGCTGTTGATGTTCCAGGTTTCGATTTTTAGGCTCGAATTCTCGTTTTCGATTTCAAGTGTTGATCGAAGGTTGGATGATCGTAATCTGGTGTAGGGTTGATCGTCGATGTGTGGGGATGCTCGGTGATGGTCGGAGACGTTGCTGGTGACGGTACACGTGCACGCGATCGTGTATGTTTCTCTGGTGAAGTCTGGGTTTGCAGAGGATGGTACTCGGGTGAGACTCGAAGTATTTAAGGGTGCGACTCGAAGTAAATAGGGTGAGGCTCGGGTAGTTTTGTGTGCCAGGTTTTTAAAAATCTGGGTGGTTTAAATTTAAATCTGGATTTAAATTTGTTAAACAAAAATTTAAACAGGATTTTAAATCAGAGTTTAAATATACAAATCCAAGTGGTTTTGAATCTTAGGATTGGAATAAATAAGTTTTATAAATTTAAATATTTTAAATTGTTGTTATATTTAAATGTTGAAATTAAGAAGAAATTTGATTTAAACCTTTTTGAAAAATTCTTTTATAAGATATAGGAAATTCTTTACCATGTAAAAAGTTAGAAATTTGGTTTTAAACTTTGGTAAAGACAAGTTGGTATTTATTCTAAAATCAGAAATTAAATAAATGATTTAAAAATAGATTTGAAAATGAATGTTTTCAATATATTGTGAATGAGATGTAACCATGGGAAAAATGTTTTTATCTTAAAGATTAAATTATTAAGGTAATTAAAATGGTTTAATTAATTAAATTAATTAATGTTTTGGATTGATTAAATTGTAATGAAGGATTTAAATTAATTTAATTAAGGTTTAAGATGAATTAACTAGGACTAATTAATATATAATTATGGATTATGAATTAGAGTATTAATTAATGTTTAGGAATTAATTAATAAAGTAATTTAAGATTAATTAAGTTATGGTTAACACTTAATTAATTAAATAATTAGAGTTTAATTAATTGGTTATTAAGATTTATTAATTTGAAATTAATAATAATTAATCTAAGTTAATTACTTAAGAAAAGTAATTAAATAATTGTTAATGAACGTCATTAACTATGGATTATTAAATAATTAATTTATGTAATTAATTTTAATAATTAATTAGATTAATTAATTTAAAGATAATCAATTATAGAATTTGTTTTAAATGGAATTACTTAATGGAAGTAATTAAGAATTAATTACTTATTGTAATTAATTGAAGTTAATTTGATTTAGTTTAAGTTAAGTAATTAAGTTTAATTAAATTATAATAATCAAGAGATGATTTGATAATAATTACTTTATGTAATTATTAAGGTATGATTATTTAGGAAAGTAATTTGAGTTTAATTACTTATGAATTAATCAAGGGATTAATTAAGAAATTAATTAAGGAAGTAATTAATTTAGTTAATGAAAGTAATTAAGGGTAGTTAATTACTAATTGAAGATTAATCAAGGTGATTAATAAATGTAATTTAATTTAAGGTTAATTACTTAATGTAATTAATTTAATTAAGTAATTAATAATTAAGTTGTAATTAAGGATCATTAATTAATATAATTAATGATGTAATTAAGATTGATTAATTAAGTATAATTAATAAATGAAGTGATTAATTAATGTAATTAATTAAGAATTAATGTAATTAATTATAGTTGATTAAGTTAATTAATTATAGTTAATTAATTAATGAAGTAATTAAAGGATAATTACTATAAGTGGTTAAGGATAATTAATTTAAGTAATTAATTAAGGATAAATTACTTGAAAAAAAAAATAATTAATCAAAGATGATTAATTGAAAAAGGTAATTATAGGATAATTAATTAATTTGTAATTAATTAATGTTTAAGTAAGAAGGATTTATAAAATAAAGTAATTAATTTAATTAACTTTAAATTAATTAAAGATAATATAAATCATTACTTATGGATGGATGATAATACTGAATGCTTTGCATTTGTTTGATATCTCTGATGAGATATATGTTGTGTGATATGGATGTTTAGTAGAATTGTGATGATAATATGAATTATCTGATAATGTTGATTATCTGTTGAGAATTATCTTTCTATGTGTATAAGATAATTGTATTAAATTGTTTTAACCTTTAAAACAACTTGGCCTTAAAAGATACGTTTTGGATTTCGATGAGACCGGGATCGGGTTTCCGTATACCGGATTTCCAGGTCTGGAGACCCGAATACCACATCGATCCAAATTTACGTTAGGTCGTGAAATCCAAATGGAGCAAGTGAAGACTCGAGGTGTAAGAACGATTCTTTGTCAGTATAACTCTGTGGGTGATTCCGTAATGAGTTGACGGAGATAGTACTTTCAGATTCGAGATAAAGATTTAGAGTGCAAGGGTTATTGTCGTTAACTCTGAGGGTGATTCCAATACGAGTGTAACGAGATAATGCCTTCGGTTTCGTTCGAACCCGGAACGAACTTGTATGGATTGAATGCTTTCAGAACATTGTCAGGTGGACGATGAGCATTCTAAGTGATGTGTTCTGTTTTAAGGTAATCGTGACCTCAAGCCTCACAAACCGGGAATGGCTAAAACAGGGGAGGTGCAGCAAGGTTAGTGGGTAGCACCCAAGTAGGACAAGATTATCTCTGTCTAGAGGTCCCTTCTTATTATTCAGCTGTGTGGGCAGTTGTGAGCTCCAACTGCTGGGATATCTTGTGCGGGAATTATCCAGTAAGGGATGTTCCGACCTTGTGTTGCAGGGGATTGGGAGTGATCCTCGGTATGGTGATCTAGGCCACGTACTGTGACGGGCGGTACCCCGGTAGCCCTGCCATTGATGGAATCCAAACTCCAATAAGTGCCGTACGTTTTAGTTGTGCCCAACTATGTTGGAACGTGAGATGTAAGCATTCCAGCTATTTCATATTTATTTGAAAACCCTAGACCTATTATAATACAATCGAATTTCCTATCAAATGTTTTGGTTAGCGTAAGGTAAAAACTTACCCATATTTATTGGTGGGGAGTCTTACGTGATACCTTTTCTTTCAAAAGGTTTTGAAGTTAAACAAGTTTAACCTGTTACTCACACCAGACCCATGTCTGACCCAAGTTGTTTATTTCTGTTTTATAAACTCTTGGGTACTCAAATTTTTACGAGTAGCCAAGGGATTCAGGTTTAGCTTTGACGAGTAATCTGGAGGAGCAATGGAGCAGGAGGCTTCGGCGTTGTAGATATAGATAGTAGTTTTCCGCTGTGTTGATCTTTGTATTGATCTGTATTGTGTTGAGATGTAATAACTAGACAGATGTTTATAACTGTCTAGTATGTGATGTGTAATCTGTGTAACTCTGATAGATGATGTATATAATACTATGTAATATTTATGTGATATATTATATTTCGTTTCGTTTCCGCTGTGAGTATCTGTTGTTGTTTTCTTTTCTCTTCTTCTCTTTTCTATTTCTCACCCCTTTCTTTCTTTCTGTCGATGCGATTTTCCGGGAGTGGAAAGTCGGGTCGTCACATATGATCTAAGTAGACAATTATAACAATAATGGCATTTTCGTAATTAAAGAGTTGAAAGTCTAACATGCATGAAACCATAAGAAATATCTCTACAATCTTGATGAATGAACTTGCATAGGTTAACACTTAGTAAAATGGTTGTCAAATCATCATGAACAATGGATATACATGGATCTACACTTAGGATAAAGAAAATGCATGGAAATCACTATTTTAACACCAAATCAAGCCAACAATCCGATCTACTCCTTTGGATCCGTGTGAGAGATAATCACCACTCACAAAATCACCTAAACAACCCCAAATCAACACGCTTCAGATCTGGACAGCGAAGGATCAATCTTGATCTATCATGAATCCGCTTCAAACGAAGAAATCTCTCTTGAAAAGATGAAGATCTTCAATCTAAGCTCTTGAATCTTCAATCTTGATCTTTGATATGGATGGAAGGAATCACTAAATTAGAGTGGAGAAAAGAAGTGAAGAAGTGTAGAAGTCGAGCTCTCAAAATGGCAGCACTTCGTCGCTTCAAAATCCGGATCCCAAAAAGTGAGAAAAACCCTTCCTATTTATAGCTGAAAATTCTCTTAAGTCGTAACTCGGCTATCTCCTAAGTCGTCTCCGACTTACGACCTAAGACCCTTCCGACCTAAGACTTGCCCAAACCTTACGACTTAACGACTTACCAAGACTCATCAGCTTACGACTTAACAGATAACTAGGCTACGACTTAAAACAGGCCCAAGTCTCTACGACTTAAGACTTAACTTCCCTAAGTCGTCTACGACTTAACGCGTGCGCCTAACTCCTAACAACTCAAAAGCTAACCCCTAAGTCGGTTACGACTTAACTGGGTATACGGCTTACGACCTAACTACAAGGCCATACTTAGCGACTTAACAGATATGCACGCGCGCCCCAACTCCTAGGTCGCTCAAGACCTAATGGCTTAGTAGAACTCCGCGACCTACGACATAAGCAACCCAACGACTTAACAGGTACACTACCTCGCGACCTAACAGACTTACGACTTAACAGGTACACTACCTTACGACTTAACTGTTTGGCCCCTAAGTCGCTCACCCTTTAGGTTGCAACATTCTATAGGTCGCTCCAAACTAACACGTGACCCAAACCACTTCGCGACCTAACATTTAACTCGGTCACGACTTAACCCTTAACTCAAAACCTTAAGTCGTCTACAATAAGTCGGTCACGACTTATCTCTTAGGTCGTTTACGACCTAGGACTTAAACAAATAGGACCGAAAAGACAAACATACTAAGTCGCATACGACCTATATCATACCCTAGGTCATCCACGACTTACCACCTCAACTCGCTAACTCGCTGATTCCTTAAGTCACGCTTATTCCCTAAGTCGTATACGACTTACGACCTATACTAAGTCGTGAACGACTTAGGACTTAACCATATTTCGCCTAAAATCTGAAATGGCTCAAAAATGCTAAAATTCCAGATTTTGACAAACTTTTCGATCTGTAAAAATACGGGTCGTTACAGCAACCCAGCGATGATCACCATGACCCACTGCTTCGCCTCCATCGTCAAGTTGCGGTTCGCTTCACCCCACATCTCACGCGAAATCAAGCAGGGTCATCGCTTCCTCCCACATCGCAGCTCGCGAACTCACATCCTGCCACCTCACCCACGATGATCTTCCCTCGCCTTGTTTGCATTGCGAACGCAAACCCTAGTGCCTCTATCAGTCGCCTCGTGCTTGCCTCGGCCATCCCTATCCTGCCATGTCCCGTAAACACGAGAAGCCCTAGCTTGCAAACAAGCATAAACGCAGCCTCACCTCTTGCTCTTCGGTCGCAAGTCGCCTCCTTCTGCAATATCGATTTGGACTTTTTTTATATCGCCATTTATTTTCGTGAAATTTGAATTTGAAAGAAGTAAAATGGGGACGGTTCGATTTGAAACGAGGCGATAGGTATGTGATAGGTAGCGTGTTGAATGGGGAAGGCTAAAAGGATGGAAATGATGATATGAGTTGATTCAAATTTTATAATATAATTTATTCCAAAATATCTCGTTATTCCTATCTTGAGATCTTGAACCCCTACGGAGGCGTGCCATTAGGCATCTATAATGTTATACCCCTATTCTGAAAGCAATGAAAAAGGTTTCAAGTCCTAACTCGATCATATGGAGAAGATAGCTTTTTGGACCAAATTTTTATATTAAGTGTCGATATAAATTTCAGCGCGTTACCGTACGACCAAACTATAACTCCAAACACTACAAAATTTGAAATCTGGTAATAATACACTATTACGGTTCCAATGGAACTGGTTTCGTCGAGTTCCGAGACTGTGCCTCGGAAGGCTATTTTTAAATGTCAATTTGAACAAACTATTTTTAAAAATTGAACAGATCACCTTTAAATTCAATTTTAAAACTTTTATTATCTTCATTATTATTAATATAAATTTTATAAGCCCTTAAATTATTTTTATCAAGCTTAAAACTCAAGATACAATAATTTATCCAATATTCAATTATAAAATTCAATAATTAATTTATCCAATAAATCGCTATATTTAAATTCTGAATTTATTTTATAAATTAAACCCAAATTTCCATATTCAAAATCAATCTATAATTCAAATTCAATATTTTAAACCATTTAAGTATTCCAAATCAAACGTCAAAAAATCCGGGTCGTTACATTCCTCCCCCCTACAAGAATTTCGTCCCTGAAATTGCTAAGGCAGAAAGAATGCTCCGAACCCATTAACTTTCCAAAAACCCACTTAGTGAAAACTTGATATTTCACTTTCTAATCTTTTGGTTCCACCCATAACAATTTGTCTTCAATTCTAATTCTAAAACCCTTATTTCAATTTCAATTTGAAACCAATTTGTCATTAGCAAAAATTTTCTAAAAATTTTCAAAAAATTTCTAACACCCTAAATTTTTGAAATTTTTTGGCAGAGTCTCCCTTGTACGGAGAGGCTTTTGCAATATGATAAGAGAGATAAATATATATACATCGACCCACATGGTCGAAAAACAAAATATATAACAATATTTTATTATTTCGCAGTATTTAATCGAAAACGTACCTTATTTAGCATTTTAAGCAAGCGGCTTATTTATTTTCGCAATTCGCGCAATCAAAGTCAAGCAAAACGGCTCCATGTCACTTTACTTACTCAATTTAAACACATAATTACAAAAACATGAAATTTAATAGCATTTTACTTATTTAAATGGTTAAAACACATAAGTTTCATAAGCAATGCATGTTAAACAATTATTTAAATGCAACCATAAGGTTCCAACACCCATTTATTCACTTTCAATCGATCCATATACTATTTCATTCAATTCGGAATGATTTACAACCAACCCAACTTGCATTCAATTCACATTTATACTAAACAAATTTATATTCATTCCAAATAGATTAAAAATTAATTTATTCACCTTCTTCTAATTCATAGAAATTATATACTTCCGTTTGCGACAAACGCCAATTATTTTTTCTATGCAAATTTGACGCTATTCATTTAATAGAATTTCCACTTTAGTTTATAACTATTTGAAATTGATTCCAAATCAATTTATATTCAATTCTATTCTATTTCAGATTTATCCTCAGTCAATTCACTACATTCCATTCATATTCACATTCATTACATCCGAATCCATTTTATTTAAATTTATTCCATGCTAATTTACTTATGAACCATTTCATAAATTATATTAAAGCCAAACTTCTATCCTAGATTATTAACTTGAGTTAATTCACTTTATTTCCAATTAATTCAACTTTATAACTAAAGTTTATTTTATTTCAACCAACTAATTTATTTAATTAGTTCATTCACTTATTCCACTTTAAACTTTAATTTCCATATTCAAATTCATTCTCGATTTTTTTTAAAATAACATTAAAGGCTATATTCAATTTCTTTCTACTCAAATCGAATTTATTTGTAACTTAAGCCATTTCCATTTCAATCAAATTCCATTTTATTCGATCACACTTCCAATTATATTCAATTCACTTATAATTTAAGTTGAATTTTATTTATAACTCAAGTTTTATTTCCAATATCCATTTTTATTCACAATCCAATTTATTTCACCAAGTTAATATCCATTCTATATTCAATTCTCTAATCAATTATCTGATTAGTTCACCTCCATTTTATAATTCAATATCTGATTTTTATTTCAAAATCACTTCAATAAATTTACTCGAATTCAGATTTATTTTATAACTCAAGTTTGGATTTTTATTTTGGTTTTCTATTTCACTTTTCAATTTTATAAGTCACACAACTCATTTTTTTCTTCATATTTCCATCAATTCTATACTTGAGTATATTCCTATTTTATTTTTAACTCGAGACTATACATTTATTTATAGCCCAAGTATAATTTTATACAATTCATTTTAATTTTTATAAGTTGTTGAAGTTTATTTATTCCATTCAAAATCGTTTATAACCCGATTCAATTTTATTTCAATTCAACCTAAATTCTATAACATATAGTTATATAGTCACTTCATAATTCACATTTTCATATTTAATTCAATTCCATATAATTTAAATTCAATTCACCTTGTTATTTAAATTTCAATTCCTTTTCACCAATTTTTTAAACCAAATCCGGGCTATTCATACTTAAATATAATTTACCATAAACAAACTTTATTTCTAATTCATCCAATTTCATTATATAATTCAATTACTTTGCTAGGTTAATTCCATTTCATTAATGCACTATTAATTCAATTCAAATCCAGTCAACTAAATTTCCAGAATTTAATTTATCCAACTTAACTTAAGTTGAATTCCATTTTAGTCTTCTCACTTTTAATTTTTATTTCCAAATTTCAATTTTTCACACTTCTTCCTTATAAATATCATCTTCCACTGGATTCCAGAAATTTTTTAAACACCCGGTATTTACGTCAAATCACTTTGAAATCAAATATATATATATATATACTCTTTCTGGTTTAACAAACCACCTCCTTCAAATTTTAAAATCAACTTGATTTTATCCAAAACAGTTCTGTAATATCCCGGGATTTCGAGGAATTTAAAATGTGATAATCTCTAAATTTAAATTATTCAAATTGATAATATTAATATAAATAACCAAATAATATAATAATAAGATGTTTTAATTATGGTATAGATTGATTTGTAATAAGAATAATTGTTTAAATTATGTTATTTTATAAATTTGATTTCTAAATAGATTTATCATTTCCAAAATTAATAAGTATTGTTTAAATATATATATATATATATATATATTGTCTTGAGTTGTTTTATATCAATTTCAAACTAAATAAAGTATTTATTTAATAGTAAATAAATACAAAAGGTATATTTACACTTAAAAATGAATTAAATATATTTTTTTATAATTTTATTAGAATATAATTAGTTTTTATTTTATTTTCTTTTAAAGTTTCCATTTATTTATAATATAGGAAAGCATTTCCTAATTAAGAAATGAATTTATTAATTAAGAAATTAATATAAAAGTTTTAAAACTCTTTTTAAAAAAAAAGAATATAAATGGATAATGACAAGTGTTAATTTTATACACATGTAAATACATGTGTAAGATCATAAACTAATGTATGTGACAAGTGTTATTTTTATTATCATTTTTCTTTGATTTTTAATAAAACATGAATTTAAGTTATATAAAAGCCTACCTTTCCATTTCTCTTTTCTTTTCTAATCTCAATTTCTTCAAAGACCAAAACTAAAAACCAGGAAAACATACCAAACCGAAATCATATTCTCAAAATCAAAACTGAAATAAAATCCTCAAAAACAAAACTGAAATTCATCTCAAACCATAATCATCTTCAACCAAAACTGAAATCAAATCTCCTCAAACCTGAATTCATCTTCAAAAGCTTGATTCTCAAATGCCTGAAACCATTTATTATACAACCTGTAACCCTTCTCAATGCCTGAAACCATTATTTCTTCACCTGGAATCATTTCAAGGGCTTAAATTCTCAAATTCAAAAGCCTGTAACCATTTGCTTGTTTCAAAATCAAGTCTGTCACCATTCCAAGGATGCATGCAAATAAATCAAGCAAGTTTTAGTTTCAAAACAAGTTTTCAGTTTTAAAGAAATCAAAAAGCAAAGTTTCCAAAGCAAGTTTCCAGTTTTCAAAAACAAGCAAATTCAAGTCCAGTTCAAATTTTCAAAGTCCAAATTCCAGTTTCTCTGTTCAACAAAATTGGTGAGTAAATCTTTAAATTAAAACGTAAAGTATCTAATATTATTGCATGAGAATTTATGTGTGGTAATTGCTTTGCATGTCTAGAATTATGTATGTTCTGGTATATTTAAGAAAGGTGTATATCTGTAAACTTTAAACATCTAAGTTTTAGTTAATTACTCTGCCTTTTAACTGTGAACAGGGAGCCCTTTAAATTTGATACAGATGATATATGTTGGAAATAATATGGGGAAGTATGTTTGAAATAAATATGCATGTTTGTTTTTAGGCCTGAATACATGTGTATATGGATTATTAGAACCATGTGTGTGTATATGTTGGTTGCTTGAAGTATATCTCTGTTCATTTTTCACTGTTTGAAGTTTTGATGGAAAATCAAAATCATTTCATCAATTCTCTGTTAAGCTTTAGGATTCAAATAAGATTTGTTTGTTTAATCCTAGTTTAAGTTTTTGAAAATAAAATTAAGTAAGAAAAATTTAAACATCACCTGGAAAAAAGAAATGACAGTAGGAATTTTGATATAAGTTGAAAATCCAAACTATATAATCCTTTGATTTTCTTTTATAATCTAAATCCTTGTCTTAAATAACGATTTTTAAGAGTTAAATCATAATTTTTAAGATAGTATTAAATGAGATATCCAAGATTGTTTAGAAAATGGGTTTTTGGTCTTCTCTGATGATCAAGTAATTTGGGATGAACGGGGTTGTTTCTGGAGCTAGATGGTTGATCAGGGAAGTAAGGAAAAAAAATAGTAGAAGTGGTGATGGTTCACTGTGGTGGCGGCAATAGATAGAACTAAGATTTTAACCTAGTTTGGTTGAGGGTCGAATTTGTGATCATTTCTTCGTCTCTGGATGTTCGAGTGGCTCGAGGCTACGGGTATATGTGGTGTAGGAGATTAGCAAGGAGTGGACGAAGTGATTAAAACTCTGGTGGTCGGAATTTGACTGGCGATGCTTTTCCTGGCAATTGGTTTTGGGTTCCAGTTCAACTTGATGGGTCGATTTTGAATCGTGATTCCTGGAAGTGTTTGGGGGATTGCGATGGGATGCTGGAGTGATCGTGGATGTGTGGGAGGTGTCGGCGGTGGTCGATGTCGTCGCGATCAAGTGTGCACGTGCACGATCGTCTTGGTGAGTCAGTGTGTTAGAATTAGGGAAGAAGAAGATACTCGTATTCGTACTCGGGAAGGACTCGAGGAAGTTTACTTTTTGCTCGAAGTCGTTCCAGAGTAATACGCGAGAGAGAAAATGTTAACTGTTAAAGTTTTTAACAGATGGGGATTTAAAGTGAACTGTTTTAAAAAAATTTCGGGAAGGTCTCGGGTAGATTAGGAGCTGGCTCGAGTTTTTCTTCGTGTCGTTGTGAGCTGAGTGAAAACTGTTAGCAGTTTAAATTTCTTTAAATTCAAAACAGTTTTAAATTCTAAAATTAAATCTCTGTTTTAATAAAGATGCAGATGTATTGGCTTAGATTTAAATACATATGGGTTAAAACCCAAAGTAAATGTTAAACCAGTTTTTAAATTTAAATAAAAGTAAGTTTTTAAAATTTCAAAAATCAAGTTAAATCAATTCTTGGAAATACATTTCTTTGAAATGGAAAGTTTGAATAAATTAAATTGTATGGTTGTTAACTTAAATAATATTAAGTTAAATTTTAAGTTATTTTCAAACTTAATTTGAAAATAAGTAATTAATAAGGAAATGTATATTTTAATACTTAATTAAAGTTTGATAGTTAATGAGATAAATAAAGAGTGATTTAATAATTAGATTAGTTAATGGTTAAGAATAAGTAAATTAACAATTAAGTTTTCAAGTATTTTATTCACTTGTAATTAAGAATTGTTAATAAATAATTATGGATAAGTAATTAATGTTTATTTATTCTAACTTAATTAATGATTTTAGTTAAGTGAGTTAATTATTAAGATCAAATGTTTTTAAATGATAATATTTATCTTAAGGTTAATTAAGAATTTTTAATGAGTTAAATTAATTTAAGTTTAATTAATTAATTTAATTAACAAGGATTAATTAAAGTAATTAAGAGTTAATTAAACTAGTAATTAAGAAGTACTTAATAAGTTTTATTAAGTAATAATTAAGAGATTATTTATCTCTGATTAAAGTTAATTAAGAATTAATTAACTATTGTTAAGGGTTAATTAATTGTCATTAAAGATTAATTAATAAATAATTATGGATTAATTAAATTGGTAATTAAGGTTGTTAATTAATAATTAATTTTTATTAATTAATAATTTAGAAGTAATTAATTAGTTAATTAAGTTTAATTAATTAATTATAAAAGTAATTAAGGATTGATTACTTTGTATTAAAGGATATTGATTAATAATTAAGGTTTATTAATTAATAGTTAAAGAATAATTAATCAAGGATTAATTAATTTGTTTAAAGGGTAATTAAGGATGAGTTACTCAGTTGTGATTTAAGAAATGAATGTGATTTATTTAAGTTAATTAATTTGTTAATTAATTAACGATAGTCACTTGGTAATTAAGTATAATTACTTAATAAGATTGGATAAGAGTAATTACTTAGTTGATAATTGAATTACTGTATGTAATTAGTGTAATTAATCAAAAAGGATTTATAAAAGAAATTAAAGTAATTAAGAATAGTTAATTACTGTTAATGATTATTTAAGGTTGATTAATGAAAGTAATTAATTAATGTATGATTAATTAATGTAATTAATTAAGGAATAATGTAATTAATTAAAGGTTAATTAATTAATTAAAGTAATTAATTAAGGATCATTAATTAATGTAATTAATGAGAGTAATTAAAGGTTAATTACTGTTAATGGTTAAGAATAATTAATTTGTGAAGTTAATTAAAGGATAATTACTTTATGTAATTAATAATTAATCAAGAGTGATTAATATTTAATGATTAATTAATTAAATGGATTGTAATTAATTAATGTTGATTAAGCAAGAATAGGAATTAATTCTTAAGTAATTAATTTAATCTAAATGTGACGACCCGGCTTTCATCGACCAGAAAGTCGCATCGCTAATAAGAAAGAAAGGGATAGAAAGAGAAAAGAAGAGAAGAAAGAAAGAAACAACAACAGAATCTAAACAGCGGAACGAATAAATTATATTAATAACATAAACTATTACATAGTATCATATACAACAACTATCAGAGTTACACAACATATACAATTTATACTAGACAGTTATAAACACCTGTCTAGTTTCTACAATATAAGATACAACACAGATAACAATGACTCAGAGATCAACACAGCGGAACTACTATATCTCTACAGCGCTGAAGCCTCCTGCTCCATTGCTCCTCCAGAATATTCGTCAAAGCAAACCTGACTCCCTTGGCTACTCGTAAAAATTTGAGTACCCAAGAGTTTATATAAAACAGAAATAAACACTTGGGTCAGACATGGGTCTGGTGTGAGTAAACGGGTTAACTTATTTAACTTCAAAACCTTTGAAATCAAAAGGTATCACGTAAGACTTCCCACACATAAACATGGAAAAGTTTTTACCTTACGCTAACCAAACTTGATAGGAAATCTGGTTATATTATAATAGGTCTAGGGTTTTCAAATAAATATGAAATAGCCGAAATTGTTACATTATTAAATTCCAGCATACATAGGTATACAATCAAGTCCGTTATCACTTATTGGAAGTTGGATTTCCATACAATGGCAGGGCTACTGGGGTACCGCCCGTCACAGTACGTGGCCTAGATCACCGTACCGAGGAGTACGCCCGCTCCCCTGCAACACAAAGCCGGAACCATCCCTTACTGGATAATTCCGAATAAAATCACCCCACGGTTGTGTACATCAACCGCACCACTAAGTCGAAAATAGAAAGGGACATCTAGACAGGGATGACCTTACTCTCAGTGGGCGCTACCCACGAAGCCTTGCTGCACCTCCCCTGTTTTAGCCATTCCCGGTTGATGAGGCTTGAGGTCACGATTACCTTTAATCAGAACACATCACTTAGAATGCTCATCGTCCACCTGACGATGTTTTGAAAGCATTCAATCCATACAAGTTCGTTCCGGGTTCGAACGAAACCGAAGGCATTATCTCGTTCCACTCGTTTTGGAATCACCCTCAGAGTTAACGACAATAACCCTTGCACTCTGAATCTTCATCTTCACTTGAGATTCACGACCTATCGTTAATTTGGATCGATGTGGTATTCGGGTCTCCAGACCTGGAAATCCGGTATACGGAAACCCGATCCCGGTCTCATCGAAATCCAAAACGTATCTTTTAAGGCCAAGTTGTTTAAAGGTTTAAACAATTCAATTCAATTTAATACTTGAATTCACATAGCATTAACATAGATAAATATCACACATTTATCACAGATATATCATAGTATATCATATCACAGAATATCATAGTATATCATCCAATAGATATCAACCAAATCAGACATTCTACTCAACCATCATTCATAAGCAACCATTTATTAATCTCTATTATAATTAATTTAATCAACTTAAATTAAATTAATTACTTAAGAATTAATTCCTATTCTTGCTTAATCAACATTAATTAATTACAATCCATTTAATTAATTAATCATTAAATATTAATCACTCTTGATTAATTATTAATTACATAAAGTAATTATCCTTTAATTAACTTCACAAATTAATTATTCTTAACCATTAACAGTAATTAACCTTTAATTACTCTCATTAATTACATTAATTAATGATCCTTAATTAATTACTTTAATTAATTAATTAACCTTTAATTAATTACATTATTCCTTAATTAATTACATTAATTAATCATACATTAATTAATTACTTTCATTAATCAACCTTAAATAATCATTAACAGTAATTAACTATTCTTAATTACTTTAATTTCTTTTATAAATCCTTTTTGATTAATTACACTAATTACATACAGTAATTCAATTATCAACTAAGTAATTACTCTTATCCAATCTTATTAAGTAATTATACTTAATTACCAAGTGACTATCCTTAATTAATTAACAAATTAATTAACTTAAATAAATCACATTCATTTCTTAAATCACAACTGAGTAACTCATCCTTAATTACCCTTTAAACAAATTAATTAATCCTTGATTAATTATTCTTTAACTATTAATTAATAAACCTTAATTATTAATCAATATCCTTTAATACAAAGTAATCAATCCTTAATTACTTTTATAATTAATTAATTAAACTTAATTAACTAATTAATTACTTCTAAATTATTAATTAATAAAAATTAATTATTAATTAACAACCTTAATTACCAATTTAATTAATCCATAATTATTTATTAATTAATCTTTAATGACAATTAATTAACCCTTAACAATAGTTAATTAATTCTTAATTAACTTTAATCAGAGATAAATAATCTCTTAATTATTACTTAATAAAACTTATTAAGTACTTCTTAATTACTAGTTTAATTAACTCTTAATTACTTTAATTAATCCTTGTTAATTAAATTAATTAATTAAACTTAAATTAATTTAACTCATTAAAAATTCTTAATTAACCTTAAGATAAATATTATCATTTAAAAACATTTGATCTTAATAATTAACTCACTTAACTAAAATCATTAATTAAGTTAGAATAAATAAACATTAATTACTTATCCATAATTATTTATTAACAATTCTTAATTACAAGTGAATAAAATACTTGAAAACTTAATTGTTAATTTACTTATTCTTAACCATTAACTAATCTAATTATTAAATCACTCTTTATTTATCTCATTAACTATCAAACTTTAATTAAGTATTAAAATATACATTTCCTTATTAATTACTTATTTTCAAATTAAGTTTGAAAATAACTTAAAATTTAACTTAATATTATTTAAGTTAACAACCATACAATTTAATTTATTCAAACTTTCCAT
Organism: Allium fistulosum; assembly: GCA_030737815.1. Lineage (NCBI taxonomy): Eukaryota > Viridiplantae > Streptophyta > Magnoliopsida > Asparagales > Amaryllidaceae > Allium > Allium fistulosum. Next base: position 54,949,099 of record CM060904.1, read on the forward strand.
TTCAAAGAAATGTATTTCCAAGAATTGATTTAACTTGATTTTTGAAATTTTAAAAACTTACTTTTATTTAAATTTAAAAACTGGTTTAACATTTACTTTGGGTTTTAACCCATATGTATTTAAATCTAAGCCAATACATCTGCATCTTTATTAAAACAGAGATTTAATTTTAGAATTTAAAACTGTTTTGAATTTAAAGAAATTTAAACTGCTAACAGTTTTCACTCAGCTCACAACGACACGAAGAAAAACTCGAGCCAGCTCCTAATCTACCCGAGACCTTCCCGAAATTTTTTTAAAACAGTTCACTTTAAATCCCCATCTGTTAAAAACTTTAACAGTTAACATTTTCTCTCTCGCGTATTACTCTGGAACGACTTCGAGCAAAAAGTAAACTTCCTCGAGTCCTTCCCGAGTACGAATACGAGTATCTTCTTCTTCCCTAATTCTAACACACTGACTCACCAAGACGATCGTGCACGTGCACACTTGATCGCGACGACATCGACCACCGCCGACACCTCCCACACATCCACGATCACTCCAGCATCCCATCGCAATCCCCCAAACACTTCCAGGAATCACGATTCAAAATCGACCCATCAAGTTGAACTGGAACCCAAAACCAATTGCCAGGAAAAGCATCGCCAGTCAAATTCCGACCACCAGAGTTTTAATCACTTCGTCCACTCCTTGCTAATCTCCTACACCACATATACCCGTAGCCTCGAGCCACTCGAACATCCAGAGACGAAGAAATGATCACAAATTCGACCCTCAACCAAACTAGGTTAAAATCTTAGTTCTATCTATTGCCGCCACCACAGTGAACCATCACCACTTCTACTATTTTTTTCCTTACTTCCCTGATCAACCATCTAGCTCCAGAAACAACCCCGTTCATCCCAAATTACTTGATCATCAGAGAAGACCAAAAACCCATTTTCTAAACAATCTTGGATATCTCATTTAATACTATCTTAAAAATTATGATTTAACTCTTAAAAATCGTTATTTAAGACAAGGATTTAGATTATAAAAGAAAATCAAAGGATTATATAGTTTGGATTTTCAACTTATATCAAAATTCCTACTGTCATTTCTTTTTTCCAGGTGATGTTTAAATTTTTCTTACTTAATTTTATTTTCAAAAACTTAAACTAGGATTAAACAAACAAATCTTATTTGAATCCTAAAGCTTAACAGAGAATTGATGAAATGATTTTGATTTTCCATCAAAACTTCAAACAGTGAAAAATGAACAGAGATATACTTCAAGCAACCAACATATACACACACATGGTTCTAATAATCCATATACACATGTATTCAGGCCTAAAAACAAACATGCATATTTATTTCAAACATACTTCCCCATATTATTTCCAACATATATCATCTGTATCAAATTTAAAGGGCTCCCTGTTCACAGTTAAAAGGCAGAGTAATTAACTAAAACTTAGATGTTTAAAGTTTACAGATATACACCTTTCTTAAATATACCAGAACATACATAATTCTAGACATGCAAAGCAATTACCACACATAAATTCTCATGCAATAATATTAGATACTTTACGTTTTAATTTAAAGATTTACTCACCAATTTTGTTGAACAGAGAAACTGGAATTTGGACTTTGAAAATTTGAACTGGACTTGAATTTGCTTGTTTTTGAAAACTGGAAACTTGCTTTGGAAACTTTGCTTTTTGATTTCTTTAAAACTGAAAACTTGTTTTGAAACTGAAACTTGCTTGATTTATTTGCATGCATCCTTGGAATGGTGACAGACTTGATTTTGAAACAAGCAAATGGTTACAGGCTTTTGAATTTGAGAATTTAAGCCCTTGAAATGATTCCAGGTGAAGAAATAATGGTTTCAGGCATTGAGAAGGGTTACAGGTTGTATAATAAATGGTTTCAGGCATTTGAGAATCAAGCTTTTGAAGATGAATTCAGGTTTGAGGAGATTTGATTTCAGTTTTGGTTGAAGATGATTATGGTTTGAGATGAATTTCAGTTTTGTTTTTGAGGATTTTATTTCAGTTTTGATTTTGAGAATATGATTTCGGTTTGGTATGTTTTCCTGGTTTTTAGTTTTGGTCTTTGAAGAAATTGAGATTAGAAAAGAAAAGAGAAATGGAAAGGTAGGCTTTTATATAACTTAAATTCATGTTTTATTAAAAATCAAAGAAAAATGATAATAAAAATAACACTTGTCACATACATTAGTTTATGATCTTACACATGTATTTACATGTGTATAAAATTAACACTTGTCATTATCCATTTATATTCTTTTTTTTTAAAAAGAGTTTTAAAACTTTTATATTAATTTCTTAATTAATAAATTCATTTCTTAATTAGGAAATGCTTTCCTATATTATAAATAAATGGAAACTTTAAAAGAAAATAAAATAAAAACTAATTATATTCTAATAAAATTATAAAAAAATATATTTAATTCATTTTTAAGTGTAAATATACCTTTTGTATTTATTTACTATTAAATAAATACTTTATTTAGTTTGAAATTGATATAAAACAACTCAAGACAATATATATATATATATATATATATATATTTAAACAATACTTATTAATTTTGGAAATGATAAATCTATTTAGAAATCAAATTTATAAAATAACATAATTTAAACAATTATTCTTATTACAAATCAATCTATACCATAATTAAAACATCTTATTATTATATTATTTGGTTATTTATATTAATATTATCAATTTGAATAATTTAAATTTAGAGATTATCACATTTTAAATTCCTCGAAATCCCGGGATATTACATTCCTTCCCCCTTAAAAGAATTTCGTCCTCGAAATTTAAAGCAAAAGATAATCCAAAAGTTTTATTTTATTTTCAAAAATCCAAGCATACATATCAACCGTACACTATCAATCAAACAACCATTCATCCAAACAAACAATTTTATCCAAGCAACAATTCATACAAACAACAATTCTAGCTATCCGAACATAGATCCGGATAAACTACCTAAAATTATCCCGAGTTTCCCCGATACAGATACTGGGTTACTCGCTCTACTAAATCCAAACTGGTAATTCAATACCGAAGCCAAAACACATATCCTCACAAAAACTCAGAAAGATCTAATATACTCGGAGCTATCTTCCTAGTCTTACCCAATCTTATTTGCTCCCTTCACCGAAGAAATAACAACGAAGTCTCCAACTTCGAATTTTCCAAAATTCTCCATCTCTAATCCACAGAACTCTTTTGACGATTCTGGGTTGCCTTCACCCTTCCTGATCAGCTCAACTATCGCTGATGCTTCTCGAAATAAACAGGACCAAAAACAATCCAATAACAGATCCTCTCAAGATTTACAGAAATCCAGAACTCAAACTCTACTCCACAATCATCGGTAGATTTCAAATACTTCTCCTATCCGGAAAAGACAAAACAGATGCTCTCACCAATCTGACCTTCAAAACTTGAAAACTTCATGTAGGAACCCTCTAATCCAAACACTGCAATTTCTGGTTGCTTCCACTCTAGAATAACTACTACCAAGCTTTCGCTGCTCAACTCTGATCTAGATGTCGTCTATGAACTCGAACACAAACTAGATCAACACTTCCCATAAAATCTCTGACAACTCTATAACTCCTATTTCTTCTAGAGATGCCTCACCCAAGCAAAAGATTACTCAAGAGAATACTCAATTATCGCAAGTCACTTTTGCGATTCTATCCAGTCTAATATCCAAAAATAATGTTCTTTCTTAATCCATCAGAACAGTCTAGTGCTTGACCAATCCATTTGAAAAATGAATTTACTCCGCAGCTTCTGAACTCCACTTTACGAACTGCTAAGCCAAAAGATCTTCCAGCAGGAACACAGAACACTCGAGCTGCACCGCTAACACGGATGACAAAGACTCCTTATCCAAAGCTTCTAGAGAAACTCGGACCTCAAACCGAACACAAACATCATGCTGAACTCAGCCACATCACCGATGCAGACACACTTCCTTAAACTTGCTCCAAAAGAAAACATCTTCGGGAACATCCATAGTCACTGCGTCTCATCACACAGCTACAATTTCCTGAGGTATCAAGATACCATTACTTGCTTCTGTTCAACCAACAGATCCAAACTCCTGAAAATCCACTCGCACGAGCGCGATCAAACTTATACTTCAATGATCGACTCCGAACCTAAACAGGTTTCCTTCAGAGATCAGAGAAATCCTTATATCATATCAAAGTTTACTCGAGACGGTATTAGGTCTACAGTCTCGACATATTCACTTCCAAACTCAAACATTCAAACTCCAACCATTTGTAGTCGTGTTTACACACCACTACCTTATCTACCTTTAGAACTCATATTGGAAAACCCGAACAGGTAACCCAACAAATAGGTAGAAATAAATATATATAGTTATATATAGAAAAATTACAAATACGCTCTCTCAAGATAGACACCACTCCAGAGCCTAGGTATTCACTCAACCTACAGCTCTGATACCAAATGTGACGATGCGACTTTCTGGTCGATGAAAGCCGGGTCGTCACAAGTTCCTTTCGGAAATTTTTAAACAAGACTTGTTTTCCCACAAATCTGAATCAAATCAATTTCGGCAACAATCTGTCACTTAGAAACTCGAAAATGAATACTGATGATGGGGTCGTCGTCATCAGAATTATTTTCCAACGACTGAAGTGAGTTCAGTGCTATATCACTTCCAAAATCCATTTTAAACCATTTTTCTATTCAAAAATATTTCCAAAATAATAATACTATTATTTATCTTCTAATGCTTTGGAAAATACTTCTAAAATCTCTGGGATTTAATTTTTTCCAAACTCTGGTTTTAATCAAGTCTTAGTTTTAATTCAATTGTATAATCCATACTTATAAAATTTCCATTTGATTATATATAACTAACTCCAGATTTTACAATCTTGTTTTGATTTTAATATTATCATCCAAACACTCCAAATATACCAAAATAATTTTAAAAAAATTATTCCTTTTATATAAAAATATAATTTGGGTAAAATGATTTCATTTACCCACTTCAAAACAATACTATGTCGAATTACTCTATTCATGTGTTTAGAAACTCCTATCAATTTATTGGCGTCCCACTATTCGATCAGAATTTATATGCCACTCAACAGATTAATCAACACAATATATAACTGTTTTATACTCACTAACAAATACGCGCTCATATCTATTATTACTCTCAACTCATTCTAGAGAACTACTGACTCTATCTCTAATGAGTAATCCCCACCATAGCCAAGGTTCTCGCTAAACCTTCTGCTCTGATACAAAATGTAACGACCCGCGGTTCCGTACCCCTTGAGTTGATAATAATTCTTACTTGCTCAACCCAAAGTGTATGAAAGAGCGAATAACTAGGGTGAAGAAGAAAAGATAGGGGAAGAAATAGAAACAATAACACAGAATCTCATAATCGCGGTGGAACGAAATATAATATATGATAACAGATTTTATACAAGAATCTCTAACTGTTAATACTTCAATCATTAGAGTACAACAATTAATACATCAATTTGGATAGTTATAATCACCTGTCCTCACACCCCGGAATAAAACAAGTACGTGATATACGTCAGAAATCCTCCAGCTCGTCTCTTGAGTTCCATAGCATCCTAACCTGGATCTGTAATACTCGGTCTGACCTGAGCATTATAATAAAATAACACCCGAGTTAGTTTGGAAAACCAGCGTGAGAAAACACACTCAATTTGAATTATTAGAGTTATCAAAATCCTTTGAAAACAAAGGTATCTCGTAAGATCGCGTCACACATAAACACGATGGGTTTTTCCCTTATGATAACCAAAACATTTTTATAGAAAATCCAGTGATATTATAATAGTGTCTAAATACAAATACTTATTCAAATAGCTGAAATTGTTACATTAATTAAATTCCAGCATACTAGGCTCTACAAACAAAACCGTAAGCTCGTATTGGAGAATGGATTCCAACGAATGACTGGGCCACTGGGTACCGCCCATCATAGTACACCTCTAGAACCATGTAGCGAGGACCACGCCGGGATCCCCTGCTACATAAGACCGGCCTACCCCTGACCTGGATAGACCGAATATGTTATCACCCCGGGTGTTCCCACCCTTACTATCGAGCGCTTCTTCTTTCATATATACCAATATCTAAGATAAATAGGCTTCCGAGGACATCTAGAAAAGTGATAACATACCCTACTTGGGTGCGACCTACTTAGCCTTGCTGCATCTCCCCTAATTTAGTCATTCCCAGTTGATAAGCTTTGAGGCTAAGAATTACCTTTCAAGAGAAATTTTACTTAGAATGCTCATCGTCCTCCAATGACGATGTCTTGATTGCATTCATCCATACAAGTTGTCCTGGGTCTGGACAAACCGAATCACCGTCTTCGTCATCTTCACGGTATTCATTCATAATGTTCAAACCGGATCGATGTGGTTTTCAGATAATTAAATCTGATCCCGGTCTCTTCGAAACGATTAACGAAATTGGCAAATGTAGATAGTCGGTTATTTTACTATCAATAAAACATCGATAAGCAAACACCAGGCCCAATTTTATGAATCTCCAAAATATTTATTCTAAAACATCTTCACCAGGATATATATATATATATATATATATATATATATATTCTCAATATCTTTCAATATTTCTATTTTTGAAAACAAATTCAACACCTGTATCCATAACAGGATATTTCTCTATTTCAATACTTAGAAATATTTTCAACTTCCATTTTTATAACACTTAGAAAATATTTCTATTCCAAATCTTTTCCACCAAAATATTTTCCAAACCTTCCTTTCAATACTTAGGAGAGTATTTATACGTATAGTTTCCAAACTCTTCTCAATATTTAACATGGAAATATTTTATACTTATCTCATAAGTCTCCAGAATTTTTAATAAATTCTTCTTACGATTTCCATACCGATTATACTTATTTATAACCCCAACCAAACATTTATAACTTCTTTAATTGGATTCAAATTCCTTTCCGAAGTTATCGCATCTGACATTGGAAATTTTCTTAAGTCCCTATAATTCCATTTATGAAATTTCTCTTACAAAATCTCATTCTTAAATCAAAACTGTTTACACATCTTGAGAGGATTTTATAAATAAATTTTCAATCATTTCAAAACTATATATATATATATAATGGCATTTTTAAAGAATAGTATTTTATTTTTATTTCAAAATATGTTTTAAGTTATTATTTAAAATATCAACATTTTAATAAACCATCAACAACTCATTTAAAATGAAACAAATCAATTTACAAAGATGATTATAAAAGTTAAAATTTCATTTCAATAAATATTAAATATTTGAAAAAAATCAATTTTTCAAAGTATCCCAATATTAACTAGTTTAAAATTTTCATAGTTTTAAATAATAAAGTTTCCCTTTTGAAACGAACTTAACTTCTTAAAAATATATTTAAAACCTCGATAACCAATTTAATTTATAACTTCCTCTCGATTTCACATCATATTGATTTTAATTTCGATTCCCTAACCATTCCCATTCCAAAAATAGAGTCTACTATTTTTCTCAATCTTGTTTTCCATGTTCTAATATAAACTCACCCTATGAATTTATATTTCCAATTATCATCTACTATCGAATACCTTTATTTATAAACATTGTTTATAAATTTTATAACCAATTCTGGCTTTTATCTGTTTATAAACAAGTCTTATTTATTTAACTCCATTATATACATTTTTTCTTATAAATTCCATTTACACTTCAAATCTATTTTCAATATTGTTTTTAACTTTTTTTTATATTTTCCAGAATATCACTTATAAAATTCTCTTATATAATTCATTTTTAAAATCCCATTTAATAATTCACAATAGTTAGGTATAACCAAAAATCAATATATTTTTCGAACTCAATTCTTTAAAATAAATCCAGTTCCAATATATATATTTATATCAAATCCATTTAATTGCATAAATTTTAATAATATATTTAGTATTTAAATTATCAAAAATTCAGGCCAGTGCTACAATAGCATCCAATAAATTTTAATCACTATAATAATCTATAATAGATTATTCTACAAAATTCATATATCATCATATATGAAAAATAAATAATAAATTTGAGGAATTCAGTTGGATCCCTCCAATCTGTTTCCTTGCATCCACAGATTTTAATACAACATAAAAAATACCAGTCCCACTTCGAGGGGCATATCGTGGTATATAGGATCATCCGCTATTATGCGGGGCACATAGGGTCTCATCCGCTATAATGTACGAGAATATCACTCCAAATACTAATATATATATATATACAACTATATGTTTATACATTCAAGAGATAATTATTTTATAAATTCATCCAACATTCAATAATTTATTTCCAACAATATTGAAATTAAATTTGGCAACTCCAAATGAGTGAGAATTTTCTCACTTTTTTATTTGCAATCCGTTCCAATTTTAATTCTATCGCGTAGATTTCCAGCCACGAATTCCACACGATCGATTCCGTTAGATTTAACCTCGTATAAGCAATCATTTTTAAACATATAAGTATTTGAGATTTAAGTTTTTGTATTTTAATAAACTAAATAACAAACTTTTTTTTGATAAAAGTAAATGACTACAGAGATTACCCCATTAAGCTTAAGTACGAATTTGTCGAGCCCATTCGTCGCTCAACCTCATTTAGTGCCGTAGCTTCCTCAACTGCATCAGACATCGTCGCAACCTCCACCCGAGGGTCACTCGAACGTCTGCAACCCAGCGACGATCGCCATACCCACTGCTTCACCTCCATCATCAAGTCGCGATTCGCTTCCCCCCACATCTTACGCGAAATCAAGCAGGGTCATCGCTTCCTCCCACATCGGAGTTCGTGAACTCACATCCTGCCACCTCACCCACGATGATCTTCCCTCGCCTCGTTCGCATCGCGAACGCAAACCCTATTGCCTCTGTCAGCCGCCTCGTGCTCACCTCGGCCATCCCTCTCCTGCCATGTCCCGTAAACACGAGAAGCCGTAGCTTGCAAATGAGCATAAACGCAGCCTCACCTCCCGCTCTCCAGTCGCAAGTCGCCTCCTTCCGCGATATCGATTTGGACTTTTTTTATACCGCCATTTATTTTCGTGAAATTTGAATTTGAAAGAAGGAAAATGGGGACGGTTTGATTTGAAACGAGGCGATAGGTATGTGATAGGTAGAGTGTTGAATGGGGAAGGTTAAAAGGATGGAAATGACGATATGAGTTGATTTAAATTTTATAATATAAATTTATCCTAAAATATCTTGTTATTCCTATCTTGAGACCTTGAACCCCTACGGAGGCGTGCCGCTAGGCGTATATAATGTTATACTCCTATTCTGAAAGCAATGAAAAAGGTTTCAAGTCCTAACTCGATCATAAGGAGAAAATAGCATTTTGGACCCAATTATTATATTAACTTTCGATATAAATTTCAGCACGTTTGTAACGATCCGTAAATTTTTAATAATTTTATTCATTTTGATAATAATATTTAACTGAATGTTGTAAATTTTTAAATAATTGAATTTTGAAAAAAAATTGATATTTGAAATACGTCTAATTAAACGTAACAAATGATAGATTTTCCTCTGATAATATGGAAGTTTATTTTCTTGTGTAAATTTTATTTTAATTCAATTCAGTTAAGATTGATAATAATAAAATGTTTTCCAAACCTGAATATTTTTATACAATAAATTTGTAAATCATTTTATGAGTGAGACATCAAATTTCATTTCTCAAAATTTGAACTGCTATTGCTCCGTTTATCTTAATTCCTGTGTTTTAGCAGCATTTTTGGTACCGAATATCGACTTCTGATAGTTCGGTCGTATCATTGATATCTGTATACCATTTTGATCGTCCCATCATGCTGATCTCTACGGTATACCCAATTCTGTGTTTTTGAAGTCCGGTACGCAGCGGAATCCATGGAAACGATAATCGTATCGGTACCGAATTCTAACTTCTGGGTTCCAACGTCTCTTTCATATTCCACTGTTTAATTGTCAATAGTCGGTAGCCTTTTCAATTCTCAAAAATTCAATCTGTGACCATTACTAGCCCTTTATATTCCTAAATTTATTTTAGTGTTTCACTGGTTCAATATGTTCTAATTTTTCATTTATCTTTTCCTCTGGTTACATTCGATCCATTTTAAAGCTAATATGTAGATCTAAAATTGTTCCTCCTCCTATATACAAATTTATATATATCGCCTGTAGATTTAAATGCATGCACGTCTTCCCTTTGCCACTCTTCACTGGCCACCACATCTTCACTCCTTCCTATAGCTCACCACGTGAGCCACAACCAAGCTAGCATCAACCAACACCCTCCAGCAGCTTACTCGCGTGCTCTTCCTTCCTCGACCAAACCTTATAGCAATTTCCAAGTTTCCATCCTTCGTCCTCTATTCTCCCCGACCCTACAAGCTTCCTCTATTGCATTGTGTAGGTGTGTATATATTAGTTATATATGTAGTTGTTTTCTATTATATAAATAGTTTGTGTTTCTATATATATTATACATTTTATATGCAGTTTGTTGCTATATGTGTTTCTATACTAGTTATATACGCAGTTTGTTTTCTATATTATGTTATATATTGTTACTGTAGTATATTTTATAAAAACTCTTATATATATTAGTTATATATGTCATATATTATATAAACACTTTGTTTTCTATATGTATATTGAAAAAAATTGTGATCTGATGTATATATATTATATATACTATGTAACATTTTGTATGCAGGTAAAAATATGTTAGTGCTTATAGTTATATATATATATATATATATGATTGGTAGTTATAAAGTTATGTGTTAATATATGAGTTTTATATGGGTATATATATAGTAAGCTGTATTGTTATAGTTGTAAAGTATAAAAGTTATATGTGTAGTCAAAATATATTTTGTTTTGCCTATCTTTTGATCAAAAGCCCGATCTATATATATATATACCTGTTTATAAATGAAATCTGCATACAAGTGTTCATACATCTGCATACAGTTGATTTCATGCCTGAGCATACGTGATATATACATATGGGTTTACATGATTTTTGATTTGTTTTGTAAGTTATACATATTACATTTTACATACAGTGTCTGCATATTAGCTGTGTGTAGCCTGCGTATATACGTGTGTATATTATAGTAAATACATGTAAGTTGATTTATATACTAGTTATATATATAGGAGCACTATATTTATACTGTTAGTGTAATGGTTATAAAGGTTACTTTATATATACATATGTTTTGGTCTTAATGTTGTGATGCATGTTTTACAGAGAGTATTATTATGAAATAAGATATAAATTTATAGTTTATCTAAGTTGTTATATCTTGAGTCTTAATTTGTTTTAAATATAATAAGTTTAAATTATATATATATATATATATATATATATTTTAATATTTGTGGTATTGATTTTAATAAAGTGATGTTAATAATATAATATACATTTTGTTTCTGTTATATCAAAGTTGATTTTGATTCTTAATTTCCAATTTATCAGTTGTCCGTCGAATTCTTGCCAATCTTGCTTTTCTTCGAAATCCGTGCTTGAATTCATATCTCATCTCATTCCATTCTCTCTCTAGCCTCGAAAGGTGAGCAATCACTCACAATTAACGTTCTTATATTTATTAAATTTGATTCAATTGAATTGACAATTGAAATATGCTGTTGTTAGTCATTTACATGGCCATATAAATATATGTTATTATATGTATCTGTTCACCTGTGACATCTGACACCATTTTCTATATTTACATTGATGATATATGCCTGTTATATTTTATCATATCTGTTATCACTCTGCAAGTTCCCTGTTAGTATAAAATTCCCTATGAGTTGAAATGATACATACCCGAATGATCTGTATAATAGGAGAAAATCGTTATAGGTTGAAATGATAAACCCAAGCGATTTTCATTGAATTGAATTTGGGATTGCGAGTTGAAATGATATATACTCGTATATATTTAAATTACGGATTGAAATGATAAATATCCATATCACTTGACCATAGGATAGAAAATTATATAAAAACACCGTTGTTCTATATATAAATATTTTGAAAAGGATTTCTATGGTTTTGGAAAGATATATATGGTTTAATAAATGTTGTTTTTAAGATATTATATATAAATGTATTTTATTTTAAAATTTATATGTTGCGAAAATTGTATAGTTATAAGTTAATTTTGAAATTATAAATTTTAAAGAATTTATTTAAAATTTTACTATTTTTAGAATATAAAAATAGATTTGATATATAAATTAATTTATGAGACGTTTATGTATTTATTTAAAATTTTATTTTTCAAAAAGATAACTTCGCCTGTGTAGTTTTCTATGCAGCCTGTCCCAAGCCAGGATAAAGGAGGAGGGTTGTGATAGGCTTGCGAGCCAACGTAAAAACCCCAGCCTCTCTTATGGAAATGGAACCTAATTATATTTCGTTGGGGCGTAACCCTCTTAGCGACGCGCTATATCGAGGCTCGGGTATGGTGAAAAGTGAGCAAGGGCTGGGTCGCCACTCCCTTAGTGGCGCGCCATATCGAGGCTCGGGTATGGTGAAAAATATGCAAGGGCTGGGTTGTCACTCCCTTAGTGGCGCGCTGCATCGACGCCCCGATGTAGTGATAAATGGGCAAGGGTCTTCGCACTTTACTCGGCGGGTGCGAAGGGTAAGGAAGCTAGTCGATGAAAGTAGGATTCAGTTAGGTAGTTGGAATGTAGGATCATTAACAGGAAAGCTAAGAGAGATAGTTGATACTATGACTAGGAGACGTGTAAATATCTTATGCGTTCAGGAGACCAAATGGACGGGCCAAAAGGCGAAGGAGGTGGAGAACATAGGCTTCAAGTTATGGTACACGGGAAAAGAGCGTAACAAGAACGGGGTTGGTATTTTAATTGACAAGAACCTTAGAAACGGAGTGGTCGACGTTAGGAGACAAGGGGACAGGATCATCCTAGTTAAGCTGGTAGTGCGTGATATGATTCTGAAACGTCATTAGTGCTTATGCCCCACAAGTAGGTCTAAGTGAAGCCGTCAAGAGGAATTTCTGGGAAGGGCTAGATGTCATGGTTAGGGATGTGCCTAGTAGCGAAAAACTTTTCATATGAGGAGATTTCAATGGCCATGTTGGTACAACTAGTGGGGGGTTTGAGAGAGTGCATGGTGGTTTTGGATATGGCGATAGGAACCAAGAAGGAGAAGAAATATTGAATTTTGCTATTGCTTATGACCTCATGATAGCTAATACATTCTTCAGGAAGAGACAGTCACACTTAATTACTTTTAGTAGTGGCCAACACTTTAGCCAGATTGACTTTGTACTTACTAGAAGAGACGACAAACGAGCTTGTGTAGATTTCAAAGTCATACCTGGAGAATGTGTCGTCTCACAGCATCAGCTTTTGATATCCGAGTTTCGTCTCCGAATACGTGTTCAACAGGGTAAAGGAGCCAAGACTAGTCGGACGAAATTGTGGAAGCTCAAAGGAGACGCCTCACGGGTGTTTAAGGATAGAGTGATGGTAGAAGGGGCATGGAATATGAAAGGAGAAGCAAATCACATGTGGGATGAGATGGCAAGACGCATTCGAAAAGTGGCTACCGAGGTGTTTGGGATAGCGAAAGGAAATAAACGCGAACATAAAGATTCTTGGTGGTGGAACAGTGATGTGCAAAAGGCTATCAAAGAGAAGAAGGAATGCTATAAGTGCCTACATCATCACAGGAGCGAGGACAACATGCAAAAGTACAAAGTGGTAAAGAAGAACGCAAAGAGAGCGATGAGTGAAGCAAGAGGTCGGGCGTATGAAGATCTATATCATAACCTAAGTACGAAAGAGGGTGTAAAAAACATCTATAGAATAGCTAAGCTCTGCGAGAGGAAGACAAGAGACTTCAACCAAGTTAAATGCATCAAAGATGACAATAATAGACTTTTGGTGAAGGACGAGGAGATAAAAAATAGATGGAGAGATTATTTCAACAAACTATTTAATGAAGAAGGTGATAGCACTACGATCGAGATAGACGACTCTTCTGATGACACTTGCAGACATTTTGTTCGGAGAATTCAAGAATCCGAGGTAAAGGAGGCACTAAAACGGATGAAAGCAGGCAAGGCATTGGGGCCTGATGACATCCCCATTGAGGTGTGGAGATGTCTTGGAGATGTAGGGATAACATGGCTAACTAAGTTGTTCAATAATATTTTCAAATCAAACAAGATGCCAGATGAGTGGAGGAAAAGCATACTAGTTCCAATTTTTAAGAATAAAGGAGATATCCAAAGTTGCACAAACTACAGAGGAATTAAGCTTATGAGTCATACAATGAAGCTTTGGGAGAGAGTCATTGAGCATAGACTAAGAAGAATGAAAAGTGTTTCAAAAAACCAATTTGGCTTAATGCCTGGGAGGTCGACCACAGAGGCGATTTTTTTGATAAGACAACTTATGGAGAGGTTTAGAGAGCAAAAGAAGGATCTACACATGGTATTTATCGATTTGGAGAAAGCTTATGACAAGGTACCGCGAAAGGTGATGTGGTGGGCCCTGGAAAAGAAGAGAGTGCCAACAAAGTACATTACACTTATCAAGGATATGTACGATGATGTTGTGACTAGTGTCAGAGCATGCGATGGTGAAACCGGTGACTTTCCCATTAACATAGGATTACATCAAGGGTCAGCTTTGAGCCCCTACATTTTTGCTCTAGTGATGGATGAGGTTACGAAGGGTATACAAGGTGAGATTCCTTGGTGTATGCTATTTGCTGATGATGTTGTGCTAATTGATGAAAGTAGGATTGGGGTTGATAGACAACTGGAGCTGTGGAGACAGACTTTAGAATCAAAGGGTTTTAGGCTTAGCAGAACTAAAACAGAGTATATGAAGTGCGGGTTCAGCGATGTCAGGTCGGAAGATGGAGATGTCACTCTGGCTGGACAAATAGTTCCCAAGAAGGAATCATTTCGATATCTAGGATCAATGTTGCAATATAATGGTGAGATTGATGAAGATGTTAGTTTTAGAATTCGAGCGGGATGGGTGAAATGGCGACAAGCGTCTGGGATTCTTTGTGACAGGAAGGTCCCACAAAAGCTTAAAGGAAAGTTCTACAAAACGGCAATCAGGCCTGCGATGTTGTATGGTGCAGAATGTTGTCCTACTAAAAGCCAACATGTCCAAAAGATAAGCGTAGCAGAGATGCGTATGCTACGATGGAGCTGTGGTCATACAAGAAGAGACCGAATTAGAAATGATGATATATGTGATAAACTTGGAGTAACACCAATTGAGGAGAAGCTAATTCAACATCGCTTAAGATGGTTTGGACATCTACAACGAAGGCCGCCCGAGGCACCTGTGCGTGTTGGAATTATAGGCCGTGTTGAATGCTCTAAGAGAGGTAGAGGTCAACCAAGGTTGACATGGGAGGAAGTAGTGAAAAGGGATTTGAAGGATTGGGGTATATCCGAAGAGCTGGTGACGGATCGGAGCGAGTGGAAGTTAGCGATTCACGTACCAGAACCATGAGCGTTGAGTTTTATAAGTTTTAGATTACAAGACTAGGAAACATAAGCTTAAGACGTAGGTTTGGTCTTTGACCAATATTACTATTAGTATCATTATCGCTATTAGTATTATTATTATTATCATTTCTCTTATATATATACATATATATATTTTTATTTTATTTTACTTTACTTAGTTATTATTATTAATTTACCTATTTGACTTTATTTTATTATTGTTATTGCTATTGTTATTATTATAACTTTTAAATTGATTTTTTCATTTAGTTTTGGGTTCCATCTCCAGCCGACCTGTGATATCCCGGAATTTTGAGCAATATCAATTTAATAATCTATATTAAATATTAAATTGATTTGATGATAATTGATAATAAGATATGAATTGAATTAATAATTTTCTTTTAAATGGATATTTAACTGATAAATTATCTTTTAAAGGCTAATAAATTGTTTTCTATTTATTTATATATATATTTGTATATATTGTAAATAGTCAATGTCTGTTTTAAATTTGATTTAAATTCAATATTTAATAAATAATCATATGGCTTTAAAATATACTCAAGATTTAAGTTAAGTTGTTTAAATGGTTTTAGCTTAGATTTAAATTAAATAAACGACTTTGTTCTTTTAGAGTATAGCTTAATATAAAAAAATAAGTAAAAAAGAGTGAATTCTTTTATAAATCATTTTAATTTAATAATGAGCAATATTATTAATGTAATAGTTTTACAAGTAGACTTTAAAAATAAATAGAAATGGATATATATATATATATGCATATGATGGGAAGAAACTATGGTTTGAAGTTACAATAAAATAAACTTTATAAATATTAAACTTAAGTATAAATCAAATGTATGAAATGAAATAGTTAATTTACTAGTATTTAATAGTATAAGTTGTAAAATAAAAGAGTAATAAATAAATACATTTATGCTAGGAGATAGAGATAAATTAACAAGCTAACTTAATGCCATAACCATAACAATTACAAGTAGAAGCTTAAGTAAAATATCATATACACTATACCAAGTTATATATGTGCAGGCAAGAAATCACCTAAGTACAAGATAGTAGATAAGGCAAGTAAATATTATACATTATAGCAATGTACATGTGCAGGCATAATTCGTATCAGTGTATACGAATACAAATAGGGAAAGTATGCTTATTGCTTAGCATCTAAGGCAAACAAAAATGAACTTGTGTAAGATTTCTAAGTACATAAAAGAATAAAATAATGGGTAGTGTAAACTAGATAAGGATCAAGACATTAAATGCCATCTCCTCTAGTACACGAGACATTTCATTTCAGCTTCCTTTTAGATAAAAATCTCTGAAATGTTGTGTACTTGAACAATAAACAATATTGTATACTTGTTTTATTTATCAACCTTGCCTCATTATTATTCGTATACAAAAAGCTTAGCAATTCCAGTTTTAAAAAGCTTAAACAAATATAACCTGACACCTGAAATCAAATGGAAGCCAAAGCACTTCAGTTTCGAATTAAAAATGGAAGCATCTCCACCATAACAAGATTTCAGATCAGTTCAGGTTCAAGTCTTAAAGCCAGTTCAAAGTTTAAAGATCAAAACAACAAAGATATACAAGTTTTCAAGTTTCCAGTTTCAAGCTTTTTCCTTTTCAAAACAAAAGAACAAGCTCTGTTTAAAATTTTCAGGTGAGTAAACTTTAAAAACTAAAACTTAAATACTCTGAGAATTTCTGTGATTATGTTTGTCTATATGTGGGTGTATGTGCAATGCTTTGTGAACTTGTGTATGTGTGTGCATATCTGTTGCTACTAAAAACATCTCTTATCTTAGATAAGTCACTGCCTTTAAACTGTTAATATGAGATATCTTTTTGTTTTGATATATGACTTATGTTTAAAGTAAACTTGTGATGTATGCTTCCAAATATGTTTGTATGGTTGTTTTTTTTAGCCTCTGTAAACTTGTGAGTATGTTAGTTAAGGCTTGTGACCATCTCTGTTTTAGTGTTCCAGGGTTTTAAAACTGAGTTCAACTTCAAATTTCTTCCTACTCCAATCTTCTTTAGGCATAAGTAGTTAAAACAATGCTGGTTGTTTTAAATTTAACTAAGCTTTAAAAATATTTGAAATGATTATAGGTAGTAAACATTTTCTGTAAGCAAAGAAATCATAGGAAACTGGAAAGATGTTAAAATCCAAATATTGTAATCAGTTGATATAATTATATATCTGAAATTGTATACAAAAGATAGGATTTTTGAGACCAAGTTCATAATTTTTAGTGTAGTATTGAATGGGTTATTTGAGTTGGTCTGGAAATCATGTTTTCGAGCATTTCCGATGATCACGTGGTTGAGGGTGGTCGGGTTTGTGTGAGGTGGTGGAGGAGCCTATGAGGGTGACTGGAAAATTGGTCGTAGGTGGCCATGGCCACAGTGGCGACAATGGCTAGAGTTCAAAGTTTTTAACCCTAGTTTTGAAGATGGTTCTTGATTGGATTCGTTCGTCTACTGTGATGGATCGAGCGCGACCGGGTTTTGGAGGTTGGTAGCGGGGTGGTAGGCGAGGCCGTGGCCGGAATTTCGCGACACTCGGTGGTCGAGGCGGCGAGGACAAGGGGATTGACAGGTTGAGGATGGTGTTGGGTTTGCATTTCCAGGTTTCGTTTTTCCTTGATTTTGAGTTCGAGGATATGGTGATGTTCGAGTGGTTGGGGGATGGTTCTGGGATGATCGTCGATTTGTTCGACGATGGGGTGTTGGCCGGAGAAGCTCGCCGGCACCGTGCACGTGCACGAGCGCGGTTTGCCTGAATATGGTGATGCCTGGGAGTTTTGTTACCTGGGTTTTTCTCTCGCGAGTATCTCGAGTAAAGTGGGGGAGTTGCCGAAGTTTTCTGATGTTCGACGCGAAGCAGTTTAGGGTGGTCTCGGGTTTTATGTTGTGGTTGCCAGTTTTTAAAAGCCTGGCAGTTTTTAAGTTTAAATTTAAAAGCAGGTTTTAAATATAAGTTTAGAACCAAATTTAAGATGGATTCAAATTTCTTTTGTCTCCTGGTTTTAAAGAAACAAGTTTTATAAAAACAAAATGTTTTACAACTTTATAATGTTTAAAGTATATTTAAAATATGGTAAATTTTACTAAGTTAAAATCTGTAGTTATTTTGAATCTAAATCTGAAATGAAATGTAAAGGGTAAATTCAAGGGTAAATGTTCAAATACATTTGTAAGTGAGAATTTGATTATAAATAAGAAAATGTTTTATCTTTAAATAAAATGAAGATTTAAAGATTTGTAATTATTAAGTTAATTAAAATGAATAATTAACTAATTTGATTAATTAATGATTTGATTAATTAATTTAGTAATTGAAAGTTAAATTAGTTAATTAAGGTTTAAGATAATTAATCTAGAATAAATAATTGGTAATTTAGAATCATTTATTAAATAGGAGTTGAATTTTAATTTATGATTATTAATTAATGAAGTGAGGGTTAATTAAGTTATATCAGATACTTAATCTATTTAGTAATTAAGAATTTATTTATGAGTTATTAAAGATAAAACTTAATTGTAATTAAATAATAAATCTTAATTTATTACTTTGGAAAAGTAATTTAAGAAGTATAAATAATTAATGAAGGTTATTAACTGGAATTATTAAATAATGGATTAATATGATAAATCTTGATAATTGATTAAGCTTATTAATTTAAGATAACCAATAGTAAATTATTTCAGTATAATTACTAATGGAAATAATTAAGAAATTTATTTATCATTGTAATAAATTCAGTTTAATATGAATTTGTTTAAGTTAATTAATTTAGTTTAATTAATTTAAATAAACCTTTGATGATATGGTAAGTATAATTACTTAAGGAAGTAATTAACTGTGAATGATTTAAAAATGAAAGTAATTTGATTATAATTACTTGGTATAAATTAATCAAGGGATTAATTAGAGAATAATTAATTATGGAGTAATTAAATTATTAATTGAAGTAATTAAGGGTAGTTAATTACTGAATGGAGTTAATCAAGGTGATTAACATTTTGTTTAATTGGAGATAAATTACTAAATGAAATAAATGTAGTTAGAGATCATTAATTATTGTAATTAATGATGCAAGTTAAAATGGATTTATTTGGGAATAATTAATAAATGAGGCAATTCATTAGAGTAATTAATTAAGAAGAAATGGAATTAATTTTAGTAATTTAAAAGGTTACTTTCTATAATTGGTATGAAGTAATTAATTTGTAAAATAATTAGAGGATAATTACTTAAATATAATTTGAGATAATTAATCTAAAATGGTTAATTAAGATGGAAAAGTAGGAAATGATTAATTAATTAACTTGTAATTAATTAATGGTTATGTAAGCAAGATTAATATTGATGGGGTAATTAATTTAATTTACTTTAAATTAATTAGAGATTTGTAATTAATTTAATTCATTTTAAATTAATTATAAATGAGGTGATTATTAATCTTTGTTTATATATGATGGATGATATTGATTTCCATGATTGATTGTGATCTCAGATATATATCTATTGTGTTATGGATGCTTGGTTAAGTATGATGATATTGATTATCTGTTTGAGTAGATAATATGGATTAGCTGTTTATGATGATGATGTTATTATCCATTGTGATATTGTTATTTATCTATTTGTGTGTATATAGATAATTGAATTTAAATTGTTTAAACTTTAAAACAACTTGGCCTTAAAAGACACGGTTTGGATTTCGATGAGACCGGGATCGGGTTTCCGTATACCGGGATTCTAGGTTTGGAGACCCGAATACCACATCGATCCAAATAACGTTAGGTCGTGATATTCAAATGGAGCAAGTGAAGACTCGAGGTATAAGAACTATACGTCAGTATAACTCTGTGGGTGATTCCGTAATGAGTTTGACGAAGATAGTACTTATAGATTCGAGATGGTGATTCAGAATGCAAGGGTTATTGTCGTTAACTCTGAGGGTGATTCCAATACGAGTGTAACGAGATAATGCCTTCGGTTTCGTTCGAACCCGGAACGAACTTGTATGGATTGAATGCTTTCAGAACATCGTCAGGTGGACGATGAGCATTCTAAGAGATGTGTTCTCTAAAGGTAATCGTGACCTCAAGCCTCATCAACCGGGAATGGCTAAAACAGGGGAGGTGCAGCAAGGTTAGTGGGTAGCACCCAAGTAGGACGAGATTACCCCTGTCTAGATGTCCCTTATTATTCGGCTTTGTGTGCGGTTGATCATGACAACCGTGGGGTGTCTTGTCCGGGAATTATCCAGTAAGGGATGTTCCGGCCTTGTGTTGCAGGGGGTCGGGAGTGATCCTCGGTACGGTGATCTAGGCCACGTACTGTGACGGGCGGTACCCCGGTAGCCCTGCCATTGTATGGAATCCAAAATCCAATAAGTGCCTTCGGTTTTGATTGTATTACCCACTTTGTGGCTAGTATGCTGGAATTTAATCATGTAACAATTTCAGCTATTTCATATTTACTTGAAAACCCTAGACACTATTATAATATAACTGAATTTCCTATCAAATGTTTGGTTAGCGTAAGGTAAAAACTTTTCCATGTTTATGTGTGGGAAGTCTTACGTGATACCCTTTGTTTTCAAAGGATTTTCAAAGTTAAGCAACTTTAACCGTTTACTCATACCAGACCCATGTCTGACCCGAAGTTTATTTCTGTTTTTCATAAACTCTCGGGTACCCAAATTTTTACGGGTAGCCAAGGGATTCAGGTTAGCTTTGACGAATCGTGGAGGAGCAATGGAGCAGGAGGCTTCAGCGTGTAGATATATATTGGTTCCGTTGTGTTAGTGTTTATCTGTATTTCCGCTGTGTTATATTTCTGTGTTGTTTTGAGATGTATCGAGTTGTATTAACTAGACAGGTGTTATAACTGTCTAGTATGTGTTGTATTATCTGTGTAACTCTGATGTATATGATATTATGTAATCTATTATGTGATATATTATATTTTATTCGTTCCGCTGTTGAGATTCTGTGGTTGTTGCTTCTTCTTCTCTATCTTTTCTATTTTCTCACCCCTTTCTTTCTTTTCGATGATGCGATTTTCCGGTAGTGGAATTTCGGGTCGTCACAGGTGGTATCAGAGCATTAGGTTGAGCGAATACCTAGGCTCTGAAGTGGTGTCTATCCTGAGAGAGCGTACTTGTAATTTTTATCTATGTATATATATATGTATCTATTTCTACCTATCTGTTGGGTTACCTGTTCGGGTTTTCCAATATAAGTTATAAAGGTAGATAGGGTAGTGGTGTGTATAACACGACTACCAATGGTTGGAAGTGTATCTGTCGAGACTGTAGACCTAATACCGTCTCGAGTGAGCTTTGTTGATGTAAAGTTTTCATGGATCTCTGAAGGAAACCTGTAACGGTTCGGAGTCCATCTTTGAGTAGAGATTGGATATGTCGGTTGGACAGAAGCTAGTAATGATATCTTTATACCTCAGGATGTAGTAGCTGTGTGATGAGACGCAGTGACTATGGATGTTTCCGAAGATGTTTTCTTTGGAACAAGTTTTAAGAAGTGTGTCTGCTTCGGTGATGCGGCTGAGTGCAGCAGGGTGTTTCTGTTTGGTTTGAGGTTCGAGTTTCTCGAGGAGTTCCTAGATTTGAAGTCTTTGGGCATTGGTGTCAGCAGTGTAGCTCGGAGTGTCCTGTATGCTGGCAAGGAAGCTTTCTAGCTTAGCAGTGAAGTTCAGAAGCAGCAGAGTGGTTTCGTTTCTTTGTTGGATTGGCTAGTTAAGCGTAAGCTGTTCTGATTGGTAAAGAGAGAACAGTTTTTCTTTGGATATTAGATTGGGTTGATCGCAAAGGTGACTTGCGATAGTCTGAGTGTTCTTTTGGTTTGTCAGAGATTTTTTCTGGATGACTTCAGGAAGTCAGAATTTTGTTAGCATCTGGAGTTTGAGTTTGGTATCGACTGGATTTTCAGGAGTGATACCGATGGTTCAGCTTAGTAGTAGGATGGTTTTTGGAGAGAGTTTAGTGAAGCAGCACGGGTTTTGGAGGAACTTTTGAGTTTTCTCTTTATGGATCTATTGAACCATATTTTCGGAATGGTTGAGAAGCTTACCAGTTGTGGCTACTGACCGACGGTTGCAAAGCCTAGGTCCGTCACAGTTGGTATCAGTGGAAGTTTGTGCTTGTGTTCGTCATCAGCATTTTCATCTGCTCGGATCAGAGTTGCGCAGCAGAAGCATGGTGGTAGCTGTTTAGAGTGGAAGCAACTGGAAGTTGCAGTGTTGGATTAGAGAGTTTCTACAGGAAATTTTTCAGGATCTGAGGCCAGTTTGGCAAGTGCATCTGTTTTATCTCTTTTGGATAAGAGAAGTGAGATCCGACTTTTGATTCTGGAATAGAATGGAGTTTTGAGTTTTGGTTGATCTTGGAAAGATCATTTTGTTGATTATTTTGGTTCAGGATGTTTCGGGAGGGCATCAGCGAAGGATAAGCTGATCAGTAAGGATATAGGAGACCCAGGATCGTCCGAAGGATTTTGGTGGATAAGAATCGGAGATTTGATTTTGGATAAGTGTTTGATCTTCAGGAGTGGATTGTCAGTTTGGATAACTGAAATTCGTTGGTTTCACGTGTCTCTGAGGGAGTACGTGTATGAGTTATCTCTGGTTGTAGAACCAGCAGTTCAGGAGTTTTGGGATGTTGAGTCAGACTTGTCTATAGTCTGATTTCCTGTTTTGTTTTATAGATCTATATGTGTGTAGCTTAGTAGTATTGATTGTTTGGATTCTATAGAGCGAGTAACCCGGTATTTATACTCGGGGAAACTCGAGGAAATTCTATCCAGTATTTTGTCTGGATAGTTAGATTTGTTTGATTGGATGATTGATTGCTATGGTTGTTAGTATATATTGATAATATATGCTTGTGTTTTTAAAAATTAAATCATTAATGAGATTATTAAATTACCTTTGTTTTAAATTTCGGGGACGAAATTCTTTTAAGAGGGGAGGAATGTGATATCCCGGAATTTTGAGCAATATCAATTTAATAATCTATATTAAATATTAAATTGATTTGATGATAATTGATAATAAGATATGAATTGAATTAATAATTTTCTTTTAAATGGATATTTAACTGATAAATTATCTTTTAAAGGCTAATAAATTGTTTTCTATTTATTTATATATATATTTGTATATATTGTAAATAGTCAATGTCTGTTTTAAATTTGATTTAAATTCAATATTTAATAAATAATCATATGGCTTTAAAATATACTCAAGATTTAAGTTAAGTTGTTTAAATGGTTTTAGCTTAGATTTAAATTAAATAAACGACTTTGTTCTTTTAGAGTATAGCTTAATATAAAAAAATAAGTAAAAAAGAGTGAATTCTTTTATAAATCATTTTAATTTAATAATGAGCAATATTATTAATGTAATAGTTTTACAAGTAGACTTTAAAAATAAATAGAAATGGATATATATATATATATATGCATATGATGGGAAGAAACTATGGTTTGAAGTTACAATAAAATAAACTTTATAAATATTAAACTTAAGTATAAATCAAATGTATGAAATGAAATAATTAATTTACTAGTATTTAATAGTATAAGTTGTAAAATAAAAGAGTAATAAATAAATACATTTATGCTAGGAGATAGAGATAAATTAACAAGCTAACTTAATGCCATAACCATAACAATTACAAGTAGAAGCTTAAGTAAAATATCATATACACTATACCAAGTTATATATGTGCAGGCAAGAAATCACCTAAGTACAAGATAGTAGATAAGGCAAGTAAATATTATACATTATAGCAATGTACATGTGCAGGCATAATTCGTATCAGTGTATACGAATACAAATAGGGAAAGTATGCTTATTGCTTAGCATCTAAGGCAAACAAAAATGAACTTGTGTAAGATTTCTAAGTACATAAAAGAATAAAATAATGGGTAGTGTAAACTAGATAAGGATCAAGACATTAAATGCCATCTCCTCTAGTACACGAGACATTTCATTTCAGCTTCCTTTTAGATAAAAATCTCTGAAATGTTGTGTACTTGAACAATAAACAATATTGTATACTTGTTTTATTTATCAACCTTGCCTCATTATTATTCGTATACAAAAAGCTTAGCAATTCCAGTTTTAAAAAGCTTAAACAAATATAACCTGACACCTGAAATCAAATGGAAGCCAAAGCACTTCAGTTTCGAATTAAAAATGGAAGCATCTCCACCATAACAAGATTTCAGATCAGTTCAGGTTCAAGTCTTAAAGCCAGTTCAAAGTTTAAAGATCAAAACAACAAAGATATACAAGTTTTCAAGTTTCCAGTTTCAAGCTTTTTCCTTTTCAAAACAAAAGAACAAGCTCTGTTTACAATTTTCAGGTGAGTAAACTTTAAAAACTAAAACTTAAATACTCTGAGAATTTCTGTGATTATGTTTGTCTATATGTGGGTGTATGTGCAATGCTTTGTGAACTTGTGTATGTGTGTGCATATCTGTTGCTACTAAAAACATCTCTTATCTTAGATAAGTCACTGCCTTTAAACTGTTAATATGAGATATCTTTTTGTTTTGATATATGACTTATGTTTAAAGTAAACTTGTGATGTATGCTTCCAAATATGTTTGTATGGTTGTTTTTTTTTAGCCTCTGTAAACTTGTGAGTATGTTAGTTAAGGCTTGTGACCATCTCTGTTTTAGTGTTCCAGGGTTTTAAAACTGAGTTCAACTTCAAATTTCTTCCTACTCCAATCTTCTTTAGGCATAAGTAGTTAAAACAATGTTGGTTGTTTTAAATTTAACTAAGCTTTAAAAATATTTGAAATGATTATAGGTAGTAAACATTTTCTGTAAGCAAAGAAATCATAGGAAACTGGAAAGATGTTAAAAACCAAATATTGTAATCAGTTGATATAATTATATATCTGAAATTGTATACAAAAGATAGGATTTTTGAGACCAAGTTCATAATTTTTAGTGTAGTATTGAATGGGTTATTTGAGTTGGTCTGGAAATCATGTTTTCGAGCATTTCCGATGATCACGTGGTTGAGGGTGGTCGGGTTTGTGTGAGGTGGTGGAGGAGCCTATGAGGGTGACTGGAAAATTGGTCGTAGGTGGCCATGGCCACAGTGGCGACAATGGCTAGAGTTCAAAGTTTTTAACCCTAGTTTTGAAGATGGTTCTTGATTGGATTCGTTCGTCTACTGTGATGGATCGAGCGCGACCGGGTTTTGGAGGTTGGTAGCGGGGTGGTAGGCGAGGCCGTGGCCGGAATTTCGCGACACTCGGTGGTCGAGGCGGCGAGGACAAGGGGATTGACAGGTTGAGGATGGTGTTGGGTTTGCATTTCCAGGTTTCGTTTTTCCTTGATTTTGAGTTCGAGGATATGGTGATGTTCGAGTGGTTGGGGGATGGTTCTGGGATGATCGTCGATTTGTTCGACGATGGGGTGTTGGCCGGAGAAGCTCGCCGGCACCGTGCACGTGCACGAGCGCGGTTTGCCTGAATATGGTGATGCCTGGGAGTTTTGTTACCTGGGTTTTTCTCTCGCGAGTATCTCGAGTAAAGTGGGGGAGTTGCCGAAGTTTTCTGATGTTCGACGCGAAGCAGTTTAGGGTGGTCTCGGGTTTTATGTTGTGGTTGCCAGTTTTTAAAAGCCTGGCAGTTTTTAAGTTTAAATTTAAAAGCAGGTTTTAAATATAAGTTTAGAACCAAATTTAAGATGGATTCAAATTTCTTTTGTCTCCTGGTTTTAAAGAAACAAGTTTTATAAAAACAAAATGTTTTACAACTTTATAATGTTTAAAGTATATTTAAAATATGGTAAATTTTACTAAGTTAAAATCTGTAGTTATTTTGAATCTAAATCTGAAATGAAATGTAAAGGGTAAATTCAAGGGTAAATGTTCAAATACATTTGTAAGTGAGAATTTGATTATAAATAAGAAAATGTTTTATCTTTAAATAAAATGAAGATTTAAAGATTTGTAATTATTAAGTTAATTAAAATGAATAATTAACTAATTTGATTAATTAATGATTTGATTAATTAATTTAGTAATTGAAAGTTAAATTAGTTAATTAAGGTTTAAGATAATTAATCTAGAATAAATAATTGGTAATTTAGAATCATTTATTAAATAGGAGTTGAATTTTAATTTATGATTATTAATTAATGAAGTGAGGGTTAATTAAGTTATATCAGATACTTAATCTATTTAGTAATTAAGAATTTATTTATGAGTTATTAAAGATAAAACTTAATTGTAATTAAATAATAAATCTTAATTTATTACTTTGGAAAAGTAATTTAAGAAGTATAAATAATTAATGAAGGTTATTAACTGGAATTATTAAATAATGGATTAATATGATAAATCTTGATAATTGATTAAGCTTATTAATTTAAGATAACCAATAGTAAATTATTTCAGTATAATTACTAATGGAAATAATTAAGAAATTTATTTATCATTGTAATAAATTCAGTTTAATATGAATTTGTTTAAGTTAATTAATTTAGTTTAATTAATTTAAATAAACCTTTGATGATATGGTAAGTATAATTACTTAAGGAAGTAATTAACTGTGAATGATTTAAAAATGAAAGTAATTTGATTATAATTACTTGGTATAAATTAATCAAGGGATTAATTAGAGAATAATTAATTATGGAGTAATTAAATTATTAATTGAAGTAATTAAGGGTAGTTAATTACTGAATGGAGTTAATCAAGGTGATTAACATTTTGTTTAATTGGAGATAAATTACTAAATGAAATAAATGTAGTTAGAGATCATTAATTATTGTAATTAATGATGCAAGTTAAAATGGATTTATTTGGGAATAATTAATAAATGAGGCAATTCATTAGAGTAATTAATTAAGAAGAAATGGAATTAATTTTAGTAATTTAAAAGGTTACTTTCTATAATTGGTATGAAGTAATTAATTTGTAAAATAATTAGAGGATAATTACTTAAATATAATTTGAGATAATTAATCTAAAATGGTTAATTAAGATGGAAAAGTAGGAAATGATTAATTAATTAACTTGTAATTAATTAATGGTTATGTAAGCAAGATTAATATTGATGGGGTAATTAATTTAATTTACTTTAAATTAATTAGAGATTTGTAATTAATTTAATTCATTTTAAATTAATTATAAATGAGGTGATTATTAATCTTTGTTTATATATGATGGATGATATTGATTTCCATGATTGATTGTGATCTCAGATATATATCTATTGTGTTATGGATGCTTGGTTAAGTATGATGATATTGATTATCTGTTTGAGTAGATAATATGGATTAGCTGTTTATGATGATGATGTTATTATCCATTGTGATATTGTTATTTATCTATTTGTGTGTATATAGATAATTGAATTTAAATTGTTTAAACTTTAAAACAACTTGGCCTTAAAAGACACGGTTTGGATTTCGATGAGACCGGGATCGGGTTTCCGTATACCGGGATTCTAGGTTTGGAGACCCGAATACCACATCGATCCAAATAACGTTAGGTCGTGATATTCAAATGGAGCAAGTGAAGACTCGAGGTATAAGAACTATACGTCAGTATAACTCTGTGGGTGATTCCGTAATGAGTTTGACGAAGATAGTACTTATAGATTCGAGATGGTGATTCAGAATGCAAGGGTTATTGTCGTTAACTCTGAGGGTGATTCCAATACGAGTGTAACGAGATAATGCCTTCGGTTTCGTTCGAACCCGAAACGAACTTGTATGGATTGAATGCTTTCAGAACATCGTCAGGTGGACGATGAGCATTCTAAGAGATGTGTT
Source organism: Allium fistulosum (assembly GCA_030737815.1). Lineage (NCBI taxonomy): Eukaryota > Viridiplantae > Streptophyta > Magnoliopsida > Asparagales > Amaryllidaceae > Allium > Allium fistulosum. Next base: position 54,977,628 of record CM060904.1, read on the forward strand.
CTCTAAAGGTAATCGTGACCTCAAGCCTCATCAACCGGGAATGGCTAAAACAGGGGAGGTGCAGCAAGGTTAGTGGGTAGCACCCAAGTAGGACGAGATTACCCCTGTCTAGATGTCCCTTATTATTCGGCTTTGTGTGCGGTTGATCATGACAACCGTGGGGTGTCTTGTCCGGGAATTATCCAGTAAGGGATGTTCCGGCCTTGTGTTGCAGGGGGTCGGGAGTGATCCTCGGTACGGTGATCTAGGCCACGTACTGTGACGGGCGGTACCCCGGTAGCCCTGCCATTGTATGGAATCCAAAATCCAATAAGTGCCTTCGGTTTTGATTGTATTACCCACTTTGTGGCTAGTATGCTGGAATTTAATCATGTAACAATTTCAGCTATTTCATATTTACTTGAAAACCCTAGACACTATTATAATATAACTGAATTTCCTATCAAATGTTTGGTTAGCGTAAGGTAAAAACTTTTCCATGTTTATGTGTGGGAAGTCTTACGTGATACCCTTTGTTTTCAAAGGATTTTCAAAGTTAAGCAACTTTAACCGTTTACTCATACCAGACCCATGTCTGACCCGAAGTTTATTTCTGTTTTTCATAAACTCTCGGGTACCCAAATTTTTACGGGTAGCCAAGGGATTCAGGTTAGCTTTGACGAATCGTGGAGGAGCAATGGAGCAGGAGGCTTCAGCGTGTAGATATATATTGGTTCCGTTGTGTTAGTGTTTATCTGTATTTCCGCTGTGTTATATTTCTGTGTTGTTTTGAGATGTATCGAGTTGTATTAACTAGACAGGTGTTATAACTGTCTAGTATGTGTTGTATTATCTGTGTAACTCTGATGTATATGATATTATGTAATCTATTATGTGATATATTATATTTTATTCGTTCCGCTGTTGAGATTCTGTGGTTGTTGCTTCTTCTTCTCTATCTTTTCTATTTTCTCACCCCTTTCTTTCTTTTCGATGATGCGATTTTCCGATAGTGGAATTTCGGGTCGTCACACGACCCCAACTTGTTTGGGAATAATGGCTTAGTTGTTGTTGTTGTTGTTGTTGTTTATTTTTCAAAAAGATTTTATAATGATTTTTATAAGTTAAGATTGGAGTGATAAATTTGAATTCATTTGAAATTGTATTTAATTAAGAACTAAATTTAATTAAAAATCGACTTGAAACTTATTGAAATTGAGATTTTTGAAAGGATATGATTTTATAACTTGATTTTGGTTTAAGGTGATTAAATGAATATTTCAAGTTAAATAAATTGAAGGAAATATTTAGTGATTTGATATTTGGGGTTTTATTTAAATGATATTGGATTTATTAAGTGAATACTTCAAAACTAAATAATAATGAAGTTAAATTAAGATATATATGAATTTATCAAATTTAGTTTTGAAAATGTTGAATATTTGAAGCTGTGAAATATATTGAAATTGTAATGTTTTATTTTGTGGTTCAAATCTGTATTTGAAATCGAGTTAAATTGAAATGGTTTATTTAGAAACTGAATTGAATTGAAATTGATGAATTGAGATTGAATTAAATGTGAATTTTGGAATTCGAGTTGATTTGAATTGATTTATGAAATTTGTGGAAACTATTTTATTATATAAAGTATTTTAAATTTTATTTAAAACTATTTTTATATTTTACTTTATAAATTATATTATATAAACTATTTTTAATATAAACCATTTTTTTTAAACTATTTTAATATAAACCATTTTTTGTATAAACTATTTTAATATATACTATTTTAATATAGATCGTTTTTTTATATAAACTATTTTAATATGCCAATTATTTTAATATAAACTATTTTTAACTTATAACTCTTTTATATAAACTATTTTATTATATATACTATTATTAATATCTAAACGGTTTAAAGGAAATGCTATGATTCCAAAGTATTATGATTTCAAAGTGTTATGATTTCCAAAGTATTATGATTTCAAAGTGTTATGATTTCAAAGTGTTATGATTTCCAACGTGTTATGATTTCAAATGTTATTGTTTTCCAAAGTATTATGATTTCAAAGTGTTTTGGTTTAGAAAGTGTTATACTTTGAAAGTACTATGGTTTTGGAAGTGAATATATTTGAAATGGAAATGGTATCGTATTGATATGGTTTTTGAAATGGAAATGATATTTTAGTTTTGAATTATAAACTATTTTGAAATGACCGCGGTGTTATAATAACGTTTGGTTGTTAAAGAGACCGGGATCGGATATTGTCATACTCTCTGCCAATACCGAAAAACACTTTAACAACCGTGTACGCAGTGGAGATTCCAGAATGAAGTAGGATGGTGGCGACGATCCTATCTGTAATGACCTGGTATTTTCAACCATTCGCATCCGCATATGTCGTACTTGAATTTCCTAAAATATCAGATTGTTAATTTATATTTGGCAAAACTCAACATATACAGTAAATAAATTAATCACAGAATCACAGACACAAAGTATTACAACAGTTAGTAGCGAAATAGATAAATAACAGAGTTGAAAGAAAATACAACAGAATATCTCAAATACAATGTTGTCTCGAATACAAACAGATGACAAGTCTGAACCAACAACTGGATAACGGGAAGCTGAATAGATATAGATGGATCTCCAAGCGAAGCTCCAACTCCAAAGGTGAGTCTCTAATGCTGTGGCACGCAGTCTGACCCGAGCGTAAAGCAAAACACAAAACACTCGAGTCAAGATTAACATTATTATATCAATAAATCCAACTCAAGTGAAATATCAACTGAAATACAAGTAACTTAAAGGATGTTTGGGATTTCCATCCTCTAAGGATCCGTGAAACTATCTACTATGTAGTAATATACGTTATTATAATATGTCTATAGTAAAGTAAAAGTATTAAAATAGCGTTAAGGCGTTACCCATATCCCACTTAACACATTTTTATATATTCCCATAGTCTATACGGTACCGTAATTCCTCCATAAACTAGAGGGCTATCAGAGGGCACTCCATAGGTATGGTACAAACCAAACTCGTAGAAGGCGCGACAGGGCATGCGACAAGGCAATCGAGGTAATGACAGGGTAGATATACCGTTCGTGTATCCGGACCGGTGGTAACGCATAGTAGCTACTACCGCCCACCTCATGACACACTCCCAAATCAAAGGGTGCACCCAATCATTCACAAAAGCAATAGAATGGTATGGAAGAAATGTGCCCGATCGGAGGATTGACCTCACTTGGCCCGGCGTGGCTCCTGTTTTAGCCGCATCAAGCTGACTCACGGGAGTCAGGGTCACGTAAATACCATATAGAATCGTCACCAAACCATCCTACTTCATTCTAGAATCTCAACCACGTACATAGTTGTTAAAGTGGTTTTCGGTATTGGTAGAGAGTATGACAATATCCGATCCCGGTCTCTTTAACAACCAATCATTATTATAACACCGTGGTCATTTCATTTCAAATAGTTCATACTTCATATCAAAATATCATATCATTTCAAACCATATCAATTTGGTATCATTATACACTTTAAATAATAATCATTTCCAAAATCGTAACGCTTTCAAAAATTATAACACTTTCGAAATCATAGCACTTTTGAAATCATAACACTTTGGAAATCATAACACTTTTGAAAATCATAACACTTTTAAAATCATAACGCTTTATATAATGAATTAGTTTCCTCTAATTTCGCAAGTCAATTCAAATCATCTTAAGTTCCAACCTTCAATTTAAGTTAATTACAGTTTAATCATTTCCATTTAAAGTTCAAATATCCAAGTTTAAATATTCAAACATTACAATATAAATTTTACTTACATTCCACATTTAACCCTAATTTTATTCAAATTGGAAATCACTCTCTTAATCAACTTAAGTACCAATTAAATAGAATCTCAATTTGTAAATTTAAATCAATATTAAATATTCAATCTCAATTTTACTTAAAGTTGCGAATATTCATTTAGATCACCTTTTTATCAGATCAATTTATAAGTTATAATTTCAACATCTAGAATTGTTATCCCGCCTTTTGGCAAGGCCGTGACACCAAGGACTTGATTAGAAACCAAGGACAGTTCGTCTTGAAAGCCGGTTATACACAGGTATACTATGGATGTCGAGGAATTTTACCCGAGACCAGATCGGGTTACAATTGATAAGGCACGTCAAGCAAGGTTGTAGAAACCAAAATTCGAAATATCAAGTCAATCCGAGATCGTACGCTCAAGATATCATCGACGCAAATGGAGGACATAGCCTTGAGTTCGTCTCCCTATGGTTCGACTCCCCTAAGGTCGAATCCATCAAGCTCGACTCCAACGAAATTCCCCTGATTGCTTCGAATCCATGAGAAGTGCTTTAGCCTTCGACTCCATCAAACATGCTCTCACTTCAAATCGTACGAAGTAGAAGACCTCCGACTCCATTGTCCCTGCATTAGTTCGAAGCCATGAGGAGTAAACTTGCTTCGACTCCTTCAAAGCAAACCATGCTTCGAGTCCACCAAGAGCGAGCCATAGTTCGAACTCATCCTCATATGTCTTGGTTTGAATCCATCGAAGCCTTTCCTGCTTCGAGTCCATCAAGGGAACACCCTTCGAGTCCATCAAAGGGGAAGTACTTCGAGTCCATGGAACAAGCTATACTTTGCCTCCATTGCCTTCGAATCCAACATGATGAGACAACTCCGATTCGATCCACAGTAGCACGTCTAGATCGACTCGAACGAATACCGGTTCCCTCGATTCGAAGGGAGCGAACCTTCGAATCCAACATCTCGAATCCACTAAGTCAAGGCTGCTAGAACCATGGATTCGACCCAGTCAACTCGGAGTGAAAGTAGGATCGATACGAAGAAAGCGCGCTACGTCAACAATGCCACGCGCGAGACCATCGAGTCGACCCTATCGATTCGAAGGGATCGATTCGAACCAAGCTAATCAACCAGAAATGCAATCTTGAATCGATCATAACTTGAGATCTATAAGTCCAAATGCAATGAAATTTTCACAGAACCTTGAGCACATGTTGAAGAATGTTCACACCAAATTTCAGCTCGATTGGGCAATTTCTTGATCGATTCGAACATAGCTTCGAATCGATCCTAAAGTGGGCCCGGATTTCCAAAAACCGGGCATGTGGGCCCCCTGACGTACCAGAACTGGTCTCCCCTCAATTTAGGCAAAATATCAGCCTCCTACACATATAAATAGAGCCCCTGATCATTCAGAAAAGGGGTCGGATAATTCTAAGAGCTAAAGAGCGCCCAGACTCTGCCAGATTTACTCAGAATCACCACGGTTGTCTTAAATTCAGACTTAGCTCACAAAACAAGTTGTACTGCGCTATAAGAAATTGTAATCTTCGAGTGTCGAGCAATAAAATCATCAAACTTCATAGTGGACGTAGGCTAAAACGCCGAACCACTCTAAATCGCTTGTCTTTGCACTTTACCTTTCTGTTATTTTGAGTTTTTGTTAGATAATCCACAGTGTTAAATTTCATTCTTCGCGTTTATCTCTTCAAAGACTTCCGAAGAGTGTTGTGCCCATTTTTGATACAAACACTTTGATGCTTTCACTGAGAAAACCAGTTTTTCTCCTGCTCTTTGGATCTACCATCGATACCGGATTGCATAAATCCAAGGGGAAGATCCAGATCTCTACTCCGGAATCCTTCCATTCTATTCAGATTTTCATAAAATCTTGGAAATGAATCCACTGCTCAGGATGGTTAGCACAAGAACTACTTCTACAGCGGCTAATCAAGAAGGTCGGGATGTACAAAATCCCACGCAGCAGTTACAGTCCAATCAGGACAACACTGCTCACTCTGGTCCATCTGAACCAGTAACCAGACAAGAGTTTCATGTATTGCTTCAGGAATTGACTCAAAGTCGGCAACAGCTGGCCGAACAGTTGCATGCTAATATTGAATTGACCAATCAATTAAACCGCCAAAGGCACAGGAGGACAAGGAGGGATGATGCTTCCCACTCGTCCACTGAAAGTTCTGCTTCATCTGACTATCATGGCAGAACTACACGTCCCCGATTGGACGCAGGTCATACACATGCTACTGAGTATCAACCCGCCTTGACTGTAGGACAGTTGAGGGTCGGACCGTCAACCAGCTCCCAGGCCGGGCCCTCATCACGAGGAGGAGTTGTTCCATAGCATACCGCAGGCGATCGCGCTGCAAATACCACGGTAGAAATAAGGGTTGATACTCGAAACCTATCGGGTCAAAATAATCAACAACGTGGGCGTACTCCTGAGCCATACGTCCCAGAAAATGTGGAGCCAAGGAGGCGAGATATAGGCCGTCGACAACATCCGGTCCAAACTCGCGCTGTGGAACCCAACCACACCTTAGCTCAGCATGCCCAGAATGTGCCAGTGTCAGATATCTCGACCATAATACGTCAGATGATACGCGAAAGTCAAGGGCTCACTAATGATGATTGGGGAATCTCCCGTGGTCATACCCCTTTTACAGACGAAATATTACGCGCTGAACCCCCTCGACGATTCAGAATGCTAACTCTCCCCATGTACGAAGGAAATTCCGATCCTAATCAACACATTTTGAAATATGAATGGTCAATGAGCGCTGCAAGGGCTGACGATGCAGTAAAGTGCAGAAGTTTCCCTATCTCTTTGGGAGGAATCGCAACAATGTGGTTTACGCGATTACCACCTAGATCTATCTCTTCATTTGATCAACTGGCTAAGAAGTTTGTCGAACAATTCCGTATGCATGTCGCCAGACCGAAAGACGTTAACACCCTGTCTAGTGTTACCAAAGCACATGGAGAGACGCTCAGGCGTTATTTGGAAAGGTTCCACGCATCATGCGTTGAGATTAGTAATCCCAATGATAACTCAATCTTGATGGCATTAACAAAAGGAATCGATCCTGATTCTGAGTTTGGAAACTGGTTAGCCGGGAAACCACCCGCATCATTGGACCGCTTCTACTCCAAAGCCGCTCAATTCTTGCGACAAGAGGACGCAAAACAATTTAGGAAACAGGACGATGCGGTACCCAGAACTGGAGGAATAGAAAGTAATGTGGCAGTTAAGCAGTTCGGTGAGAGTTCCGGAAAGGCTCAGTTGAACATACAAAACAAACAAACTCGCCAAGGGGCAACAATGTTCAGGACAGGAGAAGAAATCAGAATCGAGGCCCACAGCGTAGGACCCCAATGTTTGATAATTATATGCCACTGAATACATCGCTGGAAAATGTGTATATGCAAACTTGCAACACAGTGCGATATGATAAACCTGCTCCGAAGCAATCGTCGAAGAGACAAATTCAAACAGGAAAGTTCTGTAGATTTCACGAGAGTTATGGCCACAACACCAATGAGTGTCGACATCTACAGGACCTCATTGAAAAGCTGATCAGGGAAAGAAAGCTAGACCAGTTTGTACGGGCACCACAGTCTGGTGAAGCGGGCCCTTCAAATCAGAATCGGGCACAAAATCAAGAAGGAACCCGCTCGCACGGGCAGGAGGCTAGTTATAAACACGATAAGTGGTGGTCCCCACCCAGCAGACAGAAGCTGGGGGGAAATGGAGTCGTACGCTAGTTCGATCAGGCATGCGGACTTCGAATGTTGCAGTAATTGTGAGGATGGAACTCCGGCTAAGAAACAAAAGACAATGTCTGATGATATCATATTTAGAAGAAGAGATGCTGACAAAATCGAAGCCCCAACAATCGACCCACTGGTCATATCTACCCAGGTTGGTCCTGCTTGGATGAAGAGAATCCTGGTTGATAGTGGGAGTTCTGTAAACATTTTATTCAAACGAGCTTATGATTTAATGAAGATGGAAGCAAATGACTTGAAACCTTGCCAATCTTGAGTTCACGGCTTCAACAGCAGTGCTACGATACACACTGGAATAGTGGAACTGCCAGTGGAACTGGGGGTTGGAGAACGCAGGAGAGTCCGGCTGCTGCAATTTGTTGTTCTAGACATCGCTTCACCGTACAATGCATTCTTAGGCCGACCGGCCCTCGCTGAATTTAGGGCAGCCATTGCCCCGTGGTGTTTGACTTTAAAATTCCCGACTGATCATGGGATTGGAGTCATTCAAGGAGATCAGGCAGTAGGAAGAGCCTGTTATGTTGCTGAACTACGTGAAGTGTAGAAAAAGGAGAAAGAAAAGGGCGTGGAGGAATCTCTCTGCATCCGTTTTACTGATAATTGACAACTAGCGCCTGGGCCCCGGCCCGGGCACCACTACCAATTCCTTAAAGATCTGGACCCTAGAGACAACGAGGATAAAGACGAAGTTAAAGAGAATCAGACTTCCCCAACCGAACTGACTGTGGACGTCCCAGTCAGCAAGGATGATGACTCGAAGGTACTAAAAGTCAGATCTCAACTGGGAAAACAGATACAACGGGAATTGGTTGAATTTCTCCAGGAAAATCTCAATGTTTTCGCCTGGACACACTCTGATATGTGTGGGATCTCGCCGGACATCGCAAGTCATTCCTTGAACATTGATCCGCGACACGTTCCGGTCAAACAAAAAAGGCGTGGTATGGATCCAGAGAGATCTGCCGCCCTTAAAGAGGAAGTTGACAAGTTACAATCGAATGGTTTCATCCGAGATGCTTTATACCCAGAGTGGGTATCAAACCCAGTGTTGGTTCGAAAACCAAATGGGAAATGGAGAACTTGCGTCGATTATTCTGACTTAAACAAAGCTTGTCCAAAAGATAGTTTTCCACTTCCTCGAATTGACCAGCTTGTAGATTCAACGGCTGGCCATGAATTGTTATCTTTTATGGATGCTTACTCTGGCTATAATCAAATACTATGCATTTACCCGATCAAGAACATACCAGTTTCGTGACCGATTTGGGACTCTACTGCTAAAGAGTCATGCCTTTTGGTTTAAAGAATGCCGGAGCGACATACCAACGCTTGGTCAACCGGATGTTCGCCGATCAGATTGGGAAGACCATGGAGGTTTACGTGGACGACATGCTAGTGAAGTATCGATTCTCCACGGATCATGTCAGAGATTTAAATTCAATGTTCAGAATTCTCCGAAAATATGGAATGAAGCTCAACCCATTAAAGTGTCATTTCGGTGTCGCCTCTGGAAAATTCCTCGAGTTTATCGTTAATTCTCGAGGGATAGAAGAAAATCCCGAAAAGATCTGGGCAATAAGGGACTTACAAACTCTAAGAACCACAAAACAAGTCCAGAGTCTCAATGGAAAGGTAGCAGCACTAAGCAGATTCATTTCGAAGTCAACTGATAAATGCATCCCTTTCTTTGATCTAATCCGGAAGGGAAAGCGAAACTTTGAATGGACCACGGAATGTGAAGGCGCATTCCGATCACTGGTTCAACATCTTTCCACACCACCGATTTTGTCAAAACCTGTTGACCACGAGCAATTGTACCTCTACCTGGCAGTATAAGAGCATACGATCAGTGCTGCTTTAGTTCGGGAGGAAGACAAAGTGCAGAAACCGGTCTACTATGTTAGTAAATGGCTAACAGTGGCTGAAAGAAATTACCCCCGATTAGAGAAGCTAGCCTACTGTTTGGTCATTGCCTCAAGAAAGCTTCGACCTTATTTCCAAGCTCACCCTCTTACTGTGTATACTGATCAGCCGTTACGACAGGTCCTCACGCGGCCTGAGACGTCTGGTAGGTTACTCAAATGGAACATTGAATTAAGCCAATTCGATATCACTTATACTCCGCGGAGAGCCATTCAAGGACAAGTCCTGGCGGATTTCATAGCTGAATTTACCATTTCAGAGGACTTACCCGAAACCAGTAAATCCCCCGAATACATCTAGAAGCTACATACTGACGGTGCATCAAACGACTGATGTTCGGGTGCTGGTGTTGTACTTGAGATGCCCGAAGGCCGATCTATATGTTACGCTTTGAAGTTCAATTTTCATGCAACTAATAACGAAGCTGAATATGAAGCCCTCTTAACCGGCCTAAAGCTTGCCAGAGATTTGAGGGTTATCGCTGTGGAAATTTATTGTGATTCACAGTTAGTGGTATGTCAAGTACGTGGAGAATATCAAGCGAGAGATCGAAGACTGGCTGCTTACTTGGCTCAAGTTCAGAAAGTACTGGAACAATTTGATTATTACGCCATTTATTATATACCCCGAGAACGCAATCAAAAAGCCGATTCATTGGCAAAGTTAGCCAGCACAGGTGAAACACAGCAAGAGGGATTTGTCCCCATCGAAACTTTATCCTTCCCAAGCATCGATCAAATGGAGACCAGTTTTGTATTTGAAACCGCTCCCGAAAGAGAATCATGGATGACTCCATATCGAAACTACATCGAGAATGGGGAATTGCCTGAGCACAGAAATGAGAAGAGACAAATTCTACGAAAAGCTTCACGATTCATCATTCAAAATGGAGTAATGTATAGAAGGGGTTATTCTATTCCTCTCCTCCGGTGTATCGCGCACGATGAAATTAAACGAGTGTTACATGACGTGCATGAAGGAGAGTGTGGCGATCACACCGGTGGGCAAGCTCTCACCAAGAAAATACTACGGTATGGATATTACTGGCCGACAGTAAACCGAGATGCATCAAACTATGCAAGAAAGTGCGATAGGTGCCAGAAACACACCCGAATTCCGAGAGCCCCACCTACCGAGATAACTCAAATGGTCAGTCCCTGGCCGTTCGCGATGTGGGGCATCGATATTATCGGCGCTTTACCTCTGGCGAGAGGTGGTGCGAAGTACGCCATCGTCACCATCGACTACTTTACAAAATGGGCTGAAGCCGAAGCCCTCGGAACGATTACGACAAAGAGAGTAATAAATTTCGTAGTTCGCAATATCATCTGTCGATTTGGACTCCCGCATACCATCATCACCGATAATGGAACCCAATTTGAAAGTGCAGAGTTCAAAAGTTTCTGTCAACGGTTCCATATTCATAAAAAGTTCTCGGCAGTTGCACATCCTCAGGCAAACGGACAGGTTGAAGCTGTCAATAAAGTTATAAAATCCATTCTGAAAAAGCGATTGGAAAAGGCCGGGGGCAAATGGGTTGATGAACTACCTATGGCATTATGGGCTTATCGAACGACTCATAAGACCACAACCGGACACACCCCGTTTTCTTTATCTTATGGCTCAGAAGCCGTTATTCCAGTCGAGACAGAAGTTTTTTCCAATTGCGTGACTTACTATGATCCGAAAACAAACGCTATATTGATTGTTGAATCTTTGGATCTACTAGATGAGAAGCAGGAAGAGGCCGATTTGAGAGCGGCCGCACATCGAGGTAGAGTCGCCCGACTGTACAATGCCAAAGTTCGACCTCGGACTTTTGAACTCGGCGATCTCGTTCTCAAAAGAATCTACCCGGTTCCTTCACACATGAAACCAAGTTGGGAAGGACCATACGCGATTGCCCGAAGACTCGGAGATGGCACATTCAAACTATCGACCATTGACGGTCTTGATTTGCCAAGAGCCTGGAACAGCGAGAGTCTCCGTCGCTATTACGCATAACAGGCTCTATTTATTTCATTATATTTTTTCCATTTAGCAGTTTGCTTTTGCATTTCGAAATTAGAGTTTGTAATAAGGCAACTGACTTTGCTGTATTTTCTTATTCCAGCAATAAATGACATCTCTTCGAGCCAGAGCAGTGATTCATTAAATACAATGTACAACATCACGATGCACGAAGAGCTAAATTCCATCACGCAATGGGATTTATTCAAGAAAGGAGTGGATGTGATACGACCGGCCACTCGCTAAGTGAAACCCGAGCTCGGGGGCAAGCCATCACATCAGGCCGGAAAAGGGTTGATACACGACAACCCTCCACCTAACTCCGAACTCCCAGAGTGCGAGGCGGAGTATAAACATTTCCTTAACTCCGTACTCCCAGAGTGCGAGGCGGAGTATAAACATTTCCTTAACTCCGTACTCCCAGAGTGCGAGATGGAGTATAAACATTTCCTTAACGCCGAACTCCCAGAGTGCGAGGCGGAATATAAACATTTCCTTAACTCCGTACTCCCAGAGTGCGAGGCGGAGTATAAACATTTCCTTAACTCCGTACTCCCAAAGTGCGAGGCGGAGTATAAACATTTCCTTAACTCCGTACTCCCAGAGTGCAAGGCGGAGTATAAACATTTCCTTAACTTCGTACTCCCAGAGTGCGAGGCGGAGTATAAACATTTCCTTAACTCCATACTCCTAGAGTGCGAGACGGAGTATAAACATTTCCTTAACTCCGTACTCCCAGAGTGCGAGACGGAGTATAAACATTTCCTTAACTCCGAACTCCCAGAGTGCGAGGCGGAGTATAAACATTTCCTTAACTCCGTACTCCCAGAGTGCGAGACAGAGTATAAACATTTCCTTAACTCCGAACTCCCAGAGTTTGAGGCGGAGTATAAACATTTCCTTAACTCCGTACTCCCAGAGTGCGAGGTGGAGTATAAACATTTCCTTAACTCCGTACTCCCAGAATGCGAGACGGAGTATAAACATTCCTTAACTCCATACTCCCAGAGTGCGAGACGGAGTATAAACATACATCAACTCCATACTTATTCTCCAAGACTGGGGGCAGAGTCGAAGCAGAGCACGCCAGTCGAACATTCATCTAGGGGAAGATCGCGACGAAACGAATGAAAGACGACTGTCAAGCAATCAACTGAACGAACAAATACAGCATGAAAGACTGCAGTTTTTCAAAGCACGTCATGATTACACAAGATGTACTTTGGGGGGCAAATGTTATCCCGCCTTTTGGCAAGGCCGTGACACCAAAGACTTGATTAGAAACCAAGGACAGTTCGTCTTGAAAGCCGGTTATACACAGGTATACTATGGATGTCGAGGAATTTTACCCGAGACCAGATCGGGTTACAATTGATAAGGCACGTCAAGCAAGGTTGTAGAAACCAAAATTCGAAATATCAAGTCAATCCGAGATCGTACGCTCAAGATATCATCGATGCAAATGGAGGACATAGCCTTGAGTTCGTCTCCCTATGGTTCGACTCCCATAAGGTCGAATCCATCAAGCTCGACTCCAACGAAATTCCCCTGATTGCTTCGAATCCATGAGAAGTGCTTTAGCCTTTGACTCCATCAAACATGGTATCACTTCAAATCGTACGAAGTAGAAGACCTCCGACTCCATCGTCCCTGCATTAGTTCGAAGCCATGAGGAGTAACCTTGCTTCGACTCCTTCAAAGCAAACCATGCTTCGAGTCCACCAGGAGCGAGCCATAGTTCGAACTCATCCTCATATGTCTTGGTTCGAATCCATTGAAGCCTTTCCTGCTTCGAGTCCATCAAGGGAACACCCTTCGAGTCCATCAAAGGGGAAGCACTTCGAGTCCATGGAACAAGCTATACTTCGACTCCATTGCCTTCGAATCCAACATGATGAGACAACTCCGATTTGATCCACAGTAGCACGTCTAGATCAACTCGAACGAATACCGGTTCCCTCGATTCGAAGGGAGCGAACCTTCGAATCCAACATCTCGAATCCACTAAGTCAAGGCTGCTAGAACCATGGATTCGACCCAGTCAACTCAGAGTGAAAGTAGGATCGATACGAAGAAAGCGCGCCACGTCAACAATGCCATGCGCGAGACCATCGAGTCGACCCTATCGATTCGAAGGGATCGATTCGAACCAAGCTAATCAACCAGAAATGCAATCTTGAATCGATCATAACTTGAGATCTATAAGTCCAAATGACATGAAATTTTCACAGAACCTTGAGCACATGTTGAAGAATGTTCACACCAAATTTCAGCTCGATTGGACAATTTCTTGATCGATTCGAACATAGCTTTGAATCGATCCTAAAGTGGGCCCGGATTTCTAGAAAGCGGGCATGTGGGCCCCCTGACGTACCAGAACTTGTCTCCCCTCAATTTAGGCGAAATATCAGCCTCCTACACCTATAAATAGAGCCCCTGGTCATTCAGAAAAGGGGTCGGATAATTCTAAGAGCTAAAGAGCGCCCAGACTCTGCCAGATTTACTCAAAATCACCACGGTTGTCTTAAATTCAGACTTAGCTCACAAAACGAGTTGTATTGCGCTATAAGAAATTGTAATCTTCGAGTGTCGAGCAATAAAATCATCAAACTTCATAGTGGACGTAGGCTAAAACGCCGAACCAATCTAAATCGCTTGTCTTTGCACTTTACCTTTCTGTTATTTGGAGTTTTTGTTAGATAATCACCAGTGTTAAATTTCATTCTTCGCGTTTATCTCTTCAAAGACTTCCGAAGAGTGTTGTGCCCATTTTTGGTACAAACAAGAATCAATAAGTCAAGTAAATTCTTATTTAAATCCCATTATTACCCAAATTAAATTCCAAGTCAACATTAATTTATCTTCCCAACCTTTATTTTTAAAGTTATAAAAAATCTATTTTAAAAATATTAATATAAATTTTAAATAGATATTTTAAAACATATTATATACTAATTAAATTTAATTTTATTAAATTAGATCTTATTATATATATTTTAAGAAATAAAATTGTAAGAAAAAATCTTAAAATTTATAATTTCAAAACTAACTTATAAAATAAAAGTTCCAAAACATATAATTTTTAAAATCTATAATTTAAACATATATGAATAACATTTATATATATATATATTGTATTTTAAAACCAATATTTATTTAAACCCATATATCTCCTTTCAAAACCTAGGAAATCATTTCAAAATATATATATATAGACCAACGGTGTCTGTATAAAATTTTCTATCTTATTGTCAAGTGATACGGATATTTATCATTTCAATCCGTAATTTAAATATTCACGGGTATATATCTTTTCAACCCACAATCCCAAATTCAGTTCAATGAAAATCGATTGAGTTTATCATTTCAACCAATAATGATTTTCTCCTATTCTACAAGATCGTTCGGGTATGTATCATTTCAACCCATAGGGAATTCTATACTAACAGGGAACTTGCAGAGTGACAACAGATATGATAATAATAATAATAGGCATATATCATCAATAACAATATAATATAAACAACAGGATATGGTGTCATATCCCATAGGTGAACAATTACATATAAATGCATATATAACAATTTAAATAACTACAGCAGCATATTTCAATTGTCGTTTCAATTGAAATCAAATTTAATAAATACAAGAACGTTAATCGTGAGTGATTGCTCACCTTTCGAGGCAAGAGAGATGGACGGGAATGGAAGCGAATTGTGAATCCAAACACGAATTCCAAAGCAAAGCAAAATTGTCACGAATTCGATGGTCAAAGCTGATAAATTGGAGTCAAAGGAAAAATCGAAATCAGCTTGATGTAATGAGACGAAATATATATTATATAAAAATCAAAATTAAATTTAGAAATACACATATAAAAAAAATCAAGCCTATACACTATATATATTTAGACTAATAAAATCTGATATACAGATTTTATAACTCATATAAAACTTTATATATATAAATAACCAGATCAAATAAGCTAAATAACTTATATATTTACCTAATATTATTATGTTAAGGTTATAAACATATAAATAAAAATTTATTAACAATCAATAATTAAGGTTAAATACATTTACATAAACTCACATGTATAAACAAATTGTATATAAGATCTAATACATATACATGCTTTCAAAATGTTAACAAAATATACTAGATATGCACAACCTATACAGTTCACAAAATTTATATATATAGTTTAACATATTACATATAGATTTATATGTTAGTTTAAATACATATATATATACTATATGTATATATCACAGGTTTCAAAATTCACACAAGACCTGAACTATACACCCAGCCTTCAACAAACATACACATTAAGCCCATTGCAAAATCTACCTTTAAATCATAGATTTAAAATAAAATCTTCATTCATCTAGAATATATATACCTTGATATAAAACAAAGTCTTCATATTATATTGAAAATAATGTTTATTAAAGTACACATACAGTCTCTATAAAGTTCACAGGCAAATATTTTGCCGACCCATACAATACTTCATTCCAGATCAATACATTTATATGTGTAATAATAAAAAAATTAATATATATAAAAACCTGAAATCATATAAAATCGAAATGGAAACATTTATATATTAGAAAACTAACATACATAAGCTATATATACACATATTTAAGCTTACATATAAATATATATGTACTTAAAACATAACTACATAATACATCAATATATAAAACAAAACATAACATATTATATAACTAATATATATATATATATATACACATTTTAAAATACTGGTAACAGATTTTTTTATATAGACTAAAATAAATAAATCAGGCCGTAATTAGTTGTATGCCGATTATCACTATACACAAATAAAATATACTTACACCTATATGTTAAACTATGCAGACTCGAATATATTACAACCGAACTAATATATATTATATATAAACGAAGACCAACAGTACTCAAATTGCATATAATATACGAACCAGGCGAAGACAAAGAGAAGGTGACGGCTTGCCAGGTGGAGATGCAGCGGAGTTGCTCGGTCTTGGGTGGGGCTGCACCTTCGGCTGGGTGTGATGAAGTTCGACACAAAAGAAGGAGGCGGGTCGCTCGCTTCGGTAGACATCTGGCATGGGAAGAAGTGGGTGTGCTGTGACGGTGCTGTGGCTCGGGTTGCATGCACGGGAAATAGTGGAGAGGATGCACGTTGGAAACGGGACGAGCCGTGGTGGCTGCTTCGGGTCTTGGTTGAGGCAGTGGGAGATCGGGAGAAAGGAGGTGAAGAGCTTGAATGGTTATGGGTTCGGCCCTGGTTCACTGGAAGGAGGATCAGGGAGATTGAGGGTGGCAGTGGCTCTCAAAGATGAGGAAGATGGCATGGGAAAGGAATACAAACAAGTTCAGTAAAATATAGCTTACCAAATTTAATATTTGAAGTGGCAGAACGAAAAGTAGGAAGTGAAAGGGACCGAGAGAAATAAATAAACCAATTTAGAATTGTTGAAACGTTGGAACAGAAAAGGTTAAAAGCTAAATAATAATTATTGATGACTGTGAAATGATTTCACGTGGATAACTGAAAAGGCAAAACAAACCAAAAGTCTCGAATGCGGAACCGGTACGACTGATCGGTTCACCGATTTCGACGTGTTCCGAATTCCAAAACACACGAATGAATATACTGCAGAGATCAGCGCGACGAGAGGATCAAAACGGTATACATATATCAGTGATAGGATCATCCTACCAAAAGTCAATATTTGGTACTGAAAATGCTGTTAATTTGCCAGAAATAAGATAAATGGAGCAATAGCAGCCCAAATTTGGAGAAACGAAATATGACGTCTCACTCAAAAGATGATTTACAAATTTATTATGTAAAATATTCAGGTTTGGAAAACATTTTATTATCATCAAATATTAACTGATTTGAATTGAAATAAAATTACACAAGAAAATAAACATTTATAGTTATGATGAAAATTTACCATTTGCTATGTTTATACAGACGTATTCCAAATATCAAAATTTTTATTTCCAATTTTATTATTGAAAATTTCACAAAATTTCAATTAATTACATAAATAAACCCATTAAAATTTATGGGTCGTTACACTATCTGAGTTATATACGTGGACCCGACTCCCGTGTGTTGGCATAAGGTGGCTAAAACGGAAGCAATTACCGGGCCAAGTGAGGTAGCTCCTCCGATCGGATACACTCCATCGTATGCCATTTTATTACTTTGTGATTGATTTGGTGCGCACCTTCGGATTCTTGAGAGTGTGGCTCGAGTTGGGTGATTGCTGCGGCTCTGCGTTACTAATAGCCCGGAAGTGTAATTGGTATATCTACCTTGGCATTGCCTAGTTGTGCCGTGTCACCTACCCTAGCGCGCCTTTTACGAGTTTGATTTGTGTCGTACATATGGAGTACCCTCTGGTAGCTCCAGTTTATGGGGTATTACGGTACTGTATAGACTATTGGCACTATAAAATGTGTTAATGGGGAAAATGTAACGCCTTAATGCTATTTTAATAGTTTACTTTACTTTAGACATTATTATAATAGTGTAAATTACTACATAGTAGATAGTTTAACGGAACCTTAGAGGAGGGTTATCCCAAACATCCTTTGAGTTACCTGTATTTCATTTGATATTTCACTTGAGTTGGATATATAGATATAAGAATGTTAATCCTGACTCGAGTGTTTTGTGTTTTTGCTTTACGCTCAGGTCTGACTTAGTGTTACAACTTTTGAGACTCACCTTTGGAGTTGGAGCTTCGCTTGGAGATCCAACTATCGATTCAGCTTTCAGTTGTTCATTTGATTCCAGTGATGTTGTAACATCCCACTATTTTGGACCATTCAAATCGACAATAAATCCACACATGTTGGACTCGAATACTTCAAAACAGTGGATTGTTAAGAAAATTTGGAGCAAATAAAATCAAACACAGAATCATAGACACAAATTATCAGAATAACTCACAGCGGAAATAAAATACCATAGTAGTTCATGAAGCTACTATATAAATAATCTCAAAACAGATACAAAATACAATAGTCTGAAAAACTGATAAACCAGATACAACAGAAGTCTGAATACATAAGTCACTAATACACCAACAAAGGCTGAATAGGAAATAACTGGAATAGAAATTATAAATAAAATAAAATAACATTTTATTTATAAATATTCAATTAAATTATAATTCATTTATATTAAGTGAAAATGCACTATAAGCTGCTTAACTTTTATTTTAACAAATAACTTGATATTTTCTTTTACTTTAAAAATATCCATTTCATAATAAATAATTTAATTACTAAGTTAAGCTTAAAATTTCCATTTTAACTCAAATTTCAATTATTAAATCAAATTAAATTTTAAATTACAATTTAACCCATTTATCAACTTATAAAATTTTAACTTTTAGGAAATCACTGTTTAAATCCTTTAAATTCAATTTTAGTCAAAATTTCACATTTTTACATTTAAAAATAATTAATAATTTCAGAAAAATCATTTTAAAATTTAACCACGGGCCGGTATAATATTTCTAACCTAGGTCAAGTGATACTGATAATATATCATTTCAATCGGTAATCAGTTAACATTCCGGGTTTTATCATTTCAAACCCACAATCCCAAGTCAAATAAAATACAATAAAAATCACTCGAGCCTATCATTTCAGCTCATAATGATTTTTCCTTATTCTATAGTCCGTTCGGGTATGTATCATTTCAACCCATAGTGAAAGGGAACTTGCAGTGTGAGATTCAGAAAATAAAATAACAGTAGAGCATATAATATCATGTCAGGTGATGTAACAAATATATAAGCAGTATATAACATCATATAATCATATCATAGGCATATATGAACATAGCATATTAATTTCTACAATTCACATGTCATTGTTTCACAATTATATAAGTATGAATGTCAAGAGTGATAAACTCACCTCTAAAGCTAGAGATTACAATTCAAGACACAGAATCAAACTCCGAAAAAGCACAAAAAGCATGACAAAGCACGAATCAAATTCGAGGAGATGTAGCACCCAAATCCAAATCTTGTAAAGAAATAAAATACGATATACATAAGAAAAAGATTCAACACAAAAGAATATAAATTTAACAATGTAAAATATGAACAAAAGTGGAACAAAGTGGCTTAACCAAACATGTGGGCTCGGCCACTACCCAAATAGACTTGAGCACATGATAAGTGGGTTCGGCCACCATGGTTTAAAGGTACATATGCTCGGCCATGGTCAAGGAAAAGGCACGACTATGGTATGTGAAGGGACGGCTTACCAAAAGTCAAGTGGAAGGCAAAGAGGCAAGGGAAAAATGAAGGGTCAAGGGGCTCAATCATTCGGCCTATGGCAACATGGCTCGGCCTATGGTTCATGGTGAGCTAAGGCATTGATCAAGTGGTGCTATGGGTCAAGTAAAATGGCTACAAGGTTCGGCCATGGGTAGATGAAGAGGTAGCAATGCAAAACGGCTAAGGGAATGCTAATGATCAAGCAAATGAAAGGTCATGCACACTTTTGGGTTCGGCCATAGGCTTCAATGGTTCGGCGCTAGGTGCTATAGGTCTAGGCACATCTGAAATGAAGGCTTTGGCAAGGGGTAGTCACGACCAAAAGGATGGAAGGTGGTGAACAAGGGGTGGCCGAAACAAACAAAGAGGAAAAGGTGATCAATATGTGCTCGGCTATGGTTTACATCATGGTTTGGTGGTGGATTTGGATCTAAGGTCACGACAACAAGGGGATGGTGATGGGATGGTGGAGGAGATGGTTGGCTAAGGGGGATGTGAATGGTGATGGTCGAAATAGCATAAAAGAAAGAAAACAAAAGAAAGAAGAAAAAGAAAAGAGAAAGAACAAGGAAGCCATGAAAACTTACTTTAAAATTTTTGTTAGGAAATGAAAAATGGAAAGAGGGATGGAGATGAGATGCTATGTACGGCTATAGGCATGGGAAAAAGCATCTCATCACATTAAAGAAAAATGAACTCATGACTTTTGGGATTTCCAAGCCCATTAGCCAAGCCCAAATCAAAACAAGCTCACAAACTCAAACCAAATCAAAGTCCAAACCAAATAAAATAGAAAATAACATAGAAAGATATAGACAATAAAATACTGAAAATAATTGCATGTAAAATGCTGAATTTTATAAGATTTAAAAATATAAAACAGAATTTGACGAAACGAAAAGCAGGACGAATATCAGAATCAAATACAGTTTAAAATAAAAAGATTAGAAATTTAAAATTCAAATTTAAAAATTTCAACTGAAAGTCAAAGTTTGACCAAAAATATAAATTTCCAAAATCATTATTTAAATATATTTGGAAAACAAATTAGAAATAGAATCCAAAATACATTGGAAAAATAAAAATATAACCAAGATCTAAAATTACACTGGAAAATTCCAAAATTCAATTTTAAAATGATTTAAAAATCAATGTTTCAAATAAAATTTAATTTAAAAATATTGTTAAAATTTTTGGGTTGTTACACTCTCCCCCCACTCAAAACTTTACGTCCTCGAAAAGGGAGAAGGTCGGAGAATAGAAGCAACTAGAAAGAAATATAGGTTGAAAGACAAGGATAGATAATTAATTTAGAACTATATAAATTTCAATTTAAATTAATTAATATTTAATAATTTGGTTAAACCCATTTGTAAAATTTCTTGCTTCCTTTATAAATACCATTTATATGTTTAAATAACACCCTTTTAAATATATGAAAACTTATTTGAATACAATTATTTATATCATTACCTATATTTACAAAGAAGCTAATGAAAACATTAAATCCATAATAAATTTATTAATTTATCTCAAGATACTTTTCAACATTATTTATAAATTAATAATCATTTTCTTTAAATATATTGTATTTAATTAATAACTTCTAAAATATTTACAACACTAATAATTTACTATTAAACCATGTAGTATATAAATAAACAATATTTTAAACATTTTAAATTATTTAGAAAGAGAATTGGTCAAAATATCCTTTATCTAATACTTTAAAAAAATACTTTCATAATAAAATACTTTTATATCGAAACAAATTTTCCTTTTTGAAAATACTTTTATAACTCGATGTCTCAACAAGTTTATCCTCATTCTTGCAGACTCTGGCCATGCGTTGATCAGGCACAAAGCTAGATTTCTCCAAGTATTTAGTAGACTTGTTTCAATACCCAGTGAAAATACTGGAAAAACTTTCAAAACTGATATGGAAAGTACAATCCAAAAAAATCAAATGAATCAAACCAAATCATGGATCGCAGATACACAATGGTTACGCCTGGATCCCCTAGGAAACATCTGTACCTGTAGGCCACCACAGCCCTATGAATTACGCCATGATAACAACTGTAGACCGCAGATACACAATGGTTACGCCTGGATCCCCCAGGAAACATCCATACCCGTAGGAAATCACAACCCCTGCGGATTACGCTACAAAACGACCCATAGAATCGCAGATACACAATGGTTACTCATGGATCCCCCAGGAAACATCGGTACCCGTATGCAGTCACAGCCCCTGCGAATTACGCTATGCAGTCGAGTTCATAAGACCGTGGGTAACGCCATGGAATTCGATGGACACTCGAGTATCATATCCGAAAAACCCAAATCAGAGAGAATAATATCGATAGAATGAATCCACAATGTGGCCACAAAGCGGATATCAAGCAGAAGGCACTTTCCATATCTTTACTTCGAAAATATGTATCATATAGTACCTTTTCAAATCAATTTCAAATATCATACTTATATAAAGTCCATTATATATAAGATTTCATTTCAAATCAAATACTCAAAATCAATAGTATATCAAATCAAACTTATATAGACTTCGATTATATAAGATTTCACTTTTTAAATTGAGTACCTTTCCAAATCAATAGTTTTTGAATCAACTTCATACTTATACAGATCAATTTTATATAAGTTCGTTAACTCCCAAATCAAGTATTTAGTAAAATAAGGTTCTAAATTTCAATTCGTTTCAATATCAGTTCAATTTCAAAATCATATATGATTTCACCAAATTATTTCTTCCAAACTAAATATCTTCAGTTTCAAAGTTTCCAAGGTAATAGGTTTAGAAAATAATCCAAGTTTGTTTCCAAATCAACATAATTTATGTCAAACAAATTCATTTCCAAAATCATAGTACTTTCAAGGATATAATACTTTCGAACCCAAACAATTTGAAATATTAATACTTTGGAAATCATAATACTTTGAAATTCAAACATTGGAAATCATAACACTTTCCTTCAAACAGTTTAGATATTAATAATAGTACAAAAAATAAAATAGTTTGTAAAATAAAATATTTAAATAAAATAGTAATAAGTTAAAATAATTTATATTAAAATAATTAGTATTTTTAAAATAGTTTATATTAGAAATAGTTATATTAAAAATAGTTTATATATATAAAAAAATAGTTATATTAAAGATAGTTTATATTAAAAATAGTTTATAAAATAATATAAAATAGTTTTAAAATACTTTATATAATACAATGGTTTCTTCAAATTCCACAAATCGATTCAACTCAACTCAGATTCAAAATTCAAATTTAATCCAATCTCAAATCCTCAAATTTCAACTCAATTCAGTTTCTCAATAAACCATTTCAAATTTTATCGATTTCAAATACAGATTTGAACCACAAACTAAACCATTTCAATTTCAATATATTTCAAAGCTTTATATATTCAATATTTCAAAACTAAATTTGAAAATTTCATTTATATCTCAAAGTCACTTTACTATTATTTAGTTTGAAATATTTACTTTATCATTTCAATAATATCTAAATACAACCTCAATTTTCAAATTTAAATAAACAAAATATCCCATTCAAATTTATATAAATTTGAAATATGCATTTAAGTCACTTTTACTCAAATCCAAGTTATAAAAATCATATCTTTAAAATTTCAATTTTAAATAAATTACATATCAAACTTATTTAAGTATAATTCTTAAATAAATATAATTTCAAATCAATCTCAAATTTATCTTTCCAACCTGAATCATTATAAACTCTATATTTGAAAATATATAGATATCAAATAAATACTGGGTTTTAAATCCCAATCTATTTTCGAAATCAAATCTTTTCCTCAAAATCAATTATACCCCAAAATGATTTCCCAGTTTATAACCATCCCTTTAGATCCTTTAAACTATTTATTTTTATTTTGAAAGATCCACTTTACCCTTTTGAAAATTATTATTATTATATATATAAATAGTTTTATAAAAGATTTTACTAAGTTAAAACATTTAAAACTAAATTTTATTCAAAACATTTTAAAACTAACTTTCATTTTAGTATAATTCAAAATAGTCTTATTTATTTACTTAACAAAACAGTTTCAACTTATTTAAATCATATTACTTCATACTTTAAACATACAAAACTAAACTTATACTTTATCAAATGATTTATACTTTTCAAAATTTCTTAGCTTTGAAAATTAAACCTTGATTTGGAAGTGTTCGAACATTCAAAATAGTCGGAGGAATCAAATTTCCAATCCAAGAGTTGGAAATCAGCAACAAATCAGTAAATCAATTTCAAAAGATAGGGTTATACCAAATCAAATCCAAAACTCGAGGACTGAACACCGGGCTCGTTCAAACTGTTTCAGACATATATACATATATCTTTCGAATATCAAATCATACTTCGGAATTAGAAATCAAATTGGTTTCACAAAATCAATCGCATAGCAAAGCTACTAAAGTGGTCTCTACCCCACTCTGAAACTCAAAAATCAATGTCGATGATGCGTGCACTCATCACCAAAATCATTCTCCAACGATATAAGTGGGTTCTGGACTTCTATTTTCTTGAGAACTTCTTTGAAAATTCTTTGAAATCATTGGAACTCATTTAAAGTTATTTGAAACATTTCTTATTCAGAAAATACTTTCAAATCGTCTTATTATATATTTCAAAATCTTAAAACCAGATTCAAAATGCTGGAGTTCAATCTCTCAAATTTCAAATTCAAAACCCTTCACTTATAAATCATTTTCATAAAAATCAATTTCTTATATAATTTCCAAAATTTCAAATCCTTTCGAAACTTCAAATTCTCGTTTTCTAAAAGGTATATAATTCTTATCTGAAACATTTCACTTTTATATAAAATATAATCATTCTTATCAAATAATAATTTCGATATATAAACAATCTAAAAATACAATCAAACACAAATTTTTCAAGGGATGATTCAAGAAAGGATTTTAATACAAAGGTAGAGATTCAAAAAAGAGGAACTCTAATCAAATAGAATTCTGATTCGAAGATAGGATCGCACGAAGATGAGATAATTAATTGCAAAATAGTAGATGGGTATACTTTATAAATCATGGGCGACCTTCACCGGGTCAACCGTGACTTCAGGAATATGATTGATGCAGGATTCTAAGGCAAATCGACATTCGATCGCCAGAGATAGAGTTCGGCATAGCAAAAGATAGAAGCATCTAAACCGAGAGTATAGAAATCTTCGGTGAATCAATGCCAATTGTAAGTGAGTTTCACCCCCTTTACAAATCATTCAAAGATTGGCGGGAGCGCCAATTTTTATAGAGGTCATTCGAAGTGGAGTTATGGTATGCTCCAGAATCAAAAGAATACAACCAGGGTAAGACAAGAATGCATTTTAGAGAAGTGGGAGTGCTCCAAAATTCAAAGGAATTCTAATCGATGAGCACCCTAATCAAAGGAATTACTAACAAGGTGGATAAGGAAAGGAATAAGGTCTAGAAAATTTTTGCTTTCAAAACAAGAAAATTTATATCAAAATAATCTTTGAAAATCCTTTGAAAATCATTCAAAAATCATTTTATACTTTGAAAATACGGTCTCTCACAAAGAAATGGTTCTGAGATTGATTTCACTCATTCTACGGTATTTCTACCCTATCTCTAATGAGTTTTTGCTCCGCAGGCTAAAGTTTGCCTAAAACCAAAGCTCTGATACCAAATGTAACATCCCACTATTTTGGACCATTCAAATCGATAATAAATCCACACATGTCGGACTCGAATACTTCAAAACAGTGGATTGTTAAGAAAATTTGGAGAAAATAAAATCAAACACAGAATCACAGACACAGAATATCAGAATAACTCGCAGCGGAAATAAAATACCATAGTAGTTCATGAAGCTACTATATAAATAATCTCAAAACAAATACAAAATACCATAGTCTGAAAAATAGATAAACCAGATACAACAGAAGTCTGAATACATAAGTCACTAATACACTAGCAAAGGCTGAATAGGAAATAACTGGAATAGAAATAGTTGACAGATAGATAAATAAGCTCCAACAAATCTCTAGCACCAGAAGATGAATCCAAAGCTGTGATACTCAGGCTGACCCGAGCGTAAAGCAAAACACAAAACACTCGAGTCAGGACATACATACTTATACAATGTAAACCAACTCAAGTGAACTGTAACAGGAATGCACACATAACTTGAAGGATGCTTGGGATCACCCATCCTTTAAGTATCCGTTAAACTATCTACTAACAGTAATATACGTCATCATAGTAATGTCCAAAGTAAAGTAAACTATGCAAAATAATAGTGCTAATGTGATTGGGGTAGCGCAAAGTTGCAGCAATTGCCCACCTCTAGCCACATTGTGACGCCCTACCTCTATACCCACGCTAACCAAGAACACTACGGTGTAATGCTGTCAACAAGCACGGAGAATAAGGCTGTTGTGGAGCGACCATCCGTGTAATTTCTTTGTGCGAGCCCCGATATGTCAGATAGTATAGCATGCATTTCATTTAAGGAGGAAATCCGACATACTGATACAAACGCAAAGCTATCACACAGTGGCTATATATTAATCTTCGGAAACAAACATAGAAATAAACATAACACAAATCAGTCACAGACATCCATATCACAATGGCGGAAAAAGATATGAATATATAACACATGAAAGTGTACATCAGAGTAGTGGTCTGAAAGATCCACGATAATACAAAAGAATTGACACAAGCTACACAAAAGAATAAGTATACATCACGGAGTCTATATCTCAAATGTATACAACAAAAACTAATAATCCAAGTAGTTAGCCAAAAGTCAGAGTAATCCCAGAAGAGAAGTCAAGCAGAAGCACCTGTAACATCTCGGTCTGACCCGAGTATTATTTATAAGAAAATAATAAACGGATCAGTCTAGCTATAAATATCAGATGACATGATATAAAATAAAAGACATGGCATGAACATGTAATAACCATAATGGCATACTACTACAAGTATGTAATTGAAAATCAATAAGAGATTAATCAATATCACAAGAAACTTCTCAAAGATAAAATGGGGTATCATACCCTAAACTTGTATTCATAACAAGTCAATGACACACAAATTCACCAATGCACAAAAATTGATAAAACTTATCAATGGAAATCACGAAAATTGGTGAAGCACAAAATTCGAGAAATCATCTCAAGAAATCCAGAAATCACAAGAAGGGGGAGGCCTATCAAAAAACGGGAGTATGAAAACTCACCAACACATGTAACACAAAACGAGATGCTATCTCATGGTAGCTAACCATTAATTTTGAGCCGAAGCTCCACAAGAATGGCCCGAAGACCGTGGGGCGCTACCCCACATATGTGATGTAGAAACATCACACAAACGGGGTTTAGTCTCCCTCGTAGACAAAGAGACATCGCACAATTGCTAGTCTAAATCACAAAAATGATCGTCATGATCATCGAGAAGTGTCAATCACACCAATCTAGTAAATATATGTGTTTAGCTTCATGTCCCATAACCACTTGCTTAACTTAAATATATACGAACAAACTGTAGATCTTCACTAGAAAATTATCACAAGTGGTTCAATCGAACAAGTCCAAGAATTAACCGACGAAGTAAACGCAAGCGTTTCATACCACTTGTTTTACTAAGCCGTTTAATTAGATTTCTCATCCGAGTGAGGTAATGGCTTGTATATACTAATAGATTGGAAAACGGTTTAGGAAAAGAGCTTTGTAATAAAATAGTGTTGAAATCGTTTGATGAAAGAGTTTTGATATTTACTACTAGTATTGAAACCTTTATATTTTTAGAGTGACAAGTCACAAAAATTGATTGTAGAAACAATCTATCACAAAAATTCACATTCGAAGACGTGAACAAAATCCAAGGAAATCTGCTCAAAATGCATTAAAGTGGAAGTAGGTGGTGCGGCCTAGCATGCCGAGCAACCTAGCGAAATACAGGTCGAACGACCTAAGTATAAAAAGACGAGCGACCTAACGTCTTAACAAGGCCGGGCGACCTAACGTGATACGACCTAGTGGTCGAACGATTTAAGGGGTCTGGCGACCTAAAGAAAAATAAGGTCTAACGACCTAAAGGAAATATGGTCGAACGACCTAAGAGGGTTGCGACTTAGGGGGTGAGCGACCTAAGCATAATCAACCAAAAAGGGTGGCGCGACCTAATGGGCAAAGGCTGAGCGACCTAACGTCCCAAGCAAAGTCAAGCGACCTAAAGGAGTGGGCATAAGGCCAAAGTGGTACGACCCAAGGGCTTGCGACCTAACGATGTAATGGCCGCGCGACCTACGACTTAAGGTACGAACGACCTAAGGAGACCGCAAGCTAGGAAATGACCTAGCGAAGGAAGACAGAGCGACCTAATCGATCGCGACCTAGTGTGTTAACGAACTAGGCAAGCGACCTAGCGATGTTTTTAGATCGCCGAGCGACCTATAGGATAAACGAGCTAGGGGCAAAAGACCTAAGCCCAGAACGAGCTATATGCAGGCAGAGGCTTTTCCACGCGAGCGAGCTAGCAAGGCAGAACGATCTAAGCCCAGATTTTTGCCAAAAACACTAAAAATTGGAGTTTTTCGCCAATCCAATCCAAACCAAATGCAAATGTACATGCTAAAGTGATAGGAATTCATTCCCAACAGTCCAAGATAGTTATAGGCAAGAATGTGAGATAAAAATCTCAACTTTTCACGAAATTGATGATGGAGAAGCTTAAAAGTAATGGAAGAAACTTGAGTCCAATGTCTTCACTTTGAATTTGGAGTTGAATGATGGATTTGCAAGAGAACTTGAGCTTGGAGTTTTAATTTCCCATTCCCTCCTCCATTTTTGATGAAGCTTG
The DNA here is from genome assembly GCA_030737815.1 of Allium fistulosum. Taxonomy (NCBI): domain Eukaryota; kingdom Viridiplantae; phylum Streptophyta; class Magnoliopsida; order Asparagales; family Amaryllidaceae; genus Allium; species Allium fistulosum. The sequence continues at coordinate 55,006,440 of CM060904.1, forward strand.
AATGTTTAAGCAAATAGAAATGATGTTATGAAGAGAAGGGGTGAAGTTTGGGTCTAATAGGCTGAAAGCCCAAACCAATGTCTCAAGTGAGAAAGTAGTGAAATTCCACCAACTCCAAACATATCAAAGTTTATACTTAAAAAGATTGCAAACATCATTTTGAACTCAATGGAAGTGGTCTCGAGTCCTAATTTGACCATATGCAAAAAGTAGTTTTTCGGACTAAAATCCGACTGACGATAAAATATTTAAATAAAATATTTAAATATTAAAATCGATAAATATGCGGGTTGTTACAGACTCCCCTACTTAAAGAAATTGCATCCTCGCAATATATAAGATGGAAATAAAAAGTAACAACCATAAAAGCATATTAACACAAAAGAAATTTTGAAATAAGAAGTTCACCTTAAAGAGCATGAGAAAGTAAGTCCGGGTGTGTACGCTCGATGAATTCTCTAGATTCCCAAGAGCAATCCTTAGGATTTGAGGACCATTGAACTTTAACAAGCGGAACATCTTTATTTCGAAGTCGTTTGACCTCCGAAGGAATAATTCGAATAGGATACTGCTCATAAGTTAAATTAGGCGAAACTTCAATCTCTTCCACAACACTGGGCTCAAGAATAGAATTGGAATCCCGAAGGCACTTCCGTAATTGAGAAACGTGAAATACGTCATGAATAGCAGAAAATTGAGCCGGTAATAAAAGGCGATAAGCCATGGAACCAATACGTTCAGTGATAGGAAATGGCCCAATATATCAAGGCGCTAATTTTCCCGATCGACTGAAGCGTACAACACCCTTCATAGGTGAAACACGAACAAATACAAGATCTCCTACAGAAAATTCTAATTTCCTTCTTCGATTATCGGCATTCGATTTTTGTCTACTCTAGGCTTATTTCATCCTATGACGAATAAGATCAATCTTTTCCGTGGAATCTCGAATAAAATCTAGACCTAAGACCAGCTTCTCACCGGCCTCAAGCCAACAAGAAGAAGATCGGCATGGCCTTCCATAGAGTGCCTCGAAAGGTGCCATACCAATACTAGCTTGGAAGCTGTTATTATAGGAAAATTCAACAAGTGAAATATGATCTTCCCAACTTCCACCAAAGTCAAGGACACAAGCACGAAGAAGATCTTCAAGTGTTTGATTCACATGCTCCGTTTGTCCATCAGACTAGGGGTGATAAGCGGTGCTAAAATTAAGCTTCGTTCCCAAAGCTTTTTGAAGACTCTTCCAAAATCCACTAGTAAACAATGGATCACGATCTCTAACAATAGAAGTAGGGACTCCATACAATTTAACAATTTCTTTAATGAAGAGTTTAGCCAAAAGAGGAACGGTTCGGTTAGACCGAACGGGAATAAAATGGGCGGATTTAGTAAGTCTATCAACAATCACCCATATGTTATTATGACCCGAACGAGAACAGGGAAGGCCATCAATAAAATCCATGGAAATTTGATCCCACTTTCAAATTGGAATTTCTAAAGGTTGCAATAACCCACCGGGCCTTTGATGTTCGGCCTTGACAAGTTGGCAAGTCATGCAACACTTAACAAAGTTAGCAATATCAGATTTCATTCCCTTCCAATAATAAAGTCGCTTCATATCCGCATACATTTTACTACTACCGGGAGGAATGGTAAATTTAGAACGATGGGAATCTTCTAAAATATCTTTACGAAGATCACTAATATTTGGTACGATAAGTCTACCAAATTTTCGAATGCCGCCACGAGAATCAATATCAAAGTCTTTCAAACCTTCAATATCAATTTTATCCCTAACATTTTGGCCAAGAAGAGCCAATCCGTGATCTAGCTTTTGAGCTTCAAGAATGCGGTCCAAAAGAGAAGGACGAGCCTCAAGGCTACATAAAACAAAAGATGAACATAAATCGGATACACGATCTCTAATCTCACAAGTGGATAAAACCTTGAGATCATGCCATTCGGATATCATCATAGAAACAACCGCTTGTTGCCTACGACTAAGAGCATCAGCAACTCGATTTCCCTTTCCAAGAGTATAAAGAATATCAAGATCATAAGAGGCAAGGAATTCGAGCCAACGCTGTTGACGCAAATTAAGTTCCTTTTGAGAGAATAAATATTTCAAAGACTTATGATCGGTATAAAGCGTAAATTTCTCTCCCAAAAGATAATGTCGCAAAATTCGAAGGGCGAAAACGATAGTCGCGAGTTCTAAATCATGTGTGGCATATCTAGTCTCAGCCGGCTTCAATTGCCTAGAAGCATAAGCAATAACACGTTCTTTTTGCATAAGAACGACACCCAAACCAATGCGACTAGCATCAGTATAAACAACAAAATCTTGATTCCCTTTGGGAATAACAAGAATAAGAGCATCAGAAAGGAGTTCTTTTAATTTCTAAAAAGAAGTTTCACATTTGTCCGACCAAATGTATTTAACACCTTTCTTTGTTAAGCTAGTAAGAGGCACGGCAATTTTAGAAAAGTCTTTTATGAAACGGCGGTAATAACCTGCCAATCCGAGAAAGCTACGGATTTCAGTCACGCTCTTCGGTCTCTTCCAATTCTGAATCGCTTCAATCTTTGAAGGATCCACTGATATTCTAGATTCGGAAATAATATGACCGAGAAACATCACACTAGATTGCCAAAAATGGCATTTAGAAAATTTTGCTTTTAATTGATTGCTCCTAGGAGTTTCCAATACAATCCGAAGATGCTTTTCATGTTCCTCCTCGGTTTTAGAATACACAAGAATATCATCAATAAAGATGAGAACAAACCGATCGAGGAAACCTTTGAAAACTCGATTCATAAGGTCAACGAAATAAACCAGAGCATTCGTTAAACCAAATGGCATAACTAGCCATTCATAAGATCCATAACGAGTACGGAACGAAGTCAAAGGAATACTATCCTCTGCAATACGAAGCTGATGAAAACCGGTAGCCAAGTCCAATTGTGAAAATACTCTAGCACCACTAAGTTGATCAAATAGATCATCAATCCGAGGTAAAGGATATTTATTTTTAATAGTAAGATCATTGAGCTTGCGGTAGTCGACGCAAAGCCTAAGTGTACCAACAGATTTCTTCACGAAAATTGCTGAAGCTCCCCAAGGCGAGGAACTAGAGCGAATAAATTGCTTCGTCTCTAATTCGGATAATTGTTTGCGCATCTCCTCATTCTCCTTATTGGACATGCGATAAGAAGGACGAGTAATAGGTTGAGCTCCAGGTATAAGGTTAATTTTGAACTCAATTGCTCGCTTAGGTGGTAATCCTAAAACGGGCTCAAATATGTCGAAAAATTCGTGGACGACGTGAATAAAAGAAATGACATCTTCCTCATCATAATTGTCATCATCAAGTGGATTTAGAGAATATAAAGATGCCGTCAAAGTGGAATCTGAATCTTTAAGTACAATAGAAATCTGCTTAACAGATAGTGGATGTCGAAGATAAATAGTCCGCTCAGGACATAGGATATGAGCTTCATAACGGTTAAGCCAGTCCATACCCAAAATCATTCCAAAGCCTAAGTAACGCATGACATGCAAATCGGCTAGGAAAGGAAAATCACACAAAATAATCTCCACATCTTTACAAAGCAAACTAAGAGTTGCGGATCCACCGACCGGATTCGCAATTCTTAAAGAAGTCATTAAAGCAACAACACTTAAGGAAAAAGTATCGACAAGTTCCTTTGATATAAAAGAATGGGATGCACTCGTATCAAAGAGAACTCTAATAGGTTGATCACGAAATATAATAATGCCATCAAGGACAGAATGAGACATACCTTGACTACGAGATGTGTTGCTAGGGGCTTGAGCCACGTTTAACTTTCCCTCCTTCTTGCCTTGAAGTCTGGGGCGTAAATGTATATAATGATCCGGGCTTTTACAATAGCGACAAGAACGCGGCTTCGAAAACTTGTTCGCAAAATGGTCCTTAGAACCAGAGTTATAGCACTGCCCGCTACTAGGGAAGGAGTCTTTGCAGCAGGAGGTGTAGGTTTCCCCTTTTTGTTGGGGTAAGGACCTTTGAATTTGTTTGGCGGCTTCTTGTTGTTGAAGTTTGGTTTGGCACCCACCACTTCAACATCACTTTCCCTATCCGCCTCTTCAAGACGAAGAGCGATATCAATGAGTTGGTCGAAAGAAACTTCTAATTTTAGAAGTAATGGCTTCTTGAGATTTTTGTTTAAGCCATAGAAGAATCTTTGATTCTTCTTAAATGGGGTGTTGATGTATTCAACCCCATATTTAGACAGTGACTCGAAGGATGCGACATAATCTGTCACAGAGGATTCACCTTTAACAAGGTCTATGAAACGTCGAGCCAATGTCACTTTCTCTGCTTCTGGTACGAATTTTAATTCGAAGCGTTCCCGAAATTGCTCCTAGGTGAGATCTGCTTCATTAATTTTAGAAATTAGAAGTTCATACTAGTCCAATGCTCTTTCTTGGAGCATACTGGAGGCCACCTGAACACGGTGAAGATCGATAAGATTCATGCGAGAAAAGATTCGATCGCATGTTCTTAACGAAGACTGGACTTCAATAATAGTTTCGGAACCTTTGAACGGTTTCCCACCCAAGTTGGTATAATCGTTGCACAAGCGTGCAAGTCCAGACTTAGGATGAGTAGGTTCCTGATTAGGACCAGCTGCTTGAGCATTCTTTACTAAATCAAGTAGCTGCTGAGCGGTCATAAAAACTCCACCCTGGGGAGTAACAGTAGATGGTCCGGCTCTGGGACGGCCTGGTCTAGACATTCTCTTCTTTAAGAAAGAGAGAAGAAGAAAAGTTATTCTCCAAATAAATATCAAGCAAATCTTGATAGATAAAACAAGGATACATAAAAGGAAATAGGATGAATCGGTACGAAGACTCGAATTAAATCCTAAGGCACGACTCCTAAGTTGGACTTAGGACAATGATCCTTGTTAAGTTATTCTACATTGTTCCGAAGTTTCGCTCTGATACCAAGCTATGACGCCCCACCTCTATACCCATGCTAACCAAGAACACTACGGTGTAGTGCTGTCAACTAACACGGAGAATAAGGCTGTTGAGGAGCGACCATCCGTGTAATTTCTTTGTGCGAGCCCCGATATGTCAGATAGTATAGCATGCATTTCATTTAAGGAGGAAATCCGATATACCGATACAAACGCAAAGCTATCACACAGTGGCTATATATTAATCTTCGGAAACAAACATAGAAATAAACATAACACAAATCAGTCACAGACATCCATATCACAATGGCGGAAAAAGATATAAAAATATATAACACATGAAAGTGTACATCAGAGTAGTGGTCTGAAAGATCCACGATAATACAAAAGAATAGCTACAAGCTACACAAAAGAATAAGTATACATCACGTAGTCTATATCTCAAATGTATACAACATAAACTAATAATCTAAGTAGTTAGCCAAAAGTCAGAGTAATCCCAGAAGAGAAGTCAAGCAGAAGCACCTGTAACATCTCGGTCTGACCCGAGTATTATTTATAAGAAAATAATAAACGGATCAGTCTAGCTATAAATATCAGATGACATGATATAAAATAAAAGACATGGCATGAACATGTAATAACCATAATGGCATACTACTACAAGTATGTAATTGAAAATCAACAAGAGATTAATCAATATCACAAGAATCTTCTCAAAGATAAAATAGGGTATCATACCCTAAACTTGTATTCATAACAAGTCAATGACACACAAATTGACCAATGCACAAAAATTGATAAAACTTATCAATGGAAATCACGAAAATTGGTGAAGCACAAAATTCCAGAAATCATCTCAAGAAATCCAGAAATCACAAGAAGGGGGAGGCCTATCACAAAACGGGTGTATGAAAACTCACCAACACGTGTAACAGAAAACGAGATGCTATCTCATGGTAGCTAACCATTAATTTTGAGCCGAAGCTCCACAAGAATGGCCCGAAGACCGTGGGGCGCTACCCCACATATGTGATGTAGAAACATCACACAAACGGGGTTTAGTCTCCCTCGTAGACAAAGAGACATCGCACAATTGCTAGTCTAAATCACAAAAATGATCGTCATGATCATCGAGAAGTGTCAATCACACCAAGCTAGTAAATATATGAGTTTAGCTTCATGTCCCATAACCACTTGCTTAACTTAAATATTTACGAACAAACTTTAGATCTTCACTAGAAAATTGTCACAAGTGGTTCAATCGAACAAGTCCAAGAATTAACCGACGAAGTAAACGCAAGTGTTTCATACCACTTGTTTTACTAAGCCGTTTAATTATATTTCTCATCCGAGTGAGGTAAAGGCTTGTATATACTAATAGATTGGAAAAAGGTTTAGGAAAAGAGCTTTGTAATAAAATAGTGTTGAAATCGTTTGATGAAAGAGTTTTGATATTTACTACTAGTATTGAAACCTTTATATTTTTAGAGTGACAGGTCATAAAAATTGATTGTAGAAACAATATCACAAAAATTGACATTCGAAGACGTGAACAAAATCCAAGGAAATCTGCTCAAAATGCATTAAAGTGGAAGTAGGTGGTGCGGCCTAGCATGCCGAGCGACCTAACGAAATACAGGTCGAACGACCTAAGTATAAAAAGACGAGCGACCTAACGTCTTAACAAGGCCGGGCGACCTAACGTGATATGACCTAGTGGTCGAACGATTTAAGGGGTCTGGCGACCTAAAGAAAAATAAGGTCTAACGACCAAAAGGAAATAGGGTCGAATGACCTAAGAGGGTTGCGACTTAGGGGGTGAGCGACCTAAGCATAATCAACCAAAAAGGGTGGCGCGACCTAATGGGCAAAGGCTGAGCGACCTAACGTCCTAATCAAAGTCAAGCGACCTAATGGAGTGGGCATAAGGCCAAAGTGGTACGACCCAAGGGCTTGCGACCTAATGATGTAATGGCCGCGCGACCTACGACTTAAGGTACGAACGACCTAAGGAGACCGCGAGCTAGGAAACGACCTAGCGAAGGAAGACAGAGCGACCTAATCGATCGCGACCTAGTGTGTTAACGAACTAGGCAAGCGACCTAGCGATGTTTTTAGATTGCCGAGCGACCTAAAGGATAAATGAGCTAGGGGCAAACATCCTAAGCCCAGAATGAGCTATATGCAGGCAGAGGATTTTCCACGCGAGCGAGCTAGCAAGGCAGAACGATCTAAGCCCAGATTTTTGCCAAAAACACTAAAAATTGGAGTTTTTCGCCAATCCAATCCAAACCAAATGCAAATGTACATGCTAAAGTGATAGGAATTCATTCCCAACAGTCCAAGATAGTTATAGGCAAGAATGTGAGATAAAAATCTCACCTTTTCACGAAATTGATGATGGAGAAGCTTAAAAGTAATGGAAGAAGGTTGAATCCAATGTCTTCACTTTGAATTTGGAGTTGAATGATGGATTTGCAAGAGAACTTGAGCTTGGAGTTTTAATTTCCCATTCCCTCCTCCATTTTTGATGAAGCTTGAATGTTTAAGCAAATAGAAATGATGTTATGAAGAGAAGGGGTGAAGTTTGGGTCTAATAGGCTAAAAGCCCAAACCAAAGTCTCAAGTGAGAAAGTAGTGAAATTCCACCAACTCCAAACATATCAAAGTTTATACTTAAAAAGATTGCAAATGTCATTTCGAACTCAATGGAAGTGGTCTCGAGTCCTAATTTGACCGTATGCAAAAAGTAGCTTTTCAGACTAAAATCCGACTAACGATAAAATATTTAAATAAAATATTTAAATATTAAAATCGATAAATATGCGGGTTGTTACACACACTTTATAACATCCAACCATTATTATAACCCGTGGTTATAAATTTCAAAATGGTTTATATTTCAAATCAAAACATATTCATTTAAACCATTTAATTATGAAGTCATTATCCTTTCAAATCAAATATTCAATTTCCAAAATTGTAGCAATTTCTAAGTTCGTTTATTCAATTATAATATTTCAAAACATTGTATTTTCAGCATTCGCAGTACTTAGAAAACGCTGATGTAAGTATAATGATATGTTGAAAACAATACAATTCAGAAACTGCAGCACTTATAAACTGTTGCTGTAAGTATAGTGTAAATTTGGAAACAGTTCATTTCAGAAACTACAACACTTACAGAATGCTACTATAGCTACAGTGGTAGATTTGAAAAACAATACATTGACCACAGCATTTCTGGAATGCTACCATTTCTGTTATAAGCTTTACTATAATATGTTTATACAATATCTTCAACTTTTACCACTTTTAACTTATCAAACTTATTCCACTTTTCAAAATTATTTATCAGGGTATAATTTTACTAATAAATTAAATAAAATAATATTTTATTTATAAATATTCAATTAAATTATAATTCATTTACATTAAATCAAAATTCACTATAAGTTGCTTAACTTTTATTTTAACAAATAACTTGATATTTTCTTTTACTTTAATAATATCCATTTCATAATAAATAATTTAATTACTAAGTTAAGCTTAAAATTTCCATTTCAACTCAAATTTCAATTATTAAATTAAATCAAATTTTAAATTACAATTTAACCCATTTATCAACTTATAAAATTTTAACTTTTAGGAAATCACTGTTTGAATCTTTAAATCCAATTTTAGTCAAAATTTCACATTTTTACATTTAAAAATACCTAATAATTTCAGAAAAATCATTTTAAAATTTAACCATGGGCCGGTATAATATTTCTAACATAGGTCAAGTGATACGGATAATATATCATTTCAATCCGTAATCAGTTAACATTCCAGGTTTTATCATTCTAAACACGCAATCCCAAGTCAAATAAAATACAATAAAAATCACTCGAGCCTATCATTTCAGCTCATAATGATTTTTCCTTATTCTAAAGTCCGTTCGGGTATGTATCATTTCAACCCATAGTGAAAGGGAACTTGCTGTGTGAGATTCAGAAAATAAAATAACAGTAGAGCATATAATATCACGTCAGGTGATGTAACAAATATATAAGCAGTATGTTAACTCATATTTTTTCAGCCAACCTAAAACTCTGCGACCTAACGAAGCTAGCGATCTAAGGAAGTCTGCGACCTAAGGAAGCTAGCGACCTAGCGAAGTTAGCTATCTAGCAGAATACACGACCTAACTCCTGAAGTGACTCAGCGACCTACAACTAAAGAGGCAAACGAGCTAAGGAAGTAATGACCTAAAGCTTACCGATCTAAGAACTCCACGACTTAGCAGACTCTACGACCTAACTGCTGAAGGAACTCAGCGACCTAACGCTTTAAGTAAGATAGCGACCTAGTGGCTCCAGACTTCACGACCTAAGAACATTGCGACCTAAGAGTCCTAGCGACCTATGGAGTATCACGACTTAGGTTCATAAAGCATTCCAACGATCCAAAGGCTTCAGCAACTATTCCTTAGGTCGCTCACGACCTACGACCTACCTTAGGTCGCTCGCGATCTAAAACTTGCCCAGTTTAAACAAGTTCACACAACTCCTTATGGGCCTATTCCTTAGGTCGTTCACGACATACTACATGCCACCTTGTTCAGATAAGACCGAGAGCAACCCCATCAGGCTAACTGCTTAAGTCGAGAAGTGGGCCATGACCTAACTTAGGTCGCTCGCGACCTACGACCTAACTAAGGTCGTATGCGACCTAAGACTTGGGGGCAGAAAATTCGCCCAGAACCAATCCTATAAATAGAGCCCCAACTCCAACAAGTAGGGGACATTTTGCCGATCATTTCTTCAAGCGTTGTTACTCTGCCGAACTCTCAACTCATTCAACAATTGAAGATCTTCAGATATTCGAGACACTTCAACAAGCTTCGAGAGGAATTTCCTACATCCAACATGGATTCATCAAGTTTCGTCGTCGAAGTTTGAGCTAGTAGTCGAGATTGTCTTTGTGATCAAACCGTATTGTTTTCATAAGAGTATTGTATCTTCTTATAACCAGATTCAGTAATAAAGAGATTCAAAGTGGACGTAGGCTCGATCTCAAGCCGAACCACTATAAACCGCTGTCGTTTACTGCTTTTTCACTATTTTACTGCTTACTTCTTGTTCCCGTCACACGGGTGGTGCTTTCACAATTCTACTACACACACCGGGTGTTAGCGTTCACTTTTCAGCGTTAACATTTTGGTGCTTTCACTGAGAACCCAACTCAGGCGATCATTCACCATTGCTTCACGGAAGTTTGTTGAAAGAATTTCCTTCAAAACCAGAAGCCTACCAGACATAATGGCTCCTGGAAGAAAACGCAAGTCCGTCCAATCTGATGATGACCGTGACAATACTGCCACTTCTCTTTCTCCAAGTCAGGCAGCTCCAAGCGTCGGGGTGACGCGAGAAGAGTTGGATGCTGTTGTGTCCGGACTGTACCAGCAGATTGAAACTCAGAATAATCTGATGATGGAAAAGTTGAATGCTCTGCTCGGAGCTAATCAAAGACCAGTAAATAATGAAGAAAACTTTGCTGATGTTGCTCCCAACTCCGAAGGGAGAAATATTCCTCAAGATAGATCTGGTGCCGCTGAAAGGGTACCTCTCCAGGCTGAAGGATCTAGGCCATCGCCAGTTTTCCGTAAACATCTACCTGGACAAACTTCCGAGAAAATGGCCGAAGTCTACTCTGCAAAGTCACTAAATAATGAGGAATATCTTTCCGGTATGATTCGACAGATAATGAAAGAAAGCATGCAGAGAAACGAAGATGAGAATGATTGGGGATTCGCTCCGAGTAAAACTCCATTTACTGAAAGGATCCTAAAGGCTGAGTTTCCCAGAAAATTCGTTCCTCCTACCATTCCTCCTTATCGAGGAACAAGTGATCCGAATCAATTCCTGTACAAATATGATTGGCACATGACTGGCGCCAGAGCAACTGATGAGATTAAATGCCGATATTTCCCAGTATACTTGGAAGGAGTTGTAATATCCCGGAAATTTTAACAATATTAATTTAATAATCTGTTGAATAATTAAATTGATATGGATAATCTTTGATAATAAGATTTGAATTTAATTTAATAATCTGATTAAATTAGTATTAATTGATGGTTTTATCTTTTAAAAGTTAATAAGATATTTCTATTTGGATATATATATATATATATATATATTTATTTATATATGTTGTAAATAGAAGCTTTGGCAAATTGGAAATTTAGATTTAGTTTAATCTGGACTTTTCAAAGTTATTTAAATAAATAACATTTTAGTTTTAAATATACTTTTGATAAATGTTTAAATTTGTTAAGATATATTTTAACTTAAATTTAAATAAATAAGATTTACAAAATGGTTTGTTTTATTTCTTTTTAAAATATTTCTTGATAATATAATCTCTTGTTTAAATTATAAAATATGTTATTTTCAAATAACAAGTATGATGTATTATTTTTAATATGTATGAATTTTAATGCTAAAAGGAATTATTATTTTAAATGGAATAAATAGTGTATGTAAATATATATAACTTGACTTTTAAATTGAATCTTAGGATTTAATTTTATTTAAAGTTTTGAAATTCAAATGAATATATATTTAAATTGTTTTGGATTTTAAAATATTTGTATAAACTTATATTTATAAAATATAATTAGTTTTTGTTTCTCTTTAAAAGGATATATATATATAGATAAGTGATTAAATAAATAAGAAAAGGGCTTTTTAATTACTTTTAAAATAAATAGAATTATGAATAAATACTTAAAAGACAAGTGTCATTTATCTAAAGCCTTTGTAAAACATGTGTAATTTAAGTAACAAATGTATAGGACAAGTGTCCTTAATTATTTTCATTTTCTTTTATTTTATAAAATCAAAAATATACATGTATGTAAACATTTGCATTTCTTCAATTCATTCTTTCTAAAACTCTTTTTCAAAGCCAAGAGAAAAACAAATTAGATCTTTCCTCTAATTCAATTCTGAAACAAATCAGTAATCCCTATTTCTCAAACAAAGTATGTTCATATTCAAATCAAAAATCTAAAATCTGAAGTTAGAAATCAAATTGCCTCAAACCAAAATTTATACACTTCTCAAAACAAAATCTGAGATCAGTAAGCATCTTCCTCAAAACCAAATTCATCAATCTGTAATTCTTTTCAAATCAAAACCACTTAAGAAAACAGTCTGCATTTTTCAATCTGGAACCAATTCAAGTCAGTAGCTGTCTGCATTTATTTCTTCAACCTGGAATGCAAGCATGCATGTAGATTAAAGCAATTTAAAGCCAGCAACTCAAGTTTTTAATCAAAAGAGGCGTTCAGATTTTAGAGTTTCAAAAGCTTTTCAAAACTATAAAAGGCCCTGTCTCTGTTTTGCCTGGTGAGTAACATTTTTAGAGTTTAAAAATAAGAATCTGTTTGCATGTTAACTCTGAAAGAAGTATGTTCTGGTGTGTATGTATGTGAGTTTCTATAGATAGATATATGGATGTATAGATATATATATTTGCATGTCTGTTGTTGTGTGATATCCCTGTTTTATATTTCTTTTAAGCCCAGATCTTGATCAAAAATTCCTCATCTTCTTATCTGATCTCTAATAGACTTAGGCTTTAAACAAAATTAATTTGTTTCATGATAAGCTAAAGTTTAAAAGGTAATTAAGCCCAACTTAAAACCTGAGTGTCTCTGTAAACTAAAATAACAGAGCAATGTTATATAAAAGTAAAAATTCAAACTTTGTAATTTATAAATTCAGGTTTATAAATTGAATAGGTAAGTTATAATATGATTTTTAACATTAAAATCATAATTTTTAGTTTGTTAATAAAGGTGCAGTTTTTGTTTAAGCAAAATATGAGTTTTAGGTAATATCTGATGATCTCAGTGGTCTGGGAAGTTTTGATCGTCATTGGTGTTTGAGTAATGATCGGTGATTGTAGAAATATTGTCTAGAAGGTGTTTAATTCATGGAGGAAATAGCGGTAGTGGATTCTTTGCTAGAACCCTAGTTTTAGCGTGTCTTGGTAATTTGGTCGCTGCGGTATATCTAGTCGATCGAGTGCAGAGGGGTTTTGAGGGTTGAAAGCTTGGTCGTAGGCGAGGCTGTGGCCGGCGGTGGAGGATCTCTGATGGACGGAGTGACGTGAGGGAAGTGTTGACAGGTTTTGGTGATGGTCTGGTCTTTTGTTCCAGGTTTTTGAAATTTGAACTCGATCTCGATTTTGCATGATGTTCGAAGAGGTGATGGTCGTTTTCTGGTAGGTGGATGATCGTCGACTTGTGGGGATAATCGGCGATGGTCGGAGAAGGCTGGTCGGACGGTGCACATGCACGGTGACATCGAAAATCTGGTGAATCTGGGTTTTAACAGAGAGGCCACACGAGTTTTCTCGGGTTTTGTTCGTGAGAGTCTCGGAGGAATTAGGGATGCGACTCGAAGTATAATAGGCTGGGCTTGAGTACTTTTGTGTTGACAGGTTATTAAACTGTCTGGTTTTTAAAACTTTAAACTGGTTTTAAATTTGTAAATTTTAAACTAGAATTCAAATCAAAGTTTAACTACATAGATTCAAGTTGGTTTTGAATCTTAAAGATTTGAAATAAATAAGTTTATAAATATATATATGTTTTAAATGGGTTTTAAATGGTAGTTAGATTTAATTAAATGTTTAAAAATAAAAAGGAAATTGGTTTAAACTCTTCTTAAATTTCTTTTATAAGAGATAAGGATTTTAGTAAGTAAAGGTTTTTAAATTGGTTTTAAAAACTTTGTTAAAAATAAATTGAAATTTCATTTTAAATACAGAATTTAAAATGAAATTTAAAAGTAGATTTGAAATGGATGTTTCAAATATGAATTGTAAATAACTTGTTTATCAATAAGAATAAAGTTTATCTTAAAGTAGTTAGAGATTTATATTCATTAAATTAATTAGAAAATTTATTGGATAATTAAATTGTTTGATTAATTAATCATTTGGATTAATTAAATAAATAATTAAAGGTTTAAACTAATTTATTTATGATTAAAATTAATTAATTAGGGATGATTAATTTGTAGTTAGGGATTATAAATTAGAGTATTAATTAATGGTTAGGAATTAATTAATAAGTAATTAAATATTAATTAAGTTATGGTTAACACTTAATTAATTAAATAATTAGAGATTGATTAATAGGTTATTAAGATTTATTAATTTAGAATTAATAATAATTAATATAAGTTAATTACTTAAGGAAAGTAATTAAATAATTATTAATGAAGTCATTAACTATGGATTATTAAATAATTAATTAATAGGATTAATTTTAATAGTTAATTAGATTAATTAATTTGAAGATAATCAATTGTAGAATTTGTTTAAATGTAATTACTTATTGGAAGTAATTAAGAATTAATTACTTATTGTAATTAATTGAAGTTAATTTGATTTAGTTAAATTAATTAATTAAGTTTAATTAATTTAGAATAATCAAGAGATGATTTGATAATAATTACTTAATGTAATTATTAAGGTAAGTTTATTTAGGGAAGTAAATAATAAGATAATTACTGGAAGTAATTAGTTGAATAAATGATTTTATTAATAGAAGTAATTTGAGTTAATTACTTTGAATAATTAATCAAGGGATTAATTAAGAAATTAATTAAGGAAGTAATTAATTTAGTTAATGAAAGTAATTAAGGGGAGTTAATTACTAGATGAGATTAATCAAGAGTGATTAATAAATGTTGTTTAAATAAAGGTTAATTACTTAATGAAATTAATTTAATTAAGTAATTAATAATTAAGTTGTAATTAAGGATCATTAATTAATATAATTAATGATGTAATTAAGATTGGTTAATTAAGTAATAATTAATAAATGAAGTAATTAATCAATGTAATTAATTAAGGATTAATGTAATTAATTATAGTTGATTAAGTTAATTAATTTTAGTAAATTAATTAATGAAGTAATTAAAGGTTAATTACAATAAGTGGTTAAGGATAATTAATTTAAGTAATTAATTGAGAATAAATTACTTGAATGTAATCAAAAGATAATTAATCAAGATGATTAATTGAAATGAATTATTAGAGGATAATTAATTAATTGATTGTAATTAATTAATGGTTAAGTAAGAAGGATTTATAAAATGAAGTAATTAATTTAATTCACTTTAAATTAATTAGAGATGATATAAATCATTACTTATGAATGGGTGTTAGTATTGGATACTTGACATTGATTGATATCTCTGATGAGATATATGCTGTATGATATAGATGTTAGTTGAATTGTATGGATTATCTGATAATGTTGATTATCTGTTGTGAATTATCTTTCTTTGTGTATAAAGATAATGAATTGAATTGTTTTAACCTTTAAAACAACTTGGCCTTAAAAGATACGCTTTGGATTTCGATGAGACCGGGATCGGGTTTCCGTATACCGGATTTCCAGGTCTGGAGACCCGAATACCACATCGATCCAAATTTACGATAGGTCGTGAATCAAGTGAAGATGAAGATTCAGAGTGCAAGGGTTATTGTCGTTAACTCTGAGGGTGATTCCAAAACGAGTGTAACGAGATAATGCCTTCGGTTTCGTTCGAACCCGGAACGAACTTGTATGGATTGAATGCTTTCAGAACATCGTCAGGTGGACGATGAGCATTCTAAGTGATGTGTTCTTTTCTAAGGTAATCGTGACCTCAATCCTCACAAACCGGGAATGGCTAAAACAGGGGAGGTGCAGCAAGGTTAGTGGGTAGCACCCAAGTAGGACAAGGTTACCTCTGTCTAGATGTCCCTTTCTATTTTCGACTTAGTGGTGCGGTTGCTGATCCCAACCGTGAGGTATCTTGTGCGGGAATTATCCAGTAAGGGATGTTCCGACCTTGTGTTGCAGGGGATTGGGAGTGATCCTCGGTACGGTGATCTAGGCCACGTACTGTGACGGGCGGTACCCCGGTAGCCCTGCCATTGTATGGAATCCAAACTCCAATAAGTGCCGTACGTATTAGTTGTGCCCAACTATGTTGGAATGTGAGATGTAAGCATTTCAGCTATTTCTGTATTTTACTTGAAAACCCTAGACCCTATTATAATACAATCGAATTTCCTATCAAATGTTTTGGTTAGCGTAAGGTAAAAACTTACCCATGTTTATTTGTGGGAAGTCTTACGTGATACCTTTTCTTTCAAAAGGTTTTGAAGTTAAACAAGTTTAACCTGTTACTCACACCAGACCCATGTCTGACCCAAGTTGTTTATTTCTGTTTTATAAACTCTTGGGTACTCAAATTTTTACGAGTAGCCAAGGGATTCAGGTTAGCCTTGACGAATTGTGGAGGAGCAATGGAGCAGGAGGCTTCAGCGTTGTAGATATAGATAGTAGTTTCCGCTGTGTTGATCTTGTTTAGATCTTTGTTTGTATTGAGTTGTAATAACTAGACAGATGTTTATAACTGTCTAGTATGTGATGTGTAATCTGTGTAACTCTGATAAGTGTTGTATATGATACTATGTAATATTTATGTGATATAATATGTTAACGTCAAAATATGAACGATAACACCCGGTGTGTGTAATAAGATCGTGAAAGCACCACCCGTGTGACGGGAACAAAAGTTAAGCAGGAAAATAGCAGAAATGCATTAAAAGACAGCAATTTATAGTGGTTCAGCTTGAGATTTAGCCTACGTCCACTTTGAATCTCTTTTTTATTGAATCTGGTTACAAATTGATACAAATCTCCTATGAAAACAGTACAACTCGATCACAAGAAACAATCTTGACTACTAGCTCAATCTTCGGCGATGAAACTCGGTGAATCCATGTCGGATGTTAAGAATTTCTCTCGAAGTTTGTTGTAGTGTCTTGAATGCTTGAAGGATCCTTGTTTGCTGAATGATTGGAGAGTTCGACAGAGTAACGGCGCTTTAGAAATGAATTGCCAAAAGTCCCTCTCAAGTTGGAAGTGATGTCCTATTTATAGAAGCTGATTTCTGGGTAGAAAATTTGCCTAAGTCTTAGGTCGCGCGCGACCTTAGTTAGGTCGTAGGTCGCGAACGACCTAAGCTAGGTCGCTGTCACCTTATGGTTTCACGAGTTGCTGTGCTTGTCTTCATTCGATCAAGTAATAGGTCGCACGCGAGTTACAGAACAGCTGTGGGGGCCCTAGGTCGTAGGGCGCTGAACCTCCTTTAATAGTTAGGTCGCTAACCTATTTAAGTCATCAAGTTCCTTAGGTTGCTAACTACCTTAGGTTGTTAAGCCCTTTAGGTCGCTAACTACCTTAGGTCGTTGAGTTCCATAGGTCGCAATCCTTTCTGCCTCCTTAGGTCGCGAGATCTTCTGCAGCCTTAGGTCGCGAAGCTTTCCTGCCCCCTTAGGTCGCGAGGTCTTCTGCAGCCTTAGGTCGCGAGGTCTTCTGGTCCTTAGATCGCAAAGAAGTTAGGTCGCAGCTCATCCTTAGGTCGCAGCTCATCCTTAGGTCGCAGCATCCTTAGGTCGCAGCACTTCCTTAGGTCGCAAAGAAGTTAGGTCGCAGTTCATCCTTAGGTCGCAGCATACTTAGGTCGCAGCATCCTTAGGTCGCAGCTCATCCTTAGGTCGCAGCTCATCCTTAGGTCGCAGCATCCTTAGGTCGCAATACTTCCTTAGGTCGCAAAGAAGTTAGGTCGCAGTTCATCCTTAGGTCGCAGCATACTTAGGTCGCAGCATCCTTAGGTCGCAGCTCATCCTTAGGTCGCAGCTCATCCTTAGGTCGCAGCACTTCCTTAGGTCGCAAAGAAGTTAAGACGCAGTTCATCCTTAGGTCGCAGCATCCTTAGGTCGCAGCATTTCCTTAGGTCGTAGAGTTTTAGGTCGCTGAACTGAAAGAGTTAACATTTGCCCCTCGAAGTATATGACTATACTCTAGGTCGTATGCTTCGACTCAACTTGGCTAGGTCGCGAATCGACTTAAAACTTGCACGCCTGTTCACCTCCCTTCTTCAGTCCCATATAAATTGGTTAGGTCGCATCTTCCTTCTTACCCTACTGTCCTGAACCTCCATCGCCATTAACAGTTCCTTCGATCTTCCAGAGACAAATTTGACTTAATCAGCCAACGATTCTTCCTCGCCGATCATAATTCGTAAGTGGATCAGATTATACTTGCCCATAGTCACTGTTTCGAACATGAATCGTCGTTGCTCGACCTAAGCCCAATTCCATGCATCACGCCTTTTTATACGGCAGTCTTAATCGACTTTCGTTCGTCGTTTGACGTGTTGGGATGATTTTCGATCATACGGAAGGTTTTGCTATGGATCTGTAGGATTTGCCATTGATTTTCTAGTCAATCGGTGATAGGTTGAGGTGGGATGAAGGGGATGATGATTCCTTTTTTGAACTGGTGGTATTGGGTTATTGGACCCAATATGATGTTGCTTGGAGAAGAAGTCATCAACCTATCAGATTCGAACGCCCTAAGAGTTAGGTCGCGTGGGAATGTTTAACGACCTTAGCCTTTGCGACCTGACGATATTTACGACCTAGAGTATCTCCAACCTAAAAACAATTGTGCTCGACCTAGGACTTAAGAGAATTGCCTCGCCTTAATCCATTTAGCTGCAACACGCGACCTACAGAAATCCTGACTTATGATAGGTCGCTGACCGACCTAAGACTTAGCAATTTTTCACAGTTTTGAACTTTCAACCTGAACAACATGGCACAAGAACATTGCAACCTGTGTTAGGTTGTAAGCGACCTAGCACTTAGAACCTTGAACAGCTTTTGACTGACTTTCTGGACTTGAATCATTTTGGGTTTTGCACTTCTTCTCGGATTGCCTCGACTTTAATGCTAATAACCTGTTTATAAGCAACATTCACAGAAAAAATGGGACGAATATACTGCTATTGATTGCCCACATCAAACAGCAGATTAGTTGTCAAAGAAAACCAAACTTAAATGAACTTCGTGAATGAAATGTTGTGAACTAACAAATCTAAGTGAAGTATTAAGGCAAAATTGAAGTGATCAACTAAAGCTGATTTATTTGCATTAACGCAACACTATTCCTGGACTTAAAATATTAAGCCCCGAAACTTTTTAATTGACAAGTATCAATTAGTTTAATTTCATTTACATTTGCTTATTATTGTATTAGTTTTGCACAACACTTCACTCTTTTTAGGAAACGTGCACCTTAATATTTGATCGTCCAGTTCCTTGTGTAGAATGGAATCTCAACAAGAAGACTTGGAAATAGCCGGAGAATCTTTTCCAATTGCTACTCCACTAATCGACCCTCCGGAAAGGACTTCTACTACTTTAAGTCATAAAGTCTTCCGACAACTGTGCATCCAATTCGGCATTGCCGAAGCAGATGCTTTACTTCCTGGGCCAAGCGATACTGCTGACAGGCCGCCTCTTGGCTTCGTTGCTATGAACCGGCAGATGTGTTCAAGTGGAGCCATCCCTCCATTTAATGATTGTCTTCGGGAACTCCTCCTTCAGCTAACTATTTCTCCCTTTCAACTACACCCTAACGGATACTCCATCCTGCTGGGATTGTGTGTGCTTTTCAGGAGAACGTTGAACCGTTTTCCCTCTTTTGATGAAATTCGCTTCTTGTGCACATTTGCAAAGAACAAGGACCATCCTTCTATTATACTTGTGAGGAGTGCTAGGAATCGCAAACTGATTCTGGACTTGCCTGAAAGTGCCCACGGATTTTTGACCCAATTCTTCTATGTTCGCTGTCCTCCGGGATTTTATGCTATTTGGAGAGTCGGAAGTAAGATTACCTCTTACCAATTCATTTTTTCTAAATTTCTCATAATTCGAACCATCAAATGCTTAATTCCATTCTTTCTTCGTGCAGCACTTCCTTCTCTTCTTCGAGATACCAGCCGTAAGTCGATTTTAGATACTTTGAATGATGTTGACGCTGAAGAAAGGAGTGCCAAATTCTTGTTGAAAGATGAATTTCTGCACCAGTTTGGCCTTTTACATTCTTCTAGATCGACTCAGATTCATGAAGTTTCTAGCTCTGAGGCGGAAACGTTAATTGCTTCAGATTCCCAAGCAGAGGCCTCGAATGCACCAGCTTCTGTAGAAGAAACTGCATCAGAAGCACCCGTCATGGAGGCTGCCTTGGTAAAATGTTCCACATCCATCGATGTCGCAGGGTTAGTCAGCAAGTCGGCGCTTACCCCAATTACCAAAGAGGAAGAGAATCCTCAAGTTCCTGAGAAATCCATTGATACAGTGGTTGAAAAAGAAAAAGAGAAGTCTGCTGAACTCCTAGATGACGCCTTTGACGGCTTGAGTGATATCATGATAACTTCCCAAGAGCTTTTTGGGGATAACAATCCAAAAGCAACTTCTCCCGTTGTCGAGGCGACTTCCACCTTTAAACAAACCCAGACGCCTACTACGCCAGTCGTCTCTGTTTCCACACTAAAGCGTGGTCTGTAGCTTGACGCATGTAGCTTGCACGCCACACACACTTAGGATTTTCCAGCACTTATAAACATTTATCCTTTTTTCCCTGGAAATTCCTAAACTTTACTCCTTTTTTGCTTTCAGGTTCTCCAATGGGACGTACAGGTTCATATTATGACTCATTCAAGTACCGTGGAGGCCGAGGCACCTATGACTTTAGGAAGTACCTTGATACTCCAAAGGAAACAGATGAAGAGAGGGCTCGAAGGAAAGCCCAGGAGAAGCGGGATTACGATCAGTGGCAAAGAAGGAAAGATGCCGAGCGATACGACTCTTCGCACAGGAGTGACTATTCTCATAAGCGGAAGTCTTATGATGATAAGGGAAAAACTCAGATTGCCGATGAACCGAGCAAACGATCTAAACCGATTGACACGTCTGAAATCTCTGAAAAAACTGACGCTCCCATTCCTTCTGATGTCCTAGCTAGCTCTCCTCCTCTGAAGAAATCTGACATTCAGACTATCATTAACAGACCGCAATATCAAGTCAAGGACGGTCCCCCAACTCTCCAGAGCCGTTTCCCGAATTGGTGCCTAAAAGGGGTACGCTTTGACTTGGACATAGTTCCGATTGATAAATCAGACATGCTTAGCAGTCTTGACGCAGTCTTGACGCAGTCAGACTTAATATCGAGAGGATGTCGCAGTGGCAGAAGCTGGTCGATGAACTCCAAAGGGTCAACCATCTTAACCTTGAGGCGATGATGACGATGGAGAATGATAAAGCAGAATGGGACAAATGGCGTAAGCAGCATGACGCGGAAATGACGAGTATTGCAGATGACAATGCAAAGCTTGCGTCTGAAGTTAAACAGCTTAAGGAAAATCTCGCTTCTTCTTCTGCATCATATACTCAAAAAGAAGAAGTCTTTCAGAAGCAAGTGCGGGACGCACATGCTGCACAAAGAGATGTAGAAATGAAGCTTGCCGCCGAACAGCACGTTAAAGAGAAGTACCGCACAGAAAACGCCGAACTGCGGGAAAAGGTCACCTCCCAGAACATGGAGATTGAGTTACTAAAGTCTCGTCTTGCTAAAGTTGAGGCAGAGCGTGATGAGGCTACCGCTGGCTGGATTGCTGCCGTTGCCGAAAAGGAAGCGGCCGAGCAATCACATGAGGCGACGAAAGCCGACGTCAGCTCTACCTTATTTGACTTTTATTTACACAGCAATCTGGGTCATGGGAGCCTCTCTTTTCTTGGTCCCGAGTATGAAATTACATTGGCTGAAGTGTGGGAAGTCGCGATGGATATGCTTGGCGGGGCTGGCTATAATGAGCTGGAACTTGAGGAGCGCTATCTCAATGATGAGGATCGCGCCGCTCTTGTTAAGGGGAAAGAGCTACTTGCCAAAGTACGAGCTGAAACAGCGGGAGAAGAGCCTCCAAAAGAAGAAACTCCTTTAACTGCCCCCGTCCAAACTTCCACTTCAGCTGACGTTAATATTATAGATTCCAGCCCTCATTCTTTACATTTAGCTAAAGTTGCCCAGGAGACTGCAACTACTCCTACTGAAGATGAGGCACTGGATGATATTGAAGCCGAGAAGTTTGAGGTGGATCTTGTGAAGCTAACTCCTCCAGGTACTCTTGGTGTCGTCTCGGGTCTAATGAACCAGTCATTTGACTTAGCCGAATTCGATGACCTTCTTACTTGTTACTTAAACTTTGATGAACCGATGCCTTCTTTATTTCGGGGGATGCTGATTTTAACTTCTTTTCTTCTACAGCGGAGGCACTAAGCATTACACAAGCTTTCACTCCTTCGATTGCCGTTCCTCCGTCTTCCCAAATTACTCCTCCCTCTGTTTCCCAACCAGGATCACAAGCAGAGAAAATCGAAGCTCTTCAAGGCTTGGATGATCCGGCTGCTTCTCAGGAACAGAAGGCGGAGGATTTTGAAGACATCGAGAAGACCCCGGAGCGGTCTCTTGACGACGATACGAAGCTTTCAACATTGCTGACTACTCCGGGGAGCGAGTCTTCTTCAAAAAGGAAGGGGAAACGTGCTGTAAGGAAAAAGAAGAAGACTTCCACTGAAGAGGAAGCAGTAGTTGATCCGGCTGTACCGCTTTCTCCTTCTGTCCCTGCCCGTTCTCAACGGCTTCAAAAGCTAATCATTAGGCCGGGAAAGAGCTCCAAGGGTGGTGAGAAGAAGGAATAATCAAGCTGGATTTTCTACTTATTATTTTTGCTCTTTGCATGTATTGACCGGGGATTGTGCGGGTGCCGGTCCCCGCTTTTGCTTTTTGAGACATCTGCGTATGTAAAGAATTTTCATAGTACTAAATAAAACAATTATTTTACTTGTACAAACTCTTGTGTATGTGAGAATGATTTATCTTTTATTTTAAGTGTAGAACAAACGATTCTTCTTACTTGTGCAAACTTTTTGTCTGCGTTTGAGAATGCATTTATTCCACATCTGTTTCACGTGATATTGTTATGTGCTTGTGGTATGTTGCTTGAATACCGCTTTTTATTGTTGCAGCCGTATCATATGATATTGCCCCTATACCACAAGTGCATAACAATATCTTTCGCTTTTAGCGAGACCTGTACTCTTATTTTCCATAGAATAGCTATTCCGTTCTTGAGGGAATGATTATTCTACTTAAACGGAGTGTGTCTCATTTTCGGATAAGCTTTTACGCTTCAACCTTCGGAAATGTTCATTTCATACTTTTGAGAAGTGAATTCTCCTACGCGGTGAAGCGAAAGAATCGAAGTGTGCCTCTAAGGAGGGCTTTATTTCGGTATTTTTTGAGGAGTAGCATGTGGACTCCGAAGAGTAGCATTATGCTTTGTGGATTATTGTTGTGCCTCCGGAGAGGTCTTGTGCTTCGAAAGAAGTCTTTGATTTTGGTCTCCGAAG
This sequence comes from Allium fistulosum, assembly GCA_030737815.1. Classification (NCBI taxonomy): domain Eukaryota; kingdom Viridiplantae; phylum Streptophyta; class Magnoliopsida; order Asparagales; family Amaryllidaceae; genus Allium; species Allium fistulosum. Next base: position 55,029,795 of record CM060904.1, read on the forward strand.
AGAAGCAATTTTTGTATTTCTACTCGGGTGAAGTGGGTCTCCGAAGAGAAGCATTTTGCACTTTTACCCTGGTGAAATGTGCCTCCGAAAAGGGCTTTTACCTCCGAAGATGGCTTGTGCCTCCGAAGAGGGCTTGTGCCTCCGAAGAGGGCTTGTGCCTCCGAAGAGGGCTTGTGCCTCCGAAGAGGGCTTGTGATTGCCTGGAAGTTACTTTCTCATGGTCAGAGGTCTACGGGCGAGCATAAGTTGCTTGATTGGATGTTTGTTTGCACAAACGATCGCAACTAACTAACAAGGTGCCCCTTTGGTAGTCCCACCGATCTTTTTGATTGAGTAAAGCACTCCCATTTATTGGCGTGCCTCGTTAGAGGGCTTTGGTTGGTTGGTGTGCCAGGTAGGTTGCGTCTCAGGGGCGAGTGGATCCACGGGGCGGACATACGCTATCTGGTCGGATGCATCACGACCAGTTAGCGAGGGTCTTGTTCCTTCCGGTTGGGAAGGCGTCCCTTTAGTGGATCTCTCGGCCTTCCTGTTGAGAGGCATACCTCCCTTTATCTGCTTCTTTGTTTGCCCGCTCATGTTGTATCATAATCCGCCAATCTGCGATCCTTTATCATTGTTTCCAAGCGCGCGTTCCTTTCTTTTGCAAGTAAATTGCTTTATCCGAAAAAGTAAACTTCACTGTTGAATGACTTTACGGGACAAGCGCGAGTTATCTAGTTGGATGCCCGTTCATAACGACAATCTCAACTAGTGAACAAAGGTTTGTCCCAGTGAAGTTGCCAATTCTTTATGTGAAGTTTTCCTTGTGTAGGATTTGAGTTTGGAATTTTTTGTGCAACATCTGATTTATAAAGGTCTCTTAGTTTTGTGATGAGCAAGCCTTGTTATCACGTCCTGCAATTTTGAATCGATATTTTAGTGATACATTAAAGTATTTATATATCGAAATAAAACAGGCATTATGAAATAGTAAAGAACACAAGATTTATAGTGGTTCGGCCAAGAATCGGGCCTACGTCCACTTTATAGCTTTTCATTCATTTATACTGATTTACAATGCTTCACAATACAACTGATACATTCATCATCATTTTACAATTTTGAGCAGAGCTCTTTTTCAAGTAAAGTAAGGACGCAAATGGTTGCTGTTCCAGGCCCTTGGAATTGGATCTCCTTCAACAGTTATGAGTTTGAAAGTGCCATCAAGAAGTTTAGTGCCTATGACATATGGTCCTTCCCAGCTTGGCCCAAACACACTAGTTGCTGTCATGATCCTTTTCAAAACCAAGTCCCCGATTTCAAAGCTGCGTTGGCGAACTTTGGAATTGAAATGCCTGGCTATTCTCTGCTGATGAGCTGAAACTCTGAGCCTAGCTTCCTCTCTTTTCTCATCAAGAAAATCAAGCGCTTCAAGTTGCAGTTTTTCATTTTCAGTCTCATTGAAATGAACTCTTCTATGTGAAGGAACTTCTACTTCTACCGGAATCATTGCCTCAGATCCGTATGCCAGTGAAAATGGAGTGTGCCCAGTCGCAGTTTTGTGAGTAGTTCTGTACGCCCATAGTGCTAATGGAAGCTTATCAACCCAACCACCTTTTGCTTTTTCAAGTTGCTTTTTGATAGTTGACTTGATGATCTTGTTAACTGCTTCCACTTGCCCATTTGCCTGCGGATGAGCCACTGCTGAGAAGCTTTTTCGAATTCTGAATCGTTTGCAAAAATCCTGGAATTCTTCACTTTCAAATTGAGTGCCATTGTCGGTGATTATCTTCTGTGGCACACCATATCTGCAAATGATATTTTTTGTTACAAAATTTATCATCTTTTTAGAAGTGATGGTGGCCAAAGGTTCAGCTTCAGCCCAATTGGTGAAATAGTCGACGGCGACAATAGCGTATTTAATCCCTGATTTGGCGATAGGTAATGGTCCAATTAGGTCTATCCCCCAGATGGCAAATGGCCATGGACTGACCATTTGTGTGAGTTCGGTGGAAGGTGCTCTTGGGATTTTCGCAAATCTTTGGCATTTGTCACACTTCCTGGAGTAAGCTGCAGCATCTCGATTAATATCCGGCCAGAAATACCCATATCGGAGAATTTTCTTTGCAAGTGTCTGACCGCCTGAATGGTCTCCACATTCTCCTCCGTGCACCTCTGCTAAGATTGTCTTGGCTTCTTCTTTAGTTACACATCGGAGTAGTGGGATTGAAAATCCTCGCCTGTATAATCGGCCATCTTGAATTACATATCTTGACGCTTTTCTCAATAATTTTCGACGTTCCTTAGAATCTTCTGGCAGAGAACCACTGAGTAAGTATTCTTTGATTGGACTCATCCACGATTCATGCTCTTTAGACGTAGTCATGACCCAATCAATATCCATTTCATCAATGCTTGGAGCTGACAGAACTTCTACGGGAACTAATCCCAGCAATTGAGCTTCTCCGGAACTTGAGTACTTTGCTAAAGAATCCGCCTTCATATTTTCCTCTCGGGGTATGTGGCTTATTGAGTAGTGATCTAAATCATTGAGGAGTTCGGAAGTTTTTGTCAAATATGCAGGCAAATTCCCTCCTTTGGCTTGGAATTCCTTCTTCACCTGGCAGACAATAAGCTGAGAATCACTGAAAATCTGTATCACTTTGATATTCAATTCCTTGGCGATTTTCAATCCGGCAATAAGGGCTTCATATTCTGCTTCATTGTTTGTCGAAGGAAATTCCAGTCTCAATGCATAACATAGTGAACGTCCTTCGGGAGTTTCGAGCACAACTCCTGCCCCAGAACAATAGTCATTTCTCGAGCCATCAACATACAACTTCCACTGTATCGGGATGCAGTCAGTTGTTTCTTCCTTACTGTCACCTTTGTCAGTAGACTCTGCAATGAATTCTGCTAAAGCTTGTCCGTTAATCGCTCTTCGGGGATGATAAGTGATGTCATATTGGCTGAGCTCTATGTTCCACTTCAAGAGACGACCCGAAGTTTCAGGACGATACAGGACTTGCTTCAAAGGTTGATCAGTCAGGACCTTGATAGGATGAGATTGAAAATAAGGTCTCAACTTCCTGGAAGCGATTAGCAGACAATAAGCAAGTTTTTCTATCTTTGAATAATTCATTTCAGCTCCAGCGAACCGTTTGCTGATGTAGTAAACTGGACGTTGTATTTTCATATCTTCTCGTACAAGTGCTGCACTTAAAGCATGGGATGAAATTGCTAAGTAGATGAAGAGGTCTTCACCATTACTAGGCTTGGAGAGGACTGGAGGAGTTCTCATATGATGAATTAGTTGATCGAAAGCATTCTGACATTCAGGAGTCCATTCGAAATTTTTCTTTCCTTTCTTTAGAGCATCAAAGAAGGGAATGCATTTGTCTGTGGCCTTGGAAATGAAGCGACTAAGAGCGGCAACCTTTCCATTGAGACTTTGCAGTTCTTTCTTTGTTCTAGGGGCTTTAACTTCTCTTAGAGCTGTGATTTGAGCAGGATTGGCCTCGATGCCCCTAGCGCTCACAATGAAACCCAGGAATTTCCCAGACTCTACTCCGAATGAACATTTCAATGGATTAAGCTTCATTCCGTACTTCCGAAGAATTGAGAACATCTCTGCCAAGTGATCCATGTGGTCTACTGCTTTCTTTGACTTTACTAACATATCATCAACATAGACTTCCATTGTTTTGCCGATCTGTGGCTTGAACATCGCGTTGACAAGTCTTTGGTATGTTGCCCCTGCATTCTTTAACCCGAATGGCATGACTTTGTAACAGTAGAGTCCCACATCTGTAATAAAGCTTGTGTCCTCCTGATCTGGTTCGTTCATCATAATCTGATTGTATCCGGAATAGGCATCCATAAAAGATAACAACTCATGTCCAGCCGTCCCATCTACTAGTTGATCGATTCTGGGCAACTGGAAGCAGTCTTTTGGGCAAGCTTTGTTCAGATCTGAGAAATCAATGCATACTCTCCACTTTCCATTTGCCTTCTTAACCAGTACTGGATTCGAAACCCAGTTTGGATAAGTGGATTCTTTGATGAAATTATTCTCTAAGAGGCGGTCTACTTCTTCCTTTAAAGCTGCTGATCTTTCTGGACCTTGAGTTCTTCTTTTCTGTTTTATCGGTGTGAATTTCGGATCAACATTTAGAGTATGAACAGCAATTGTTGGAGAGATTCCGCACATATCAGCATGACACCTAGCGAACACGTCCAGATTTGCTTTTAGAAATGATATCAGTGTATTTTGAACGGTTGTACTTAGTTGCGAACCCACATTAAGCACTTTGTTTGGGTCTTTGGAGTCGACAGGTATTGGTACCGTAACTTCTACAGGCACCACTCTATTTTCCTCCGCACTGAATTTTCTGGGGTCCATTTCCCGCCTTGCACCACTATGCTCACCAGTGCAGGGGCCACCCTGTATTTGCTATAAGGTTGGGGTCTTGATGCGGAGGGGAGCTGCCGCATCTTTACCCATCTCTCTCTTTCTGGCTTCTCGAAGCTCTATAAGATAACATTCACGTCCAGCATTTTGATCTCCCTTGATGACACCAACACCATTTTCTGTAGGAAACTTCATAGTTAAGCACCACGGGGCCAAAATGGCCTTGAATGCAGCTAGAGCTGGCCTGCCTAGGAAAGCATTGTAGGCAGAAAATCCATCGACAATCACAAAGGTTTGTTTTCGAGTTACCCTCTTCTGCCCTTCACCAAGTTCCACGAACAAGTCGACAGTTCCGATTGGTTGCTGTGGTTCCCCAGTGAAACCAACGATTTTTTGTGATGAAGCCTGAACGTCGGTCATTGGGATTTTCATCTGGTCAAACGTTTTCTTGAAAAGTATATTGCAGGAAGCACCGCAATCGATGAGTACTCGTCTTACTATTGCTGGCCCAATTCCTGCAGATATAACCAAGGGGTCTATGGTTGGAGCATCAATACCAATAGAATCCCTAGCCTTGAACAAAATATCATTATCTGAAATCTTTTGCTGTTTTAGGGGTACTGTGTTTTCTACAGCAAAAACATCTTCTTCTGTCGGGACATACTTCAAAGCGTGAGCATATCGTTCCATCTCACCCCAGCTTTTGCCTGCTGGGTGTGGGCCCCCTGAAATGACGTTGATAACAGGCCTCTCAGATTCTTGTGCCGCAGCACCTTTGCCTGAGCCTGACGGCTGATTAGAGGGTTGTTGTTTCTGAGTAGATGAAGATGGATCACTTCTGTTTTTCTTGACATATTGTTGCAGCTTGTTTTCTCTCAATAATTCTTCAATTAAGCTCTTCAAGTGACGACAGTCATTGGTATCATGACCAGGTTGGTTGTGAAAACGACAGAACTTTCCATTTCTCATAGCGCCCTTTCCTGGTTTTATCTCGGCCGGTTTGGGATAATCCACATCATCTTTGGTGGCGAAGAAGATATTTTCCAGAGTGTCGGTCAATGGAGTGAAATCTGAGGGTTTGAAGAAGCGAGGTTTCTTTAAATCCTTTTGTTTCTTCCCCTCGTGATTTTCCCTTTTCTGACCTCCGGAATCTTTCTTCTCCGAAGCGGCAGTATTATTTTCCACCTTTGTTGATGCTGGAAGATTTTCCAAGCGTATGAATTCATCGGCTTTCTTGTAGAATTTCTCGAGAGAATTTGGCTCTTTCATCTTCAGCCATTTTCCAAATTTGCTTGATTTGTCGATAGCACGCATCAAATAGGTCAAGATCATCCGTGGCTCTGCGTTATCAACTTCCGCCAGAGCTATAATGAAACGGTTCAGGAATGATTTAATAGGTTCTCCCGGATTCTGTTCAAGACTGGATAATGACATTATGTCCTTTGCCTTTGAAGCATATAGCCTGAATTGCTCTTTAAACTTTCTAGTCAGGTCGGAAAACTGATCTACTGATCGGACAGGGAGTTTGGTGAACCAGAGAAGTGCCACTCCTTCCAAATATACTGGGAAATACCGGCATTTGATTTCATCAGTTGCTCTCGCACCGGTCATGTGCCAATCATACTTATACAAGAATTGGTTTGGATCACTTGTTCCCCGATAAGCAGGAATGGTGGGGGGAACAAATTTTCTAGGAAATTCAGCCTTTAGAATCTTCTCGGTAAATGGAGTCTTGCTTGGCGCGAATCCCCATTCACTTTCATCTTCACCCCTCTGCATGCTCTCTTTCATTATTTGCTTGATCATGCTAGAAAGATATTCCTCATTATTCAAAGATTTTGCGGAGTAGACTTCTGCCATTTTCTCAGATGTTTGCCCGGGCAGATTTTCGTGGAAAATTGGCGATGGTCTAGATCCTTCAGCTCGGAGGGGTGCCCCTTCAGCAGCACCTGATCCCCCCTGAGGAATATTCCTCCCTTCGGAGTTGCGAAGAGCATCAGTGGTGTTTTCTTCATTACCCACTGGTCTTTGGTTGGCACCAAGCAGAGCGTTCAGTTTTTCCATCATCAGATTGTTTTGAGTTTCAATCTGCTGGTATAGTCCGGATACAGCAGCGTCTAGCTCCTCTCGCGTCACCCCGACGCTTGGAGCTGCTTGACTTGGTGAAGCAGAGGTGGCGGTATCATCATGAACATTTTCAGATCTGACAACCTTTCGTTTCCTTCCAGGAGCCATTATGTCTGATAGACTTCTAGTTCTGTAGGAAATCTTTTCAACAAACTTATGTGAAGCAATGATGGAATGGTAGCCTGAGTTGGGTTCTCAGTGAAAGCACCAAAATCCAAAATGTTAACGTCAAAATATGAACGATAACACCCGGTGTGTGTAATAAGATCGTGAAAGCACCACCCGTGTGACGGGAACAAAAGTTAAGCAGGAAAATAGCAGAAATGCAGTAAAAGACAGCAATTTATAGTGGTTCAGCTTGAGATTTAGCCTACGTCCACTTTGAATCTCTTTTTTATTGAATCTGGTTACAAATTGATACAAATCTCCTATGAAAACAGTACAACTCGATCACAAGAAACAATCTTGACTACTAGCTCAATCTTCGGCGATGAAACTCGGTGAATCCATGTCGGATGTTAAGAATTTCTCTCGAAGTTTGTTGTAGTGTCTTGAATGCTTGAAGGATCCTTGTTTGCTGAATGATTGGAGAGTTTGACAGAGTAACGGTGCTTTAGAAATGAATTGCCAAAAGTCCCTCTCAAGTTGGAAGTGATGTCCTATTTATAGAAGCTGATTTCTGGGTAGAAAATTTGCCTAAGTCTTAGGTCGCGCGCGACCTTAGTTAGGTCGTAGGTCGCGAACGACCTAAGCTAGGTCGCTGTCACCTTGTGGTTTCACGAGTTGCTGTGCTTGTCTTCATTCGATCAAGTAATAGGTCGCACGCGAGTTACAGAACAGCTGTGGGGGCCCTAGGTCGTAGGGCGCTGAACCTCCTTTAATAGTTAGGTCGCTAACCTATTTAAGTCGTCAAGTTCCTTAGGTCGCTAACTACCTTAGGTTGTTAAGCCCTTTAGGTCGCTAACTACCTTAGGTCGTTGAGTTCCATAGGTCGCAATCCTTTCTGCCTCCTTAGGTCGCGAGATCTTCTGCAGCCTTAGGTCGCGAAGCTTTCCTGCCCCCTTAGGTCGCGAGGTCTTCTACAGCCTTAGGTCGCGAGGTCTTCTGGTCCTTAGATCGCAAAGAAGTTAGGTCGCAGCTCATCCTTAGGTCGCAGCTCATCCTTAGGTCGCAGCACTTCCTTAGGTCGCAAAGAAGTTAGGTCGCAGTTCATCCTTAGGTCGCAGCATACTTAGGTCGCAGCATCCTTAGGTCGCAGCTCATCCTTAGGTCGCAGCTCATCCTTAGGTCGCAGCATCCTTAGGTCGCAATACTTCCTTAGGTCGCAAAGAAGTTAGTCGCAGTTCATCCTTAGGTCACAGCATACTTAGGTCGCAGCATCCTTAGGTCGCAGCTCATCCTTAGGTCGCAGCTCATCCTTAGGTCGCAGCACTTCCTTAGGTCGCAAAGAAGTTAGGTCGCAGTTCATCCTTAGGTCGCAGCATCCTTAGGTCGCAGCATTTCCTTAGGTCGTAGAGTTTTAGGTCGCTGAACTGAAAGAGTTAACATAATATATTTTGTTTGTTTCCGCTGTGAGTATTTGTGTTTGTTTCTTTTCTCTTCTTCTCTTTTCTACTTCTCACCCCTTTCTTTCTTATTAGCGATACGACTTTCTATGGAGAGAAAGTCGTGGTCGTTACAGTGGTATCAGAGCATAGGTTGAGCGAATGCCTAAGCTTTTGGTTAAGTGAATATCAGAACACTAGGTTGAGTGAATACCTAGGTTCAGAAGGATTGTTCATTAGAGATAGGATCTGTAGCAACCTATTTGAGTCTGAGTATATATATATACGAGAGCGCGTATTTGTTAGTTATATAAAATGGTTTTATATTGTGTTAATTGATCGGTTGAGTGGTATATGGATTCTGGTCAATACGAGTAGCTAACGTTATTGATAGGGATCTCTAAACACTTGAACCAGGCCAACGGACACAATATTGTTTTAAAGAGGTAGATGAAATAATTTTACCCAGAAATAATTTCTATATAAAAAAAATATATCATTTTAAATATATATATTTATGTATTTCTACCTATTTATTGGGTTACCTGTTCGGGTTTTCCAATATAAGTTATAAAGGTAGATAAGGTGGTAGTGTGTGTAACATAATTACCAATAGTTGGAGTTTGAATGTTTGAGGTTGGAAGTATATATCGAGACTGTAAACCCAATACCGTCTCGAGTAAGCTTTGCTGTGGTGAAGGATTTCATCGATCTTCGAAGGAAACTGTAATGGTTCGGAGATTATCTTTGAAGTGTGGATGAGTAGAGTTGGATCTGTCGATGAGGCAGAAGTGAGTGATGGTACCTTGATACCTCAGGTAATAGTAGCTGTATGATGAGATACAGTGACGATGGATGTTCCCGAAGATGTTTTCTTTGGAACAAGCTTAAGGAAGTGTATCTGCTTCGGTGTTGTGGCTGAGTTCAGCATGGTGTTTCTGTTTTGTTTGAGGTTCGAGTTTCTAGAAGAGCTTTGATTTGGGAATCTTTGGCATATGTGGCAGTAGTGCAACTCGGAGTATTCTGCGCGTTGGCAGGAAAGTTTTCTGGCTGAGCAGTTTTTCTGGAAGTGAAGATCAGAAGCAGCAGAGTGGATCCATTTCTTCGATAAATTGGATAAATAAGTGTAAGCTGTTCTGATTGGTAAAGAGAGAACAGTTTGTTTGGAATTAGGATGGGTTGATTGCAAAAGTGACTTGCGATTGCTGAGTGTTCTCTTGGGTTGTCAGAGTTTTTCTGGATGTCTTCAGAGAAGTCAGAAGTTTGTCCGCATCTGAAGGTTGAGTTTTCTTATCGACTGGATTCCAGGAGTGATACCGGTGGTTCAGTCTAGTGGAAGGATGTTTCCTAGAGATGGATTTGGTGAAGCATCTCAAGTTTTGTTGGAGTATCTGAGTTTTATTTATGGATCAGTGAACCTTATTTCTAGAAGTGAGTTGTCCAGTCTGTGCTTGTGTTCTACTTCAGATCAGAGTTGAGCAGCGAAAGCAGTTTGGAGTGTATCTCTGGATGGGAGAAGTAAGTTTGGAATCTACTGATATTGTGAAGTAGAGTTATGTTTGGATCTCGTCTGTGTTCTGATTTGGATAAGTATTTGGTCTTCTGAATTGAATTGTCAGTTTGGATAACTGGAATTCATTGTGTTTTACGTATCTCTGAAGGAGTACGTATTTGATCTATCTCTGGTTTTAGAATCAGCAGTTCTGGAAGTTGGGTAGTTGAGTCAGACTCGTCTGTAGTCTGATATTCTGTTTAGTTCTGTAGATCTAGATGAGTAGGAGATCTATAGCTTAGTAGTTTAGATTGTTTGTAGAACGAGTATCCCGGATATATATATATACTTGGGGAAACTCGAGGAATTTTATCTAGAATTTAGTCTAGATAGTTAGAATTGTTTGATTGGATGATTTGGCTGCTATGGTTGTTAGCATATGGATGATAGTATATGCTTGTGTTTTAAAATTTAAAATCTTTAATAAGATTATTAAATTACCTTTGTTTAAATTTCGGGGACGAAATTATTTTAAGGGGGGAGGAATGTAATATCCCAGAAATTTTAACAATATAAATTTAATAATCTGTTGAATAATTAAATTGATATGGATAATCTTTGATAATAAGATTTGAATTTAATTTAATAATCTGATTAAATTAGTATTAATTGATGATTTTATCTTTTAAAAGTTAATAAGATATTTCTATTTGGATATATATATATATATATATATTTATTTATATATGTTGTAAATAGAAGCTTTGGCAAATTGGAAATTTAGATTTAGTTTAATCTGGACTTTTCAAAGTTATTTAAATAAATAACATTTTAGTTTTAAATATACTTTGGATAAATGTTTAAATTTGTTAAGATATATTTTAACTTAAATTTAAATAAATAAGATTTACAAAATGGTTTGTTTTATTTCTTTTTAAAATATTTCTTGATAATATAATCTCTTGTTTAAATTATAAAATATGTTATTTTCAAATAACAAGTATGATGTATTATTTTTAATATGTATGAATTTTAATGCTAAAAGGAATTATTATTTTAAATGGAATAAATAGTGTATGTAAATATATATAACTTGACTTTTAAATTGAATCTTAGGATTTAATTTTATTTAAAGTTTTGAAATTCAAATGAATATATATTTAAATTGTTTTGGATTTTAAAATATTTGTATAAACTTATATTTATAAAATATAATTAGTTTTTGTTTCTCTTTAAAAGGATATATATATATATAGATAAGTGATTAAATAAATAAGAAAAGGGCTTTTTAATTACTTTTAAAATAAATAGAATTATGAATAAATACTTAAAAGACAAGTGTCATTTATCTAAAGCCTTTGTAAAACATGTGTAATTTAAGTAACAAATGTATAGGACAAGTGTCCTTAATTATTTTCATTTTCTTTTATTTTATAAAATCAAAAATATACATGTATGTAAACATTTGCATTTCTTCAATTCATTCTTTCTCAAACTCTTTTTCAAAGCCAAGAGAAAAACAAATTAGATCTTTCCTCTAATTCAATTCTGAAACAAATCAGTAATCCCTATTTCTCAAACAAAGTATGTTCATATTCAAATCAAAAATCTAAAATTTGAAGTTAGAAATCAAATTGCCTCAAACCAAAATTTATACACTTCTCAAAACAAAATCTGAGATCAGTAAGCATCTTCCTCAAAACCAAATTCATCAATCTGTAATTCTTTTCAAATCAAAACCACTTAAGAAAACAGTCTGCATTTTTCAATCTGGAACCAATTCAAGTCAGTAGCTGTCTGCATTTATTTCTTCAACCTGGAATACAAGCATGCATGTAGATTAAAGCAATTTAAAGCCAGCAACTCAAGTTTTTAATCAAAAGAGGCATTCAGATTTTAGAGTTTCAAAAGCTTTTCAAAACTATAAAAGGCCCTGTCTCTGTTTTGCCTGGTGAGTAACATTTTTAGAGTTTAAAAATAAGAATCTGTTTGCATGTTAACTCTGAAAGAAGTATGTTATGGTGTGTATGTATGTGAGTTTCTATAGATAGATATATGGATGTATAGATATATATATTTGCATGTCTGTTGTTGTGTGATATCCCTGTTATATATTTCTTTTAAGCCCAGATCTTGATCAAAAATTCCTCATCTTCTTATCTGATCTCTAATAGACTTAGGCTTTAAACAAAATTAATTTGTTTCATCATAAGCTAAAGTTTAAAAGGTAATTAAGCCCAACTTAAAACCTGAGTGTCTCTGTAAACTAAAATAACAGAGCAATGTTATATAAAAGTAAAAATTCAAACTTTGTAATTTATAAATTCAGGTTTATAAATTGAATAGGTAAGTTATAATATGATTTTTAACATTAAAATCATAATTTTTAGTTTGTTAATAAAGGTGCAGTTTTGGTTTAAGCAAAATATGAGTTTTAGGTAATATCTGATGATCTCAGTGGTCTGGGAAGTTTTGATCGTCATTGGTGTTTGAGTAATGATCGGTGATTGTAGAAATATTGTCTAGAAGGTGTTTAATTCATGGAGGAAGTAGCGGTAGTGGATTCTTTGCTAGAACCCTAGTTTTAGCGTGTCTTGGTAATTTGGTCACTGCGGTATATCTAGTCGATCGAGTGCAGAGGGGTTTTGAGGGTTGAAAGCTTGGTCGTAGGCGAGGCTGTGGCCGGCGGTGGAGGATCTCTGATGGACGGAGTGACGTGAGGGAAGTGTTGACAGGTTTTGGTGATGGTCTGGACTTTTGTTCCAGGTTTTTGAAATTTGAACTCGATCTCGATTTTGCGTGATGTTCGAAGAGGTGATGGTCGTTTTCTGGTAGGTGGATGATCGTCGACTTGTGGGGATAATCGGCGATGGTCGGAGAAGGCTGGTCGGACGGTGCACGTGCACGGTGACATCGAAAATCTGGTGAATCTGGGTTTTAACAGAGAGGCCACTCGAGTTTTCTCGGGTTTTGTTCGTGAGAGTCTCGGAGGAATTAGGGATGCGACTCGAAGTATAGTAGGCTGGGCTTGAGTACTTTTGTGTTGACAGGTTATTAAACTGTCTGGTTTTTAAAACTTTAAACTGGTTTTAAATTTGTAAATTTTAAACTAGAATTCAAATCAAAGTTTAACTACATAGATTCAAGTTGGTTTTGAATCTTAAAGATTTGAAATAAATAAGTTTATAAATATATATATGTTTTAAATGGGTTTTAAATGGTAGTTAGATTTAATTAAATGTTTAAAAATAAAAAGGAAATTGGTTTAAACTCTTCTTAAATTTCTTTTATAAGAGATAAGGATTTTAGTAAGTAAAGGTTTTTAAATTGGTTTTAAAAACTTTGTTAAAAATAAATTGAAATTTCATTTTAAATACAGAATTTAAAATGAAATTTAAAAGTAGATTTGAAATGGATGTTTCAAATATGAATTGTAAATAACTTGTTTATCAATAAGAATAAAGTTTATCTTAAAGTAGTTAGAGATTTATATTCATTAAATTAATTAGAAAATTTATTGGATAATTAAATTGTTTGATTAATTAATCATTTGGATTAATTAAATAAATAATTAAAGGTTTAAACTAATTTATTTATGATTAAGATTAATTAATTAGGGATGATTAATTTGTAGTTAGGGATTATAAATTAGAGTATTAATTAATGGTTAGGAATTAATTAATAAGTAATTAAATATTAATTAAGTTATGGTTAACACTTAATTAATTAAATAATTAGAGATTGATTAATTGGTTATTAAGATTTATTAATTTAGAATTAATAATAATTAATATAAGTTAATTACTTAAGGAAAGTAATTAAATAATTGTTAATGAAGTCATTAACTATGGATTATTAAATAATTAATTAATAGGATTAATTTTAATAGTTAATTAGATTAATTAATTTGAAGATAATCAATTGTAGAATTTGTTTAAATGTAATTACTTATTGGAAGTAATTAAGAATTAATTACTTATTGTAATTAATTGAAGTTAATTTGATTTAGTTAAATTAATTAATTAAGTTTAATTAATTTAGAATAATCAAGAGATGATTTGATAATAATTACTTAATGTAATTATTAAGGTAAGTTTATTTAGGGAAGTAAATAATAAGATAATTACTGGAAGTAATTAGTTGAATAAATGATTTTATTAATAGAAGTAATTTGAGTTAATTACTTTGAATAATTAATCAAGGGATTAATTAAGAAATTAGATAAGGAAGTAATTAATTTAGTTAATGAAAGTAATTAAGGGGAGTTAATTACTAGATGAGATTAATCAAGAGTGATTAATAAATGTTGTTTAAATAAAGGTTAATTACTTAATGAAATTAATTTAATTAAGTAATTAATAATTAAGTTGTAATTAAGGATCATTAATTAATATAATTAATGATGTAATTAAGATTGGTTAATTAAGTAATAATTAATAAATGAAGTAATTAATCAATGTAATTAATTAAGGATTAATGTAATTAATTATAGTTGATTAAGTTAATTAATTTTAGTAAATTAATTAATGAAGTAATTAAAGGTTAATTACAATAAGTGGTTAAGGATAATTAATTTAAGTAATTAATTGAGAATAAATTACTTGAATGTAATCAAAAGATAATTAATCAAGATGATTAATTGAAATGAATTATTAGAGGATAATTAATTAATTGATTGTAATTAATTAATGGTTAAGTAAGAAGGATTTATAAAATGAAGTAATTAATTTAATTCACTTTAAATTAATTAGAGATGATATAAATCATTACTTATGAATGGGTGTTAGTATTGGATACTTGACATTGATTGATATCTCTGATGAGATATATGCTGTATGATATAGATGTTAGTTGAATTGTATGGGTTATCTGATAATGTTGATTATCTGTTGTGAATTATCTTTCTTTGTGTATAAAGATAATGAATTGAATTGTTTTAACCTTTAAAACAACTTGGCCTTAAAAGATACGCTTTGGATTTCGATGAGACCGGGATCGGGTTTCCGTATACCGGATTTCCAGGTCTGGAGACCCGAATACCACATCGATCCAAATTTACGATAGGTCGTGAATCAAGTGAAGATGAAGATTCAGAGTGCAAGGGTTATTGTCGTTAACTCTGAGGGTGATTCCAAAACGAGTGTAACGAGATAATGCCTTCGGTTTCGTTCGAACCCGGAACGAACTTGTATGGATTGAATGCTTTCAGAACATCGTCAGGTGGACGATGAGCATTCTAAGTGATGTGTTCTTTTCTAAGGTAATCGTGACCTCAAGCCTCACAAACCGGGAATGGCTAAAACAGGGGAGGTGCAGCAAGGTTAGTGGGTAGCACCCAAGTAGGACAAGGTTACCTCTGTCTAGATGTCCCTTTCTATTTTCGACTTAGTGGTGCGGTTGCTGATCCCAACCGTGAGGTATCTTGTGCGGGAATTATCCAGTAAGGGATGTTCCGACCTTGTGTTGCAGGGGATTGGGAGTGATCCTCGGTACGGTGATCTAGGCCACGTACTGTGACGGGCGGTACCCCGGTAGCCCTGCCATTGTATGGAATCCAAACTCCAATAAGTGCCGTACGTATTAGTTGTGCCCAACTATGTTGGAATGTGAGATGTAAGCATTTCAGCTATTTCTTTATTTTACTTGAAAACCCTAGACCCTATTATAATACAATCGAATTTCCTATCAAATGATTTGGTTAGCGTAAGGTAAAAACTTACCCATGTTTATTTGTGGGAAGTCTTACGTGATACCTTTTCTTTCAAAAGGTTTTGAAGTTAAACAAGTTTAACATGTTACTCACACCAAACCCATGTCTGACCCAAGTTGTTTATTTCTGTTTTATAAACTCTTGGGTACTCAAATTTTTACGAGTAGCCAAGGGATTCAGGTTAGCCTTGACGAATTGTGGAGGAGCAATGGAGCAGGAGGCTTCAGCGTTGTAGATATAGATAGTAGTTTCCGCTGTGTTGATCTTGTTTAGATCTTTGTTTGTATTGAGTTGTAATAACTAGACAGATGTTTATAACTGTCTAGTATGTGATGTGTAATCTGTGTAACTCTGATAAGTGTTGTATATGATACTATGTAATATTTATGTGATATAATATATTTTGTTCGTTTCCGCTGTGAGTATTTGTGTTTGTTTCTTTTCTCTTCTTCTCTTTTCTACTTCTCACCCCTTTCTTTCTTATTAGCGATACGACTTTCTATGGAGAGAAAGTCGTGGTCGTTACAGGAGTGGCGTTACTTTGGTTTACCAAGCTTCCTGTGCGATCTGTTGACCAATTTTCTGATCTGACCCGAAAATTCAAGGAACAATTCAGATTGTACATTTCAAGAGCAAAGGATATAATGTCTCTCTCAAGTCTTGAATAGAATCCTGGAGAGCCCATCAAATCCTTCCTGAATCGCTTTAATTTAGCCCTAGCAGAAGTTGATAACGCGGAACCGCGAATGATCTTAACCTACTTAATGCGGGCTATTGACAAGTCAAGCGAGTTTGGAAAATGGTTAAAAATGAAGGAACCAAATTCACTCGAAAAGTTCTACAAAAAGGCTGATGAGTTCATGCGCCTAGAGAATCTTTCCGCGTCAGCTAAAGTTGTGACAATAGTGGTGGAAAATAATGTTACAGGTCAGAACAAGAAAGAATCTGCAAATCAGAAAAGGGAGAGTAATGGTGGAAAGAAGCAGAAAGATCTTAAAAAGCCCCGCTTCCTCAAACCTTCGGATTTTACCCCCCTGACTGATACACCGGAGAATATTTTCATCACCACTAAGGATGCTGTTGAATTTCCAAAATCACCGGCAGTAAAAGTTGGGAAAAACGCTGCTCAAAGCGGAAGATTTTGCAAGTTTCATAACCAACCAGGCCATGATACCAACGAGTGCCGCCACTTGAAAAGCCTGATTGAAGAATTGTTAAGAGAGAATAAGTTGCAGCAATACATTAAAAGGAATAGAAAAGACCCTTCTTCATCTAACCAGGGGCAACTACCCCTAGCTCATTCATCTGGTTAAGGAGAGAGGCCCGCTGAAAAGGAAAGACCTGTTATCAATGTGATCACAGGAGGACCTCATCCGGCTGGCAGGAGTTGGGGTGAGATGGAAAGGTATGCTAGAGCCTTGAAGTACGCCCCAACTGAAGAAAGTGTCTTAATCTTGGAAGATGCTACACCTCTAAAGCAGCAGATGACTTTTCATGATGATATTATGTTTAGAACCAGGGATTCTATTGATGTGGAAGCTCCTACTGAGGACCCTTTAGTTGTCTCTATTGGTATTGGGCCGGCTATTGTCAGAAGAGTGCTGGTTGATAGTGGTGCCTCGTGCAAAATACTCTTTAAAAAGACAATTGACCAAATGAAAATTCCAATGACAGACGTACAAGCTTCTTCACACAAGATTGCCGGATTTACAGGAGAGCTGAAATAGCCAATTGGAACGGTGGACTTGTTTGTTGAAATGGGCGAAGGACATAAGAAGTTGGTTCAGAAGCAAACTTTTGTAATTGTTGATGGATTCTCCGCCTATAATGCTTTCTTGGGTCGGCCTACTCTTGCTGCTTTCAGGGCCGTCCTCGCTCCGTGGTGTTTAACAATGAAATTTCCCACTAATAATGGGGTTGCTGTCATTAAGGGAGATCAAAACGCGGGGCGAGAATGTTATCTTGTAGAGCTCCGAGAGGCCAAAAAAAGAGAAATGGGTAAAGATGCGGCAGCTCCGCTCCGCATCAAGGAACCAACCCTGTAGCAACTACGGAGTGGCCCCTGTACTGGCAAACACAACAATGCAAGGAAAGAAATGGATCCCAGGAAAGCCAGTACAGGGGAGAATAGAGTGGTACCCGTGGAGGTAACGGTACCAATATCTGTTGACTCAAAAGACCCAAACAAAGTACTCAATGTGGGTTCACAGCTAAGCATAGCAGTTCAAAACACGCTGATATCATTCTTAAAAGCCAATCTGGATGAGTTCGCCTGGTGTCATGCTGATATGTGTGGGATCTCCCCGGAAATTGCTGTACATACTCTGAACATTGATCCAAAATTCACGCTAGTGAAACAGAAAAGAAGAACTCAAGGTCCAGAAAGGTCGACAGCACTAAAGGAAGAAGTCGACCGGCTCATGGAAAACGGCTTCATTAGAAACTCCACTTATCCAAATTGGGTTTCAAATCCAGTACTGGTTAAAAAGGCAAATGGGAAGTGGAGAGTCTGCATCGATTTTTCGGACCTAAACAAAGCTTGCCCCAAAGATTGCTTCCCGCTGCCCAGAATCGATCAATTGGTAGATGGAACAGCTGGGCATGAGTTGTTATCATTTATGGATGCTTACTCCGGATACAATCAGATTATGATGCATCAGCCGGATCAGGAAGACACAAGCTTTATCACAAATGTGGGTCTCTACTGCTACAAAGTTATGCCTTTCGGATTGAAGAATGCAGGGGCAACCTACCAAAGGCTCGTCAATACGATGTTCAAACCTCAGATTGGCAGAACCATGGAAGTTTATGTTGATGATATGTTGGTAAAGTCAAAGAAAGCTGTAGACCACATGGGTCATTTGGAGGAAATGTTTACAATTCTTCGAAAGTACGGAATGAAGCTCAATCCATTGAAATGTTCGTTCGGAGTAGAGTCCAGGAAATTCTTGGGTTTCATTGTGAGCGCTAGGGGCATCGAAGCCAATCCTTCTCAAATCACAGCTCTAAGGGAAGTCAAAGCCCCTAAAACAAAGAAAGAAATGCAAAGCCTCAATGGAAAAGTCGCTGCTTTGAGTCGTTTCATTTCCAAGGCCACAGACAAATGCATTCCCTTCTTTGACGCTCTAAAGAAAGGAAACAAAATTTTTGAATGGACTCCCGAATGCCAGAATGCTTTCGATGAACTAATTCGTCATATGGAAACACCTCCGGTTCTTTCCAAGCCTACTGATGGTGAAGACCTTTTCATCTATTTAGCAATTTCATCTCACGCCCTCAGTGCAGCACTTGTACGAGAAGATATGAAAATACAATGTCCAGTCTATTACATCAGCAAACGGTTCACTGGGGCAGAGATGAATTATTCGAAGATAGAAAAGCTCGCCTATTGTTTACTAATTCCTTCTGGAAATTGAGACCATACTTTCAAGCTCATCCTATCAAGGTTCTTACTGATCAACCTCTAAAGCAAGTCCTGTTTCGTCCTGAAACTTCGGGCCGTCTTTTGAAATGGAACATTGAACTCCGCCAGTATGACATCACTTACCATCCCCGGAGAGCAATCAACGGACAATCTTTAGCAGATTTCATCGCAGAATCTACTGACAAAGGTGATAGTGAGAATGAAACAACTGATGGCATTCCAATCCAGTGGAAGTTGTATGTTGACGGATCAAGAAATGATTACTGTTCTGGGGCAGGGGTTGTGCTCGAAACCCCCGAAGGACGATCGTTGTGTTATGCATTAAGACTGGAATTTTCTTCAACAAACAATGAAGCGGAGTATGAGGCTCTAATTGCTGGTTTAAAAATTGCCAAGGAACTAAACATCAAAGTGTTACAGATCTTCAGCGATTCTCAACTTATTGTTTGCCAGGTAAAGAAAGAGTTTCAGGCTAAAGGTGGAA
This sequence comes from Allium fistulosum, assembly GCA_030737815.1. Taxonomy (NCBI): domain Eukaryota; kingdom Viridiplantae; phylum Streptophyta; class Magnoliopsida; order Asparagales; family Amaryllidaceae; genus Allium; species Allium fistulosum. Next base: position 55,048,969 of record CM060904.1, read on the forward strand.
ATCTTCCCGCATACTTGTCAAAGGCATGTGAACTTCTCGAAGATTTCGATCATTATACGATAAGTCATATTCCTCGGGTAGAAAACATGAAAGCAGATTCTCTGGCAAAGTACTCAAGTTCTGGAGAAGCTCAATTACTGGGATTAGTTCCTGTGGAAGTTTTGTCAGCTCCAAGCATTGATGAAATGGATGTTGATTGGATTATCGCTGCATCTCAAGAGCATGAGTCATGGATGACTCCAATCAAAGAATACCTACTCAATGGTTCCCTACCAGAAAGTTCTAAGGAACGTCGAAAACTATTGAGGAAAGCATCAAGATATATAATTCAAGATGGCCGATTATACAGATGGGGATTTTCAATGCCACTGCTCCGATGTGTAACTAAGGAAGAGGCCAAGACAATTCTAGCTGAGATACACGGAGGAGAATGTGGAGATCATTCAGCTGGTCAAACTCTAGCCAAGAAAGTTCTCCGATATGGGTATTTCTGGCCGGATATTAATCGAGATGCTGCTATTTACTCCAGAAAGTGCGACAAATGCCAAAGATTTGCAAAAAACCCAAAAGCGCCTTCCACCGAACTCACACAAATGGTCAACCCATGGTCATTCGCCATTTGGGGAATAGTCTTGATTGGACCTTTACCGATCGCTAAATCTGGAATCAAATATGCTATTGTTGCTGTTGATTATTTCATGAAATGGGCTGAAGCTGAACCCTTAGCCACTATTACCTCTAAAAAGATGATAAATTTCGTAACTAAAAATATCATTTGCAGGTATGGTGTGCCGCAGAAAATAATCACAGACAACGACACTCAGTTTGAAAGTGAAGAATTCCAAGACTTTTGCAAACGGTTCAGAATTCGAAAAAGCTTCTCAGCAGTGGCTCAACCGTAGGCAAACGGGCAAGTGGAAGCAGTAAACAAAATCATCAAGTCAACCATCAAAAAGCAACTCGAAAAAGCAAAAGGTGGTTGGGTTGATAAGCTTCCATTAGCACTATGGGCATACAGAACTACTCACAAAACTACGACAGGGCACACTCCAATTTCACTGGCATACGGATCAGAAGCAATGATTCCAGTGGAAGTAGAAGTTCCTTCACACAGGAGAATTCATTTCAATGAAACTGAAAACGAAAAGCTGCAACTTGAAGCACTTGATTTGCTTGATGAAAAAAGAGAAGAAGCTAGGCTCAGAGTTTCAGCTTATCAGCAAAGGATAGCCAGGCACTTCAACTCTAAAGTTCGCCAACGCAGCTTTGAGATCGGAGATTTAGTCTTGAAAAGGATCATGACAGCAACTGGGGTGTTTGGGCCAAACTGGGAAGGGCCATATGTCATAGGCAATAAACTTCTTGATGGCACTTTCAAACTCGTAACTGTCGAAGGAGATCCAATTCCAAGAGCCTGGAACAGCAACCACTTACGTCCTTATTTTACTTGAAAAAAAAGCTTGGCACAAAATTATAAAATAGTGATGAATGTATCAATTTTATTGAAAGACATTGTAAATCAGTGTAAATGAATGAAAGCTATAAAGTGGATGTAGGCCCGATTCTTGGCCGAACCACTATAAATCTTGTGTTCTTTACTATTTCATAATTCCTGTTTCATTTCGATATGTAAATACTTTAAATGTATTGCTAAAATGTCGATTCAAAATTGCAGGACATTAAAACAAGGCTTGCTCGTCACAAAGCCAAGCGACCTCTATAAATCACCTATTTAGCAAATACCAAGCGACAAAAATTCCAAATTCAAATCCTATACAAGAAGAACTTCGCATAAAAAGTTGGCGACTCCACCGTGGCAAGCCTTCGTTAACTGGTTGTGATTGTCGATATGAACAGACATCCAACTAGGTAACTCGCGTTTGTCCCGTGAAGTCGTTCAACAGTGAAGTCCACTTCTTCGAATAAGGCAATTTACTTGCAAAAGGAAAGAAGATGCGCTTGGAAATGATAATAAAAGATCGCTAATGAGCAGATGATGAAAGAACATGGCCAAGCAAACACAGAAGCAGCCAAAAGGAGGTTTGCCTCTCAATAAAAGGGCCGGTAGAACCACCGAAGGGACACCTTCCTAAGCAGAAGGAACAGGGCCCTTGCTAACTGATCGTGATGCATCCGATCAGGCAGCTTGCGTCCGTCCCGTGGATCTACTCGCCCCTGAGACGCAACCTTCCTGGCACACCAACCAACCAATGCTCCTTCCCAAAGGTCAACAAAGCCCTCTAACGAGGCACGCCAAAAAATGAAAGTGCTTCTCTCAATAAAAAAAAAGATTGGTGGAACCACCGGAGGGGCACCTTCCCAAGCTGAAGGAACAGGGCCCTTGTTAATTGATTGCGATCGTTTGTGCAAACGAACATCCAATCAAACAACTTGCATCCGCCCCGTGGATCCATCCAACCATGAGAAAGTAACTTCCAGGCAATCAACAAGCCCTCTTCAGAGGCACAAGCCCTCTTCGGAGGCACATGCCCACTTTGGAGGAAAAAGCCCTCTCCCGAGGCACCACAAGCCCTCTTCGGAGGCACATGCCCTCTTCGGAGGCAAAAGCCCTCTCCCGAGGCACCGCAAGCCCTCTTCGGAGGCACAACTCTTTAGAGGAGCCCTCTTCGGAGGCATGTCCCAAAATAGAATATTCAAACAAAAAAGCCTTCTCCGGAAGCACATTTCAACTCTCAAAGGAAGGTTAACTTATTCATCTCAAACAAAAAAGTTCTTCCTTAAAAAAAAAGTTGAAATGCTACAAAAAGACCTCTTCGGAGGCACACTTCACCGTGTTCGAAGTACCAAAAATAAGCCCTTTACTGGGGCACAAAATCAAAACCTTCTTCAGAAGCTCATTTCACTGTGTAGGAAAATCCACTTTTTAACAAATAAAAGTGATCATCTCTGAAAGTTGAAGTGACCTTCAAGAAAGAAAGAGAAAGTAAAAACTTCTCTAAAAGACGAGATATACTCTATTAAAAGCAGAATGATTCTTCCTTTAAAAGTGGAATAGTTATTCTCTGAAATAAGAGTATCAGTCTTGTAAAAACAAGAAATGTTGCAATGCACTTGTGGTATGGGGGAAACATTATACAATTCAGTTACATTAATAAAAGGAATATGCAAGCAACATACCGCAAGTTCATTGCAATATCATGAAAAGTAGATGTGGAATAAATGCATTCTCAAACACAGATAAAAAGTTTGTACAAGTAAAAAGAATCGTTTATTCTACACTAAATATGAGACATACACAAGAATTTGTACAAGTAAAATAGGTATTTCATTCAATACTACGAAAACTTTTTACATTGTGCAGATTACAAAAAAGGCTGGGACCGGTACCCGCACAATCTCCGGTCGATACATGTAAAAAGCAAAATAAGAAGTAGAAAATCCAGCTTGTCTTTCCTTCTTCCGCCACCATTGGAGCCATTGCTTGGCCTAATAGTTAATTTCGGAATCCGATGTGGGCGGGATGGAGAAGGAGGAGTGTTTGGGTCTTCTTCTATTTTGTCTTCCCCAGTTGAAGCACTTCTCTTCTTCTTCCTTAGGGCACGTTTTCCCTTCCTCTTTGAAGAAGATTCACTTCCCGGAGATAGCAGCTTGGAAAGTTTTGTATTGTCATCAAACGACTGCTTCGGAGTCTTTTCACTGTCCTCCGTCCCTTCCGCTTTTTGTTCTTGAGAAGCAAGTGGATCCTCCAAGCCTTGGAGAGCTTCTATCTGTTCTTCCTGCGACCTTGGTTGAGAAGCAGGAGTGACTTGAAGAGATGGAGGGGGAATAGCTAGAAGAGGGGAAGAGTGCACAGTGCTCGGTGCTTCCGCTACAGAAGAAAAGAAGTCAAAATTAATATTCTCCGAGAAAAGAGAAGATATCGGATCACCAGGACTTAAGTAATAAGAGAGAAATTCATCCAGGTCAATTGTATCAAATGAATAATCCACTTGAGCCAGATCTGATTTGAAGTTACCTGGAGGAGTCGGTTTGGTGAGATCAATCTCGAATTTCTTGGCCTTAGTATCATCCGGAGCTTCATCCTCAGTGGGAGTGGTCGCAGTTTCTTTGGCAACCTTAGCTGGAGGCGAAGAATGGGAACTGGAGCCCATGATGTTAACATCGGCCAAAGTCGAAGCATGAACGGGGGCAGTTAAAGGAGCTTCCTCCTTTGGATATTCTTCTCCCACCGGTTCAGCTCGCGCTTTAGCAAGTTGTTCCTTCCCCTTAGCAAGAGCGGCACGAGTTTCGTCGTCCAGATAACGTGCCACAAGCTCTGCCTCATCATAGCCGGCACCGCCTAACATATCAACTACGGCCTCCCACACCTCAGCCAGAGTAATCTCATATTCAGGACCCAGGAAAGAGAGGCTCCCACATCCCAGAACGTTGTGCAAGTAAAAGTCAAATAAGGTAGAGCTGACGTTAGCTTTTGTTGCCTCATGCGATTGCTCAGCCGCTTCCTTTTCGGCAACGGCTGCAACTTGACCAGCAACAGCCTCATCACGCTCTTTTTCAGCTTTAGCAAGTCGAGACATTAGCAATTCAATCTCCACGTTCTGGGAGCTAACTATTTCCCGCAACTGAGTGTTATTTTTGCGATATTCTTCAACAACGAACTGCTCAGCCGCAAATTTCATTTCAGCATCCCTCTGAGCAGCATGCGCATCCCGCACTTGTTTTTGAAACACTTCTTCTTTCTGAGATTGCGAAGCGAAAGAAGCGGCGAGATCTTCCTTGAGTTTTTTAACCTTGGACTCAAGTCTCGCATTATCATCAGCAATGCTCGTCATCTCGGCATCATGCTGTTTGCAGATTTTGTCCCATTCTGTCTTGTCGTTTTCCATGGTCAGCATCGCTTCAAGATTCGCACGGTTGACTCTTTGCAGCTCATCAACAAGCTTTTGCCATCCGGACACCCTTTCAATATTAAGTTTGACGGCATCTAGGCTACGCAACATATCTGATTTATCGATCGGAACCAAATCAAGGTCAAAACGCACCCCTTTTAAGCACCAATTCGGAAATCGGCTTTGAAGAATAGGAGGGGCGTCTTTGACCTGATACTGAGGTCTGCTGATGATCGACTGGATGTCAGATTTCTTTAAAGCAGGAGAGCCGGATGGAACATTAGGAGACATGGGAGCATCGGTCTTTTCAGAAATTGCAGATGCATCACTAGGCTTGGACCGCTTGCTTGATTCGTCAATGATATGAGTCTTCCCCTTATCGTCATAAGACTTTCGTTTGTGAGAGTCGTCGCCTCTGTAAGAAGAATCGTACCGTTCATCCCTCCTCCCATGCTGACGATCAAAGTCCTGCCTTTCTCGAGCTTTCCTAATAGCTCTTTCCTCGTCCGTTTCCCTTGGGGTATCGAGGTATTGCCTAAAGTCATAAGCTCCGCGACCTCCATAGCGCTGAAACTTGTCGTAATATGAGCCGGTGCGCCCCATCGGAGAATCTGAAAATGGAAAAGAAATGAAGTTTAGAAATTTCCAAATTGAAGAAGCAAAGTGCGTATAAGTGCTAAGCATCCTAAGTGTGTGTGATGTGCGAACTACGCGCGTCAAACTACAAACCACTCTTTAGTTGGGGAGTGGCAGCGGATTGAGAAACGGGAGTTGATTTTGGAGCCGACGGAGTTTTCTGCAAAGTAGATGTCGCTTCAGTCACAGGAGATATAGCTTTAGTTATATCATCCTTGAAAAGTTCCTGTGAAGTGATCATCAGATCACTCAACCCATCAAAGGTGTCATCACCATCAAGTTTTGTGGGATTTTCTTTCTCGGCCCCTTTATCATCAACTTTCTCGAAATGTTGAGAAGTTTCTTCTTCTTCAATAACGGGAGAGAGTGCTAATTTGTTGGATGACCCCACAATGTCGGTAGGAGTAGAGTACTTTACCAATGAAGTCTCAATGGTAAGTCCTTTCGGTGAAAGATCTCCAGCATGGACTGGGACATCTGGTGTTTTTTCTGGAGAATTAGGGACTTCATAAGGCTGGGTAGATCGGGAAGAGTGTAAAAGTCCATACTGATGCAAAAATTCGTCTTTCAACAGAAATTTGGTGCTTCTTTCTTCCGCCGCCACAACATTTAAGGTTTCAAGGATTGACTTGAGACTGGGATTTCTGAGCGGGGGAGGAAGTGCTGGAAAAAGAAAAAGAATGAAGTTAAGCATTTGGTAATTCGGGTTTCGAAAAACTCATGAGATGAACGACAAAAGACAATCTTACTTCCGATTCTTCAGACAGCGTAGAATCCTGGAGGACATCGCACAAAGAAAAATTGACTCAGAAATCCGTGAGCACTTTCGGGCAAATCCAAAATCAATTTCCGATTTCTGGCACCTCTCACGAGCACGATTGAAGGATGGTCTTTGTTCTTTGAAAAAGTGCATAAGTAGCAAATTTCGTCAAAGCTCGGGAGACGGTCAAGCGTCCTCCTAAACAGAACGCATAACCCCATCAAAACAGCGTAACCGTTGGGGTGTAGTTGGAAAGGCGAGATAGCTAATAGAAGAAAGAGTTCACGAAGAAATTCATTGAAAGGCGGAATAGCCCCGCTTAAACACATCTGGTGGTTCACTACGACAAAACCGAGGGGTGGCCTGTCAGCTGTGTCGCTTGCTCCAGGGAATATAGCATCTGACTCAGCAATACCGAATTGGATACATAGTTGTCTAAAAACTTTGCGGCTCAGAGTAGTTGGAGTTCTCTCCGGAGGATCAATCAGTGGGTTGGCTATCGGAAAAGCTTCTCCGACCGGTCCTGAATCTTCTTGTTGAGATGTCATTCTACACAATCAACTGGATATTTAAATATGAAGGTGCACGTTTCCTAAAAAGTGTGAAGTGTTGTGCAAAACTAAAACGATGACAAGCAAGTATAACAGAAATTGAAATAGTTGGCATTTGTCGATTACAAAGTTTCAAGACTTGTCATTTTAAGTTCAAATACAATGTTGTGTTGATGCGAACAAATCAGCGTATGTTGATTATTTCAGCTTTGCTTTAATACTTCATTTGAATTTATCGTTTCACAACATTTCATTCACAAAATTCATGTAAGTTAATTGTTCTTTATCAACTAATCTGTCATGCGATGTGGGTAGTCAATGGCAGTATATTTGTCCCATTTTCTCTGCAAATGTTGTATTTAAACAGGTTATTAGCATTAAAGTCAAGACAATCTGAAAAGAAATGTAACATAGTTCAAATCCAGAAATTCAGTCAAGTTCTGCTCAAATTTCCAAGTGTTAGGTCGCTCACGACCTAGCATAGGTCGAAGCATGTTTAAGTCGTGCAGTGCAAATTAAAGCATTCAGGGCTGTGCAGAGTTGTTTCAAGTTCTAGGTCGTTCGGTGACCTATCCTAGGTCGAGGCATCTTTAGGTCGCACAATGCAACTGAAGGGTTCAAAGCAATGCAGATTTGATCAAGTCCTAGCTCGGCCGCGATTTAAAGCCTATGTCGCGGGAAAGTTAGGTCGTCCAGTTTTTGGTTCAAGCAACTATTAGGTCGTTCAGCGACCTAGCACAGGTTGTAGCTTTCCTTAGGTCGAACTATTCCTTAGGTCGCGAATTGACTTAAGTCGCTTGAAACCCCTATGCTGCTAACTTCTTCTCCATGCCACAAACCACCAACCCCTATGCTGCTAACTTCTCCATCACGCCACAAACCACCAAAGCTGCATTCTCTTTCTCTTTCTGCCTTCCTGTTTGTCCAAGGTTAAGAGTATAGTAGTATAATATTGATTTTAATTTTGGTTACCAGAAAAAGGTATGTTATATTTTATACTATAACTTGAGTTCAAAAGAAGCATGTTCGTATATGAGTTTATGCATTATTAATATACAGTATTCACTTTTGCATATGTGTTGCATGAAAAAAAGTATGCATAGGTTTATTTAATGTAATTTTCGTACATGAGTTGCATATAAATTCTGCTTGTAAACGAGGCATTTGTTTTGTATATATAGGAGCTTATATATGTTATAGCCTTATATTATGTTAGTTTACGTATAAGTTCAAACCATATATGCATTCCTATATGGATTAGTTATATCATAGAGTTGATCTGTGGCATGTATGTTTTAACGTCTACAGTAGTATACATTTATTTAACTATTGAGTCTGCACATATAAAATGTATATTAATATTTTGTATTATCTGTTACGTGAGTTTAAAATTTAATCATTCACGCAGTTTGTAATTTGTGTAGTATGTGTATACTAACATTTGTATTAGTTTAAATATGAACATATATACAATGATGTTTGATTTAAGGTGCTTAAAAATAATAATATTTAATACATGTATAGAAGTTTATTTTACATAAATAAATATATTTATATATAGTTTATATGAGAAGTTTTGGGACGTTTTAATGATAAGTTTATATAAGTTTTAAAATATTGATTTTAGATAATAATATTCATATTTATAAAATATCTATCTCTATCAAACTGATTCCAAGTGCTTCATCGATTTCTTATCTATCAGCTTGTCCGTCGAATTCGGGTCCATCTAGCTTTGCTTTGGAATTCGTTCTTGGATTCAAAACTCATTCCATCCCCGTTCATTTCTCTAGCCTCGAAAGGTGAGCAATCACTCACGATTAATGTTCTTTTATCTACTAAATTTGATTTCAATTGAAACGACAATTGAAATATGCTGCTGTTAGTTAATTACACGGTTATATATGCTATTGTCTGTATTAGTTCACCTGTGACATCTGACACCATTATCGGTTAATTATTTATGCGATGATAATACAGTTTGACTGATAATTGTTTGATTGTTGATGTTTATATTGGACGTTAAATTGCTAATGTTAAAATGATAAATAGTATACAATTGAACTTGATATAGGATAGTTAAATGTTAAATTTGATTAAATGACATTTGTATAATATGACCCCTTTAACTGTTAAATTTATTGACACGTAGGATTTGTTTAATTACATCTTGAACCACTGAATGTATGTTGTTAAATTGATGATGTATGAAATTGTAAATAGATGACAAGTGAAAACCGTAATGTAGTAATCTTTAATCTACATGAAATGATAGTGTAGATTCTAGAAATAATTATATTAATTCGTACAAATAACAATGCGAATTAATATGGTTATTTCGGGATTATTTGAATTGATTATTGGATTGTTATTGTTTGTCGTTATTGCTTGTTTATTTACTTTGACACCATCCCAGTTATCACACTGCAAGTTCCCTTTGTTATGCTTTGATTTTGAATTGAATTGGAATCGGGTTGAAATGATAAATACCCAAAATTGAATTTTGACCTAGGATAGAAAATTAAATAAAACCAGATTGGTCAATAATTTGATTAAAAAATAAAACGAAGATTTTATTTGAATAAATAATATAGTTTTGAAATGAAGTTGAAATTTGAATTTTATTGAAAGGAAAATGTTAATAGTTAAAAATATGAAACAAAATATTAACAATGTAATTGATGAAAGAACGATGTTTAATTTGAGAAATGATTGAATTAAGTTTGAAATGATTAAATAATTAAGTTGAAATTATAATTAAGTTTGAAATTATTAAACTTTGAAATTATTTAATAATTAAGTTTTGAATTATTTAATAATTAAATAAGATTGAATTATTTAATGATTAAATTAAATTGAATTTTTGAATAAGTGAATTTTACTTCGTAATAATTGAAATTGAGTTTCTTTATTAATTAAGTTTTGGAAAATTATTTAAGTAAGTAAATAAGTGAGATTGAATTTTCTTTAACAAGAAATGAAAATGTGATATTTTTGGAATTAAAGTAAGACTTGTAATTGAAAGAATTGATTTGATGAATTTAGTTTAATTCAAATTGTAAGTTTTGATTTAATGAAGTTGAACTTAAGAAATAACGGATTTAATGAATTGGAAATTTAGTAGAAATTGTTTTGAATGATAAAGTAACTTAACGAATATTGAATGGAATCGATAAATGAGTTTAAATTGATTTGAATGTTAAATAAAATTAATTTAAATGTTTTCGAAATGAAACTGTCACGACCCAAAATTCTTCATTCGAAAATGGACATCAAATACTTCACTTGTATTCGACTGCCAAAATTCAAACGTCAAATTTCAGTTCGGATGGAGCTTATAACAACAAATAGATGAATATAAAACAGCGGAACAGAATCAATATCATAAATATCATCACAGATACAACATCGATATATATAATCCATACTACATCAGAGTATTTAATACAGATACTACAACTCCAGATACAACATCATGATAATACAACAGTAATCATATATCCAAAAGTCTCCAGATGAAAGAAGTGATAACGAACTCTCTAAAGCTAAACACCTGAGATCTCCAAAAAGCTCCTAAGAATATCTCCAAGATAAGAGCTCCAAAATACAGCTAACTCCAAAATACGGAAAACCTGCTACTAGGCTGCCCGTGTGGAAATAATGGGCACCCAGAGTTTAGGAAAGAAAACAATAAACTCCGGATCAGTCATGGGACTGGTATGAGTAAACAAACAGTTTATCTTTTAAAAACGGACAACAAAAGAATTTAAAGTAAATTCGCAATGCTTTTGGAAAATGAAACTACCATAAGACCTCCCACCACACACACAATGCAAACGCAGAATTGGAGGAGATTTCTTCTTATGATAGTTAAATATGCTTGGTACGGAGAAAATTTCTTTGATATTATTACTAGTGCATAGTGTAGAAACATTTCGAAAGTAGAGTATTAATCTTAGCCAACATACGACCAGTATCGTATGCCTACTATAGCTACCATCTAAACAGTGGTGACCACCGTACGTAAATGGCAGGTTCTACAACTAAAACCGTACAGAGTTTCGTATTGGGAATTTGATTTCCAACAAATGGTCAGGCCAAGGAACTTCCCATTGCCACATGGAAACGCCTCTGGAAGGACGTCCCGAGAACCTAACCGGATCTCTGCCAACACAAGGCCGGGTTACCTCTGCAAAAATAGGTAACTACTGACACGAGTATGCCATCTCCCGGTTGTAACCAACCTTTAACCGGGGCCCCGAGCAACAAATCACAAAGATAATAAATGTATATCTGCGATATCCACATAAGTAAAGTATCTGGGCTCCATACCATGATACCACTTCTATCCAGAAGGAAATGAACATACACTAAGGGGCGCTACTCCCTATAACCTTGCTGCATCTTTCCTGTTTTGACCATTCCGGAGTGTGAGGCTCGACGAAGTCTCGTCCACAAAGCTACGCTTTTTCAAAAAGCCATGCTTTGGGTCAACAGATGATCAACCTATGATCACAAAGATAAATGATCAAACAAATGATCATATCACAAATGATCAAACACTGATCATCACACAGCAACACTCAGCATGTCACATTACCAAATTGGGATATATCGCTGATAAATTTCAACTACATAACCTCTGAGCTCGTACGTCTCAGAGAAGGGTGTTAAGCTAAGAGAATAAATTCTCCGCCACCAACAGAAATGTATTTGAAAGAAATCGGCTTTATATCTCAAAGTGTAATGTCGGACATGTATCCATACAAGTCTGTTCCGGGTTCGAACAGAACCGAAGGCACTTCCAAAGAAGTCCTTGCAATCCGGATAATTTTCTAATCACGTCCGGACTTCCCGTCACAAAAGAGTAATATAAATCTCTATACCGGAGCAACTCGGTGCAGAGACATTCGACAGGTTGTCCTTTCATTTTTGAAAATATCCGGTCTTCAACACCGGTCTTCAAATGCCATCCATATACGACGTATCACTATTCGGAATGGGTAACCCGAATAGTGAGCGTTAATTTCAAAAACATGTGGATATGTTGTTCACAACAATTCATAGATTCGATGTGGGTTTCGGACAACAAACTGAAATCCGATCCCCTGTCGCATCGAGGTTTAAATGCCGTTTTACGGCAAACAGGGTTTTTCACATCAATACAGAACAAAATCACAGACCACAGTACACTACAAAACAATCACGGTATTATAACAACGATATCAATCCAAATCAGCATATTTGATGATGGTCCGTCATAGTTGATTCAAGTAATTGTGATTAAACTGAATTAACCACGTAAATATCTTTACTAATCATTTTTAAAATAAATGTTTAATTTTACTTAATTATTCTCATTTAATTTATCACTTCTTAATTTATTGTCTTAATGGATCAATTAATCTCAATTTATTGACTAATTTAAATCTTGATTACTGTTATCTATTAATTACTCCTTAATTTCTTAATAATAAATTAAAACTTAATTAACTTATTTACGAAAATTCATAAGTCTCAATATTACGTAATAATTTAAGTAATCACTTAAAATACATTCCATTTTAATTTCTCTTTAGATTTCATTATTTAATGTAAGTGATTTTATAAAAAGATATATCAAGGACTAAATAAGTTAAAAATTTAATTACTTCATAAAAAATCATTTTTCCTAAATACCAGATTTAAATTAGGACTTTGATCACATCGCCTTTTAAAACCATGTTTTTACAAGTGTTTAAAATTCGAAAAAAATTTCACAATAGAACTGTTTAATTCCCAGGCCCGAGACTTGCTTCGAGTCACGCGCGAGGGAAATTGGCCTTTTCTTCGGGTTTCTTAGAAATTCAACCCGAGCATCATACTTTCCAAAATTTTGTCTAAGTTTTTAAATGACCTTATGTATAGCTAAAACCACTCGACTCAGCTTCGAGTTTTCCTTTCGAATTCTCGGGTATAGCTTCGAGTCTTCCCTCGTCTTCCCCAACCCATCCCACTGACACGCGAATCACTTCGTGCACGTGTACACCACCGCGCCTCCGCTCCAGTGGTGATCGCGACCTCCAGTAAGTCGCCTACCATCCCCAAAATCGATTCGAACACCCGCAAACTTGAGTTGACCTCGAGAACGAAATCGCGCTATTTCAATCCATTGAACCCATCACTACACCATCGGAAATCGATCTCGTACCACCTCCTCTGGCCATCAGTGGCCATAAAATTTTGACTGGAGCTTCGTCTCGACCTAACGCCGCTATCCCCACCGGAGTCTCAAAGTCCGATGGCCCCTAGACGGAGCAGCGACCACGTTTTCAGACCGTATACTTTTCGAGCTTAAACCCTACTTCCATCTCGTATTCAAATTTTACGCATTGAAGATTTTCTTTAATAATTTTCTCGAAGTCTCTGATGTTCAAGCTTGCTACAAACCAGATTTTAGCATTTAAAATTTAATTGATCACCGGGAATTAGAGAAAACGTGATTTGTGTTCAAACCCAAACTGCTCTGTAAAAACCAAAGTAAACTTCTTCGTTTTTGTTTCAAAAATCATGGTTTACCGTAAGGATTTATGCTATCAACTTGAATTAGCCTTTTACAATACTTGAGTTTGTCACATTCTCCCTTGATTTCCTGTAAAACAGTATTGCAGTAGTACTTTTCTTTTCAAAAATGGTTCAAACAACTTTTAAAAATCTTAATCTAGGTTTAAACCTCTTGTTTGATAAAAAGTTTGAAGCTTAACAATTTTCTGGTGGGGAAAATTTTAGTTTGAAAGCAAAGATACACTCTGTATCCATTTTGCAGAGAAGCATAATACCCAGAACAACCAGTATATCAACACAGCATTATACTCAAACATAAAACATATACAAAACATGCTATCAGTGAATTACTTATACAATTTATCCTAAACTTAAAGCTTTGAAAATTTATGTTTACTCACCTTAGAAATATTTGGAAACGGAAGAATTTCTTGTTTGAAAAAAAAACAGTTTGATCTTCCTCTTTTCTTCTTTTCTGTTTTGCTTGTATAACTGAGCTTGCTTTTGTTTCTTCAGTGATTTGTTTTCAATTTTGAAATGAAGTGATGTTTCTTTATTGTTTACTTTCAGGCTTTTCTAAGTGGTTTGAACGAAAACCAACTAAGGCAAATCTCAGGTGTATATAAAAAGGTGGGCAGGTTTTAAGTGAAGTACTGATATCCTTGTATTGTATAATTTTATAGGCTTGTACTTGGTAGTGATGGGTAGGCTTGAAAACATTAAATGCAAGTATGGATTTACACCTTGCATTAAATGAAAGCATGCTATTCGATTTGCTTTGTACACTTCAGCACATGTTATTAAGTTGAAATATCTTGTGTAGGCTGCCTTGGTTTCATTTTTATATTGAGGCTTATATACTTTATTTTGGTAACTTTGTTTTCTTTGTTGTTTTATCTTTTATATTTTGTTTAACTTGTTTTTCTTATGTCTTCATACTTGCTCACAGCACTTTGCTCAATTTGGTAAATGTTTGTTTTTATTTTACTTTGTTACTTTGTTGTTTACAATTTTGCTTGTTTTTTAGTTGTTTACTTTAATACTATGTAGTTTAATTACAATATTTGATTTGGTTCTAATTTAGAGGTTTTAAAATTTTAAATTTGTACATATTTTATTTTGTTATTTTAAACAATGTCTTGTTGATAAATGATTCTTTCCTTTATTTATTTATTCTTAACTATATTTTTATTTTTTTCGGAATTTCACAATTAAATTTTTAAAAGTTCAAACGATTTAACTGATTTAAATTTGACAAAATCCCGGGATGTTACAATATCCCCTACTTAAGAAAATTTCGTCCTCGAAATTGAAAGAAAGAAAAACGTAAACGAAGAATATACGAATTCGAAATAAGGAAATGACTTACAGTTTAAGTCGAGATGTCTATTCTGTAGTTGGGATATGATTTCTTCATATTATCTTCAGTCTCCCAAGTACAGTCCTTTGGATTGCCACTCCATTGAACTTTGACTAGCTTCACAACTTTGTTTCGCAATCGCTTCTCCTCACGATCAACAATTTTTATCGGTTCCCTCTGTACTGCCAAATTAGGAGTGATTTCTAGATCCTGCTGAGCAGCTTCCTCAATAATATCATCTGGGTCGTGCACATACTTCCGAAGATTAGAAATGTGAAACACATTATGGACGCCAGACAACCAGTCGGGTAGCTGGACTCGATATGCTAGAGGACCAATCCTTTCCAGAATAGGAAAAGGACCAATATAACGCGGTGCTAGCTTTCCAGTTTTCCCGAATCTCAATACACCCCTCATCGGAGATACTTTCAGAAATACAGAATCTCCAACTTGAAATTCCAAAAATCTTCTTCGGCGGTCATAATAACTCTTATGACGGCTTTGGGCAGTTAATAATTTCTTGCGAATAAAGTCAACCTTCTCAGTGGCTTCTTTGATCATATCCGGTCCTAAGACGAGTCTGTCACCTGATTCAATCCAACATACGGGTGATCGACACGGACGACCATATAAAGCTTCGAAAGGAGCCATTTCTAGACTGGCCTGATAGCTGTTATTATATGAGAATTCAACCAGATGTAAATGGTCCTCCCATGAACCACCAAAATCATGAACACAAGAACGCAATAGGTCTTCTAGAATTCGGTTGACCCTTTCAGTCTGTCCATCTGTTTGCGGGTGATAAGCAGTACTGAAATTTAATTTCGTTCCCAAAGCATCCTGAAATGCCTCCCAAAATCTACTAGTGAAGATCGGGTCACGATCACTCACTATACTACTGGGAATACCATGGAGGCGAACAATTTCTTTTACGTATATACCTGCTAAGCTTTCTGCAGTCCGAGTGGATTTCACTGGAATAAAGTGAGCAGTTTTGGTTAAACGATCCACTATAACCCAAATCGCTTCATTTCCCTTCTTGGTTCGTGGCAATCCGTCGATGAAATCCATCGATACCTGATCCCACTTCCATTTCGGTACTTCCAAAGGTTGAAGTAAACCGGCCACTTTCCTTTGATCGCTTTTGATTTGCTGACAAGTAGCACAACGACTTACATATATCGATATGTCTCTCTTCATCGTCTTCCACCAGAATGTTCTTTTAATGTCTCGATACATTTTATTAATTCCTGGATGGATACTGAATTTGGACTTGTGGCATTCGTCCAATACTTCACGCTTTAAATCTGGGATATCTGGCACACAAAGCCTGCCTTTCAGCCTTATATCCCCTTTATCATCAATTTCAAAACTAGAATCTCCACTACCTTCTATCCTTCTTCGAATTTCACGAAGAAACTTGTCTTCTGTCTGCCGTCTTGCAATTCTTTTGAGAAGAGTAGGAGTAATAACAAGATGAGCAAGAAGAGCGTGCTTTCTACTTAAAGCATCGGCAACTACATTGGCTTTTCCCGGAGTGTAAAGAATATCCAAGTCATAGGATGCCAGAAATTCCAACCAACGTTGTTGTCGCAAATTCAGATCCTTCTGGGTGAAAAGATATTTCAAGGATTTATGGTCGGTGAATAATTCGAATTTTTCACCTAAAACAAGAAGAGTTTATTAAGTATATTTATTTAGTTAATTTCGTAAATTGTTAAGAAAGCTGAAAAGATTCTTACCCAGAAGATAGTGTCGCCAGATTTTTAAAGCAAAAACAATAGCCAAAAGCTCCAAATCATGTGTCGGGTAGTTCTTCTCATGCGGACGTAATTGTCTACTCGCGTAGGCAACTACCTTTCCATTTTGCATTAATACTGCACCTACCCCGTCACCACACGCATCAGTATAGACAGATAAGCCTTGGTTCCCATTAATAATAACGAGAACAGGAGCAGTAGTCAATCTCTTTTTCAATTCCTGGAAAACTTCATCACATCTTGAAGTCCAATCGAATTTAGCATTCTTCATTGTCAGCTTAGTCAATGGGCTAGCCAACTTAGAAAAATCCTGTACAAACTTTCTATAATATCCCGCTAAACCGAGAAAACTTCGAACTTCTCTAGGAGTAGTGGGTTGCTTCCAGTCCATAATTGCAGAAATCTTGCTTGGATCAACAGAAATTCCTTCTTCATTAATAATATGACCGAGAAATTTGACCTCTTTGACCCAAAAGTGACACTTAGAAAATTTAGCGAATAAGACATTCGTCTTCAATATTTCCAAAACGATTCTGAGATGTTCAGAATGCTCCTCTTCAGTTTTGGAGAAAATTAAGATATCATCAATAAATACAAGGACAAATTTGTTCAACACTTCTCGAAATACTCGGGTCATTAAATCCACGAAGTACGCAGGAGCGTTGGTCAGTCCGAAAGGCATAACTAACCACTCGTAGAACATGTCTGGACCTCTAAAAGCAGTAAAATGAACACAATCCTCAGCTATTCGCAGTTGATGGAATCCTTGAGCTAGATCCATCTTAGAAAAGAATCGAGCGCCATGAAGTTGATCAAATAGATCGTCAATTCTAGGTAAAGGGAATTTGTTCTTGAGAGTTTGTTTATTAAGATCACGGTAATCTACACACAATCTCAAAGATCCGTCTGATTTAGCTACAAATACGACGGCCGAACCCCATTCGGAAACACTAGGGCGAATCAATCCTTTCTTCAGCAAATCTCGAGTTTGATTGACTAATTCAATTTTCTCCTTTGGTGCCATCCTGCGACTTGCGTGAACAACAGGACGAGCATTGGGTATTAAGTCAATTCGGAATGCTATTTCTCTGTGCGGAGGTAAGGAATTTACTTCTTCAAATACGTCGGAAAATTCCCGAACAACAGGTATAGACAGCAAAGTGGGTTCAGGATATCCCAAAGTATACATCAATCCATCTCTTCTTGGACTCGGATTCTCACAAGAGATTTCAATAAAATTTCCAAGGTTCGTTTTGACCAAAGCGGTCCGATCATTACACTCCAATATAGCTTCGTATTTCGATAACCAATTCATTCCGAGTATGATTTCAAATTCATTAAATTCGAGGATATAAAGGTTGATAGGAAATCGATAACTATCATATGAAATAGGAACTTTCTTGCAATATAAACAAAGATTTGCGGGACCTCCAACCGGATTTTTCACGCAAATAGGATCGACAGAAAATCTAGCTTTAAGTCCTAATTCTTTTACGGTTTGTTGGGAGATAAAACTATGTGAAGCTCCCGAGTCAAATAAAACTCTAACAGTTCTACCATTAATAGTAAGGTTACCTTCCAGAACACCTTTTCCTTTATCAGCTTTCGAAGTGGAAGGATCTTTCTTTATCGCGTAAACATTTGCCACCTGTGCTTGCTTCATCATTGGGCAGTTTTTGATAACATGTCCCTCTCCCTGACAGGCGTAACATTTCCTGGGCTTATATTGCTCATTCTTCACCGGTTGTTCCTTGTTAACTTGCTTCTTTGGTTTTGTGCAGCTGTTTGAATAATGGCCCTTCTCATTGCAATTGTAACAAGTTATGTTGCTAGCCGAATTTCCTTGATTGCTCTTTTTATCATTGCCTTGCTGTGGCTTCTTGCCCCCAAACTTTCTTTTCTTCCAGTTCTGATTATTTGAATTTCCTCCTTCCTTTGGAATCTCCTGCATATCCAATGTAGCATATCTGTATCCCATATCAATAAGATCTGAAAAAGATTCCTTGACGTGCGCTGTCATTCTTTCGTGATATTTCTGGTTCATTCCCCGGATAAACCTTTCATTCTTCTTAAGAGGTGTGCTTAACAATTCTGGACCAAAACGGGATAGTTCGTTGAACTTGTTTAAGTATTCTTCAAATGTCAGGCTTCCTTGCTTTAAATCCAAAAATTCTTGATACATTCTAGAAATTCCCGCCGAAGGCATATAACGCTTTTCGAACACCTCCTTAAAACGATCCCAAGAAAACTCTTCCTCGGATTCATCAACAATGACTGTTTCCCACCAGGCTGAAGCTTCCTCTTGGAGTTGCCAAGAAGCTATAAGTCTTTTCTGCTCGTCTTGCAGCTTAAGCCCTTTAAAAATTTTCTCACATAATCTGACCCAAGCTTGAGCCTCAATAATTGACTCTTTGCCAGTGAATGGTTTGCCACCCAGCCTTTCGAATTTCTTATTCAAATCAGCCAGATCCGGCTGCTGCTGGTTATCCATTGCTGCGACTACTGCTGGAGGACCTTGGTTTTGTGCTGGGGCATTTACTTGACCCCTTGGTCTTCCTCTGCGTCCGCTCATTCTTACTTATCTGAAATTAGTAAGAAAATTGATTTAGATATACGGACGAATATCTTAAGGAATATCAGCAGTAAAAGAAATAGACTAACAAATTTTTTTGAGTTACAGTCTTGGTTATACTCATTCTAGGGTATACTTCACCCTATCTCTAATGAGCCATCTAATGTGTTATACTCCATAGCTTAAGTTCTTACTCAACCAAAAGCTCTGATACCAATTTGTCACGACCCAAAATTCTTCATTCGAAAATGGACATCAAATACTTCACTTGTATTCGACTGCCAAAATTCAAACGTCAAATTTCAGTTCGGATGGAGCTTATAACAACAAATAGATGAATATAAAACAGCGGAACAGAATCAATATCATAAATATCATCACAGATACAACATCGATATATATAATCCATACTACATCAGAGTATTTAATACAGATACTACAACTCCAGATACAACATCATGATAATACAACAGTAATCATATATCCAAAAGTCTCCAGATGAAAGAAGTGATAACGAACTCTCTAAAGCTAAACACCTGAGATCTCCAAAAAGCTCCTAAGAATATCTCCAAGATAAGAGCTCCAAAATACAGCTAACTCCAAAATACGGAAAACCTGCTACTAGGCTGCCCGTGTGGAAATAATGGGCACCCAGAGTTTAGGAAAGAAAACAATAAACTCCGGATCAGTCATGGGACTGGTATGAGTAAACAAACAGTTTATCTTTTAAAAACGGACAACAAAAGAATTTAAAGTAAATTCGCAATGCTTTTGGAAAATGAAACTACCATAAGACCTCCCACCACACACACAATGCAAACGCAGAATTGGAGGAGATTTCTTCTTATGATAGTTAAATATGCTTGGTACGGAGAAAATTTCTTTGATATTATTACTAGTGCATAGTGTAGAAACATTTCGAAAGTAGAGTATTAATCTTAGCCAACATACGACCAGTATCGTATGCCTACTATAGCTACCATCTAAACAGTGGTGACCACCGTACGTAAATGGCAGGTTCTACAACTAAAACCGTACAGAGTTTCGTATTGGGAATTGGATTTCCAACAAATGGTCAGGCCAAGGAACTTCCCATTGCCACATGGAAACGCCTCTGGAAGGACGTCCCGAGAACCTAACCGGATCTCTGCCAACACAAGGCCGGGTTACCTCTGCAAAAATAGGTAACTACTGACACGAGTATGCCATCTCCCGGTTGTAACCAACCTTTAACCGGGGCCCAGAGCAACAAATCACAAAGATAATAAATGTATATCTGCGATATCCACATAAGTAAAGTATCTGGGCTCCATACCATGATACCACTTCTATCCAGAAGGAAATGAACATACACTAAGGGGCGCTACTCCCTATAACCTTGCTGCATCTTTCCTGTTTTGACCATTCCGGGGTGTGAGGCTCGACGAAGTCTCGTCCACAAAGCTACGCTTTTTCAAAAAGCCATGCTTTGGGTCAACAGATGATCAACCTATGATCACAAAGATAAATGATCAAACAAATGATCATATCACAAATGATCAAACACTGATCATCACACAGCAACACTCAGCATGTCACATTACCAAATTGGGATATATCGCTGATAAATTTCAACTACATAACCTCTGAGCTCGTACGTCTCAGAGAAGGGTGTTAAGCTAAGAGAATAAATTCTCCGCCACCAACAGAAATGTATTTGAAAGAAATCGGCTTTATATCTCAAAGTGTAATGTCGGACATGTATCCATACAAGTCTGTTCCGGGTTCGAACAGAACCGAAGGCACTTCCAAAGAAGTCCTTGCAATCCGGATAATTTTCTAATCACGTCCGGACTTCCCGTCACAAAAGAGTAATATAAATCTCTATACCGGAGCAACTCGGTGCAGAGACATTCGACAGGTTGTCCTTTCATTTTTGAAAATATCCGGTCTTCAACACCGGTCTTCAAATGCCGTCCATATACGACGTATCACTATTCGGAATGGGTAACCCGAATAGTGAGCGTTAATTTCAAAAACATGTGGATATGTTGTTCACAACAATTCATAGATTCGATGTGGGTTTCGGACAACAAACTGAAATCCGATCCCCTGTCGCATCGAGGTTTAAATGCCGTTTTACGGCAAACAGGGTTTTTCACATCAATACAGAACAAAATCACAGACCACAGTACACTACAAAACAATCACGGTATTATAACAACGATATCAATCCAAATCAGCATATTTGATGATGGTCCGTCATAGTTGATTCAAGTAATTGTGATTAAACTGAATTAACCACGTAAATATCTTTACTAATCATTTTTAAAATAAATGTTTAATTTTACTTAATTATTCTCATTTAATTTATCACTTCTTAATTTATTGTCTTAATGGATCAATTAATCTCAATTTATTGACTAATTTAAATCTTGATTACTGTTATCTATTAATTACTCCTTAATTTCTTAATAATAAATTAAAACTTAATTAACTTATTTACGAAAATTCATAAGTCTCAATATTACGTAATAATTTAAGTAATCACTTAAAATACATTCCATTTTAATTTCTCTTTAGATTTCATTATTTAATGTAAGTGATTTTATAAAAAGATATATCAAGGACTAAATAAGTTAAAAATTTAATTACTTCATAAAAAATCATTTTTCCTAAATACCAGATTTAAATTAGGACTTTGATCACATCGCCTTTTAAAACCATGTTTTTACAAGTGTTTAAAATTCGAAAAAAATTTCACAATAGAACTGTTTAATTCCCAGGCCCGAGACTTGCTTCGAGTCACGCGCGAGGGAAATTGGCCTTTTCTTCGGGTTTCTTAGAAATTCAACCCGAGCATCATACTTTCCAAAATTTTGTCTAAGTTTTTAAATGACCTTATGTATAGCTAAAACCACTCGACTCAGCTTCGAGTTTTCCTTTCGAATTCTCGGGTATAGCTTCGAGTCTTCCCTCGTCTTCCCCAACCCATCCCACTGACACGCGAATCACTTCGTGCACGTGTACACCACCGCGCCTCCGCTCCAGTGGCGATCGCGACCTCCAGTAAGTCGCCTACCATCCCCAAAATCGATTCGAACACCCGCAAACTTGAGTTGACCTCGAGAACGAAATCGCGCTATTTCAATCCATTGAACCCATCACTACACCATCGGAAATCGATCTCGTACCACCTCCTCTGGCCATCAGTGGCCATAAAATTTTGACTGGAGCTTCGTCTCGACCTAACGCCGCTATCCCCACCGGAGTCTCAAAGTCCGATGGCCCCTAGACGGAGCAGCGACCACGTTTTCAGACCGTATACTTTTCGAGCTTAAACCCTACTTCCATCTCGTATTCAAATTTTACGCATTGAAGATTTTCTTTAATAATTTTCTCGAAGTCTCTGATGTTCAAGCTTGCTACAAACCAGATTTTAGCATTTAAAATTTAATTGATCACCGGGAATTAGAGAAAACGTGATTTGTGTTCAAACCCAAACTGCTCTGTAAAAACCAAAGTAAACTTCTTCGTTTTTGTTTCAAAAATCATGGTTTACCGTAAGGATTTATGCTATCAACTTGAATTAGCCTTTTACAATACTTGAGTTTGTCACATTCTCCCTTGATTTCCTGTAAAACAGTATTGCAGTAGTACTTTTCTTTTCAAAAATGGTTCAAACAACTTTTAAAAATCTTAATCTAGGTTTAAACCTCTTGTTTGATAAAAAGTTTGAAGCTTAACAATTTTCTGGTGGGGAAAATTTTAGTTTGAAAGCAAAGATACACTCTGTATCCATTTTGCAGAGAAGCATAATACCCAGAACAACCAGTATATCAACACAGCATTATACTCAAACATAAAACATATACAAAACATGCTATCAGTGAATTACTTATACAATTTATCCTAAACTTAAAGCTTTGAAAATTTATGTTTACTCACCTTAGAAATATTTGGAAACAGAAGAATTTCTTGTTTGAAAAAAAAACAGTTTGATCTTCCTCTTTTCTTCTTTTCTGTTTTGCTTGTATAACTGAGCTTGCTTTTGTTTCTTCAGTGATTTGTTTTCAATTTTGAAATGAAGTGATGTTTCTTTATTGTTTACTTTCAGGCTTTTCTAAGTGGTTTGAACGAAAACCAACTAAGGCAAATCTCAGGTGTATATAAAAAGGTGGGCAGGTTTTAAGTGAAGTACTGATATCCTTGTATTGTATAATTTTATAGGCTTGTACTTGGTAGTGATGGGTAGGCTTGAAAACATTAAATGCAAGTATGGATTTACACCTTGCATTAAATGAAAGCATGCTATTCGATTTGCTTTGTACACTTCAGCACATGTTATTAAGTTGAAATATCTTGTGTAGGCTGCCTTGGTTTCATTTTTATATTGAGGCTTATATACTTTATTTTGGTAACTTTGTTTTCTTTGTTGTTTTATCTTTTATATTTTGTTTAACTTGTTTTTCTTATGTCTTCATACTTGCTCACGGCACTTTGCTCAATTTGGTAAATGTTTGTTTTTATTTTACTTTGTTACTTTGTTGTTTACAATTTTGCTTGTTTTTTAGTTGTTTACTTTAATACTATGTAGTTTAATTACAATATTTGATTTAGTTCTAATTTAGAGGTTTTAAAATTTTAAATTTGTACATATTTTATTTTGTTATTTTAAACAATGTCTTGTTGATAAATGATTCTTTCCTTTATTTATTTATTCTTAACTATATTTTTATTTTTTTCGGAATTTCACAATTAAATTTTTAAAAGTTCAAACGATTTAACTGATTTAAATTTGACAAAATCCCAGGATGTTACAGAAACTTATATTCGAACTTGAGTCAATATTTGAATTGTTTTAAATAGAAATTGAAATTGAATTATAAGATTTTGAAATGGTAATTTGGAAGTTTTGAAACGTAAATTTATGGAAATGGTTTTGAAAGACAAATGAAATGTTGATTTACGAGTTGAAATTGAAATTGAAATTGATTTGGTTTTGAAATAAATAAACGACCAATCGGTGAAATAATTACGGAAGTTATTAAAGAGACCGGAATTCGGTTATGGATATACTCTCTATCTAAACCGAAAACCACTTTAATAACTATACGCGGAGTGATGATCCAGAATGAAGTGGTTGGAATGATGTACGTGATGATTGAAGAAAGAGAACGATAATGGATAGCCTTGACACTTGTGTCAAATTTGAAATGACTAAAACAGGAGCTGTGCCGGGCCAATGGAGGATTAGCTACCTCAAGTGGACACACTTCTTCGAACTACTTATACTTGTTGTCGATTGGTGCACCCTTGATTTTGGGAGTGTTGTTTCACGGTGTTGCGGGCGCTGCGGCGTTGCGTTCTCACCAGTCCGGATCAGGCGAACGGTAGTATCACTACCTTGGGTATTGCCTTATGTGCCTTGTCATACTTGTATTCCATTTATTCGCGACCACTACGATCTTGATTTGTACCTTTAGTATATGGATTGCCCTCTGGTGACTTCCGGTTTTGGGGAAACTACGGTCTTGTATATGCTTTTGGGAATAAAAATGTGTTAAGGGTGGAATGGGCCATGACTTAACGCTATTTTGATATCTTTATATTACTGATAGACATTATCTACCTATCGTACATTACTACCTAGTAGATAGTTTAACGGATCCTTGAAGGATGGTTATTCCAAACATCCTTTGAGTTACTTGTATTTCAATTGCTATTTCACTTGAGTTGGATTTATTAATATAAGAATGTTAATCCTGACTCGAGTGTTTTGCTTTACGCTCGAGTCAGACTGAGTGTACCAGTATTCGAGACTCACCTTTGAAGTTGGAGCTTGCTTGAAGATCCAGTCATCTATTCTGCTTCCAGTATTCGATGATTCCAGTGATGTATTCTGATTTGTATCTGATGTATCGTATTACTCTTCCGTTGTATTTGTTCTAACTCTGATGTAACTTATACATTTATATAGTAGCTTCATGAACTACTATCTCTTTTATTTCCGCTGCAAATTATTACTCTGTGTCTGTGATCTGTGATTATATTTATTTACTGTATATGTTCAATTTTGCCAAATTTAAATTAACAACGCGGTATTTTGAGCAATTCAACGCCGGCATGAGTGTCTACCTATACACTTAAAATGGATGCGAATGGTCCAAAATGGCGGGTTGTTACAATATATATTGAAATCAAAATATATATATATATATATATATCAAAATCATTATTTCTTAACCCATCAACTAAAATCAAAATATCTATACATATTTTTTCTTTGAAATCAATAATTTTTTTTTGAAAACTCAAACTTATGTTTATTCATATATATGAATTGATATATAAGCCTACACAGACTCACATATAATAAAATCAAACATATATACATATTATATTTGTAAATCAATATATATATATATATACTTGTTTAAAAATGCCAGATACTTATATTTTATATATTATTTATTGCAAATATCAACATAACATACCATATATATCTTAAAGTAAAACTAACATACCATATGCAGACAGAACAAATACCTGCGTAGACAATATACTCCCAACCAACATATAATATAACTAATGTATTATAAAACTAATATAAACTTATACTCATATATATACTTATACAGCTTTAAACAAACGTTGACATACCCATAATGTAAACTTACTTTGTTAAAATATATTTACAACTCACGCAGAATACATACACCTATGTAAACTCATATACTTGTATATATAACCAAATATATAAACATATATATATTTATAAACTTACATAACTGTTCAAATTTTAAATCAAAATTTATCATAGAACCAATACAAACCTTATAACTCACATATATATATATGTTATATATAAACTAATATTCATAAAATCTCTACTAATACAGAGTAAGAACTTCAACATAAATAAAAATAACCTTTTATGTAACTTACTTTATAGAATATATTTACTTAACAGATCATTGCATAACTAACATTTATTTAAAATAAGTATATACATATTATATATATAAACATTTAAATAAAACGATACATAAAACATACATATATTATAATACGATATGCATACCCTTTATATATAAATATGGATGACGAGGGAAGGAAGGCACGACCGTATTGAGGAGGGGAAGGATCGGCATGGAGTTCAAGGCGCTGGAAGGAGCAGAGTTGTAGACTTTTTAAGTAACAACACATAAATTTATATATTATGTTGTATTTTTTCCTTTTTGAGAAAGAAGGATCAGATCATTGCCGAAATAAAATTATCAAAAACATGAGCAGGTTCCAATGGCACTTGAAATATAATACTTTCTTTCAAAGGTATGACAGAGCATGAGGGAATCAAATAATAATACATTAAAGTGCAATCCAAAAGACAATGGAACGAAACCATCAAAATAATAATTATCATAGGGGATAGTGACAGTCATAATTAAATTCTGGGAACATCAATGGCTAGCTGATGGCTATAGATTGACACGGTAGAAAATGAAAAGACAAAGGAATTCCAAAAGGAAAAATACGGAACCGATACGACGAACCGTTTTTCAGATTTCGCCTTGTACTGGATACCAAAATTGACAATTGAATATACTGCAGAGATCAGCACGATGAGACGATCAAAACGGTATACTGATATCAATGATACGACCATCCTATCAAAAGTCGATAATCAGTATCGAAAATGCTGCTAAAACGCCGAAATTAAGATAAACGGAGCAATAGCAGTCCAAATTTGATGAAACGAAATATGACGTCTCACTCAGAAGATGATTTACAAATTTATTATATAAAAATATTCCAGTTTGGAAAACATTTTATTATCAAATGATATTAACTGATTTAAATTTAAATAAAATTACACAATAAAATAAACTTTCATATTTTCTGATGGATATTTACCATGTGCTATGTTTATATAGACGTATACCAAATATCAAATTTTCATTTCCAAATTTAATCATTTAAAATTTCACAAAAATTCAGTTAATTACTTAAATAAAAGCATTAAAATTTATGGGTCGTTACACTCTCCCCCACTCAAAACTTTTCGTCCCCGAGAAGGAAGAAAGTAGGAGAATAGAAACAACCAGAAAGAAAAATAGATTTGATATACCAAATAAAACAATTAATTTAAAACCATATAAATTTCACTTATTTTTAAATTGGTTTATATTCAACTACTTGATTTTAATTCAAGGTATTTTCATTTTGTTGATTTAATTTCAATTTATAAATTCCTTCAAAACAAAATTTATTTTATATATCTTATTTATTTAATCCATTTATTTCACTTAAGTTAATTTCACTAAAATTCAATCTTAATTATTCCTAAATTCATATTTATCTACTCATTATCTTATTATTCTATTTATCTCTTTTAACATTTTCATAACCATAATTTAAGTGTATAAACATTTATTATAACCACTCAAGTTTATTTATAAATTCCTTTAACATCATTTTACATTGTAAATTATTCAATTACATATTCAACTTCTGAATGATTTAGGTAAGTTATATATATATTAGAGAGTAATTGAGTGTTATAGAAGTAAAATTTTCTAATTCAATTATTTCAAGTTTTAAATATTTATTCAAAATTTGGCTTCATTTATAATTGAAATCATCCTTTAACATAAAATTTAAGAACTAAATTTTCGATTAACTTCAAACAATTTAGATAGATATATATATATACACACTATATATATTAAATCAATAATCATATACCTATATATACATCAAGTCATACTTAAAAAATTCAAATCAAATTCATTTTTTCAAAAATGTAGCAAAGCTACTAAGATGGTCTCTCCACTCTGAAACTCGAAAATGAATGTCGATGATGCTGGTCATCACCGAAATTATTTTCCAGCGACAAAATAGGGGAGTACTGATTTAAAACTTTTAAAATTCTTTGGAAATGATTTCTATTTGAAAATACTTTATATATTATACATTCTAAAATTTTAAAACCAAAGTTTGGAATAACCGGAAATTAAATTCTCAAATTCTAAATTTAAATTCAATTCAATTTCCAAAACAGTTTCTAAACCATGTTTATAATTCCATTTAGTCAATGGTTTACAAAATCATAAATGAAAAATCAAATATTATCATTTTTGACAACCAATTCATTTAACTATTTAATTCTAGAAAATCTTATACTTAAATTTATACAATATAATCATACAAAAATTTATTTCATTTACCAAAATTTGAAAATAATATTGTGTCAATTTACTCTGTTCAAGTGTTTTGGAATTCCTATCGATAGTGTTGATCAGACGAATCGATCGAAAACCCAAATCAACCTTGACAACTCAAACAACACAATATATAAACATATTTATATTAATAACAAATACACTCCCTCACTCGATGATACAAGAATGAATTTCAAAGCAAGGATAGGGATTCAAATTCAAGGGGACCCAAATCAAATTGAATTCTAACTAGAAGATAAGCTTGAGATGAAAATAAGATGATTAAATAACAAATTTAAAGATGGATAGACTTATATAAATCGCAGGCAACCTTAACCGGGTCAACCGAGACTTCAAGAATAAGATCGATGCAGAATTCTAAGGTAAATCGGCAATCGATCGCAATAGATAGAATTCAGGCATAGCAAGAGATAGTCGCATCTAAATCGAGCATACGGAAATCTTCGGTAAGTCAATGCCTATTGTAAAGGAGTTTCACCCCGTTACAAATCATACAGTGGAGTTATGGGATGATCCGGAATCAAGAAAACATGAATAGTGAGAGACAAGGATGGATTTCAAAACGAATGGGGAGTTCCAAAATTCAAAGAAAAACAAAACCAAAGAAGAAAGACTCAAGTTAGTACGAAGGTGGTTATGTAATTAAAATTTACTTTATATGTTAAGTTTGCGTAAAACCAAAGCTCTGATACCAACTGTAACATCCCGATATTTTCAACCATTCGCATCCACACATGTCAGAATTGAATTGCTCAAAATATCAGATTGTTAATTTATATTTGGCAAAACTCAGCATATACAGTAAATAAATCAATCACAGAATCACAGACATAGAGTAATATAACAATAAGCAGCGGAAACAAAAGAATAGTAGTTCATGAAGCTACTATATATATATAACAAAGTTAAAACAAGATACAACAGAAGTCTCGAATACATAGAAGTTTCAGTACAATAGTCAAACAACAAAGTCTGAATATCACCGGAGTCAACTGAATAATTGGAAGCTAAATAGATATAGATGGATCTCCAAGCGAAGCTCCAACTCCAAAGGTGAGTCTCTAATGCTGTGACACTCAGTCTGACCCGAGCGTAAAGCAGAACACAAAACACTCGAGTCAGGATTAACATTCTCATATCAATAAATCCAACTCAAGTGAAATATCAACTGAAATACAAGTAACTCAAAGGATATTTGGGATAACCATCCTCTAAGGATTCATGGAACTATCTACTATGTAGTACAATACGCTATTATAATATGTCTATAGTAAAGTAAACTATTAAAATAGCGTTAAGGAGTTACCCATATCCCCATTAACACATTTTTTATACTCCCATAGTCTATACAGTACCGTAATCTCCGCCATACTGGGCGTCGTCAGAGGGCACTCCATAGGTATGGTACAAAACAAACTCGTAGTGGTATCGATAAGGTAGGTAACACGGCACAACTAGGAAATGCCAGGTTAGATATACCAATTACACTTCCGGGCTGGTGGTAACGCATAGCAGCAACTAACGCCCACCTCGAGCCACACTCCCAAATCAAAGGTGTGCACCAAATCAATCACAATGTAATAGAATGGTAATCGAAGAAGTGTGTCCGATCGGAGGAGCTACCTCACTTGGCCCGTCGATTGCTCCTGTTTTAGCCACCTTAAGCTAACACACGGGAGTCAGGTCCACGTATATACCTCGAATAGAACGTCATCAACCACCTACTTCATTCTGGAATCTCCACCACGTACACGGTTGTTAAAGTGGTTTTCGGTATTGGCAAAGAGTATGACAATAACCGATCCCGGTCTCTTTAACAACCAATCGTTATTATAACACCGTGGTCATTTCAAAATATCATACTTCGAAACCTAAAATATCATATCCATTTAAAAAACCATATCAATACGATATCATTTCTCACTTAAATAATATTCTTTTCCAAAATCATAGCACTTTCCAAAATTATAACTCTTTAGAAATTATAACACTTTGAAATTATAACACTTTGGAAATCATAACACTTTGAAATTATAAAACTTTCCTCTTAAATAGTTTAGATATTAACAATAGTATATATATTAAAATAGTCATAAATAAAATAGTTAATATAAGAAAATAATTTTTATATAAAATAGTTATAAATTAAATAGTTTGTATTAAAGTAATTAATATATTAAAAATAGTTTTATTTAAAATAGTTTATATTTAAAATAGTTTATATTAAAAATAGTTTATATTAAAATAAGTTATAAAGTAATATATATATATATATTTAAAATACTTTATATAATAAAATAGTTTTTCCTCAAAGTTCATAAATCGATTCAAATCAATTCAAATTCCAAAATTCAGTTTAGTTCATTCTCAATTCATCAATTTCAATTCAATTCAGTTTCTCAATAAACCATTTCAAATTATATCATTTTCAAATACAGATTTGAACCACAAAATATACCATTTCAATTTCAATATATTTCAAAGGTTTAAATATTCAACATTTCAAACTAAATTTGATAATTTCATTTATCTCTCAATTTAACTTCATTATTATCTAGTTTTGAAATATTCACTTAATAAATATTCAACATCAGTCCTCTCATGTCTGCCCCCGTAGTCCTCTCCCATAACCCATTAGTCAACTCAGTAGTACCTTCCCTTACCTCCTCTGACACCTCTGTCGAACCTCCACTTTCCACTGCTGTTCCTCCCCTTTCCACTGCAGTAGTGTCTGTCCTTTCAGCAAGCTCCTCTTCTCCAACGCCCACTGTCCCTTCAACCACCTCAGTCAGCAACCCGCCATGCCCTCTTCCCTCTGTTCTTCATGTTCTCCCAAAGATACCCCCGCTTGTTCCCCCAGACCCTTTTCCTCATAAAAAAAATCACCATCTACCCTAAATGACCAACCTCCCCCTACATTTCAGGGTGAACGGAAATGGACTTCTCTCTTTAAGCACAAACCAAAAAATGCTGGGAAGTACATTCCCGTTGACCTGAAACCAGAGTACGAAGATGATGTTTTAGTTCCAACGCAAGATGTTCTTGAAGCTGGAGCAGAGATTTGGAATGAAACACTGGTTGGTTTTTTCTTAGACAAGACTATGTCTTATACAGTAGTAATTATAAAACTCAAGAAGATTTGGAAGTTAAAAGGCTCCGTTACAGTCAAGTCAGATGGAAGCATCTTCTTATTTAACTTCACGTGTTCGGAAGATAGAGTTAAAATACTACAAAGTGATCCTATTATTATGAATAATAAGATGTTCATAGTTAAACCTTACGATGCAGCTATAAGTAATGCACCAGGCTCAATCACTGCTGTGCCCGTTTGGGTTCAGTTGTACAACCTTCCAATATTTGCTTGGTCGCCACTTGGGATCAACTGGCTTAGTAGTCACCTAGGGAGGATGTTATGTATGGATGAGATGACGGAGAAGCAAGAACGACTAAGCTATGCGAAGTGCTTAATTGATGTCAAACCAGACAAGGAGCTTATCGATGAGTTTATGGTTAAGTTGGAAGAAGGGGGGTATCAAAAAATCTACGTTCAGTACCAGTGGAAGCCGGATATATGTGTAATATGCAAAAAATTTGGCCATAAAGAAGAAAGTTGTGATGGTAAGGAAAGGAGTCAAAGCGACAAAGATAAGGAAGTAAGAAAAAACGCCAATAAAGAAAAATCGGTTGTGACATCAATGTTACCCCGTGACAATAGAAATGTCAAATCAGTTCTGCAACGAAACAACAGAACATGGCAACGTGTGAGCAATAAGAAGGCAGAGACAGAAGATAAGGAAAATATTATGGTTCAGAATAGAACAGGCAATGAGGAAAGCAAGAATGTGAAAGAGCGGAAAAGTGACGACCATGAAAATGGTATGTGTGGTGATAAAGTAGATAATAACGAAGACATAAATGAAGGAGTAACTGCCAACATTCAGACTGCAATAGATAAGGTGGATAAGGAGACAAGTCCTGAAAAGGTGGAGATAAATGAAGATACTGACTCAGTTCGAAAAATTCAAATATACAACAAATTTGATGCTCTCCTAAATCTGGAAGAAGAAGAAAACATGATTGATATGCTGGATGAAAGTATGAAAGATGAGATGCAAGGTCGGGCAGCATTAGAAAACTTTGAAGCAGAGGTTCAAAATGAAGTTGAGAACCATATAATCCAAGAAGAAAATAGGAGAAAAGATACAATACGAAGGAAACACATGGTAGAACAAACAGTGAATGAGAAACAACAACCTATAACTAGTGATGTTGGATGTAGAAATGCTGAATCAAACAGTGATAGTAAAAAAGGAGAAGATACCGGCTCTCCAGGCAGAAAAGAAAGACAAAACAGCAAGAAAAACTCCAAGCAGAGGAATAATGGACAAAAGAAAGAAAACATGCACAGCGAAATTGACACATGCACTATGTATCAGTCTAAACCTCAACCAACTAAATCCTCGCCCCCAGGTAATGCCTCTACGCCCATCCTTTCCCCACAACACTCTTACAACAAAATCAGACCTCCTTCAGCATACAAAGCCCCTCCTATGCATCCCACCCCTATAGAAACTTCTCAGACCTCCTCCCCCTTGCCTGATGAAACAAAAAACCATGAAGTTACTCCCCTTTCAGCTACTATTCCTAACTACCAGTCTTCTAATCAGGCAGTAACTGGGAGAATGAAGATAGAACTTCTCAATGCTCGTGTTATCCAATGATGTCTCGCATTGGAGCATGGAATATACGTGGTGGAAACCAAGTTATCAAGCAAGAACAGTGTATACAACTTATCAAAACACATCAACTGTCAATCTTAGCAATTCTTGAAACAAAGTTAAACCAGACCAAGGCTAACAAGGCAGCTGAATACATTAATCCAAATTGGAGAATCATCCACAATTTGAATGATGCACCGTATGGTAGAATATTGATTCTATTCGACCCCAGCAGAATTCAGCTAACCCCCATCCTCTCTACTTCCCAGCTAATACACTGTCATGCTATTGATCTAACAGATAAAACAGCCTTCTATGTTTCTTTCGTATATGCATTCAATTCAGCAGCATCCAGAACTACGTTACTTACGACTATTCCATCTCTCAAACAGTCCACCCACCCATGGATTATACTTGGGGACTTCAATTGTAGTTCCTATCTTATAGATAGAGCAGGAGGCAATCCTCTCTCTCTCTCTTAATGAAATTAAACCACTTGCTGATACTCTAATTGATGAGGAACTGGTCATGGTCAAGTCTGTCGGTATGCGGTTCTCGTGGAACAATAAGAGGAGGCATGGGTGCAGAACTTTTTCTAGGATAGATCATACATTTTCTAATCAATCTGCCCTAACCAAATGGCCTCTTCTCTTCAACTACCTTCCTCCCCCTCTCCTTTCAAACCACTCACCTCAAATTATTCACCTACGTGGAGCGGACAAGAGGGGAAAATCAAATTTTAAATTTTTTAATACTTGGGTCTCTGAACTTGACTTTAAATCTACTGTGTTAACATCATGGAACAAGCCTAAATATGGTAATCATTTGTTTGTTTTGCCGGAAAAAATTAAAGAGATGAAGGTGGTCTTGAAACAATGGGCATATCAAAGATATGGTACTGGTGACAAAATGAGCTCATTGATTAGAGAAAAACTTATTGAGGTCCAAACAGCTATGCTGTCTAATGTGAATAATACAAATCATGCTGCAACTGAAAGTTACTTGTCTCAGCAATACTATGACGCCTTAACTAAAGAGAATGAAATGATTAGACAGAAGACGAGAATAAAATGGAGGGAGAAGGGAGATAGAAACAGTGCATACTTCCATGCTAATCTCAAGAATAATCAGAGAAGAGAAAACATTACTACTATTTACGACATGAATGGTGCTCTTCACTCTAGCCCGACGAGGTCCAAGATGCTTTTGTTAAACATTTCTCCGGCCTGTATAGAAACCAGCACAACTTCATCCCTAACATTGATCAGATCCCTGACGACATCTTGCCTAGACTTACTCCCGATGATTATACTTACCTTTGCAATGAAGTCACCCCTGAAGAGATTAAACAAGCTATGTTCTCTCTTAATACCAATTCGTGCGGAGGCCCAGATGGGTTAAATGCCCACTTCTACACTTCTTGTTGGTCTATCGTTTCAGCTGACGTTAGCAACGCCATACTTCTTTTCTTCAGAAGATGTAAAATCTTCAAATCTTTTAATTATACGAATATAGCTCTTATTCCCAAACTCAAAAACACTCACTGCGTAAATGAATTCCGCCCTATATCCTGTTGTAATACTATTTACAAATGCATCTCTAAAGTGATCGCTACAAGGCTAAAGCAAGTCTTAACAAAAATTGTCTCCAAAAACCAAGCTGCCTTTCTTCCTGGAAGGAATATTCTAGACCATGTTCTTCTCTCGCATGAACTTATTAAGGGCTATAAACGTAAGAATACTCCTCCAAAAGCGATGATGAAACTTGATATTATGAAAGATTTTGACATGTTGCAATGGGATAGCATTGTACGAATAATGGGGTACATGAACTTCCCTCCGCATTTTATATCTTGGATATATGAATGCATCTCCACTCCGACATTTTCTGTTAATGTCAACGGTAAGAATGAAGGCTTTTTTACTAGTAAGCAAGGGATTAGACAAGGAGATCCTCTATCTGTATATGTTTTCATACTGGTCATGGAACTTCTTACGAGGTTGTTTGATAAACAGATAAGCCAAGGTAGATTCAAGCTTCATCCTACATGCAAAGAACCTCAAATCTCTGCGCTTATGTTTGCGGATGACTTAATAGTTTTCTGTTCTCCTGATATTGATACTTTCACGAACATAATGCACACTCTTGATCAATTCTACACTATGACAGGGCTAAGAGTTAATATCGACAAATCTGAAATTATTACTGCTGGTCTTAATACTGAGCAGTACAATCAAATTACACACATCACTGGCTTGTCTCAGAACACAGATACTGTTTCATACTTAGGTCTTCCTCTAGCAACGTCAAAAATATCATCTAGTCAATGTCTTCCTCTTTTTGAAAAGATAACAGCGAGGCTTAACTGCTGGACCACCAAGTCTCTTAGTCAAGCTGGTAGATTGACCCTGATAAAGTCGGTTACATTTTCTATGCAAGTGTACTGGGCTAGAACGTTCATTCTCCATTTTAAGTTGATAAATATGATAAGAAGTGCTATTATGAAATTCCTGTGGACAGGCAAAACAAACTGCAGATATATAGCTCCCATTAAAGTTGGCAGAGTAGAGATGCCAATGAGTAAAGGAGGTCTTGGAATACTAAACTTAAAACAATGGAACAAAGCTGCCTTCGCGAAACATATCGGCACCTACTATAACTGTCCTGAAAGCCTTTGGGCAATGTGGTCTGACAAAAATGTGATAAAACGAAAGAGTTTGTGGAACATGCCCAAGCCTCAAAACTTGAGCTGGACCTGGCAGAGCATTTTCAAGATTAAAGAGCTGTTGCTCCACTAATACGAATGAATACGAATACTACTGATAGCGTGAGTTTCTGGGAGGATCCGTGGTTAGACAAGGGGTTCATCCTGCGACGTCACCTATCGTACACTGAAATACAGCAAACTGGGATACATTTGGCTACTAAGGTCAGTGATGTTATCTTCAATCTTCAAACTACACGTCGTTTTTCCTCCAATTATAGGATCCAAAATATTTGGAACAAAGTAGGCACATTTATTGCTTTGTCCTCTACTTTCTAGTATGGGGTAACAAAAAGGCCTTGTTCAAAACTAGAGATGCATATGAATTTATCATGCAGAATGGTTTTTGCCCAACATGGAGATGGTGGAAGCGAACCTGGAGCATTGATAGTAAAATGCGACAAAATTTCATGCTTTGGAAAGTTCTTAATCGTGCGATTATGACCAAAGCTAAACTTGCTTGCATGGGTATGAATGTTAACATTTACTGTTCTTACTGTTGTGAG
The DNA here is from genome assembly GCA_030737815.1 of Allium fistulosum. Taxonomy (NCBI): domain Eukaryota; kingdom Viridiplantae; phylum Streptophyta; class Magnoliopsida; order Asparagales; family Amaryllidaceae; genus Allium; species Allium fistulosum. Next base: position 55,085,213 of record CM060904.1, read on the forward strand.
CAACCTGAAACAGTGGAACACTTATACTTTGAGTGCCCATTTATTAAGCAAATCTGGATATGCATTATGGCGAAGCTTCAACGTACTAACGTCTCTGATGACAATCAGGTGGAGTGGAAGAGGATCTACACGAGATCGGGACTTAAAAACGAACGTGAGCGGGTTTTCAACGCTGTGATAAAGAGCTTCATCAGCTCGGTTTGGAGAGAGCGAAATACAAGATTGTTCGATGCAAGTAATGCAAAAACTGACGATGTTTTCAAGCAGTGGATTACGCAGGAAATCAAAAATGATATTAGTCTTCTCTCTTTCTCTTTCGATTCAGGGATTACTGCCTCACTTCACATATAATTCTGTGTTGTTTTTCCTTTTCAGTTTTTTGTTTCCCTTGTGCTTGTTGTGCCTTGTTTCCCCTTGTATTCTTAGAGTAATGCTCTACGTTGTCTGTGTAATTTTCTGATTGGTGCGACAATAAAATGGTCGGGGACCATCTAACCCCGTCGGCCTTGCCAAAAAAAATCCAATATCATTTAAATAAGCCTTAAATTACCATTTAAACTAAATATTTTCGTCAATTTATTTAAACTTGAAATATTCATTTAATCCCTTTAATCAAAATCAAATTACAAAACAATATCTTAAAATCTCAAATCCAATAAGTTTCAAATCGATTTTATTAAATAATTCTTAAAAGAATATTATTTCAAAATCATCTTAAATTTATCTTCCCAACCTTATTCTATTAAAGTTATTATAAAAGATCTATTTCTAAAATATAAATTTAAACAAATACTTAAACATATTATATATTAATTAAATCAAACTTTATTAAATTAAATCTTATTATTAAACTTAATTTATAATAAAACTTAATTTATATATATTTTAAAAATAGTACAATTATAAGTAAAATCTTAAGATTTATAATTTCAAAACTAACTTATAACTTTAAAGTTTTAAAACATATAATTTTTAGAAATCTAAATTTAAACCTTTATAAAAACAACGTTATATATATAATATCTAAAATCAATATTTATTTAAACCATATATTTCTTTTAAAAACCTTGGAAATCATTTTTCAAAATATATATATAGACCAACGGTGTTTGTATATAATTTTCTATCATATGGTCAAGTGATACAGATATTTATCATTTCAATCCAAAATTTAAATATTTACGGGTATATATCTATTAGCACCAAAATTAGTCACTAACACCCAAGAAAAGATTTGTGTAGAGAGATTAATGAAGATAGTAAATTGAAATAGAGGAATGCACACATAACTGACAGCAGAAACAAGAACACCAGAATTATAGTGGTTCGGCATAACTGCCTACGTCCACTGTTAATGTAATCTTTATTGCCTTTCTCAAAGACTTGAATACATATACAATCTGTAAACAAACAACTCGAATACAAGTTTGAACTGAAAGAGGCGAGTACAAAAAATGGCAGAGTATCCCTGGATTTCTCAAAAAAAGGTCCCTTCAACTTTACCCCTGTCTCTGTATTTATAGACGAAGATAGGCAGGAATCCCATCGCAAGCCCAAGAACAAGGTACTTCGGCCCACAGTCGGCAACTTCTGTGCACCGAGCCAGGCATGCCGAACGGTGGTCGCCGATCCACCTCGGCCATTCCAGTGGTTGTCTCGCTGTTGACTCGAAGCAGATTTGTAACAACCCGCATATTTTGTGATTGTATATTTATATGTTTTATTTAAATATAGCATCGTTAATCGGATTAAAGTCCGAAATGATACTTTTTGTAAACAGTCGAATTAGGACTCGAGACTACTTTCATTGAGTCTGAATTGGCATTTTCAACCTTTTTGAGTATAAACATCGGTATGTTTGGAGTTGATTAGAATTTTGATATTTTCAATTGGGGCTTTGGGTTTGGGTTTCAACCCAATAACCTAACAAGAGAACCCAACTCATCTAATACCCTAACTCCACCCTACTCCTCTTCATTCATTCATTCCATTTTCTAACACTTTCAAGCTAAAGAAAAATGGGGGAAAGAATGAGAAATTAAAATTCCTAAGCCCTAGTTCTCTTAGGAAATTCAAGTTCTTGCTCTAAAATCAAGGAGAAGCTTAGGTAAACATCCCCTTCTTCTTCTCCACCTCAATCTCTCTCCAATTTCAGAAATTTCCTATAACCTAACTTAGGAAATATTTGCTTATGATCTTAGATTGGAGCTTCTAGAGTTAAAGTTGAAGAGTAGTTGAACTTTCCATTGTTTTTGAGCTTCTCGTTCGTTGTTTTTGGGTTTAAAGGTGAGTTTTTGAACTCACATCTATGTCTATAGTTTTCATTGTTGTTAGGTATGAATTCCTAACATCTATTCACGTTCATTTGCTTTTGATTTGAATTGATTTGGTGAATTTTCCAAATTTTGGTGTTTTGAAGTGAAAACCTTTAAAGATCCTATCTTGGATATTTGGACGTCTTATTTGGGGTGTATTGAAGAGCCTATAGGGCCAGGTTATCGCTTGGCATAAATCCCTAGCCTCCGTCGCTCGTCTGATCGCTTCTGAATCATTTTGGCCATCATTGGCCTAGGCAAATTGTTGCCCAAAAAAGGCAACCAGACGTCTGGTTGGAAGGTCTAGACGTCTGGTTAGGGCAGTAGATGAAAAAAAATATACGGTAGAAAAGAAAAAAATGGTAGAGACTTGGGCCAGACGTCTGGTCCAAACCTACCAGACGTCTAGTTAGAGTTCAGATGTCTGGTAGGTTTTTGGAATATTTCCATAACCCAAATCCAAACGTCTGGATGAACCCCCAGACGTCTGGAACTGCCAATTTTGCCTATTCTGGCTGTTTTTCATTGGATTTCTAGTTTTAATCGATTTTTGTTGATCTGGTTAGTTGTTATCACTTATTATCGACTTTGATGACTTCTTTCTTTGGATTTTTGGGAATATCCATTTGATGGATTTGATATCGATTTTTATTGATTTAATTCACGTTGTCGTATGTGAATTTTTGGTGATTAATTGGTTTTACAATCATTTTTGTGATTTGTCACTTTAAAATACAAAGGTTTCTATACTAGTAGTAAATACTAAAACTCTTTCATTAAAACGATTTCGACACTATTTTAAATATAAAGCTCGCTTCTAAAACCGTTTTCCAATCTATTAGTATATACAACCATTTACCTCATCCGTATGAGAAATCTAATTAAACGGCTTAGCAAAACAAGTGGTATGAAATGCTTGTGTTTACTTCTTCGGTTAATTCATGGACTTGTTCGATTGAACTCTTGTGACAATTTTCGAGTGGAAATCTACAATTTGTTCATAAATATTTAAGTTAAGCTAGTGGTTATAGGACATAAAGCTAAACTCATTTATTTACTAGCTTAGTGTAATTTACGCTTCTTATTGATCAATGGTGATCATTTTATGGTTTAAACTAGCGATATGCGATGTCTCTTCGTCCGCGTGGGGGACTATACCCCGTTCTACTGAGATTCGTCTCATTTTTATAAGCTAGCGACATATGGGTTTTATGGATTTCAGTTCATCGGGTGTACCGTTATTGCACTACGTCGTTGTTCCGAATTATTTGAGTTTCAGGTTCGTCGGGCGTACCATTATTGCACTACGTCGTCGTTCCGGCTCATTTGAGTTTTAGGTTCCTCGGGCGTACCGTTATTGCACTATGCCATTGCACGGGCTCTATGGTTAGCGACCATGGGATAGCAACTCATTTGTGATACACGTTTCGGTGAGTTTTCATGCTTCTGTTTCTGATAGGCCTCCCCCTTTATGTTTTTTGGATTTCTAATTGTTGATTTCTGGAATTTGTGTTTCACCAATTTTTGCGATTGGCATTATTGTGTTTTGTCCATATTTGGGGTTTGGTGAATAAGCTAAAGAATATGATGTTCTTTTCGGATATTTGAGGAGATTTGAGATATTGTATGATTTTTTTTTGAAAAGCAAGAGTATAAACTCATTTTATTGACTAATATATCATAACAAGCAGTTACAACTCACACAAAACTATTATCATGACAAAGTATAATGACAAGTACAACCAAAACACAATTTATTTACATCTGAACCAACCCTGAAATAAGAAAACACTAAATGACTATATAAAAAGTTCCATGCAACAGATGCACATCATATGAACCCTTACTTCATTCCAGAAAACACATTATGCAAGCTGAAGACAAAAAGCACTCAGACCATACAGCAAATAAACCAATGCCAGCGGTTCCTTGTAATAATCAAGCTTCAAATATTATGAATCTTTAAATCTCTCAAAATATTACCATGGATCTGGGTATAAAGCTGAGATATGTTCTTGCTACCAATACCAAAAATTCTTTTATTTCTTTCAGACCACACAGCATATATAATTTTTTTAAGAAGCTTTAGCAAAAGCCTAGTTGTACGAGTCTTCCATCTAGTTGCTTTGAATACATTGAACCATTCAATAGAACTAACAGCAGAAGGCTTATAAAAACCACCATTAGATAAGAGCCTAAACCATATTTGATAGACAAAATGATGCAGGCCAAGTACTAAGTCGTCACCGACTTAAGGAAAATGAAGCTATAAGTCGCGACCGACTTAACATGATGGAAATGAGTCACCGACTTAAGGAAAATGAAGCTATAAGTCGCGACCGACTTAACATGATGGAAATGAGTCATGTCCGACTTAATAAAGTTCAAGGCATGAGTCGTGACCGACTCAAGGAAGCAGAAGACATAAGCGTAAGTCGTGACCGACTTAACATAATGGGGGACTTAAGTCGTGACCGACTTAGGAGAGTGGAAGACCTAACTCGTGAAGAGGAACGGGTTATCAAAGATCTTAAGTCGCCAGGACGACCTACCGAGTTACTCAGAGAGAAGGCAAAACAAACTGTTGAAGTAATAGGTCGTAAACGACTTAACGAGTCAAACGATAAGTCGGCACCGAGTTACGACTCAGTTAAGTCGTACCATCCTATGTCGCCAAAGCCTGAAGACTGTTGATCCTTACGCCGAGTTAATCTAAGCCGTTGATTCTTAAGTCGAATAAAGTGGGTTGTCTTTAAGTCGCTGAAGCTCTGGATGCCGTTGAATCTTATGCCGAGTTAATCTAGGCCATTGATTCTTAAGTCAAAGGGAGATGCTGTTGTGTTGCTTTGATAGGTCGTCATTGTTAACTCGTGACATTGTTAAGTCGCCTCTGTTTGTAAGTCGTATTTTGTCTGTATTCTATTAAGTCGTAAGTCGGTTGTGTTGTATAAATGTGATAAGTCGTGAGTCGTTTGTACTTGAGGGGTAAGTCGCAGAATTGTCTTTCTGTGTTGTAACTCGTAAGTCGTGGGCATGGCTAAGTCGGAAGGTGTGATGAGTCGTAAGTCGGAAAGGTGGTAAGTCGGAACCGACTTAGGAGATGGTGTAATTTTGTTGTAATTTCGTGTGAGTTGTAAAACGCCTATAAATAGGCCGTGAGTCTCATTTGTAAAGGTTGTTGATTTTTGAATAAAATTCTCTTTTGATTGCTTTGTGCTTTCATTCCAAATTGGTAGTTGAGTGTAATCTCCTATCTCCTCTTTCGGATAATCGAGTGTGCTCGATTCAACGATTGTAGAAGCCGATTCGCGGAATCAAGTGCGCTTGATCAACGCTTGAAGAATTGAAGATCTTTGAACCCGGTATCGTGCGCGATCAACGAGTTCGAGATAGCTAGAGTTCGGTATCTTCGGATCAACGAATTCGGGCAATTCAGCATTCATCAATCCATCGACTGCTACTTTCACCGATCTACATTGTTTTGTAATATCCGCTGCTTCAGTTTTGGTATCAGAGCTTGTTCTAACCAATCATAGTTAGATCGAGACTTGGAGCCTATTCAATTTGAAGAGATTTGCCGAGATTGAAGGTTATTATCACGGCCGAGAGAAGAAGTGTTTGTTCGAAGATTGATTGATCGAATTTGTGTTGGAAGCCGAAACTTTGTCCATCGTGTTCATCACGATTTGCTACAAAGTGGAAGTTTCCGATCCGTTTCATTTTGGATCAAAACCCGGAAAGTGTTTGAATTTGAAGTGTTGAAGAATTTGTGAAGTTTCAAGTATGCCGCCAAGAAGAGCTAATCGCCACCAAAACGTAGAAGCTTTATATCGAAGAGAAGAGGCTGATGAGATGGAGCAAAGAATCAATGAGAATTTTAGTGAAAAGCTTAACGAAGGAATTGGCCGGTTAGAGAAGCTTATGACAGAAATGAATCAAAATCGGAGAAGGGTTTCACCAGCATCTAACCATGAGGGTAGTAGAGTCTCGCCACATTCCAATCGAGACAGAAGTGTTGAAAATGATCAAGGGCGTGGGAGGAACGTGAATGATCGTGAACGGAGGAATGTCGATAGAAGGGATGAAGGTGGAAGGCGCAATGGTAGTAGAGATGTTGGTGGTCAGAATCGACATCGTTATGCATCTGATTTTGAAGAGGAGTATGATGGTGGTAGTATTCAAGGAAGAGGTCAAGGAAGAAACTATTCTGAGTATGATCACAAATGGGAGTCGGGGATGAAGACAGAAATTCCTGAATTCAAGGGTGGTATGCAAGCAGAGGAGTTTCTAGATTGGGTGGCTAATGTTGAGGAGATTTTTGACTTTAAAGAAGTTCCAGAACATCGTAGAGTGAAGTTGGTTGCTACGAGGCTGAGGGGTAGAGCTTTGGCATGGTGGCAGCAAACCAAGCTTACACGTGAACGTATGGGGAAGTCAAAAGTTGAATCTTGGGAGAAGATGAAGAAATTGATGAAAGCAATGTTCTTACCATACAATTATCAATCTTTGATGTATCAACGTTTGCAGAACTTGAGACAGGGCACAAAGACAGTTAATGACTATGCTGATGAATTCTATCAACTCATTGCAAGGAATGATATTATGGAAACATAAGAGCAGCTGACATCTAGGTTCATTGGAGGATTGAGAATGCAAATTCAGGATATGGTTAATATGTTCGATCCAAGATCTGTGGCAGAAGCACATCAGAAAGCATTGGCTTGGGAAAAACAAGGGAGACGAGGAAGTGGTGTGTTTACTAATTCTAACAATCAAGCGAAGGGTGTTGGAGGAAGTTCTAATGTTTCTAAACCTATCAGTAGACCAGTGGTGAAGGAGGTTGAGAAGACAAGTGATGCAGGCCAAGTACTAAGTCGTAACCGACTTAAGGAAAATGAAGCTATAAGTCGTGACCGACTTAACATGAGGGAAATGAGTCGTGACCGACTTAACAAAGTTCAAGGCATGAGTCGTGACCGACTCAAGGAAGCAAAAGACATAAGCGTAAGTCGTGACCGACTTAACATAATGGGGGACTTAAGGCGTGACCGACTTAGGAGGGTGGAAGACCTAACTCGTGAAGAGGTACGGGATATCAAAGATCTTAAGTCGCCAGGACGACCTACCGAGTTACTCAGAGAGAAGACAAAGCAAACTGTTGAAGTAATAGGTCGTAAACGACTTAACGAGTCAAACGATAAGTCGGCACCGAGTTACGACCCAGTTAAGTCGTACCATCTTATGTCGCCAAAGCCTGAAGACTGTTGATTCCTACGCCAACTTAATCTACGCCGTTGATTCTTAAGTCGAATAAAGCGGGTAGTCTTTAAGTCGCTGAAGCTCTGGATGCCGTTGAGTCTAATGTCGAGTTAATCTAGACCCTTGATTCTTAAGCCGAAGGGAGATGCTGTTGTGTTGCTTTGATAGGTCGTCATTTGTTAACTCGTGACACTGTTAAGTCGCATCTGTTTGTAAGTCGTGTTTTGTCTGTATTTTCATAAGTCGTAAGTCGGTTGTGTTGTATAACTGTGATGAGTCGGAGAAGTGATAAGTCGCCGCCGACTTAAGACTTGTGTAACTTTCTGTTGTAATATGATGCTATGTCGCTGTGTTGTAACTAGTTTCTTAAGTCGTCTACACTTTTGTAGATAAGTCGTCGCCGAGTTATGTCGTAGGTCGTAAGTCGGTTGCCGACTTAGGAGTTGGTGAAATTTTGTGTTTTTGTGTGTTGTAAAACGCCTATAAATAGGCCGGGTTTCTCATTTGTAAAAGGTTGTTAAATATTGAATAAAATTCTCTTTTGTTAGCTTTGTGCTTTCAATTTCAATTGGTAGTCGAGTGTATCTCCTATATCCACTTTCGTCATTCGAGTGCGCTCGAATCATCGTTTGCTGAAGCCGATTCACGGAATCTTGTGCGCAAGATCAACGTTGAAGAATCGTAGATCTCTTTCCCGGTATCTTCGGATCAACGAGTCAGAGATAGCTAGAGTTCGGTATCTTCGAATCAACGAATTCGGGCATTTCAGTATCCATCAATCCACAGATTGTTATTTACGTCGATTGAAGATCGTTTTGAAATATCCGCTGCGTCAGTTTTGGTATCAGAGCTTGTTCTAACCAATCATAGTTAGATTGAGTCTTGGAGCCTATTCATTTGAAGATTTGAAGTTATCAATCACGGCCGAGAGTTTGAGGAAGTGGGTCGTGCATATTTTTGAAGTTTGAAGTTTGGACTTGAGATTTGGAGAAGTCGTGTTCATCGTGTTCATCGAGATTTGCAACAAAGTGGAAGATTTCGATCCGTTTCATTTCGGATCAAAGTTCGAAAAGTGTTTGAATTTGAAGTGTTTAAGAATTGTGAAGTATTCAAGTATGCCGCCAAGAAGAGCTAATCGCCACCAAAACGTAGAAGCTTTGTATCGAAGAGAAGAAGCTGATGAGATGGAGCAAAGAATCAATGAGAATTTTAGTGAGAAGCTTAATGAAGGAATTGGCCGGTTAGAGAGGCTTATGACGGAGATGAATCAAAATCGGAGAAGGGTTTCACCAGAATCTAACCATGGGGGTAGTAGAGTCTCACCACATTCCAATCGAGACAGAAGTGTTGAAAATGATCAAGGACGTGGGAGGAACGTGAATGATCGTGAACAGAGGAATGTCAATAGAAGGGATGAAGGTGGAAGGCGTAATGGTAGTAGAGATGTTGGTGGTCAGAATCGACATCGTTATGCATCTGATTTTGAAGAGGAGTATGATGGTGGTAGTATTCAAGGAAGAGGTCAAGGAAGAAACTATTCTGAGTATGATCACAAGTGGGAATCGGGGATGAAGACAGAAATTCCTGAATTCAAGGGTGGTATGCAAGCGGAGGAGTTTCTAGATTGGGTAGCTAATGTTGAAGAGATTTTTGACTTTAAAGAAGTTCCAGAACATCGTAGAGTGAAGTTGGTTGCTACGAGGCTGAGGGGTAGAGCTTTGGCATGGTGGCAGCAGACCAAACTTACACGTGATCGGATGGGAAAATCAAAAGTTGAATCTTGGGATAAGATGAAGAAGTTGATGAAAGCAACGTTCTTACCTTACAATTATCAATCTTTGATGTATCAACGTTTGCAAAACTTGAGGCAGGGCACAAAGACAGTTAATGACTATGCTGATGAATTCTATCAACTTATTGCAAGGAATGATATTATGGAAACAGAAGAGCAGCTAACATCTAGATTCAATGGGGGATTGAGAATGCAGATTCAGGATATGGTTAATATGTTCGATCCAAGATCTGTGACAAAAGCACATCAGAAAGCGTTGGCTTGGGAAAAACAAGGGAGAAGAGGAAGTGGTGTGTTTACTAATTCTAACAATCAAGCGAAGGGTGTTGGAGGAAGTTCTAATGTTTCTAAACCTATCAGTAGACCAGTGGTGAAGGAGGCTGAGAAGACAAAGGTTAACAATGGTTTCAAATGTTACAATTGTCAGGAATTGGGTCATAAAAGCAGTGAGTGTCCAAAGCCGAAGAAACGAACCATGATTGTAGAAGTTGAAGATGAGGATGTTGATGGGGAGTGTTCCAGTCCAGTTGAGGAAGATGAGCAGGATATTGCGTCAGGAGACGAAGGTTGTAATCTAATGCTGAGGAGGTCGTGTTTAACACCGAAGCAGGAAGAAGCTAGTTGGTTGAGGAGTAATATCTTTCAGTCAACATGTACTATTCTGGGGAAGGTGTGTAAGTTTGTGATTGATGCAGGAAGCTGTGATAATATTATTTCAACCGAAGCTGTGACAAAGTTGAAATTGAAGACAGAGAAACATCCGAGTCCATACAAGTTAGCATGGTTGAGAAAAGGAGGAGAAGTGAAAGTGGATAGACGAGTTCGTGTACCATTCTCTATTGGGAAGAAATACAAAGATGAAATATGGTGTGATGTAGTAGAGATGGATGTTTGCCACTTATTATTGGGAAGACCATGGCAGTATGACCGAGCAGTACAACATGACGGTCGGACCAATAGCTACAGTTTTATGTTTAAAGGCACAAAGATTATCTTAGTTCCGAAGAAGAGATCACAAGAAGAAAGTAAGTCCGAAGAAATCGAAGAGCTGAAAACTTTATTATCCTTGAAGGAGTTTGTTAAGGAGGTTGAGGAAGAGCCTGAAGTATTCTTGTTGATTGGGTGTGAGAGCAGTGAAGAAGTTGAAATTCCAGAAGAAGTTAAACCCATTTTGAAAGAATTTGACGATGTATTTCCAGAGGAATTACCAATGGAGTTGCCACCGTTGAGGGATATACAACATCAGATAGATCTTGTTCCAGGCGCTGTATTGCCGCACAGACCACATTATCGAATGAGTCCGAAGGAACATGAAGAGTTGCGGAGGCAGGTAGAGGCATTGCTTGAACAGGGGCGTGTGCAGGAGAGTTTAAGTCCTTGTGCTGTACCAGCTTTATTGGTACCCAAAAGGGATGGAACGTGGAGGATGTGCACTGACAGTCGAGCATTGAATAAGATTACTGTGAGATATAGATTTCCAATGCCAAGGTTGGATGACTTGTTAGATCAAATAAGCGGAGCTACTATATTTTCGAAGATTGATTTGAAGAGCGGATATCATCAAATTCGTATAAGACCAGGAGATGAGTGGAAGACTGCTTTTAAAACCAGGGAGGGTCTATACGAATGGTTGGTCATGCCATTTGGTTTATCCAATGCACCAAGTACTTTCATGAGGGTGATGAATCAGATTTTTCGACCGTTCATTGGGAAATTTGTGGTGGTGTATTTCGATGATATTCTGATTTACAGTGGGAGTTCAGAGGAACATCTAAAGCATCTTAGAGAAGTGCTGATGGTACTGAGACAAGAACAATTTTATGCTGCTATGAAGAAATGCGTGTTCATGACGCACAGTGTTTTATTTCTGGGGTATGTTGTTTCAGAGAAAGGAATACAGGTTGACCAAAGCAAAGTTGAGGCGATCAGAAATTGGCCGCAGCCCAAGACGATAACGGAAGTTCGTAGTTTTCATGGGTTGGCTTCATTTTATCGAAGATTTATTCCACACTTTAGTAGTGTGATGGCGCCTGTTACAGATTGCATGAAAGGTAAACAGTTTGCATGTACAGAGGAAGTAGGGAGTGCTTTTGGGAAGATCAAGGAATTGCTGACGTCTGCACCAATTCTAGTGCTACCTGATTTTCAGTTGGTGTTTGAACTACATACTGATGCATCCAAGGTTGGGATTGGAGGGGTGTTGAGTCAGAAGGGACGTCCAATTGCATATTTCAGTGAGAAGTTGTCAGGAGCAAAGATGCGATACAGTACATATGATGTGGAGTTTTATGCTGTTGTACAATCTATCAAACACTGGAGACACTATCTATTTCAGAAGGAGTTTGTTCTTTACACTGATCATGAAGCATTGAAGCATTTGCAAGGGCAAGACAGGATTTCAGCGAGACATGCATCGTGGATTGCATATCTGCAACAATTTACTTTTGTTGTTAAACACAAGTCAGGGGTGACAAATCGTGTGGCTGATGCTTTGAGTAGGAGGAGTCATTTGTTGACTACATTGAAGGTTGAAGTGACGGGGTTTGAAATGTTGCCAGACTTATTTACTAATGATCCCTACTTTGCAAAATTTGTTGATAAAGTCAAGGAGGGAAAGACGGATGATTTCGTGATGGCAAATGGTTTTCTGTTCAAAGGGAATCGATTGTGCATTCCGGAGGGTAGTTTGAGAATGAAGATTATCAAGGAGTTACATGAAGAAGGACATGTTGGAAGAGACCGTACCTTACAGTTGATTTCACAGTCCTACTTTTGGCCATCAATGAGGAAAGAGGTGGAAAGGTTTGTGGAGCGTTGTCATATTTGTCAGGTTTCGAAAGGAACTGCTACTAATGCTGGGTTGTATATGCCGTTGCCTGTACCAATTAAACCGTGGGTTGATGTGAGTATGGACTTCGTGTTGGGATTACCAAGGACACAGCGTGGTAATGATTCCATTTATGTGGTAGTTGACCGATTCTCGAAAATGGCACATTTTATTGCTTGTAAGAAGACGGCAGATCCGGTTCATGTTGCTCAGTTGTTTTTCAAGGAGATCTATCGACTACATGGATTGCCAGAATCTATCGTGTCGGATAGAGATACTCGATTTCTGAGTCATTTTTGGTTGAGTTTGTGGAAAATGGTCGGAACGAAGCTGAAGTTCAGTAGTGCTTATCATCCGCAAACTGATGGACAAACCGAGGTGGTTAATAGATCATTGGGAAACTTGTTGAGGTGTCTTGTTCAAGATAATCTGAAGAGTTGGGATGTGAAGTTATGCCAGGCAGAGTTTGCCCATAATCATGCTGTGAATCGAAGTACTGGGTTCAGTCCATTCCAGATTGTCTATTCGAGCTTACCGAAAGGACCGTTAGATTTAACGGTGATACCACATTCAAAGGGGACAGTTAAAAAAGCTGCTGATTTTGTTGAAGGGCTGACGGAATGTCATAAAATCGTTCAAGAACGATTAGAGAAAGCAAATGAGAAGTATAAGCGTTCTGCAGATTTGAAACGAAGGAATGTTGAATTTCATGAAGGTGATTTGGTATATGCAGTGTTGACAAAAGATCGTTTTCCGGTGGGAACATACAATAAATTGAAAGCACGAAAGATTGGTCCAGTTGAAATTTTAAAGAAAATCAATGAAAATGCTTATAAACTGAAGCTGCCAGATGATGTGTACACGTCAGACGTGTTCAACGTTAAGCATATCATACCGTATCATGGAGAAGAGTTTGTTGTGGATGAAGAAAGTACAAATTCGTGGACGAATTTTTCTCAACCTGGGGAGGATGATGCAGGCCAAGTACTAAGTCGTAACCGACTTAAGGAAAATGAAGCTATAAGTCGTGACCGACTTAACATGAGGGAAATGAGTCGTGACCGACTTAACAAAGTTCAAGGCATGAGTCGTGACCAACTCAAGGAAGCAAAAGACATAAGCGTAAGTCGTGACCGACTTAACATAATGGGGGACTTAAGGCATGACCGACTTAGGAGGGTGGAAGACCTAACTCGTGAAGAGGTACAGGATATCAAAGATCTTAAGTCGCCAGGACGACCTACCGAGTTACTTAGAGAGAAGACAAAGCAAACTGTTGAAGTAATAGGTCGTAAACGACTTAACGAGTCAAATGATAAGTCGGCACCGAGTTACGACCCAGTTAAGTCGTACCATCTTATGTCGCCAAAGCCTGAAGACTGTTGATTCCTACGCCAACTTAATCTACGCCGTTGATTCTTAAGTCGAATAAAGCGGGTAGTCTTTAAGTCGCTGAAGCTCTGGATGCCGTTGAGTCTAATGCCGAGTTAATCTAGACCCTTGATTCTTAAGCCGAAGGGAGATGCTGTTGTGTTGCTTTGATAGGTCGTCATTTGTTAACTCGTGACACTGTTAAGTCGCATCTGTTTGTAAGTCGTGTTTTGTCTGTATTTTCTTAAGTCGTAAGTCGGTTGTGTTGTATAACTGTGATGAGTCGGAGAAGTGATAAGTCGCCGCCGACTTAAGACTTGTGTAACTTTCTGTTGTAATATGATGCTATGTCGCTGTGTTGTAACTAGTTTCTTAAGTCGTCTACACTTTTGTAGATAAGTCGTCGCCGAGTTATGTCGTAGGTCGTAAGTCGGTTGCCGACTTAGGAGTTGGTGAAATTTTGTGTTTTTGTGTGTTGTAAAACGCCTATAAATAGGCCGGGTTTCTCATTTGTAAAAGGTTGTTGAATATTGAATAAAATTCTCTTTTGTTAGCTTTGTGCTTTCAATTTCAATTGGTAGTCGAGTGTATCTCCTATCTCCACTTTCGTCATTCGAGTGCGCTCGAATCATCGTTTGCTGAAGCCGATTCACGGAATCTTGTGCGCAAGATCAACGTTGAAGAATCGTAGATCTCTTTCCCGGTATCTTCGGATCAACGAGTCAGAGATAGCTAGAGTTCGGTATCTTCGGATCAACGAATTCGGGCATTTCAGTATCCATCAATCCACAGATTGTTATTTACGTCGATTGAAGATCGTTTTGAAATATCCGCTGCGTCAACAAGGGTTAACAATGGTTTCAAATGTTACAATTGTCAGGAATTGGGTCATAAAAGCAGTGAGTGTCCAAAGCCAAAGAAGAGAACCATGATTGCAGAAGTTGACGATGAGGATGTTGATGGAGATTGTTCTAATCCAGCTGAGGAGGATGAGCAGGATATTGCGTCAGGAGACGAAGGTTGTAACCTAATGCTGAGGAGATCGTGTTTAACACCGAAGCAGGAGGAAGCTAGTTGGTTGAGGAGTAATATCTTTCAGTCAACATGTACTATTCTGGGGAAGGTGTGTAAGTTTGTGATTGACGCAGGAAGCTGTGATAATATTATTTCCACCGAGGCTGTGACAAAGTTGAAATTGAAAACAGAGAAACATCCGAGTCCATACAAGTTGGCATGGTTGAGAAAAGGAGGAGAAGTGAAAGTGGATAGACGAGTTCGTGTTCCATTCTCTATTGGGAAGAAATACAAAGACGAAATCTGGTGTGATGTCGTAGAGATGGATGTTTGTCATTTATTATTGGGAAGACCATGGCAGTATGATCGAGCAGTACAACATGACGGTCGGACCAATAGCTACAGTTTTATGTTTGAAGGCACGAAGATTATCCTAGTTCCAAAGAAGAGACCACAAGGAGAAAGTAAGTCAGAAGAAATCGAAGAGCTGAAAACTTTATTATCTTTGAAGGAGTTTGTTAAGGAGGTTGAGGAAGAACCAGAAGTATTCTTGTTGATTGGAAGAGAAAGCAGTGAAGAAGTTGAAATTCCAGAAGAAGTTAAACCAGTTTTGAAAGAATTTGACGATGTATTTCCAGAGGAGTTACCAACAAAGTTGCCACCGTTGAGGGATATACAACATCAGATAGATCTTGTTCGAGGTGCTGTGTTGCCACACAGACCACATTATCGAATGAGTCCGAAGGAACATGAAGAGTTGCGAAGGCAGGTAGAGGAATTGCTTGAGCAAGGACGTGTGCAGGAGAGTCTGAGTCCTTGTGCTGTACCAGCTTTATTGGTACCCAAGAAGGATGGGACATGGAGGATGTGCACTGACAGTCGAGCATTGAATAAGATTACCATGAGATATAGATTTCCAATGCCGAGGTTGGATGACTTGTTAGATCAAATAAGTGGAGCTACTATCTTTTCGAAGATTGATTTGAAGAGTGGATATCATCAAATTCGTATCAGACCAGGAGATGAGTGGAAGACTGCTTTTAAAACCAGGGAGGGTCTATACGAGTGGTTAGTCATGCCGTTTGGCTTATCAAATGCACCGAGTACTTTTATGAGGGTGATGAATCAGATTTTTCGACCGTTCATTGGGAAATTTGTGGTAGTGTATTTCGATGATATACTTATTTACAGTGGGAGTCCAGAAGAACATTTGAATCATCTTAGAGAAGTGTTGATGGTGTTACGACAAGAACAATTTTATGCTGCAACGAAGAAATGCGTGTTCATGACGCATAGCGTGTTATTTCTGGGATATGTTGTTTCAGAGAAAGGAATACAGGTTGACCAAAGTAAAGTTGAGGCGATTAGAGATTGGCCGCAACCCAAGACGATAACGGAAGTACGTAGTTTCCATGGGTTGGCTTCATTTTATCGAAGGTTTATTCCACACTTTAGTAGTGTGATGGCGCCTGTTACAGATTGCATGAAAGGTAAACAGTTTGCATGGACGGAGGAAGCCGGGGTTGCTTTTGAACAAATCAAAGATCTTTTGACCTCTGCACCTATTCTAGTGCTACCTGATTTTCAATTGGTGTTTGAACTACATACCGATGCATCCAAGGTTGGGATTGGAGGGGTGTTGAGTCAGAAGGGACGTCCAATTGCATATTTCAGTGAGAAGTTGTCAGGAGCGAAGATGCGATACAGTACATATGATGTGGAGTTCTATGCTGTTGTACAATCTATTAAACACTGGAGACATTATCTATTTCAGAAAGAGTTTGTTCTTTACACTGATCATGAAGCCTTGAAGCATTTGCAAGGGCAAGACAAGATTTCAGCGAGATATGCATCGTGGATTGCATATCTGCAACAGTTTACTTTTGTTGTTAAACACAAGTCAGGGGTAACAAATCGTGTGGCTGATGCTTTGAGTAGAAGGAGTCATTTGTTGACTACAATGAAAGTTGAGGTGACTGGTTTTGAATTATTGCCGGAGCAGACTGCAGAAGACTCTTATTTTAAGAAATTTGTTGAAAGGGACAATGAAGGGAAGACTGATGAGTTTATGATGATTGATGGTTTTCTTTTCAAAGGAAATAGATTATGCATACCGGAGGGTAGTTTGAGAATGAAAATTATCAAGGAATTACATGAAGAAGGGCATGTTGGAAGAGACCGTACCTTACAGTTAATTTCACAATCCTACTTTTGGCCATCGATGAGGAAAGAAGTGGAGAGGTTTGTCGAGAGATGCCATATCTGTCAAGTTTCGAAAGGAACTGCGACTAATGCGGGTTTATATATGCCATTACCGGTACCCACTAAACCATGGGTTGATGTGAGTATGGACTTCGTGTTGGGGTTGCCAAGAACGCAGCGTGGTAATGATTCCATTTATGTGGTGGTTGACAGATTTTCAAAAATGGCACATTTTATTGCTTGTAAGAAGACGGCAGATGCGGTTCATGTTGCTCAGTTGTTTTTCAAGGAGACCTATCGACTACATGGATTGCCAGAATCTATTGTGTCAGATAGAGATACTCGATTTCTGAGTCACTTTTGGTTGAGTTTGTGGAAAATGGTGGGAACGAAGCTGAAATTTAGTAGTGCTTATCATCCGCAAACGGATGGACAGACTGAGGTGGTTAACAGATCATTGGGAAACTTGTTGAGATGTCTTGTGCAAGATAATCTGAAGAGTTGGGACGTGAAGTTATGCCAGGCAGAGTTTTCCCATAATCATGCAGTGAATCGTAGTACTGGGTTCAGTCCATTCCAGATAGTTTATTCAAGCTTACCGAAGGGACCGTTGGATCTAACGGTAGTGCCACAATCAAAGAAGACAGTTAAGAAAGCTGCTGATTTTGATGAAGAGTTGACGGACTGTCATAGAATCGTTCAGGAACGATTGGAGAAAGCAAATGAGAAATATAAACGATCTGCAAATTTGAAACGAAGGAGTGTTGAATTTCATGAAGGTGATTTGGTTTATGCAGTGTTAACAAAAGATCGTTTTCCAGTAGGCGCTTACAATAAACTGAAAGCACGAAAAATTGGTCCGGTAGAAATTTTGAAACGAATCAATGAAAATGCTTATAAATTGAAACTACCAGATGATGTGTATACGTCTGACGTATTCAATGTTAAGCATCTCGTACCATATCACGGGGATGAGAGTATTACGGGGGAAGAAAGTGCAAATTCGAGGACGAATTTTTTTCAACCTGGGGAGGATGATGCAGGCCAAGTACTAAGTCGTCACCGACTTAAGGAAAATGAAGCTATAAGTCGCGACCGACTTAACATGATGGAAATGAGTCACCGACTTAAGGAAAATGAAGCTATAAGTCGCGACCGACTTAACATGATGGAAATGAGTCATGTCCGACTTAATAAAGTTCAAGGCATGAGTCGTGACCGACTCAAGGAAGCAGAAGACATAAGCGTAAGTCATGACCGACTTAACATAATGGGGGACTTAAGTCGTGACCGACTTAGGAGAGTGGAAGACCTAACTCGTGAAGAGGAACGGGTTATCAAAGATCTTAAGTCGCCAGGACGACCTACCGAGTTACTCAGAGAGAAGGCAAAACAAACTGTTGAAGTAATAGGTCATAAACGACTTAACGAGTCAAACGATAAGTCGGCACCGAGTTACGACTCAGTTAAGTCGTACCATCCTATGTCGCCAAAGCCTGAAGACTGTTGATCCTTACGCCGAGTTAATCTAAGCTGTTGATTCTTAAGTCGAATAAAGCGGGTTGTCTTTAAGTCGCTGAAGCTCTGGATGCCGTTGAATCTTATGCCGAGTTAATCTGGGCCATTGATTCTTAAGTCGAAGGGAGATGCTATTGTGTTGCTTTGATAGGTCGTCATTGTTAACTCATGACACTGTTAAGTCGCCTCTGTTTGTAAGTCGTATTTTGTCTGTATTCTATTAAGTCGTAAGTCGGTTGTGTTGTATAAATGTGATAAGTCGTGAGTCGTTTGTACTTGAGGGGTAAGTCGCAGAATTGTCTTTCTGTGTTGTAACTCGTAAGTCGTGTGCATGGCTAAGTCGGAAGGTGTGATGAGTCGTAAGTCGGAAAGGTGGTAAGTCGGAACCGACTTAGGAGATGGTGTAATTTTTTTGTAATTTCGTGTGAGTTGTAAAACGCCTATAAATAGGCCGTGAGTCTCATTTGTAAAGGTTGTTGATTTTTGAATAAAATTCTCTTTTGATTGCTTTGTGCTTTCATTCCAAATTGGTAGTTGAGTGTAATCTCCTATCTCCTCTTTCGGATAATCGAGTGCGCTCGATTCAACGATTGTAGAAGCCGATTCGCGGAATCAAGTGCGCTTGATCAACGCTTGAAGAATTGAAGATCTTTGAACCCGGTATCGTGCGCGATCAACGAGTTCGAGATAGCTAGAGTTCGGTATCTTCGGATCAACGAATTCGGGCAATTCAGCATTCATCAATCCATCGACTGCTACTTTCACCGGTCTACATTGTTTTGTAATATCCGCTGCGTCACAAAAGGACATTCAAAAAATAAATGAGTGTTAGTTTCAGATTGTGATTTGCAAAATACACATAAATCCTCTGAAATAATTCCCATTCTACAAAGCTTGTCCTTAGTATTCAAAGCATTTGCCATCACTTTCCACAACAACAGATTTTCTTTAGCTGAACAACCAGTTTTCCAAATTCTTGAATTCCAGGGAAACTCAGAAACATTTTGGCAAAGGAAGTTATAAACAAGCCTGATAGAGTGATTTTTACCTTTCCTTGACTAGATTAGAGCATTATCACTAAATGTAATTGGATTACTGGTAATGAGCTTCCACAAATTTCTTAGCTGAAAGGAGCTAGAATAAGGTAAAACAATACCATCATCATGCATAAATTCGTCTACTCTAGCTTCCTCAGAAATTCCAGAATTCCTCCTCAGGTTGTAATATACTAAATTACTTAAAATCAGTCCCTGTTTAGCCCATGGAGAATGCCAAAAAGATAATCCTTTAATCAAAGCATAATTACATTGTATAAAAGGCAAGAAAGTTCCCCTTAGTTTAAGTATACATCTCCAACTCCAACTACAATTTTGAGGTATTGTCATAGTCCAAAAATTTCTTTTACCTATAAGATTTTGATTAACCCATTGAGACCATAAGTTTTTATCTGTTGCAAAAATTTTGTTGAAATACACTGATATAGCAGCCTTATTCCATTGAAAAATATTGGTAATACCAAGTCCACCATACTTCTTAGCATTAAACAACTTGCAGAAAGAAATGGGAATGATCTTTTTTGAGAAAGGGTCACCATGCCAGAGGAATTTATTTAGAGCACTAGAAATCATATTAATCAGCCTGGTTGGAAGAATGTAGTGTCTAGTCCAATACGTAGTCATAGCCACAACAATTGATTGAATAATAGTGAGCCTACCAGCTTGTGACAATTTATCAGATGGCCATAGCTGTAACCTTTCAATTATCCTTTCAAAGAGTGGCAAACAGTTCTGCTTGGAAATTCTAGAACTAATGATAGGCAAACCCAAATAATATGAATATGTAGGTAATTCCTGAAGACCCGAGCATTTAATAATTCCATTCTTCATTAAAGTAGGCAAACCAGCAACAAGAATATTGGATTTTGAAATATTGATTTGAAGGCCAGTAATGGATGAAAGAATTGCAGAGATGAGATAATACATTGAATATTACTATATGTAGGCTTTGTGAAAATGATCAGATCATCAGCAAAGAGAAGGTGAGTAATAAGGGGATGTTTACATTTTGGATGTAAGTCAAGTTCTTTCTTTACAACAAGATCTATTAAAATAGAATTGAGTAGCTCCTTGACAATAATGAACAAGTAGGCAGAAATAGGATCACCTTGCCTAACACCCTGTGTACCTTTAAAATATCCATAAAGACCACCCTCTCTTAAAATTGAGAACTTTGGTGATGAAATACAAGTAAAAATCCAAGTTAAAAAAGGTTTAGGAAAATTCATCCTAGACATAATAGCTAAAATAGAACTCCAAGCAATAGAATCAAAAGCCTTCTTAATATCTAGCTTCAACATGCATCTAGGTGATATATTTTTCCTCTCGTATCCGTACAATAATTCTTGAGTTAAAAGAATATTGTCACTAATGGATCTTCCACTAATATAGGCAGCCTGATTATTGGAAATAATGGATGGGAGAACTAATTGCAATCTATTAGCCAACACTTTTGAGATGATTTTATAAATGATGTTACAACAAGAAATTGGCCTATAATCAGCAACTGAAGTAGGGTTATCAATCTTAGGAATTAAGGTAATGGCAGTAGCAGATAGATCAGCAGAGAGTTTGTTATTAAGAAAAAAGTATTTAATAGCTTTCACAATATCAAACCCAATTATTTTCCAACTTTGCTGTATAAAATGAGCATTAAAACCATCTGGACCTCCACAACTATTACTATCCAAACTAAAAACTGCAGATCTACTCTCTTCAGCAGAAATGGCACAAATTAATGAATCAGATTGAGAAATGGATAAGGTTGGAAGTGTTATGTCAAAAAGAGGCCTTACATCAGGTTTAAAGGAGTTGGAGGGAGCTAAGATAGATGAAAAATACTGAACAAATGTATCATTAATACCCTCAAAAGAGTTCTTCATATTACCATTTAGATCCTTTAACTGAAATATGCAATCTCTAGCTCTCTTGATTTTTAGAAAATTATGAAAATACTTAGTATTCCTGTCAGCCTCCTTCTCTATTCTCAAATGGATTTTCTGTTTAAGTGATGATAATTCCCTTTCAATAACTAATTCAAGTTTTTTATTTAGTTCCAATTCAGCACATTGTAAAAGAGCATCATATGGTCTCGCACTCAAGTCCTCCTGAACCTTATTAAGCTCATTTCTAATATGATTAGAAAGCTTAGATTCATTACCAAAATTAGCTGCAGACCAGACTTTTAGGTGAAATTTGAGAGCCTTCATCTTGAGAGAAACATTTGCTAGAGGATTCCTGCCAAATTGCATATTCCAAACCTTTTTAAGAATAATTTGATAGTCCATATGCTTAGTCCAAAAATTAAAAAATTTAAAAGAATGTTTCCCTCCACAAAAATCATCAACTCCCCAATGAAAAATTAACGGACAGTGATCAGATAAATAAGGCTGCAGTATATCATAGAACGATTTAGACCATAGTTGAAGAAAAGGAAAGTTTATGAAAATGTGATCCAGCTTACAAAGAGTTAAATTTCCATTCCTACTACAATTTGACCAAGTGAAATGTGAACCAAAAGATTTGACCGGGATTAGTTTAGATTGATTCATAGCACTATTTAAAGGAGTAATATCCTTTAGAGATAAAGGACAACCACCAGATTTTTGATTACAAGCATGCATACAATTAAAATCCCCCCTAATTAACCAAGGTTTAGAAGAAGAATTAAGTGTTGGAAGTGTATCCAAGAAAACCCGTCTCAATGATAAAGAATTTTGAGCATATACTGAGGTTAGAAGAAAATTCATATTAGAAGGCAGATGAATACAATTATAATGAATGAATTGATCAGTGGCAATAATTTTTTAGAGCTTGAAGATTTGAGGATTCCATAATGTAAGAAGTCTACCATAATTAGATTCAACAAAATTATGATCATGTAACCAAGAAGGAGATATCAAGTGAACAGCCTTTAAAGTAGATTGAATATTTAGCTTTGTTTTAAAAACACACATCAATTGAATATCCTTTTCCTTGATAAGATTCCTAATCTCAAACTGTTTTGAGGGTAAGTTAGCCCCTCTTATTTTCCAAAAAGCAATATTATTCATTTGATAGGGAGCGGAGGAAGCAAAGTGATGGATTTTTCCTTATATGTCTAGGATGAGAATTATTTTTTGTTGAAGATATAGGAAGAACTTCCTGAACCTTAAAATCTTTCCCTTTATTCAAATCACCAGAATTATGGGTGCTAGTAATACCTTTAGTATCCATACATTCACCTAATTTAGAAGAAGGAGGGAGTATAATATGATCAGGTGGAGACAAATGCAGATAAGGTGATGAAGTGTAAGAACCAAACATAGATGGAGACTGAGAACTAAATTGTGAACTGCATGAAGAAGAGACAGAAGTTGAATAATTGGATAAAGTGTCAAAGGAAAAAGAAGAAGAACAAGGAGCTGCATCACTACAATTACCAAGATGACTTTCTCGAGTTATGTCAAGGTTTATGTTTGAATCAAGAGAAGAACTAGATAAAACTGAAAATGAATTTGAAGTAATAGTAGAATATGATGTGGAGCTATTTACTTCACTACTCTTTCCTATTTCATTTTCTATACTTTTTATAGGATCAACATTTAAATGAAGCCTTTCTTTAACCACTGTCTCTTTCCTCTTCCATATTCCTTTTTTCTTCTTATCCACATCTTTCCAGCTATGATCTATTAACCTGTGATTAGTAACTCCATGATTACTTTGGTTCTTTTCTTCATTCTCAACCGAAATAACTACTCTGTTAACATCAATCTCTCTAATCTTGTTTACAATCTCACAACTTACAGTATCATGACCAAAGATTTTACAATGAGTACAGATTTTTGGCCTCCAATCATATGACAATTTAACATCTGGACAGTTACTTCCCAAATGAGGAATGGCAATAGAATCAGGTAATTCAAAATCAAGCGTAATCTCCACTAATGCCTTTACATACTTAAATCTTTGCATTTTCTCAGTACTACTATCAAAACAAATTAATCTACCAACATGACAAGCTAACCAATTAATCCCTACCAGCGTCCAAAGTATAAGAGGAATCCTATGAAAATGTATCCACACAGGCACTCTTTTGATTTGGGCTTGAGATATACCAATAGAAGGATCCCATTTAGTAATTATGAACATTCTACCCTTTATAAAAATTGGATCCGAATTAAAAACATGATCCTTATCCTCTTGATTAGAAAAATTAAAATAGAAATTGTACCCATCTGATTTAAATTGAACCTCACCCTTAATCTTCCAATACCTTTTCAAGAAATTAACAACAGTCAAGAAAGAGAGCGTACCATCCAAAAAGAAACCAACTAAATGATTATTCCAGTACTTTAAACCTTCTTCCTTCACTAGATCCGGTAAAACACTTGGATTAACCCGAGATATATCAAAATGAATGGGCTTGTAAGACCCAGCATTACGAGGAAGAGATTTGAAGAGAGAAGACCAATTCGAATTCAAAGAAGATGGATCATTCTTGATACAAGTCTGACAGATCCAGACTGAAGGGAGTTAGAAGAAAGTAGGAGAGATGATGAAAGAATGGCAGAAGAGGAAGCAGATTGCAACGAAGAAGATGAGGAAGAAACCAGAGGAGGAAACAACGCAGAGTCAAGAGAGAAAGAAGATGAAGAGGGAGAAGAAGAAGAAAACGCCATTAAAGTTTCAAAAAGAGCTGAAGTTCATCGTAGGAGGGAAACTCTTGTTGTTATCAAATGCATACTTGATACAGTATGACATTCTTGTTATCATATATTTTTGTGGTATCTCTTATTCTTTTCTCATCTTATATGATATTTATAGCTAGACTGATCCGTTTATTATTTTTCTTCTTTAATAATATTCGGGTCAGACCGAGGTGTTACAGGTGCTTCCACTTGACTTCTTAGCAGGGTCTAGCTTCTGACTTTTGGCTAACTACTTTAGCTTAGTAGTTTTTGCTTTTATACGTTTGAGATAGAGACTCCTTGATGTATACTTATTCTTTTGTGATATCGTGGATCTTCTATGACCACTATTTTGATGTACACTTCTATGTGGTATATTCATATCTGTTTCCGCCTTAGTGATATTAATATCTGTGACTGGTTTGTGTTATGCTTATTTCTATATTTGTTTTTGAATCCCACATAGCCACTTGCAATAGCTTTGAGTTTGTATTTGATATGTTGGATTTCCTCTTGAAATGAAATGCATGTTATACTATCTGACATATCGGTACTTGCACAAAGCAATTACACAGATGGTCGCTCCTCAACAGCCTTATTCTTCGTGCTAGTCGATGGCATTACTCAGTAGTGTCCATGGCTAGTGTGAGTATAGAGGTGGGGCGTCACAGCTTGGTATCGGAGCCAAACTTCGGAACAATGTAGAATAATCTAGCAAGGATCATTGTCCCAAGTCTTTCTTAGGAGTCGTGCCTTAGGATTTAATTCGAGTCATTGGACCCGTTCTATCCTATTTTCTTTGATGATGCCTTATTTAATCAATCAAGTTTGTTTGATATTCATTCTGAGAATAACCTTTTTCCTCTTCTTTCTTTCTTTCTTAAATAAGAGAAATGGTTAGACCTGGCCCTCTCAGCGCTGGTCAATCCAGTGCTACTCCTCGGGATGGAGTATTCATGTCTGCTCAACAACTTTTAGATCTTGTAAAGAATGCCCAAGCTGCCGGACCCATTCCTGATCCTACTCATCGTAAATCCGGATTTGCACGCTTGTGCAGTGATTATAACAATTTGGGTGGAAAGCCATTCAAGGGTTCCGAAAGCGTTATAGAGGTCCAAGCTTGGCTTAGAACATGCGACCGCATCTTTTCTCGCATGAATCTTGTGGATCTATATTGTGTCCAAGTGGCTTCTAGCATGCTTCAAGAAAGAGCATTAGATTGGTATGAGATTTTGATTTAGGAAATTAATGAATCGGATCTTACTTGGGAGCAATTCCGGGAGAGGTTCGAGTTAAAGTTTGTGCCGGAGGCTGAAAAAGGTAACTTTGGCCCGACGCTTTATTGACCTTGCTCAAGGTGAATCTTCTGTGATGGATTACGTTGCATCTTTTGAATCTCTCTCTAAATATGGGGTTGGGTATATGAATACCCCATTGAAGAAAAATCGGAGGTTTGTCTATGGGTTGAATAAAAACCTCAAAAAGCCTTTACTCTTGAAACTAGAAGTTTCTTTTGATCAGCTTGTTGACATCGCTCTTCGACTTGAATAAGCCGATAAAGAAAGTGACATTGAAGTTGTGGGTGCCAAACAAAACTTCAACAACAACAAGAAGAGGCCTATTAAGTTCAAGCCTAATCCCAACAAGAATGGGAAGCAAGCTACTTCGGTAGCAAAGACTTCTACCTCTAGTTGTGGGCAATGCTACAATTGTGGTTCTAAGGACCATTATGCAAATAGGTGCCCAAAACCTCTTTTTTGTCGTTATTGCAAAAGTTCGGGTCATCTTTTATCTTCATGCCCCAAACTTCCAAACAAGAAAGAGGGAAAGCTAAATGTTGTGCAAGCTCCTAGTAACACTTCTCTTGGTCATGGTATTTCTCATTCTATCCTTGATGGCATTATTATATTTCATGATATTCCTATTCGAGTTCTTTTTGATACGGGTGCATCTCACTCTTTTATATCAAAAGAACTTGTTGATACCTTGTCTTTAAATGTTATGGGCTTGATGACTTCACTGAGAATTTTGAATCTGGTTGGTGGATCTGCAACACTCAGTTTACTTTGTAAAGATGTCGAGATTATTTTATGTGATTATGCTTTCTGAGCCGATTTGCATGTTATGCGCTATTTAGGTTTTAGAATAATTTTGGGAATGGATTGGCTTAATCATTATGAAGCCCACATCCTATGTCCTGAAAGGACTATTTATCTTCGACATCATCTATCTGTTAAGCAGATTTATATTGTTCTTAAAAAATTCAGATTCTGATTTGGTAGCATCCTTATATTCTCTAAATTCACATGATGACGATAATGATGATGAGGAAGATGTCATTACCATCATTCACGTTGTGTGTGAATTTCCCAACATCTTTGAGCCCGTTTTAGGATTACCACCTAAGCGAGCAATTGAGTTTAGAATTAATCTGATCCCTGGAGCTCTACCTATCACTCGTCCTCCTTATCTATGTCCAATAAGGAAAATCAGGAGATGCGTAAAGAATTATCTGAATTGGAAGCCAAAGAGTTTGTTCGTTCTAGTTCCTCTCCTTGGTGAGCTTTAGCTATCTTTGTGAAGAAATCTGATGGTACTCTTAGGCTTTGCGTTGACTACCGCAAGCTTAATGATCTCATCATCAAGAATAAATATCCCTTGCCTCGGATTGATGATCTATTCGATCAACTTAGTGGTGCTAGAGTCTTTTCACAATTAGACTTAACAACCGGTTTTCATCGGCTTCGCATTGCAGAGGATAGTATTCCTTTGACATCGTTCCGTACTCGTTATGGATCTTATGAATGGCTTGTTATGCCATTTGGTTTAACGAATGCTCTAGCTTATTTCGTTGACCTTATGAATCGAGTTTTGAAAGACTTCCTCGATCGATTTGTTCTCATCTTTATTGATGATATTCTTGTTTATTCTAAAACCGAGGAAGAGCATGAAAAACATCTTTGGATTGTGTTGGAAACTCGTAGGAGTAATCAATTGAAAGCAAAATTTTCTAAATGCCACTTCTGGCAATCCCGTGTGAAATTTTTAGGACATATTATTTCTGAATCTAGAATTTCCGTGGATCCTTCAAAGATTGAAGCAATTCAAAATTGGAAGAGACCAGAGAGTGTGACGGAAATTCGTAGCTTTCTTGGATTGGCGGGCTATTACTGTCGTTTCATAAAAGACTTTTCTAAAATTTCTGTACCTCTTACTAGTTTGACAAAGAAGGGAGTTAAATACATTTGGTCAAACAAATGTGAAGCATCATTTCAGAAATTAAAAGAACTCCTTTCCGATGCTCCTATTCTTGTGATTCCCGAAGGAAACCAAGACTTTATTGATTATACCGATGCTAGTCGTGTTGGTTTGGGTGCCGTTCTCATGCAAAGGGAACGTGTTATTGCTTATGCTTCTACGCAATTAAAGCCTGCCAAGACTAGATATGCCACTCATGATTTAGAGCTCGCGACTATTGTTTTCGCCCTTAGAATTTGGCGTCATTATCTTTTGGGAGAGAAATTTGTTCTCTACACCGATTATAAATCTTTGAAGTATTTATTTTCTCAAAAGGAACTTAATTTGCGTCAACAACGTTGGCTCGAATTCATTGCATCTTATGATCTTGATATTCTTTATACTCCTGGAAAGGGTAATCGTGTTGTTGATGCCCTTAGTCGTAAGCAACAGGTGGTTGTTTCTATGATGATATCCGAATGGAATGATCTCGAGACTTTGTCTACTTCTGAGATCTGAGATCGTTAATCCGATTCGTGTTCATGTCTTGTTTTATGTAGCCTTGAGGCTCATCCTTCTCTTTTAGAATGCATTCTTGAAGCTCAAAGGCATAATCCCGAATTGGCCCTTCTTAGCCAAAGTTGTAGGCATAAAATTGATATTGAAGGTTTGAAAGACTTTGATATTGATGCTCGTGGCGGTATTCGAAAATTTGGTAGACTTATTGTGCCAAATATTAGTGATCTTCGTAAAGACATTTTAGAAGATTCTCATCGTTCTAAATTTACCATTCATCCCGGTAGTAGTAAAATGTACGCGGATATGAAGCGACTTTATTATTGGGATGGAATGAAATTTGATATTGCTAACTTTATTAAGCGTAGCATGACTTGCCAACTCGTATAGGCCGAACATCAAAGGCCCGGTGGGTTATTGCAACCTTTGGAAATTCCAGTTTGGAAGTGGGATCAAATTTCCATGGACTTTATTGATGGGCTTCCCCGTTCTCATTCGGGTCATGACAGTCTGTGGGTGATTGTTGATAGACTTACAAAATCCACCCATTTTCTTCCCCTTCAGTACAATTGGACCATACCTCTTTTGGCCAAACTCTATGTTAAAGAAATTGTTAAACTGTATGGAGTCCCTACTTCTATTGTTAGCGATCGTGATCAATTGTTTACTAGTGGATTTTGGAAGGGTCTTCAAAAAGCTTTCGGAATGAAGCTTAATTTGAGCACCGCTTATCATCCTCAGTCCGATGGACAAACAGAGCGGGTGAATCAAACTCTTGAAGATCTCCTTCGTGCATGTGTTCTTGATTTTGGTGGAAGTTGGGAAAATCATATTTCCCTTGTTGAGTTTTCTTATAATAATAGCTTCCAATCTAGTATTGGTATAGCACCTTTTAAGGCACTCTACGGAAGGCCATGCCGATCTCCTTCGTGTTGGCTTGAAGCCGGTGAGAAGCTGGTTCTAGGTCCAGATTTTATTCGTGATGCCACAGAAAAGATTGACCTTATTCGTCATAGGATGAAAGAAGCTCAAAGTAGGCAAAAATCCTATGCCGATAACCGACGAAGGAAATTAGAATTTTCTGTGGGAGATTTGGTGTTCCTTCGTGTTTCACCTATGAAGGGTGTTGTGCATTTCAGTCGTTCGGGGAAATTAGCACCTCGATATATTGGTCCATTTCCCATCACCGAACGTATTGGTTCCGTGGCTTATCGCCTTTTATTATCGACTCAATTTTCTACTATTCATGACGTGTTCCACGTTTCTCAACTACGAAAATGCCTTAGAGATTCTGATTCTATTCTTGAGCCCGGTATTATTAAAGAAATTGAAGTTTCACCTAATTTGACTTATGAGCAACAGCTTATTCGTATTATTGCTACGGAGGTTAAACGCCTTCGAAATAAAGATGTTCCTCTTGTGAAAGTTCAATGGTCCTCAAATCCTAAGAATTGCTCTTGGGAATCAAGAGAATTCATCGAGCGAACACATCCGGACTGACTCTCTCGTGCTCTTTAAGGTGAACTTCTCATTTCAAAATTTCTTCGTTTGTGTTGTTATGCCTTAGTATGGTTGTTACGTTTTATTTTCTTCTTAAGTATTGCGAGGATGTAATTTTTTTAAGGAGTGGAGTCTATAACAACCCGCATATTTTGCGATTGTATATTTAAATGTTTTATTTAAATATAGCATCGTTAATCGGATAAAAGTCTGAAATGCTACTTTTCATAAACAGTCGAATTAGGACTCGAGACTACTTTCATTGAGTCTGAATTGACATTTGCGACCTTTTTGAGTATAAACATCGATATGTTTGGAGTTGATTAGAATTTTGATATTTTCAATTGAGGCTTTTTGTTTGGGTTTCAGCCCAATAACCTAACAAGAGAACCCAACTCATCTAATACCCTAACTCCACCCCACTCCTCTTCATTCATTCATTCTATTTTCTAACACTTTCAAGCTAAAGAAAAATACGGGAAAGAATGGGAAATTAAAATTCCTAAGCCCTAGTTCTCTTAGGAAATTCAAGTTCTTGCTCTAAAATCAAGGAGAAGCTTAGGTAAGCATCCCCTTCTTCTTCTCCACCTCAATCTCTCTCCAATTTCAGAAATTTCCTATAACCAAACTTAGGAAATATTTGCTTATGATCTTAGATTGGAGCTTCTAGAGTTGAAGTTGAAGAGTAGTTGATCTTTCCTTTGTTTTTGAGCTTCTCATTCGTTGTTTTTGGGTTTAAAGGTGAGTTTTTGAACTCACATCTATGTCTATAGTTTTCATTATTGTTAGGTATGAATTCCTAACATCTATTCACGTTCATTTGCTTTTGATTTGAATTGATTTGGTGAATTTTCCAAATTTTGGTGTTTTGAAGTCAAAATCTTTAAAGATCCTATCTTGGATATTTGGACGTGTTATTTGGAGTGTATCGAAGAGCCTATAGGGCTGGGTTGTCGCTTGGCATAACTCCCTAGCCTCCGTCGCTGGTCCGATTGCTTCTGAATCATTTTGGCCATCATTGGCCTAAGCAAATTGTTGCCCAGAAAAGGTAACCAGATGTCTAGTTGGAAGGTCAAGACGTCTGGTTAGGGCAGCAGATGAAAAAAAAATATGGCAGAAAAGAAAAAAATAGCAGAGACTTGGACAAGACGTCTGGTTAGTTTTCAGACGTCTGGTTAGAGTTCAGACTTCTGGTAGGTTTCTGGAATATTTCCAGAACCCAAATCCAAACGTCTAGATGAACCCCCAAACGTCTGGAACTGCCAATTTTGCCTATTCTGCCTGTTTTTGATTGGATTTCCAATTTTAATCGATTTTTGTTGATCTGGTTAGTTGTCATCACTTATTATCGACTTTGATGACTTCTATCTTTGGTTTTTTGGGAATATCCATTTGATGGATTTGATATCGATTTTTATGGATTTAATTCACGTTGTCGTATGTGAATTTT
Organism: Allium fistulosum; assembly: GCA_030737815.1. NCBI lineage: Eukaryota > Viridiplantae > Streptophyta > Magnoliopsida > Asparagales > Amaryllidaceae > Allium > Allium fistulosum. Next base: position 55,115,939 of record CM060904.1, read on the forward strand.
TGGTGATTGATTGTTTTTACAATCATTTTTGTGATTTGTCACTTTAAAATACAAAGGTTTCTATACTAGTAGTAAATACTAAAACTCCTTCATTAAAACGATTTCGACACTATTTTAAATATAAAGCTCACTTTTAAAACCATTTTCCAATTTATTAGTATACAAACCTTTAACTCATTCGTATGAGAAATCTAATTAAACGGCTTAGCAAAACAAGTGGTATGAAACGCTTGTGTTTACTTCATCGGTTAATTCTTGGACTTGTTTGATTGAACTCTTGTGACAATTTTCGAGTGGAAATCTACAATTTGTTCGTAAATATTTAAGTTAAGCTAGTGGTTATGGGACATAAAGCTAAACTCATTTATTTACAAGCTTAGTGTAATTTACGCTTTGTAATGACCCACCTTTTGGACAGTTTAAATCGACAATCAAACACATGCCGATTCGAAACCATTCAAAAGGGATGATTGTTAATGGGGTAAATAAGAAAAGAAGAGAAAAGGAAGAGAAACAACCACAGAATCTTGCAGCGGAAAGATAAAATATAATAATCAAATAAACAGTTCATGAAGCTGTTTAATATAATTTTGATTATCATTTATACATCATTCATCAGAGTTATACATATACAACAGAACAGATAAAATATTGCAGCAGACAGCATGATGCAAGGATAATAATAGTAATAGTATACTAAATCTTCGTCTTCGTCCTCCAGAATAGATCTTCAATAAGCTGAAAAACTTAGGACTGACCCAAGCATAATGAAAGGACAAAACACTCAAGTCAGGACTAAAATATCCTTATGTAAGTTAAATGAATCGTAAATAAATATGAGTGTAACAGCGTCAGGGATGTTTATGGGGTTTGACATCTCCTATCCAGTGTCGACGTGCGTGCAATAACTCAAGAGATGTTACGGGATTTTCCATCTCTTAAGGATCCGTTAAACTATCTACTATATAGTACAATACGCTATTATAATATGTCTAAAGTAAAGTAAACTATTAAAATAGCGTTAAGGCGTTACCCATATCCCACTTAACACATTTTTATATATTCCCATAGTCTATACAGTACCGTTAATTCCTCCGTAAACTGGACGGCTATCAGAGGGCACTCCATAGGTATGGTACAAAACAAACTCGTAGAAGGCGCTCTAGGGCATGTGAACACGGCACACGAGGAGATGCCAAGGTAGATATACCGATTGCACTCCCGGACTGGTGGAAACGCATAACAGCTACTACCACCCACCTCGGACACACTCCCATATCAAAATCGAAGGGTGGCCACCAAATCAAATCACAAAAGCAATAGAATGGTATCGAAGAAATATGCCCGATACGAGGAATGACCTCACTTGGCCCGGTATAGCTCCTGATTTTAGTCACATCTAAGCTGACTCACGGGAGTCAAGGTCACGTCATACCATATAGAATCATCGCCAAACCATCCTACTTCATTTCTGGAATCTCCACTACGTACACAGTTGTTAAAGTGGTTTTCGGTATCGACAGAGAGTATGCCCATATCCGATCCCGGTGTCTTTAACAACCAAACGCTTATTACACACCGGATGGTCCTTTTACATTTTCAAAATCAATTCATAATTGATATCAAAATATCATATTCGCTTCAAAAAATCAAGTCCATACCAAAATCATCATATCTCCTCAAAATATACTATTCTAGTTCAAAAATCATTTCACCCCAATATCTCATTTCAATTTCAAAATCGTTTCGAATTTCAATTTAGTTTGTAACTTCATTTAGCCCAATTCGTATTTAAATCCAAGATTTAAATATAAACATTTCCCCTTATTGACCAGCTTGAATTTTTGGAAAATAGTTTGAATAGTTTAAAAAAATAGCTTAAATAATTAAAAATAGTTAAAATACTCTAAAATATTAAAGATAGATTTCAAAATAGTTTTAAATTGATTTAATATAGTTAAATAGATTTAAAATAGATTAAATATAATTAAATAGGTTAAATAGCTTTAAAATAGGTTAAATATAATTACAATAAATTAAAATAGGTTAATTAGTTTAAAATAAATTAAATTGGGTTAAGTAGATTTAAAATAGATTAAAGTAAGTTAACATGATTTGAGATAGGTCAAAATAATTTAATATAGTTAATATAGGTTAAAATAGTTTAACATAAAATAGTTTCAGTATTTAAAATGGTTTATATAGTAGAATAACTTAGGAAAACCAAAATTAAATAGCTTCAAAGTCAAACCATTTCAATTCCAACTTCCCAATCCAAATCAATTCCAATTTCCATTCAGTCAATTCAATTTCGGTTTCAATTCAAATCAATTTCGACTTCGATTTCAGATTAATTCAATTCCATTTTCAAATCCAATTAATTCAATTTCAATTCATATCGATTTCTGGCTCAATCTTCAAATATCGACTCAAAACACTGAAAACAAATTAACTTTCAATATCCAATTTGAAATCCAAATTTCCAAATACTTTTACTTGGTAAAGTTCAAAGTTTGAATAAAAATCTCATCCTTTTTATCAATCAATTTCTGAAATTTAAATGATAATTCGATTATAACTTAAAAATCCCAAATCAATTATTTAAACCTTTCATTTACCAAATTTTTAAATTTTCAACATTCTGAGCTAAAGTTCGAAAAGAAATTCTATTTTTATAAATTTGGTTTTCATTTCTTTTAAATCAAAATCATTCAAATAAATTTCAAATCAGAAATTTCAAATCATTTAATTTAACCGATCCGGTGTCCGTATATAATTTTCTATCCTATGGCCAATTGATCAGTTATTTCACTTAATTTCAGGGATAGATATATATCAATTCAATCCAAATCATAGTGTCATAGGTATATATCATTTCAACCTATTTCTCAATTTATTCGAAATTATTCAATTTACAACTGTAAATAACACACAGGGTGATGACGGGATATGTGACGCCCCACCTCTATACTCACACTAGCCAAGGACACTACGGGGTAATGCCGTCAACTAGCACGAAGAATAAGGCTATTGAGGAGCGACCATCCATGTATTTTCTTTGTGCGAGTACCGATATGTCAGATAATATAACTTACATTTCATTTCAAGAGGAAATCCGACATATCCAATACAAACTCAAAGCTACCACACAGTGGCTAGGTGGACTTCGGAAACAAATATAGAAATAAACATAACACAAATCAGTCATGGATATTCATATCACAAAGGCGGAAACAAATATGAATATAACACATAAAAGTGTAAATCAGAGTAGTGGTCAAACAAGATCCACAATATCACAAAAGAATAGAAACATGTGCTAGACAAAACAATATGTATACATCAGGGAGTCTCTATCTCAAATGTATAACAACAAAAACTACCAATCTAATGTAGTTAGACAAAAGTCAGAAATGGTCCCAGATAAGGAGTCAAGCAGAAGCACCTATAACATCTCGGTCTGACCTGAGTATTATTTAATAAGAAAATAATAAACGGATCAGTCTAGCTATAAATATCAGATAAAATGAGCTAGAATAAGAGATATGACAAATACGTATGATAACAATAATGTCATACTATGATAAGTATACATTAAACAACAACAAAAAATCATATAATATCTCAAAAATCTCAAACACCAAAAAGAATCACATATTCTTTAAATTATTCACCAAACACAAATATTGATAGAGCTTATCAATGCAATCCACGAAAATTGGTGAAACACAAATTCTAGAAATCATCAATTAGAAATCCAGAAATCGCAAAGGGGGAAGGCCTATCACAAACGGGAGCATGAAAACTCACCAACACGTGTGTCACAAACGGAACGCTATTCCATGGTCGCTAACCATCAATTTTGAGCCGAAGCTCCACAAACGGCCTGAAGACCATGGGTCGCTACCCCACCAAATTGAACCGAAGTTCCACAAACGGGGTTTTTAGTCCCCATACAAACAAATAGACATCGCACATCGCTAGTTTAAATCACAAAATGATCACCATTGATCAATAAGAAGTGTTGATTACACTAAGCTAGTAAATATATGAGTTTAGCATCATGTCCCATAACCACTAGCTTAACATAAATATTTACGAACAAATTGTAGATTTCCACTAAAAAATTGTCACAAGAGTTCAATCGAACAAGTCTAAGAATTAACCGACAAAGTAAACGCAAGCGTTTCATACCACTTGTTTTGCTAATCCGTTTAATTAGATTTCTCATACGAATGAGGTAAAGGTTTGTATATACTAATAGATTGGAAAAACAGTTTTATAAACGAGCTTTGTATTAAAAATAACGTTGAAATCAGTTTTCTGAAAGAGTTTGAATATTTACTACTAGTACAGGAAACCTTCATATTTTAAAGTGACAAATCACAGAAATGATTGTAGAAACAATCAATCACCAAAATCCACATTCGAAGAAGTGAATCAAATCCAAAGAAATTGATACCAAATCCATCAAAATGGATATTCCCAAAAAATTCCTGAAAAAGAAGTCATCAAAGTTGTTAAAAGCGAAAACAATTAATCGGATCGACATAAATCGATGAACAATGGAAATTCACTCAAAAATAGGCAAATAGGCTGAGATAGCAGATTCAGTCGACTAAACCATAATGGTCAGTCGACTGACACTATGCCTGGAAACTTTCTGTTTCCAGGCTCAGTCGACTAAACCATAATGGTCAGTCGACTGACACAGGGTCAGAAACTTTCTGTCCCACAGGTTCAGTCAACTGAAAATCCTGGTTCAGTCGACTAAACTGCAATTCGCAGTAAACTCTGCCTAGCCCTATGAAGGGCAAAATCCTACCGGAAACGATCGATCGAGCAATGGCGACTAGGGATTTATGCCAAGCGACAACCCGGCCTTATAGGCTCTTCGATACACCCCAAAAACATGTTCAAACATCCATGAAAGGATTTTCACAAAGTTGGACTTCAAAAACCAAAAATTGGAAAATTGACCAAATCAATCCAAATCAAAAGCAAATGAACATGAATAGATGTTAGGAATTACTACCTAACAACTATGATAGCTATAGACATAGATGTGAGTTCAAAAACTCACCTTTAAACCCAAAAACACAAGAGAGAAGCTATAGAGCAAGGCAAGAACAATCACTCTTCAATTTTTAACCCAAGAAGCTTCAATCTAAGCTCAAAAGAAAAACATTTCCTAAGTTAGTGTTTAGGAAATTTCTGAAATTGAAGAGGAAATGAGATGGAGAAGATGAAGAGGATGCTTACCTAAGCTTCTCTTAGATTTTGGAGCCAGAACTTGAGTTTGCAAATGAATCTAGGGCTTAGGAATTTCTAATTCCTCTTCTCTTCCCCCATTTTTCTAAAGCTTGAAGTGTTAGGAAAATAATAGAATGAATAAAGAGGAGAGGGGTGGAGTTAGGATATATGGTGAGTTGGGTTAATGGGCTGAAACCCAAACCAAAGCCCAAAGCCCTAAGTGAAAATGTCAAAATTCTACTCAACTCCAAACATATCGATGCTTATACTCAAAAATGTCGGAAATGCCATTTTGGACTCAATGGAAGTGGTCTCGAGTCCCAATTTGACTGTTTGCAAAAAGTGACATTTCGGAATTGAATCCAACTAAGGATGCTATATTTAAATAAATCATTTAAATATACAATCGTAAAATATGCGGGTTGTTACAAACTCCCCTCCTTAAAGAAATTGCGTCCTCGCAATCTTTATGTAATAAATAAGAAGTAACAACTATAAAAGCATATCAACGCAAAAAGAAGAAATTTGAAATAAGAAGTTCACCTTAAGGAGCACGAGAGAGCAAGTCCGGATGTGTTCGCTCGATGAATTCTCTGGACTCCCAAGAGAAATCCTTAGGATTTTAGGACCATTAAACTTTCACAAGAGGAACATCTTTATTTCGAAGGCGTTTAACCTCCGAAGCAATGATACGAATAGGATGTTGCTCATAAGTCAAATTAGGCGAAACTTAAATTTCTTCAATAACACCGGGCTCAAAAATAGAATCGGAATCTCGAAGGCATTTCCGTAATTGAGAGACGTGGAATATGTCATAAATAGCAGAAAATTGAGCCAGTAATAAAAGGTGATAAGCAACGGAACCAATGCGTTCAGTGATGGGAAAGGGGCCAATATATCGAGGTGCTAACTTTCCCGATCGACTGAAACGCACAACACCCTTCATAGGTGAAACACGAATGAACACAAAATCTCCCACAGAAAATTCTAATTTCTTTCTTCGATTATCGACATAGGATTTTTACCTACTTTGAGCTTCTTTCATCCTTTGGCGAATAAGGTCAATCTTTTCTGTGGTATCCCGAATAAAATCTGGACCTAAAACCAGCTTCTCACCGGCTTCAAGCCAACACGAAGGAGATCGGCATGGCCTTCCGTAAAGTGCCTCGAAAGGTGACATACCAATACTAGATTGGAAGCTATTGTTATAGGAAAACTCAACAAGAGAAATATGATCTTCCCAACTTCCACCAAAATCAAGAACACATGCATGAAGATGATCTTCAAGAGTTTGATTCACACGCTCGGTTTGTCCATCAGACTGAGGATGATAAGCGGTGCTAAAATTAAGCTTCGTTCCCAAAGCTTTTTGAAGACCTTTCCAAAACCCACTAGTAAACAATGGATTACGATCGCTAACAATATAAGTAGGAACCCCATGCAATTTAACAATTTCCTTGACAAAGAGTTTAGCCAAAATAGGTACGGTCCGATTGGACTGAACGGGAATAAAATGGGCGGATTTTGTAAGTCTATCTACTGTTACCCATAGGCTATCATGACCCGAACGAGAATGGGGAAGACCGTCAATAAAGTCCATGGAAATTTGATCCCACTTCCATATTGGAATTTCCAAAGGTTGCAATAACCCACCGGGCCTTTGGTGTTCGGCCCTAACGAGTTGGCAAGTCATGCAAGGCTTAATAAAGTTAGCAATATCATGTTTCATTCCACCCCAATAATAAAGTCGCTTCATGTCTGCGTACATTTTACTACTACCGGGATGAATGATAAATTTAGAACGATGAGAATCTTCTAAAATGTCTTTACGAAGATCAATAATATTTGGCACAATAAGTCTACCAAATTTTCGAATACCGCCACGAGCATCAATATCAAAGTCTTTCAAACCTTCAATATAAATTTTATCCCTAAAACTTTGGCTAAGAAGAACCATTTCGGGATCAAGCTTTTAAGCTTCAAGAATGCGGTCTAAAAGAGAAGGATAAGCCTCAAGGCTATATAAAACAAGAGATGAACATGAATTGGATTCACGATCTCGAATCTCAAAAGTGGATAAACTCGCGAGATCATTCCATTCGGATATCATCGTGGAAACAACCGCTTGTTGCTTACGACTAAGGGCATCGGCAGCACGATTTCCCTTTCTGGGAGTATAAAGAATATCAAGATCATAAGATGCAAGGAACTCGAGCCAACGTTGTTGATGCAAATTAAGTTCCTTTTGAGAAAATAAATACTTCAAAGATTTATGATCTTTGTAGAGAACAAATTTCTCTCCCAAAAGATAATGACGCCAAATTCTAAGGGCGAAAACAATAGCCGCAAGCTCTAAATCATGAGTGGCATATCTAATCTCGGCAGGCTTTAATTTCCTAGAAGCATAAGCGATAACACATTCCCTCTGCATGAGAATGGCTCCCAAACCAATACGACTAGCATCGGTGTAAACAATAAAGTCTTAGTTCCCATCGAGAATCACAAGAATAGGAACATCGGAAAGGAGTTCTTTTAGTTTTTGAAAAGCAGCTTAACATTTGTCTGACCAAATGTATTTAACTCCCTTTTTTGTCAAATTAGTAAGAGGTACGGAAATCTTAGAAAAGTCTTTTATGAACCGATGGTAATAGCCCGCCAATCCGAGAAAGCTATGAATTTCCGTCACACTCTCCGGTCTCTTCCAATTTTGAATCGCTTCAATCTTTGAAGGATCCACGGAAATTCCGGATTCAGAAATAATATGCCCCAAAAATTGCACACGAGATTGCCAAAAGTGGCATTTAGAAAATTTTGCTTTCAATTGGTTGCTCCTAAGAGTTTCCAACACAATCCGAAGATGATTTTCATGCTCTTCCTCAGTTTTAGAATAAATAAGAATATCATCTATAAAGATAAGAACAAATCGATCGAGGAAGTCTTTGAAAACTCGATTCATAAGGTCAACGAAATAAGTTGGAGCATTCGTCAAACCAAATGGCATAACTAGCCATTTATAAGATCCATAACGTGTACGGAACGATGTCAAAGGAATGCTATCCTCTACAATACGGAGCTGATGAAAACCAGTTGCTAATTCTAATTGTGAAAAGACTTTAGCACCACTAAGCCGATCGAATAAATCATCAATCCGAGGCAATTGATATTTATTCTTGATGGTGAGATCGTTAAGCTTGCTGTAGTCAACGCAAAGCCTAAGTGTACCATCAGATTTCTTCACAAAAATAGCTGAAGCTCCCCATGGAGAGGAACTAGATTGAATAAATTGTTTCGCTCCAATTCGGATAATTGTTTACACATCTCCTCATTTTCCTTATTGGACATACGATAAGGAGGACGAGTAATAGGTAGAGCTCAAGGGATTAGATTAATTCTGAACTCAATTGCTCGCTTAGGTGGTAATCCTAAAAAGGGCTCAAATATGTCGAGAAATTCGCGAACAATGTGTATGAGAGAAATAACATCTTCCTCATCATCATTATCGTCGTCATGAGGATTTAGAGAATACAAGGATGCTTTCTAATTGGAATCTGAATCTTTAAGAACAAAAGAAATCTGCTTAACAGATTGAGGATGTCGAAGATATATAGTCCGCTCAGGACATAGGATATGGGCTTCATAACGGTTAAGCCAATCCATTCCCAAAATCATTCCGAAACCAAGGTAACGCATAACATGCAAATCGGCTCGGAAAGCATAATCACATAAAATAATTTCGACATCTTTACAAAGTAAACTGAGTGTTGCGGATCCATCAACCGGATTCGCAATCCTTAATGAAGTCATCAAGCCAATAACATTCAAAGACAAAGCATCAACAAGTTCTTTTGATATAAAAGAGTGAGATGCACACGTATCAAAAAGAACTCGAATAGGAAGATCACGAAATATAATAATGCCATCAAGGATAGAATGAGAAATACCTTAACCACGAGAAGTGTTAGTAGGGGCGTGTACAACATTTAGCTTGCCTTCCTTCTTGCTTTGAAGTTTGGGACACAAAGATATAGTATGACCCAACTCTTGCAATAGCGGCAAGAAAGGGGCTTCGGGCACTTGTTTGCATAATGGTCCTTAGAACCACAATTGTAACATTCTCCACGACGAGAGGTAGGATTATTTGCTACCGAAGTTGCTTGCTTCTCTTTCTTGTTGGGATTAGGCTTGAACTTAAAAGGCCTCTTCTTGTTGATGTTTTGTTTGACTTCAACATCACTCTCTTTAACGGCCTCTTCGAGTCGAAGAGCAATATCAACAAGCTGATCGAAAGAAACTTCTAATTTCAGAAGTAATGGCTTTTTGAGGTTCTTATTCAACCCATAAACAAATCTCTGATTTTTCTTCAATGGGGTATTAATACACTCGACCCCATATTTAGATAGAGATTCGAAAGAAGCGACGTAATCCATCACAGAGGATTCACCTTGAACAAGGTCAATGAAGCATCGAGCTAGAGATACTTTTTCAGCTTCTGGCACAAATTTTAACTCGAATCTTTCCCGGAATTGCTCCCAAGTAAGATCCACTTCAATAATTTCAGAGATCAGAAGCTCATACCAGTCTAATGCTCTCTCCTGGAGCATACTAGAAGCCACTTGGACCCGATGAAGATCAATAAGGTTCATGCAGGAAAAGATGCGATCGCATGTCCTAAGCCAAGCTTGGACTTCTATTATGCTCTCGGAACCCTTGAAAGGATTTCCACCCAACTTGGTGTAATCAATGCACAAGCGTGCAAACGCAGATTTAGGATGAGTGGGCTCTGGAATGGGTCCACTAGCTTGAGAATTCTTTACAAGATCTAGAAGTTGCTGAGCAGACATAAATACTCCATCCTGAGGAGTAGCACTAGATTGACCGGTGCTAGGACGGCCTGGTCTAACCATTTTCTTCTTTAAGAAAGAAAGAAAAGAGGAAAAAGTGTGAAGACCCAAAAATTTTGAGATAAAAATAATTCTAAAATAAAAAGAAAATTAAATTAGTTAATTGAAAATAAGTGAAGAATAAAATAATTTGAAAATGAATATCAATGAGAGAAACAAGCAAGGGAATAATTATTTCAATAAATAATAATGAGAAGAAAAATAACTAAAGTATGAATGAGTTTTAAATGCACATATCTTATGAATACTATAAATTTATGTGGCCAGAAAAATGTGGGGTAATAAAATAACTTCTCTTGATAATTAAAATGCATAAAAACTAGGCAAGTAATATTTATGAGTATGAATGTATTTTTGAAATAAATCAAGATAGATGATAAAAATAAGTTAGCTAAAAATCAAGCTTACAAAAGAAATAAGGAAAAATATATATAAGGCTGAGCCACATAAAAATAATGTGCATGGAAATCATGCAAATGGCATGTGCACAGAAAAGCAATAAGGCAACTGATTTACTAGAAGTAGAAACCAAAAGAAAATGGCACTTCTAGCCATAAATTATACACATATGATTCTCTGAATAAGGTAAGGATAGAATGGGTTTTTCCTCCATTAAAACCCTAGCAAAATGATTTAAATCGAGGGAGGGGCAACAATTGTTTCTGGGGAGAAAACAGAGGAAATAAAATTAAAAATAAAATAAACTCACATTGTCTTCAGGCCTGAGTATTCTCGGGGAGGAGCAAAGAAAGGTGAGTGATAATCACTTGTGAGATTTGAGGCACTAAGACCCATGCTAAGGGCAGCCAAGTTATTTTCATATATGAATTCTATTATAATTTTCTATTTGATTTTGTTCTCTGAATAAATGCACGATTGATCATGGGTGATATTTTGATTGAACTTTTGATTGAAGTTTTGATCTGTCTTGGTTTGATAAGATTGTTTCAGTCTTTTGTTTTAAAATACAAATAATCAAACATGTATTCAGATCATAGAAGTGGATTTTATGACCCAGTTTTATGTGAGAAATAAACTGAATGTTTTACTAGGAAATGGGATATCAAAGAAAAATGAGCAGGCAGTGTGAATAATGAGATTTATGCTTATGCCTAGTTTATATTAAAATGGTATGAACAATGCAGTATCATGTATAGGTGCTGAGTTGTTCCTATTATAAGTTAACAAGTTTTTATGGGTTTTTCTCAAAGAAAAATCATGTCCTGTGTTCTCAGTAAAATAAGTAAATAGGATATATATACTTATAGCTTCATCAGATTTATGTGAGATATAGGAATACTTCTGTAAATAAATATGTATGTAAGTTTCAGAAAATATGATTAGAATAAAACCAACCTTGGGATGGGATTCAATATTTTGCATGGAAGCTTGATATGTCTGATTAAAACCCCTGATAGAGTTTCATAATTGTTGATTCATGGGAGGAGGAAAAGAATGCAAAGCATTTCAAGTGATAATAAATTCTCAGAAGATAAATAAACAGGGTCTCTAAATTATAAGAATAATTTAGGAATGGTGCCTTGATCTGCTCATCATCAGGAAGATGATGGGTATGTGCATGACTTGCTAAAGTCCTGTAGGCCTCTGTGTAAAGGGATAACAGAACTGAGCCCCTTTACAATGCACACATGGTGTTCAATGGCAAGGAGTTAGACCAAACCCAAAATGTAAAAAGAAATGAAATGAGATTGATCAATCAGGCTATGGAATTGGAAATAAATCCATAGGAGCCTGTACATAAAAATCTGAATGAAGTGAATGCATGGTTGTTTGGGTGTATGATTGATAGATAAGCTTACCAATGCTCAGATTTTAGTACGAATTAGTTTCTCACTAAACTGATATGTTTTTTATGTAAGCTTTAAGAATTTACAAAATATTTAATATGTGATTTCACTCATACCAGAAATTTATTTCTGACCCTATTTGTTGCTTTGTAACATTTGGGGTGTCTCATTTTTATTGAGGCAGTTCTAGATGTTGCTGCAGGAAAGGAAGCATAAGAAACTTGCTTGCATGGATATTTGAAGATTTACTTGCATTTAGAATGCTTAAGGAATATGGCAGAAATCTTGTAATAATTAAGCCAGGCAAAACTTCATTATGTTTTAAGTATTTTCTGGACTGATTTGTGCTTATTTTTCTGTGTAAAGAATATGTAAAAACTTTAGTATTATATATGTGTGTTTGTGAGTTTCTATTTTAAACAAATGACCTGGATAATCTCTGGTGAAGTATGATATAGGAGATCATGCCATATAATTTGATATGTGGTCATGTCTCCCTTGGCAATGGCTGATGAGCTTTTAAAATGATAAAGTAGAAATAATTTTAGAAAGAAAGGAATAGAGAACATTCAATGAATCTTTTAAAGAATGAGTTGAACCTAAACTGGGCAAACCAGAAAAGCATGATCATGACTTATAATTGATATAAGTATATGTCAAGCTTGAAAATGAAACTTGTAATTCTTAATCTGGGCATTTAAATTACAGTAGAAGTTTACATTGCTTTGTGTAGTAGATCCATATGTATTTTGTAATACTTGTAGGCCTCACAGCACTATGCTTAACACATCTTAATACCTAGGTACATGACTCAAGTCTGAATGCATTTGGTCATGACCAACCTGAGGCTGATTAAATAACTTGTAGTCCTATTTGTAATAGGCATGACCATCACTTCACAACACCTTAGACACTACCACTTATTGTTTAAGAGAACATCAGCTGTCTACCTAATAAGTTCACCTAAGAATTTTGTATTATTTTGGTTTGTAACATAGCTTTGATTATTTTGTCTTCAAATATATGCTAAGTTTTAGATTAGTATGTGTGTTTGCATTTGAACTCTGCCTAAATATATATTGTTTTCTTTGCTTGGTCTTCAATCCAATTTAACACTTGATTATTCATAAGATCCTTCCATAATAAATAAATTAATATATGAGTATTCTTACCTGACACAAAAATTGTTTGAATATGAATTATGAACCCCGGGCTAAACTAAAAGGAATGAGTTATTTTAAACACCCTCTTATTTAGCATAGAACAAAAAGTATTAAATTACAGTATCCCAGAATCTAAATATATGGCTTGTAAATCCAGGAATCAAGTAATTTGAGAAGTAAAGCAAGAAAATAAGAAAAATGGTATTATTTGATCTTATAATCAAGCTTGAGTTTTATCAAGGAGAAGAAAAAAAAGAATGAACAGAAAAGGCTATGTGACACCAAATCTCTGGAACATGAGAAATAAGGTGTGATTAAATTTCTTTGCCAATTTAAATTACTCTGAAAGGCAAAGAGTCATTTATATATCTTCATATATATAAATGATTTAATTTGATTTTATATACTAGTATTTTTATATTGGTAAAATAAGGAATCTTGGGAAAATGAATTATGAGAAGTGATCCATTAAGGTATATATATATATATACATGAAAAAAAACTCAACAGATAATTCATTAAAAATAATTGAATATAAGTAGTGGGTCACTTCAGTTGGTATCAGAGCTATGTTATTAAACATAGCAGAAATAAAGATCAAATTCTCTTATAAGAATAAAATCTTATGAGACTAAATACATAACACTATTTTCAGTACAAATAAAACTACTGAAATAATTAAATTACAAATTAAACTAACTAGTTATGTAAATTGTATAGCAAATCATGGTAGGAAGACCACCAAGCCATGGAGCAGGACCCTCCAATACAACACCAATGGTAAATTTGCAAGATCTGGTGAGGGCATTTAGGGAAGGAGCAGTGCATAGGGAAGAGAATCCTCATGAGGAATTAGCTAAACTATTGAAGACATTTTCAAACTTAGGAGGCAAGGATTTTGAGGGCACTGAAGGGGTTATGGGTGTGCAAACATGGTTGAAAACTTTAGAAAGAATATTTGCAGATATGCAAATTAATGATCAAAGGAAGAGGCAGATAGTTTCAAGAAGGCTAAAAGGAGCAACACTAGATTGGTGGGAGGTGATCATCACAGGAAGGCCAGAAAATGAGATAACATGGGATCAATTCAAGGAGATGGTTGAGGCAAGATTTGTCCCAGCAACAGCTAAGGCAACACTGCTGGAGGAATTTATAAGGCTGAGGCAAGGACCATTGAGTGTGACTGAATACACTCAAAAATTTGAGAGTTTGTCTAAGTATGGAACTATGCTCATAGGGAATGAAGAATCAAAGAATTCAAGGTTCATTCATGGACTCAATGCTAGTTTGAGTAGAGCAATGCTACCATATAAAGACAGAACATTTGATCAAGTCATAGATCTTACTCTTTCTTTTGAACAACATGACAATGCAAGGGAAAAATTCAGGAACATGAGAACTAACAATCAAAAGAAAGGGAAGAATAGAGTACATCCTTATGACAAGAAGAATGTATACAAGAAAGTTGAAGGAGCGGCCACTGGGGAAATTAAGAAGAAGGTTACCTGCTACAATTGTGGCAAGGAAGGACACATGAGCAATAGGTGTCAAGCAGCTAAGAAAGCACCATTCAGCTGTTATAACTGTGGGAAAGAAGGTCATATTAAGAGGAACTGCCCAGAGTTCAAGAAAGAAGCAAGGGTAGGAGCACTGGAAGCCAAGGCAAAGGCAAATGCAGTGGGAAACTTTGGACAATTGGAAGGTATACTTCTAATTAAAAATACCCAATCACAGCTATATATGACACTGGAGCCACACATTCTCTAATCTCACAAGATATAGTGGATAAATTAGCTCTCACATACAATACAGTTGAAAAACCCTAGTTTATTCAAAGCCCACTAGGTAGCTCTTGTCTGCTAGGATTAAAATGTTTGGGAGTAGAATTAAACATAGGAGGAAATATGTTTAAATTTGACTTGTTTGTGTTAAAATATCCTGTAATAGGAATTATTCTAGGAGTAGATTGGTTGAGTAAATTCAAAGCAATTTTGAATTTAGAAAATTTTACAATTTCTTTGAAAACAGAAAATGGTAAAAATATCATAGTAATGAGTGAAGTAGCCAAGATAAATTGCCTTAATCAAATATGGAGTATGACTGAAACGGAATTGACTTTAGAAGGCATAAAAGTAGTAAATGAATATCCAGATGTGTAACGACCCGTAAAATTTAATGGTTTTAAAAGTATATTTAACTGGAAATTGTGAAATTTTAAACAATAAAATTTGAAATTAAAAATTTATTATTTGGAATACGTCTATTTTAATATAGCAACTGGTAAATTTTCATCTGATAATATTGAAGTTTATTTTCCTGTGAAATTTCATTTCAAATCAAACCGGTTAATAACAGTGAATTTAAAAATTTTCCGAAACCAAAATATGTCAACAGGAGAAAATTTATTCAGATCATTCTGAATCAGACAGCGAAATTCGTTTTTCCAAAGTTGGACTTCTACTGCTCCGTTTATCTTAATTCTGGCCAAATAGCAGCATTTCTGGTACCGATTATCGACTTTTGATCGGATGATCGTACCACTGATATATGTATACCGTTTTGATCGTCTCGTCGTGCTGATCTCTGCGGTATATTTATTTTTGTGTTTTGAAGTCCGGTACATAGCGGAATCCACGAAACCGGTAACCGTATCGGTACCGGATCCGTGACCATTTGATTTCTTTTGCGTTTCAAATTTTAAACGCACATCAATCAATTGCTTTAATTTTGTCAGCTGAATCAATGGGAGACTCTTGCCTTTTTCCTTTTCTTTACCGTTGCTTTTATTTATTTCAAATGTTTTTCTCTCTCTGCCTATTTTTGACAGAAGCTGTACATTTAGATCTGCTTCTACCCTCCTCTTCCTCTATTCTTATTCCCCTGTCCTTTTCTTTTGCCTGAGACTTCTTCCCCTTCCTCTAGAAATGTTCCCTTCCCCTACTAGTTTTCGGCATCCAACCTCCTCTCCTTCTCCCCTTGCCGAGCCCAGACCCAAACTTGCAGCCACAGCCTGCCGTACCCTCCACCACCGAGCCAATCACCCTCCGCCTCCCTCTCCAAAGCAAACCCAGCCACCCACGGCCAAGCAACACAGTCATCACCCTCCACGTCCTTCCTCCACCGTCACCCCCTAACTAGCTACCGCTCCTCCCATCCCTTCGCCTAACCCGCCACCTGGAAGCCGCCACACACGGCAACCAAAATCGCAGCCACCTCTTCCCACCACCACAGCCATTCTCCACCCACGTGTGCCGACCCACACCACTGCTCCTCCGACTTCCCACCTCAAACCAAACCCATCGAGACCAGCCTCCATCCGAAGAAAACACCACTGCTCCTCCGACTTCCCACCTCAAACCAAACCCATCGAGACCAGCCTCCATCCGAAGAAAACAGCAGCCTATCTGTTAATCCTCTGATTCGCGACTTAACAGAAGACGACTTAAGGAACGGTCTGACCTAACAGTGTACGAGCTAGAATAGCCTCCGATCTAAACACATGCCGACTTAGAAGCCGGCTTTGACCTAAGAAGGACTTCGAGCTAAGATACGCTCCGACTTAAGGAAGGCTCCGAGTTAAAAAGGTCTCCGGCTTAACAAGCTACGACCTAAGAAAGCTCTGACCCAACAGTTGCCGATCTAACTGCTGAGAAGAGCTGCCGACTTAATATGTGTGCCGACCTAGGAGCCTACCGACTTAAGGAAGCCTACCGACTTAACAAATTGCAAGTTAACAAGGGCTTCCGACTCAACAGCTTAACAACCTATAGGTTAACTCTGCTCCGACCTAACAATACCGAGTTATGAAATGCTCCGAGTTAAGAAGTACTACGACTTAAGAGTCTACGAGATAAGGGAGTCTTGGACCTAAGGCAATTGTTGATAACTTAAGACCTACGACCTATCTCTTAAGTCGTCGCCTACCTACGACTTATACTAAGTCGTGTACAATCTCAGAACACCTTTACCTCGTCACCGACTTACCTTAAGTCTTCGACGACTTAGGACTTAGGAAAAATGGCCAGTTCAGAGTTCAGCTCCTATAAATACCTCGTTACCTTCAACATGGAGGGGAATTTTTGCCATTCATTTCTTCAAGCGCCGTTACTCTATCGAATTCTCCACTCATTCAACAATCAAAGATCTTCAAGCATTCAAGACACTACAACAAACTTCGAGAGGAATTCCTTACATCCAACACGGATTCATCGAGTTTCATCATCGAAGATTGAGCTATTAGTCAAGAGTGCTTTCGTGATCAAATTGTATTGTATTTTGAAGGATATTGTATCAAATTGTAACCGAATCAGCAATAAAAGACTATAAAGTGGACGTAGGCTCAATTACGGGCCGAACCACTATAAATCTGTTGTTCATTTACTGCTTTTCTGCTATTTTCAGCTTATATTCTATTCCCGTACCAACGGGTGGTGCTTTCACAATTCTATTACACACACCGGGTGTTAGCGTTCACTTTTTAACGTTAACATTTTGGTGCTTTCACTGAGAACCCAACTCAGGTGATCATCCACCGTTGCTTCGCAAAGATTCATAAAAAGAACCTATCTTAAAAACCAGATCCGAAATAATGGCTCCTGGAAGAAGAGGTAGACCTATCAGATCCAGAAATGCTCACGAAGGGACTTCCGCTTCCCCAACAACAGACCAAGCGACTCCTACCTTTGGAGTCACCAGGGCTGAATTGGACGACGCAGTTTCTAGATTATACCAACAAATTGAAACTCAAAACGCTTTGATGATGGATAGAATAACTGCCCTGCTCGGGGCAAATCGTCAACCAAAAAACCATCAAACCACCCTTCCTGAAATGCCACCTTTCCAAGCTGATGGTTCTATGCCGCAACCAACTTGTCATGAACCTATACCCGGGCAAACTTCCGAGGGAAAAACTGATGCTTGCCCGGAGGTGTCTTTGAACAATAAAGAGTACCTGTCTGAAATGGTTGGCCGCATCATAAAAGAGAGCATGCAAAGGGAAGAGGATGAGGCTGACTGGGGATTCGCGCCAAGCAGAACTCCGTTTACTGAAAGGATCCTGAGAGCGGAGTTTCTAAGGAAATTTGCACCTCCTACTATCCAAGCCTATAGGGGAACCAGTGACCCTAATCATTTCCTATACAAATACGATTGGCATATGACCGGTGCAAGAGCATCAGACGAGATCAAGTGTCGATACTTTCCAGTATACCTGGAAGGTGTGGCTTTACTTTGGTTCACAAAGCTTCCAGTTCGGTCTGTAGATAAGTTCTCCGACTTAACGCAAAAGTTCAAAGAACAGTTCAGATTGTATGCTTCAAAAGCAAAGGATATAATGTCACTGTCTAACCTTGAACAAGCGCCCGGAGAATCAATTAAATCTTTCTTGAGCCGTTTCAATATAGCTTTAGCCGAAGTAGAAAATGCGGAACCACGCATGATCCTGACTTATTTGATGCGAGCCATTGATAAATCGAGTAAATTTGGAATATGGCTAAAGATGAAGGAACCGAACTCACTTGAAATTTTTTATAAAAAGGCCGACGAGTTCATTCGCCTTGAAAGCCTTTCTACGACATCGAAAGTGGTTGCTGCTCAAACTAATAATAACAATGTCCCATCTAATAAAAGAGAATATGAAAGTCAGAAAAGGGAGAATGAAGGAGGAAAGAGCCAGGGAATTGAAAAGAAACCTCGCCGCTTTAATCCTTCGGATTTTACTCCTTTAACTGATACACCAAGAAATATCTTTTTTGCAACAAAGGACGTTGTCAGGTATCCTAAGCCACCTGAGATGACGAGAGGTGCAAAGCGTAATGGAAAATTCTTCCAATTTCACAATCAACCTGGCCATGACATTGACCAATGTTGCCAATTAAAGAATGTGATTGAAGAATTGCTGGAGCAGGGTAAACTCCAACAATACGTTAAGAGAAGCGGAGTTGATCCAGCCTCATCCACTCGGGATCAACAATGTCCTACCCATCAACCCGATTCTCACCACAACACTGCAGCGCAAGATTCAGAAAAGCTTGTCATTAATGTTGTTACAGGAGGTCCATACCCAGCAGGCAGAAGTTGGGACGACTGTTAATTGTCCACAAAACTGCAACTGGGACATCTTTCACTTTCTCTGGCATATAAATCCGAAGCTGCGAATCTAGCGCAAATGGAAAATCAGTCCGGAGATTCTGAAATAACAATAACTAGCATCCATTTTTTACTTAACAGCATTGCTTGAATTTGTAAAAAAAATGATAATGGATGTGTGACTTCTGAATTGTAAACCGTTGAGAAATCAGTGTGACTGAATAATGAAAAACTATGAATTCTGTGTTTTCTATTACGAAATGCCTGTTATATTTCGATGTGTAAATACTCCAAATGTATTGCTAAAATGTCGATCTAATATTGCAGGTCATTAAAGCAAAGCTCACCCATCGCAAAGCTAAGCGAGCCTTACAAATCATTTATTAAAGCAAATACCAAGCAACAAAAAATTCCATATTCAAATCCTATACAAGAAGAACTTCACATAAAAAGTTGGCAACTTCACTGGGGCAAGCCTTCGTTAACCGGTTGTGATTGTCAATATGAACAGACATCCAGCTAGGTAACTCGCGTTTGTGCCGTGAAGTTATTCAACAATGAAGTCCACTTCTTCGGATAAGGCAATTTACTTACAAAAGGAACGAAGATACGCTTGGAAATGATAATAAAAGATCGCTAGTGGGCAGATGATGGGAGAACATGGCCAAGCAAGCACGGAAGCAACCAAAAGGAATTTTGCTCCTCAATAAAAGGGCCGGTAGAACCACCGAAGGGACACCTTCCCAAGCAGAAGGAACAGGGCCCTTGCTAACTGATCGTGATGCATCCGATCAGGCAGTTTGCGTCCGTCCCATGGATCTACTCGCCCCTGAGAAGCAACCTTCCTGGCACACCAACCAACCGATGCTCCTTCCCAAAGGTCAACAAAGCCCTCTAATGAGGCACGCTAATAAATGAAAGTGCTTCTCTCAATGACAAGATTGGTGGAACCACCGGAGGGGCACCTTCCCAAGCTGAAGGAACAGGGCCCTTGTTAATTGATTGCGATCGTTTGTGCAAACGAACATCCAATCAAGCAACTTGCGTCCGCCCCGTGGATCCACTCAACCATGAGAAAGTAACTTCCAGGCAATTTCAAGACCTCTTCGGAGGCAAAAGCCCTTTTCGGAGGCACATTTCACCCGTATAGAAGTGCAAAATGCTCCTCTTCGGAGGCCCACTTCACCAGTGATGAAATGCTAAAAAGCCCTTTTAGGAGGCACATTTCACCCGTGTAGAAGTGCAAAATGCTTCTCTTCGGAGACCCACTTCACCAGAGCTGAAATGCCAAAATTGCTTCTCTTCGGAGACCAAAATTGCTTCTCTTCGGAGACCAAAATTGCTTCTCTTAGGAGACCAAAATTGCTTCTCTTCGGAGACCAAAATTGCTTCTCTTCGGAGACCAAAATCGCTTCTCTTCAGAGATCAAAAGACCTCTTCAGAGGCATACTTCACCTTGCTTGAAGTACCAAAAATAAACCCTTTACTGGGGCACAAAATCAAAACCTTCTTCAGAAGCTCATTTCACTGTGCAGGAAACTTCACTTTTAAACAAATAAAAGTGATCATTTCCAAAAGTTGAAGTGTTCTTCAGGAAGAAAGAGAAAGTAAAAACTTCTCTAAAGACGAGATATACTCTATTAAAAGCAAAATGATTCTTCCCTTAAAAGTGAAGTAGTTATTCTTTGAAGTAAGAATATCAGTCTTGAAGAAGCTAGAAATGTTGCAATGCACTTGCGGTATGGGGGCAACACTATATAATTTAATTGTATTAATAAAAGCAACATGCCACAAGTTCATTGCAATATCACAAAAAATAGATGTGGAATAAATGTATTCCCAAACACAGACAAAAAGTTTGTACAAGTAAAAGGAATCGTTTATTCTACACCAAAAAAGAGAAACAGATGCATTCTCACATACACAAGAATTTGTACAAGTAAAATAGCTATTTTATTCAATACTATGGAAACTTTTTACATTGTGCAGATTACAAAAAGGAGCGGAGACCGGTATCCGCACAATCTCCGGTCAATACATGCAAAAAGCAAAAAAGTCAAAATCAAACTCATTTCTCCTTCTTCCCACCCTTGGAGCCTTTACCCGGCCTGGTAATTAGTTTCGGAGGACGTATTGGAGAAGAAGGAGAAAGAGACTCAGCCGGATCGACTTCTGCTTCATCTCCAGCAGTAGAAGAACTTTTCTTTCCTTTCTTCGAAACCACATGTTTCCCCTTCTTCTTGGAAGAAGACTCACTCCCCGGAGTAAGAAATGTAGAAAGCTTTGTGTCGTAGTCAAAAGACTGCTCCGGGGTCTTCTCACTATCTTCCGGATCTTCTACTTTCTGCTCCTCGGAAGCAGGTGGTTCGTCCAAGCCTTGAAGGGCTGCTATCTGTTCTTCCTATGAACCTGGTTGAGAAGCTGGAAGAGGAGTAACTTGAGAAGGAGGAGGAACGGAAGCTGAAGAAGGAAAAATTGGTGCAGTTTCCGGCGCGTCCGCTGCATAATAAAAGAAATCAAAATCAGTATTCTCCGAGAAAAAAGAAGACAGTGGATCGTCAATGCTTAAGTAATAAGTAAGAAGTTCGTCGAACTCGGTTAAGTCGAATAAGCAATTCACTGAATTCGTCTCGTCAAAGTTACCTGGAGAAGTCGGTTTGGCGAGATCAATCTCAAATTCCTGAGCCTGAAAGTCCTTCATTGCCTCTTCTTCTGTAGGAGTGGTCACAGTTTCTTGGGCAACTTTAGCTGGATGTGAAGAATGAGAGCTGGAATCCGTAATATTAACATCGGCTGAAGTTGAAGTATGAGCATGGGCAGTTAAAGGAGCTTCCTCTTTTGGAAGCTCTTCTCCCGTTGATTCAGCCCGTACTTTAGCAAGCTGCTCCTTCCCCTTAACAAGAGCGGCACGAGCCTCATCATCAAGATAGCGCTCCTCAAGTTCCGACTCATCATAGCCGGCCCCGCCAAGCATGTCAATTGCGACTTCCCACACTTCAGCCAATGTAATTTCATAATCAGGACCCAGAAAAGCGAGACTCCCACGACCCAGAACACTGTGTAAATAAAAGTCGAATAAGGTAGAGCTAATGTTTGCTTTCGTCGCCTCATGTGATTGCTCAGCCGCTTCCTTTTCGGCAACGGCAGCAACCCGACCAGCAATAGCCGCATCACGCTCTGTCTCAGCTTTAGCGAGTCGAGACTTTAGTAACTCAATCTCTACGTTCTGGGAGGTGACCTTTTCCCGCAGTTCGGTGTTTTCTGTGCGATATTTCTCAGTAATGTGCTGTTCGGCGGCAAGCTTCATTTCGACATCTCTTTGTGCAGCATGTGCATCCCGCACTTGCTTCTGAAAGACTTCTTCTTTTTGAGTATATGATGCAGAAGAAGAAGCGAGATTTTCCTTAAGCTGCTTAACTTCAGATCCAAGCTTTGCGTTGTCGTCTGCAATGCTCGTCATCTCCGCATCATGCTGCTTGCGCCATTTGTCCCATTCTGATTTATCATTCTCCATGGTCATCATCGCCTCAAGATTCATGTGGTTGACCCTTTGAAGTTCGTCGACAAGTTTCTGCCATTGCGACATCATCTCAATATTAAGCCTGACCGCATCAAGACTTTTAAGCATGTCTTGCTTATCAATCGGAACCAAATCCAAGTCAAAGCGCACTCCTTTTAGGCACCAATTCAGAAATCGGCTCTGAAGCGTTGGAGGGCCGTCTTTAACTTGATATTGTGGCCTGTTAATGATTGTTTGAATATCAGATTTCTTTAGAGGAGGAGAGCCGGCCGGAGTATCAGAAGGGATAGGAGCATCAGTTTTCTCAGAAATTACAGATGCGTCACTTGGCTTGGACCATTTGCTTGATTCATCAGTAATATGAGTCTTCCCTTTGTCATCATAAGACTTTCGCTTATGAGAATCGTAACTTTTGTAAGAAGAATCATATCGATCAGCGTCTCTTCTTCTTTGCCGCTGCTCATAATCCCACTTTTCTTGAGCTTTCCTTTGAGCCCTTTCCTCATATGTCTCTCTCTGGTCACCAAGATATTTCCTAAAGTCATAAGATCCACGGCCTCCATGGCGCTGGAATGAGTCATAGTATGAGCCGGATCGCCCCATCGGAGAATCTGAAAACGGAAAAGAAGTAAAGTTTAGAAATTTCCAGAAAGAAAGAGTAAATGATTATAAGTGCAGAAAAATCCTAAGTGTGTGCGGCGTGCGAACTACGTGCGTCAAACTACAAACCACGCTTTAGTGCGGGAACGGAGACGACAGGTGTAGAAGGCATCGAGGTCTGTTTCAAAGAGGAAGTCGCTTCAACGACAGGAGAGTTCGCCTTTGGAATATTATCCTTGAAAAGCTCTTGAGAAGTTATCATTATGTCACTCAAGTCATCGAAGGTGTCATCATTATGATGCTCAGCAGAATTCTCCTTCTCAACTTCCACATCAATTTATTTTTCAGAAATTCGAGGATTTTCTTCCTCTTCAATAATTGGAGCAAGAGCCGACTTGCTGACTGA
Organism: Allium fistulosum; assembly: GCA_030737815.1. NCBI lineage: Eukaryota > Viridiplantae > Streptophyta > Magnoliopsida > Asparagales > Amaryllidaceae > Allium > Allium fistulosum. Next base: position 55,139,677 of record CM060904.1, read on the forward strand.
CCCTACAACATCGGTGGATGCAGAACATTTTATCAAAGCAGCCTCTACGACAAGTGTTTCTGATGCAACTTCTTCTGCAGAAACTGGGGCATTCGATGCCTCTGCTTGAGAGCCCGAAGCAGCTAACGTTTCTGCATCAGAACTAGAGATTTCATGAATCCGAGTCGACCTGGAAGGATGTAAAAGCCCAAATTGGTGCAAAAGCTCATCATCTAATAGAAACTGGATACTCCTCTCCTCTACCGGCACCGCCATAAGCCTCTCAAAAGTCACTTTGTGACCGGGATCTCTAGAAGGAGGAGGAAGTGCTGAAAAGGAAAAAAGGCAAAGTTAGCACTTGATAACTCGGACTTCGGTAAGTTTGAAAGAACATAAGAAACAGAGGCATGTGATCTTACTTCCTACTCTCCAAATAGCGTAAAACCCCGGGGGACAGCGAACATAGAAAAACGGGCTTAGGAAACTATGAACACTTTCAGGGAGACCGGTGATCAACTTACGATTTCTAGCACTCCTCACGACTGTGATAGAGGGATGATCTTTGTTTTTGGCAAAAGTACACAGATAGTGAATTTCTCCAAAACTGGGAAAACGGTCTAGCATTCTCCTAAAAAGCACACACAGTCCCAGTAGGATGGAGTAGCCATTGGGGTGTAGTTGAAAAGGGGAAATAGATAGTCGGAGAAGAAGTTCTCGAAGACAGTTGTTAAATGGGGGGATAGCTCCACTCAAACACATTTGGCGGTTAACAGCGACAAAGCCATGAGGCGGCCTATCAGCAGTATCATTTATTCCAGGGAGCAAAGCGTCAGCTTCGGCAATGCCAAACTGGATGCATAATTGACGAAAGGCTTTATGGATCAGAGTGGTAGGAGTCCTTTCTGGAGGATCATTTAGCGGGACAGCAACTGGAAATGTATCTTTAACTTGCTCTATTCCTTCTTGTGGAGAAGATATTCTACACAATCAGCTGAATGTTCAAATGTGAAGGTGCACGTTTCCTAAAAAGTGTGGAGTGCTGTGCAAAACTAATGAAAATAAAAGACAAGCATAACTGGAATTAAATTAGTTGACAATCAATCGATTACAGAATTTCAGAACTTGTTAATGTTCAAGTGTAGTGTTAATGCAGACAAATCAGTTTCATTTGACTATTACGATTTTGTTTTAATACTTCACTTGAATTGGTTATTGTACAGCATCTCATTCATATTCATTCAATTTAACTTTCTCTTTACCAACTAATCTGTCATTCGATGTGGGCAGTCAGTGACAGTATATTCGTCCCAGTACTCTGTGAATTTTGTGTTAAGCAGGATTGTTAACTTGCAAATTGAAGCAATCTGTAAAAAGAAATACATGCAACACAGTTCATAGTTCAACAGTTCGAAGTCCAGGCAAAGTTCAAAAGTCATCTGCTTAATCGCCGAAAACTTAAGTACTAACTCGGTGACGACTTAAGAGAGATTCCCGATGGGTCAAAGCTAGTAGTCCCCGAGTCTTGGCCGGATTAAGAAGCAAAAACTAGTTCGAAGCAACAAGAAATCCTCTAAGTCCTAACTCGGAAGCGACTCAAAACCTAGGACACATGAAATTGCTAAGTCGGTTCCGACTTAAATCATTGAAATCACTAAGTCGTGACCGAGTCAGTACATCAACCCACTTTCTTCCATAACTTTTAACTCATTAGCCCAATAACCTCACAGTCAATGACGATCCTAATTCCATCACACCATTGGATCGCCCAAAAAAGCCAATTCGAATCGCCTCGGGTTTGTTGCGAATCTGACGTATTATTGCCCTATCACAACTACAACGTGATCGATGGCAATGGCGGAACAGTCGAAGGGTTATTCATAATGAACCGCGGCAAACAAATGGAAGTCGAAAACTGGGGAGTCATCGATTCGACAGTGGGCATGGGTAAACTCGGATCAGATTAACTTACGATGTATAACAGGAGGTTGATCGATGATTGGATGGATGTAATTTATCTCTGAGGGCTCTAAATTGCGTCAATGGCTGAATCGACAAGAAGAATGAGTGAGGAAGAGGAAGGATGACTCAACTATTTATTCGCAGGAAGGTGAGTCGACTTGCACGCTGCCGACCTAAGACCTCTGTTAATTCGCTTCCGACCTAATCAAAGAGCAGGTTAAGAAAATCGAAGTATATGACCTATGACCTAGGCACACACTTCGAGGGGCAAATGTTAATCCTCTGATTCACGATGTTAATCCTCTGATTCGCGACTTAACAGAAGATGACTTAAGGAACGGTCTGACCTAACAGTGTACGAGCTAGAATAGCCTCTGATCTAAACACATGCCGACTTAGAAGCCGGCTCCGACCTAAGAAGGACTTCGAGCTAAGATACGCTCCGACTTAAGGAAGGCTCCGAGTTAAAAAGGTCTCCGGCTTAACAAGCTACGACCTAAGAAAGCTCTGACCCAACAGTTGCCGATCTAACTACTTAGAAGAGCTGCCGACTTAATATGTGTGCCGACCTAGGAGCCTACCGACTTAAGGAAGCCTACCGACTTAACAAATTGCGAGTTAACAAGGGCTTCCGACTCAACAGCTTAACAACCTATGGGTTAACTCTGCTCCGACTTAACAACACCGAGTTATTAAATGCTCCGAGTTAAGAAGTACTACGACTTAAGAGTCTACGAGATAAGGGAGTCTTGGACCTAAGGCAATTGTTGATAACTTAAGACCTACGACCTATCTCTTAAGTCGTCGCCGACCTACGACTTATACTAAGTCGTGTACAATCTCAGAACACCTTATACACCTTTACCTTGTCACCGACTTACCTTAAGTCTTCGACGACTTAGGACTTAGGAAAAATGGCCAGTTCAGAGTTCAGCTCCTATAAATACCCCGTTACCTTCAACATGGAGGGGACTTTTGGCCATTCATTTCTTCAAGCGCCGTTACTCTGTCGAATTCTCCACTCATTCAACAATCAAAGATCTTCAAGCATTCAAGACACTACAACAAACTTCGAGAGGAATTCCTTACATCCAACACGGATTCATCGAGTTTCATCATCGAAGATTGAGCTATTAGTCAAGAGTGCTTTTGTGATCAAATTGTATTGTATTTTGAAGGATATTGTATCAAATTGTAACCGAATCAGCAATAAAAGACTATAAAGTGGACGTAGGCTCAATTACGGGCCGAACCACTATAAATCTGTTGTTCATTTACTGCTTTTCTGCTATTTTCAGCTTATATTCTGTTCCCGTACCAACGGGTGGTGCTTTCACAATTCTATTACACACACCGGGTGTTAGCGTTCACTTTTTAACGTTAACACTATCCACCTCGATCGGTGCCTTGCGAACCCGCAGCCGAACCACACCAACCCCTCCTTCCTTGCTGCATCGTCCAAGCCTTCAAACCCTCGCCTAGAACCACCTCCTTCCTCTCCTTGCCTTTGCTGTGTTCCTCTGGTGGTGCTTTGTGGTACTATATATTATATATATATATATTTGTATATATGAAATTAAGTTATATGTTTCATATTTTGTTTACAGGCATATGCATCCACTATATTTAAGTATTGAGGTTTCTATTAAATTTGTTTAAGTTGTCCAGTTTACAATAGTAGATATTTTTGTAACTTAGATTTTACTGTTTATGTATATAGTATATATACTTTTGGCTGTTACACTTGTAAGTTGTATATAGTCTAGTGGTTGTATTCGAGAGTTTGTATAACCATATATATATATATATCACGGTTTGAGTTATACATATATTTGATTTTTAAAAATTGCTAGTTTCGTTATATATAAAATCTTAAATATCTTGCGTGTTTGGGTAAATTTACAGCTTGTTTACTGGTATGGATGTAACTTACTATAGTATTTATTTAAACATAGGTTAGTATTCTAATATATTTGTTATAACTGTAAGTCTACATCAATTTAAAAGGGTATTCTATAGGTTACATGGGTATGAGGTATGTTCGTTATACATATATTTGTTAATACAGTGTATATAAACAGTTGTTATATATTGGTGTACTGGTTTATAATTTGTGTAGTATTATATATAGTTTGATTTAAAAAAAACGTATTGTATATGTGTAAAACAGTGAGTTAAAAATGTATGTTAGCTATATATTCTATTTGTGTATATTACGTTTATATCATAGGTTGAGTTGTAATATTTACAATTTATATTTGTCTCAGATGTGGGAATATAACATGAATTATTTATATATATATATATATAAGTATTGTATAGATATATATTAGTCCAGAAGCATATTATCTTGCTCATTTCTAAACCGAATATTAGTTTTCTATATATAGTATAATATTGATTTTTGCTTCATGTTATATGTAGTGTATATTTATATCGGGGGGATGTTTTAGTTTAACTATAGTATATCTGAGTTTTGTTTAAAACTGATTTTGAATATATATATATATATATATGTATATAAACCATATTTCGTTTCTATCAAGCAAAATTGATTTGATCCATTCTCATCGATTTCTTATCTATCAGCTTGTTCGACGAATCCGTGTCCATTGTGCTTTGCTTTGTAATTCGTGCTTGGATTCGTAGCTCATTTCTTCATTAAATCTATCTAGCCTCGAAAGGTGAGCAATCACTCACGATTAACGTTCTTATATTTATTAAATTTGATTTCAATTGAAACGACAATTGAAATATGATGCTGTAGTTATTTAAATTGTTATATATGCTATTATCTGTATATGTTCACTTGTGACATCTGACACCAGTATCTAGTATTTATATGCCTGTTATTACTATTATCTGTATATGTTCACCTATGACATCTGACACCAGTATCTGTTATTTATATTGATGATATATGCTTGTTGTTATATTTTATATTATCTGTTATCACTCTGCAAGTTCCCTGTTAGTATAGAATTCACTATGGGTTGAAATGATACATACCCGAACGGACTTTAGAATAGGAGAAAATCATTATGGGTTGAAATGATAAACCCAAGCGATTTTCATTTGAATTGAAATTGGGATTACGGGTCGAAATGATATCTACCCGTATATATTTAAATTTCGGATTGAAATGATAAATATCCGTATCACTTAACCATATGATAAATATATATACAAACACCGTTGGTCCATATATATATAAATATTTTGAAATTGAATTCTATGGTTTTGGAAAGAAATATATGGTTTTAACAAATGTTGATTCTTAAAATTTTATATATAAATGGTAATGATATATATAGATTTAATAATGATATTTAATTTAATTAAGGTGAGTTTAATACATATAATATGTTATGTATGAAAATTTATCTTTCAAAATAGATTTTGGTAAAAATTTGGATAAGTTAAGGTTGGGAAGATAATTTGAATTTAGTAAAGAATTTTATTTAATTAAACCAATTTAAAGCTTATTGGATGTTAATCCTTTTATCTCAGTGACCTAAAACTTAGCGACCTAAGAGCAGAAGACTTTGCGACCTAAGGTTTCAGGAAAGCTTGCGACCTAAGATCCAGGAGGACTTCGCGACCTAACTGTAAGGAAGCCTGGCGACCTAAGGACTTAAGAGACTTTGCGACCTAAGGTTTCAGGAAAGCTTGCGACCTAAGATCCAGGAGGACTTCGCGACCTAACTGTAAGGAAGCCTGGCGACCTAAGGACTTAAGAGACTTTGCGACCTAAGGTTTCAGGAAAGCTTGCGACCTAAGATCCAGGAGGACTTCGCGACCTAACTGTAAGGAAGCCTGGCGACCTAAGGACTTAAGAGACTTTGCGACCTAGGGTTTCAGGAAAGCTTGCGACCTAAGATCCAGGAGGACTTCGCGACCTAACTGTAAGGAAGCTTTGCGACCTAAGGACTTAAGAGACTTTGCGACCTAAGATCCAGAAAGCTTCGCGACCTAAGAGCAGAAGCCTTGCGACCTAGCAACAGAAAGGATTGCGACCTATGGAACTCAACGACCTAAGGTAGCTAGCGACTTAAAGGACTTAACAACCTAAGGTAGTTAGCGACCTAAGGGACTTGACGACCTAAAGAGTTTAGCGACCTAACTGTTAAAGCATGTTCAGCGCCCTACGACCTAGAGCTCCCACGACAATTCTTTAACTCGCTTGCGACCTACTACTTGATCAAATGAAGCTAAGCACAGCTTTACCAGCTAACTTCTGAAGCCGCAAGTGGACAGCAGTTAAGTCGTAGGTCGCTCGCGACCTACGACTTAACTAAGGTCGTACGCGACCTAAGACTTAGGCAAAATTCCTGACCAGAAATCAGCTCCTATAAATACCCCATCACATCCAACATTCAGAGGACTTTGGCCAAATCATTTCTTCAAGCGTCGTTGCTCCGTCGAAGTCTCCATTCAACCAGCAATCAAAGATCCTCAAACATTCAAGACGCTACAACGATCTTCAAGAGATAATTCCCTGCATTCAACATGAATTCATCGAATTTCATCGACGAAGATTGAGCTAGTAGTCAAGATTGTTTCTTTCGATCAAGTTGTACTGTTTTGATAAGAGAGTTGTACCGATTTGTAACCGAATTCAGTAATAAAGAGATTCAAAGTGGACGTAGGCTTAATCTCAAGCCGAACCACTATAAATTGTTGTCTTTTACTGCTTAAATTCTATTCCCGTCACACGAGTGGTGCTTTCACGATTCTATTACACACACCGGGTGTTAGCGTTCACTTTTTACCGTTAACATTTTGGTGCTTTCACCGAGAATTGAACTCAGGCTACTACTCACCATTGCTTCGCAGAAGTTTGCTGAAAGAATTTCTTACAAAACCAGAAGTTTATCAGACATAATGGCTCCTGGAAGGAAACGAAAGTCTGTTAGAACTGATGATGACCGTGATAATATTGCCACTTCTCTCTCTCCAAATCAGGCAGCTCCGAGCGTCGGTGTTACGCGACAGGAGTTAGATGCTGCTGTATCCGGACTTTACCAGTAGATTGAAACTCAGAATAACCTGATGATGGAAAAGCTGAATGCTCTATTTGGTACGAATCGAAGACCGGTAAATAATGAGGGAGACTTTGCTAATGATGCTCCCAATTCCGAGGGAAGAAATATTCCTCACGGGGGATCAGGTGCTGCCGAAGGGGCACCCCTCCAGGCCGAAGGGTCCAGGCCGTCACCAGTTCTTCATGAACATTTACCTGGACAAACCCCCGAAAAGATGGCTGAGGTCTATTCTGCGAAATCTCTGAACAATGAGGAATATCTTTCCGGTATGATCAAGCAAATAATGAAAGAGAGCATGCAAAGAGATGAAGACGAAAGCGAATGGGGATTCGCACCAAGTAGAACTCCGTTTACCGAGAAGATTCTGAAGGCTGAATTTCCTAGAAAATTTGTTCCCCCCACCATTCCTGCTTATCGGGGAACAAGTGATCCAAATCAGTTCTTGTATAAATACGACTGGCATATGACCGGCGCAAGAGCAACCGATGAAATCAAGTGCCGGTATTTCCCAGTTTATTTGGAAGGAGTGGCACTCCTCTGGTTTACCAAGCTTCCTGTCCGATCAGTTGATCAGTTTTCCGATCTGACCCGAAAATTCAAAGAGCAATTCAGGCTATACGCTTCAAAGGCAAAGGACATAATGTCATTGTCCAGTCTTGAACAGAATCCGGGAGAACCTATTAAATCATTCCTGAACCGTTTCAATATAGCTCTGGCGGAAGTTGATAACGCAGAGCCACGGATGATCTTGACCTATTTGATGCGTGCTATCGACAAATCGAGCGAATTTGGAAAATGGCTGAAGATGAAGGAGCCAAATTCGCTCGAGAAATTCTACAAAAAGGCTGACGAATTTATACGCTTAGAGAATCTTTCCGCACCAGCTAAAATTGTGACAACGGTGGTGGAAAATAATGCTACTGTTCAAAGCAAGAAAGAACCGGCAGATCAGAAAAGGGAAAGTAATGGTGGGAGAAGGCAGAAAGACTTCAAAAAGCCCCGCTTCATTAAACCTTCAGACTTTACTCCACTGACCGATACCCCGGAGAATATTTTCATCGCCACTAAGGATGCTGTTGAATTTCCAAAGCCACCGGCCGTGAAAGTTGGGAAGAACGCTGCTCAAAGCGGAAGATTTTGCAAGTTTCACAACCAACCAGGGCATGATACCAATGAGTGCCGCCATTTGAAAAGCCTGATTGAAGAATTGCTAAGAGAGAATAAGTTGCAGCAATACGTCAAGAGGAATAGAAAGGATCCATCTTCATCCAGCCAAGGGCAGTTACCTCCAACTAATTCATCTGATTCAGGAGAGAGGCCTGCGGGAAAGGAAAGACCTGTTATCAATGTGATCACAGGGGGACCTCACCCGGCTGGCAGGAGTTGGGGTGAAATGGAAAGGTATGCAAAAGCTTTGAAGTATGCACCAACCGAGGAAAGTGTCTTAATCTTGGAAGATGCTTCACCTCTAAAGCAGCAGAAGACTTTTCATGATGATATTATGTTCAGAACCAGGGACTCTATTAATGTGGAAGCTCCTACTGAGGACCCTTTGGTAGTCTCTGTCGGTATTGGGCCGGCTATTGTCAGAAGAGTGTTGGTAGATAGTGGTGCCTCATGCAACATTCTCTTTAAAAGGACATTTTACCAAATGAAAATCCCGATGACTGATGTACAAGCTTCTTCACACAAGATTGCCGGGTTTACAGGGGAGCTGAAACAGCCGATTGGAACGGTGGACTTGTTTGTTGAAATGGGCGAAGGACACAAGAAATTGGTTCGGAAGCAAACTTTTGTAATTGTTGATGGATTCTCCGCCTATAACGCTTTCTTGGGCCGGCCTACTCTTGCTGCTTTCAGGGCCGTCCTCGCTCCTTGGTGCTTAACAATGAAATTTCCTACTGATAATGGGATTGCTGTTATTAAAGGAGATCAGAACGCAGGACGAGAATGTTATCTTGTAGAACTCCGAGACGCCAGGAGAAGAGAAATGGGGAAAGATGCGGCAGCTCCGCTCCCCATCAAGGAACCGACCCTGTAGCAACTACGGAGCGGCCCCTGTACTGGCGAACACAGCAATGCAAGAAAAGAAATGGATCCCAAGAAAGCCAGTACAGGGGAGAATAGAGTGGTACCCGTGGAGGTAACGGTACCAGTATCTGTAGACTCTAGAGACCCGAACAAAGTACTCAATGTGGGTTCACAGCTAAGTATAACAGTTCAAAACACACTGATATCATTCTTGAAAGCCAATCTAGATGTGTTCGCTTGGTGTCACGCTGATATGTGTGGGATCTCCCCGGAAGTTGCTGTGCATACTCTGAACATAGATCCGAAATTCACACCAGTGAAGCAGAAGAGAAGAACTCAAGGCCCAGAAAGATCGACAGCACTAAAGGAAGAAGTTGATCGGCTCATGGAGAATGGCTTTATCAGAAATTCCACTTATCCAAATTGGGTTTCAAATCCAGTATTGGTCAAGAAGGCAAATGGAAAGTGGAGAGTATGCATAGATTTCTCAGATCTAAACAAAGCATGCCCCCAAGGATTGCTTCCCGCTGCCCAGAATTGATCAATTGGTGGATGGAACAGCTGGGCATGAGTTGTTATCATTTATGGATGCTTACTCCGGATACAATCAGATTATGATGCATGAGCCGGATCAGGAAGACACAAGCTTTATTACAGATGTGGGTCTCTACTGCTACAAAGTTATGCCTTTCGGGTTGAAAAATGCTGGGGCAACCTACCAAAGACTCGTCAATGCAATGTTCAAGCCTCAGATTGGTAGAACCATGGAAGTTTATGTCGACGATATGTTGGTAAAATCAAAGAAAGCTGTAGATCACATGGGGCACTTGGAGGAAATGTTCGCAATTCTTCGAAAGTACGGAATGAAGCTCAATCCATTGAAATGTTCATTCGGAGTAGAATCTGGGAAATTTTTGGGTTTCATTGTGAGTGCCAGGGGCATTGAAGCCAATCCTACTCAAATCACGGCTCTAAGGGAAGTCAAAGCCCCTAAAACAAAGAAAGAAATGCAAAGTCTCAATGGAAAAGACGATGCTCTGAGTCGCTTCATTTCCAAGGCCACAGACAAATGTATTCCCTTCTTTGACGCTTTAAAGAAAGGAAAGAAAAATTTGGAGTGGACACCAGAATGCCAGAATGCCTTCGATGAACTAATTCATCACATGGAAACACCTCCGGTTCTTTCCAAGCCCACTGACGGTGAAGATCTTTTCATCTATTTAGCAATTCCATCTCACGCCCTCAGCGCAGCACTTGTACGGGAAGATATGAAAATACAGCGTCCAGTCTATTACATCAGTAAACGGTTCACTGGGGCAGAGATGAATTATTCGAAGATAGAAAAGCTCGCCTATTGTTTGCTAATTGCTTCCAGGAAATTGAGGCCATATTTTCAAGCTCATCCTATCAAAGTTCTTACTGATCAACCGCTAAAGCAAGTCTTGTTTCGTCCTGAAACTTCGGGTCGTCTTTTGAAATGGAACATTGAACTTAGCCAGTATGACATCACTTATCACCCCCGAAGAGCAATCAACGGACAAGCTTTAGCAGATTTCATCGCAGAATCTACCGACAAAGGCGATAGTGAAAACGAAACAACTAACAACATTCCAATCCAGTGGAAGTTGTATGTTGATGGATCAAGAAATGATTACTGTTCTGGGGCAGGGGTTGTGCTTGAAACTCGCGAAGGACGATCATTGTGTTATGCATTAAGGCTGGAATTTCCTTCAACAAACAATGAAGCAGAATATGAAGCACTTATCGCCGGTTTAAGAATTGCCAAGGAACTAAACATCAAAGTATTGGAAATTTTCAGCGATTCTCAACTCATCGTTTGCCAGGTAAAGAAAGAGTTTCAGGCTAAAGGTGGAAATCTGCCCGCATATTTGTCAAAGGCATGTGAATTACTCGAAGATTTCAATCACTACACGATAAGTCATATTCCTCGAGTAGAGAACATGAAAGCAGATTCTCTAGCAAAGTACTCAAGTTCTGGAGAAGCTCAATTACTGAGATTAGTTCCTGTAGAAGTTCTGTCAGCTCCAAGCATTGATGAAATGGATGTTGATTGAATTATGACTACGTCTCAAGAGCATGAATCATGGATGACTCCAATCAAAGAATACTTACTCAATGGTTCCCTGCCAGAAAGTTCTAAGGAACGTCGAAAATTATTGAGAAAAGCGTCGAGATATATACTTCAAGATGGCCGATTATACAGACGGGGATTTTCAATGCCTCTGCTCCGATGTGTAACTAAGGAAGAAGCCAAGACAATTCTAGCCGAGGTACACGGATGAGAATGTGGAGATCATTCAGCTGGTCAAACTTTAGCCAAGAAAGTTCTCCGATATGGGTATTTCTGGCCGGATATTAATCGAGATGCTGCAGCTTATTCCAGGAAGTGCGACAAATGCCAAAGATTTGCAAAAATCCCAAGAGCGCCTTCCACCGAACTCAAACAGATGGTCAGCCCATGGCCATTTTCCATTTGGGGGATAGACCTAATTGGACCATTATCGATCGCCAAATCAGGGATTAAATATGCTATTGTTGTCGTTGATTATTTCACCAAATGGGCTGAAGCTGAACCTTTGGCCACCATCACTTCTAAAAAGATGATAAATTTTGTAACGAAGAATATCATTTACAGATATGGTGTGCCACAGAAGATAATCACAGACAACGGTACTCAGTTTGAAAGTGAAGAATTCCAGGATTTCTGCAAACGGTTCAGAATTCGAAAAAGCTTCTCAGTAGTGGCTCATCCGCAAGCAAATGGGCAAGTGGAAGCAGTTAATAAGATCATCAAGTCAACTATCAAAAAGCAGCTCGAAAAAGCAAAAGGTGGTTGGGTTGATAAACTTCCATTAGCACTATGGGCGTACAGAACTACTCACAAAACTGCGACTGGGCACACTCCATTTTCACTGGCATATGGATTAGAGGCAATGATTCCAGTGGAAGTAGAAGTTCCTTCACATAGAAGAGTTTATTTCAACGAAGCTGAAAATGAGAAACTACAACTTGAAGCACTTGATTTTCTTGATGAGAAAAGAGAAGAAGCTAGGCTCAGAGTTTCAGCTCATCAGCAGAGAATATCCAGGCATTTCAACTCTAAGGTCCGCCAACGCAGCTTTGAGATCGGAGACTTGGTTTTGAAAAGGATCATGACAGCAACTGGTGTGTTTAGGCCAAACTGGGAAGGACCATATGTCATAGGCACTAAACTTCTTGATGGCACATTCAAACTCATAACTGTTGAAGGAGATCCAATTCCAAGAGCCTGGAACAGCAACCACTTACGTCCTTATTTTACTTGAAGGAAAAAGCTTGGTTCAGAATTGTAAAATAGTGATGAATTTATCAGTTGTATTGTAAAATATTGTAAATCAGTGTGAATGAATGAAAGCTATAAAGTGGATGTAGGCCCGATTCTTGGCCGAACCACTATAAATCTTGTGTTCTTTACTATTTCATAATGCCTGTTTTATTTCAATAAATAAGTACTTTAAATGTATTGCTAAAATGTCGATTCAAAATTGCAGGACCTCAAAACAATGCTTACTCGTCACAAAGCTAAGCGACCTCTATAAATCAGCTATTACACGAAAACCAAGCAACAAATTTTTTTTTTCAAAAACTCAAATCCCAAGCAAGGAAAATTTCACATAAAAAGTTGGCAACTCCACTGTGACAAATTTTAGTTCACTAGTTGAGATTGTCGCTATAGATAGACATCCAACTAGATAACTTGCGTTTGTCTCGTGAAGTTATTCAACAGTGAAGTCCACTCCTTCGGATGAAGCAATTCACTTGAAAGAGAAAAAGAAGATGTGCTTGGGAACGATAATAAGAGATCGCTAATGGGCAGATGATGAGAGAAAGTTGCCAACCAAACAGAGAGGCAGACAAAGGGAGGTATGCATCTCAACAGGAAGTCCGAAAGATCCACTAAAGAGACACCTTCCCAAGCGGAAGGAATAGGACCCTCGCTAACTGGTTGTGATGCATCCGATCAGATAGCTTACGTCCGTCCCGTGGATCCACTCGCCCCTGAGACGCAACCTACCTGGCACACCAACCAACCAAAGCCCTCCAACGAGGCACGCCAATAAATGGGAGTGCTTTCCTCAATCAAAAAGATCGGTGGGACCACCGAAGGGGCACCTTGTTAATTGATTGCGGTCGTTTGTACAAACAAACATCCAATCAAGCAACTTACGCCTGCCCCGCGGACCCATCCGACCATGAGAAAGCAACTCCCAGGCACTCAAAAGCCCTTTTCGGAGGCACAAGCCCTCTTCGGAGGCACATGACCTCTTCGGAGGCAAAAGCCCTTTCCCAAGGCACCACAAGCCCTCTTTGGAGGCACATGACCTCTTCGGAGGCAAAAGCCCTTTCCCAAGGCACCACAAGCCCTCTTTGGAGGCACATGACCTCTTCGGAGGCAAAAGCCCTTTCCCAAGGCACCGCAAGCCCTCTTTGGAGGCACAAGCCCTCTTCGGAGGCACAAGCCCTTCTCGAAGGCACAAGACCTCTTCGGAGGCACAACTCTTTAAGAGGAGCCCTCTCTGGAGGCATGTCCCAAAATAAAATACTCAAACAAAGAGCATTGTCCAGAAGCACAGTTCAACTCTCAAAGGAAGGATTAACTTGTTCATCTCAAAAAAGTTCCTCCTAAAAAAGTTGAAATGCTAAGTGATTATCCCCGAAAGTTGAAGCGTTCTTCAGAAAGAGAAAATAAAAATTCTTTTAAAGACTGGATATACTCTATTAAAAGCAGAATAATTCTCCCCTTAAAAGCGGAGTAATTATTCTCTAAAATAAGAATATTAGTCTTGAAAAAGCTAGGAATATTGCAATATACTTATGGCATGGGGGCAATACTGTATAATTCGATTATATTAATAAGCACAACATGCCATAAGTTCATTGCAATACCACGAAAAATAGACGTGGAATAAATGTATTCCCAGACACAGACAAAAAGTTTGTACAAGTAAAAGGAATCGTTTATTCTACACTAGAAAGAGAATTAGATGCATTCTCACATACACAAGAATTTATACAAGTAAAATTACTGCTTTATTTAGTACTATGAAAATTCTTTACATGTGCAGATATTTCAAAAGAGCAAAAGCAGGGACCGATACCCGCACAATCCCCGGTCGATACATGCAAAAAGCAAAAGTAAGGAGTAAAAAATCTAGCTTGTTATCCCTTCTTCTCGCCACCTTTGGATCCTTTCCCCGGCCTAATGATTAGTTTTTGGAGCCGTTGTGGATGGGTCGGGGCAGAAGGAGAAAGAGGCGAGGCTGGATCAACTTCTGCTTCCTCCCCAGTTGAAGCACTTCTCTTTTTCTTCCTTATGCCACGCTTCCCCTTCCTCTTTGAAGAAGATTCGCTCCCCGGAGTAGCAAGCAGTGTTGAAAGCTTCGTGTCATCATCAAGGGACTGCTCCGGGGTCTTCTCGATGTCTTCAAGGTCCTCCGCCTTCTGTTCCTGCGAAGCTGCCGGGTCATCCAGGCCTTGAAGGGCTTCGATTTTCTCTGCCTGTGATCCCGGCTGGGAAGCAGAAGGAGGAGTAGCCTGTAAAGATGAAGGGACGGCAACTGAAGGAGTGGAAACTTGCGCAATATTTGGTGCCTCCGCTGTAGAAGAAAAGAAGTTAAAATCAACATCTTCCGAAAATAGAGAAGGTATCGGTTCACCAAAGTTTAATTAACAAGAAAGAAGGTCATCGAATTCGGTTAAATCAAACAACTGGTTCGTTGGGCCCAAGACGACGCCAAAATTACCTGGAGGAGTTGGCTTTGCAAGATCAATCTCAAATTTCTCGGCTTCAATATCGTCTGGTGTCTCACCCTCAGCAGGAGTGATCGCAGTTTCTTGGGCAACTTTAACTGAATGGGAAGAATGAGAGCCGGAATCCATAATATTAACGTCAGCTGAAGCAGAAACATGAACGGGGGCAGTTAAAGGAGCTTCTACCTTTGGAGGCTCTCCTCCCGTTGATTCAGCTTGTACTTTAGCAAGCTGCTCCTTCCCCTTAACAAGAGCGGCACGAGCCTCATCATCGAGATAGCGCTCCTCAAGCTCCGACTCATCATAGCCGGCCCCGCCAAGCATATCCATTGCGACTTCCCACACTTCAGCCAAAGTAATTTCGTAATCAGGGCCAAGAAAAGAGAGGCTCCCACGACCCAGAACGCTGTGTAAATAAAAGTCGAATAAGGTAGAGCTGATGTCTGCTTTCGTCGCCTCGTGTGATTGCTCAGCCGCTTCCTTTTCGGCAACAGCAGCAACCCGACCAGCGGTAGCCTCATCACGCTCTGCCTCAGCTTTAGCGAGCCGAGACTTTAGTAACTCAATCTCTACGTTCTGGGAGGTGACTTTTTCCCGCAGATCGGTGTTTTCTGTACGATATTTCTCAGTAATATGATGTTCAGCGGCAAGCTTCATTTCGACATCTCTCTGTGCAGCATGTGCATCCCGCACTTGTTTTTGAAAGACTTCTTCTTTTTGAGTATGAGATGCAGAAGAAGAGGCAAGATCTTCCTTAAGTTGTTTAACCTCGGATTCAAGTTTTGCATAACCATCAGCAATACTTGCCATCTCGACATTATGCTGTTTGCAAATTTTGTCCCACTCCGCCCTGTCGTTTTCCATGGTCAGCATCGCTTCAAGGTTTGCACGATTGACTCTTTGGAGTTCGTCAACGAGCTTCTTCCACTGCGACATCCTCTCGATATTAAGCCTGACTGCGTCAAGACTGCTAAGCATGTCTTGCTTATCAATCGGAACTAAGTCCAAGTCAAAGCGCACCCCTTTTAGGCACCAATTCGGAAAACGGCTCTGAAGTGTTGGGGGGCCGTCTTTGACTTGATATTGTGGTCTGTTAATGATAGTCTGAATGTCAGATTTCTTCAGAGGAGGAGAGCCAGCCAGAATATCGGAAGAAATGGGAGCGTCAGTCTTTTTAGAAATTTCAGACGCATCAATCGGCTTAGATCGCTTGCTCGGTTCGTCAGCAATCTGAGTTTTTCCCTTATCATCGTAAGACTTCCGCTTATGAGAGTAGTCACTTCTATGCGAAGAGTCATATCGCTCGGCATCTTTCCTTCTTTGCCGCTGATCGTAATCCCGCTTCTCCTGGGCTTTCCTTCGAGCCCTCTCCTCATCTGTTTCTTTTGGGGTATCAAGGTACTTCCTAAAGTCATAGGATCCGCGGCCTCCACGGTACTTGAATGAGTCATAGTATGAACCTGTACGTCCCATTGGAGAACCTGAAAGCAGAAAAGGAGTAAAGTTTAGAAATTTCCAGGAGAAAGAGGGTAAATTCTTAGAAGTGCTGAAAAATCCTAAGTGTGTGTGGCGTGCAAACTACATGCGTCAAACTATAGACCACGCTTTAGTGTGGAAACAGAAACGACTGGCGTAGTAGGCGTCTGGGTTTGTTTAAAGGTGGAAGTTGCTTCGACAACGGGAGAAGTCGTTTTTGGATTGTTATCCCCAAAAAGCTCTTGAGAAGTTATCATGATATCGCTCAAGCCATCAAAGGTGTCATCACCCAGGTGTTCAGCAGACTTCTCTTTTTCAACTTCCGTATCAATTGATTTTTCAGAAATTCGAGGATTTTCTTCCTCCTCAATAATTGGGGCAAGTGCCGATTTGTTAACTGACCCTACAACATCGGTAGACGCGGAACATTTTATCAAAGCAGCTTCCACGACAGGTGCTTCTGATGCAGTTTCTTCTACAGAAGCTGGGGCATTCGAGGCCTCTGCTTGGGAACCTGAAGCAGCTAACGTTTCCGCGTATGAACCGGAAATTTCATGAATTTGAGTCGATCTAGAAGGATGTAAAAGACCAAACTGGTGCAGAAATTCATCTTTCAGTAAGAATTTGGCACTTCTCTCTTCAACCTCAACGGCACTTAGAGTATCTAAAATCAATTTGTGACTGATATCTCGAAGTGGAGGAGGAAGTGCTGCAAAAAGAAAGAATGGAGTTAAGCGTTTGACAGTTTGAACTCTGAAAAGTCTAGAAAAACAAATCAGAGAAAGGCAATCATACTTCCGACCCTCCAGATGGCATAAAATCCCGGAGGACAGCGGGCATAAAAGAATTGAGTCAAGAATCCATGGGCGCTTTCGGGCAAGTCCAGGATTAGTTTACGGTTCCTCGCACCCCTCACAAGTATGATAGAGGGATGGTCTTTGTTCTTTGCAAATGTACACAAGAAGCGAATTTCAGCAAAAGTGGGAAAGCGGCTCAACGTTCTTCTGAAAAGCACGCACAATCCCAGCAAGATGGAATATCCATTAGGGTGTAGTTGAAAGGGAGAAATAGATAGCCGAAGGAGAAGTTCTCGAAGACAGTCGTTAAATAGGGGAATGGCTCCACTCGAACACATCTGACGGTTCACAGCAACAAAGCCAAGAGGCGGCCTGTCAGCAGTGTCGCTTGACCCAGGAAGTAAAGCATCTGCTTCGGCAATGCCAAACTGGATGCACAATTGTCGGAAGACTTTATGACTCAAAGTGGTAGGAGCCCTTTCCGGAGGATCATTTAATGGAGTAGCAATTGGAAAACCTTCTCCAGCTGTTTCCAAGTCTTCCTGTTGAGATTCCATTCTACACAAGGAACTGGACGATCAAATATTAAGGTGCACGTTTCCTAAAAAGAGTGAAGTGTTGTGCAAAACTAATACAATAACAAGCAAATATAAATGAAGCCAAACTAATTGATACTTGTCGATTATAAAGTTTCAGGGCTTGATATCCTAAGTCCAAGAATAGTGTTGTGTTGATGCAAATAAATCAGCTTTGGTTGATCACTTCAATTTTTCTTTAATACTTCACTTAGATTTGTTAGTTCACGACATTCCATTCACAAAGTTCATTTAAGTTTGATATTCTTTGTCAACTAATCTGTTGTTTGATGTGGGCAATCAATAGCAGTATATTCGTCCCATTTTTCTGTGAATGTTGCTTCTAAACAGGTTATCAGCGTTAAAGGTAAGGCGATCTGAAAAGAAGTACAAAGTCCAAAACAATTCGAATCCAAATTTTAAAGAAAAAAAATAAAAAATCAGTCAAAAGCTGTTCAAAGTTCCAAGTGTTAGGTCGCTTACGACCTAACCCAGGTTGTAGTGTTCTTATGTAATGTTGTTCAGGTTGAAAGTTCAGGACTGTGAGAAATTGTCTAAGTGGTAGGTCGTTCAGCGACCTATTATGAGTCAGGATTTCTGTAGGTCGCACGTTGCAACTGAATGGATTAAGGTGGGGCAATTTTCTCTAAGTCCTAGGTCGTGCACAATTGTTTAAGGTTGAGAACTCTCTAGGTCGCAAATGTTGTCAGATCGCAAAAAGCTTAAGTCGCTAAGCTTCCCCACGTGACCTAACTCCTAGGTCGTTCAAATCTGGTAGGCTGGTGACTTCCTCTCCAATTAATGTCACATTGGATCCGATAACCCAATACCGCCAAACCAGAAGAATTGATCTTCCCCTTTGTTCTACCTCAACACACCACCAATTAACCGGCAAACCAATTGCAAACCCCACAGATCCGTAGTAAAAGGCTTTCATACGATCATGAATCGCCACGGCACGTCAATTGATAAGCAAAAGTTATTGGAAACAACCGTTCAGAAAGCACAATGCACAAAATTAAGCTTGGGACAGGTAACAGCGATTCGTGATCGAGTGATGATTATGGATGAATAAAAGCCGATCCACTTACGAATTATGATTGGCGAGGAGGAATCGTTGGCTGATTGGGTCCAATTTGTCTCTGGAAGCTCGAAAAACTGCTAATGGCGATGGAAGTTCAAAACAGTAGGGTGAGGGAGAAGGTGCGACCTAACCAATTTATATGAAGTTAAGAATGGGAGGCGAACAGGCGCGTAAAGTTCTAGGTCGTTTGCGACTTAGTAAGGGTGAATCGAAGCATACGACCTATGGCATAGTCATATGCCTCGAGGGGCAAATGTTAATCCTTTTATCTCAGTGACCTAAAACTTAGCGACCTAAGAGCAGAAGACTTTGCGACTTAAGGTTTCAGGAAAGCTTGCGACCTAAGATCCAGGAGGACTTCGCGACCTAACTGTAAGGAAGCCTGGCGACCTAAGGACTTAAGAGACTTTGCGACCTAAGGTTTCAGGAAAGCTTGCGACCTAAGATCCAGGAGGACTTCGCGACCTAACTGTAAGGAAGCCTGGCGACCTAAGGACTTAAGAGACTTTGCGACCTAAGGTTTCAGGAAAGCTTGCGACCTAAGATCCAGGAGGACTTCGCGACCTAACTGTAAGGAAGCCTGGCGACCTAAGGACTTAAGAGACTTTGCGACCTAGGGTTTCAGGAAAGCTTGCGACCTAAGATCCAGGAGGACTTCGCGACCTAACTGTAAGGAAGCTTTGCGACCTAAGGACTTAAGAGACTTTGCGACCTAAGATCCAGAAAGCTTCGCGACCTAAGAGCAGAAGCCTTGCGACCTAGCAACAGAAAGGATTGCGACCTATGGAACTCAACGACCTAAGGTAGCTAGCGACTTAAAGGACTTAACAACCTAAGGTAGTTAGCGACCTAAGGGACTTGACGACCTAAAGAGGTTAGCGACCTAACTGTTAAAGCATGTTCAGCGCCCTACGACCTAGAGCTCCCACGGCAATTCTTTAACTCGCTTACGACCTACTACTTGATCAAATGAAGCTAAGCACAGCTTTACCAGCTAACTTATAAAGCCGCAAGGGGACAGCGACCTAGCTTAGGTCGCTCGCGACCTACGACTTAACTAAGGTCGTACGCGACCTAAGACTTAGGCAAAATTCCTGACCAGAAATCAGCTCCTATAAATCCCCATCACTTCCAACATTCAGAGGACTTTGGCCAAATCATTTCTTCAAGCGTCGTTGCTCCGTCGAAGTCTCCATTCAACCAGCAATCAAAGATCCTCAAACATTCAAGACGCTACAACGATCTTCAAGAGATAATTCCCTGCATTCAACATGAATTCATCGAATTTCATCGACGAAGATTGAGCTAGTAGTCAAGATTGTTTCTTTCGATCAAGTTGTACTGTTTTGATAAGAGAGTTGTACCGATTTGTAACCGAATTCAGTAATAAAGAGATTCAAAGTGGACGTAGGCTTAATCTCAAGCCGAACCACTATAAATTGTTGTCTTTTACTGCTTAAATTCTATTCCCGTCACACGGGTGGTGCTTTCACGATTCTATTACACACACCGGGTGTTAGCGTTCACTTTTTACCATTAACATTGGAATTGGGATTTAAGATATGATTTATAACTTGAGTTTGATTTAAATAATTTAATGAATACTTCTTGTTTAAATAAATTTAAGGAAATATTTATTAAAAATGAAATTTAAGGCTAGTTAAATGACATTGAATTTATTAAGTGAATATTCCTGATTAAATAATAATGAAATTAAATCAAGAGCTATATGAAACGGTTAAATTTAACTTTGAAAATGTTGAATATTAAAGCTTTGAAATATACTGAAATTTAAATGGTCTATTGAGAATTTAATTAAAATGGGAAAATTGAGCTTTGAATAAATTTGAATTTGGAATTTGAGTTAATTTGAACCGATTTGTGAAACTTGAGGAAATTATAAATACTTTACTTTAAAATTATTTAACCTATATATATATACTATTTTGGAAAATAGATATATTTGAAATGAAATGATATTTTGGGTTTTGAAGTATAAATTAAATTGAAATGACCACGGTGTTATAATGTATATTTCCACCTTGTAGATAGTTCTGAAGATCCTTAGAGGATGGTTATCCCAAACATCCTTTAAGTTACTTGTATTTTAGTTGATATTTCACTTGAGTTGGATTTATTTATATAAGAATGTTAATCCCGACTCGAGTGTTTTGTGTTTTACTTTACGCTTGGGTCAGACCGAGTGATACAGCATTTGAGACTCACCCTTGGAGTTTGGAGCTTCCTTTGGAGATCCAATTATCGCCTCAGCTTTCAGCTCTTCTAGTTGATTTGTTCAGAGAAGTCATCTATTGTACTGGAGACTTCACTGCAATTGAGATATTCTGTTGTATTTTATTTCTAACTCTGATGTTTATATAGTAGCTTCATGAACTACTATTTTATCTATTCCGCTGCGTATTATTGTATTACTCTGTGTCTGTGAATCTATGATTGATTTATTTACTGTATATTCTGAGTTTTGCCAAATTTAAATAACAATCTGATATTTTGAATTATTCAAGTCCGACATGTGTGGATTTATTGTCGATTTGAATGGTCCAAAAATAGCGGGTCGTTACAGTTGGTATCAGAGCTTTGGCTCTAGGCAAAACTTAGCATATATTGTAAATTTATTTACAGAATCACTTTCGTTCGAGTTTAGTCTCTTCCTTTTGACTCGAAATTCTTTTGAACTTTGGAACGTTCCTTGCGGCTCCAAAATTTCATTCTTGCCTCTCCCTATTTGTATTCTTTTGATTCTGGAATATCCCATAACTCCACTTCAAATGATCTCCATAAGAATAGGCGATCTCGCCGATCTTTGAATGATTTGTAAAGGGGTGGAACTCCTTTACAATTGGCATTGATTCACCGGAGATTTATACAACCCTCGGTTTTGATGTTGCTATCTCTTGTTGTGCCGAATTCTATTTTTGGCGATCGAATGACGATTTGCCTTAGATTTTCGCATCGATTATATTCTTGAAGTCACGGTTGACTCGGTTAAGGTCGCCCGCGATTATATAAGTATATTCATCTCCTGTTTTGTAATTAATTATCTCATTTTGTTCAAACTTATCTTCGAATCAGAATCCTAATTGATTAGAGTCCCTCTAATTTGAATTTCTATCTTTGATTTGAAATCCATTCTTGAATCATCCTTTTGAAAAATCGGGTTTATTCGTATTTTGGAAATTGTTTTATATATCGAAATTTTTATAAGTATGATTATATTCTATATATAAAAGTGAAAATGTTTTCGATAAGGATTATATATACCTTTTAAAAATAAGAATTTGAATCTTTGAAAGGATTTGAAATTATATAAGAAATTGATTTATATAAAAATGATTTATAACTAAAGGATTTGAAATTTGAAATTCGAGAATTGAACTCCGGTATTTTGAAATTGATTTTAAGATTTTGAAATATATAATAATAATATGATTTAAAAATATTTTTTTTTCGAATAAGAAATGTTTCAAATGATTTTAATGAGTTTCGAAGAAATTTCAAAGGAAGTTTGAGAAAATAGAAGTCCAGAACTCACTTATGTCGCTGGAAAATAATTTCGGTGATGAGTGCATGCATCATCGACATTGATTTTCGAGTTTCAGAGTGGGGGATAGGCCACTTCAGTAGCTTTGCTATGCGAGTGATTTTGTGAAACCATTTTTATTTCAAAATTCTGAAGTAAGATTTGATATTTGAAAGATATATGTATATATATATTTGAAATGATTTGAAGTAAGTCGGTGTTCAGTCATTGAGTTTCGGATTTGAAACCTATCTTTTGAAATTGATTTACTGATTTTGTTGATTTCCAACTCTTGAATTTGAAAATGATTTCTTCAACTATTTCGAAGGTTCGAGCACTTCCAAATCAAGGTTAACTTTTCAAAGCTAAGAAATTTCGAAAAGTATAAAGTATATAAGTTTGGTATGTATGTTAAAGTATGTAGTAATATGATTTAAATAAGTCGAAACTGTTTTGTTAGGTATATGAATAAGGCAATTTTAAAATTTTCTAATATGAAATTTAGATTTGAAATGTTTTGAAAAGAATTTGGTCTTCAAAATATTTTGAATAAAATTTAGTTTAAATGTTGTAACTTAGTAACATCTTTATGAAACTATATATTTAACAAGTTGGAATAAATATATAGGTTGTACGTATGCTGTTTTATTCGCATAATTAATTTGATCCAGGTTTGAGTATACAAGTTCGAGGTGTATTACACCATTTCGTGTTAGGATTTTTCATTCGATTCTTGATGGCGAATATTTGATATGAATTTTGGGCTCGATTCTAGAATTCTCTATCATAGTATATGGCTATGCAAGGAGACTGATGGCTTCTAGTCGAGAAACCATATCGAAATCCGCATTAGGGAAGTCGAATGGACAATACTAGTTCGAAAGTGAACTTGTGTGATCGAGCGAGCGATCAAATGTGATTCTGCGAAATGATGACGTATGTACATCTTATATTCTAATATCATTTATATATATTTTGACGCTGAAATTGAAAGCTGTCATGTTAGAATATCTTTGCTTACTAAAAGAAAATTTCCAATTTAAATTACAAAGATATATAACCCATAAAAGCAAAGATATTCAATCTCATATGGCTCTTAATACAGCGAAATTTATTCTTGAAAAATTTGATCCTTATATAAGATGGACCTTATGTAAATATAAGATGATTTTGAAAACCATTTGATTTTGGAAATGAATTGGTTGACTTAAATTATTGATTTGGAAATTTGGATTTATTTTCAAAATCTATTATTTTGGAAACTTTGAAGCTAAAGATAATTAATTTGAGAAGAAATAATTTGGTGAAATTGTATATGATTTTGAAATTGAACTAATATTGAAACAAATTGAAATTTGAGAACCTTATGTTACTAAACACTTGATTTGGGAGTTGTCGAACTTATATAAAATTGATTTGTATGAGTATGAAATTGATTCGAAAACTATGGATTTGAAAAGGGTACTCAATTTGAAAAGTGAAATCTTATATAATTAAAGTCTATATTAGTGTGATTTGATACACTTTTGATTTTGGAAAAGTATTTGATTTGAAAATTAAATCTTATATATAATGGATTTTATATAAGTACGATATTTGAAAGTGATTTGAAAAGGTACTATATGATACATATTTTCGAAGTAAAGATATGGAAAGTGCCTTCTGCTTGATATCTGATTTGTGGCCACATCTTGGATTCATTCTATCGATATTATTCTCTCTGATTTTTGGTTTTTCGGATATGATACTCGAGTGTCCTTCGAATTCCATGGCGTTACCCATGGTCTTACGAACTCGACTACATAGCGTAATTCGCAAGGCAGTGATTGCTTAAAAGGTACGGATGTTTCCTGGGGGATCCAGGCGTAACCATTGTGTATCTGCGATCTATGGTCGTGTTAGTGGCGTAATCCGCAAGGCAGAGATTGCTTAAGGGGTATGGATGTTTCTGGGGATCTCCAGGCGTAACCATTTTTATGTATCCTGCGGTCCACCGTTTTGTTGCATGGCGAAATTCGCAAGGCAGTGAATGCTTAAAAGGTACGGATGTTTCCTGGGGGACCCAGGCGTAACCATTGTGTATCTGCGATCCATGATTTGATTCGTTTTTGTTTGGATTGTACTTTCCATATCTGTTTTAAAGTTTTTCCAGTATTTTCACTGGGTGTTGAAACAGGTCTACTAAGTACCTGGAGAATTCTAGTTTTGCGCCTGATCAACGCACTGCCACAGTCTACAGGAACGAGGATAAACTTGTTGAAACATCGAGTCATAAAAGTATTTTCGGAAGGAAAATTTGTTTCGATGTAAAAGTATTTTATTATAAAGGTATTTTATTATAAGAGTATTTCCAACAAAGAAATTCTGTACTAATATTCGAAATTGAAATTCTCATTGTTTAAATTAATTATTCGTGCCCGATTCTATTCTTTTGAATCTACCTTATCTGCTCAGCTTTATTTATTCACCTATATTTTGTTTCCAAATCCTCCTTCTTTTCCTTGTTGACTATATTCTTTTAAGTATTGTTTAATTATAGACTACATGGTTTAATAGAAATTTTAGTGTTATAAATATTTTGAGGTTATAAAACATATTTAAAGTAAATGATTATTGATTATTAATAATATTTGAAAGGTATCTTGAGATAAAAAAATTTAAATAAATTATGAATTATGGATTTAATGTTTTCAAATAGCTTCTTTGTAAATATAAGTAATAATGTAAATAATTGTTTTCAAATAGTTTTCATATATCTATAAAGTTGTTATTTAAGCATAAATGGTAATTGTAAGGAAGCAAGAAATTTTACAAATGGGTTTTGGAAGATTTTAAAGTATTAAAGGTAATTGCATTGCAAACGAAGTTTTCAAATGAACATTTCAAGTAAAATTTATATAGTTTAAATTAATTGTTTAATCTTGACTTTCAATCTATCTTTTATGTCTGGTTGTTTCTATTCTTCTACCTCCTTTCTTTTCGGGGACGAAAAGTTTCGAGTGGGGGAGAGTGTAACGACCCGTAAAATTTAATGGTTTTAAAAGTATATTTAATTGGAAATTGTGAAATTTTAAACAATAAAATTTGAAATTAAAAATTTATTATTTGGAATACGTCTATTTTAATATAGCAACTGGTAAATTTTCATCTAATAATATTGAAGTTTATTTTCCTGTGAAATTTCATTTCAAATCAAACCGGTTAATAACAATGAATTTAAAAGTTTTCCGAAACCAAAATATGTCAACAGGAGAAAATTTATTCAGATCATTCTGAATCAGACTGCAAAATTCGTTTTTCCAAAGTTGGACTTCTACTGCTCCGTTTATCTTAATTATGGCCAAATAGCAGCATTTCTGGTACCGATTATCGACTTTTGATCGGATGATCGTACCACTGATATCTGTATACCATTTTGATCGTCTCGTCGTGCTGATCTCTGCGGTATATTTATTTTTGTGTTTTGAAGTCCGGTACATAGCGGAATCCACGAAACCGGTAACCGTATCGGTACCGGATCCGTGACCATTTGATTTCTTTTGCGTTTCAAATTTTAAACGCGCATCAATCAATTGCTTTAATTTTTGTCAGCTGAATCAATGGGAGACTATTGCCTTTTTCCTTTTCCTTTACCGTTGCTTTTATTTATTTCAAACGTTTTTCTCTCTCTGCCTATTCTTGACAGAAGCTGTACATTTAGATCTGCTTCTACCCTCCTCTTCCTCTATTCTTATTCCCCTGTCCTTTTCTTTTGCCTGAGACTTCTTCCCCTTCCTCTAAAAATGTTCCCTTCCCCTACTAGTTTTCGGCATCCAACCTCCTCTCCTTCTCCCCTTGCCGAGCCCAGACCCAAACTTGTAGCCACAGCCTGCCTTACCCTCCACCACCGAGCCAATCACCCTCCGCCTCCCTCTCCAAAGCAAACCCAACCACCCACGGCCAAGCAACACAGTCGTCACCCTCCACGTCCTTCCTCCACCTTCACCCCCTAACTAGCTATCGCTCCTCCCATCCCTTCGCCTGACCCGCCACCTGGAAGCCGCCACACACGGCAACCAAAATCGCAGCCACCTCTTCCCACCACCACAGCCATTCTCCTCCCACGTGTGCCGACGCACACCACTGCTCCTCCGACTTCCCACCTCAAACCAAACCCATCGAGACCAGCCTCCATCCGAAGAAAACAGCAGCCTATCCACCTCGATCGGTGCCTTGCGAACCCGCAGCCGAACCACACCATCCCCTCCTTCCTTGCTGCATCGTCCAAGCCTTCAAACCCTCGCCTAGAACCACCTCCTTCCTCTCCTTGCCTTTGCCGTGTTCCTCTGGTGGTGCTTTGTGGTACTATATATTATATATATATATATATATATATATATATATATATATTTGTATATATGAAATTAAGTTATATGTTTCATATTTTGTTTACAGGCATATGCATCCACTATATTTAAGTATTGAGGTTTCTATTAAATTTGTTTAAGTTGTCCAGTTTACAATAGTAGATATTTTTGTAACTTAGATTTTACTGTTTATGTATATAGTATATATACTTTTGGCTGTTACTGTAACGATACGGATTTTCGCGTTCGAAAATCGACATCCGTACTTTACATCGTACTCGAATGCCATAGATTCGATCGTTCAAATCCGAGTCGCCGGAGCTTATAACACCATTAAGTATAACAACACAGCGGAAAAAGAATATATCAATTACATATCATTGATACAATGACAGATACAAAATCTGATACAATATGATACAACAGAATGATACAACAGATATCAGTATACATCAGAGATATGATATAAGAAATAGCAGCGGAAAGAAAATAGATAACACCAGCAGCGGATAGAATGTCTCAAATAGAATGCTCCAAGATAAGGAACGTCAGTCCATGAACTCCAAGAACTGAACTAGCTCCAGATAATCTACTAAACCTGAATATCTGAGAAAACCCAACTCTAGACTGCCCGTGTGGAAAATTGTGGGCACCCAGAGTTTAGGAAGGGAACAATAAACTCCGGATCAGTCATGAGACTGGTGTGAGCAACAAAAACAATTTATCTTTAAAACAAAAGCATTTTAAACATTGAAACCCGCAATGCTTTTCGAAAATGAAACTACCATAAGACCTCCCACCACACACACAATGCAAACGTAGAATTGGAGGAGATTTCTTCTTATGATAGTCAAAAATGCTTACTACGCAAAATCATTCGATATTATTATCATTAGTGCATAGTGTAGAAAAACATTTCGAAAATATAATATAAATCTTAGCCAGCATACAACCATTGTTGTATGCCTACTATAGCTACCATGTTCAATAGCATGTTACTGCCACATTCCATTGCAGGTAATACAACTAAAACCGTACAGGGTTCGTATTGTTTCTTTGGATTTCCAACAAATGATCAGGCTAAGGAACTTCCTTACCGAAATAGAAACTCCTCTGGAAAGACGCCTCGGATCCTAACCGGATCTCTGCAAACAAAAGGTCGACGCTACCTCACGCTGTACAGCTGTAACTAGGTAACTAACACACTGACGCTACCTCACGCTGTACAGCTGTAACTAGGTAACTAACACACGAGTCATGTCACCCCCCGGTCGTTACCGACCTTTATCCGAGGATCCTCAATCACAAAGCAACAGCCACAAAATATAATCAACATAGGTAAAATATCTGGGCTCCATACCATGATATCACCTTTTATCCAGAAGGAAATGACATACCCTAGGAGCGCTACCCCTACAAACCTTTGCCGCAACATTCCTGTTTCGACCATTACCGGGTTGTGAGGCTCGACGAAGTCTCGTCCATAAAACTACGCTTTTTTCACAAAGCAACGCTTTTTCACAAAGCAACGCTTCGATCAAAAATTGATCAGCAGCACTTCGTATGCCACATTACCAAATTGGGAATGTATCACTAGTAACCATCAACTACATAACCTCTGAGCTCGTACGTCTCAGAGAAGGGTGTTAAGCTAAGAGAATAAATTCTCCGCCACCAACAGAAATGTATTTGATAGAAACCAGCTTTACATCTCAAAGTGTAATGTCAGACACACATCCATACAAGTCTGTTCCGGGTCCGAACAGAACCGAAGGCACTTCCAAAGAAGCCCTTGCAATCCGGGTAATCACAATCCTGATCGGACTTCCCAGCACTTAGGAAATCTCTATACCGTAGCTACTCAGTGCAGAGACAATCGATAGGTCATCCTATCGCTCTCGCAAATACCCGGTCTTCACCACCGGTCTTCAAATGCTATCCATATCGTCGTATCACTATTCGGAATGGGTTATATGACACAAAGGTCCTCTCCCGGCTAAACCGAATAACGAGCGCAATTAAAAATCATATGGATACTGGGGTCTCAGTTAAATCACAGCTTTAAAGCCCAAAACCTTTCATTCGAATGATAAAACAAATTACCATTTCCAATCTTTTAAACAAAAAGATTCATTTCAAAAACCTTCAATGGTTTAAACAATTTCCACACTTTTAATCTTTTAAACAAAAAGATTTAATTCACAAAGTTCACCCCGTTCACAAAGATCCATTTATGGATTTCAAAACAATTTCCATTTCAATTGAATTAACTCGTTAAATCTTTAAGTCAAGATTTAACTTATAGCTTTCAAAACTCATTTCCAAAGATTCATTCATAGTCTTTCAAAATCAATTCCATTTCAAGTTAGATTAACTCATCCGGTCTTTGAAATCAAAGACTCATTTCATATTTTTCGAAGCATTTCAATTCCATTTCAAACTTGAAATTCTTTCAACACAATTTGGAAGTTCATTACTTCTGTGAAAGCTTTTACTATTTGAAAACAAATAGTTTCATTTCAGAAAAATCCAGTTATATTTACACGAGTTAAAACCCTTGAATTAAATTCAAATTCCCAAATCAATACTTTAAAATGGTTTAACCCATATATAACTTGTACAACATCTTTAATCCCTAGTTTCAAATCATAAGATTCAATTCAAACTTGAATTCAAATTTAAATCAAATTATTTAAATTTCTGTAACGACCCGACTTTTTCTCCACAGAAAGTCGTATCATCATGAAGAAAGAAAGGGATAGAAGAAGAAAGGATAGAAAAGAAGAAACAACAACACAAAAGAATCTCACAGCGGAAACGAATGAAATATAATATATCATATAGAATATTACATAGTATCATATACATCGGAGTTACACAACTTATACAACACATATTAGACAGTTATAAACATCTGTCTAATTCATACAACTCAAGTATCACAGATACAGACACAACATATACACAGCGGAATCATCATATATCTACACGGTGAAGCCTCCTGCTCCAAATCTCCTCCAGAATTCGTCAAAGCTAACCTGAATCCCTCGACTACTCAATACAATATTGAGTACCCAAGAGTTTAATAAAACAGAAAATAAACACTTGGGTCAGACATGGGTCTGGTGTGAGTAAACGGTTAGATTGCTTAACTTTGAAAACTTTTGAAAACAAAAGTATCATGTAAGACTCCCCACAAATAAACATGGGTAAGTTTTTACCTTACGCTAACTGAAACGTTTGATAGGAAATCTGATTGTATTATAATAGGGTCTAGGGTTTTCAAGTAAAATACAGAAATAGCTGAAATGCTTACATCTCACATTCCAACATAGTTGGGCACAACTAATACGTACGACACTTATTGGAGTTTGGATTCCATACAATGGCAGGGCTACTGGGGTACCGCCCGTCACAGTACGTGGCCTAGATCACCGTACCGAGGAGTACGCCCGCTCCCCTGCAACACAAAGCCGGAACCATCCCTTACTGGATAATTCCGAACAAGATAACCCCGTAGTTGGCGCGACCAACCACACACTAAGCCGAATAAAAAGAAAAGGGACCTCTAGACACGGATCTATCTTGCTCTCAGTGGGTGCTACCCACGAAGCCTTGCTGCATCTCCCCTGTTTTAGCCATTCCCGGTTGATGAGGCTTGAGGTTACGATTACCTTTAATCAGAACATATCACTTAGAATGCTCATCGTCCGCCTGACGATGTGCTGAAAGCATTCAATCCATACAAGTTCGTTCCGGGTTCGAACGAAACCGAAGGCATTATCTCGTTACACTCGTTTTGGAATCACCCTCAGAGTTAACGACAATAACCCTTGCACTCTGAATCTTCATCTTCACTTGAGATTCACGACCTATCGTAAATTTGGATCGATGTGGTATTCGGGTCTCCAGACCTGGAATCCCGGTATACGGAAACCCGATCCCGGTCTCATCGAAATCCAAAACGTATCTTTTAAGGCCAAGTTGTTTTAAGGTTAAAACAATTCAATTCTTATCTATATACACAAAGATAGATAATTCACAATAGATAATCTACATTATCATCCCAAACAGATAATTCACATTATCATTATAATTCAACCAAACATCCATATCATATATCAATCATATCTCATCAGAGATATCAAACAATGAAATACATTCAATCTCATTCATCCATCCTTAAGCAATGATTTATATCATCTAATTAATTTAAAGTGAATTAAACTAATTACTTCATTCTATAAATCCTGCTTACTTAATTATTAATTAAACCAATTAATGAATCATTACTCTAAGTATCCATCTTAATTAATCATTCCTGATTAATAATCCTTTAATTACTTTAAGTAATTAATACTTAATTAATTTCACAAATTAATTATCTTAAACCATTCAGTAATTAATCTTTAATTACTTCATTAATTAATTAATTATACTTAATTATCTTAATCCTTAATTAATTACAATTAATTAATTACTTTAATCACTTATTATTTATTAATTAATCTTAATTAATCAATTCTTAATTACATCATTAATTTTATTAATTAATAATCCTTAATTACTCTTAATTAATTATCTTATTTAAATTAATTACATTTAATAATTAATTAGTCACATTTATTAATCACCTTTGATTAATCTCATTTAGTAATTAACTTCCCTTAATTACTCCACTTCATAAATTAATTACTCTATTAATTAATTACTTTTACTTAGTAATTAATCTTAAATTAAACACATTTAATTAATCACATTAATTAATTTACTTAAGTAATTAACTCTTAATTACTTACATAAGTAATTATCTTCTAATTACGTCATTAAATGATCTCTCTTAACTAATTACCTTAACAAGTAATTAATCCCATCATCAAATAATTCTTAATTCTTTAATTGATAACATTAAATGATTACCCATTAATCACTTCAATTAATTACTTTCATGAGTAATTTTTCCTTCCTTTAATTGCATTCAGTAATTAAGCATTAATTACTTCAATAATTAATTACACTTAATTAATTCATAATTAAGTGATATTTAATTTAACCAAACAATTGACTAATCATTTAAAATTAATTAAATAATTTAGTTAACTCCTTATATATAAAAATACTTAGATAAATTAAGAAAACCATTTGTCTTAATTAAACTTTACTTATTAACAAATCATTTATTATTTAACTATTCTTAAGTTAATAACAAATATTAATTAACCTTATTTATTTCACGAATTAATTATTTAAATTTAAACAAAATCTTAAAGACAAATTCTTTATTATAATTGATTTCTTAATTAAACCATATTTAAAAATAAAACATTTAAAAATCAATTTAAAAGAAATTTAAACATCTTAAATTTAACCTCTAATTATTTATTTATTTAAACTATAATTTAATAAATCTTTAATTATTCTCTTTAAACTTATTTCCTTAAATATATCTTAAAACTTGATTAAACACTTTCCTTTTGAAAACTAATTATTTTACTAACTTTAAAACTTGTTTACTTTGCTTTGGACTGGAACACAATTTATAAAATTCAAGCTTCCAGTTTAAAACCAGAACAACCCGAGTAAACATCACTAAAACACGAGTCTTCCCCCGAGTCTATTCCCACGTTCGTCTACTTCGAGTCGTCCCTTCACTTGCACGAGCCAAACCCGATAAATCTTCATCACCTCTAACTCGAAACCCACAGCGTACCAAAACGAAACAACGTGCACGTGTGCATGTTGCATATCACTTCGACCATCTCTGGCGATCTCCCCGACCATCGACCGATCCACGTTGACCTCGACTACCCATACGTCCACCCAGAACGACGACATCACTTCGGCCTCAAAATCGAACCCAAACAACCAAAAAAAAATCTGGAATTTGCCATCACCAGAAATCCTCCCATCGTCGACGAATTCCGCCTCGAGAAGCCCCTCCGACCTCACTAATCATTGCCTCGATCACCAGCGAACTTTTCCCCCTATCGCGATCGTGCTCGATGCGTCACCCTGGTCGAACAAAACTCGACAACATCAACGACAGAACCCACTGCTAAAACCCTAAATCTCCCATGCCTGTCCACCACAGTCGTCAGAAAAATCCATCGACATTTTTCCCGTACCCTCCATCAATCAGACCACCTTCGACCCAAAAATCGACCACCCCGACGCCGTCGATCATCGGCAATCAACCCAATCATCCCAATCGAACAAACCCAAAATTCTCACTATTCTCTAAACTAAAATTCATGATTTTACTTTTAAAAAACATAATTTCTAGAAGCAAAACATACTGTATAAAAGAATCAAGTAATTAAGATACTTGAATTTTTGACATATATTTAGTTTTACTGTAAAATCCTATTTTCAAAATATTAACTAAATAATTCTACTTTAAACTATTTTTGAAAATGAATTTACATTGTTATAATCATTTTCTTTTAAATCATCATAACCTAACAGTGATTCTTTGGGAAGTTAGGAATTTTTAAAGGTGGTTCTTGAGCCATAGATTTAACAGAGACCAGTATATATACACACACAGACATGCTCACAGTATATACATGCATTCATATCCATATACTAAAAACTCAATCTACTAAATCATTCATTCATGCATTCCATAACAACATAATACAGATTTAAAACTGTTTTTAAAAAATGGAGTTTACTCACTTTTTTTTTATAATAAGAACAGAGAGCAGTTTTTACTGACATAATATATAGACATACATATGCATTCAAACCAAAGCATTTTCTATAAACATTTATATCATTTCATCACAAGCAACTAAGTTCAAATTCCAAGTTTCAAACTGTTTTTAAAATAAATATTTACTCACCTTTTATATAAGCAGAGAACAGTTTTTTCCCAGACTTTATATTATGACCTGGAAAATGCTTTTGATTTGAATCTTGCTTGCTGTTTGTTGAGTTGAATTTGAACTGAAGTTGATTTTGCTTAGTTTGATTTGAATCTACAGCTTGAAACTGAAATTACTTAATGTTGAGTTGATCTTTACTTGATGAAGCTTTAATCTTTGCTCTGCTGTAGCTTAGTTTTAATTTGAATTTACTTTGAAGATGAAAGAAGATAAGAGAAGTTTTTGAACTGAAAATCAATTAGCCTAGTTTCTCAAATCAGTTTAATGAATATATTTGCATCATTTTCAAATAAAAACAATGCTGCCACTTGTTAACTTGCATGAATCCCTTAACTTGCAAGTGTTAAAAACAAGCAAAATTATGTCTAAACCCTTAATAATAAAAGTAATTATGTTTTAAAAACTTATTTACAAAAGTATTTATGTTTTTCTTTAAATTATGTAATATGAATTTGTATTTATATTTATGTATTTATGTAAATGTGAATTATTACTAAATTTATTTATGTTTACAAACCATTTAAATTAAAGAGATATTAAGAAGAAAGGTCAAATTAAATCTATATATATATATATAACTATTTTTATATTAAGTACTTTTTTTAAAAGAAAACAAAATAAAATCTTTTATTAAATCTTATTTACACTAGAGCTAAAATACTTTTAATAAAATAAATATTTACCTTAAGAGTTTTGAAAATATATGATTAGTTTTTAAATAGCTTTTGAAAGGTATTATATTAAATTATACTCACAAATTACAATTATATATATATATATATATTAGAATTTTGAAACACTTTATTAACTTTCAAACCAAAATCCCAATATATATACAAATATACATATATATCTAAATAGAAAATATTTTTAACATAAATTTTGAGAATTATCATATTAAATTTCAATACAACTTCAAATAATAATATATACATACATATATATTACAATTTGAAAGTACATCTTTTATTTAAACAAAAAGATTTTTCATTCACAATATATATCAAATATATATATTATAAATAGAATAAAATTTTATTAGCTTTGAAAATTTATCTTATCAATATTGCCATATTAAATATTTTTATCCTTTAAAATATTAAATTAACCAATTTAAATTTAAAATTATAAAGAAAATTATCAATTTAATAAATTATTAATACAGATTATTAAATTTATATTGCCCAAAAACCCGGGATATCACATTCCTTCCCACTTAAAATAATTTCGTCCCCGAAATTAAAAGCAAAGTTAATTTAATACTCTAGCAAAGATTTTTAATTTCAACAGCAACCACATATGTGATAACCCGGATTTTTGAACATCTGTTAATAGATAATTAACTGGTTTAATTAATAAAAATATTGATTTTATTTGGATTAATAAATGAAATTCTGATAATTAGAATATATCTGGATATGTATATAGATGTTTTCGAACTATAATAAATACTGACTTATAAATATCTAGATAAATATTCATTTGATAATATTTGTTTAATGATCTTCTTTTATAAATATTTATTTGGCAAAATTTATCTTTTCAAAGCTGGTATAAAATATATATACGTAGAATCAACTTTAAACAAATTTTTAAAAATTCTATACATATATATGTGTGAGATTGGTCTATAAATATGTAAGGTGAGATTTAATTAAAGATTTAAAAAATACCTTTTCTTTTATATACTTGGAAATAGATATAGTTAGTATATATGTATATAAATATAAAGCTTTGATATGTGTATATCTTTTAAAACTATAAGTATAAAATTTAAAGTACACAAGACATAATTTATAAATAATTTAGAGGCAAGGATATAAACATATGTAGGGATGATACATGAATTTGTGATATAAATATAATAGTTAAATTATCTTGACATTTGTAAAATTATGAAGCATGCATTAAAACAAATGTAAGTATTACTCTTAAAAATCAAACAAGTGTTATCTTAGAGAAAGATACAAGTGGCAAAAACTTTATTTTCCTTAATTTAAATTTTAAGTAACATATGCTAAAGATAAACCAGGTTCTCATTTTTTTTTCTTTTCACTTCAAAAAAATAACCTGGAAACTAAAAAAATAAAAAGAGAGAAACCAGTAGAATCAAATTCAACTACGATCATCTTTGCAATTACAACCTGAAGCATCTTCAAGTTTATCAAGCTAAGGAAATTCAACTCTTTCAAGTTTCAACTAAGCTAAAGCAAGCAAAGCTTCAAGTTCAAAATTCAACTTAATCAAAGTAGATCAAGCCTGCAGTTTCAAAATCAAGTTATAGTTTCCAGATTTCAAAACTATTCTCTGTTCTCCGTTCAAACATTAAAAATGTGAGTAAACTAAGCCTAAACTGTTTAGATCTAATGCATGTTAATAATATTTGGAAAGAGTGATGAGTTAGTAGTTGGCATGAATGAAATTTTGTTTGCAAGTTTAAAACTGCTTCAAATCTTATCTGCTCATCATTAACAGGTGAGTAAACAACTAACATTGTTTTAAATTATTGATTGTGATGTATTAGTAATTAGATGAGGTGATAATTGTTGCATGTGTGAAACATTGGCTTGCATGTTATAAATATGAATGAATTAGCTGTTCAAAACAGTGTGAATGGATATAAGTCCTCTGTTGATTATCCAGGTTTCAAAATTCGTAAAAAGAAAATCAAATCTTTCCAGATATTTGATGATAGGCTAAGATTTGTAAATAGAAGGTGATTGTAAGCTTATAAGCTTAATTTTAAAAATAGATTCATAGATATATAAGGATTGTTTATTTATAAAATAAATAAATTTCAAGTCTGATCAAAATTTAGTCCAAATTTAATTGTCGGAAATTTATGAATCAATTCTATAACTTGAAACTAGTTTGAAATTCATGAATTTAGGATTAGGAATGATAATTTTTAGATTAGAATTGGGTGAGATATTTGGGAATGATCAGATTTTGGAAAATCATCGATTTCAGACAATCCACAGGGTGTTGCTCGCATTTGTCGTTGTCGAAGGAAGTTCGCAAGTTGTTAATCACAGGAAAAATGGAGTTAGATTTTTCTGGTGATTGAGTGGTGAGGATGGAGCCAGTCTAGGGTTCGAGCACCATTTTGAAACGATGATGTTCTCAGAGCTTTCGCGATAGACGTGAGTGAGGGTAGATGATCGCGAAGGGGGGGTTAGAAGCGTGGTGACGTGATGAAGGTCTGGTGATGTCGGCGAGGGAACTCGTGGTTGGGATTGACGGTGATGATGGATTTTCTGATCGTTCGTTTCCAGTTTTTTTCTTTTTTCGATCGAGTATCGATTTTTAGTTTTGGTTTTCGATTCTTACTCCTAGGGTGTCGCGATGATGGACGGGGTCTTGGGTGATGTTTTGGGGTCGAAGGCGATGATCGGAGGAGGCTTGGGTGGTTGTGCATGTGCACAGTGCACGGGTGTATCAATGAAGTGTTTGGTTGTTGCTGTTATAACAGGGAAGAAGGAAGAAGAAGGAGAAGGATCGGGGAAATTGGGGAAAAGCTCGAAGTAGTCTCCGTGTTTTTGGAAGAAAGGGCGACTCAGTGTTTGACTCGGGGTTTTTACTTGATCTACTCGAGTTTGTCTCGGGTTTTGTATATTGTCTTAATAACCAGATTTTAAACTTTATAATTAATAAGTGAAACATGAACAGATTTTATAAAGCAAATAAATCTAGTTTTTATTAATAAAGGAAATGTTTAAAGTGATGGATGTAATTAAGGATAAATTACTTAGTGTAATTAATTAAAGAATTAATTAATGTAATTAATTAATATAATTAATTAAAGGGTAATTAATATATGTGATTAATTAATAGATATAAAGTTAATTAATAAATGTGATAAATTAAAGTTAATTAATGGAAGTAATTAAGGAAAGTAATTAAGGATAAATTACTTAGAAAATTAATTAATGTGATTAAATTAGAGTTAATTAATTAATGTAATTAATTAAAGTTAATTAATAAATATGATTAATTAATGTTATGAATTAATTAATGAATGTGATTAATTAATGGGAAATTAGTAAAGGAAATTTGAGGTAATTACTTAATGGAATTGATTTGAGGATTTTTAATAGAAGTAACTAAGGAGTAATTGCTTAGTTAAATTAATTAAATAATGTTAATTAAAGGTAAAGTGATTATAAGTTGATTAATTAATGAAATTAATTAAGAATAATTAATGTAATTAATGAGACTAATTAAGGTTAATTAATGTGAATGATTAAATGATTAAAGAATAAATAATTAATTTCAATAATTAATTAAATAATAATAAAGCAGGATTTATAAAAGTAATTAATTTACTTTGTGTTAATTAAATTAATTAGAAATGGACTAATTAATCTTGCTTATGGATGATTAAATTGTATTGAATGTTTGGATTGATTAATATCTCTAGTTGGATAAATTATGATGTTCTGCAATATGTAATGCTTTGGATGAATTGTGATAATGTAAGTTATCTATCTGTGATAAAATTTCTATATGAATATGATATCCTGAAATTAAATTAAATTGTTTAACTTAAACGTCTTGGCTTAAAGGATGACGTTTGATTCGAAGAGACCGGGGTCGGGTATCAGTAAATACCCGAAACCACTTCGATTTGAAATCTTCTAAAATTCCTTATAGAAGGATATGTGAAATCAATGGGCTGGATTAGGATAATATGGACCATTTAAACTAAGTTGATACTTAGATATTGTTTTGTGAAAATAAGTGTTGACTATATCAGTTGTTTACTTATAGTAAAATACGAGTTACCCCGGGTTTATATAAGTTCTATGAATTAAAATTTCATGTTAGAAGAGTTTACTCACGCTGGTTTCCAGCCTGACCCGGGTGTTACTTTGATGTAATGCTCGGGTCAGACCGAGTATTACAGCTTTTCAGGTTAGGACGTTCTGGAGCTCAGGAGGCGAGCTGGATGGCAGGAACGTATAGAGTATTTTCCGCTGTGTATATGAGACTGTGAAGTCTGTATAGATTGTAGTCTGGAACAAGTTGTATAACTGTCCAGTTCATGTATAAATGGTTGTAACTCTGATGTATAAAATGTAAATGATGGATACAGTTTTCTTTGTATAACTGATATTATTATTTGATATTGTATTTTGATCGGCTGCGAATGTGAGAATCTATGTCTTGTTCTGTTTCTTCTTCTACCTCTTTTCTTTTTCTTCTAACTATCTGGCATTTTCGGGTTCGAAAATTCCGGGACGTTACATTTGGTATCAGAGCGAAGGTTAAGCGAGAACCTTGGCTCTGTTGGGATTACTCGTTAAGGATAGGGTCAATGGTACCCTAGAACGAGTTGAGTGTATATATATATATATGAGAGCGTAATTGTTATTTTCTTATATAAGGATTTTAAATGATTTTATATAAGAATATATTTTGATATATATAATGATATTTCTTTCTAATAAATATTAAGGTAATTGGTTGTTAAAATATTGGAATTAAATTGAGTGGTAATAGTAATACAACCAAATTAAAACTGAATAAAGATAAGTTTGAAATGAATTCAAACTGAAATTAAAATCTTGAATTTATAGAAGTGTTATCAAGAATAAAGATAATAATGAATTGGTTTCCAGATATGGTAATCTTGGTTATTATCATAAATGGTTGTTGTATTTAATAATGAAATGTTGTAAATAATTAAGTAAAATGAAATGTATTAGGGAAATAAAACATTTAGGCAAATATGACTTGTAAATTGTAGTGGATTTTAAATTGTGAAGTTTTA
This sequence comes from Allium fistulosum, assembly GCA_030737815.1. NCBI lineage: Eukaryota > Viridiplantae > Streptophyta > Magnoliopsida > Asparagales > Amaryllidaceae > Allium > Allium fistulosum. The sequence continues at coordinate 55,178,981 of CM060904.1, forward strand.
AATTCTAAATCCAGAAAACTTGAAATTATTTTAAAGAAATTGTTTTGAATTAAAACCAAAAGTGGTTTAAAAAATTTAAGGTATAACTTGGTGTGTAAAATGTATATATGAGGATATACATAATATTAAAGATGATTTGAAATAACTCTTAGTATTGAGTTTTAAATTTTTCCTTGGAATGTGATGTGAAAACCCAAAGTGAATAAGTTTTTAATCTTAAGTGGGAAGATTTTTAATAAGAAGTTTAAAATTTGAATGGGAATTCAATTTGGGTAAAGATAAATTGAATTTAACTTAAGGAAAGTTAAATGAGTTTAGAATGAACAACTTGAAGTAGAAATTTCAAGATGAAATTAAAATTTAACTTGGGAAGTTAAATGGTTGATTAAAATGGGAGTTATGAGTGATCTCAAAATGGGTTTGAGATTTGGAAATTGAAAATGGATAATAAATTTTAATCTGAAATTTAATTGTTTTTAAATTCTTATTTGAACTTTATAATAAGTTAAGTAGAGATAATCTTAAAATGGAATTTTGGAATTTGGATCCAGAATTAAATGGTTTAAAGATTTAAGTTGTTAAATTAAAAATTAAGGTTGATTTGATTTAAAAGTAAAGGTTAATTTGATTTAAAGGATTAAATCAACATTTAAAATTTAACTCGAATTTATATAATTCGAGATAGTTTAAAATTGAGATTTAAATTGAATTAGTTCAAACTGAAATTGATTTAAATAAATGGGAATTGTGATTTAAGATGAATAAGTTTAAAATTCAAATGGAAAATTTGAATTGAATTAATTTGAAATAAAAATTGAAGATTGAATGAGTTCAAAATTCAAATGGGAATTGGGATTAATTCATATAGAAATTGAAATGATTTGAAATTGAAGTGGATTCAATTTGAAATTAGTTTGAATAATTTGAAATTTTAATTAAAATGAATATGTTTAAAATCAAATGAAATTTGATTTGAATTAGGAAAGAAATTAAGGATTTATTCAACTTGAATTGAGGTTAAATCAATTTCAATAGAAATTGAAGTTGTTTAAATTGCAATTGAGTTAATTTAAATGGAGGTGGAAATTTAAATTGAATTGTTGAAAATTGAACAGTTTGGCTCTGGATTATTTTCAAAATAAATTGTTTTAATACAAATATAGTTTTCCAAACTATTTACTATATAATCTTTCTTCTTAAACCCCAAACTATCTCATACTTATTTTACAATTATTTTGGAACTATTTAACTATTTTGAAACTGTCTTATAAACTAATTACTATTTTTCAGTTACTTATATCTAATCACTATTTTAAAAACTATTTTGCAATCATCTAACTATTTTATACCTACTTAACTGTTTTACAGCTATTTTACAAACTAATAACTATTTTTCAACTACTTATCTATTTTAAAAACTTTTTCAAGTTATTTTTAAATTTAAATTGGTCAGAGTTCAAACTGTTTGTAATTGAAGTAATAACTCAATTGGAAATGGAAGCAATTGAGAATAAGTGAATGAATTAAAGGAAATGTGAATAGAAAAGAGAATTGATTTGGCTAATAACCTATAAAGATAAATACGTAGGATATACGTATATCATTCTATTCGCATAGTGATTTGATCCAGATTCGAACACAGAATTTCGAGATAGTATTATCGATCCGAGTCGGGATTTTTCGCTCAATTTTCGACGGCGAACCTGGATATGGATTGTTGATTGGTTCTGGATATTCTCTATCATGGCTACGACTATGCAAGGAGAATGACGGTTTCTGATCAAGAAACCAGATCTGAGTCCGCACTAGGAAGTCGGATGGACGATACTAGTTCGGAAGTGAAATTGTGTGATCGATTGAGTGATCAGATTGATATTGTGTACGGATGATATGTGTGCATCGTACGGATTTGAATGAAATTGATATTGAAGATTGGGGATAAGAACTGTAAAATGGTTTTTGAAAAGAAATATGGTTAATAACTTTATAAAAGATTTATCAAATGTGAATATTTGATTTAGAATAAAATAAAGTTATATATCCTTGTTATATAAGGTAAATCTTCCCTTGTTGAATCTATTGCTAAAAGAAAAGGGTTTTGAAATATTTGAAGTATAAAAGAGGTTTTATACAAAGTTTGAAATGATCCAAAGTTTTCAAAGTTATATATATCTATATCTATATATATAAAGGATCTTATGAAAATGTTTTCTATATTTTCAATAAATTATTTTCCAAGTATTTTCACTGGGTGTTGAAAACGGGTCTGCTAAGTACTTATAGATTTTCAGTCTTACGCCTGATCAACGTATGACTGAATTTCTGTGAGAACAAGGATGGACCAGTTGAGACATCGAGTTATAAAAAGTATTTTTATAAAAACTATTTTATAATATTATGTGAATTTTAAAAGTGTTTTAAAAATGATCCAAGAATAATTTATCCGATTTTAAATTATTGAATAAATTTTGGCTTCGTTTCTTTTCGAGGACGAAAAGATTCTAAGGGGGGAGGAATGTGATAACCCGGATTTTTGAACATCTGTTAATAGATAATTAACTGGTTTAATTAATAAAAATATTGATTTTATTTGGATTAATAAATGAAATTCTGATAATTAGAATATATCTAGATATATATATAGATGAATTCGAACTATAATAAATACTGACTTATAAATATCTAGATAAATATTCATTTGATAATATTTGTTTAATGATCTTCTTTTATAAATATTTATTTGGCAAAATTTATCTTTTCAAAGCTGGTATAAAATATATATACGTAGAATCAACTTTAAACAAATTTTTAAAAATTCTATACATATATATGTGTGAGATTGGTCTATAAATATGTAAGTTGAGATTTAATTAAAGATTTAAAAAATACCTTTTCTTTTATATACTTGGAAATAGATATAGTTAGTATATATGTATATAAATATAAAGCTTTGATATGTGTATATCTTTTAAAACTATAAGTATAAAATTTAAAGTACACAAGACATAATTTATAAATAATTTAGAGGCAAGGATATAAACATATGTAGGGATGATACATGAATTTGTGATATAAATATAATAGTTAAATTATCTTGACATTTGTAAAATTATGAAGCATGCATTAAAACAAATGTAAGTATTACTCTTAAAAATCAAACAAGTGTTATCTTAGAGAAAGATACAAGTGGCAAAAACTTTAATTTCCTTAATTTAAATTTTAAGTAACATATGCTAAAGATAAACCAGGTTCTCATTTTTTTTTCTTTTCACTTCAAAAAAATAACCTGGAAACTAAAAAAATAAAAAGAGAGAAACCAGTAGAATCAAATTCAACTACGATCATCTTTGCAATTACAACCTGAAGCATCTTCAAGTTTATCAAGCTAAGGAAATTCAACTCTTTCAAGTTTCAACTAAGCTAAAGCAAGCAAAGCTTCAAGTTCAAAATTCAACTTAATCAAAGTAGATCAAGCCTGCAGTTTCAAAATCAAGTTATAGTTTCCAGATTTCAAAACTATTCTCTGTTCTCCGTTCAAACATTAAAAATGTGAGTAAACTAAGCCTAAACTGTTTAGATCTAATGCATGTTAATAATATTTGGAAAGAGTGATGAGTTAGTAGTTGGCATGAATGAAATTTTGTTTGCAAGTTTAAAACTGCTTCAAATCTTATCTGCTCATCATTAACAGGTGAGTAAACAACTAACATTGTTTTAAATTATTGATTGTGATGTATTAGTAATTAGATGAGGTGATAATTGTTGCATGTGTGAAACATTGGCTTGCATGTTATAAATATGAATGAATTAGCTGTTCAAAACAGTGTGAATGGATATAAGTCCTCTGTTGATTATCTAGGTTTCAAAATTCGTAAAAAGAAAATCAAATCTTTCCAGATATTTGATGATAGGCTAAGATTTGTAAATAGAAGGTGATTGTAAGCTTATAAGCTTAATTTTAAAAACAGATTCATAGATATATAAGGATTGTTTATTTATAAAATAAATAAATTTCAAGTCTGATCAAAATTTAGTCCAAATTTAATTGTCGGAAATTTATGAATCAATTCTATAACTTGAAACTAGTTTGAAATTCATGAATTTAGGATTAGGAATGATAATTTTTAGATTAGAATTGGGTGAGATATTTGGGAATGATCAAATTTTGGAAAATCATCGATTTCAGACAATCCACAGGGTGTTGCTCGCATTTGTCGTTGTCGAAGGAAGTTCGCAAGTTGTTAATCACAGGAAAAATGGAGTTAGATTTTTCTGGTGATTGAGTGGTGAGGATGGAGCCAGTCTAGGGTTCGAGCACCATTTTGAAACGATGATGTTCTCAGAGCTTTCGTGTGAAGACCCGTAAATTCTCACCATTTGAATCGACTATAATCCACACAAGTCAAATCCAAACAGATAAGGATTCACGATCTTCCCTAATCAAATTGGATTCTTCACTTTTGAAAATCAACATATCATATATCAAAGATATCAATGTCGAGATCCAAATGTTAAAATCCTCATTGGTAGGGTTTGCTACCAGTAAATAACATCAGTATAAATAAGAATGCACAGCTGAAACAAAATGCTCTCATATATATTTAGAACAAAAGATGATACAAGGTGATATTAGAAAGTCATAGATACATCACTATATACAACATCATGAAGTACAACTGAACAAGGTACACAGCGGAAATAGAAACTAAAGAAACAAGTCTTCAGAGAGAGTCCAAAAACCGACATCTTCACTCTGATCCAAAAGCTCCAAATAAACACTCCAACTCCAGCTCCAACTATCTACAGGGTGATCTATTACCTAACTCTAGGCTGCCCGTGTGGAAAAATAAGGGCACCCGGAGTTTAGGGAAAAACAATAAACTCCAAGTCAGTCATGGGACTGGTGTGAGAAACAAAAGTATATAATTGCTTTTGAAAACAAGTTCCGTATATGCTTTTGGAAAATGAAACTATCATAAGGTCTCGATCCGCACACAAGATGCAAACGCACACATGGTCGAGGTTTCTCCTTATGACAGTCAAACATGCCTTTGATACGTTAAAAATATCCTTTTAATATTATTATAGTGCTTAGTGATTTAGAACCATTTTCAAAATAAACTTATTAATTTAGCCAGCATACGTTACATGATGGTATGCCTACTATAGCCACTGTATTAAACAGCGGGTAATACAATCAAAACCGTACAAGGTTCGTATTGGAGAATGAGTTTCCAATAATGACCAGGCAAAGGAACTTCCTCATCCACGATTGGGTACGCCTCTAGAGGGACGTCCCGAGAAACTACTGTTTCTCTGCCAACACAAGGCCGGGTTACCACTCAATGGTAACTACTTACTCAAGTCTATCCATCCCCCGGTTGTTACCAACCTTTAAAACGAGGCCCCGATCTTTTCCAACATCCACATCAAACAAATACTGGGCGTGTAAGACCACAGTACAGCTATATAAATATATAATCCACAAAGTGAATACCTGGGCTCCATACCATGGTATCACTATATATATCTAGAAGGGAATAGACATCCTACACCTTGCCGCATCTATTCCTGTTTCGGCCATTCCCGGGGTGTGAGGTTCGTGAAGTCTCGTACCCACAAGGCTATGCTTTTCAACAAAAGCCTTGATCCATCCATAGCATTCTTCAGAATGTCACATTACCAATCCAAAATTACATAACTGATTTCTACCAACGCATAACCCTTGAGTTCATACGTCTCAAGGAAGGGTGTTAAGCTAAGAGAATAAATTCTCCGCCACCAAGCAGATATACGTTAATAAAGATCAATCATATAAAGTCAGAATGTAATGTCAGACAATCCATCCATCCACAAGTTCGTTCTGGGACTGAACGAAACCGAAGGCATCTTATTCCTCAACCTTTGCCCAAAAGGTGAGAGGCCCTTGCATATCCGAAGATTCTTCAAACATCATCTGGACCACTGCTTTAAAAGTATAGGGGTATCGTTTCTATATCGGCCGCTAAACCGATGAAGAGAAATCAACAAGCAGTCCATTAGATGTGAAGATCCCTGGTCTTCATCATCGTTTCAATACGACTCATCACAATCATAGCGTCGTATTATTATTCGGAATGGGAAATTCTCATTCCCGGTCTTTCCGAATAATAAGCGTTCTTTAAAAGCCGTTCGGAACCAAATGGATTTTTAATTTAAGTCTCAACAAATCAAATTCATATTTGATTTAAGTGATTTAAACCTCCATTTAAATTACTTTATTCATACTATTTCAAATTTGAAAATATTGATCACTTATAGCTCAAATTGTGAAATAAATCACAAGGTGTTATCCTACAATTATTTTCTACCCAGCCCATGCATATGGATAATTAATTTCTCATAAACTGGTTAAGAAAAGTCAACAATCAATAAATAATAATCAGTGCTCATAAACTGGTCGAGCGCAATCTAAACAACCAAACAATTAACTAACAAAATAAACACGACAATAAATGATAAATCAACGAGTCAATCTATCAGATATTTGTAACACTTTTTTATTTTATCTTGGGTTAAAATGATTTGATATTTATTTTGGAGCATCCGGGCTTTCCCTTCGACATGTTCCGTCCCTCGTCCAAGTGTCCTTGGATCTCACAGACGAAACACGTGTACTAGTCGTTTCCGCATACCCCATTAAGTATTTAACTTCTAAATTTTAAAATAATTAATTAACCAACCAAATAGTCAAACAAGGAAATAAAACTATATTTTAGCAAAACAAATTAAACAAGCATTCAACAAGGGTTTTCAAACAACACTTAACACTTATTCGTTTAAATCCAAATGGGTGTGTATAATAAGTGTAACGTGCACTGTTATCACTATTAATCATCCATATATACATTCATATCATCCAAACAAGCAGTATATGGTATAACTAAATATTTAACAATTAAATACTGATATAACTATTATATAGTTAAAACATCCATAATTATCAATCCATTTCAACCAATCATAACCAATATAAACATTATATTAAGTGATATAGTTTCTCACCGTGGGATCCACTCCTCCTTTCTTTAGTTTGTGAATGAAATAAAATGAGATATGGACTTGGCTATTTATAGGTGAAGAGAAGGGTACTTTAGTCATTTACTATAGCCTAATTTGATTCGACCATATTTTGGTCCAATAGAAAACATTTAGATGGCTTAATTTGATTCGACCACATTTTGGTCCAATAGAAATCATTTAGATGGCTTAATTTGATTCGACCACATTTTGGTCCAATAGAAATCATTTAGATGGCTTAATTTTATTCGACCACATTTTGGTCCAATAGAAATTATTTAGATGGAATATAATAATCATTATGCTATTTTGTTTTATTAGGCAAGTAATTATACTGTTCTGTTTTATTAGGCAAGGTTAATCATTCTCTCTTGTTTTATTAGGCAAGTAATTATACTATTCTGTTTTATTAGGTAGGGTTAATAATTCTAGATATAAAATCCATTATTTAATCATTTAAAAACATATTAACTATTCATGTTCAAAGTGATTAAATTATGGGTCGTTACATTTTAAATATTCGAATTTGATGACCCAAAAATATGGGTCGTTACATAGAGGTGTCATGTGCATGTGAAGGGAGGCTAAGAAGAAGACATGTGTAAGGCTTCTCTTTAGTAGCATTTGTTTCATGCTATGGTTTGTTTTCATAGCTTTTCTTATTTATTTTGTTATCTATGTATGCTATCTTTTATAAATTCAAATGAATATAACTATAAACTCATATAACTTTTGAATTCAAATTCATATATTTAAATAACTACTATTATTTAAATTAGTTAAATTTCTAGATCGTTACAACCGCCCCTCCTTAAAGAATTTCGTCCTCGAAATTAATAAGAAGGAAAAACTTAAAAGATAAGGAATTTGAATTTACCGATAAGATAGACTAAGATGGAATGTCGACTCTGTATCTGGGATAAGCTTTCTTCATGTTTTCCTCCGTTTACCAAGTGCAGTCATTTGGATCTCCACTCCACTGGACTTTGACCAACCTAACCACCTTGTGTCTCAATTTCTTCTCATCCCGATCGATGATTTTAAGTGGTTCTCTCTTCAATGATAATTCAGGAGTGATCTCCACATCCTGCTGAGCAATTTCTTCAATGATCTGATCGGAATCATGAACGTACTTCCTCAGATGAGACACATGAAATACATTATGGACCCCAGCTAGCCAGTTTGGTAATTGTATACGATAAGCTAGTGGTCCAATTCTTTCCAGAATGGGGAAGGGTCCAATAAATCGAGGAGCGAGTTTACCCGTCTTCCCAAAACGAATAACTCCTCTCATTGGTGAAACCTTCAAGAATACTGAATCCCCTACTTGGAATTCCAAAGCACGTCTTCGATTATCAGCATAGCTTTTCTGACGGCTTTGAGCAACCTTCAATTTTTTTCTGATAAATTCAACCTTATCAGAAGCTTCCCTAATCATATCTGGTCCCAATACAAGACGATCCCCTGTTTCAACCCAACATACCGGTGATCGACAAGGTCGACCATATAACGCTTCAAATGGAGCCATCCCGATACTTGCTTGGTAGCTGTTATTATATGAAAATTCTACCAAATGCAAGTGATCCTCCCATGATCCTTTGAAGTCTAGAATACAAGCTCTCAAAAGATCCTCCAGAATCCGGTTGACTCTTTCTGTCTGTCCGTCTGTCTGCGGGTGATATGCAGTGCTAAGATTTAGCTTTGTTCCCAACGCAGTTTGGAAAGCTTCCCAAAAATGACTCGTGAAAATTGGATCACGATCACTTACTATACTGCTTGGGACTCCATGCAATCGAACTATTTCTTTGATATAAATATCAGCTAAACTTGATGCGGTTCTAGTGGGTTTTACTGGAATAAAATGTGCAGTTTTAGTAAGGCGATCTACAATAACCCATATACCTTCATTCCCCTTTTTCGTTCGAGGCAACCCATCAATAAAGTCCATGGAAACTTGATCCCATTTCCAGGCTGGAATCTCCAAGGGTTGTAGAAGTCCTGCTGGCTTTTGCTGATCACTCTTGATCTGCTGGCAGGTAGCACACTTGCTTATATAAATAGAGATGTCTCTTTTAATTGTCTTCCACCAGAAGGTTCTCTTGATGTCTCGACACATTTTGTTTACCCCAGGATGGATGCTATATTTTGACTTGTGGCATTCATCCAACACTTCCTTCTTTAGCTCCTTGTCATCAGGAACACAAATTCTTCCTTTCAATTTCACAATGTTTCTATTGTCCAGCTCAAAACTTGTATCTTCGCCTCGTTGAATTCTTCCATATATATTTTGGAGAAACTGGTCTTCCTTTTGTTTGTTAGCGATCTTCTCTATCAGATTTGGGGTTATTACCAAATAAGCAAGGACAGAATGCTTCCGACTCAAAGCATCGGCAACCAGATTGGCTTTTCCAGGAGTATATTGGATATCTAAGTCATAAGACGCTAGAAATTCCAACCAACGTTGTTGACGTAGATTAAGATCCTTCTGAGTGAAAAGATACTTAAGCGATTTGTGATCAGTAAAAATATCGAATTTTTCACCTAGCAGATAATGCCTCCATATCTTTAAGGTAAAGATAACTGCTAGTAACTCAAGATCATGAGTTGGATAATTCTTCTCATGGGGTCGTAATTGTTTACTTGCATAGGCAATCACCTTTCCTTTCTGCATCAAAACAGCGCCAACTCCATCACCACAAGCATCAGTGTAAACCGATAAATCTTTATTCCCATCAATCACAGCTAATACTGGAGCTGTGGTCAATCTTTTCTTTAATTCCTGAAAAGATTCTTCGCATCGGGGTGTCCAGATAAACTTAGCATTTTTCATTGTTAGCTTTGTCAGGGGACTGCCAACTTAGAGAAATCCTGTACAAACTTCCGGTAATATCCAGCCAAACCAAGAAAACTTCTGACTTCCTTTGGTGTAGTAGGCTGCTTCCAATCCATTATTGCTGAAATCTTACTTGGATCGACCGCAATACCTTTCTCAGAAACTACGTGTCCAAGAAATCTGACTTCCTTCTCCTAAAAATGGCATTTGGAAAATTTAGCATAAAGAACATTGCTTCTCAGAATTTCTAGAATAACTCTCAAGTGTTCTGCATGCTCTTCCTTTGTTTTGGAATAGATGAGAATATCATCAATGAAAACCAGCACGAATTTGTTCAATACATCCCAAAATACTCGAGTCATCAGATCTACGAAGAATGCGGGAGCATTGGTTAGTCCAAATGGCATGACTAACCATTCGTAGAAGATGTCCGGTCCTCGAAATGCAGTCAGGGGAATACTATCTTCAGCGATTCTCAATTGATGGAATCCTTGAGCAAGATCCAACTTAGAGAAGAAACGAGCTCCATGAAGTTGATCAAATAGCTCATCGATACGAGGCAAAGGGAATTTATTTTTCAAAGTTTGTTTATTGAGGTCTCGATAGTCAAAGCACATTCTCAGTGATCCATCAGATTTTGCAACAAATACAGCAGCTGAACCCCAATTGGAACGGCTTGGACGTATGAAGCCTTTTTCCAATAGTTCAAGGGTTTGTTTGGTTAATTCTAGTTTCTCCTTTGGGGCCATCCTTCGAACAGAATGAACAACTGGTCTGGCATTGGGTACCAGATCAATTCGAAATTCGATTTCACGATGAGGAGGGAGAGATTTAACTTCTTCAAAGACATCAGGAAAATCTCTAACAATAGGAATAGATTTAATATCGGGATCTGGATATCCTAGGGTGTACATCAATTTATCACGTTTCGGACTAGGATCTTCGCAGGGGATATCAATATAGTTTCCAAAACTGGTTTTAACGGATATAATTCGTTTTGCACAATCTATATTAGCTTTATATTTTGATAACCAGTTCATGCCCAAAAGAGTGTCAAATTCGTCAAAGTCAAGAACATAAAGATTTTGAGGAAACCGATAATAGGAATATGAGATAGGGACCTTCTTACATCGTAAACGAAGATTCGTAGGGCCACCAACCGGATTTCTAACGCAAAGAGGATTTCCTACTACTTTGGATTTAAGTTTAAGTTCTTCAACCAAATTTTTAGAGACAAAACTATGAGAAGCACCAGTGTCAAATAAAACTCGAATATCTCTATTGGAAATAGAAAGAATACCTTCCAAGACGCCCTTTCCCTTTGCATCTCTAGAAGATAAAGGCTTATTTTCTAGTGCGTAAACATTTGATTTTTGAACTTGCTTCATCAAGGGACAGTCTTTCATGAAGTGGCCCGGCTTCTGACAAACAAAGCAGTTCAGGTTCTTCTTCTTGGGCTTTGTACATTTCTGAGAATAATGCCCCTTTTCCTGACAATTGTAACAAGTAACTTCAGATAGACGACTTTTCGGGTTTCCTCCTTTCTTGTTATTGTCATTTTTCCTGCCTTGGAACTTCCTTTTCTTATTATTTCCCCCAGAATTTCCACCTTCTTTCTTTACAACATTTTTCTCTTCTTCAGATGACTCCTCTTTATCTGCTGCTTCATACCGATAGCCCATATCCACTAAATCAGCAAAGGATTGCTTTATATGAATGGTCATCCGCCCGTGGTATCTCTTCTTCATTCCTTTCACAAACCTTTGATTTTTCCTTAAAGGGTTACTCACCAATTCGGAACCAAATCGAGAAAGCTCATTAAAGCGCTTCACATATTCTCCAAAAGTCATGTCACCCTGTTTCAATTCCACAAACTCCTCATACAATCTATCAACACCAGCTGCAGGCAAAAAATGTTCTTCAAATTCACTTTTGAACCTCGACCAGGAAAAGTTTTCTTCTGGTTCCTCCATCGTTTTAGTTTCCCACCAGTTTTGGGCCCCATCTTCCAATTGCCAAGTAGCTAGATACCTTTTTTGCTCATCATTGATATTCAAGCCCTTAAAAATCTTTTCACATGTTTTGATCCAGGCTTGTGTCTCAATTACCGTCTCTTTGCCTTTATATGTCTTTCCTCCTAGATTAGTGAATTTCTTGCATAAGACGGAGAAGTCTACTTCTGGTTGGATTGGAATAACTGCTTCTACAACAGCTGGAGCAGTCCGTCCATTAGTGGTGGTACTGCCACCTCTTCTTCCTCTTCTTCCACTCATTCTCTGAGATAGGAAGAAAGAGTTAGGATTTAGATAAGAATTGAAAAGTTTGAAATTCGGACGCTCTCTCAGATATACTCATTCTAGGGTGTTACTAACCCTATCTCTAATGAGTGACTAATGTTATTACTGGAAGCTAAAGTTCTTACTCAACCTTAAGCTCTGATACCAACTGTGAAGATCCGTAAATTCTCACCATTTGAATCGACTATAATCCACACAAGTCAAATCCAAACAGATAAGGATTCACGATCTTCCCTAATCAAATTGGATTCTTCACTTTTGAAAATCAACATATCATATATCAAAGATATCAATGTCGAGATCCAAATGTTAAAATCCTCATTGGTAGGGTTTGCTACCAGTAAATAACATCAGTATAAATAAGAATGCACAGCTGAAACAAAATGCTCTCATATATATTTAGAACAAAAGATGATACAAGGTGATATTAGAAAGTCATAGATACATCACTATATACAACATCATGAAGTACAACTGAACAAGGTACACAGCGGAAATAGAAACTAAAGAAACAAGTCTTCAGAGAGAGTCCAAAAACCGACATCTTCACTCTGATCCAAAAGCTCCAAATAAACACTCCAACTCCAGCTCCAACTATCTACAGGGTGATCTATTACCTGACTCTAGGCTGCCCGTGTGGAAAAATAAGGGCACCCGGAGTTTAGGGAAAAACAATAAACTCCAAGTCAGTCATGGGACTGGTGTGAGAAACAAAAGTATATAATTGCTTTTGAAAACAAGTTCCGTATATGCTTTTGGAAAATGAAACTATCATAAGGTCTCGATCCGCACACAAGATGCAAACGCACACATGGTCGAGGTTTCTCCTTATGACAGTCAAACATGCCTTTGATACGTTAAAAATATCCTTTTAATATTATTATAGTGCTTAGTGATTTAGAACCATTTTCAAAATAAACTTATTAATTTAGCCAGCATACGTTACATGATGGTATGCTTACTATAGCCACTGTATTAAACAGCGGGTAATACAATCAAAACCGTACAAGGTTCGTATTGGAGAATGAGTTTCCAATAATGACCAGGCAAAGGAACTTCCTCATCCACGATTGGGTACGCCTCTAGAGGGACGTCCCGAGAAACTACTGTTTCTCTGCCAACACAAGGCCGGGTTACCACTCAATGGTAACTACTTACTCAAGTCTATCCATCCCCCGGTTGTTACCAACCTTTAAAACGAGGCCCCGATCTTTTCCAACATCCACATCAAACAAATACTGGGCGTGTAAGACCACAGTACAGCTATATAAATATATAATCCACAAAGTGAATACCTGGGCTCCATACCATGGTATCACTATATATATCTAGAAGGGAATAGACATCCTACACCTTGCCGCATCTATTCCTGTTTCGGCCATTCCCGGGGTGTGAGGTTCGTGAAGTCTCGTACCCACAAGGCTATGCTTTTCAACAAAAGCCTTGATCCATCCATAGCATTCTTCAGAATGTCACATTACCAATCCAAAATTACATAACTGATTTCTACCAACGCATAACCCTTGAGTTCATACGTCTCAAGGAAGGGTGTTAAGCTAAGAGAATAAATTCTCCGCCACCAAGCAGATATACGTTAATAAAGATCAATCATATAAAGTCAGAATGTAATGTCAGACAATCCATCCATCCACAAGTTCGTTCTGGGACTGAACGAAACCGAAGGCATCTTATTCCTCAACCTTTGCCCAAAAGGTGAGAGGCCCTTGCATATCCGAAGATTCTTCAAACATCATCTGGACCACTGCTTTAAAAGTATAGGGGTATCGTTTCTATATCGGCCGCTAAACCGATGAAGAGAAATCAACAAGCAGTCCATTAGATGTGAAGATCCCTGGTCTTCATCATCGTTTCAATACGACTCATCACAATCATAGCGTCGTATTATTATTCGGAATGGGAAATTCTCATTCCCGGTCTTTCCGAATAATAAGCGTTCTTTAAAAGCCGTTCGGAACCAAATGGATTTTTAATTTAAGTCTCAACAAATCAAATTCATATTTGATTTAAGTGATTTAAACCTCCATTTAAATTACTTTATTCATACTATTTCAAATTTGAAAATATTGATCACTTATAGCTCAAATTGTGAAATAAATCACAAGGTGTTATCCTACAATTATTTTCTACCCAGCCCATGCATATGGATAATTAATTTCTCATAAACTGGTTAAGAAAAGTCAACAATCAATAAATAATAATCAGTGCTCATAAACTGGTCGAGCGCAATCTAAACAACCAAACAATTAATTAACAAAATAAACACGACAATAAATGATAAATCAACGAGTCAATCTATCAGATATTTGTAACACTTTTTTATTTTATCTTGGGTTAAAATGATTTGATATTTATTTTGGAGCATCCGGGCTTTCCCTTCGACATGTTCCGTCCCTCGTCCAAGTGTCCTTGGATCTCACAGACGAAACACGTGTACTAGTCGTTTCCGCATACCCCATTAAGTATTTAACTTCTAAATTTTAAAATAATTAATTAACCAACCAAATAGTCAAACAAGGAAATAAAACTATATTTTAGCAAAACAAATTAAACAAGCATTCAACAAGGGTTTTCAAACAACACTTAACACTTATTCGTTTAAATCCAAATGGGTGTGTATAATAAGTGTAACGTGCACTGTTATCACTATTAATCATCCATATATACATTCATATCATCCAAACAAGCAGTATATGGTATAACTGAATATTTAACAATTAAATACTGATATAACTATTATATAGTTAAAACATCCATAATTATCAATCCATTTCAACCAATCATAACCAATATAAACATTATATTAAGTGATATAGTTTCTCACCGTGGGATCCACTCCTCCTTTCTTTAGTTTGTGAATGAAATAAAATGAGATATGGACTTGGCTATTTATAGGTGAAGAGAAGGGTACTTTAGTCATTTACTATAGCCTAATTTGATTCGACCATATTTTGGTCCAATAGAAAACATTTAGATGGCTTAATTTGATTCGACCACATTTTGGTCCAATAGAAATCATTTAGATGGCTTAATTTGATTCGACCACATTTTGGTCCAATAGAAATCATTTAGATGGCTTAATTTGATTCGACCACATTTTGGTCCAATAGAAATTATTTAGATGGAATATAATAATCATTATGCTATTTTGTTTTATTAGGCAAGTAATTATACTGTTCTGTTTTATTAGGCAAGGTTAATCATTCTCTCTTGTTTTATTAGGCAAGTAATTATACTATTCTGTTTTATTAGGTAGGGTTAATAATTCTAGATATAAAATCCATTATTTAATCATTTAAAAACATATTAACTATTCATGTTCAAAGTGATTAAATTATGGGTCGTTACATTTTAAATATTCGAATTTGATGACCCAAAAATATGGGTCGTTACATAGAGGTGTCATGTGCATGTGAAGGGAGGCTAAGAAGAAGACATGTGTAAGGCTTCTCTTTAGTAGCATTTGTTTCATGCTATGGTTTGTTTTCATAGCTTTTCTTATTTATTTTGTTATCTATGTATGCTATCTTTTATAAATTCAAATGAATATAACTATAAACTCATATAACTTTTGAATTCAAATTCATATATTTAAATAACTACTATTATTTAAATTAGTTAAATTTCTAGATCGTTACATTTCGCGATAGACGTGAGTGAGGGTAGATGATCGCGAAGGGGGGGTTAGAAGCGTGGTGACGTGATGAAGGTCTGGTGATGTCGGCGAGGGAACTCGTGGTTGGGATTGACGGTGATGATGGATTTTCTGATCGTTCGTTTCCAGTTTTTTTCTTTTTTCGATCGAGTATCGATTTTTAGTTTTGGTTTTCGATTCTTACTCCTAGGGTGTCGCGATGATGGACGGGGTCTTGGGTGATGTTTTGGGGTCGGAGGCGATGATCGGAGGAGGCTTGGGTGGTTGTGCATGTGCACAGTGCACGGGTGTATCAATGAAGTGTTTGGTTGTTGCTGTTATAACAGGGAAGAAGGAAGAAGAAGGAGAAGGATCGGGGAAATTGGGGAAAAGCTCGAAGTAGTCTCCATGTTTTTGGAAGAAAGGGCGACTCAGTGTTTGACTCGGGGTTTTTACTTGATCTACTCGAGTTTGTCTCGGGTTTTGTATATTGTCTTAATAACCGGATTTTAAACTTTATAATTAATAAGTGAAACATGAACAGATTTTATAAAGCAAAGAAATCTAGTTTTTATTAATAAAGGAAATGTTTAAAGTGATGGATGTAATTAAGGATAAATTACTTAGTGTAATTAATTAAAGAATTAATTAATGTAATTAATTAATATAATTAATTAAAGGGTAATTAATATATGTGATTAATTAATAGATATAAAGTTAATTAATAAATGTGATAAATTAAAGTTAATTAATGGAAGTAATTAAGGAAAGTAATTAAGGATAAATTACTTAGAAAATTAATTAATGTGATTAAATTAGAGTTAATTAATTAATGTAATTAATTAAAGTTAATTAATAAATATGATTAATTAATGTTATGAATTAATTAATGAATGTGATTAATTAATGGGAAATTAGTAAAGGAAATTTGAGGTAATTACTTAATGGAATTGATTTGAGGATTTTTAATAGAAGTAACTAAGGAGTAATTGCTTAGTTAAATTAATTAAATAATGTTAATTAAAGGTAAAGTGATTATAAGTTGATTAATTAATGAAATTAATTAAGAATAATTAATGTAATTAATGAGACTAATTAAGGTTAATTAATGTGAATGATTAAATGATTAAAGAATAAATAATTAATTTCAATAATTAATTAAATAATAATAAAGCAGGATTTATAAAAGTAATTAATTTACTTTGTGTTAATTAAATTAATTAGAAATGGACTAATTAATCTTGCTTATGGATGATTAAATTGTATTGAATGTTTGGATTGATTAATATCTCTAGTCGGATAAATTATGATGTTCTGCAATATGTAATGCTTTGGATGAATTGTGATAATGTAAGTTATCTATCTGTGATAAAATTTCTATATGAATATGATATCCTAAAATTAAATTAAATTGTTTAACTTAAACGTCTTGGCTTAAAGGATGACGTTTGATTCGAAGAGACCGGGGTCGGGTATCAGTAAATACCCGAAACCACTTCGATTTGAAATCTTCTAAAATTCCTTATAGAAGGATATGTGAAATCAATGGGCTGGATTAGGATAATATGGACCATTTAAACTAAGTTGATACTTAGATATTGTTTTGTGAAAATAAGTGTTGACTATATAAGTTGTTTACTTATAGTAAAATACGAGTTACCCCGGGTTTATATAAGTTCTATGAATTAAAATTTCATGTTAGAAGAGTTTACTCACGCTGGTTTCCAGCCTGACCCGGGTGTTACTTTGATGTAATGCTCGGGTCAGACCGAGTATTACAGCTTTTCAGGTTAGGACGTTCTGGAGCTCAGGAGGCGAGCTGGATGGCAGGAACGTATAGAGTATTTTCCGCTGTGTATATGAGACTGTGAAGTCTGTATAGATTGTAGTCTGGAACAAGTTGTATAACTGTCCAGTTCATGTATAAATGGTTGTAACTCTGATGTATAAAATGTAAATGATGGATACGGTTTTCTTTGTATAACTGATATTATTATTTGATATTGTATTTTGATCCGCTGCGAATGTGAGAATCTATGTCTTGTTCTGTTTCTTCTTCTACCTCTTTTCTTTTTCTTCTAACTATCTGGCATTTTCGGGTTCGAAAATTCCGGGACGTTACAACATACCTATCATCTAATTCCTAACAACCATATCAATCAATCAAACAAACAAACAAACCTAACTAACTATTCTAATATAAATTAGAATAGATCTTACTACTGCTATCAAGAGTTTCCCCGAGTATAAATCACCGGGATACTCGCTCTATAGAAGCTAAACAAACAACACCACTATGATCCAGAGCTTCCCTCATCTCTAGATCCACTAATCTGAACAAAAATATCAGACCACCTCAAGTCCAGCTCAACCTCCAAATCCAACTGAACTACAGATTCCACCACCAGCGATGAATCATACACGTACTCCCTCAGAGATACGTGAAATAGAATGGATTACAGTTATCCAAACTGGCCATTCATTCCTGTAGATCAAAGAACTACTCCTCTCGAGAACACAAGAAAATCCAAAATACTTCAGAGTCAACTCTCCAATCTTATCAAATCTTACAGCTCTATTAATCGGAGAAAACTTAAACAAATTCCAATTTCCAACTCCGAATTCCAAATTCTGTCTCATCTCTACACAACTTACCAGACGATCTTGGGCTACCTCATCTCTTCCTGATCAGCTTAACCCTTGTTGATGCTTCTTGAAACAAAGCTGAATCAAGCACAAGATGATCTCTAGATCCTATCAACAATATGATCTTCCAAAATCCGTTGAAATCCAAACTTGAAAACTAGATCTGACCAATCCATTTCCAAAAATTTCTGAGCTGCTACACCAACTCTTCTTTCTCTAAGAACCATCCTACTACCAGACTAACTACCGGTATCGCTTTTGGAACCAAGTTGATACTGAACTCAACTCCAAATGCAGACAAACTTCTACTTCCTCGAATACATCCGAAAAAATTTCTGACTACTTCAGTAGCTCCTACTTCCACATGAGAAATCTCAGTCTCAAACAAAAAAAAAAAAAATTCCCAAGATAAATTCCAAAACTAATCGCAAGTCACTTTTGCGATCCTACCTAGTTCGGATTCCAAAGAAACTGTTCTCTCTTTACCAATTAAAACAGCCTTAAACTTTTCCAAACAAGGTTAACCCTTCACGAAAGCCTTCTTCATCTACCCGGACTGCTGATAGAAGAACCACAAAGATTTCCGAACCATTGGAGAAACGGCCACACTGCTGCTTCCAAACTCTATCTCGACAGCACACCGAACAATCCGAGCTGCACTGCTATCACAGCTAACCAAGAACTTCTAATCCAAAGGCTTCTCAAAACTAAAACCATCAACAAACCTCTCAACGAATCTCCGAGATGGCAGACATCCAAAAGAAACTCGGGCTCCAAACCAATCGCCAATAACTTACTCTTCTTAAGGGAACAATGAGACCATGTCCGAAGAACAACTAATCGACCTTAGTCCCATACTTCAAAATAGACAAAACTCTCTTACTTGATATCAGAGAATTCCTATACAGTCGAGTCTTTCCTGCGGTAGACATCAACTTTTCCTCCAATACCTTCTTAATCTTGTTCCAAAAGAAAATCTCCTTCGAGAACATCCATAGATACTGCGTCTTATCACACAACTGCTCCTTCCTGAAGTCGCCAAGCTACCATCACTTACTTCTGCACAACTGATAGATTCAACTCTAGAAAATCTGCTCACCCGAGCTCAACCAATCTTACATTCCAATAATGGACTCCGAATCTTGAAAAGGATTTTCTTCAGAGATCCGAGACATCCTTACTCCATACTGCCAACTTACTCGAGACGATATTGGGTTTACAGTCTCGATATATACTTCCAACCTCAAACATTCAAACTCCAACTATTGGTAATTGTGTTACACACACTACCACCTTATCTACCTTTATAACTTATATTGGAAAACCCGAACAGGTAACCCAATAAATAGGTAGAAATACATAAATATATATATTTAAAATGATATATTTTTTTTTATATAGAAATTATTTCTGGGTAAAATTATTTCATCTACCTCTTTAAAACAATATTGTGTCCGTTGGCCTGGTTCAAGTGTTTAGAGATCCCTATCAATAACGTTAGCTACTCGTATTTACCAGAATCCATATACCACTCAACCGATCAATTAACACAATATAAAACCATTTTTATATAACTAACAATTACGCGCTCTCAAGATAGACACCACTTCAGAGCCTAGGTATTCACTCAACCTACTGCTCTGATACCAACTGTAACGACCCGACTTTTTCTCCACAGAAAGTCGTATCATCATGAAGAAAGAAAGGGATAGAAGAAGAAAGGATAGAAAAGAAGAAACAACAACACAAAAGAATCTCACAGCGGAAACGAATGAAATATAATATATCATATAGAATATTACATAGTATCATATACATCGGAGTTACACAACTTATACAACACATATTAGACAGTTATAAACATCTGTCTAATTCATACAACTCAAGTATCACAGATACAGACACAACATATACACAGCGGAATCATCATATATCTACACGGTGAAGCCTCCTGCTCCAAATCTCCTCCAGAATTCGTCAAAGCTAACCTGAATCCCTCGACTACTCAATACAATATTGAGTACCCAAGAGTTTAATAAAACAGAAAATAAACACTTGGGTCAGACATGGGTCTGGTGTGAGTAAACGGTTAGATTGCTTAACTTTGAAAACTTTTGAAAACAAAAGTATCACGTAAGACTCCCCACAAATAAACATGGGTAAGTTTTTACCTTACGCTAACTAAAACGTTTGATAGGAAATCTGATTGTATTATAATAGGGTCTAGGGTTTTCAAGTAAAATACAGAAATAGCTGAAATGCTTACATCTCACATTCCAACATAGTTGGGCACAACTAATACGTACGACACTTATTGGAGTTTGGATTCCATACAATGGCAGGGCTACTGGGGTACCGCCCGTCACAGTACGTGGCCTAGATCACCGTACCGAGGAGTACGCCCGCTCCCCTGCAACACAAAGCCGGAACCATCCCTTACTGGATAATTCCGAACAAGATAACCCCGTAGTTGGCGCGACCAACCACACACTAAGCCGAATAAAAAGAAAAGGGACCTCTAGACAGGGATCTATCTTGCTCTCAGTGGGTGCTACCCACGAAGCCTTGCTGTACCTCCCCTGTTTTAGCCATTCCCGGTTGATGAGGCTTGAGGTTACGATTACCTTTAATCAGAACATATCACTTAGAATGCTCATCGTCCGCCTGACGATGTGCTGAAAGCATTCAATCCATACAAGTTCGTTCCGGGTTCGAACGAAACCGAAGGCATTATCTCGTTACACTCGTTTTGGAATCACCCTCAGAGTTAACGACAATAACCCTTGCACTCTGAATCTTCATCTTCACTTGAGATTCACGACCTATCGTAAATTTGGATCGATGTGGTATTCGGGTCTCCAGACCTGGAATCCCGGTATACGGAAACCCGATCCCGGTCTCATCGAAATCCAAAACGTATCTTTTAAGGCCAAGTTGTTTTAAGGTTAAAACAATTCAATTCTTATCTATATACACAAAGATAGATAATTCACAATAGATAATCTACATTATCATCCCAAACAGATAATTCACATTATCATTATAATTCAACCAAACATCCATATCATATATCAATCATATCTCATCAGAGATATCAAACAATGAAATACATTCAATCTCATTCATCCATCCTTAAGCAATGATTTATATCATCTAATTAATTTAAAGTGAATTAAACTAATTACTTCATTCTATAAATCCTGCTTACTTAATTATTAATTAAACCAATTAATTAATCATTACTCTAAGTATCCATCTTAATTAATCATTCCTGATTAATAATCCTTTAATTACTTTAAGTAATTAATACTTAATTAATTTCACAAATTAATTATCTTAAACCATTCAGTAATTAATCTTTAATTACTTCATTAATTAATTAATTATACTTAATTATCTTAATCCTTAATTAATTACAATTAATTAATTACTTTAATCACTTATTATTTATTAATTAATCTTAATTAATCAATTCTTAATTACATCATTAATTTTATTAATTAATGATCCTTAATTACTCTTAATTAATTATCTTATTTAAATTAATTACATTTAATAATTAATTAGTCACATTTATTAATCACCTTTGATTAATCTCATTTAGTAATTAACTTCCCTTAATTACTCCACTTCATAAATTAATTACTCTATTAATTAATTACTTTTACTTAGTAATTAATCTTAAATTAAACACATTTAATTAATCACATTAATTAATTTACTTAAGTAATTAACTCTTAATTACTTACATAAGTAATTATCTTCTAATTACGTCATTAAATGATCTCTCTTAACTAATTACCTTAACAAGTAATTAATCCCATCATCAAATAATTCTTAATTCTTTAATTGATAACATTAAATGATTACCCATTAATCACTTCAATTAATTACTTTCATGAGTAATTTTTCCTTCCTTTAATTGCATTCAGTAATTAAGCATTAATTACTTCAATAATTAATTACACTTAATTAATTCATAATTAAGTGATATTTAATTTAACCAAACAATTGACTAATCATTTAAAATTAATTAAATAATTTAGTTAACTCCTTATATATAAAAATACTTAGATAAATTAAGAAAACCATTTGTCTTAATTAAACTTTACTTATTAACAAATCATTTATTATTTAACTATTCTTAAGTTAATAACAAATATTAATTAACCTTATTTATTTCACGAATTAATTATTTAAATTTAAACAAAATCTTAAAGACAAATTCTTTATTATAATTGATTTCTTAATTAAACCATATTTAAAAATAAAACATTTAAAAATCAATTTAAAAGAAATTTAAACATCTTAATTTTAACCTCTAATTATTTATTTATTTAAACTATAATTTAATAAATCTTTAATTATTCTCTTTAAACTTATTTCCTTAAATATATCTTAAAACTTGATTAAACACTTTCCTTTTGAAAACTAATTATTTTACTAACTTTAAAACTTGTTTACTTTGCTTTGGACTGGAACACAATTTATAAAATTCAAGCTTCCAGTTTAAAACCAGAACAACCCGAGTAAACATCACTAAAACACGAGTCTTCCCCCGAGTCTATTCCCACGTTCGTCTACTTCGAGTCGTCCCTTCACTTGCACGAGCCAAACCCGATAAATCTTCATCACCTCTAACTCGAAACCCACAGCGTACCAAAACGAAACAACGTGCACGTGTGCACGTTGCATATCACTCCGACCATCTCTGGCGATCTCCCCGACCATCGACCGATCCACGTTGACCTCGACTACCCATACGTCCACCCAGAACGACGACATCACTTCGGCCTCAAAATCGAACCCAAACAACCAAAAAAAAATCTGGAATTTGCCATCACCAGAAATCCTCCCATCGTCGACGAACTCCGCCTCGAGAAGCCCCTCCGACCTCACTAATCATTGCCTCGATCACCAGCGAACTTTTCCCCCTATCGCGATCGTGCTCGATGCATCACCCTGGTCGAACAAAACTCGACAACATCAACGACAGAACCCACCGCTAAAACCCTAAATCTCCCATGCCTGTCCACCACAGTCGTCAGAAAAATCCATCGACATTTTTCCCGTACTCTCCATCAATCAGACCACCTTCGACCCAAAAATTGACCACCCCGACGCCGTCGATCATCGGCAATCAACCCAATCATCCCAATCGAACAAACCCAAAATTATCACTATTCTCTAAACTAAAATTCATGATTTTACTTTTAAAAATCATAATTTCTAGAAGCAAAACATACTGTATAAAAGAATCAAGTAATTAAGATACTTGAATTTTTGACATATATTTAGTTTTACTGTAAAATCCTATTTTCAAAATATTAACTAAATAATTCTACTTTAAACTATTTTTAAAAATGAATTTACATTGTTATAATCGTTTTCTTTTAAATCATCATAAACTAACAGTGATTCTTTGGGAAGTTAGGAATTTTTAAAGGTGGTTCTTGAGCCAGAGATTTAACAGAGACCAGTATATATATACACACACAGACATGCTCACAGTATATACATGCATTCATATCCATATACTAAAAACTCAATCTACTAAACCATTCATTCATGCATTCCATAACAACATAATACAGATTTAAAACTGTTTTTAAAAAATGGAGTTTACTCACTTTTTTTTTTATAATAAGAACAGAGAGCAGTTTTTACTGACATAATATATAGACATACATATGCATTCAAACCAAAGCATTTTCTATAAACATTTATATCATTTCATCACAAGCAACTAAGTTCAAATTCCAAGTTTCAAACTGTTTTTAAAATAAATATTTACTCACCTTTTATATAAGCAGAGAACAGTTTTTTCCCAGACTTTATATTATGATCTGGAAACTGCTTTTGATTTGAATCTTGCTTGCTGTTTGTTGAGTTGAATTTGAACTGAAGTTGATTTTGCTTAGTTTGATTTGAGTCTACAGCTTGAAACTGAAATTACTTAATGTTGAGTTGATCTTTACTTGATGAAGCTTTAATCTTTGCTCTGCTGTAGCTTAGTTTTAATTTGAATTTACTTTGAAGATGAAAGAAGATAAGAGAAGTTTTTGAACTGAAAATCAATTAGCCTAGTTTCTCAAATCAGTTTAATGAATATATTTGCATCATTTTCAAATAAAAACAATGCTGCCACTTGTTAACTTGCATGAATCCCTTAACTTGCAAGTGTTAAAAACAAGCAAAATTATGTCTAAACCCTTAATAATAAAAGTAATTATGTTTTAAAAACTTATTTACAAAAGTATTTATGTTTTTCTTTAAATTATGTAATATGAATTTGTATTTATATTTATGTATTTATGTAAATGTGAATTATTACTAAATTTATTTATGTTTACAAACCATTTAAATTAAAGAGATATTAAGAAGAAAGGTCTAATTAAATCTATATATATATATATAACTATTTTTAGATTAAGTACTTTTTTTAAAAGAAAACAAAATAAAATCTTTTATTAAATCTTATTTACACTAAAGCTAAAATACTTTTAATAAAATAAATATTTACCTTAAGAGTTTTGAAAATATATGATTAGTTTTTAAATAGCTTTTGAAAGGTATTATATTAAATTATACTCACAAATTACAATTATATATATATATATTAGAATTTTGAAACACTTTATTAACTTTCAAACCAAAATCCCAATATATATACAAATATACATATATATCTAAATAGAAAATATTTTTAACATAAATTTTGAGAATTATCATATTAAATTTCAATACAACTTCAAATAATAATATATACATATATATATATATATATTACAATTTGAAAGTACATCTTTTATTTAAACAAAAAGATTTTTCATTCACAATATATATCAAATATATATATTATAAATAGAATAAAATTTTATTAGCTTTGAAAATTTATCTTATCAATATTGCCATATTAAATATTTTTATCCTTTAAAATATTAAATTAACCAATTTAAATTTAAAATTATAAAGAAAATTATCAATTTAATAAATTATTAATACAGATTATTAAATTTATATTGCCCAAAAACCCGGGATATCACAATTTCAAAACTTGATTAAGTTATTCGAAATAACTTTTATATTTGAAATTCTATTTCAAAAGCTTTTCACTTCAAACCCAAATTTTCCAATTTCAAAATCAATTGAAACTAAAATTTTAATTTCAAAACATCAAATTTAAATTATCTGTGACATAACCGATTTGCACGTGAAATCCATATTTGTGTGTGTAAAAGTGTAGTCCAGGGGTTTCACACAATAGTGCAACACGATGAATCATCACAGATCAAACTACATGATATAGTTGATAAGCGATATAAACTATAACGCTTATCGTTCATGCACAGATCACATATATATATCACAGGTAAGTAAACTACAGATCACAACATAAGTCAGGATGTATCACAAAGCATCATATATCAGGGATGTCAAACAATTCACCTATTCAATAAAATCCAAACATTCATAAGTAGGATCAATTTAATTGTTTGATTTATTCAAATCAGATTAATTTCTTATGAATTACTAATCCTGGTTAATCAACATTGATAAATTACAAATTATTTTGATTAATTATTCTTGATTTATCATATCAATTAATCAACCTTTTAAACCAGTTACATAATTAATTAACTTTAAATAAGTCAAAATATCCAACATTAATTTCAATTAGTGATTAATCCTTATTAATTCAATTTCTTAATCACTTTCATTTATTTATTAACCTTAAATAAATAAATTCTTCTCAAATTATTTACTTTAATTAACGATTTAAAACTTTAATTACTTATTTAATTCATCCAATTCGTTAATTAATTAAATGATTAAATTATCCAATTTAAATTTACATGTTAAAGTAACATTTTGCTATGAAAGAATTTTAAAAGAGTTTAAAATCAAATTCCTTTTTAATTCAACATTATTTTTTTTAGTTCTACTTAATTGCTTAAATCCTTTACATTATCAAAACAATTTGAATTTGTAAAACCTATTTCCAAATAATTTAAACTTTTATTTCATTTCAAATTTTTGAATTTGAAAATAAACTTGAATTCAGATTTCAAACTGAACTTAAACTTGAATTTATACTTAACTTTTAATTTAACTTGGTTTAACTTTGGTTATAACTAGCTTACCATTTAAAATTTATTTAAATTTGCTTTAAATTAAAAGCTACAGGCAATTTTATAAAAACCTGTAACCAAACCATTTCAACCCGAGATTAAAGCAAATTTGCTTCGAGTCGCACACTCCCCTACTCCGAGTAACCACTCGAATGACCCGAGCGCATTCCCACCAAACCCAAAATTCCTCAGCGCCAACACGAGAACCTCGCTCCTCCATCCCTTCGAGAAATCCACGCAAAAACTCGAGAAAACCAAACAAGCAACTCGGCAAAAACTCTCTTCCACGAAGCCTTCTTCTCTTCCAGATCGATGCACACGTGTGCACGGTGCACACGAACTCGACCGCCTCTGATCAACTTCCCGACCATAGACAGACCCAAAATGACCTCCCCTACCCCCTCGACCACCTGCCTCGGCGATTCCTCCAACCAATCGAAATCGAGTGATTCGAACCCACCTGGAAAACTACCATTGATCAGAAAAATGCCACCGGTCACCACCTTCGATCACTGGAACATTCACCGAACTACCCAAAGTCACTTCACTCTCCGGCGAACCCAACTCCCCCTCGCGATCCACTCCGTTGATCGATTGCCACTGTACAAAGCTCACGAAAACCCCTGACCCAAAACATCCATCGAACCTGTAACAGCCCGGAAATTTCTACCCGAAATTTTCAGATAGTTAGAAGAAAAAGAAAAGAGATAGAAGAAGAAAACAGAAACACCAACAAAGAAACCTCACATTCGCAGCGGATCAAAATATAATATCACATAAACAACAGTTTTACAAAAAGAACCGTATCAATACACTTATACATTATACATCAGAGTTATACTATTACACAACACAGGACATTTTCAGATGTCTCAGATAATCAATAATAATATACACAACGGATATCACTCCATACGTTCCTGCCATCCAGCTTGCCTCCTGAGTTTCAGAACGTCCTTACCTGAAATCTGTAATACTCGGTCTGACCCGAGCATTACAACAAAGTAACACCCGGGCCAGGCTGGAAACCAGCGTGAGTAAACCCATATAATTTGAAATGCCAAGTTATAAACTTATTTGCAACCCAGGGTAACTCGTACTTTACTACAAGTAACAACTTATATAGTCATCACTTATTTTCACAAAACAATATATAAGTATCCAACTTAGTTTAAATGGTCTATATTATCCCAATCCAGCCCATTGATTTCACATATCAATCTATAAAGAATTATAGTAGATTTCAAATCGAAGTGGTTTCGGGTATTTACTGGTACCCGACCCCGGTCTCTTCGAATCAAATGTCATACTTTAAGCCAAGATGTTTAAGTTAAACAATTTAATTTAAATTCAGGATATCATATTCATATAGCAATTCTATCACAGATAGATAACTTAAATTATCACAATTCATCCAAAACATTACATATCACATAACATCATAATTTATCAGACTAGAGATATTAATCAATCCAAACATTCAATATAATTTAATCATCCATAACAAGTTGATTCATTCTTAATTAATTTAATTAATCTCCAATTAAATTAATTACTAACCTTTAATTACTTGGATTTCTTAATCCATCTTACTTAACATTAATTACAAATTAATTATTCATTTCTTAATTATTCATCTTAATTAACCTAAATTATTTTTATGGATAAATTAATGATCTTCTAACTACTTCATTAATTAATTACTCTATTAATTAATTACCTTAACCAGTAATTTATCACATTATTAATTAACCTTAACCCTTTAATTAATTAATTTTAATTAATCCTTTAATTAATTACACTAAATGATTAATTCCTTAATCACTTCCATTTAATTACTTTTATAAATGATTTCCCTTTTTCTTAATTACATTCCGTAATTATTCATTTATTACTCTCTAAGTAATTATACTTAATTAATTAATAAGTGATTATCTATAATTAATTTAGACAAATTAATTAACTTAAAATCAATTAATCACTTAATCTCTAGTTAATGATTCATCTCTTATTTCATTAACTATCCACTAATTACCCTATTAGGTAATTATTCTTAATTACAAATAGTAATTAACCTTTAATTATCTCATTAATTAATTTAGTTAATTACTTTTGAAATCAACAACTTTAAACATTTAAATTTGGAAATATATTCAGTTAAATACTCTTGAGACTTGATTGACATTTATTAAGAAAATAACTTGCTTTTAGATTGGTAAACTTGATTCTTCTTTACAAAGTTTAAACCTGTACAACCCCAAAACAAATCGAACCGGAGCAAAACTCAAAAAAAACCCGAAGACCCCACCGAGTCATCCACCATCTTCAGCTACTTCGAGACAATCCCCTATCTACTTCGAGTTTTACCCGATAAAAACTCTTCTTCCCCAAATGATCATTCAACCCAGACAAACGTACACCACGTGTATGTGCACCCACGTCAGAGCCACCTCCGACCTCCGATGAACCCTCCGGCACATCACACTTCGATACAGCAACCCAAACCATTCATCAAATCGCCAATACAAGCCTCCGATCGAAAACGAGGTTCATTGTCGAACCTGGAACCAACCCAGATCTGGAAAAAAAAACGATCGCCGACGATTCTCTAGTTCACCAGCGATCCAGTGATTCCGTCTAGAGCTCCGTCACGACACCATACTTCGATTTCCCCGCTATCGACCGACTCGGTACACCTTTGAACACGAAAACGTCTCGACTTCATCATCGACAAACAAAGACTAAAGAGCCCTAGTTCGACGTCGTCCAACCATCACGGCGATGTAAAAATCCCATTTCCATTTTTTCATCGATCCCTAAGACTCCAACCTTCTTCAGCCTTGATCACGACTACCCTACCTCCATCGAACGTCGGAATTTAACGAAAATCCAATTTCTGATCATCTCACAATATCTCTCAATATACTATCTTAAAAATCAAGATTTTAGTTTTAAAAATCCTAGAATTTGATAACTAATCTGATTATAATCCTAAAACAACAAATTAAATATGTCGAGATTTTGATATGTATTAAAAATGCTACTGTTCTTCTTCCTCCTTATTAAACTAGCTTCAAATTCTTCCTGAAAATATTTTTAAAATCTTTACCTTGTTATTATTATCAGATTTTGTTTATAAATTGATGACTAAAGAAATTCAGGGAAGAAGGAATTTAAATTTATCAAAAATTTTGAAGTTTGTAAATGAAGAACAGAGCCAAAGTTTAGAATCACAGACATGCACTCGAATATCAACATATATACATACATTCATACATAATAAACCAACTTGCAAAACAAATTTTCATTCATGCAAAACAACTAACACATCAATCCTTTCAAATATCCTTCACATGCAATCAGATTTAAATAGTTTAAAACTAGGTTTACTCACAGTCGAACAGAGGAAGAAAATCATATACAGGCATTCACACTTATATATAGGCATACACTTCCTATTCAAATTGAAAATTCTTACTTTAACTATACTTAACATCTTATACAAATTTATTAGATTTTAAAAAAACAGTTTATTACTGAAAACAGAGAACAGAGATGACTTCTCATATATACAGCCATTCAGCACACACACACACACATATATATATATATCAGGTAAACCATTTATACGTCCATGCAAGCCATTTAAAACAACACTACCATCAACATATCACATGCACCGGATAATCAGGAAGGTTTAGATAATGTTTACTCACAGGCATTTCTAAAAATAGAGGAAACTAGGACAGATCACTCACCTGCTTTTTGAAATTTTGAAATCTGTTCTTGTATTTAAACTGAGACATGGTTTACTTTGGTTTGCATGGATCTTGAATCTTCTTGCTTTGCTCTGAACTTGATTGTTATGAGCTGAAGCTTGTTTGATTCTAGTTTGATTACTAGGTTTTGGATTGTTGTTGAGTTCCTTTGATTTTGATTTTTGTTTACTGCATTTTTGTTACAGATTTCTTCTTGTTTCTTAGTTAGTTCGGGAAAATAGATCAGAGAATGAAATGAAGGAAAGAATTTTAAAATGTTAATATAAGCTATTCTATTTTTTTAAAATAAATATTTTTACAAATAAAAGGAGAATAGGACACTTGTCATTATTCTTATCAAATTTGTTAACACTTGTTAATTAGATAATGTTATTAGCTAACATGTGTATTAATAGATTTTAAATTTAGTTATATATTTATAAATGTCTTAATATGTATTATATTTTTGTTTTAGGTTTTTATATTATACTTTGTATTTTTATGTATACATTTCTTCTTTTTACTTATATGAATATAACTCAAAGAAAACAATATAAAACTTATTTATTTATACTTACCTTAAGCCTAAGCTATTACACTAGTGTTTTAAAAATGTAGAATTTGAATCTAATTTATTTTCAAGATTTTCATATAGAATTTCAAATCATAGTTTTATTTACAATCTACATATATAAATAAACAATAGAAAATATAATTCTTGTAAATTTTAAATTATGTAAGAAGGTTATTAGATTAATACATATACCCAAATATATGTATTCATCATAATTCTAGCTATTTGTTCAGTTTATAAATCAGTGTTTTTAAAAGTTAAATCAGATAACTACCCAATTATCTGATGCCCGAAAATCCGGGATATCACATTCCTCCCCCCTTTAAATCTTTTCGTCCTCGAAAAGGAACGAAGCCAGAATTTATTTAAAATTCTTAATATTAGTTAAATTTTCTCTTTGAACCATTTTTAAAACACTTTAAAAAATCTTTATAATATTACTAAATTAGTTTTTATAAAAATACTTTTAAAGTTGATGTCTTAACAAGTCCATCCTTGTTCTCATAGAAATTCGGTCATACGTTGATCAGACGTAGGACTGAAAATCTATAAGGACTTAGCAAACCCGTTTTCAACACCCAGTGAAAATACTTGGAAAATAATTTATTGAAAATATAGAAAACATTTTTGAAAATAGAGGAAACATTTTTGGTGAGAATGCTCTGGAAATCATCACCCCCATCCATGGTCACAGTTACATCACGGGTTACGTTGCCATCGCAGCAAAAGTCCATGTAACTGATAACAGCATGGAACCCACAACAGATCGCAGTTACATCCCAGGGTTACGTTGCCGTCGCAGCAAAAGTCCATGTAACTGTTGGCTCTCAGCGGCACACACGATTTCGCTGTCAAAATGAAACTTCTCCCACATAGGTCGCAGTCTACCGATATAAAATCAAACGCAGACTGTTGGCTCTCAGCGGCACAAACGACTTTCGCTATGTTACCATAGTGTCACAGTCTACCGATATAAAATCAAACGTAGACAGTTGGCTCTCAGGGGCACACATGACTTTCGCTATGGTCTGCAGTAGATCGTAGTGACATTGAGTTAAATTGTTGTCACAGCATAACTCAAATGCCTCTGTGGGCACCAGCCCCTCGACTTTCGCTACACAAATAATCCTCAGGAACTAGTTTTGTCCGGACTCCTCACAGGATCAACTTTAGAACCCCCCTTGGGGCTCAAGGCAGTACCACCCAGTGGTACTCCTGAGAAGTTCATTTCAAGGAAGCGCCTTTTTCCCCAGAGCTATTCTCAAAACACTTTATACTATATACTTATAGTATCTTCAAATCATACCCTTTATGATTTATCAAAATCTCCTTTACACAAAATCGATTACCAAAATCGATAATTCTCAAACTAGGCTTTTCAAAATCCAAAATTGATTTTCCAAAAATCAAAAGCCTTTTCCAAATTATATAGGTTCCCAAAACCTTTTCCAAAATCATTCTCCTAAAATGCTTTATATATATAGATATAGATATATATAACTTTGAAAATCTTTGGATCATTTCAAACTTGTATAAAACCTCTTTTATACTTCAATTATTTCAAAACCCTTTTTATTCTGGCTAGATTCAATAAGGGAAGTTTATCATATTACAAAATACAACTTTATTTATTGCCAAATCAAATATTCAAGTTTGATTTCTTTATAAAGTTATTTACCATTTACTTATCTCCATAAAGTAAATTTCAACCAAAGAAATATCCAATTCCATTATATTTCACAAAAATACTTTT
The DNA here is from genome assembly GCA_030737815.1 of Allium fistulosum. Taxonomy (NCBI): domain Eukaryota; kingdom Viridiplantae; phylum Streptophyta; class Magnoliopsida; order Asparagales; family Amaryllidaceae; genus Allium; species Allium fistulosum. The sequence continues at coordinate 55,211,685 of CM060904.1, forward strand.
CATTTCAAAGATCATTTTACAATCCTTATCCACAACTTCAATATCAATTTCATTCAAACCCGTACGATATACACATATCATCCGTACGCAATATCAGTCTGATCGCTCAATCGATCACAAAATTTCACTTCCGAACTAGTATCGTCCACCCGACTTCCTAGTGCGGACTCAGATCTGGTTTCTTGACCAGAATCAGTCATTCTCCTTGCATAGTCGTAGCTATGATAGAGAATATCCAGAACCAATCAAAAATCCATATCCAGGTTCGCCGTCGAAAATCGAGCGAAAAATCCCAACTCGGATCGATAATACTATCTCGAAATTCTGTGTTCGAATCTGGATCAAATCACTATGCGAATAGAATAATATACGTACATCCTTCGTATTTATCTTTATTGATTATTAGCTAAATCAATTTCTCCTTTCTATTCACATTTCCTTTAATTCCATTCACTTATTCTCAATTGCTTCCATTTCCAATTGAGTTATTATTTCAATTACAAACAGTTTGAACTCTGATCAATTTAAATTTAAAAATAGCTTGGAAAAGTTTAAAATAGATAAGTAGTTGAAAAATAGTTATTAGTTTGTAAAATAGCTGTAAAATAGTTAAGTAGGTATAAAATGGTTAGATAATTGCAAAATAGTATTTAAAATAGTGATTAGATATAAGTAACTGAAAAATATTAATTAGTTTATAAGACAGTTTCAAAATAGTTAAATAGTTCCAAAATAATTGTAAAATAAGTATAAGATAGTTTGGGGTTTGAGAAGAAAGATTGTATAGTAAAAAGTTTGGAAAAATATATTGGTACTAAAACAATTTATTTTGAAAATAAACCAGAGTCAAACTGTTCAATTCTCATCAATTCAATTTAAATTTCCACCTCCATTTAAATTGACTCAATTCCAATTTTCATTGAAATTGATTTAATCCCAATTCAAGTTGAATTAACCTTAATTCCTTTCCAAATTCAAATCAAATTCCATTTGATTTTTAATCTTATTCAACTTTAATCACAATTTCAATTAATTCATATAAATTTCAAATTGAACCAATTTTATTTATTTCAATTCCAGTTTGAATAAATCCCAATTCCCATTTGAATTTGAACTCATTCAACTTAAATTTTATTTCAAATTATTTCAATTCAAATTTTCCATTTAAACTTATGTTTATCCATCTTCAATCACAATTCTAATTAATTCAAATCAAATTCAATTTGAACTAATTCAATTCAAATTTCAAATTTAAACCATCCCGAGTTATATAAATTCGAGTTAATTAATTAATTTTTAATTTTTTTTTAAATGTTGATTTAATCCTTTAAATAAAATCAACTTATATCTTTAAACCATTAAATTCTGAATCCAAATTTCAAAATTCCATTTTAAATTATCTTTACTTAACTTATCACAAAGTTCAAATAAGAATTCAAAAACAATTAAATCTCCAGATTCTAATTTATTATCCATTTTCAATTTCCAGATTTCAAACCCATTTTGAAATCACTCATAATTCCCATTTAAATTAACCATTTAACTACCCAAGTTAAATTTAAATTTCATCTTGAAATTTCCAATTCAAGTTATTCATTCAAACTTATTTAACTTCCTCCAAGTTAAATTAAATTTACTTAATCCGGTCAACTTTACACAATTTGAATTCCCATTCAAATTTTAAACTCCAGATTAATAATCTTTCCCTTTTAAGTTTAAAAAACTTACTTCACTTTGGGTTTTACATCACATTCCAAGGAAAATTCAAAACTCAATCTTAGAGTTTATTTCCAAATATAGATATTTATTTCCTTTACACACCAAGTTATACCTTAATTTTTTTTTAATTTGTTCTTGGTTTTTTTTTATTTCAAAACAAATTCCTTTAAAACAATTTTAAGTTTTCTGGATTTAGATTTAAAATTTCACAATTTCAAATTATCTTCAATTCCAAATTATAAGTCATATTCACCTAAAAGTTTACTTCCCTAAAACATTTCATTTTGCTTAATCATTAACAACATTCATTATTAAACACAACTACCATTTATGATAATAACCAAGATTATCATATCTGGAAACCAATTCATTTTTATCTTTATTCCAATAATACTTCTACATATTCAAGATTTTAATTTCAGTTTGGATTCATTTCAAACTCATCTTCATTAAATTTTAATTTGGTTGTATTACCACTTAATTCTTATTATTTTATTTAATTCCAATGATTCAACAACCAATTTCTTTAATATATTCAATAATTAGAAAATTTATTTCTTTATATACCAAAAGATAAACTTATATTAAAATCATTCAATTTTAAAATTATTTTAAAATCTTTATATAAGAAAATAACAAGTACGCTCTCATATATATATACACTCAACTCATTCTAGGGTACTATTGACCCTATCCTTAATGAGTAATCCCAACAGAGCCAAGGTTCTCTCTTAACCTTCAGCTCTGATACCAAATGTAACAGCCCGGAAATTTCGACCCGAAATTTTCAGATAGTTAGAAGAAAAAGAAAAGAGATAGAAGAAGAAAACAGAAACACCAACACAGAAACCTCACATTCGCAGCGGATCAAAATATAATATCACATAAACAACAGTTTTACAAAAAGAACTGTATCAATACACTTATACATTATACATCAGAGTTATACTATTACACAACACAGGACATTTTCAGATGTCTCAGATAATCAATAATAATATACACAACGGATATCACTCCATACGTTCCTGCCATCCAGCTTGCCTCCTGAGTTTCAGAACGTCCTTACCTGAAATCTGTAATACTCGGTCTGACCCGAGCATTACAACAAAGTAACACCCGGGTCAGGCTGGAAACCAGCGTGAGTAAACCCATATAATTTGAAATGCCAAGTTATAAACTTATTTGCAACCCAGGGTAACTCGTACTTTACTACAAGTAACAACTTATATAGTCATCACTTATTTTCACAAAACAATATATAAGTATCCAACTTAGTTTAAATGGTCTATATTATCCCAATCCAGCCCATTGATTTCACATATCAATCTATAAAGAATTATAGTAGATTTCAAATCGAAGTGGTTTCGGGTATTTACTGGTACCCGACCCCGGTCTCTTCGAATCAAATGTCATACTTTAAGCCAAGATGTTTAAGTTAAACAATTTAATTTAAATTCAGGATATCATATTCATATAGCAATTCTATCACAGATAGATAACTTAAATTATCACAATTCATCCAAAACATTACATATCACATAACATCATAATTTATCAGACTAGAGATATTAATCAATCCAAACATTCAATATAATTTAATCATCCATAACAAGTTGATTCATTCTTAATTAATTTAATTAATCTCCAATTAAATTAATTACTAACCTTTAATTACTTGGATTTCTTAATCCATCTTACTTAACATTAATTACAAATTAATTATTCATTTCTTAATTATTCATCTTAATTAACCTAAATTATTTTTATGGATAAATTAATGATCTTCTAACTACTTCATTAATTAATTACTCTATTAATTAATTACCTTAACCAGTAATTTATCACATTATTAATTAACCTTAACCCTTTAATTAATTAATTTTAATTAATCCTTTAATTAATTACACTAAATGATTAATTCCTTAATCACTTCCATTTAATTACTTTTATAAATGATTTCCCTTTTTCTTAATTACATTCCGTAATTATTCATTTATTACTCTCTAAGTAATTATACTTAATTAATTAATAAGTGATTATCTATAATTAATTTAGACAAATTAATTAACTTAAAATCAATTAATCACTTAATCTCTAGTTAATGATTCATCTCTTATTTCATTAACTATCCACTAATTACCCTATTAGGTAATTATTCTTAATTACAAATAGTAATTAACCTTTAATTATCTCATTAATTAATTTAGTTAATTACTTTTGAAATCAACAACTTTAAACATTTAAATTTGGAAATATATTCAGTTAAATACTCTTGAGACTTGATTGACATTTATTAAGAAAATAACTTGCTTTTAGATTGGTAAACTTGATTCTTCTTTACAAAGTTTAAACCTGTACAACCCCAAAACAAATCGAACCCGAGCAAAACTCAAAAAAAACCCGAAGACCGCACCGAGTCATCCACCATCTTCAGCTACTTCGAGACAATCCTGTACAACCCCAAAACAAATCGAACCCGAGCAAAACTCAAAAAAAACCCGAAGACCCCACCGAGTCATCCACCATCTTCAGCTACTTCGAGACAATCCCCTATCTACTTCGAGTTTTACCCGATAAAAACTCTTCTTCCCCAAATGATCATTCAACCCAGACAAACGTACACCACGTGTACGTGCACCCACGTTAGAGCCACCTCCGACCTCCGATGAACCCTCCGGCACATCACACTTCGATGCAGCAACCCAAACCATTCATCAAATCACCAATACAAGCCTCCGATCGAAAACGAGGTTCATTGTCGAACCTGGAACCAACCCAGATCTGAAAAAAAAACGATCGCCGACGATTCTCTAGTTCACCAGCGATCCAGTGATTCCGTCTAGAGCTCCGCCACGACACCATACTTCGATTTCCCCGCTATCGATCGACTCGGTACACCTTTGAACACGAAAACGTCTCGACTTCATCATCGACAAACAAAGACTAAAGAGCCCTAGTTCGACGTCGTCCAACCATCACGGCGATGTAAAAATCCCATTTCCATTTTTTCATCGATCCCTAAGACTCCAACCTTCTTCAGCCTTGATCACGACTACCCTACCTCCATCGAACGTCGGAATTTAACGAAAATCCAATTTCTGATCATCTCACAATATCTCTCAATATACTATCTTAAAAATCATGATTTTAGTTTTAAAAATCCTAGAATTTGATAACTAATCTGATTATAATCCTAAAACAACAAATTAAATATGTCGAGATTTTGATATGTATTAAAAATGCTACTGTTCTTCTTCCTCCTTATTAAACTAGCTTCAAATTCTTCCTGAAAATATTTTTAAAATCTTTACCTTGTTATTATTATCAAATTTTGTTTATAAATTGATGACTAAAGAAATTCAGGGAAGAAGGAATTTAAATTTATCAAAAATTTTGAAGTTTGTAAATGAAGAACAGAGCCAAAGTTTAGAATCACAGACATGCACTCGAATATCAACATATATACATACATTCATACATAATAAACCAACTTGCAAAACAAATTTTCATTCATGCAAAACAACTAACACATCAATCCTTTCAAATATCCTTCACATGCAATCAGATTTAAATAGTTTAAAACTAGGTTTACTCACAGTCGAACAGAGGAAGAAAATCATATACAGGCATTCACACTTATATATAGGCATACACTTCCTATTCAAATTGAAAATTCATACTTTAACTATACTTAACATCTTATACAAATTTATTAGATTTTAAAAAAACAGTTTATTACTGAAAACAGAGAACAGAGATGACTTCTCATATATACAGCCATTCAGCACACACACACACACATATATATATATCAGGTAAACCATTTATACGTCCATGCAAGCCATTTAAAACAACACTACCATCAACATATCACATGCACCGGATAATCAGGAAGGTTTAGATAATGTTTACTCACAGGCATTTCTAAAAATAGAGGAAACTAGGACAGATCACTCACCTGCTTTTTGAAATTTTGAAATCTGTTCTTGTATTTAAACTGAGACTTGGTTTACTTTGGTTTGCATGGATCTTGAATCTTCTTGCTTTGCTCTGAACTTGATTGTTATGAGCTGAAGCTTGTTTGATTCTAGTTTGATTACTAGGTTTTGGATTGTTGTTGAGTTCCTTTGATTTTGATTTTTGTTTACTGCATTTTTGTTACAGATTTCTTCTTGTTTCTTAGTTAGTTCGGGAAAATAGATCAGAGAATGAAATGAAGGAAAGAATTTTAAAATGTTAATATAAGCTATTCTATTTTTTTAAAATAAATATTTTTACAAATAAAAGGAGAATGGGACACTTGTCATTATTCTTATCAAATTTGTTAACACTTGTTAATTAGATAATGTTATTAGCTAACATGTGTATTAATAGATTTTAAATTTAGTTATATATTTATAAATGTCTTAATATGTATTATATTTTTGTTTTAGGTTTTTATATTATACTTTGTATTTTTATGTATACATTTCTTCTTTTTACTTATATGAATATAACTCAAAGAAAATAATATAAAACTTATTTATTTATACTTACCTTAAGCCTAAGCTATTACACTAGTGTTTTAAAAATTTAGAATTTGAATCTAATTTATTTTCAAGATTTTCATATAGAATTTCAAATCATAGTTTTATTTACAATCTACATATATAAATAAACAATAGAAAATATAATTCTTGTAAATTTTAAATTATGTAAGAAGGTTATTAGATTAATACATATACCCAAATATATGTATTCATCATAATTCTAGCTATTTGTTCAGTTTATAAATCAGTGTTTTTAAAAGTTAAATCAGATAACTACCCAATTATCTGATGCCCGAAAATCCGGGATATCACAGAACCCTAGTTAGCCGTGCTCTGGCCACCACGGCCATTGGAAAAATACGAAACTATTTTTCCCGAGATCCTCAACACTCCAGCCTCTTCCAACTTCGATCACGTCGAACATCACTTTGTCGTTCGCCAGAAAAAGCCCAAAATCACATTTCCGTTCAACTCGCCATACCCCAAAAATTACACCCTTAAAAATCTCGAAATAACTTTCAAAAATCATATTTTGTAAACACCCTTCTATTTATATAACTAAAACTTGGAAATAAAATCATTAAATTTTCAAGTTTGAAAAGATCTCACTGTAATACCCAAACTACTAAATATTTTCTAGATATAAAGGTTTGAAACCATTTTTAATTCAAAAATCTTGTTGATTTAAACATTTTTCATTCATATATCCAGGCTTATAAGTGAAAGATTTAGGAGATTTTGATTTTCTTTATTTGTTTCTAGCCTGTAACAGAGAGACAGGTACATATACCTATGTTCACATATTTAAGCTACAGATATACATTTATATATGGACATACAAATATGATTTTATTCTCTACCACATCATTCCATAACATATATCCAATATAGATCATACGCAAACAGCTCATATATATGTAAGGGTTGAAAAGTTTGCTCACTTGAATTTGGACAGAAAAGCAAAGCCTGGAACTGTTTTTGACCTTGAACTTGATCTGCTCTTGCTTGTTACCACTGAATTGAATATGGTTTTACTTGATTTTGATGTTGATTTTTGTTTAAGTTATTAAGATATATTATAACTTTAGAGTTTACTTAGCTTGATGGGAAGAAGAACAGAGCTACTCAATTTGCACAGGCTTTGAAATTGAAAGCTAAAAACTTCCTTGATCTCTGGTTTGTAGAGTTGATTGTATTGTTGTTTAAATTGAATCTCCTTTTGTTTTGGTTAAAGTTTGCCTCGGTTTTGAAATGAAGAGGCTGAGGTGAGGTTGATATATAAAAGCTTACAGGTGATGTTTATAACAAGCTACAGGTTGTATCATACTTTTATACAAAACAGTATACTCTTTGTACAATTATCAGGGATAGTTTTATTAGCTTGAAGGCTGAAATATTGATTTGGTGGGCAAGCATTAATTAAGCTTTGTACAAATGGTTATTTTATTTGATTGTATGTTTGAATATATACTTGCATTTCGGCTGATAGATAGCATATTGTGGCTGAAGGTACTTGAACATGATGGCTTCATTAAATTGACTTTGTACAAATGTATATTTTTCTCATTTTCAGCTGTACCTGTTCGAGATTATGGTGGCTTCATAGATATGCTTACTTGTGTACCTGATTTGTTTCTTTGCATATGTATTTTGTTGTCTTCATTTGCAAGCTTTCATACCTATCCTCATTTGTACATACTTGCATGTATATTTCTTTCTTTTGTTTTATGATATTTAGATATATATTTCTATGTATATATTATTTATTTTCAACACAAACCATCAATTCTAAATTCAAAGATTATTTATTTTTATACTGGTGTTAAATGTTTATATATTGTTATTATTTATTTTCAACCCTTTATTAAGATTTAAATTCAATTTCAATGTATATATATATAAATTCATATTTACTCATATATGCACATTTACACATATATACAATATTTAACTTTAAATGATTCAACACATTTTTATTTGAGATGGGGAAACTCGAACCAATTCATCAATTAATTTTACAAATTTTATTCAAAAATTAAATTAATTATCAATTTAAATTTATATAAAATCTGGGGTAGTTACAAACTTCCCCCCTTAAAAGAATTTCGTCCTCGAAATTTACAAGGGAGACACAAAGATAGGTGAAGAATATTTCATCAAATCAAACTGAACGTATATTCTGCATTTGGCTTACCAAATCAGAATATCAATAACATAAACTAGAACGAATCTGTTTTAACACTTCACAAGACACTCGGGTTATCCAGATCTACGAAATATACAATGGCATCGGTTAGTTCGAAGGAATAACTAACCATTCGTAGAATATATCCGGACCCAAAGAATAGATAGATACATGGATATAATTTCAAAACTCTTAGTTTAAAACTAAAGTATACCTATCAATCATAGCAATCAAAGCAACCAATTCATTCAAATAGACAATTTTGGTCTATCCGGAGTTTATGTCCCATATTAATATATCGAATCTCCTTCTTCCTGGATCTACCAAGAACTATCGAAGAATTGAGAAAAAATGCTGAACCAAAGAGATTGATAGAGAAAAATCGTTTCCTTGTTGTTACAGAGTATCGACCATTTATAGTCGTATTCCCCTGTCCCCTATCTCGTCTTCTTCTTGCACTCATACTCACTATCAGTGGATAGCAAGAGAATTTACTGAGGTATTCGAACGGATATCTGAGGAATAATCATTTTAGGGTATACTTCACCCTATCTCTAATGAGCTACTTAATGTGTTATACTCCTGAGCTAAAGTTCTACCTTAGCTCTGATACCACTTGTAACGATACGGATTTTCGCGTTCGAAAATCGACATCCGTACTTTACATCGTACTCGAATGCCATAGATTCGATCGTTCAAATCCGAGTCATCGGAGCTTATAACACCATTAAGTATAACAACACAGCGAAAAAAGAATATATCAATTACATAACATTGATACAATGACAGATACAAAATCTGATACAATATGATACAACAGAATGATACAACAGATATCAGTATACATCAGAGATATGATACAAGAAATAGCAGCGGAAAGAAAATAGATAACACCAGCAGCGGATAGAATGTCTCCAATAGAATGCTCCAAGATAAGGAACGTCAGTCCATGAACTCCAAGAACTGAACTAGCTCCAGATAATCTACTAAACCTGAATATCTGAGAAAACCCAACTCTAGACTGCCCGTGTGGAAAATTGTGGGCACCCAGAGTTTAGGAAGGGAACAATAAACTCTGGATCAGTCATGAGACTGGTGTGAGCAACAAAAACAATTTATCTTTAAAACAAAAGCATTTTAAACATTGAAACCCGCAATGCTTTTCGAAAATGAAACTACCATAAGACCTCCCACCACACACACAATGCAAACGTAGAATTGGAGGAGATTTCTTCTTATGATAGTAAAAAATGCTTACTACGCAAAATCATTCGATATTATTATCATTAGTGCATAGTGTAGAAAAACATTTCGAAAATATAATATAAATCTTAGCCAGCATACAACCATTGTTGTATGCCTGCTATAGCTACCATGTTCAATAGCAGGTTACTGCCACATTCCATAGCAGGTAATACAACTAAAACCGTACAGGGTTCGTATTGTTTCTTTGGATTTCCAACAAATGATCAGGCTAAGGAACTTCCTTACCGAAATAGAAACTCCTCTGGAAAGACGCCTCGGATCCTAACCGGATCTCTGCAAACAAAAGGCCGACGCTACCTAACGCTGTACAGCTGTAACTAGGTAACTAACACACTGACGCTACCTCACGCTGTACAGCTGTAACTAGGTAACTAACACACGAGTCATGTCATCCCCCGGTCGTTACCGACCTTTATCCGAGGATCCTCAATCACAAAGCAACAGCCACAAAATATAATCAACATAGGTAAAATATCTGGGCTCCATATCATGATATCACCTTTTATCCAGAAGGAAATGACATACCCTAGGTGCGCTACCCCTACAAACCTTTGCCGCAACATTCCTGTTTCGACCATTACCGGGTTGTGAGGCTCGACGAAGTCTCGTCCACAAAACTACGCTTTTTTCACAAAGCCACGCTTTTTCACAAAGCAACGCTTCGATCAAAAATTGATCAGCAGCACTTCGTATGCCACATTACCAAATTGGGAATGTATCACTAGTAACCATCAACTACATAACCTCTGAGCTCGTACGTCTCAGAGAAGGGTGTTAAGCTAAGAGAATAAATTCTCCGCCACCAACAGAAATGTATTTGATAGAAACCAGCTTTACATATCAAAGTGTAATGTCAGACACACATCCATACAAGTCTGTTCCGGGTCCGAACAGAACCGAAGGCACTTCCAAAGAAGCCGTTGCAATCCGGGTATTCACAATCCTGATCGGACTTCCCATCACTTAGGAAATCTCTATACCGTAGCTACTCAGTGCAGAGACAATCTGTAACATCCCGGAATTTTCGACTTTCGAAAATTCGACATCGATACTCACTTTATCGACTGCCGAGCCATCGAATGCCGGAAACCCGAAAAGTTATGGTTTTAACAAGAAGAAAAAGGTAGAAGAAGAAGAAGAGAGAACAACAGAAACAAAACATTATCAGAATCTTACACATCACAGCGGAACAATATATAATAGATAAACACTAGTTTTTTAAAACAAAGAACTATATCAGTTTATACATACATCAATCAGAGTCAATATACAACAATGGACAGTTTTATAAACTTGTCCTCATACAGAATACACAGCGGAATAAATAATATCAGATACAAATACTATGTCTCATCATCCATCTTTCTTCCAAAGCTCCAGAATATCCAGAATATCCTGATAACATGACTCTAGGCTGCCCGTGTAGAAATTTGTGGGCACCCAGAGTTTAGAAGGGAACAATAAACTCCGAGTCAGTCATGGTGACTGGTGTGAGATCGTAAAACAGTTATTTTTCACAAAGAAAATAAAACAAATTCGCAATGCTTTTGGAAAATGAAACTACCATAAGACCTCCCACCACACACACAATGCAAACGCAGAATTGGAGAAGATTTCTTCTTATGATAGTCAAAGATGCTTACTACGCAAAATCAAATCCTTTTTGATATTATTATTAGTGCATAGTGTAGAAATCATTTCGAAAGTACAATATAAATCTTAGCCAGCATAGGTACCATTATAGTATGCTTGCTATAGCTACCATATTAAATGGCAGGTTCTACACCTAAAACCGTACAAGGCTCGTATTGTTTCTTTGGATTTCCAACAAATGGTCAGGCCAAGGAACTTCCTATGCCACGGTGGGTACGTCCCTGGAATAGACGACCCGAGAACCTAACCGGATCTCTGCCAACACAAGGCCGGGTTACCTCTGCAAAAATAGGTAACTACTGACACGCGTATGCCATCCCCCGATCGTCACCGATCTTCCCGAGGATCCCCAATTCGCAACAACCACAAAGTAATAAATTTGCAGCAACCACAGAGGTTAAGTATCTGGGCTCCATACCATGATACCACCTTTATCCAGAAGGAATGACATACACTAAGGGGCGCTACTCCCTAGAACCTTGCTGCATCCTTCTTGTTTTGACCATTTCCGGGGTGTGAGGCTCGACGAAGTCTCGTCCACAAAGCTACGCTTTCTACAAAGCCATGCTTCGGGTCAAACAAATGATCAACCTATGATCACAAAGATATAAGATCAAACAAATGATCATATCGCAAATGTTCAAACACTGATCATTTCACAGCAACACTCAGTATGCCATGTTACCAAATTGGGAGTATATCGCTGATAAATTTCAACTACATAACCTCTGAGCTCGTACGTCTCAGAGAAGGGTGTTAAGCTAAGATAATAAATTCTCCGCCACCAATAGATATGTATTTGAAAGAAATCAGCTTTATATCTCAAATTGTAACGTCAGACACACAATCCATACAAGTCTGTTCCGGGATCGAATAGAACCAAAGGCACTTCTCACGAAGCCCTTGCACATCCGGATAAATTTCTAATCACGTCCGGACTTCCCGTCACTAAGGGTGATAAAACCTCTAAATCGGAGATCAGCCGATGTAGAGTAACTCGACGGTAATCCTTCCATTTTCAAAAATATCCGGTCTTCAACACCGGTCTTCAAATGCAATTCATAACGACGTATCACATATTCGGAATGGGTTATACGACCCCATGGTCCTTTCCCGGTTAACCCGAATAGTGAGCGCTTATTTAAAAACAAGTGTGGCATTCAAATTCATCCAATTCACAACAAATACCTATCTAAAGGTAATTATTGATAGTCGGTTATTTAACTATCAATAAAGATGCGCAACATCATCAGATTCCAAATAATTTTCCAAATTATTTCATCTTCAAAAATATCTTTACTAGATATAAAATTTCCACACTTAACCATTTGAAAACAATTTCAAATCAATTTCCACATTTCATTTTATCTTTGAAGATAAAATCTCAAAACAGTTCATTTCATATTGGAAAAGTATTTCCTTACTTATTTAATAATAAGTGTTTCACAAATCATTTATTTTCAACATTTGAAAATATTCGATATACTTAAATCAAATTTAAGTATAAATTCATTCTTTCAGGAAATCATTTACTATAACAACATTTATTTGAGTCAAAACGAATGTTACGTAAAACATCATTACGATGACTCAAAATCATTAGTATAGGGATTCGAAATTAAGATAGGTATATAAATCCCAATACTACATAAAAACATTTCCTTTCGGAAATCATTTACTATAACAACAGTGTTATAGTCCATCATTTCCTTATTTCTCGAAAACGTCTATTTCAACAATAAATGTTGAAATCTATGATTTCGATATTTAACACATTTAAAAACATCTTTAAAATGTTTAACTTCATTTTTAATATCACTTCTTCAAAAATAAATCCATTTTACTTCACAATATATTCACTGTCCAAAATCGTGAATATACTTCACTAACCCCATTTCAATATTTTTTACACATTTTATTTCAATAATAATTTACTATCCAAAATCACGAATATATCTCCTTTAACAACCTTCTATATTTAATTTATCAAATCCAATTGATTTCGAATTTATAAAACAACGTTTATAAATTCTATTTCTATTGTCTAACAACTTCAATTTAATAAATCTCCTTTATTAACAATTCGATTCATAACTCACATCTTATACCAACAATCCATATTATAAGTTAAATACTTATAATTCCTTTATTTTACAAAATCATTTCCATTAATAAGTTCACAATTTATAAATTTCATTTATTTATAAATTCTTAAAAATTCATTTTAACGCTTATAAAAACTCGGTTTATAATACCAACATTTTAATTTATAAAATGTCAACTTTATAAACCTTTTAAGTAAACCGTTTATAATATTTTAAAAATCTCAATTTAAACCATTTTATAAATCAATCAACTATTTATTCCAAAAATCACTTTTCGGTTATATTTCACAAAGATCTTAAATTTTATAACTTTCAAAAATTTAAACGTTTATTTATTTAAAGTAAATCGATTTAAAAATTGAATAAAACGTCTACTTTCAAAAATCACTTCAAAATCCTTTTTAAAGTAAAAATCGTTATTTTTAAATTTCAAAATTTGAATCCGATGATGTAACAGCATCAATTAGTCAATCATAACATTCAATATCATATATCAATATGATAACAGCATATACGTCAATATCTGTAAATGAATAAATACAATTGAGGAATCCAGTTGGATCCCTCCAACCTGTTTCCCTGCATCCAAAGACGTTAGCACAATACCAATTCCACTTCGAGGTGGAATATCGCGGTATATGGGTTTTATAAAAATATCCGCTTACTAACGGCGCAATAGGGTCTCATCCGCTATACGAGGCGGGAATCAATCAATCCAATATATACATATGCCAATATGTATATATTGCTATATATAATAGATATATCCTACTATATGTAATATCACATCCAAACATCAAACAAATCAATAACTGCAATCCAAATTTATTTTGAGTGAGAAAGATCTCACCTTAGCTTTTTATTTGTAGTCCATTTTTCCAATCCGATTTGTTTCCTTGACTCTATTCGACCTTGTAAAACAATTTAGATAATTTATTAATATTTAGACTAATCCATCAAATAAATTTTCCATTTATTAATTAAATTAACTAATAATTTAGTTTTAATGATAAATTTGATTTTTAACAAATTTTCCTTTTAATCCTATTGATTTCACTAACAAGCCAATTTAAATTTATATTTCCCTTTAACATTTTAAAAATCCAAACTTTATCAATACTAAAATAATTTTCTATTTTCCCAACAACATACTTACATATATATATTTATTGTTCTAACAATATATCTTTGTTTAACCTAAAACAAATTGTCTTTACCTCACTGTAAAAGTGTATATACTGTTATTATTTTTCTTTAAAAGATTTTATTAATTAACACTAAAATTTGGACTAGTCTATAAATCAGTTTCCAAAATATATATATATTAGCATTAATCTGAAATCAAAATGAAACTCGTAAATATACTTACTGCTCACTAATTCAAACTCGAAGATGCATCCCCTCAGCCTCGCGAATGAACTCGTGCTCTGACTTCCGTAATTACCATCGTTCGCGACTCTAGCCTTGACGAACTCCATCGAAATGCAGCCTCCTCCCCACTGGCCTCGTTTGCACCATGCCTGCCGGCTCACGATAGTTTGAAGAGAACTCGTGGCTTCTCTTCGATCAACGCTCGATCGAGATCGATGATGCGGTCAGTCCACCACTACCCAAATGCCACTGCAACCAACCACATCCCCAAAGCCCTCGCGAATCCAAGTCCAACCTCCCCCGCGTGCAAAACCTCCAGCCTCGATGTCGATGATTCCCTCTATTCCAACATCGCGAACGCTTGACTTCCACGCAACTCGCAAATTCCCCCAATGCCACTTCGATGTGGACGAACCCATTTCTCCCTCGCCTCCATGATCGAGTATCCCCAACTCGAGTTTGCCGTGCCCTAGCTCGCGATTCCCAGAACTCCCCTCGTCGACGTTGCTTTCCACTGCCTTGCGCGCACGCCTCTCCCCACATTTTAAAATTCGACTTCGAACAAATTGGAATAGGGGAGAACTGTCGTTCAGCCATTAGTTTGAATTGCTCGGTTTTATTTTGTTTGAGAAAAAAAAACGAAGATGGGTTTGATTTGAACAACGGGGCAACGTGAATTAAGGGTAATGGGTAGGATTATCGGCATTACTTTGCACGATATATTTCGTGATTAAAGGCGTGTTTTGAGGAGAGGAATATGGCTGATGTTTGACAAATTTAAATATTAAATTTAAATTGAATTTGATTTGATTTCAATGCGTTTGCTCGCCGTATGATCATGTATTAACTTTGAAAAATACGAAATTTGAAATCCGACAATAATTCAATATTACGGACCCAATGGTACTAGTTTCGTCGAATTCCGAGACTATGCCTCGGACGGCTATTTTTAAATATCGATTGAAACGATATAATTTCAAAACTGATCAAACCATTTCAAATTCGATTCCGAGGCTTCTATTATCTTCAGAATTATCAATACGAATTTTAAAAGCTTTTGAAATATTTTTCTTCAGCTTAAAATTGAAGATTCAAATTTAATTCAACTTACAATAGATTAAATTTTATAATTTAATCGTCAGCTTCAAAGTTATATCCGGGATTCAAATTAAATCATCGTTTAAATATTTAAAATTAATTAAATATTCTCAATTTAATTCGTTCAAAATTCTGGGTCGTTACAAACTTCCCTCCTTAAAAGAATTTCGTCCCGAAATTACAAGTCAGGAAGAAAAGGTCCTTAACTCGTCTATTATTTTCTCAAATTCAAATAGTTTCATCAAATTTTCAAAATAAATCTTTCTACTAAAGATTCGTTATTATTCAACTAAATTTCCAACTTCAATTATAACTTCCAAACAGCATTGTTTACTTCTCAATTCAAATTCGAGTTTAAATTCAAATTTTAAACTTCCAAATTTTCTCAAAAATTTTCTAACACTCGAAATTTTCGAAAAATTTCGCCAGCGTCTCCTTTACGCGGCTAACCCGGCACGACTACAAAACGTCCCTACGGACTCTCAGATTTCAAAAAGAAAAGAAAAAGCCAAGCGGTTAGACAAGAAATCAGCAAAAACTCATATTGAAATTCAAATACTTACCTTTTGTCGAGCAATTCAAATTTATCTTTGCAATTCAATTCCAATTCCTTTTATAACACCTGTATGTCCTACTAGCCATAATATCTAGTTACAACATTCAAATCATTTTGCAAATTCTATTACAAAATTTTCAATATAAACTGCTTATACATTTTTTTACTTCACTATTGAAGTTACATATCTATTTTCATTCAATCTTTACATTTCAAATTTTATTTAAATTCAATTCACCATTTCAATCTAATTTGGATTCGGTTTATCTCCTGAATATTGAATTTTATCAGCTTTCATTCATAACTGATTATTTTTAGATTAGTTTCAATTACTAATTCATTTCTAATTCTAATCCACTTTATTCAAATTTGTTTTCAACATTCAGTTTCAATTTATTTATTTACAAATGTTATCTCGTTTGTTCATTTACAAACACAATTTAATTTCATTTAACTTAATTCCAATCAGATTTCAAATATGTTATAAGTTCTCAACTTGTTCATATTTCATTATTGAATTTTGTTGCAAATATTCTTCTGAAACTCTATTTCAGATTAAAAATCACATTAATATTTCATATTCACAAATTCTATTTGTATATGGATTTTATTTCTTTAAGTTAGATTTTTGTTTAAACTTTAAACTTTACAAGTTATCAACTTCATAATATTTCATAAATATTTTTACATAGTATTCCAAAGTCTTTTCAACTTTTTCAAAACCATTTTTGAAAACAATTCAAATCATCCTTTGAATTTCCAAAACAAAACTCCAATTTTTTTTCAAACAACTTCCATTTAAAACAATTTGGCAGCAATTCCTCTTTTGGAAACCCGAAAATGAACACCGGTGATGCTGCAGTCATTACCGAAGTTATTTTTCAGTGACCGAAAAGAGTTTAGAGCTTTCATCCCTTCAGAACATTTTTCAAAACCTTTGAAATTCATTTTCAAATCAAAAAGGATTTAAACTTTCCAAATCCCCAAAATTTTCAAATTCTTTTCAAAACATTTCCGAAAACTTCTCTGGAATTCTACTTCCAATTATAAGTCACATTTATAATTTACATTCTCAAATTTCATTTGTATGTGAATTCATCTCTTTATTTTTCAATTCACAATTTCAATTCAATTTCATATAATAATGATAACATTTCAATATCATCACTTTCCTAACAAACAAGCATCCATATACTATGATAATTCATAGAAAATCATTTCTTTTCTATACAAAAATAGTTTTGGGCAAAATTATCTCATTCACCCTATTTAAAACAATACTGTGTCGGTTTATCTTGTTTTAAGAGTTTAGAAACCCCTATCGATTACAGTTAGCTAGACTGCACCGACCAGAATCCATAAACAATCAACCGATAAGTCAACACAATACAAAACAATTTTATATTCACTAACAAATACGCACTCGTATCTATTATTACACTCACACTCATTCTAGAGTACTGCTGACTCTATCTCTAATGAGTAACACCCAACAGAGCAGGGTTGTCGCTTAACCATATGCTCTGATACCAAATGTAACATCCTGGAATTTTCGACTTTCGAAAATTCGACATCAATACTCACTTTATCGACTGCCGAGCCATCGAATGCCGGAAACCCGAAAAGTTATGGTTTTAACAAGAAGAAAAAGGTAGAAGAAGAAGAAGAGAGAACAACAGAAACAAAACAATATCAGAATCTTACACATCGCAGCGGAACAATATATAATAGATAAACACTAGTCTTTTAAAACAAAGAACTATATCAGTTTATACATACATCAATCAGAGTCAATATACAACAATGGACAGTTTTATAAACTTGTCCTCATACAGAATACACAGCAGAATAAATAATATCAGATACAAATACTACGTCTCGTCATCCATCTTTCTTCCAAAGCTCCAGAATATCCAGAATATCCTGATAACATGACTCTAGGCTGCCCGTGTAGAAATTTGTCGGCACCCAGAGTTTAGAAGGGAACAATAAACTCCGAGTCAGTCATGGTGACTGGTGTGAGATCGTAAAATAGTTATTTTTCACAAAGAAAATAAAACAAATTCGCAATGCTTTTGGAAAATGAAACTACCATAAGACCTCCCACCACACACACAATGCAAACGCAGAATTGGAGAAGATTTCTTCTTATGATAGTCAAAGATGCTTACTACGCAAAATCAAATCCTTTTTGATATTATTATTAGTGCATAGTGTAGAAATCATTTCGAAAGTACAATATAAATCTTAGCCAGCATAGGTACCATTATAGTATGCTTTCTATAGCTACCCTATTAAATGGCAGGTTCTACAACTAAAACCGTACAAGGCTCGTATTGTTTCTTTGGATTTCCAACAAATGGTCAGGCCAAGGAACTTCCTATGCCACGGTGGGTACGTCCCTGGAATAGACGACCCGAGAACCTAACCGGATCTCTGCCAACACAAGGCCGGGTTACCTCTGCAAAAATAGGTAACTACTGACACGCGTATGCCATCCCCCGATCGTCACCGATCTTCCCGAGGATCCCCGATTCGCAACAACCACAAAGTAATAAATTTGCAGCAACCACAGAGGTTAAGTATCTGGGCTCCATACCATGATACCACCTTTATCCAGAAGGAATGACATACACTAAGGGGCGCTACTCCCTAGAACCTTGCTGCATTCTTCCTGTTTTGACCATTTCCGGGGTGTGAGGCTCGACGAAGTCTCGTCCACAAAGCTACGCTTTCTACAAAGCCATGCTTCGGGTCAAACAAATGATCAACCTATGATCACAAAGATATAAGATCAAACAAATGATCATATCGCAAATGTTCAAACACTGATCATTTCACAGCAACACTCAGTATGCCACGTTACTAAATTGGGAGTATATCGCTGATAAATTTCAACTACATAACCTCTGAGATCGTACGTCTCAGAGAAGGGTGTTAAGCTAAGAGAATAAATTCTCCGCCACCAACAGATATGTATTTGAAAGAAATCAGCTTTATATCTCAAATTGTAACGTCAGACACACAATCCTTACAAGTCTGTTCCGGGATCGAACAGAACCGAAGGCACTTCTCACGAAGCCCTTGCACATCCGGATAAATTTCTAATCACGTCCGGACTTCCCGTCACTAAGGGTGATAAAACCTCTAAATCGGAGATCAGCCGATGTAGAGTAACTCGACGGTAATCCTTCCGTTTTCAAAAATATCCGGTCTTCAACATTGGTCTTCAAATGCAATTCATAACGACGTATCACATATTCCGAATGGGTTATACGACCCCATGGTCCTTTCCCGGTTAACCCGAATAGTGAGCGCTTATTTAAAAACAAGTGTGGCATTCAAATTCATCCAATTCACAACAAATACCTATCTAAAGGTAATTATTGATAGTCGGTTATTTAACTATCAATAAAGATGCGCAACATCATCAGATTCCCAATAATTTTCCAAATTATTTCATCTTCAAAAATATCTTTACTAGATATAAAATTTCCACACTTAACCATTTGAAAACAATTTCAAATCAATTTCCACATTTCATTTTATCTTTGAAGATAAAATCTCAAAACAGTTCATTTCATATTGGAAAGGTATTTCCTTACTTATTTAATAATAAGTGTTTCACAAATCATTTATTTTCAACATTTGAAAATATTTGATATACTTAAATCAAATTTAAGTATAAATTCATTCTTTCAGGAAATCATTTACTATAACAACATTTATTTGAGTCAAAACGAATGTTACATAAAACATCGTTACGACGACTCAAAATCATTAGTATAGGGATTCAAAATTAAGATGGGTATATAAATCCCAATACTACATAAAAACATTTACTTTCGGAAATCATTTACTATAACAACAGTGTTATAGTCCATCATTTCCTTATTTCTCGAAAACGTCTATTTCAACAATAAATGTTGAAATCTATGATTTCGATATTTAACACATTTAAAAACATCTTTAAAATGTTTAACTTCATTTTTAATATCACTTCTTCAAAAATAAATCCATTTTACTTAACAATATATTCACTGTCCAAAATCGTGAATATACTTCACTAACCCCATTTCAATATTTTCTACACATTTTATTTCAATAATAATTTGCTATCCAAAATCGCGAATATATCTCCTTTAACAACCTTCAATATTTAATTTATCAAATCCAATTGATTTCGAATTTATAAAACAACGTTTATAAATTCTATTTCTATTGTCTAACAACTTCAATTTAATAAATCTCCTTTATTAACAATTCGATTCATAACTCACATCTTATACCAACAATCCATATTATAAGTTAAATACTTATAATTCCTTTATTTTACAAAATCATTTCCATTAATAAGTTCACAATTTATAAATTTCATTTATTTATAAATTCTTAAAAATTCATTTTAACGCTTATAAAAACTCGTTTTATAATACCAACATTTTAATTTATAAAATGTCAACTTTATAAACCTTTTAAGTAATCCGTTTATAATATTTTAAAAATCTCAATTTAAACCATTTTATAAATCAATCAACTATTTATTCCAAAAATCACTTTTCGGTTATATTTCACAAAGATCTTAACTTTTATAACTTTCAAAAATTTAAACGTTTATTTATTTAAAGTAAATCGATTCAAAAATGGAATAAAACGTCTACTTTCAAAAATCACTTCAAAATCCTTTTTAAAGTAAAAATCGTTATTTTTAAATTTCAAAATTTGAATCCGATGATGCAACAACATCAATTAGTCAATCATAACATTCAATATCATATATCAATATGATAACAGCATATACATCAATATCTGTAAATGAATAAATACAATTGAGGAATCCAGTTGGATCCCTCCAACCTGTTTCCCTGCATCCAAAGACGTTAGCACAATACCAATTCCACTTCGAGGTGGAATATCGCGGTATATGGGTTTTATAAAAATATCCGCTTACTAACGGCGCAATAGGGTCTCATCCGCTATACGAGGCGGGAATCAATCAATCCAATATATACATATGCCAATATGTATATATTGCTATATATAATAGATATATCCTACTATATCTAATATCACATCCAAACATCAAACAAATCAATAACTGCAATCCAAATTTATTTTGAGTGAGAAAGATCTCACCTTAGCTTTTTATTTGTAGTCCATTTTTCCAATCCGATTTGTTTCCTTGACTCTATTCGACCTTGTAAAACAATTTAGATAATTTATTAATATTTAGACTAATCCATCAAATAAATTTTCCATTTATTAATTAAATTAACTAATAATTTAGTTTTAATGATAAATTTGATTTTTAACAAATTTTCCTTTTAATCCTATTGATTTCACTAACAAGCCAATTTAAATTTATATTTCCCTTTAACATTTTAAAAATCCAAACTTTATCAATACTAAAATAATTTTCTATTTTCCCAACAACATACTTACATATATATATTTATTGTTCTAACAATATATCTTTGTTTAACCTAAAACAAATTGTCTTTACCTCACTGTAAAAGTGTATATACTGTTATTATTTTTCTTTAAAAGATTTTATTAATTAACACTAAAATTTGGACTAGTCTATAAATCAGTTTCCAAAATATATATATATTAGCATTAATCTGAAATCAAAATGAAACTCGTAAATATACTTACTGCTCACTAATTCAAACTCGAAGATGCATCCCCTCAGCCTCGCGAATGAACTCGTGCTCTGACTTCCGTAATTACCATCGTTCGCGACTCTAGCCTTGACGAACTCCATCGAAATGCAGCCTCCTCCCCACTGGCCTCGTTTGCACCATGCCTGCCGGCTCACGATAGTTTGAAGAGAACTCGTGGCTTCTCTTCGATCTACGCTCGATCGAGATCGATGATGCGGTCAGTCCACCACTACCCAAATGCCACTGCAACCAACCACATCCCCAAAGCCCTCGCGAATCCAAGTCCAACCTCCCCCGCGTGCAAAACCTCGAGCCTCGCTGTCGATGATTCCCTCTATTCCAACATCGCGAACGCTTGACTTCCACGCAACTCGAAAATTCCCCCAATGCCACTTCGATGTGGACGAACCCATTTCTCCCTCGCCTCCATGATCGAGTATCCCCAACTCGAGTTTGCCGTGCCCTAGCTCGCAATTCCCAGAACTCCCCTCGTCGACGTCGCTTTCCACTGCCTTGCGCGCACGCCTCTCCCCACATTTTAAAATTCGACTTCGAACAAATTGGAATAGGGGAGAACTGTCGTTCAGCCATTAGTTTGAATTGCTCGGTTTTATTTTGTTTGAGAAAAAAAAACGAAGATGGGTTTGATTTGAACAAAGGGGCAGCGTGAATTAAGGGTAATGGGTAGGAGTATCGGCATTACTTTGCACGATATATTTCGTGATTAAAGGCGTGTTTTGAGGAGAGGAATATGGCTGATGTTTGACAAATTTAAATATTAAATTTAAATTGAATTTGATTTGATTTCAATGCGTTTTCTCGCCATACGATCACGTATTAACTCCGAAAAATACGAAATTTGAAATCCGACAATAATTCAATATTACGGACCCAATGGAACTGGTTTCGTCGAATTCCGAGACTGTGCCTCGGACGGCTATTTTTAAATATCGATTGAAATGATATAATTTCAAAACTGATCAAACCATTTTCAAATTCGATTCTGAGGCTTCTATTATCTTCAGAATTATCAATACGAATTTTAAAAGCTTTTGAAATATTTTTCTTCAGCTTAAAATTGAAGATTCAAATTTAATTCAACTTACAATAGATTAAATTTTATAATTTAATCGTCAGCTTCAAAGTTATATCCGGGATTCAAATTAAATCATCGTTCAAATATTTAAAATTAATTAAATATTCTCAATTTAATTCGTTCAAAATTCTGGGTCGTTACACAATCGATAGGTCATCCTATCGCTCTCGCAAATACCCGGTCTTCACCACCGGTCTTCAAATGCTATCCATATCGTCGTATCACTATTCGGAATGGGTTATATGACACAATGGTCCTCTCCCGGCTAAACCAAATAACGAGCGCAATTAAAAATCATATGGATACTGGGGTCTCAGTTAAATCACAGCTTTAAAGCCCAAAATCTTTCATTCGAATGATAAAACAAATTACCATTTCCAATCTTTTAAACAAAAAGATTCATTTCAAAAACCTTCAATGGTTTAAACAATTTCCACACTTTTAATCTTTTAAACAAAAAGATTCAATTCACAAAGTTCACCCCGTTCACAAAGATCCATTTATGGATTTCAAAACAATTTCCATTTCAATTGAATTAACTCGTTAAATCTTTAAGTCAAGATTTAACTTATAGCTTTCAAAACTCATTTCCAAAGATTCATTCATAGTCTTTCAAAATCAATTCCATTTCAAGTTAGATTAACTCATCCGGTCTTTGAAATCAAAGACTCATTTCATATTTTTCAAAGCATTTCAATTCCATTTCAAACTTGAAATTCTTTCAACACAATTTGGAAGTTCATTACTTCTGTGAAAGCTTTTACTATTTGAAAACAAATAGTTTCATTTCAGAAAAATCCAGTTATATTTACACGAGTTAAAACCCTTGAATTAAATTCAAATTCCCAAATCAATACTTTAAAATGGTTTAACCCATATATAACTTGTACAACATCTTTAATCCCTAGTTTCAAATCATAAGATTCAATTCAAACTTGAATTCAAATTTAAATCAAATTATTTAAATTTCAAAACTTGATTAAGTTATTCGAAATAACTTTTATATTTGAAATTCTATTTCAAAAGCTTTTCACTTCAAACCCAAATTTTCCAATTTCAAAATCAATTGAAACTAAAATTTTAATTTCAAAACATCAAATTTAAATTATCTGTGACTTAACCGATTTGCACGTGAAATCCATATTTGTGTGTGTAAAAGTGCAGTCCAGGGGTTTCACACAATAGTGCAACACGATGATTCATCACAGATCAAACTACAGGATATAGTTGATAAGCGATATAAACTATAACGCTTATCGTTCATGCGCAGATCACAGATATATATCACAGGTAAGTAAACTACAGATCACAACATAAGTCAGGATGTATCACAAAGCATCATATATCAGGGATATCAAACAATTCACCTATTCAATAAAATCCAAACATTCATAAGTAGGATCAATTTAATTGTTTGATTTATTCAAATCAGATTAATTTCTTATGAATTACTAATCCTGGTTAATCAACATTGATAAATTACAAATTATTTTGATTAATTATTCTTGATTTATCATATCAATTAATCAACCTTTTAAACCAGTTACATAATTAATTAACTTTAAATAAGTCAAAATATCCAACATTAATTTCAATTAGTGATTAATCCTTATTAATTCAATTTCTTAATCACTTTCATTTATTTATTAACCTTAAATAAATAAATTCTTCTCAAATTATTTACTTTAATTAATGATTTAAAACTTTAATTACTTATTTAATTCATCCAATTCGTTAATTAATTAAATGATTAAATTATCCATTTTAAATTTACATGTTAAAGTAACATTTTGCTATGAAAGAATTTTAAAAGAGTTTAAAATCAAATTCCTTTTTAATTCAACATTATTTTTTTAGTTCTACTTAATTGCTTAAATCCTTTACATTATCAAAACAATTTGAATTTGTAAAACCTATTTCCAAATAATTTAAACATTTATTTCATTTCAAATTTTTGAATTTGAAAATAAACTTGAATTCAGATTTCAAACTGAACTTAAACTTGAATTTATACTTAACTTTTAATTTAACTTGGTTTAACTTTGGTTATAACTAGCTTACCATTTAAAATTTATTTAAATTTGCTTTAAATTAAAAGCTACAGGCAATTTTATAAAAGCCTGTAACCAAACCATTTCAACCCGAGATTAAAGCAAATTTGCTTCGAGTCGCACACTCCCCTACTCCGAGTAACCACTCGAATGACCCGAGCGTATTCCCACCAAACCCAAAATTCCTCAGCGCCAACACGAGAACCTCGCTCCTCCATCCCTTTGAGAAAATCCACGCAAAAACTCGAGAAAACCAAACAAGCAACTAGGCAAAAACTCTCTTCCACGAAGCCTTCTTCTCTTCCAGATCGATGCACACGTGTGCACGGTGCACACGAACTCGACCGCCTCTGATCAACTTCCCGACCATAGACAGACCCAAAATGACCTCCCCTACCCCCTCGACCACCTGCCTCGGCGATTCCTCCAACCAATCGAAATCGAGTGATTCGAACCCACCTGGAAAACTGCCATTGATCAGAAAAATGCCACCGGTCACCACCTTCGATCACTGGAACATTCACCGAACTCCCCAAAGTCACTTCACTCTCCGGCGAACCCAACTCCCCCTTGTGATCCACTCCGTTGATCGATTGCCACTGCACAAAGCTCACGAAAACCCCTGACCCAAAACATCCATCGAAGCCTAGTTAGCCGTGCTCTGGCCACCACGGCCATTGGAAAAATACGAAACTATTTTTCCCGAGATCCTCAACACTCCAGCCTCTTCCAACTTCGATCACATCGAACATCACTTCGTCGTTCGCCAGAAAAAGCCCAAAATCACATTTCCGTTCAACTCGCCATACCCCAAAAATTACACCCTTAAAAATCTCGAAATAACTTTCAAAAATCATATTTTGTAAACACACTTCTATTTATATAACTAAAACTTGGAAATAAAATCATTAAATTTTCAAGTTTGAAAAGATCTCACTGTAATACCCAAACTACTAAATATTTTCTAGATATAAAGGTTTGAAACCATTTTTAATTCAAAAATCTTGTTGATTTAAACATTTTTCATTCATATATCCAGGCTTATAAGTGAAAGATTTAGGAGATTTTGATTTTCTTTATTTGTTTCTAGCCTGTAACAGAGAGACAGGTACATATACCTATGTTCACATATTTAAGCTACAGATATACATTTATATATGGACATACAAATATGATTTTATTCTCTACCACATCATTCCATAACATATATCCAATATAGATCATACACAAACAGCTCATATATATGTAAGGGTTGAAAAGTTTGCTCACTTGAATTTGGACAGAAAAGCAAAGCCTGGAACTGTTTTTGACCTTGAACTTGATCTGCTCTTGCTTGTTACCACTGAATTGAATATGGTTTTACTTGATTATGATGTTGATTTTTGTTTAAGTTATTAAGATATATTATAACTTTAGAGTTTACTTAGCTTGATGGGAAGAAGAAGAACAGAGCTACTCAATTTGCACAGGCTTTGAAATTGAAAGCTAAAAACTTCCTTGATCTCTGGTTTGTAGAGTTGATTGTATTGTTGTTTAAATTGAATCTCCTTTTGTTTAGGTTAAAGTTTGCCTCGGTTTCGAAATGAAGAGGCTGAGGTGAGGTTGATATATAAAAGCTTACAGGTGATGTTTATAACAAGCTACAGGTTGTATCATACTTTTATACAAAACAGTGTACTCTTTGTACAATTATCAGGGATAGTTTTATTAGCTTGAAGGCTGAAATATTGATTTGGTGGCCAAGCATTAATTAAGCTTTGTACAAATGGTTATTTTATTTAATTGTATGTTTGAATATATACTTGCATTTCGGCTGATAGATAGCATATTATGGCTGAAGGTACTTGAACATGATGGCTTCATTAAATTGACTTTGTACAAATGTATATTTTTCTCATTTTCAGCTGTACCAGTTCGAGATTATGGTGGCTTCATAGATATGCTTACTTGTTTACCTGATTTGTTTCTTTGCATATGTATTTTGTTGTCTTCATTTGCAAGCTTTCATACCTATCCTCATTTGTACATACTTGCATGTATATTTCTTTCTTTTGTTTTATGATATTTAGATATATATTTCTATGTATATATTATTTATTTTCAACACAAACCATCAATTCTAAATTCAAAGATTATTTATTTTTATACTGGTGTTAAATGTTTATATATTGTTATTATTTATTTTCAACCCTTTATTAAGATTTAAATTCAATTTCAATGTATATATATATAAATTCGTATTTACTCATATATGCACATATACACATATATACAATATTTAACTTTAAATGATTCAACACATTTTTATTTGAGATGGGGAAACTCGAACCAATTCATCAATTAATTTTACAAATTTTATTCAAAAATTAAATTAATTATCAATTTAAATTTATATAAAATCCGGGGTCGTTACAGTTACACTTGTAAGTTGTATATAGTCTAGTGGTTGTATATGAGAGTTTGTATAACCATATATATATATCACAGTTTGAGTTATACATATATTTGATTTTTAACAAATGCTAGTTTCGTTATATATAAAATCTTAAATATCTTGCGTGTTTAGGTAAATTTACAGCTTGTTTACTGGTATGGATGTAACTTACTATAGTATTTATTTAAACATAGGTTAGTACTCTAATATATTTGTTATAACTGTAAGTCTACATCAATTTAAAAGGGTAGTCTATAGGTTACGTGGGTATGAGGTATGTTTGTTATACATATATTTGTTAATACAGTGTATATAAACAGTTGTTATATATTGGTGTACTGGTTTATAATTTGTGTAGTATTATATATAGTTTGATTTAAAAAAAAATGTATTGTATATGTGTAAAACAGTGAGTTAAAAATGTATGTTAGCTATATATTCTATTTGTGTATATTACGTTTATATCATAGGTTGAGTTGTAATATTTACAATTTATATTTGTCTCAGATGTGGGAATATAACATGAATTATTTAAATATATATATAAGTATTGTATAGATATATATTAGTCCAGAAGCATATTATCTTGCTCATTTCTAAACCGAACATTAGTTTTCTATATATAGTATAATATTGATTTTTGCTTCATGTTATATGTAGTGTATATTTATATCCAGGGGATGTTTTAGTTTAACTATAGTATATCCGAGTTTTGTTTAAAACTGATTTTGAAAATATATATATATATATATATATATATGTATATAAACCATATTTCGTTTCTATCAAGCAAAATTGATTTGATCCATTCTCATCGATTTCTTATCTATCAGCTTGTCCGACGAATCCGTGTCCATTGTGCTTTGCTTTGTAATTTGTGCTTGGATTCGTAGCTCATTTCTTCGTTAAATCTATCTAGCCTCGAAAGGTGAGCAATCACTCACGATTAACGTTCTTATATTTATTAAATTTGATTTCAATTGAAACGACAATTGAAATATGATGTTGTAGTTATTTAAATTGTTATATATGCTATTATCTGTATATGTTCACCTGTGACATCTGACACCAGTATCTAGTATTTATATGCCTGTTATTACTATTATCTGTATATGTTCACCTATGACATCTAACACTAGTATCTGTTATTTATATTAATGATATATGCATGTTGTTATATTTTATATTATCTGTTATCACTCTACAAGTTCCTTGTTAGTATAGAATTCACTATGGGTTGAAATGATACATACCCGAACGGACTTTAGAATAGGAGAAAATCGTTATGGGTTGAAATGATAAACCCAAGCGATTTTCATTTGAATTGAAATTGGGATTACGGGTCGAAATGATATCTACTCGTATATATTTAAATTTCGGATTGAAATGATAAATATCCGTATCACTTAACCATATGATAAATATATATACAAACACCGTTGGTCCATATATATATAAATATTTTGAAATTGAATTCTATGGTTTTGGAAAGAAATATATGGTTTTAACAAATGTTGATTCTTAAAATTTTATATATAAATGGTAATGATATATATAGATTTAATAATGATATTTAATTTAATTAAGGTGAGTTTAATACATATAATATGTTAAGTATGAAAATTTATCTTTCAAAATAGATTTTGGTAAAAATTTGGATAAGTTAAGGTTGGGAAGATAATTTGAATTTAGTAAAGAATTTTATTTAATTAAACCAATTTAAAGCTTATTGGAATTGGGATTTAAGATATGATTTATAACTTGAGTTTGATTTAAATAATTTAATGAATACTTCTTGTTTAAATAAATTTAAGGAAATATTTAGTAAAAATGAAATTTAATGCTAGTTAAATGACATTGAATTTATTAAGTGAATATTCCTGATTAAATAATAATGAAATTAAATCAAGAGCTATATGAAACGGTTAAATTTAACTTTGAAAATGTTGAATATTAAAGCTTTGAAATATACTGAAATTTAAATGGTCTATTGAGAATTGAATTAAAATGGGAAAATTGAGCTTTGAATAAATTTGAATTTGGAATTTGAGTTAATTTGAACCGATTTGTGAAACTTGAGGAAATTATAAATACTTTACTTTAAAATTATTTAACCTATATATATATATACTATTTTGGAAAATAGATATATTTGAAATGAAATGATATTTTGGGTTTTGAAGTATAAATTAAATTGAAATGACCACGGTGTTATAATGTATATTTCCACCTTGTAGATAGTTCTGAAGATCCTTAGAGGATGGTTATCCCAAACATCCTTTAAGAAACTTGTATTTCAGTTGATATTTCACTTGAGTTGGATTTATTTATATAATAATGTTAATCCTGACTCGAGTGTTTTGTATTTTACTTTACGCTTGGGTCAGACCGAGTGATACAGCATTTGAGACTCACCCTTGGAGTTTGGAGCTTCCTTTGGAGATCCAATTATCGCCTCAGCTTTCAGCTCTTCTAGTTGATTTGTTCAGAGAAGTCATCTATTGTACTGGAGACTTCACTGCATTTGAGATATTATGTTGTATTTTATTTCTAACTCTGATGTTTATATAGTAGCTTCATGAACTACTATTTTATCTATTCCGCTGCGTATTATTGTATTACTCTGTGTCTATGAATCTGTGATTGATTTATTTACTGTATATTCTGAGTTTTGCCAAATTAAAATTACAATCTGATATTTTGAATTATTCAAGTCCGACATGTGTAGATTTATTGTCGATTTGAATGGTCCAAAAATAGCGGGTCGTTACAAGATGTTTTTGGGGAAGTTGTAGGAGTTCCAGAATATAGACCGGTTGAATTTCAAATAAGGCTAATTCCAGGATCAAGTCCTATCATCAAAAAGCCTACCAGAATGGGTCCAAAAGAATTAGTAGAATTAAAGCAACAGTTGGAAGAATTGGAGCAGAAAGGCTTCATAAGGCCTAGTAGCTCAAACTGGGGTTCTCCAGTTGTATTTGTGAAGAAACATGATGGTACACTAAGAATGTGTATTAATTACAGAGAATTGAACAAAGTGACCATCAAAAACAAATACCCACCCCCCAGAATAGATGATCTATTTGATCAATTAAATGGAGCAAGAATTTTCTCAAGGCTAGACTTAGCCTCTGGATTTCACCAAATGAAGGTTGAAGAGGAGAGTATTAAATACACTGCTTTCAACACAAGGTATGGCTTATATGAATTCTTAGTAATGCCTTTTGGATTGACAAATGCACCATCCTATTTTGTAGATTTAATGAATAGGACATTTAGAGACTTTCTAGACAAATTTGTAGTTGTTTTCATTGATGACATATTAGTGTATTCAAAATCAGAAGAGGATCATGCAAAACACTTGCATCTGGTTTTGTCTAGACTAAGAGCACATGATTTAAAGGCCAAATTCTCTAAGTGTACATTTTGGCAGAATGAAGTAAAAATTTTGGGACACATTATATCACAAGAAGGAGTTAGTGTAGACCCAACTAAGGTGATAGCAGTGCAATCATGGAGTAGACCCAAATCAGTGACTGAGGTGAGATCATTTTTGGGAATGGCAGGCTACTATAGAAGGTTTATAAAAGACTTTGCAAGAATAGCCATCCCATTGACCAAGTTAACTAAAAAGGAGCAACCATATGTGTGGACAGAGAAGTGTGAATAAGCTTTTTCATCACTAAAGAAGGCACTGGTGGAAGCTCCAGTCTTACAAGTTCCAGAGGGTAATGAAGGGTTAGTGGTTTACACAGATGCTAGTGGATCTAGATTAGGGGCAGTGCTTATGCAACATGGTAGAGTCATAGCATATGCATCAAGGCAACTCAAGCCAAATGAAACTAGGTATGCTACACATGACTTAGAACTAGCTGCTGTAGTATATGCATTGAAACTATGGAGACACTACTTATTAGGTGCTAAGTTTGAATTGTTTACAGATCACAAGTCACTTAAATATTTGTTTTCCCAAAAAGACTTGAACATGAGGCAACATAGGTGGGTAGAATTTCTAGCTTCCTATGATCTTGATATATTGTATACCCCTGGAAAAGCTAACAAAGTGGCAGATGCATTGAGTAGGCATCAAGCAAAATTGGAAAGCTTAATGATGACTGAATTCAAGGATTTGACAATCCTTAGTGAAGTGGAAATAAAAGAAGAAATTGGAGCATCAGATAAGGCACACGGTGATATAATTGAATATGGAAAACTAAGCCTCATTTCCTTAAGGTTAACTCTGGTTGATAAAATAGGACAAATGCAGGATCAAGACACAAATTTAAAGGGGAAGAAAGACATGATGTCACAAGGCATGACAGTGGAAAATTATGAAGTAGATGAAAAAGGTTACTTAAGGAAAAAGGGGAAACTCTGCATACCAAATATAGAGGAACTGAAGCAAGAAGTTATGGATGAACATTACAAAACAAAATATACAATACACCCATGTGGTACAAAAATGTACCATGATCTCAAGAGGAATTACTGGTGGCCAGGGATGAAAGGAGCAGTGGCAAAATATGTGGCAAATTGTTTAACATGCCAACAAGTTAAGGCAGATTATCAAAGACCCTCAGGTTTACTGCAACCTTTGGAAGTGCCTACCTGGAAGTGGGAAAGCATTTCAATGGATTTTGTGGAAGGTTTGCCAAGAACAAGAAGAGGCAATGATAGTATCTGGGTAGTGGTTGATAGGCTCACAAAAACAGCACACTTCATCCCAATAAGTTCAAACAGAAATGCTCATAAGCTAGCTCAATTATTTGTGAAGGAGATAGTGAGATTGCATGGTATCCCCAAGACTATCATTACTGATAGAGACACCTTGTTTACCTCAAGATTTTGGAGTAGCTTTCAAGAAGCCATGGGGACAGAACTAAGCCAAAGCACAGCCTACCACCCACAAACAGATGGGCAAACTGAGATTGTTAATAAGGTTTTGGAAGATTTGCTTAGAGCATGCATACTTGATTTTGGTGGCAACTGGGAAGACCATCTTTATTTTGCTGAGTTTGCTTATAATAATAGCTACCAGTCCACCATAGGTATGGCTCCATTTGAGGCTTTGTATGGAAAGCCTTGCTTATCTCCTGCATGTTGGATGGAGGTAGGTGAAAGAGTATTGCTTGGACCAGAACATGTGAAGGAAACTTCTGCAAGAATTGAATTAGTGAGGTAAAGAATGAGAGTGGCACAAGAAAGACAGAAAGCATATGCAGATAAAAGGAGGAGGCCAGTAGAGTTTAAAGTGGGGGATCATGTATTTCTTAAAGTTTCACCCATGAGGAAAATACTAAGATTTGGCAAAGCAGGAAAGCTATCACCAAGGTATGTATGCCCATATGAAATTGTTTGCACCAAAATTGGTCACAAACACCCGATAGTCGTTGAAAGCACCAGTACGTGATCACAATTCATAGATAACAAACATGTAGAGAAATAAGAAGGAAGAACACTCAGAAAATTGAAAAGAATAGCAGTAAACAACGCAGATTTTATAGTTGTTTGGCGATCTTGCCTATGTCCACTCTGAAGCTTATGATTTTATTGATCCACTTGATAACTTCAATCTGTTACAGCAGATTACAATTGATGATAGCTCTCAAATTCGAATACAACAGTGATGGTAAGATGTAGAATTGAATCCGGCAGAGTCTGGACGTTGAATGGCTAAAAGATCCCTTTTCTGTAGGCTTCAGGGGGCTATTTATAGGAGTAGGAGGTTGAGATCGCGCTCAAATTTCGGGAGATTTCTTCTGGCACGTAATTGGTCCCACACGACCAGTCCCACCAAGTTTCGACTCGATCTGTGATCGATACGAATTGATTTCGTATCCATCAAGAATTGATCCAATCGAGCTGAAACTTGGCAGGAACATTCTTTACCTTGTGTGGAAGCTGCTTTGAAAATTTCGTGGCATTTGGAATTGTTGTTTGGGAGATATGATCGATTCGAGCTAATGATCTTCGGAATGCTGTCTGGTTCGAATCCATGGTTTCGAATCGATCTCTTCGAATCGATCCTCTCACGTGGCTTTGTGATGACGCGGCGCGCACTCCTCGCTTCGATCCTCCTTTTGCGCCGAGTTGATTGAGTCACTCCGGATATTTTGGCGTGTTCGCATCCAAGATTTAACACGTCATCTCTGGCCCGTTTGACTCGAAAGTATAGACATACATGGATTCGAACATTGGGTCTCGTTCATTTCGATCATAATGTACTCCAGTCGATCGATACGAAAGTGTCGTACCAAGATGGATTCGAAGTAGCATCCCTTGATGGATATGAATGATGATGGCCCAATCGATATGAAGACTGGCTGATTGATGGATGTGGGTTGAGGTAATTCGATGGATTCGGTCAAGTCCCTTCAACTGATGGATACGAGGTCGTGCGTGACGATGGATACGAACATATGCTTGCCGACGGATGCGAAGTTGATGATGGCTGATCGATGCGAATCGAGGCCAACTTCTGATGGATTCGAACAGGGAGACGCTGATGGATTCGAACAGAGGTGTTGCCTATGGATTCGAATATGGGTATTCTCCTTCATTTTGCATCGATCATAACTCGAGCACATGAACTCGGATTGACTTGAAATCTGGAGTGCTATCTTTCATGACTTTACTTGCCGTGTCCTATCAATTGTAGCCTAATCCGGGTTCGGACAAAATTCATCGATGTCCATGGTGAAATAGTATATAACGAACTTTTACGACGAACTGTCTTTAGCTTTTCAGTTAACCCTTTGGTGTCACGGCCTTGCCAAAAGGCGGGATAACATTTGCCCCCCAAAACATGCCTTGCGGTAGGAAGGTGTGTTTTGTAGTTCCATAAGCTGGATGTTCATATCCTGTCATCGACCTGTAAAGAACTTGATAGTCTTTCCTGACCATGAATGACGATCGTTCGCGACCGTATGTGACCGTTCGCGATCGGATGCCGTTCACGGTCGGATGTCGTTCTAGACGAGTTGTGACCGTTCGCAATCGGTTGTCGTTCTAGACGAATTATGATGGATTGTTACCGTTCGTGGTCGTATGTTGCACGAGATAAAATGTGATCGTTCGCGATCGAATGCCGCATGAGGCAGAATGTGATCGTTCACGATCGAATGTCATACTGGGTGAATTGTGACCGTTCATGGTTGGGTGCCGCACGAGGCAGAGTGTGATCGTTCGCGATCGAATGTTATACTAGATGAAGTGTGACCGTTCGCGGTCGGGTGCCGTTCGAGGCTAATGGTGACCGTTCGAGGTCGGGTGTCGTTCGAGGCTAAAGGTGACCGTTCGAGGTCGGGTGCCGTTCGAGGCGAATGAGTGTGCCCAGGGGGGGACTTAGTATTATCGATGTCAGGTTCACGTTCGTGTGAATTTCTGAATCAGCGATTGTGGCGGTTCGTCACCATACAAGGTGTGCTTGTGGACCGTTCGCGATCCAAAGCATACGCGAGTAATTTCTTCTACAGTATTGCAAATATCAAATAAACGTTCAAATGAATTCCATAACAGAAATGTCCAAACAAGCAAAGTTTAAATGTCCAAATCAACATGAAACAAAAGCAAAGCAAGGATGTCAAAGCGTAAATTCTCACTACGAGACGGTCAATAATCATTCAGAGCATGCCTGTGGATCGTTCGTGATCTCATACATGTGTAAATGGTTTGATGGTGTTAGTGAGAAGTTTACGACTCGTTCATCGTTATTTAAATCAATTGATAACCATACGGTGCCCCGGCTCGGGGTTACCCCTAGCTGATGTAGATGGTGGCCGCTCTGGTTCCACCATTGGAGCTCGCCTTCTCACATACTGAAGTAGCCTATCGTTCCTGATATGCCCTTCTACCTCATCCTTCAGGTGTCTACAGTCATTTGTGCTTTGTCTATTCAGCTCGTGGAATAAGCAATATTTGTCTGATTTTCTCTCGTCAGTAGTTGCATCCCGTCACATTGGTCTACGATAGGCAACTTGCTCTCGAGTGTCTTGGTAGATTCGCTCCAAACCCTCGTTCAGTTCTGAATAGGTGGTAAATCGCGGCTCCCTCCGTTGCCGCTTTGACCTGTCATCATTTTCTTCAGCCTTTCGCTTCCCTTTTCCAATCTCTGCACCTTTTCCAGGTGAATTACCGCCTCTAACTGCATAAACATCGATTTCTTCTTCTCTCTCCGTACGAGCATCCTCTAATCGCAAAAACTTTTCGGCTTCATGATTAAACTCTCCCAGGTTCGTAGGTGGATCCTTAGTTATTGAATTCTTGAACTCCGTGCCATCAGATATTCCAGATACAGCTGCCATCATGACCATAGATGGATCTGGTCGATCCACTAACGCTGTTGCCGCATTGAATCGCGTCAAAAAATTTCTCAGAGACTCCCCAGCTTTCTGCTTTAGAGTCGCCAAACTCATCACGTTCTTGGGTCTCGAAATATGAACCCTAAATTGTCTCATAAACCTTTCTGTCAAATCTGTCCAAGTCCCAATGGAGCCACTCTCCAGTTGTCTAAACCATAGCGCTGCAATGTTTGACAAATACAATGGAAAGCACCGGGCCATGACTTCCTATGATGCCCCCAGCAATTCCATGTGCCTCATATACTTTATTAGATGGACCGCTGGATCTGTCCGCCCATCATACATTTCCACCGATGGTAGCTTGAAGTTTGGTGGATTCCTGGCCTGCCTGATCGTAGGAGTAAAGGGACTCCTATGTACATCCTCCAGATCTCTATTGACTAGTCCGCCTCTCATGGCCCGTCTGACCATCTCTGCCAAACCGTCGTTGTCGTCAGGCTGTGATTTTTGAGTGTCACCTTCGTTCTGCCCCCCTGGCTGAGCGTTCATCCCTCTATTGCCACCAGGTTGCTCGGATGTCCCTGAATCTCTTCCCGGGATTGGATCAACATGCTCTAAGTGTATGCCCCCCAGCTCTGGCGCTGCGCCAGATGGTCCTGCTCCGTTCTGGATTCTGGTTGTTCCTTGATTTTGCGCTCCAAGTTGTCCAATCTATTGAAGCAAATTCTGGATCATTTCCTCCTGTCTCTTCATCATTGTCTCCATCTCATCCCTGGTGATGAAGATCGATGCTTGGTTTGCCACTGAGGAAGCCTCTTGACTCCCTTCATGCTGACTTTGCTCTGGTCTCTGCCTTCTACTTGTTTCTCTTGTCATGATTCATCGGATCTAAACCTCTTAGCCTTTTGATTCAACTTTCAAATGATAGAACTCCTGAATTAGCCTTCTCAGTGAAAGCACCAAAATGATTGCACCAAAATTGGTCACAAACACCCGATAGTCGTTGAAAGCACCAGTACGTGATCACAATTCATAGATAACAAACATATAGAGAAATAAGAATGAAGAACACTCAGAAAATTGAAAAGAATAGAAGTAAACAACGCAGATTTTATAGTGGTTCGGCGATCTTGCCTACGTCCACTCTGAAGCTTATGATTTTATTGATCCACTTGATAACTTCAATTTGTTACAGCAGATTACAATTGATGATAGCTCTCAAATTCGAATACAACATTGATGGTAAGATGTAGAATTGAATCCGGCAGAGTCTGGACGTTGAATGGCTAAAAGATCCCTTTTCTATAGTCTTCAGGAGGCTATTTATAGGAGTTGGAGGCTGAGATCGCGCTCAAATTTCGGGAGACTTCTTCTGGCACGTGAGTGGGCCCACGTGACCGGTCCCATCAAGTTTTAACTCGATCTTTGATCGATACGAATTGATTTCGTATCCATCAAGAATTGATCCAATCGAGCTGAAACTTGGCAGGAACATTCTTTACCTTGTGTGGAAGCTGCTGTGAAAATTTCGTGCATTTGGAATTGTGGTTTGGGAGATATGATCGATTCGAGCTAATGATCTTCGGAATGCTGTCTGGTTCGAATCCATGGTTTCGAATCGATCTCTTTGAATCGATCCTCTCACGTGGCTTTGTGATGATGCGGCGCGCACTCCTCGCTTCGATCCTCCTTTTGCGCCAAGTTGAATGAGTCACTTTGGATATTTTGCCGCGTTCGCATCCAAGATTTAACACGTCATCTCTGGCTCGTTTGACTCGAAAGTATAGACATATATGGATTCGAACATTGGGACTCGTTCATATCAATCGTAATGTACTCCAGTCGATCGATACGAAAGTGTCATAGCAAGATGGATTTGAAGCAGCATCCCTTGATGGATACAAATGATGATGGTCCAATCGATACGAAGACTGGCTGACTGATGGATGCGGGTTGAGGTAATTCGATGGATTCGGTAAAGTCCCTTCAACTGATGGATACGAGGTCGTGTGTGATGATGGATACGAACATATGCTTGCCGACAGATGCGAAGTTGATGATTGCTGATCGATGCGAATCGAGGCCAACTGCTGATGGATTCGAACAGGGAGACGCTGATGGATTCGAACAGAGGTGTTGCCTATGGATTCGAATAAGGGTATTCTCCTTCATTTTGCATCGATCATAACTCGAGCACACGAACTCGGATTGACTTGAAATCTGGAGTGCTGGCTTTCATGACTTTACTTGCCGTGTCCTATCAATTGTAGCCTGATCCGGGCTCGGACAAAATTCATCGATATCCATGGTGAAACAATGTATAACGAACTTTTACGACGAACTGTCTTTAGCTTTTCAGTTAACCCTTTGGTGTTACGGCCTTGCCAAAAGGCGGGATAACAGAAATTGTTCAGAAAATAGGGACTTTGGCTTATAAATTGAAGTTTCCAGAGGAATTGAGCAACATACATGATGTATTTCATGTATCTCAATTAAGAAAGTGGGTGCATGATATGAAAACTATTCTTGAATCCCCTACACATGTTGAAATTCAAGAAAACCTGGTTTATAAAAAAGAACCAGTGGGCATAGGGCTAGAGAAGAGAAGAAATTAAGAAACAAAATAATTAAATTGGTTAAAATTCAGTGGAGTCTAGATGGAAATGATTGCACTTGGGAGGCTGAAGATAGGATGAAGGATAAATATCCTAATATATTTTCTGCATAAAAGGTATGTCTGAAATTATAATAAATTTAAATACTATTTATATATATATTTGATTAGTTCTGGATGCATAAGTTTTTAATTGCTGAGATAAAGATTAAACTTTTGCACAGTGGAAAAGAAAAAAAATATATATATTATAATTGTGGGACACGAATCCTTTTAGGAGGAGAGTATGTGAAGTCCCAAAATTTTTAAGATAAAAATAATTCTGAAATGAAAAGAAAATTAAATTAGTTAATAGAAAATAAGTGAAGAATAAAATAATGTGAAAATGAATATCAATGAGAGAAACAAGCAAGGGAATAATTATTTCAATAAATAATAATGAGAAGAAAAATAACTAAAGTATGAATGAGTTTTAAATGCACATATCTTATGAATACTATAAATTTATGTGGCCAGAAAAATGTAGGGTAATAAAATAACTTCTCTTGATAATTAAAATGCATAAAAACTAGGCAAGTAATATTTATGAGTATGAATGCATTTTTGAAATAAATCAAGATAGATGATAAAAATAAGTTAGCTAAAAATCAAGCTTACAAAAGAAATAATGAAAATTATATATAAGGCTGAGCCACATAAAAATAATGTGCAGGGAAATCATGCAAATGGCATGTGCACAGAAAAGCAATAAGGCAACTGATTTACTAGAAGTAGATACCAAAAGAAAATGGCACTTCTAGCCATAAATTATACACATATGATTCTCTGAATAAGGTAAGGATAGAATGGGTTTTTCCTCCATTAAAACCCTAGCAAAATGATTTAAATCAAGGGAGGGGCAACAGTTGTTTCTGGAGAGAAAACATAGGGAATAAAATTAAAAATAAAATAAACTCACATTGTCTTCAGGCCCGAGTATTCTCGGGGAGGTGCAAAGAAAGGTGAGTGATAATCACTTGTGAGATTTGAGGCACTAAGACCCATGCTAAGGGCAGCCAAGTTATTTTCATATACGAATTCTATTATAATTTTCTGTTTGATTTTGTTCTTTGAATAAATGCATGATTGATCATGGGTGATATTTGGATTGAACTTTTGATTGAAGTTTTGATCTGTCTTGGTTTGATAAGATTGTTTCAGTCTTTTGTTTTAAAATACAAATAATCAAACATGTATTCAGATCATAGAAGTGGATTTTATGATCCAGTTTTATGTGAGAAATAAACTTAAAGTTTTACTGGGAAATGGGATATCAAAGAAAAATGAGCAGGCAGTGTGAATAATGAGATTTATGCTTATGCCTAGTTTATATTAAAATGGTATGAACAATGCAATATCATGTATAGGTGCTGAGTTGTTCCTATTATAAGTTAACAAGTTTTTATGGGTTTTTCTCAAAGAAAAATCATGTCCTGTGTTCTTAGTAAAATAAGTAAATAGGATATATATATATATAGCTTCATCAGATTTATGTGAGATATAGGAATACTTCTGTAAATAAATATGTATGTAAGTTTCAGAAAATATGATTAGAATAAAACCAACCTTGGGATGGGATTCAGTATTTTGCATGGAAGCTTGGTATGTCTGATTAAAACCCCTGATAGAGTTTCATAATTGTTTATTCATGAGAGGAGGAAAAGAATGCAAAGCATTTCAAGTGATAATAAATTCTCAAAAGATAAATAAACATGGTCTCTAAATTATAAGAATAATTTAGGAATGGTGCCTTGATCTGCTCATCATCAGGAGGATGATGGGTATGTGCATGACTTGCTAAAGTCCTGTAGGCCTCTGTGTAAAGGGATAACAGAACTGAGCCCCTTTACAATGCACACATGGTGTTCAATGGCAAGGAGTTAGACCAAACCCAAAATGTAAAAAGAAATGAAATGAGATTGATCAATCTGGCTATGGAATTGGAAATAAATCCATAGGAGTATGTACATAAAAATCTGAATGAAGTGAATGCATGGTTGTTTGGGTGTATGATTGATAGATAAGCTTACCAATGCTCAGATTTTAGTATGAATTAGTTTCTCACTAAACTGATATGTTTTTAATGTAAGCTTTAAGAATTTACAAAATATTTAATATGTGATTTCACTCATACCAGAAATTTATTTCTGACCCTATTTGTTGCTTTGTAACATTTGGGGTGTCTCATTTTTATTGAGGCAGTTCTAGATGTTGCTGCAGGAAAGGAAGCATAAGAAACTTGCTTGCATGGATATTTGAAGATTTACTTGCATTTAGAATGATTAAGGAATATGGCAGAAATATTGTAATAATTAAGCCAGGCAAAACTTCATTATGTTTTAAGTATTTTCTGGACTGATTTGTGCTTATTTTTCTGTGTAAAGAATATGTAAAAACTTTAGTATTATATATGTGTGTTTGTGAGTTTCTGTTTTAAACAACTGACCTGGATAATCTCTGGTGAAGTATGATATAGGAGATCATGCCATATAATTTGATATGTGGTCATGTCTCCCTTGGCAATGTCTGATGAGCTTTTAAAATGATAAAGTAGAAATAATTTTAGAAAGAAAGGAATAGAGAACATTCAATAAATCTTTTAAAGAATGAGTTGAACCTAAACTGGGCTAACCAGAAAAGCATGATCATGACTTATAATTGATATAAGTATATGTCAAGCTTGAAAATGAAACTTGTAATTCTTAATCTGGGCATTTAAATTACAATAGAAGTTTACATTGCTTTGTGTAGTAGATCCATATGCATTTTGTAATACTTGTAGGCCTCACAGCACTATGCTTAACACATCTTAATACCTAGGTACATGACTCAAGTCTGAATGCATTTGGTCATGACCAACCTGAGGCTGATTAAATAACTTGTAGTCCTGTTTGTAATAGGCATGACCATCACTTCACAACACCTTAGACACTACCACTTATTGTTTAAGAGAACATCAGCTGTCTACCTAATAAGTTCACCTAAGAATTTTGTATTAATTTGGTTTGTAACATAGCTTTGAATATTTTGTCTTCAAATATATGCTAAGTTTTAGATTAGTATGTGTGTTTGCATTTGAAATCTGCCTAAATATATATTGTTTTCTGTGCTTGGTCTTCAATCCAATTTAACACTTGATTATTGATGCAGCGCGGCAAAGCACGAGAGAGAAGGAGTCAATGAGACGTACCTCAAACCGCGAACGCCCATCACCGCGACCTAACTCCAGCGACCTAACCCCATCACCACGACCTAACTCCAGCAACCTAACCCCATCACCACGACCTAACAAGCTCCGACCTAGCAAGCAGCTACCTAGCGAGCGAGCGAGCAGCGACCTAGCGAGCGACGATCTAGCGAGAAGCGACCTAGTGAGCGATGACCTAGCAAGCAACGACCTAGCGAGCGACGTCCTAGCGAGCTACGACCTAGCAAGCGACGACCTAACGAGCCACGATCTATGAGCTACGACCTAAGCGAATTAAATCGCTCATCAGCACATTGTTGAATGCCGCATTCGTTAGGTCGCAGATTCCAGAAGTTGATTCTTTAGGTCGCGTAGAGCTGTAATACCTTCATATGTTGTTATGTGGTATTTTGTTAAGTCGTTGGTACTAATGTAATGTTTTTTTTAAGTCGTTTGTATTTTCTTTTGTTATGTCCTGTAATTGTTAAGTCGTGTGTGTTGTAAAATCCTATAAATAGCGGGTGAGTTGTATCATTTGAAGGTTGTTGATTTTGAAATAAAATTTGGTTTGTGCTTCTTGCCTCCATTAAAATTTGTAGTTGAGTGTTATCTCCTATCTCCACTTTCGGCATTCGAGTGCGCTCGAATCAACGATTGTTGAAGCCAATTCACGGAATCAAGTGCGCTTGATCAACGTTCGAAGATTTGTAGATCTTCTCTCACGGCATCGTGCGCGATCAACGTGTAGAAGATTGCTAGAATCTGGTATCTTCGTGATCAACG
Source organism: Allium fistulosum (assembly GCA_030737815.1). NCBI lineage: Eukaryota > Viridiplantae > Streptophyta > Magnoliopsida > Asparagales > Amaryllidaceae > Allium > Allium fistulosum. The sequence continues at coordinate 55,254,337 of CM060904.1, forward strand.
GATTTGGGCGTTTGGGTATTCTTAAAATCACCGATTTATCATCATTTCACCGATTATTTCCGCTAATCGTGTGAGATCCTGGACGGATTCGATTTACATCGTTGAATTCGCTTCCTAGGCTGCGTCAGTTTGGTATCAGAGCTAGATCGCAAGAAGTTTGCATCATTTGGAGAATCGGATTTGCATTGTTGAGAAGTTTGGTGTTCATCGTGTTCATCGTGAAGTTGCAAAAAGTTGGGAGTTTCGATCCGCATCATTTTGGATCAAAGTTCGGAAAGTGTTCGTGTTAGCAGTGTGAAGTTTGAATTTTTGAAGATTTGTTTGAAGTTCAATCATGCCACCGAGACGAGCTCAATGTCATCGCAATGTTGATGCTTTGTATGGAAGAGAAGATGCTTAACAAATGGAGCAACGAAATAGTGATAAATTCAATGAGAAGTTTGATGAGGGAATTGGTCGATTAGAGAGAATGATGTTTGAAATGAATCAAAGTAGAAGAAGGGTTTCACCTGAATCGAGCCATGGAGGAAATAGAGTATCACCACATTCAGATCGGGAGAGAAGAGAAGATCATGATCGTAGAAATGTTGACGATCGTGATAGGAATGTTGATGATTGTGATCGGAGGAATGTAGATCGAAGGGATGTTGGTGGTAGAAATGGTGGTGGTAGAGATGTTGGTGGTCATGATCGACATCGATATGCATCAGATTTTGATGAGGAGTTTGATGGTGGTAGTGTTCATAGTCAAAATCGAAACCAAGGAAGAAATCATTCAGAGTATGATCACAAATGGGAGTCCAGAATGAAAATTGAAATTCCAGAGTTTAAGGGTGGTATGTAGGCTGAAGAATTTCTAGATTGGTTATCTAATGTTGAAGAGATCTTTGATTTCAAGGAAGCTCCGGATGATCGTCGAGTCAAGTTGGTTGCTACTAGGTTGAGAGGAAGAGCTATGGCGTGGTGGCAGCAAACCAAACTTACACGAGAACGGATGGGGAAGTCGAAGATTGTTGCTTGGGAGAAAATGAAAAAGATGATGAAGGCTACATTCTTGTCTTACAATTATCAATCACTCATGTATCAGAGGTTGCAGAATCTGAGGCAAGGGACGAAGACTATTAATGATTATGCTGATGAGTTTTATCAACTGATTGCTCGAAATGACATTATGGAGACGGAGGAACAATTGACTACTAGGTTAGTTGGGGGTTGAGGATGCAGATCCAGGATATGGTAAATATGTTTGACCCTAGATCTGTGGCCAAAGCGCACCAGAAGGCGTTGGCTTGGGAGAAGCAGGGAAGACGAGGAGGTGGTGTGTTTCCAAGTTCCAATACTCAGAGCAAGGGTGCTAGTGGGAGTTCCAATGTTTCTAAAGCTGTCAGTAAACCAGTTGTGAATGAAGTTGCGAAGGCGAAGGTCAATAACAGTTCCAAGTGTTATAATTGCCAGGAAGTGGGTCATAAGAGTAATGAATGCCCGAAACCGAAGAGGCGAGCTATGATTGCTGAAGTGGAAGGTGAAGATGTTGATGAAGGTTATTCTAGTCCAGTTGAGGAGGATGAACATGATATCGCGTCGGGAGATGAAGGATGTAATCTAATGTTGAGGAGATCATGTTTGACACCGAAGCAGGAAGAGGAGGCTAGTTGGTTGAGGAGTAATATCTTTCAGTCGACATGCACTATACTGGGAAAGGTGTGTAAATTTGTGATTGACGCAGGAAGTTGTGACAATATCATTTCTACCGAAGCTGTGAGAAAGTTGAAGTTGAAGACGGAGAAGCATCCAAATCCTTACAAGTTAGCGTGGTTAAGGAAAGGAGGAGAGGTGAAGGTGGACAAGCGAGTTCATGTTCCATTTTCTATTGGGAAGAAGTATAAAGATGAGATCTGGTGTGATGTGGTGGAGATGGATGTTTGTCACTTTCTTTTGGGAAGACCATGGCAGTATGACCGAGCAGTGCAGCCTGATGGTCGAACCAATAGCTACAGCTTTATGTTTGAGGGTACTAAGATCATTTTAGTTCCGAAGAAGAGACAGCAAGGAGAGAGCAAGTCAGAAGAGATTGAGGAGCTGAAGACTTTGTTGACTTTGAAGGAGTTTGTTGAAGAAGTAGAGGAGAGTCCAGAGGTGTTCTTGTTGATTGGACATGAAGCTACTGAATCTATTGAAGTTCCAGAGGAAGTAAAGCCAGTGTTGGAAGAATTCAGAGATGTGTTTCCTGAAGAGTTGCCAAAGGAGTTACCACGGTTGAGAGATATTCAGCATCAGATTGATCTTGTGCCAGGGGCGGCATTACCTCACAGGCCACATTACAGGATGAGTCCTAAGGAGCATGAGGAACTGGGAAGGCAGGTGGAGGAGTTTTTAGAACAAGGGCGTGTTCAGGAGAGCTTGAGTCCTTGTGCAGTGCCAGCCTTATTGGTACCGAAGAAGGATGGGACTTGGCGGATGTGTACGGACAGTCGGGCTCTAAACAAGATCACTGTGAGATACAGGTTTCCTATGCCGAGGTTCGATGATTTGATTGATCAGTTGAGTGGGGCTGTTGTGTTCTCAAAGATTGACTTGAAGAGTGGATACCATCAGATTGGTATTAGACCGGGTGATGAGTGGAAGACTGCTTTTAAAACTAGGGAAGGTCTATACGAATGGCTGGTTATGCCGTTTGGCTTGTCAAATGCTCCTAGTACTTTTATGAGAGTGATGAACTAGATTTTCAGACCATTTATTGGGAAGTTCGTAGTAGTTTACTTTGATGATATTTTGATCTATAGTGGGAGTATGGAAGAGCATATCCAGCATTTGCGAGAAGTGTTGTTGATTCTACGATAGGAGCAATTCTATGCAGCAACGAAGAAGTGCGTGTTCATGGCGCACAGTGTTTTGTTTCTGGGATATGTTCTGTCGAAGGAGGGTATTCAAGTGGATGAAAGCAAAGTGGAAGCTGTCAAGAGTTGGCCACAACCCAAGACAATTACTGAAGTGAGGAGTTTTCATGGGTTGGTATCTTTTTATCAAAGATTCATTCCACATTTTAGCAGTGTGATGGCACCTGTAACCGATTGCATGAAAGGAAAGAAGTTCGTGTGGACAGAGGAAGCAGAGTTAGCTTTTGAGAAGATCAAGACACTTTTGACGACAACACCCATTCTGGTACTGCCGGATTTTCAGATATTGTTCGAGTTACACACTAATGCTTCGAAGGTTGGAATTGGTGGAGTATTAAGGCAGAATGGAAGACCAGTTGCTTATTTCAGTGAGAAGTTGTCTGGAGCCAAGTTGAGATATAGCACTTATGACGTGGAGTTTTTGGCAATTGTTCAAGCTGTGAAGCACTGGAGACATTATCTGTTTCAGAAGGAGTTTGTTCTTTATACGGATCATGAAGCTTTGAAACATTTGCAAGGGCAGGAAAAAATTTCAACTAGACACGCTTCATGGGTCGCGTATCCGCAGCAGTTTACTTTTGTTGTAAAGCACAAATCAGGGGTGACGAATCGTGTAGCTGATACCTTGAGCAGGAGGAATCATTTGTTGACGACGATGAAGGTTGAAGTGATAGGATTTGAACTATTGCCAGAGTTGTTTGAGGAAGATCCTTACTTTGCGAAGATTGTTGAGAAAGTCAAGGATAGGAGTACTGATGAGTTTGTGTTGGTAGATGGATTCTTATTCAAGGGGAATCGATTGTGCGTACCAGATTGCAGCTTGAGAATGAAAATTGTAAAAGAGTTGCATGAAGAAGGACATGTTGGACGGGATCGCACATTGCAGTTGATTTCTCAGTCTTATTTTTGGCTGTCAATGAGAAAAGAAGTTGAAAAGTTTGTTCAGAGATGTCATGTTTGTCAAGTTTCGAAAGGGACAGCTACCCATGCGGGTTTGTATATGCCTTTATCTGTTCCTACAAAACCGTGGGTGGATGTAAGCATGGATTTTGTGTTGGGCTTGCCGAGGACTCAATGGGGAAATGACTCTATATATGTTGTGGTGGACCATTTCTCGAAGATGGTACATTTTGTTGCTTGTAAGAAGACGGCAGATGCAGTCCATATGGCACAGTTGTTCTTTAGCGAGATCTATCGCTTGCATGGTTTACCAGAATCTATAGTTTCGGACAAGGATACCAGATTTCTGAGTCATTTTTGGCTGAGTTTGTGGAAGATGGTGGGAACGAAGCTGAAATTAAGTAGTGCTTATCATCCACAGACAGATGGACAGACTGAAGTTGTGAACAGATCCCTGGGAAATTTGTTGCGGTGTCTTGTGAAGGATAATCTGAAGAGTTGGGATGTGAAGTTATGTCAAGCGGAGTTTGCTCATAATCATGCTATCAACCGTAGTACGGGTTTCAGTCCATTTCAGATTGTATATTCAAGCTTGCCAAAGAGGCTGTTGGATTTAACAATAGTGCCACAACCGAAGGGGATAGTTAAGCGATCTGCTGATTTTGTTGATGGGTTGACAGAATGCCATAGAATCGTTCAGGGACGATTGGAGAAAACGAATGAGAAATATAAACAATCCGCAGATATTAAACGACGACATGTTGACTTCAAAGAAGGAGATTTTGTATATGCAGTATTGACCAAGGATCGATTTCTTGTTGGTACTTACAACAAGCTAGCGGCTAGAAGGATTGGTCCTTTAGAAATCCTGAAGAAGATCAATGATAATGCATATCAGTAGGTTGCCGGAAAATATTCATACTTCTGATGTTTTCAATGTCAAACACTTAATTCTGTATTATGGGGAGAAACTTGTCGAAGAAGAGGAGAGCGTGAGTTTGAGGACGAATTCTTTTCAACCAGGGGAGGATGATGCAGCGCGGCAAAGCACGAGAGAGAAGGAGTCAACGAGATGTACCTCAAATCGCGAACGCCCATCACCGCGACCTAACTCCAGCGACCTAACCCCATCACCACGACCTAACTCCAGCAACCTAACCCCATCACCACGACCTAACAAGCTCCGACCTAGAAAGCAGCGACCTAGCTAGTGAGCGAGCAGCGACCTAGCGAGCGACGATCTAGCGAGAAGCGACCTAGTGAGCGACGACCTAGCAAGCAGCGACCTAGCGAGCGACGTCCTAGCGAGCTACGACCTAGCAAGCGACGACCAAACGAGCCACGATCTACGAGCTACGACCTAAGCGAGTTAAATCGTTCACCAGCACATTGTTGAATGCCGCATTCGTTAGGTCGAAGATTCCAGAAGTTGATTCTTTAGGTCGTGTAGAGCTGTAATACCTTCATATGTTGTTATGTGGTATTTTGTTAAGTCGTTGGTACTGATGTAATGTTTTTTTAAAGTCGTTTGTATTTTCTTTTGTTATGTCGTGTAATTGTTAAGTCGTGTGTGTTGTAAAATCCTATAAATAGCGGGTGAGTTGTATCATTTGAAGGTTGTTGATTTTGAAATAAAATTTGGTTTGTGCTTCTTTCCTCCATTAAAATTGGTAGTTGAGTGTAACGACCCATAAATTTTGATTGGTTTTAATAATGTATTTAACTAAATTTTGTGAAATTATTAATAATAATATTTTGAAAAAAAAAAATTATTTCGATTACGTATAATTAAATATAGTAAATGGTAAATTTTCAATTAATTATATGAAAGTTTATTTATTATGTAATTCTATTAAATTCAAATCAGTTAAGAATTATTGAGAATAAATTTGCATGAAATCAAGGGAATCGACTGTTACCATAAATTTTATTTCTTTCCTGTCCATTCAAGTTTTACATCAGTTACAATCCAATCAATACCATACCTTTATTACTCCCTGTATTCGTGCTGTAGCTCTTTAATTTTTCTATCCGTTACTATTTCATTTCAGGTTTGTTCCTTCACTATTTATTCCATTTCAAACATTTTTTCTTCTCTCTGGTAGAAACATAATATTTTACATCATTTATATACACATATATATATATATATATATATCTGTAGCTTGCATTCATTCGTTTATTCACTTTTACATTTCTCATACTTTCTACTTTATTGTCCTTAATTCCCGTGATTGACGTTATCATTTCAGTTTCTTTCCATTGAATGTGGCACGTTTCATTGTTAACATTTTATTCCATTTATATGTGTGGCTTTCCTTTTGCAACCTGTTCCATTTCTATTTTCTTCATTTTCAAAATTTGAAACGTACAGGCTGGACCACAGTATTTGACGCAGCGGATTAATCAAAACGATCTTCAATCGATGAAAGTAGCAATCTGTGGATTGATGGATGCTGAAATGCCCGAACTCGTTGATCCGAAGATGCCGAATTATAGCTATCTCTGTCTCGTTGATCCGAAGATGCCGGGAAAGAGATCTACGATTCTTCGACGTTGATCTTGCGCACAAGATACCGTGAATCGGCTTCAACAAACGATGATTCGAGCGCACTCGAATGACGTAAGTGGAGATAGGAGATACACTCGACTACCAATTGAAATTGAAAGCACAAAGCTAACAAAAGAGAATTTTATTCAATATTCAACAACCTTACAAAATGACACAACTTGCCTATTTATAGGCTACAACACATATCCAGAAAAATTCCTAAGTCATAAGTCGTTTTCGACTCATCACCTCGGACTCATCATAAGTCATATATGACTCATCACCTACGACTCATCATAAGTCTTAAGTCGACTCATCACCTACGACTCATCATAAGTCTTAAGTCGTTTTCGACTCATCACCTACGACTCATCATAAGTCATATACGACTCATCACCTACGACTCATCATAATTCTTAAGTCGTTTTCGACTCATCACCTACGACTCATAATAAGTCATACACGACTCATCACCTACGACTCATCATAAGTCTTAAGTCGTTTTCGACTCATTACCTACGACTCATCATAAGTCATATACGACTCATCACCTACGACTCATCATAAGTCTTAAGTCGTTTTCGACTCATCACCTACGACTCATCATAAGTCATATACGACTCATGCCTTGGCCAAATAAGGGTTGCGCTGCATCATCCTCCCCAGGTTGAGAGAAATTCGACCTCGAATTTGCACACTCTTCATCCCCAACAAACTCATCCCCATGATATGGTACGAGATGCTTAACATTGAATACGTCAGATGTATACACATCATCTGGCAGCTTCAGTTTGAAAATAGTTGAAATTTTGTGAAATTTTAAACGATAAAATTTTGAAATAAAAATTTAATATTTGGAATACGTCTAGTTAAACATAGCAACTGGTAAATTTTCATCTGAAAATACGGAAGTTTATTTCGCGCGAAAATTCACTTCAATTTAATCAGTTAAAAAGAAATGAAAATAAAATATTTCCAAAACCTAAATATTTTTACATAAAAAAATTCTAAACCATCTTCTGAGCAAGATGTTAGTTTGTCGTTTTTCCAAATTCGGACATCCTTGGCTCCGTCGATCTTATTTTTCTGTGTTTTTCTTGCATTTTCCACCAGTTGGAAATTCGAATTTTTATAATTAAATTGTATCGATGATATTTGTATACCGTTTTGATCGTCTCGGCGTACTGATCCCTGCGGTATATTCACTTCGGTATTTCGGGGTCCAGTGTGCGGTGCAATCTGCGATACGCTAAGCGTATCGGTTCCGCAACCGGGTCTTTTGGATTTCTGGTGACTATTCGCTATTCAACTTGAAACCAATAGCCACTTGATAAATGCAAAGTTAATTATGGCCTTTACTATTCCCTATCATTTTATGAATTCAGCTGTCATCTTCATTCGAGAAGAAAAAAAAAAGAGAAATTTAATTTTGGTTCCTGTAGCTTTAATATGCAGATCCACTCATCCCTTCTTCATTCTTCCCTTCCTTTTCCCACGTCTTACCACTCCCTGACCATGCCACTCCTGTCCCTTGCCCAACAGCACACGCATCCATTCATCTGAAGCACACACCACCGTACCACTTCCCTAGAGCCGAGATCACCATCCTCCAGCCTCGGCCATAGCAGCCACCGAGCTGAACCTCGCCTCTCTCCCCTCTGCTCCGTCCTTCCCCTCCTTCCCCTGCACAGCAGCCCTCAAGACCCAAAGCCAACCCAACTCCACATGCAAGCCGACATCATCCAGTGCCTTCCCTAGGCCGAGCAAACCCATGCGCGCCACCCATTCCCCTGCCGATCCACCTCGCCTTTATCTTCCCTGCCGAACGCTGTCCATCTCGTCTCTTCTGCATTATTGTAAGGTATATATATTATATATATAAGTGGTTTACACATATGAACTTTACCTGCAACTCATATATATTAGGGTTCTGATTGTAGTAGTGTGATATAAATATAGACTACTATATTTTATGTATATTTTATATAATATGTTGTATGTACGTGTATTAATATATATAGTTATAAGCTTACTAAAATCTGGGATTGTAAATTTTTGTTTTGGAATTTGATATTTGAAAGCAAATATGGGTTTTGAATCAAAGAAAGAAAATTTGGTTTTAATATATCTATACACGTAAGTTTATATATATTATTAGTTTGTAAATATAGTTTCTATTATATGTTGAGTGCACGCAGCTTGTCGGTCATATAGATTGTAAAGTATGTCAGTGTTTGTTTAGTCCATGAGTGTATAATAGTTATATATATTTTTTGAAGCTGTCGTATGTATATAAATCTGTAGGTATATTTGTTGAGATAGCAGTTCTTTGAATTGTGTGTGTAGATATATCAATGAGTTGTCAGTGTTTGTCGTAAGATGTATAAGTATATTTATATTATACGGTTAGCGTTTTACATTGTTCAATTATATATAGGTTAGTATGGAAGTTTATAATCTGTTAGTTTATTTTATAAATTCATGCGTGATATAGTGGTTGTATTATATAAGTCTACTATATTCTAAGTTTTATTTTGTTGCATGACCTTAGTATGCTATATATATATATTAAGTTTTATATACAGGTATTATATAAGTTTACACATTGTTTTATAAAACATTAGCTATATTTGAGATACTGTACATATAGCATTATATGTGTTGATGTAAATAAATGTTGTCTGCTGTATACATACATATGTATACAGTGTAGAAGAAAGGAATTTTATATATTTTATTTCTAATGTATGTTTAAATTTGATTTATAAAAACAAATTTTTAATATGGCTGTATAAATATAGTATTTTGAAAATATATGCATGGTATGTTAGGATGAAATGAATATAATATATAAGTATTGTTTTATGTACAATATGTGCTGAGTTTCATATATGTATTTTAAATTGAAACAATATGTTTTGAAATACATTTTAATTCGAATGTATTTGAAGTTAGAATATGATTTAGATATATATATATATAGTTATATGCAGTCATATATACAAGTCCACTTATACCATTTATCTTCATCAACCCTATTCTGATTCATTTTATAAATTCTTGATTATCAGCCTTGTTCGTCCAATTCGCGTTCGATCTTGCTTTGTTTAAGATTCGTGCTTGGATTTCGTAACCCATCTCATCTTCGTTCATCTCCAGCCTCGAAAGGTGAGCACTCACTCACGATTAACGTTCTTTTATTTATTAAATTTGATTTCAATTGAAGCGACAATTGAAATGTTGCTGTTGTTAGTTATTTACACTGTTATTACCTGTATCAGTTAACCTGTGACATCTGACACCATTATCTGTTAATTATTTATGCGATGATAATACAGTTTGGCTGATAATTGATTGATTGTTGATGTTTATATTCGACGTTAAATTGTTAATGTTAAAATGATAAATAGTATGAAATTGAACTTGATATAGGATAGTTAAATGTTAAATTTGATTAACTGACATTGTATAATATGACTCCTTTAACTGTTAAAGTTATTGACACGTAGGATTTGTTTAATTATACTTTGAACCACTGAATGTATGATGTTAAATTGATGATGGATGAAATTGTAATAGATGACAAGTGAAAACCGTAATGTAATAATCTTTAATCTACATGAAATGATAGTGTAGATTCTAGAAATAATTATATTAATTCGTACAAATAACAATACGAATTAATACGGTTATTTCGGGATTATTTGAATTGATTATTGGATTGTTATTGTTTGTTGTTATTGCTTGATTATTTACTTTGACACCATCCCAGTTATCACACTGAAAGTTCCCTTTATATGCTTTGATTTTTGAATTGAATTGGAATCGGGTTGAAATGATAAATACCCAAATTGAACTTTGACCTAGGAAAGAAAATTAAAAAAAAACCCGATTGGTCAATAATTTGATTTAAAAATAAAACAAAGATTTTATTTGAATAAATAATATGGTTTTGAAATGAAGTTGGAATTTGAATTTAACGAAAGGAAAATGTTAATATTTAAATATGAAATAAAATGTTAATAATGTAATTGATGAAAGAACGATGTTTAATTTGAGAAATGATTGAATTAAGTTTGAAAGGATTTAATAATTAAGTTTGAAATTAAAATTAAGTTTGAAATTATTAAACTTTGGAATTATCTAATAATTAAGTTTTTGAAATTATTTAATAATTGAATAAGATTGAATTATTTAATAATCAAATAAGAATTGAATTCTTTGTTAAGTAAAATTGAACTTTTGAATAAGTGAAATTTACTTCGTAAATAATTGAAATTGAGTTTCTTTATTAATTAAGTTTTGGAAAATTATTTAAGTAAGTAAATAAGTGAAATTGAATTTCTTTAACAAGAAATAAAACGTGATTTATTGGAATTAATGAAAGACTTGAAATTTAAAGAATTTGGTTTGATGAATTTAATTTAGTTTAATTCAAAATTGTAAATTTTGATTTAATGAAGTTGAACTTAAGAATTGATTTAATGAATTGGAAATTTAATAGAAATTGTTTTGAATGATAAAGTAACTTAACGAATATTGAATGAAATGGATAAATGGATTTAAATTGGTTTGAATGTTAAATTAATTTAAATGATTTCGGAATGAAACTTATATACGAACTTGAATCAATATTTGAATTGTTTTAAAAAGAAATTGAAATTGAATTATAAGATTTTGAAATTGTGAATTTGGAAGTTTTGAAACGTAAATATTGGAAATTGGTTTTGAAAGACAAATGAAATGTTGATTTACGACTTCTATTTGAAATTGAATTGATTTGGTTTTTGAAATATATTAAACGACCAATCGGTGTAATAATACGTAGTTATTAAAGAGACCGGGATCGGATATGGACATACTCTCTGTCGATACCGAAAACCACTTTAATAACTAATATACGCGGAGTGTTGATCCAGAACGAAGTGGATGGTTTGGTGAACGCGTTGACTGAAGAAAGAGAACGATTTTGGATGACCCCTGACATGACTAAAACAGGAGCCGTGCCGGGCCATTGAGGATCGCCATCTCTAGTGGACACACTTCTTCGATACCATATCTATTACTTTTGTGATTCGATTTGGGTGCACCCCTCGATTATGGGAGTGTTGTTTCGCGGTGTTGGGGTAGTAGCTGCTATGCCCAACATCAGTCCGGATCACGCAACTACTAGTATCCTAGTTGGTATCGCCTCATGTACCTTGTCATACTGATTATCCTATTCGCGACCACTACGATTTTGATTTGTACCTTTAATATATGGATTGCCCTCTGGTGACTTCCGGTTTTGGGGAAACTACGGTCTTGTATATGCTTTTGGGAATAAACAGGTTAAGAGGTGTATGGGCCCTGCTTAACCCTACTTTGATATCTTTATATTACTGATAGCCATTATCTACTTAGCGTAAATTACTACCTAGTAGATAGTTTAACGGATCCTTAAAGGATGGTTATTCCAAACATCCTTTGAGTTACTTGTATTTCAATTGCTATTTCACTTGAGTTGGATTTATTAATATAAGAATGTTAATCCTGACTCGAGTGTCTTGTGTTTTTGCTTTACGCTCGGGTCAGACTGAGTGTACCAGTATTCGAGACTCACCTTTGGAGTTGGAGCTTTGCTTGAAGATCCAGCCATCTATTCTGCTTTCAGTATTCGATGATTCCAGTGATGTATTCTGATCTGTATCTGATGTATTGTATTATTCTTCTGTTGTAAACTCTGATGTATTTTATATATTCATATAGTAGCTTCATGAACTACTATCTCTTTTATTTCCGCTGCACTTATTACTCTGTGATCTGTGATTATTTATTTACTGTATACATTTAGTTTTGCCAAATTTAAATTAACAACGCGGTATTTTGAGCAATTCAACTCCGGCATGAGTGTCTTCCTATACACTTATAATGGATGCGAATGGTCCAAAATTCTGGGTCGTTACAGTTGGTATCAGAGCTTTGGTAGCTCTAGGCAAAACTTAACATATAGGGTAAATATATTTACAGAATCACTCTCATTCGAGTTTCAATCTCTTCCTTTGACTCAATTCCTTTGAATTTTGGAACGTTCCCCTCGGTTTCGAAATTCATTCGTGTCCTTCACTATTCGTCTTCTTTCAAATTCTGGAGCACCCCATAACTCCATTTTGATTTATCTCTATAATAGATCGGCGGTCTCGCCAATCTTCGAATGATTCGTAAAGGAGTAAAACTCCTTTATAATAAACATCGATCTACCGGAGATTTCTGTATCCTCGGTTTACGATGCTATCTATTACCTGCTATACCTGAATTCCATCTCTTGAGATCGAGTGTTGATTTACCTCGGAATTCAGCATCGATCTTATTCTTGAAGTTACAGACGACCCGGTTAAGGTTGCCCGTAAATTAAATAAACTCATCCATCTCCCGATTGTGGTAATTGAATTATCTTATCTTCTGTTTCAAACTTATTTTCGAATCAAAATTCTCTTTGATTTGATTTCCATCAAATTTAAATCGCTGTACATGTTTTGAAATCTATTCTTGTATCGTCGAGTTAGGAAATGTATTTGTAAACTAATATTTAAAATGTTTTAAAAAAAAATATTGTGTTGTTTGAGTTGTTGATGTTGATTTGGGGTTTCCGATCGATTCGTCTGATCAACGCTATCGATAGGAATTCCAAAACACTTGAACAGAGCAAACTGACACAATATTATTTTCAAATTGGAAAATGAAATAAATTTGTTGATTATATTGTAAAAATATAAGTTAAATTTTCTGGAATTTAATAAGTTAATCAAATTTGTTGTTTGAAATGATAATATTTGATTATCATTTATTGTTCTAAATGAATTTATAAATATGGTTTATAAATTGATTTGGAATTTGAAATAAATTTAATTCAGAAATTTGAGAATTTAGTTTCCGGTGATTTCAAACTTTGATTTTTAATTTTAAAGTATATATTATTGGAAGTATTTTTCGAATAGAAATCGTTTTCAAAGAATTTTTAAAATGTTAAAATCAGTGCTCTTCTCTTTGTCGCTGGAAATTAATTTCGGTGATGGCGGCCGCATCATCGACATTCATTTTCGAGTTTCGAAGTGGAGAAACCATTCTGTAGCTTTGCTACGGTTTTGTTTAAAAAAAAATAATAATAGATTTTGATTTGAATTTCTTTAGTATAATTTGATTTATATATATATAGGTATCTTATTTTAAAATTTAATTTGATTTGATATAAATATATTATATATATCTCTAAATTGTTTAAAGTTAATCGGAAATCTAATTCTTCAATTTTGTTAAAGGATGATTTACTTATAAATAAAACCAAATTTTGGAATAAACATTTAAACTTGAATAATTGAATTGGGAAAATTTTATTTGTATATTGTTCAACTACATTCTAATACAACTTACCTAAATCATTCAGAAGTTGACTATGTAATTGGATAATATATAAGATAAATTGAATTTATAAATAAAATTGGAGTGTTTATAATAAATGTTATAAACTAAATTTTGATTATAAAGATGTTAATAGAGTTAGGTAGGATAATAAGTAAAACTCGGTTAATAATGAAATAAATTTGATTTGAAAAATTTAATAAATTGAAATTTGATCAATTTATGAAAATATCTTGAATTTAAAAGAAATTAATATATGTAAATTAATTTAAATCGAAACTTTTATGGTTTAAATTAATTTATATGGGTTAAATATATGTGAGTAGATATATTAAGTAGAGTAAATTTAACAATAATTTGGAATAAAGAAGAATCTAAATTGCTGAAAAAAATATGATTATAATAAAAGACTATTCAAATTTATGGTTTTTTAAAAAAAAAAAATTGTAAATTTGAGATATTTGGATAATAAGATAATGAATTTAGAAATAGTTGAGATTAATTTTAGTGAAATCAAATGGATTAAATCAATTATTGAATATCAATTAATTTAAATTTAAATTTATATGGTTTAAATTAATTGTTATTTTGTATTTCAAATCTGTTTTTCTTTCTGGTTGTTTCTATTCTCCTACCTCGTTCCTTTTCGGGGACGAAAAGTTTTGAGTGGGGGAGAATGTAACGACCTGTAAATTTCAACTGTTTTAATAACGTAAATAGTTGAAATTTTGTGAAATTTTAAACGATAAAATTTTGAAATAAAAATTTAATATTTGGAATACGTCTAGTTAAACATAGCAACTGGTAAATTTTCGTCTGAAAATACGGAAGTTTATTTCGCGCGAAAATTCACATCAATTTAATCAGTTAAAAAGAAATGAAAATAAAATATTTCCAAAACCTAAATATTTTTACATAGAAAAATTCTAAACCATCTTCTGAGCAAGATGTTAGTTTGTCGTTTTTCCAAATTCGGACATCCTTGGCTCCGTCGATCTTATTTTTCTGTGTTTTTCTTGCATTTTCCACCAGTTGGAAATTCGAATTTTTATAATTAAATTGTATCGATGATATTTGTATATCGTTTTGATCGTCTCGGCGTACTGATCCCTGCGGTATATTCACTTCGGTATTTCGGGGTCCAGTGTGCGGTGCAATCTGCGATACGCTAAGCGTATCGGTTCCGCAACCGGGTCTTTTGGATTTCTGGTGACTATTCGCTATTCAACTTGAAACCAATAGCCACTTGATAAATGCAAAGTTAATTATGGCCTTTACTATTCCCTATCATTTTATGAATTCAGCTGTCATCTTCATTCGAGAAGAAAAAAAAAGAGAAATTTAATTTTGGTTCCTGTAGCTTTAATATGCAGATCCACTCATCCCTTCTTCATTCTTCCCTTCCTTTTCCCACGTCTTACCACTCCCTGACCATGCCACTCCTTTCCCTTGCCCAACAGCACACGCATCCATTCATCTGAAGCACACACCACCGTACCACTTCCCTAGAGCCGAGATCACCATCCTCCAGCCTCGGCCATAGCAGCCACCGAGCTGAACCTCGCCTCTCTCCCCTCTGCTCCGTCCTTCCCCTCCTTCCCCTGCACAGCAGCCCTCAAGACCCAAAGCCAACCCAACTCCACATGCAAGCCGACATCATCCAGTGCCTTCCCTAGGCCGAGCAAACCCATGCGCGCCACCCATTCCCCTGCCGATCCACCTCACCTTTATCTTCCCTGCCGAACGCTGTCCATCTCGTCTCTTCTGCATTATTGTAAGGTATATATATTATATATATAAGTGGTTTACACATATGAACTTTACCTGCAACTCATATATATTAGGGTTCTGATTGTAGTAGTGTGATATAAATATAGACTACTATATTTTATGTATATTTTATATAATATGTTGTATGTACGTGTATTAATATATATAGTTATAAGCTTACTAAAATCTGGGATTGTAAATTTTTTGTTTTGGAATTTGATATTTGAAAGCAAATATGGGTTTTGAATCAAAGAAAGAAAATTTGGTTTTAATATATCTATACACGTAAGTTTATATATATTATTAGTTTGTAAATATAGTTTCTATTATATGTTGAGTGCACGCAGCTTGTCGGTCATATAGATTGTAAAGTATGTCAGTGTTTGTTTAGTCCATGAGTGTATAATAGTTATATATATTTTTTGAAGCTGTCGTATGTATATAAGTCTGTAGGTATATTTGTTGAGATAGCAGTTCTTTGAATTGTGTGTGTAGATATATCAATGAGTTGTCAGTGTTTGTCGTAAGATGTATAAGTATATTTATATTATACGGTTAGCGTTTTACATTGTTCAATTATATATAGGTTAGTATGGAAGTTTATAATCTGTTAGTTTATTTTATAAATTCATGCGTGATATAGTGGTTGTATTATATAAGTCTACTATATTCTAAGTTTTATTTTGTTGCATGACCTTAGTATGCTATATATATATATATATATATATTAAGTTTTATATATAGGTATTATATAAGTTTACACATTGTTTTATAAAACATTAGCTATATTTGAGATACTATACATATAGCATTATATGTGTTGATGTAAATAAATGTTGTCTGCTGTATACATACATATGTATACAGTGTAGAAGAAAGGAATTTTATATATTTTATTTCTAATGTATGTTTAAATTTGATTTATAAAAACAAATTTTTAATATGGCTGTATAAATATAGTATTTTGAAAATATATGCATGGTATGTTAGGATGAAATGAATATAATATATAAGTATTGTTTTATGTACAATATGTGCTGAGTTTCATATATGTATTTTAAATTGAAACAATATGTTTTGAAATACATTTTAATTCGAATGTATTTGAAGTTAGAATATGATTTAGATATATATATATATAGTTATATGCAGTCATATATACAAGTCCACTTATACCATTTATCTTCATCAACCCTATTCTGATTCATTTTATAAATTCTTGATTATCAGCCTTGTTCGTCCAATTCGCGTTCGATCTTGCTTTGTTTAAGATTCGTGCTTGGATTTCGTAACCCATCTCATCTTCGTTCATCTCCAGCCTCGAAAGGTGAGCACTCACTCACGATTAACGTTCTTTTATTTATTAAATTTGATTTCAATTGAAACGACAATTGAAATGTTGCTGTTGTTAGTTATTTACACTGTTATTACCTGTATCAGTTAACCTGTGACATCTGACACCATTATCTGTTAATTATTTATGTGATGATAATACAGTTTGGCTGATAATTGATTGATTGTTGATGTTTATATTGGACGTTAAATTGTTAATGTTAAAATGATAAATAGTATGAAATTGAACTTGATATAGGATAGTTAAATGTTAAATTTGATTAACTGACATTGTATAATATGACTCCTTTAACTGTTAAAGTTATTGACACGTAGGATTTGTTTAATTATACTTTGAACCACTGAATGTATGATGTTAAATTGATGATGGATGAAATTGTAATAGATGACAAGTGAAAACCGTAATGTAATAATCTTTAATCTACATGAAATGATAGTGTAGATTCTAGAAATAATTATATTAATTCGTACAAATAACAATACGAATTAATACGGTTATTTCGGGATTATTTGAATTGATTATTGGATTGTTATTGTTTGTTGTTATTGCTTGATTATTTACTTTGACACCATCCCAGTTATCACACTGAAAGTTCCCTTTATATGCTTTGATTTTTGAATTGAATTGGAATCGGGTTGAAATGATAAATACCCAAATTGAACTTTGACCTAGGAAAGAAAATTTAAAAAAAACCCGATTGGTCAATAATTTGATTTAAAAATAAAACGAAGATTTTATTTGAATAAATAATATGGTTTTGAAATGAAGTTGGAATTTGAATTTAACGAAAGGAAAATGTTAATATTTAAATATGAAATAAAATGTTAACAATGTAATTGATGAAAGAACGATGTTTAATTTGAGAAATGATTGAATTAAGTTTGAAAGGATTTAATAATTAAGTTTGAAATTAAAATTAAGTTTGAAATTATTAAACTTTGGAATTATCTAATAATTAAGTTTTTGAAATTATTTAATAATTGAATAAGATTGAATTATTTAATAATCAAATAAGAATTGAATTCTTTGTTAAGTAAAATTGAACTTTTGAATAAGTGAAATTTACTTCGTAAATAATTGAAATTGAGTTTCTTTATTAATTAAGTTTTGGAAAATTATTTAAGTAAGTAAATAAGTGAAATTGAATTTCTTTAACAAGAAATAAAACGTGATTTATTGGAATTAATGAAAGACTTGAAATTTAAAGAATTTGGTTTGATGAATTTAATTTAGTTTAATTCAAAATTGTAAATTTTGATTTAATGAAGTTGAACTTAAGAATTGATTTAATGAATTGGAAATTTAATAGAAATTGTTTTGAATGATAAAGTAACTTAACGAATATTGAATGAAATGGATAAATGGATTTAAATTGGTTTGAATGTTAAATTAATTTAAATGATTTCGGAATGAAACTTATATACGAACTTGAATCAATATTTGAATTGTTTTAAAAAGAAATTGAAATTGAATTATAAGATTTTGAAATTGTGAATTTGGAAGTTTTGAAACGTAAATATTGGAAATTGGTTTTGAAAGACAAATGAAATGTTGATTTACGACTTCTATTTGAAATTGAATTGATTTGGTTTTTGAAATATATTAAACGACCAATCGGTGTAATAATACGTAGTTATTAAAGAGACCGGGATCGGATATGGACATACTCTCTGTCGATACCGAAAACCACTTTAATAACTAATATACGCGGAGTGTTGATCCAGAACGAAGTGGATGGTTTGGTGAACGCGTTGACTGAAGAAAGAGAACGATTTTGGATGACCCCTGACATGACTAAAACAGGAGCCGCGCCGGGCCATTGAGGATCGCCATCTCTAGCGGACACACTTCTTCGATACCATATCTATTACTTTTGTGATTCGATTTGGGTGCACCCCTCGATTATGGGAGTGTTGTTTCGCGGTGTTGGGGTAGTAGCTGCTATGCCCAACATCAGTCCGGATCACGCAACTACTAGTATCCTAGTTGGTATCGCCTCATGTACCTTTTCATACCGATTATCCTATTCGCGACCACTACGATTTTGATTTGTACCTTTAGTATATGGATTGCCCTCTGGTGACTTCCGGTTTTGGGGAAACTACGGTCTTGTATATGCTTTTGGGAATAAACAGGTTAAGAGGTGTATGGGCCCTGCTTAACCCTACTTTGATATCTTTATATTACTGATAGCCATTATCTACTTAGCGTAAATTACTACCTAGTAGATAGTTTAACGGATCCTTAAAGGATGGTTATTCCAAACATCCTTTGAGTTACTTGTATTTCAATTGCTATTTCACTTGAGTTGGATTTATTAATATAAGAATGTTAATCCTGACTCGAGTGTCTTGTGTTTTTGCTTTACGCTCGGGTCAGACTGAGTGTACCAGTATTCGAGACTCACCTTTGGAGTTGTTGCTTTGCTTGAAGATCCAGCCATCTATTCTGCTTTCAGTATTCGATGATTCCAGTGATGTATTCTGATCTGTATCTGATGTATTGTATTATTCTTCTGTTGTAAACTCTGATGTATTTTATATATTCATATAGTAGCTTCATGAACTACTATCTCTTTTATTTCCGCTGCACTTATTACTCTGTGATCTGTGATTATTTATTTACTGTATACATTCAGTTTTGCCAAATTTAAATTAACAACGCGGTATTTTGAGCAATTCAACTCCGGCATGAGTGTCTTCCTATACACTTATAATGGATGCGAATGGTCC
The DNA here is from genome assembly GCA_030737815.1 of Allium fistulosum. Taxonomy (NCBI): domain Eukaryota; kingdom Viridiplantae; phylum Streptophyta; class Magnoliopsida; order Asparagales; family Amaryllidaceae; genus Allium; species Allium fistulosum. The sequence continues at coordinate 55,273,939 of CM060904.1, forward strand.
AAAATTCTGGGTCGTTACAGAATACGTCAGATGTATACACATCATCTGGCAGCTTCAGTTTATAAGCATTTTCATTGATTCGTTTCACAACTTCCACCGGACCAATTTTCCTGGCTTTCAACTTGTTATAAGCGCCCACTGGAAAACGATCTTTTGTTAATACTGCATAAACCAAATCTCCTTCGTTAAACTCAACATTTCGTCGTTTCAAATCTGCAGCTCGTTTATATTTCTCATTTGCTTTCTCCAATCGTTCCTGAACGACTTTATGACATTCCGTCAACCCTTCAACAAAATCAGCAGCTTTCTTAACTGTCTTCTTTGATTGTGGCACTACCGTCAAATCCAACGGCCCCTTTAGTAAGCTCGAATAAACAATCTGAAATGGACTGTAACCAGTGCTTCGGTTAACAGCATGATTATGAGAAAACTCTGCCTGACACAACTTTAAGTCCCAACTCTTCAAATTGTCCTACACAAGACATCGCAACAAATTTCCCAACGATCTATTCACAACTTCAGTTTGTCCATCCGTCTGAGGATGATATGCACTACTAAATTTCAACTTCGTTCCCACCATCTTCCATAGACTCAACCAAAAGTGACTCAGAAATCGAGTATCTCGGTCAGAAACAATAGATTCGGGTAAACCATGTAAACGATATATTTCTTTAAAGAATAACTGTGTCACTCGAACTGCATCCGCTGTCTTCTTACAGGCTATAAAATGTGCCATCTTTGAAAACCTATCCACCACAACAAATATAGAATCATTTCCCCTCTGAGTTCTCGGCAATCCCAACACGAAATCCATGCTGATATCAACCCATGGTTTGGTAGGCACGGGTAACGGCATATATAACCCCGCATTCGTCGTTGTTCCTTTCGAAACCTGACAAATATGACACCTCTCCACAAATCTTTCTACCTCTTTCCTCATTGACGGCCAAAAATAAGATTGAGAAATTAACTGCAACGTACGATCTCTACCCACATGGCCTTCTTCATGTAGTTCTTTAACAATCTTCATTCTCAAGCTACAGTCTGGGATGCACAATCGATTTCCTTTAAACAGAAAACCATCCACCAACACAAATTCATCAGTGCTTCCTTCCTTTACCTTTTAAACAAATTTCACAAAGTAAGGATCTTCTTCAATCAATTCTGGCAATAATTCAAAACCTGTCACTTCAACTTTCATTGTCGTCAACAAATGACTCCTTCTGCTCAAGGCATCAGCCACACGATTGGTTACCCCTGACTTGTGCTTAACGACAAAAGTAAACTGCTGCAAATAAGCAATCCACGATGCATGTCTTGCTGAAATCTTGTCTTGTCCTTGTAAATGTTTCAACGCCTCGTGATCAGTGTATAAAACAAATTCTTTCTGGAATAAGTAATGTCGCCAGTGCTTTACTGCTTGAACAACAGCATAAAATTCCACATCATAGGTATTGTATCTCATCTTTGCTCCTGACAACTTCTCGCTGAAATATGCAATAGGACGCCCATTCTGACTCAACACCCCTCCAATTCCAACCTTTGACGCATCAGTATGCAGTTCAAACAATAACTGAAAATCTGGTAATACAAGAATTGGTGCAGATGTCAGCAACTTCTTGATCTTCCCAAAAGCAATCCCAGCTTCCTCCATCCAAGAAAATTGTTTCCCCTTCATGCAATCAGTCACCGGTGCCATCACGCTACTGAAGTGTGGAATGAATCTTCGGTAGAATGACGCTAGCCCATGAAAACTTCTCACTTCTGTAATTGTCTTCGGCTGTGGCCAATTCCTGACTGCTTCAACTTTATTCTGATCTACCTGGATGCCCTTCTCCGAAACAATATACCCCAAGAACAAAACACTATGCGTCATGAACACGCATTTCTTTGTCGCAGCATAAAATTGTTCCTCTCGTAAAATAATTAACACTTCCTTCAGATGTTGAACATGCTCTTCCAGACTCCTACTATAAATCAAAATATCATCAAAGTATACCACCACAAATTTCCCAATGAATGGTCGAAAAATCTGATTCATCACTCGCATGAACGTACTCGGTGCATTCGAAAGACCGAGCGACATCACCAGCCATTCATACAACCCCTCTCTCGTCTTGAAGGCTGTCTTCCATTCGTCTCCAGGTCTAATCCGAATTTGATGATATCCGCTTTTCAAATCAATTTTCGAAAAGATAGTAGCCCCACTCAACTGATCCAGCAAGTCATCCAACCTTGGCATTGGAAATCTGTATCGTACAGTGATTTTATTCAATGCTCGACTGTCCGTGCACATCCTCCACGTCCCATCTTTCTTCGGTACCAACAAAGCTAGCACAGCACATGGACTCAAACTTTCCTGTACACGTCCCTGCTCAAGCAATTCTTCCACCTGCCTCCTTAATTCTTCATGCTCCTTCGGACTCATTCGGTAATGCGGTTTATGCGGTAATACTGCTCCCGGAACAAGATCAATTTGATGTTGAATGTCTCTCAGCGGCGGTAACTCTTTAGGTAACTCATCTGGAAATACATCCTCAAATTCTTTCAAAACTGGCTTCGCTTCTTCTGGAATTTCAACCTCTTCACTGCTCTCACGCCCAATCAACAGGTATACTTCAGGCTCCTCTTCAACCTCCTTAACAAATTCCTTCAGAGATAATAAAGTTTTCAACTCTTCAATCTCCTCCAACTTACTCTCTTTCTGTTGTTGCTTCTTGGGAATTAGAGTGATTTTAGTACCCTCAAACATGAAACTGTAACTGTTAGCACGACCATCATGTTGTACTGCTCTATCAAACTGCCATGGTCTGCCCAACAACAGATGACACACATCCATGTCGACTACATCACACCAAACCTCATCCTTGTATTTCTTCCCAATTGAAAACTTCACACAAGCTCTACGTCCAACTTTCACTTCACCACCCTTCCTCAACCAAGCTAACTTGTATGGTTTAGGATGTTTCTCGGTTTTCAACTCCAATTTCTTCACTGCTTCTGTAGAGATAATATTATCACAACTCCCAGCATCAATAACAAATTTACAAACTCTTCCCAGAATAGTGCATGTAGATTGAAAGATATTGTTCCTCAACCAACTACTTTCCTCCTCTTGCTTCGGTGTTAAACAACTTCTTCTCATCATCAATGCGTACCCGTCATCTCCCGACAGTTAGTCTTCCTCCTCAACTGGTAAAGAATTAGAGCATTCAGCTTCTTCCTCATCTTCCTCCTCAACTTCTGTCACCATGGTTCTCTTCTTCGGCTTCGGACATTCGTTGCTTTTATGACCCATCTCCTGACAATTGTAACATTTGAAACTGTTGTTAACCTTCGCCTTCTCAACCTCCTTTACAACTGGTTTTGCAACAACTTTTGAAACACTAGAACTTCCATTAACACCCTTCGCTTGATTGTTAGAATTGGTAAACACACCACCACCTCGTCTTCCCTGTTTCTCCCAAGCCAACGCTTTTTGATGTGCCTCTGCCACAGATCTAGGATCGAACATATTTACCATATCCTGGATCTGCATTCTCAATCCCCCAATGAATCTAGATGTCAGTTGTTCTTCCGTTTCCATAATATCATTCCTTGCAATAAGCTGATAAAACTCATCTGCGTAATCATTAACAGTCTTTGTGCCCTGCCTCAAGTTCTGCAAACGTTGATACATCAGAGATTGATAATTGTAAGGTAAGAACGTTGCTTTCATCAATTTCTTCATCTTCTCCCAAGATTCAACTTTTGACTTCCCCATTCGTTCACGTGTAAGTTTGGTTTGCTGCCACCATGCCAAAGCTCTACCCCTCAACCTTGTAGCAACCAACTTCACTCTACGACGTTCTGGAACTTCTTTGAAATCAAAAATTTCTTCAACATTAGCCACCCAATCCAAAAACTCCTCAGCCTGCATACCACCTTTGAATTCTGGATTTTCAGTTTTCATCCCAGATTCCCACTTGTGATCGTACTCCGACTGATTCCTTCCTCGTCCACGTCCTCGTCCATGAACACTACCACCATCATACTCTTCTTCACCATCCGATGTATATCGATGTCGATCCTGACCACCAACATCTCTACCACCACCATTTCTTCCACCAACATTCCTACGATCTACATTCCTTCGTTCTCGATCAGTCACATTTCTATCACGACCTCGATCATCAACATTTCTATCACAATCTCGATCCACGCTTCTATGATCACTATCGACACTTCTCTCTCGATTTGAATGTGGTGAAGCTCTACTTCTCCCATGGCTCGATTCGGGTGATACTCTTCTCTGATTTTGACTCATCTCCAACATCATCCTCTCTAATCGACCAATCCCTTCCGTAAGCTTCTCATTGAAATTCTCGTTGATTCGTTGCTCCATTTCATCGGCCTCTTCTCTTCCGTACAAAGCATTAATATTGCAATGACGTTGAACTCGTCTTGGCGGCATGATTGAATACTTCCCAAACACTTCAACAAATTCACACTTCACGTTTCAAACACCTTTCGAACTTTGATCCAAAATGAAATGGATCGAAACTCCAACTTTGTTGCAAAATATGATGAACACGATGAACACAACTTCAACACTTCAAATTCTCGGCTCCAAGACTCGATTTAGCTATGATTGGCTAAAACAAGCTCTGATACCAAACTGACGCAGCGGATTAATCAAAACGATCTTCAATCGATGAAAGTAGCAATCTGTGGATTGATGGATGCTGAAATGCCCGAACTCGTTGATCCGAAGATGCCGAATTCTAGCTATCTCTGTCTCGTTGATCCGAAGATGCTGGGAAAGAGATCTACGATTCTTCGACGTTGATCTTGCACACAAGATACCGTGAATCGGCTTCAACAAACGATGATTCGAGCGCACTCGAATGACGTAAGTGGAGATAGGAGATACACTCGACTACCAATTGAAATTGAAAGCACAAAGCTAACAAAAGAGAATTTTATTCAATATTCAACAACCTTACAAAATGACACAACTTGCCTATTTATAGGCTATAACACATATCCAGAATAATTCCTAAGTCATAAGTCGTTTTTGACTCATCACCTCAGACTCATCATAAGTCATATATGACTCATCACCTACGACTCATCATAAGTCTTAAGTCGACTCATCACCTACGACTCATCATAAGTCTTAAGTCGTTTTCGACTCATCACCTACGACTCATCATAAGTCATATACGACTCATCACCTACGACTCATCATAAGTCTTAAGTCGTTTTCGACTCATCACCTACGACTCATCATAAGTCATACACGACTCATCACCTACGACTCATCATAAGTCTTAAGTCGTTTTCGACTCATTACCTACGACTCATCATAAGTCATATACGACTCATCACCTACGACTCATCATAAGTCTTAAGTCGTTTTCGACTCATCACCTACGACTCATCATAAGTCATATACGACTCATGCCTTGGCCAAATAAGGGTTGCGCTGCATCAGTATTAATTGCTTTCCAATTCACGTTCGAACGTTGTTATTCCTAGCTACTAATAAATTTAGAAATCAGTGTCTGTTACTTAATTTATGGCATACGTTCAAAGCATTGGCTTTTATTATTCAGCTCAATTAAGGGTGATTGTTGCCATCACATAACCGGTAAAAGATTTGTATACGTTTTATTTGTTTATGTGACAACGATTCACATTTACACTATTATTGCCTTTTTAACTTCACTGGTTTTTCATTTATTTGTGTACGTTTTCATTTCAATTATTGTACACATCATGGTTCCTTTTATAAATTCATCGCCCATAAATAGTTTATTTCTTTCCCCCTTCATCTTCATTTGTCCCATATTCATTTATTTGTGTATATTTTCATTTCAATTATTGTACACATCATGGTTCCTTTTATAAATTCATCGCCCATAAATAGTTTATTTCTTTTCCCCTTCATCTTCATTTGTCCCATATTCATTTATTTGTGTATATTTTCATTTCAATTATTGTACACATCATGGTTCCTTTTATAAATTCATCGCCCATAAATAGTTTATTTCTTTCCCTCTTCATCTTTATTTGTCTTATATTCATTTATTTGTGTACGTTTTCGTTTCAATTATTATATACATCATGGTCCCTTTTATAAATTCAATGCCCATAAATAGTTTATTTCTTTCCCCCTTCATCTTCACTTGTGACGACCCAGAATTTTAACAATTTAAACTAGACTAATTAATTGATTTTTAAACATCTAAAAGCTAATTTTAACTTGAATTCAAGATATCAGTATTTACTTGATAATTAAATTATTAAATTATATAGTTCGAAATTGGGTAAGATGTTGGATATGGAATTTTAAGTCTGTTAAAAATAATCTGAAGGCTTATAAAATTTATAATGATGATACTGAAGATAATAGGATGGTTGAAATTTAATTTAAAGATGATTTGTTCAGTTTTGAAAGTATATCATTTAAATCGATATTTAAAATAGCCTTCCGAGGCACATTCTCGGAATTCGACGGAACCAGTTCCATTGGATCCGTAATAGTTAGTTATTATCGGATTTCAATTTTCGTAGCAATCAGAGTTGTCGTTTGACCCGGACAGCTCAAAACGCTTCGAATTATTTGAATCGATTTAATTTAAAATTGATCGTTTACTTCCGTAACTCGTGCATACAATCAAATTAGCCTCCAAAACGCGTTTCATCGTGTTCGAAATGCGGGTAAAACCCTGTAAACGTCTATCGGAATGTTTGATTCGGGGTTCAGGATTTCACGTTATGGAACACGAGATATTTTCATATTTAATTATTTAATTAACAGGCGTATTCAGGAAGCTTCCCCAGACCTCTATCTTATTCCCGTTCCCTCTCTAACCTTCTAATAGAAAACAAAATTTATCTAAAATAAAATAAAATGAAGAACGAACGAAACTCGTTCGAAAATCAAAATCAAATCGTCTCACCTACTCGCCGTCGAATGGAAGCCGAGCCCGCTTTCTTTCCAAATCACGATTTCCATTCTCATCTTCTGACCCAAATCGAAGAGACGACGTTGTGTGGTGGCGTTTGGATGCTCGTGAGGCCGGCGGTGGCTTGGAGGTGGAGTAGTTCGGGGGCACGAGGAAGGCTAAGGTGAAGTATATGTACTCGATGCCGATTCATGGAGGAGGAACAGTGGGAGGTGGCCGCGTTTTCACCTAGGGCTAGGAGTCGCGTTTGCCTCGCATGCGAAGAGGAAGGCGCAATGAGCAACGATGGTGATGGCGGCTGTCTGGAGGCGGCGATCGACAGTGAGTAATCTCTGCTCTAAATTTTTAAACAGCACGTTAAATTGTTCCTCTTTCAAACGTCACATGTTGTTCAATTTTGTGAATCTTGAGCAAATTCAATTTATGTGTTATTCCTTTCAGAGTGTGATAGTTGAATATTTCTTGGATTCATCTGAATAACTTGGATTTCAGAGTTTTGGAAGTGGAAGGCACTTTGTTTTTTTTTCTTAAACAATATTCAAATAGACAGGGAATTCGGGTTTGCCACAGTATAACGTTAATTAAAGGTAAATGTTTAGTAATGTGTTCAATATTTAACCAAGAGGAGGTTTTCCTTCAGTATAATTAAGATGAATAAATTGATTGGATGTTCTATTGATGATGATGTGACTTTGGTTTTAGTTAGTTCTCGAGTTAAATGTGGTTTGACTCGAAGTACTTGAGTTTTAGCTTGTTTTAAACTTAAGTACTAAATAAAATAAAATTACCTGTGGAATTAATTCAAGAGATTAGTTAAGGTAAGTAACTAAGGAGCAATTAATTTATTAATGGAAAAAAGGGGGATAGTTAATTTTAGGGTGAAATAAACCGAGAATGATTAATATCGTGGTTAAATTTTAGTAACTAAATTTGATTAGATAAATTAAAATATAGTGGAGATTATAAATTTAAATAATTACGATGTAATTAAAGATCGATTAATTGAGATGAATTAAATCAATAATAAGCGAATTATGAGAAGTTAAGTGATATAAGTAATCAAGGATTAATATAAGTAATATAATCAAATAATTTATGAAGAAATTAGGACTACTTATTAATTGGGGGTAAGGATAATAAGTAACGAGAAGTTAATTAAAGATAATTATTTGAATGCAATTGAAAGATAATTAATTAAGATGAATAATAATGGGATGACAAATAAATTGATTTGGAATTAAATAACGTTAAATGAAGAAATCTAAGTGATGGAGGTTTGAAATCCAATTTGAATCAATTTAATTGATTTGTATGTGAATACGCTTTGCTTATGGATGATGAAATGGTATTGGATGCTTTGAATGAATTGATATCTCTGATAGGAAATGTTGTGTTTATTTGGATATCTTGGAATAGGATGGCATGAGACTCGAAGAGACTGGGGTCGGGTATTAAGAAATACCCGAAACCACTTCGAAAAAAAAAAATTGATATGTGAAATAAGTGTTGTCCATTGCAAATTGTAAATTGGATAAATTGATATATGTTACCCCGGGTTTATATAGTTGTATGGATGTATTCCATGTTAGTTGTGTTTACTCACGCTGGTTTCCAGCCTGACCCGGGTGTTACTTTGGTGTAATGCTCGGGTCAGACCGAGTGTTACAGATTTTCAGGTAGGACGTTCTGGAGTTTAGGAGACGAGCTGGATGACAAGTACGTATAGAGTATTTCCGCTGCAGTATATTATTGTATTTCTGAGACATGATTATAGTGTATATACAGTGACTGTGTATTTGTGAAACTCTGATGTATATTAAATGTAATGAACAGATATAGTATTCTTTTGGTAAACTGTATTTAATTATTATTATATTTTATCCGCTGCGAATGTGAGTTGTTGATGTTTCTATTCTTCTTCTACCTCTTTCTTCTTTTTCATAACTATCTGGAATTTTCGGCTTTGAAAATTCCGGGTCGTTACAGTTGGTATCAGAGCGAGGTTAAGCGAGAACCTTGGCTCTGGTGGGAATTACCCATTTAATAGAGTCCGTAGTACTCTAGAATGAGTTGAATATATTTATATGAGAGCGTACTTGTTATTTTCTTATATAAAGGTTTTCAATGATTTTATATAAAAATATATTTTGATATATAAAGCAATATTTCCTTCTAATAAATATTTAGGTGATTGGTTGTTAAATTATTGGAATTGAGTTAAGAAGTAATATAAAATACAACCTAATTGAAAACTTGAAATTGAAATTAAATTAAGTGGTAACAGAAAATACAACCAAATTAAGATTTAAATTGATTAAATTGGAATTCTAGAATTAGAACTCAAAAATTAAATTGTTTAAAAACTTTGAATAAACAAGGTTAATTTGGTTTAAAAAGTTAAACCAATCTTTGAGAATTTAACTCGAATTTATATAATTCGAGATGGTTAAAATTTGAAGTTGGAATTGAATTCATTTAAATTGAATCCGGTTGGAATTAATTGGATTTGTGATTAAAGATGGATAAGTTTAAAAATTCAAATGGACAATTTGAATTGGATTAAATTGAAGTGATTGGAACTGAAGTGGGTGGTATCAATCCAAATTGATTGGAATTTGAAATATAGATTGTAAATGTAATTTATAAATTGAAATAAATGAGATTATAATTTGAAATAAAATCCCAGAGAATATTTGAAAATAAAGTAAGATGAAAATTCCGGAGTAATGTTTAAATATGAATTGGATGGATTGGGGATTTGAAGATTTTTGGGAAAATTTAAAATTCCTTTGGATTGTAAGTGGTTTCCAAAGGTTTTAGAGAAATAATAGTATTATTTCAAAAATATTTTTGTGTTGAATCTGAAATCTGGGAGATTTGAAATTAAAAATATTTGGAAATGTTTTTAATAAGATAAAAGCATTGAACTCTTTCGGTCACTGGAAAATAACGTCGGTAATGACTGCAGCATCATCGATGTTCATTTTCGAGTTTCTGGAAGAGAAATTGCTACCAAATTGTTTTAAATTGGAATTGCTTGTGAACTGGGTTTGGTTTTGAAATTCAAAGAGATAATTGAATTTTCCAAAGCATTTTGGATATAGTTGAATTCTAAGGTGATACTGAAATTTTGGAAATTTGTTAAACTCTAGAATCTTGATTAAAATGTTTATGGAATAATAATATATAATGGTTAAATAAAATGTATAATTCCGAGTTAAAAGTAAAATGTGAATGAAATTGATTATAAATAGAAGTTGTAAAATAGAAGTTATAAATAAAGTCGAGTAAGTAAAAATCAAATGGAATTTGATTTGAAATTTGAAAGAAATTTGAAAATTAATTAAAGTTGAATTGGGAATGAATCAAGTCCAATGGAAATTGGAGTATTTAAATTGGAATTGGGTCAATTTAAATGGAAGTGGAAATTTAAATTGAATTGATGGGAAAGTGGACAGTTTTGACTCTGGACTATCTTCAGTATAAATTGTTTTAATATAAATTCATTTTTACAAGCTATTAAATATATACAACCTTCCTTCCTTAAGGCAAATTATTTTATATATTTTTGGAGCTATTTAACCATTTTTCAAATGTTTCTAAACTAATTACTATTTTTCAACTAGTTTATAAATTAATTACTATTTTACGACTATTTTGCAATTATCTAAAATTTCTATAACTATTTAACTATTTTCTAATTATTTTGCAACTAGTTAATTATTTTATGGCTATTTTACAAACTAATAATTATTTTCAACTACTTATCTGTTTTAAAAATTTCAAGCTATTTTCTAAATATAAACCGGTCGGAGTTCAAACTGTTATTGGTTAAATACTCAATTGAGATAAGGATTGAAGTGATAATCCCATGAAATTAAAGCAATTGTGAGTATGTGAATGGAAATTCAAGTGAATGTAAATAGAAAAGGATTTTTGAAAGTGTTTGAAGTATAAAAGGAGTTTTATACATGTTTGAAATGATCCAAAGTTTTAAAAATTATATATATCTGTATATATATAAAGGATCTTATGAGAATTTTGGAATAAGGTTTTGGGAACCTTTGGATTTGAAAGGGCTTTTGATTTTTGGGTAAATCAATATTGAGATTTGGAAAAGCCTACTTTGAAATTTATCGATTTTGGAAATCGATTTGTGTAAAGGAGCCTTGTGTGAAATTCATACTAGGTGTATGATTTGAAATACTATATGTGTATAGTATAAAGTGTTTTGAGATTGGCTCTGGAGAAAAAGGCGCTCCCTTGAAATGAGCTTCTCAGGAGTGCCACTGGGTGGTACTGCCTTGAGCCTCTAAGGGGAGGTTCTAAAGTTGATCCTGTGAGGAGTCCGGACAAAACTAGTTCCTGAGGATTATGAGTAGTGTACCATAGCGAAAGTCGTGTGTGCCGCTGAGAGCCAGCAGTCTGCGTTTGATTTTATATCGGTAGACTGTGACACTATGGTAACATAGCGAAAGTCGTGTGTGCCGCTGAGAGCCAACAGTCTACGTTTGATTTTATATCGGTAGACTGCGACCTATGTGGGGAGAAGTTTCATTTGACAGCGTAATCGAGAGGCCGCAGAGAGCCTGCAGTTACATGGACTTTTGCTGCGACGGCAACGTAACCCTGGATGTAACTGCGATCTGTCGTGGGTTCTATGGTGTAATCAGTTACATGGACTTTTGCTGCGACGGCAACGTAACCCTGGATGTAACTGTGACCATAGATGGGTGTGATGATTTCCAGAGCATTCTCACCAAAGATATTTTCAGTAAACTGTTTTCAAAAACTATTTTTGATATTTTCAAGTAAAATTACTTTCGAAGTATTTTCACTAGATGTCGAAAATGAGTCTGCTAAGTACTTATAGATTTTCAGTCCTACGCCTGGTCAACGTATGACTGAATTTCTGTGAGAACAAGGATGGACTGGTTGAGACATCGAGTTATAAAAAGTATTTTTATAAAATGCTATTTTAATAATATTATTTGAATTTAAAAGCATTTCTAAATTTTAAAATAAAAGTGTTGGAATTTTGGAAAATGAAAGGAAATCCAAACTATATTTATAAACTTTGAACCCAGGAAAATTTAATGAAGTGATTTTTGTAATAAAATCGAATCTCGATTTAAAAGTTGGAAGTAAGCTAATTAACTAAATAATAAATTGCTAGAGTATGTTAATAAAGATTAGCTCGGTTAAATAAAATGGATTGTACGTTAATAATGGAGTTTGGGAATGAATTTGAATTGTAAATAGAAATTCGACTGGGATTTGATAATGAATTAAATAAGTGGAGATGTTGTAAAAATAAAGTGGAGTTGGGTTGAAAAAGTGATGGTTTGAATTACCAATACAATTCAAAGGTGATTTGAAAAAAAAATTAATTGAGAATGGCTTGTATTAATAAAATAAATTTGGAAATAAAGTAAGTAGGTGAATTAAAAATTTAAAATGGAATGAGTAAATAGGTTAATTGAATTAAATAATAAATGGATGAAGTCAGGTTGAATATAAATAAAAAAAAAATTTAATCAGGGCTTTATTTGGAGTTGGGTCTTATGTTTTTAGGCTAATAGATTGTTTTGATTTGACCATTGCCCTACGCTCGAACTAGTAATTTAGTCTGTACACTTGAAGTTCTAATTTGAAACTATGTTTGCTCACATAAGTGTTTGGGACAGTATAATAATCTTAAGTTATAATTCCAAAAAGTGTATATACGAGTTTTGAAATGTTGCATGATCTAGATCTTGACCTGACAGTGCCTATAAAATAAAATAACAACAAAGTATACATATACATTGACTTAGTACATATTATTATTAGCAACCTACATTTCTCAAATACTTAAAAAGGAAGTGTGTTGTCCATACTTTTGTATGTGTAATAAAGCCTCGTTTGTGATTATGTGTAAACTAATAGCCTGGCATTTTTAAGTAATAGCATAGTACCATATGTGATTTTTTTCCTTTTGACTTGGACTTTATTTAAGTTGCCTATTTTCCTTTCATATAAAGGATGTACTGATCAGGTCTGTTCAGGTCTTTAATATATATGACTTGACCTAGTGCATGTTTTATTAGCAGCCTTTAAATGAATAGGTGATATGCTTTCTAATGTATAATGATAACTTAACTGCAAAACATATTACATTTTGTTAAAACTGGATTTTACCTTAGTTTAAAAACACATATACTTATATTTATAAGTTTAGATTTAAAGTATATAAGGAGAGACTTAAATTGTAAACCAAGATAAGTATCAGTTTAGTCTTCAACTAAGTGTAGCTATATATTCATGCATTAGCCGATTAAAATGTCTTATGATCCTTCTTGTTTTTAAAATTTGAACAAAATGGTATATGAATTGGTTGAAGGAAATGAAATCGTGTTGAAATCATATCAATTGCTCGTGGAAGTTATTTAGAATACATTTCTTTAGAATTGAAGTGTTATAGTTGTTTTAGTAAGAGAAATGTTGTAAACTTCATATATATAGTGCTTATACGTTTAAATTGAGATAGTACAGGTACCTGAAGGCCGTTTGATTGGATTTGGTTGCGCTATTTGCTAAAATAAATAAGTTGCTTGCTTAAATTGCTAAAAAAAAAGGTACGCCTACACAAAAGAATTCAAAATAGGAGATATGAACTGCATATATTGATATGTATTGTGATTTTCGGCCTGAGGCCGATGTATATATATATTTGTGCATCCTGCGATATCGCAGAAGCTCCTCCGTACAAAGGAGACTCTTCCAAAATTTTCTAAAATTTTTGGGAGTTAGAAATTTTTGGAAAAATTTATGTTAATGACAGATTAGAATTAAATAGATTAGTAAATGAAACTAATATGAATTAGATATCAATGGAGGATAAAATTCAATATTTAGAATTGAGGACAAATTGAAATCATATGGAAACGGGAGAAACAAGTTGATAGAAGTAGATATGAAAACTCTTGTAAGGAATGGTATAAAATGATTTGTAAAGTTACAATTGGATATTGTTGCTAAGTGGGATATGCAGGTAGTAAAGGGAAAAGAAATTGGATTTGATTCCAAAAGATAAACTTGAATTGCCCGACTAAAAGGTTAGTATTTAATTTCTGTATGAAATTGGATTGGGTTTTGAGCTAGCCACTTGGCCTTTTGTTTTCTTTTTGAAATTTGGGAGTCCGTAGAGGCCTTTTGTAGTTGTACCGAGCTAGCCGCGCAAAGGAGACGCTGGCAAAATTTCTCGAAAATTTAGAGAGTTAAAAATTTTTTTGAGAAAATTTTGATAATTCAAAATTTGATTAAAATTTAAATTTGAATAATTGAGAAAAGGGTATTGTTTGGGAACTGTGGGAGAGTTTGGGAAATCAGTAAGAATGATAAGAGGTCTTTTATAAAAGATAATAGGTAAGATGTTGAACTGTTGGTTTTGGGGGGAAGGTAAATGGGTATAGTACCATTCTTCTTAACTAGTAATTTCGGGGACGAAATTCTTTTAAGGGGGAAGGAATGTGACGACCCAGAATTTTAACAATTTAAACTAGACTAATTAATTGATTTTTAAACATCTAAAAGCTAATTTTAACTTGAATTCAAGATATCAGTATTTACTTGATAATTAAATTATTAAATTATATAGTTCGAAATTGGGTAAGATGTTGGATATGGAATTTTAAGTCTGTTAAAAATAATCTGAAGGCTTATAAAATTTATAATGATGATACTGAAGATAATAGGATGGTTGAAATTTAATTTAAAGATGATTTGTTCAGTTTTGAAAGTATATCATTTAAATCGATATTTAAAATAGCCTTCCGAGGCACATTCTCGGAATTCGACGGAACCAGTTCCATTGGATCCGTAATAGTTAGTTATTATCGAATTTCAATTTTCGTAGCAATCAGAGTTGTCGTTTGACCCGGACAGCTCAAAACGCTTCGAATTATTTGAATCGATTTAATTTAAAATTGATCGTTTACTTCCGTAACTCGTGCATACAATCAAATTAGCCTCCGAAACGCGTTTCATCGTGTTCGAAATGCGGGTAAAACCCTGTAAACGTCTATCGGAATGTTTGATTCGGGGTTCAGGATTTCACGTTATGGAACACGAGATATTTTCATATTTAATTATTTAATTAACAGGCGTATTCAGGAAGCTTCCCCAGACCTCTATCTTATTCCCGTTCCCTCTCTAACCTTCTAATAGAAAACAAAATTTATCTAAAATAAAATAAAATGAAGAACGAACGAAACTCGTTCGAAAATCAAAATCAAATCGTCTCACCTACTCGCCGTCGAATGGAAGCCGAGCACGCTTTCTTTCCAAATCACGATTTCCATTCTCATCTTCTGACCCAAATCGAAGAGACGACGTTGTGTGGTGGCGTTTGGATGCTCGTGAGGCCGGTGGTGGCTTGGAGGTGGAGTAGTTCGGGGGCACGAGGAAGGCTAAGGTGAAGTATATGTACTCGATGCCGATTCGTGGAGGAGGAACAGTGGGAGGTGGCCGCGTTTTCACCTAGGGCTAGGAGTCGCGTTTGCCTCGCATGCGAAGAGGAAGGCGCAATGAGCAACGATGGTGATGGCGGCTGTCTGGAGGCGGCGATCGACAGTGAGTAATCTCTGCTCTAAATTTTTAAACAGCACGTTAAATTGTTCCTCTTTCAAACGTCACATGTTGTTCAATTTTGTGAATCTTGAGCAAATTCAATTTATGTGTTATTCCTTTCAGAGTGTGATAGTTGAATATTTCTTGGATTCATCTGAATAACTTGGATTTCAGAGTTTTGGAAGTGGAAGGCACTTTGTTTTTTTTTCTTAAACAATATTCAAATAGACAGGGAATTCGGGTTTGCCACAGTATAACGTTAATTAAAGGTAAATGTTTAGTAATGTGTTTAATATTTAACCAAGAGGAGGTTTTCCTTCAGTATAATTAAGATGAATAAATTGATTGGATGTTCTATTGATGATGATGTGACTTTGGTTTTAGTTAGTTCTCGAGTTAAATGTGGTTTGACTCGAAGTACTTGAGTTTTAGCTTGTTTTAAACTTAAGTACTAAATAAAATAAAATTACCTGTGGAATTAATTCAAGAGATTAGTTAAGGTAAGTAACTAAGGAGCAATTAATTTATTAATGGAAAAAAGGGGGATAGTTAATTTTAGGGTGAAATAAACCGAGAATGATTAATATCGTGGTTAAATTTTAGTAACTAAATTTGATTAGATAAATTAAAATATAGTGGAGATTATAAATTTAAATAATTACGATGTAATTAAAGATCGATTAATTGATATGAATTAAATCAATAATAAGCGAATTATGAGAAGTTAAGTGATATAAGTAATCAAGGATTAATATAAGTAATATAATCAAATAATTTATGAAGAAATTAGGACTACTTATTAATTGGGGGTAAGGATAATAAGTAACGAGAAGTTAATTAAAGATAATTATTTGAATGCAATTGAAAGATAATTAATTAAGATGAATAATAATGGGATGACAAATAAATTGATTTGGAATTAAATAACGTTAAATGAAGAAATCTAAGTGATGGAGGTTTGAAATCCAATTTGAATCAATTTAATTGATTTGTATGTGAATACGCTTTGCTTATGGATGATGAAATGGTATTGGATGCTTTGAATGAATTGATATCTCTGATAGGAAATGTTGTGTTTATTTGGATATCTTGGAATAGGATGGCATTAGACTCGAAGAGACTGGGGTCGGGTATTAGGAAATACCCGAAACCACTTCAAAAAAAAAAATTGATATGTGAAATAAGTGTTGTCCATTGCAAATTGTAAATTGGATAAATTGATATATGTTACCCCGGGTTTATATAGTTGTATGGATGTATTCCATGTTAGTTGTGTTTACTCACGCTGGTTTCCAGCCTGACCCGGGTGTTACTTTGGTGTAATGCTCGGGTCAGACCGAGTGTTACAGATTTTCAGGTAGGACGTTCTGGAGTTTAGGAGACGAGCTGGATGACAAGTACGTATAGAGTATTTCCGCTGCAGTATATTATTGTATTTCTGAGACATGATTATAGTGTATATACAGTGACTGTGTATTTGTGAAACTCTGATGTATATTAAATGTAATGAACAGATATAGTATTCTTTTGGTAAACTGTATTTAATTATTATTATATTTTATCCGCTGCGAATGTGAGTTGTTGATGTTTCTGTTCTTCTTCTACCTCTTTCTTCTTTTTCATAACTATCTGGAATTTTCGGCTTTGAAAATTCCGGGTCGTTACATCACTTGTCCCATATGCATTTATTTGTGTACGTTTTTTTTTACATTGATTGGGCAAAGGCTCATATTTCAATTGCATTTATAAATCAATTTCCACTTTTGCAACTTCATTTTGCTTTCACTTTCCACTTCATACTTGCATCCTTCTTTTACTCACCTGCTCACATTTTTCTCCCTCTACATATATTGCTCCCTTCTCTTTTGAAACCCAGCAACAACAACAAAAAGGAGAGAGAAACGAACAAACTCCTCCGCCTCTGGCTTGCACCCTTATCCTCTCCGCCTCAATTGCCGTACCTCCATTTGATCATCTCCGCCCTCCATATCCTCCTCTTCCATGCTGACGTTGTTCGGCGAACCACTACCTTACCGCGGTGAGTTTTGTTGTCCTCTTCCTTGATTCTTCTCTGGTTCTATATCTTGTTCGCATATATATATATATATATATATATATATATATATATATATGTATGTATGTAGTGTTTCTATATGCGTTTTGTATAAGGTGTGTGTGTTTTTATTTTTTTTGTTTTATTGTATATATTTGTTTTACAGTACTATGTATATTTTGTATAGTTGCAGTGCTAGCATGTTTAAAGTATTGTAAAGTATAGAAGGTGTTGAGTATATTTATGTACTGACTTTAACTAACATATATTACTGTTAGTATTATATATTTGGTTTATTTTATATATAATCTATTTTAATAACATATAGATTTTTATAAAGTTTACATGGGTTTATATTAGTTTACATATACCGGAGTTAGATTTGGTATTGATATATAATATATGGACTTTATGTTATATGTTTTAATATTGATTTTAATATTGTATTTATAAAGGTTACTTTTATAAAGATTTAAATTTTAGATGGTGTTTGGATATTGGTTTGTATATGGGTTTAAACATATACATTATTTCAAACTATACTACATATAGATATGTTTTGTTTAAACCAATGATTTTTGAAAATATATATATAATTTAATATATGTTTAAATTTAGAATACAGTTCTATTTATATATAGTTATATATACAACTATATACAGCTCACTAATCCTATTTATCTTCCTCGACCCAACTCTGATTTGATTTTGTCAATTCTTCTTTATCAGCTTTGATCGTTAAAATTCTTGCCAATATGGCTTAGCTTTGAAGTTCGTGCTTGGATTCGTAACTCATTTCATTGTCAAATTTCTCTAGCCTCGAAAGGTGAGTAATCACTCACGATTTAACGTTCTTATATTTATTAAATTTGATTTCAATTGAAACGACAATTGAAATATACTGCTAAATTGAACTGTTAATTATTTAAATTGTTATATATGCTATTATCTGTAACTGTTCACCTGTGGGATATGACACCATATCCTATTGTTTATATTATATTGTTATTGATGATATATGTCTGTTGTTGTATTTTATATTATTTGATATCACTCTGCAAGTTCCCTGTTAGTATAGAATTCACTATGGGTTGAAATGATACATACCCGAACGGACTTTAGAATAGGAGAAAATCGTTATGGGTTGAAATGATAAACCCAAGCGATTTTCATTTGAATTGAAATTGGGATTACGGGTTGAAATGATATCTACCCGTATATATTTAAATTACGGATTGAAATGATAAATATCCGTATCACTTAACCATATGATAGATATATATACAGACACCGTTGGTCCATATATATAAATATTTTGAAAATAAATTCTATGGATTTGGGAAGAAATATATGGGTTAAATAAATGTAGATTCTTAAATTATTATATATGAATGGTAATGATATATATATATATATATTTAATTATAATATTTAATTTAATTAAGATGGATTTAATTCATATAATATGTTTAAGTATAAAATTTATATTTCAAAATAGATTTTGGTAATAATTTGAATTTAGTGAAATTATATTCATTAAAGAATTTTATTTAATTAAACAAATTTGAAACTTATGGAAATTTAGATTTAAGATAGGATTTTTACTTGGGTTTAATTTAAATAATTTAAAGAATATTTCTTATTTAAATAAATTTAAGGAAATATTTAGTAAAAATGAAATTTAAGGCTAGTAAATGATATTGAATTTATTAAGTGAATATCCCCAGATTAAGTAATAATAAAGTTAAATCAAGATCTATATGAAACTGTTAAATTGAACTTTGAAATGTTGAATATTAAAGCTTTGAAATATATTGGAATTTAAATGGTTTATTTTGTGATTCAGATCTGTATTTGAAATCAATATAATTTGAATTATTATTTAGAAACTGAATTAAACTAAAATGGAAAATTTAGATTGAATTAAATTTAAATTTAGAATTTGGGTCAATTTGAATCGATTTGTGAAACTTGAGGAAATTATAAATACTTTACTTTTTAAATCATTTAATATATATATATATATATATACTATTTCGGAAAAAATAGATATATTTGAAATGAAATGATATTTGGATTTTGAGGTATAAATTAAATTGAAATGACCACGGTGTTATAGTGTATATTCCCACCTTGTAGATAGTTCCGAAGATCCTTAGAGGATGGTTATCCCAAACATCCTTTAAGTTACTTGTATTTCAATTGATATTTCGCTTGAGTTGGATTTATTGATATAAGAATGTTAATCCTGACTCGAGTGTTTTGTGTTTTGCTTTATGCTCGGGTCAGACCGAGTGATACAGCATTTGAGACTCACCCTTGGAGTTTGGAGCTTCCTTTGGAGATCCAATTATCGCCACAGCTTTCAGCTCTTCTAGTTGATTTGTTCAGAGAAGTCATCGGTTGTACTGGAGACTTCACTGCATTTGAGATATTCTGTTGTATTTTATTTCTAACTCTGATGTTTATATAGTAGCTTCATGAACTACTATTTTATCTATTCCGCTGCGTATTATTGTATTACTCTGTTTCTGTGATTCTATGATTGATTTATTTATTGCATATGTTGAGTTTTGCCAAATTTAAATTAACAATCTGATATTTTGAATTATTCAAGTCAGACATGTGTGGATTTATTGTCGATTTAAATGGTCCAAAATAGCGGGTCTTTACAGTTGGTATCAGAGCTTTGGCTCTAGGCAAACTTAGCATATATAGAAAATTTATTTACAGAATCACTTTCGTTCGAGTTTGAATCTCTTTCGTTTGGCTCGATTTTCTTTGAACTTTGGAACGTTTCTTGCGGTTCCAAAATTCATTCTTGTCTCTCCCTATTTGTATTCTTTTGATTCTAGAGTATCCCATAACTCCACTTCGAATGATCTCTATAAGAATAGGATCCCACCAATCTTTGAATGATTTGTGAAGGGGTGAAACTCCTTCACAATTGGCATTGATTCACTGGAGATTTCTATATCTTTGGTTTAGATGCCACTATCTCTTGCGATCGAATGTTGGTTTTTCTTGGAATTTCTGCATCGATCTTGTTCCTGAAGTCACGGTTGACCCTAGGGTCATCCGCGATTTATATAAGTATATTCATCTTCTATTTTGAAATTTAATTATCTCATCTTCGTTCGAGCTTATCTTTGAATCAAAATTCTATTTGACAAGAGTCCCTCTAATTTGAATCTCTATCTTTGTTTTGAAATCCATTCGTGAATCGCCCTTTGAAAATCGGGTTTGTTTATATTTTAGAAATTGTTTTCTAAACCGAAATTATTATTTTGATAAGTATGATTATATTCTATATATAAAAGTGAAATGTTTTTGATAAAGATAATAAACCCTTTAAAATAAGAATTTGAGGTTTCGAAAGGATTTGTAATTTTGAAAAAAAACTATATAAGAAATTTGATTTATCTAAAAATGATTTATGACTGAAGGATTTTAAATTTGAAATTCGAGAATTGAACTCCGGTATTTTGAAATTGGTTTTAAGATTTTGAAATATATAATAATAGTATGATAAAATATTTTCCGAATAAGAAATGTTTCAATGATTTTAATGAGTTTCGAAGAAATTTCAAAAGAAGTTTGAGAAAAATAGAAGTCCAGAACTCACTTATGTCGCTGGAAAATAATTTCGGTGATGAGTGCACGCATCATCGACGTTGATTTTCGAGTTTCATAGTGGGGGAGAGGCCACTTTAGTAGCATTGCTACGCGAGTGATTTTGTGAAACCAGTTTTGATTTTCAAATTCCGAAGTAATATTTGATATTCGAAAGATATATGTATATATATTTGAAATGATTTGAAGTAAGCCGGTGTTCAGTCCTTTAGTTTTGGATTTGAAACCTATCTTTTGAAATTGATTTACTGATTGGTTGATTTCCAACTCTTTAATTTGAAAATGATTTCTTCAACTATTTCGAAGGTTCGAGCACTTCCAAATCAAGGTTAACTTTTCAAAGCTAAAATTTTTTGAAAGTATGAATTATTTGATAAAGTATATAAATTTGTTTTGAATGTTTAAGTATGAAGTAATATGATTTAAATAAGTTGAAACTATTTTGTTAAGTATATGAATAAGGCAAATTTTAAAATTTTCTAATATGAAATTTAGATTTGAAATGTTTTGAAAAGAATTTCGTCTTCAATATATTTTGAATAAAATTTAGTTTAAATGTTTTAACTTAGTAACATCTTTATGAAACTATATATTTAACAAGTTGGAATGAATATATAAGTTGTACGTATGTTGTTTTATTCGCATAATTAATTTGATCCAAGTTTGAGTACACAAGTTCGAGGTGGATTACACCATTTCGTGTTAGAATTTTTCATTCGATTCTTGATGGCGAATATTTGATATGGATTTTGGGCTCGATTCTAGAATTCTGTATCATAGTATATGGCTATGCAAGGAGACTGATGGCTTCTAGTCGAGAAATCATATCGAAGTCCGCATTAGGGAAGTCGAATGGACAATACTAGTTCGAAAGCAAACTTGTGTGATCGAGCGAGCGATCAAATGTGATTCTGCGAAATGATGACGTATGTACATCTTATATTCTAATATCATTGATATATTTTGATGCTGAAATTGAAAGTTGTCGAGTTAGAATATCTTTTCTTACTAAAAGAAAATTTCCAATTTAAATTACAAAGATATATAACCCATAAAAGCAAAGATATTCAATCCCATATGGCTCTTCATACAGCGAAATTTATTTTGAAAAATTTGATCCTTATACAAGATGGACCTTACGTAAGTATAAGATGATTTTGAAAACATTTGATTTTGGAAATGAATTGGTTGACTTAAATTATATTGATTTGGAAATTTGGATTTATTTTCTAAATCTATTATTTTGGAAACTTTGAAACTAAAGATATTTAATTTGAGAAGAAATAATTTGGTGAAATTGTATATGATTTTGAAATTGAACTGATATTGAAACAAATTTAAATTTGAGAACCTTATGTTACTAAACACTTGATTTGGGAGTTGTCGAACTTATATAAAATTGATTTGTATGAGTATGAAATTGATTCGAAAACTATAGATTTGAAAAGGTACTCAATTTGAAAGTGAAATCTTATATAATTGAAGTCTATATAAGTATGATTTGATATACTATTGATTTTGGAAAGTATTTGATTTGAAAATTAAATCTTATATATAATGGATTTTTTATAAGTAAGATATTTGAAAGTGATTTGAAAAGGTACTATATGATACATATTTTCGAAGTAAAGATATGGAAAGTGCCTTCTGCTTGATATCCGATTTGTGGCCACATCTTTGATTCATTCTATCGATATTATTCTCTTTGATTTTTGGTTTTCCGGATATGATACTCGAGTGTCCTTCGAATTCCATGGCGTTACTCATGGTCTTACGAGCGCGACTGCATAGCGCAACTGCCTGGCTGAGTCTTGCCTAGGGGTACGGATTGTTTCCTGGGGGATCCAGGCGTAACCATTGTGTATCCTGCAATCTGTGTAGGTCGCGAATAGTAGCGCAAATGCTTGGCTGAGTCTGGCCTGGGGTACGGATTGATTCCTAGGGGATCCAGGCGTAACCATTGTGTACCCTGCATTCTACTAGTCATCATGGCGTAACTCGCAGGGCTGAGAAAGCTTACGAATATGGATTGTTTCCTGGGGGAACCAGGCATAACCATTGTGTATCTGCGAACCATGGTTAGACAAAGGTTTTGTTTGTTTTTGTTTGGATTGTACTTTCCATATCTGTTTTTAAAAAAAGTTTTTCCAGTATTTTCACTAGGTGTTAAAACAAGTGTACTAAGTACCTGGAGAATTCTAGTTTTGCGCCTGATCAACGCACTACCAGAGTCTACAGGAACAAGGATAAACTTGTTGAAACATCGAGTTATAAAAGTATTTTATTATAAAAGTATTTTCAACAAAGGAATTCTGTATTAATATTTGAAATTGAAATTCTTATGGTTCTAAATTAATTATTCGTGCCTGATACTATTCTTTTGAATCTACCTTATCTGCCCTGCTTTATTTATTCACCTATATTCTCTTTTCTGAATCTATCTTCTTTCCTTCTTTTGAATATATCCTTTAAAATATTGTTTATTTATATACTACATGGTATAATAGAAAATTTTTAGTATTTCAGAAGTTATTAATTAATTATAACATATTTAAAGTGAATGATTATTAATTTATTAATAATGTTTGGAAAGTATCTGGTGATAATTAATAAATTTATGAATCATAGATTTAATGTTTTTCTTTGTAAATATAACTAAGGATGTAAATAATTGTTTTTAAATAGTTTACATATTTATAAGGTTGTTATTTAAACATATAAATGGTATTTATAAAGGAAGCAAAAAATTTTACAAATAGGTTTTGGAAAGTATTAAAGTATTAAAGATAATTGAATTGCAAATGAAGTTTGCAAATGAAGTTTGCAAATGAATATTTCAAGTAAAATTTATATAGTTTAAATTAATTGTTTATCCTAGTCTTTTAATCTTTTTTGTCTGGTTGTTTCTATTCTCCTACCTCCTTCCTTTTCGGGGACGAAAAGTTTTGAGTGGGGGAGAGTGTAACGACCCATAAATTTTGATTGGTTTTAATAATGTATTTAACTAAATTTTGTGAAATTATTACTAATAAAATTTTGAAAAAAAAATTATTTGGATTACGTATAATTAAATATAGCAAATGGTAAATTTTCAATTAATTATATGAAAGTTTATTTATTATATAATTCTATTAAATTCAAATCAATTAAGAATTGTTGAGAATAAATTTGCATGAAATCAAGGGAATCGACTATTACCATAAATTTTATTTCTTTTCTGTCCATTCAAGTTTTACATCAGTTACAATCCAATCAATACCATACCTTTATTACTCCCTGTATTCGTGCTGTAGCTCTTTAATTTTTCTATCCGTTGCTATTTCATTTTGGGTTTGTTCCTTCCCTATTTATTCCATTTCAAACATTTTCTCTTCTCTCTGGTAGAAACATAATATTTTACATCATTTATATACACACATATATATATATATATATATCTGTAGCTTGCATTCATTCGTTTATTCACTTTTACATTTCTCATACTTTCTACTTTATTGTCCTTAATTCCCGTGCTTGACGTTATCATTTCAGTTTCTTTCCATTGAATGTAGCACGTTTCATTGTTAACGTTTTATTCCATTTATATATGTGGCTTTCCTTTTGCAACATGTTCCATTTCTATTTTCTTCGTTTTCAAAATTTGAAACGTACAGGCTGGACCACAGTATTAATTGCTTTCCAATTCACGTTCAAACGTTGCTATTCCTAGCTACTAATAAATTTAGAAATCAGTGTCTGTTACTTAATTATGGCATACGTTCAAAGCATTGGCTTTTATTATTCAGCTCAATTAAGGGTGACCGTTGCCATCACATAACCGGTAAAAGATTTGTATACGTTTTATTTGTTTATGTGGCAACGATTCACATTTACACTATTATTGCCTTTTTAACTTCACTGGTTTTTCATTTATTTGTGTACGTTTTCATTTCAATTATTGTACACATCATGGTTCCTTTTATAAATTCATCGCCCATAAATAGTTTATTTCTTTCCTCCTTCATCTTCATTTGTCCCATATTCATTTATTTGTGTATATTTTCATTTCAATTATTGTACACATCATGGTTCCTTTTATAAATTCATCGCCCATAAATAGTTTATTTCTTTTCCCTTTCATCTTCATTTGTCCCATATTCATTTATTTGTGTATATTTTCATTTCAATTATTGTACACATCATGGTACCTTTTATAAATTCATCGCCCATAAATAGTTTATTTCTTTCCCTCTTCATCTTTATTTGTCTCATATTCATTTATTTGTGTACGTTTTCGTTTCAATTATTGTACACATCATGGTCCCTTTTATAAATTCAACGTCCATAAATAGTTTATTTCTTTCCCCCTTCATCTTCACTTGTCCCATATGCATTTATTTGTGTACGTTTTTTACACATTGATTGGGCAAAGGCTCATATTTCAATTGCGTTTATAAATCAATTTCCACTTTTGCAATTTCATTTTGCTTTCACTTTCCACCTCATACTTGCATCTTTCTTTTACTCACCTGCTCACATTTTTCTCCATCTACATATATTGCTCCCTTCTCTTTTGTGTAACATCCCGAGATTTTCGAAAATTCAACATCGATACTCACTTTATCGACTGCCGAGCAATCGAATGCCGGAAACCCGAAAAGTTAGGGTTTTAAAAAGAAGAGGTAGAAGAAAAGATAGAAGAAAAAGAAAGAAGAAAAGAGAACAACATCAGAACAGAAACAATATCAGAATCTCACATATCGCAGTGGAACAATACATAATAGATAAACACTAGTCTTTTAAAACAAAGAACTATATCAGTTTATACATACATCAATCAGAGTCAATATACAACTCGATACAACAATGGACAGTTATATAAACTTGTCCACATACAGAATACACAGCGGAATAAATAAATAAGTACGTATGTACGTTTCGCCATCCAGCTTGCTTCCAAAACTCCAGAATATCCAGAATATCCTGATAACATAACTCTAGGCTGCCCGTGTGGAAAATTATGGGCACCCAGAGTTTATAAGGGAAACAATAAACTCCGAGTCAGTCATGGTGACTGGTGTGAGATCGTAAAACAGTTATTCTTTAAAAGACAACACAGGAATATTTTGAAATAGATTCGCAATGCTTTTGGAAAATGAAACTACCATAAGACCTCCCACCACACACACAATGCAAACGCAGAATTGGAGGAGATTTCTTCTTATGATAGTCAAAGATGCTTACTACGCAAAAATCTAAACCTTTTTGATATTATTATTAGTGCATAGTGTAGAAAACATTTCGAAAGTAGAATATAAATCTTAGCCAGCATAGACATTTCGAACTATGCCTACTATAGCTACCATCCAAACAGTGGGGCGCCACCATAAGTGAATGATAGGTTCTACAACTAAAACCGTACAAGTCACGTATTGTTTCTTTGGATTTCCAACAAATGGTCAGGCTAAGGAACTTCCTATGCCACGAAAGAACGCCTCTAGAATGACGTCCCGAGAACCTAACCGGATCTCTGCCAACACAAGGCCGGGTTACCTCTGCAAAAATAGGTAACTACTGACACGCGTATGCCATCCCCCGATCGTAACCGATCTTCCCGAGGATCCCCGATTTCCAACAAACCACATAATAATAATAATGCAGTAACCACATAGGTTAAGTATCTGGGCTCCATACCATGATACCACCTCTATCCAGAAGGAATGACATACACTAAGGGGCGCTACTCCCTAGAACCTTGCTGCATCCTTCCTGTTTTGACCATTTCCGGGGTGTGAGGCTCGACGAAGTCTCGTCCACAAAGCTACGCTTTCTACAAAGCCATGCTTCGGGTCAAACAAATGATCAACCTATGATCACAAAGATATAAGATCAAACAAATGATCATATCACAAATGATCAAACACTGATCATTTCACAGCAACACTCAGTATGCCACGTTACCAAATTGGGAATATATCGTTGATAAATTTCAACTACATAACCTCTGAGCTCGTACGTCTCAGAGAAGGGTGTTAAGCTAAGAGAATAAATTCTCCGCCACCAACAGATATGTATTTGAAAGAAATCAGCTTTATATCTCAATCTGTAACGTCAGACATACAATCCATACAAGTCTGTTCCGGGATCGAACAGAACGAAGGCACTTCTCACGAAGCCCTTGCACATCCGGATAATTTTCTAATCACGTCCAGACTTCCCGTCACTAAGGGTGATAAAACCTCTAAGCCGGAGATCAGCCGATGTAGAGTAACTCGACGGTAATCCTTCCGTTTTCAAAAATATCCGGTCTTCAACACCGGTCATCAAATGCGATCCATAACGACGTATCACATATTCGGAATGGATTATACGACCCCATGGTCCTTTCCCGGCTAACCCGAATAGTGAGCGATTATTCAAAAATAAGTGTGGCATTCAAATTCATCCAACTCAAAACAAATACCATATTCAAGGTAATTATTGATAGTCGGTTATTTAACTATCAATAAAGATGCGCAACATCATCAGATTCCAAATAATTTTCCAAATTATTTATTTTCAAAAATATCTTTACTAGATATAGAATTTCCACACTTAACCGTTTGAAAACAAATTTCAAATATTCACTTTTCAATTTATCTTTAAAAGATAAAGTTTTAAACCCTTCGTTTCATATTGGAAAAGCAATTCCATACTTATTTAAAATAAGTAATTCACAAAACTATTTATTTTCAACATTTGAAAATATTCAATATACTTAAATCAAAATTAAGTATATGTTTCATTCTTCAAGGAAATTCTTTATTTTAACATCGTCTATTTGAGTCAAAACGAATGTTACGTAAAACATCGTTACGACGACTCAAAATCAATAGTATAGGGATTCGGAATTAAGATAGATATATAAATCCCAATACTATATAAAACATTTCCTTTTGGAAATCATTTACTATAACAACCGTGTTATAGTCCACCATTTCCTTATTTCTCGAAAACGTCTATTTCAACAATGAATGTTGAAATCTATGGTTTCGATATTTAACACATTTTAAAACATCTTTTAAAATAATTACTTCATTTCAAATATCACTTTTCCCAAAACAACATCCATTTTACTTAACAATATATTCACTGTCCAAAATCGTGAATATACTTCACTATCCAAATTTCAATATTTTCTACACATTTTTTTTCAAGGAAAAATTCGCTATCCAAAATCGCGAATATATTTTCTTTAATAACCTTCTATATTTGATTTATCAAATTTAATTGATTTCGAATTTATAAAACAACGTTTATAAATTCTATTTCTATTTTCTAACAACTTCGATTTACAGATTTCTTTTATTAACTTCTATAATTTACTTATCCAAATAAGTGATTTCGGATTTATAAACAACATTTATAAATCACATTTATACTTTATAACAATTTTAACTTATAAAATCATTTTATTAGCAAATTCTATTCATAATCCTTCTAAGTGCAAAAATCTAATTTATAAGTTTATTACTTATAAATCTTTTATTCTACAACATCTATTCAATTTATACTTCACGATTTATAAATTTCATTCACTTACGAATTTTTATTTCATCTTGTTCTAACACTTACAAAGCTCGCTTAAAATTCCAATGTTTTAGATTTATAAATATCAAATTTTTAAATCCTTTAAATAAACCGTTTATAATACTGTGAAAATCTCAATTTAAACCATTTTATAAATAAATCAACTATTTATTTCAAAAATGACACTTTGGTTATATTTCACAAAAATCAAAATTTTTATAACTTTAAAATTGGATCCTGTGACGACCGCCCATGACCCCTGCACCGAATCTAGAGAAAATGCGCTGTAAAGTGTGCCAGGCGACCATGGACGATTGCCAAGGTAAATTAAAAACAACATAATCTATCGCATTACTCACAGCGCATGGACAAAATACAATAGAACATATGTATAGTGAAGCTTTACAGAACAAAATGCCATCATATAGAACTCCATAATAGTTGAATACAAACATCCAAATAGTCAATACATTAAGCCTGTTAACGGTAAAAAGTGAACGCTAACACCCGGTGTGTGTAATAAACTTGTGAAAGCACCACCCGTTGGTACGGGAACAAAAATATGAGCTGAAAATAGCAGAAATGCAGTAAATGAACAACAGATTTATAGTGGTTCGGCCCGTAATTGAGCCTACGTCCACTTTATATTCTTTTATTGCTGATTCGGTTACAATACGATACAAATCACTTGTCAAATACAATATAGCTTGATCACACAACAATCTAGACTACTAGCTCAATCTTCGGTGATGAATCTTGCTAAATCCGTATCGGATGAATAGAGTTCTTCACGAAGCTTGTTGTAGTGCCTTGAGAGTTAGAAGATCTTTACTTCTTCAGTCAATCTTCAGTGTAGCAGAGCATGGATGCTTGAAGAAATGAATTGCCCAAAAAAGTCCTCTCAATGTTGGAAGTGATGGGGTATTTATAGGAGCAGATTTCTGAGCTTTCAATTTGGCCAAGTCATGAGTCGTGACCGACTCATGGTGAGTCGTGACTCGTATTCGACTTATGATGTCTCGTGGGCGCCTTATGGTCAATCTTGCGGCTCAGTTGGAAGAGAAGTGCTAAGTCGTAGACGACTCATCAGATCAAAGTAGCATAGGCCAGGGCCTTGGATTCCAGTTTGATAGCCCTTAAGTCATAAACTTGATGAGTCGTGAGACCTCCTGAGTCGTCAGTTCTCATGAGTCGCAGATCCTCATGAGTCGTAAGAGTGATGAGTCGTAGGACCTCATGAGTCGCCAGTTCTCATGAGTCGTAAATCTCCATAACTCGTTGAACCTCGTAAGACCATGAGTCGTAGAAAGCTTGTCTGATGAGTCGTAAAGACCATGAGTCGTTTACTCCATGACTCGTAAGACCATGAGTCGTATACTTCATAACTCGTTGAACCTGATGAGTCGTACGCACCATGAGTCGTATGCTTCATGACTCGTAAGACCATGAGTCGTATACTTCATAACTCGTTGAACCTGATGAGTCGTACGCACCATGAGTCGTATGCTTCATGACTCGTAAGACCATGAGTCGTATACTTCATAACTCGTTGAACCTGATGAGTCGCCAGTTCTGATGGGTCGTAAATCTGATGAGTCGTAAGACCATGAGTCGTATAAGAGTTAACTTTATGAGTCGTAGCATGCTAAGTCGTAAGTCGTTAAACTTTTTAACTCGTAGGTCGTTGAGTCGGACCATTCCTTAGGTTGGAGCCTGTTGAGTCGTAGGTCATCTAAGTCTTAACTCGTTAAGTAGTGCAATCCCTTAACTCGTTAACTCTTGAGTCGCGTACTCCTTAAGTCATGGAGAATTAAGGGTTAACATTTGCCCCTCGAAATACACGCCTAAGTCGTAGGTCGTGTGTTTCGACTTATCTTAACTCGTGTGGGCCGATTCCAATTCCTTCAACCTGGGGTATAAAATGCTTAGGTCGTTCCTCTTTTCTCCGTCTTCCTATTACTCGTTCTTTAAGCCGTATCTGCCATTAACGCAATTTCAAGCTTCCAAAGGCGATTTCGACCTGATTTACTTCCAGCCATTCCCAATTACACCGCGTAAGCATCTTTTCCTTTTTCCCAATTGCCGATCATTGCCGTCGACCTTCATCCATGATTTCTTCCCTTTGGGCCTTGCGAATACTGTTATATAGGATATCCATGAACTTAAGGTAGCTCGGTATGACTTGCAACGATTTGTGATTTACGGTGATTTAGAAATAGGGTTGATGGAGAGGCTAACTGGTTAATGGATTATCGGGTTGAATAGTTAATGGGTTAGGAGGTAAATGGGTTAGGAATTGGATGGATAGATGGTTAACGAGTTAAGGATTAAGCGAGTCAGGAGTTAGATGGATTGGTAATTTCGCGTGATCCAGCAGTTTTGATGTTACGACTTACGACTTTGAAGTCTCTTTTTATTCCTCACGACTTACGACTTACAGAACAGCTGACCCTAGGTCGCAGGAACCATTTGAGTCGTTCGCGACTTGGCACTTGTTCAGATTTTGCTTGAATGTGTGGTACGAGTGGAGAGTTACGACTCAACTTGACTCATGGCATATCTTTTAGGCCGTGAACGAGTTAGGACTTAGGAAAATCTGCCCCATGCTAAGTCGTGACCGAGTTAGAACTTGAGCAAATTTCCCACTGCCTTGAATGCTAAGACTTGAGTTGTTTGAACTTTGGACTCTTGAATTTTGTTGCACTCTTTTATAGATTGTTAATAACTCTGACTGCCTGTTATAACATGTACAAAAACTGGGACGAATATACTGCCACCGACTGCCCATATCGGATGACAGATTAGTTGATAAAGATTAAAATTAAATGAACTGTATGAGTGAAATGCTACACAATAACCAACTCAAATGAAGTATTAAAGCAGAATCGTAATGGTTAACTGAAACCGATTTGTCTGCATTGACACTGCACTTAAGCATTAACAAGTTTTGAAATCTCGTAATCGACTGATTGTCAGTTAGTTTAATTCCAGTTATACTTGCTTTTTTCTTATTTTTATTAGTTTTGCACAGCACTTTACACTTTTTAGGAAACGTGCACCTTCACTTTTGAACACTCGGCTGATTGTGTAGAATGGCATCCCATCAAGAAGATTTGGAACCAAGTGGAGAAGCTTTTCCAATTGCTATTCCGTTGAATGATCCCCCAGAAAAGACTCCTACCACTCTGAGTCAAAAAGTCTTCCGTCTACTATGCTCCCAGTTTGGCATTGCCGAATCTAACGCTTTGCTTCCTGGAGTGAATGACACTGCCGACAGGCCGCCCCACGGCTTTATTGCAGTGAACCGCCAAATGTGCTTGAGTGGAGCGATTCCCCCGTTTAATGACTGTCTCCGAGAACTTCTCCTTCGATTATCTATCTCCCCTTTTCAACTTCATCCTAATGGCTACGCCATCCTACTGGGATTGTGTGTACTTTTTAGGAGAATGCTGGACCGTTTCCCCAGTTTTGGAGAAATTTGCTTTCTATGCTCGTTCACAAGGACCAAGGACCATCCTTCTATCACAGTTGTAAGGAGTGCCAGGAATCGCAAACTGATTATTGGTCTTCCCGAAAGCGTTCCTGGGTTTCTGAGCCAGTTTTTCTTTGTTCGTTGTCCCCCGGGATTTTACGCCATTTGGAGAGTGGGAAGTACGATTATTTATCTTTTCTCTGTGTTTTCTAAAATTCTTTGAAGTCCAAATTGTCAAGTGTTAACCTCTTTTTCTACTGTTTCAGCGCTTCCTCCTCCCTCTAGGGAAACTCGTCACAAAACTACCTTCGAGAGGCTTATGGCTGTGCCGGTTTAGGAGAGGAGTGTTCAATTTTTATTGAGAGATGAGTTACTCCATGAATTTGGACTCTTACATCCTTCCCGTTCCACTCAGCCACATGAAGTCCCTGATTCTTCGGCTGAGGAGTCAGATGCCCCCGCTTTTGCTAAAGAACCTTCACCGAAAGAATTTACCGTTGAGACTTCATTGGTGAAGTGTTCTACTCTTACCGACACTGCGGGGCCGTCCACTAAGTTAGCACTTGCCCCGGTTATTGAAGAGGAGGAAAATCTTCACACTTTTGAAAAGACGGCTGAGGTGGAAGTTGAAAAAGATAATTCTTCCATGCACCATGGCGATGATACTTTCGACAGTTTGAGCGACATCATGATAACCTCTCAGGAGCTCTTTAAAGACGATGTTTCTAAAGTGATTCCTCCTGTTATCGAAGCAACTTCTTCTTTGCAACAAACCACCACGCCTTCCACACAACTTATTGCCATTTCTACACCCAAAAGTGGTTTGTAGTCTGACGCGTGTAGTTTGCACATCACACACACTTAGTATTTTGGCACTTATATGCACTTAGCTTCTTCAACTTGAGGATTTCTAAAACTGGTCTTTTTCTTCAATTTCAGGTTCTCTGATGGGGCGAAGCGGCTCTTACTACAATAAATTCCAGCGTTACGGAAGCCGTGAGGCTTATGACTTTAGGAGTTATATTAGTGCCGTGAAAGAAACTGACGAGGAGAGAGCTGCTCGAAAGGCTCATGAGAGGCGAGCTCATGAAGAGCGTCGCCGGAGAGAAGATGAGGAATACTACGGGAGAAGGGACGAGCAACGTGACTCTTCTCGCAGAAGCGACGATCCTTATAAAAGGAAATCTTACGACGATAAGGGAAAGAGTCACACTTCTGATGATTCCAGTAAACGTGCCAGACTTGGTGAGAAAGACACATCTAACACCTTGGAAAAGACAACCGCTTCTGTTCCTCCTAATACATCTTCCGGTTCTCCTGCCCTTAAGGAATCTGACATCCAGACCATCATTAATAGGCCACAGTACCAAGCTGGAGATGGTCCTCCCACACTCCAGAGCCGATTTCCGAATTGGTGTCTGAAAGGAGTGCGTTTTGATTTGGACTTGGTCCCCATTGATAAGCAGGCGATGCTGAAAAATGTCGATGCTGTAAAGCTTGACATCGAAAGAATGTCTGGGTGGCAGAAGCTGGTTGATGAACTTCAAAGGGTCAACCATCTGAACCTTGAAGCGATGATGACTATGGAAAATGATAAAACAGAATGGGACAAATGGCGTAAGCAGCATGACGCGGAGATGAAAAGCATTAGCGATGGTTATGGGAAGCTCGAAGCTGAAGTTGAAAAACTTAAAAATGAGCTTGCTACTTCCTCCACTTCTTATTCTCAGAAAGAAGAAATGCTTCAAAAACAAGTTCGAGACGCCCATGCTGCTCAGCGGAATACTGAAGTCAAACTTGAAGCAGAACAGCATGTTGTTAGAAAATATCGTGATGACGCTGCTCGTCTTCAGGAGAAACTCAGCTCTCAAGACTTAGAAATTGCTAGGCTACAATCCCAGTTACTGAAGGCTGAAAGAGAACGTGATGAAGTTCTCTCTGGTAAAGCTGCAGCCGAAGAATCCCATAAGGCGACCCTAACCACCGTTGACGCGACCCTGTTCGACTTCTATATGCATTGTGTCCTGGGGCGTGGGAGCCTTTCATTTTTGGGACCAGAGTATGAAGTCACCCTAGCGGAGGTGTGGGAGGCAATCATTGACTTATTTGGTGGTGCCGGATACTCCGAAACAGATCTTCAAGCTACCTACCTAAGTGAGAGCGATCGCGATGCTCTTGCCAAAGGAAAAGAGCAGCTCGTCCGAGTGCGGGCCGAAGTGACGGGAGAGAAGCTTCCTGAGAAAGAAACACCCCCTATTGCTCCTGCTTATACTTCAACTTTAGCTCATGCGGATATTGCTGGCTCTAATTCTCATTCCACGCCTCCCGCTAAGGTTGACACAGAAACTGTAACCACCCCTACAGAGGAAGAGGCAATGAAAGACTTCCAAGCTCGGGAATTTGAGATTGATCTCGCTAAACCGGCTTCTCCAGGTAACTTTGACGATTCACGGTCTTCTTTTTTCTCGAAGAATACTGATTTTAATTTCTTTTATCATGCAGCAGTCGTGCCGGAAACTGCACCAAATCTTCCTTCTTCTGCTGTCGTTCCTCCTCCTTCTCAAGTTATACCTCTTCCAGCTTCTCAACCAGGTTCACAGGAAGAACCAATAGCAGCCCTTCAGGGTTTAGACGAACCACTTGCTTCCGAAGAACAGAAGGCAGAAGGTCTGGAGGATAGCGAGAAGACCCCGGAGCAATCTTTTGATTATGACACAAAGCTTTCTACATTCCTTGCTCCGGGGAGTGAGTCTTCTTCCAAGAAGAAGGGGAAACGTGTGGTTTCGAAGAAAGGAAAGAAGAGTTCTCCTGCTGCTGGAGATGAGGCAGAGATTGATCCGGCTGAGTCTCTTTCTCCTTCTTCTCCGATGCGGCCTACGAAGCTAATTACCAGGCCGGGTAAAAGTTCCAAGGGTGGGAAGAAGGGGAAATGAGTTTGATTTTGCATTTTCTGCTTTTTGTATTGACCGGGGATTGTGCGGATACCGGTCTCCGCTTCTTTTTGTAACCTGTACAATGTAAAAATTTCTCATAGTGTTGAAATAAAATAGATATTTTTCTTGTACAAATCCTTGTGTATGTAGGAATACATCTGTTTTTCATTTGAAGTGTAGAGTAAACGATTCTTTTCACTTGTACAAAATTTTTTGTCTGTGTTTCAAGAACGCATTTACTCCACATCTTTATTACATGATATTGCAATGAACTTGTGGTATGTTGCTTGTATATTACTTTTATTAATGTAACTGAATTGTATAATGTTGCCCCCATGCCACAAGTATATTGTAATATTTCTCGATTTCACAAGACCGATACTCTTATTTTAGAGAATAACTTTCCACTTTTTCAGGGAAGAATTGTTCTGCTTTTAATAGAGTATTTCTTGTCTTTGGAGGAATCTTTATTTTCTTTTTCTTCCTGAAGAACACTTCGACTTTTGGGAATGATCACTTTTATTTGTTTGAAAGTGAATTTTCCTGCACAGTGAAATGAACTTCTGAAGAAGGTTTTGATTTTTGTGCCCCAGTAAAGGGTTTATTTTTGGTACTTCAAGCAAGGTGAAGTACGCCTCTGAGGAGGTCTTTTTGGTCTCTGAAGAGAAGCAATTTTGGCATTTTAACTCTGGTGAAGTGTGCCTCCGAAAAGGGCTTTTGCCTCCGAAGAGGGCTTGTGCCTCCGGAGAGGGCTTGTGCCTCCGAAGAGGGCTTGTGCCTCCGAAGAGGGCTTGTGCCTCCGAAGAGGGCTTGTGATTGCCTGGAAGTTACTTTCTCATGGTCGGAAGGGTCCACGAGACAAGCGCAAGTTGCTTGATTGGACGTTTGTTTGTACAAACGATCGCAATCAATTAACGAGGTGCCCCTTCGGTGGTCCTACCAATCTTTTTGATTGAGTAAAGCACTCCCATTTATTGGCGTGCCTCGTTAGAGGGCTTTGTAATATTTCATCTCTGGTGAAGTGGGTCTCCGAAGAGAAGCATTTTGCACTTCTACACGGGTGAAATGTGCCTCCGAAAAGGGCTTTTGCCTCCGAAGAGGGCTTGTGCCTCCGAAGAGGGCTTGTGATTGCCTGGAAGTTACTTTCTCATGGTCGGAAGGGTCCACGAGACAAGCGCAAGTTGCTTGATTGGATGTTTGTTTGTACAAACGATCGCAACCAATTAACGAGGTGCCCCTTGGGTGGTCCTACCAATCTTTTTGATTGGGTAAAGCACTCCCATTTATTGGCGTGCCTCGTTGGAGGGCTTTGGTTGGTTGATGTTCCAGGTAGGTTGCGTCTCAGGGGCGAGTGGATCCACGGGGCGGACATACGCTATCTGGTCGGATGCATCACGACCAGTTAGCGAGGGTCTTGTTCCTTCCGGTTGGGAAGGCGTCCCTTTAGTGGATCTCTCGGCCTTCCTGTTGAGAGGCATACCTCCCTTTGTCTGCTTCTTTGTTTGACCGCTCATGTTGTATCATCATCCGCCAATCTGCGATCCTTTATCATCGTTTCCAAGCGCGTGTTCCTTTCTTTTGCAAGTAAATTGCTTTATCTGAAGAAGTAAACTTCACTGTTGAATGACTTCACGAGACAAACGCGAGTTATCTAGTTGGATGCCCGTTCATAACGACAATCTCAATTAGTGAACAAAGGTTTGTCCCAGTGAAGTTGCCAACTCTTTATGTGAAGTTTTCCTTGCGTAGGATTTGAGTTTGGAATTCTTGTTGTTTAGTTTTTGTGCAATAGCTGATTTATAAAGGTCGCTTAGCTTTGTGATGAGCAAGCCTTGTTATAATGTCCTGCAATTTTGAATCGATATTTTAGTGATACATTTAAAGTATTTATATATCGAAATAAAACAGGCTTTTTATAATAGAAAACACAATGCATAGTTTTTCATTATTGAGTCACGCTGATTTCTCAGCGGTTTACAATGCAGAAGTTACACATCCATCATTATCTTTACAAATTCAAGCAATGCTGTTGAGTAAAAATGAATGCTAGTTATTGTTGTTTCAGGATCTCCAAGCTGGATTTCCATTTGTGCTTGATTCATAGCTTTTGGATTTTTATGCCAGAGAAAGTGAGAGATGCCCCAGCCGCAGTTCTGTGGGTAATTAGTAGTCATCCCAACTTCTGCTTGCTGGGTATGGTCCCCCTGTGATAGCATTAATGACAAGCTTTTCTGAATCTTGCACTGCAGTGTTGCTGAGAGAATCGGATTGATGGGTAGGACGTTGTTGATCCCGAGCGGATGGGGTTGGATCGACTCTGGTTCTTTTAACGTATTGTTGGAGTTTACCCTGCTCTAGCAATTCTTCAATCACCTCCTTTAATTGGCGACATTGGTCAGTGTCATGGCCAGGTTGATTGTGAAATTGGCAGAATTTTCCATTACGCTTTGCCCCTTTCGTCATCTCAGGTGGCTTAGGATACCTGACAACGTCCTTTGTTGCAAAAAAGATATTTCTTGGTGTATCAGTTAAAGGAGTAAAGTCCGAAGGATTAAAGCGGCGAGGTTTCTTTTCATTTCTTTGGCTTTTTCCTCCTTCATTTTCCCTTTTCTGACTTTCAGATTCTCTTTTCTTAGGTGGGACATTGTCATTATCAGTCTGGGCAATATCCACTTTCGATGTTGCAGAAAGGCTTTCAAGGCGAATGAACTCATCGGCCTTTTTATAAAATTTATCAAGTGAATTCGGTTCCTTCATCTTTAGCCATATCCCGAATTTACTCGATTTATCAATGGCTCGCATCAGATAAGTCAGGATCATGCGTGGTTCTGCATTTTCTACTTCGGCTAAAGCTATATTGAAACGGCTCAAGAAAGATTTGATTGATTCTCCGGGCGCTTGTTCAAGGTTAGACAGTGACATTATATCCTTAGCTTTTGAAGCATACAATCTAAACTGTTCTTTAAACTTTTGCGTTAAGTCGGAGAATTTATCTACAGACCGAACTGGAAGCTTTGTGAACCAAAGTAAAGCCACACCTTCTAGGTATACCGGAAAGTATCGGCACTTGATCTCGTCTGATGCTCTTGCACCAGTCATATGCCAATCGTACTTGTAGAGGAAATGATTAGGGTCACTGGTTCCCCTATAGGCTTGGATAGTAGGAGGTGCAAATTTCCTTGGAAACTCCGCTCTTAGGATCCTTTCAGTAAACGGAGTTCTGCTTGGCGCGAAACCCCAGTCAGCCTCATCCTCTTCCCTTTGCATGCTTTCTTTCATGATGCGGCCAACCATTTCAGACAGGTACTCTTTATTGTTCAAAGACACCTCCGGGCAAGCACCAGTTCTTCCCTTGGAAGTTTTCCCGGGCATATGTTCATGACAAGTTGGTTGCGGCCTAGAACCATCAGCTTGGAAAGGTGGCGTTTCAGGAAGGGTGGTTTGATGGTTTTCTGGCTGACGATTTGCCCCAAGTAGGGCAGTTATTCTATCCATCATCAAAGCGTTTTGAGTTTCAATTTGCTGATATAATCCAGAAACTGCGTTATCCAATTCAGCTCTGGTGACTCCAACGGTTGGAGTTGCTTGGTCTGTTATTGGGGAAGCGGAAGTTCCTTCGTGAGCATTTCCGGATCTGATAGGTCTACCTCTTCTTCCAGGAGCCATTATTTCAGATCTGGTTTTTAAAGAGAGGTTCTTTTTATGAATCTTTGCGAAGCAACGGTGGATGATCGCCTGAGTTGGTTTCTCAGTGAAAGCACCAAAATGTTAACGGTAAAAAGTGAACGCTAACACCCGGTGTGTGTAATAAACTTGTGAAAGCACCACCCGTTGGTACGGGAACAAAAATATGAGCTGAAAATAGCAGAAATGCAGTAAATGAACAACAGATTTATAGTGGTTCGGCCCGTAATTGAGCCTACGTCCACTTTATATTCTTTTATTGCTGATTCGGTTACAATACGATACAAATCACTTGTCAAATACAATATAGCTTGATCACACAACAATCTAGACTACTAGCTCAATCTTCG
Source organism: Allium fistulosum (assembly GCA_030737815.1). Classification (NCBI taxonomy): domain Eukaryota; kingdom Viridiplantae; phylum Streptophyta; class Magnoliopsida; order Asparagales; family Amaryllidaceae; genus Allium; species Allium fistulosum. Next base: position 55,313,175 of record CM060904.1, read on the forward strand.
GTGATGAATCTTGCTAAATCCGTATCGGATGAATAGAGTTCTTCACGAAGCTTGTTGTAGTGCCTTGAGAGTTAGAAGATCTTTACTTCTTCAGTCAATCTTCAGTGTAGCAGAGCATGGATGCTTGAAGAAATGAATTGCCCAAAAAAGTCCTCTCAATGTTGGAAGTGATGGGGTATTTATAGGAGGAGATTTCTGAGCTTTCAATTTGGCCAAGTCATGAGTCGTGACCGACTCATGGTGAGTCGTGACTCGTATTCGACTTATGATGTCTCGTGGGCGCCTTATGGTCAATCTTGCGGCTCAGTTGGAAGAGAAGTGCTAAGTCGTAGACGACTCATCAGATCAAAGTAGCATAGGCCAGGGCCTTGGATTCCAGTTTGATAGCCCTTAAGTCATAAACTTGATGAGTCGTGAGACCTCCTGAGTCGTCAGTTCTCATGAGTCGCAGATCCCCATGAGTCGTAAGAGTGATGAGTCGTAGGACCTCATGAGTCGCCAGTTCTCATGAGTCGTAAATCTCCATAACTCGTTGAACCTCGTAAGACCATGAGTCGTAGAAAGCTTGTCTGATGAGTCGTAAAGACCATGAGTCGTTTACTCCATGACTCGTAAGACCATGAGTCGTATACTTCATAACTCGTTGAACCTGATGAGTCGTACGCACCATGAGTCGTATGCTTCATGACTCGTAAGACCATGAGTCGTATACTTCATAACTCGTTGAACCTGATGAGTCGTACGCACCATGAGTCGTATGCTTCATGACTCGTAAGACCATGAGTCGTATACTTCATAACTCGTTGAACCTGATGAGTCGCCAGTTCTGATGGGTCGTAAATCTGATGAGTCGTAAGACCATGAGTCGTATAAGAGTTAACTTTATGAGTCGTAGCATGCTAAGTCGTAAGTCGTTAAACTTTTTAACTCGTAGGTCGTTGAGTCGGACCATTCCTTAGGTTGGAGCCTGTTGAGTCGTAGGTCATCTAAGTCTTAACTCGTTAAGTAGTGCAATCCCTTAACTCGTTAACTCTTGAGTCGCGTACTCCTTAAGTCATGGAGAATTAAGGGTTAACAAAGCCTGACTACATATCTCTCAGAGAATACAAAACAGCGGAATATCCAGTACATATAAGAAGATAATATGCAACCCTCTAGCTCGTCTTCGATATCAGCATCGTGAGAAGAGAACAACACCTGTCACCGGCTACCTAGTCTGCCCGTCCCAAAATGGACGAACAGCCCAAGGCAATAAGAATTAAAACATAAAGCCTTGAGTCAGACAACAGTCTTAGTGAGCAGTAAATTAACTATCAACATACCAAAAGAGCATAAAGGAAAAGGAATAGGAATACAACCCTCCCACTCCACCTCTTTCTACAGTGATAGCCCCAGACACACACTAAGCAGAAGCAACATAGCAGAGCATACAATTTAAAGTAAAGTAATAATCATTCGAGTCAAGGGCGATGTTTTCCAAGTACCAAGGCCTAAATCAGATAAGCACCCAGAAAATACCGCTCTTGAGTCCGAATGACGATACATCCAAACATCCATGACTCTGGCTATCACTGTTATCATTGCTTCAATGTCACCGTTAACTGAATGACCGGCACATTCTTTCAGCCGTCCGTCAAGGGCTAATGGAAACCCCGGTTCTAGACATAACTCCCGCACGTCGTCGCAACCCGTGCCTAGGACTATCGAATCTGCCCAGAGTACTCGACCATCAACAGTTGGCCGTTGGGACTATCGAATCTGCCCAAACGTACTCTTGCTTAGAGCATGCTAGAACCTTCAACAACGATGCTATCCAAGCCTCCTAGTCATCTTCCTCGATGACTATTCTCATATCCATTCATTATCCTCAACTCGAATCATATCACCGAGTTATCAACATGCTTGGAATGATCCCGTCTGGATTAGACCAAGTCTTCATCACATGATGTCTCGCTTAATTACATCCTCGCAAAGCCTCATCTCAACATCACATCATCAAATCTATGCATAAGAGCTTCATCATCCCGCTACATATGCCACGAGCAGCTTTCCCAATTCAAGAGCCTTTCCCTTAGCTTTTGAATCACCTTTGGTCTAAATCAAATCATCAATCATATAATTCATAGCAATCAATCAAATCAAACATTAATCCAAGCACTCAAACATTCAAACAAGATCTAAATAGACAATTATCACAATAATGGCATTTTCGTAATTAAAGAGTTGAAAGTCCAATAAGCATGAAAACATGAATTATATCCCTACAAACTTGATGAATGAACTTGCATAGGTTAACATATGATAAAATGGATGTAACATCATCATGAACAATGGATCTACATGGATCTACACTTAGGATGAAGAAAATGCATGAAAATCACTATTTTAACACCAAATCGAGCCAACAATCCGATCTACTCCTTTGGATCCGTGTGAGAGATAATCACCACTCACCAAATCACCTAAACAACCACAAATCTACACGCTTCAGATCTGGACAGCGAAGGATCAAGCTTGATCTATCATGAATCCGCTTCAAACGAAGAAATCTCTCTTGAAAAGATGAAGATCTTCAATCAAAGCTCTTGAATCTTCAATCTTGATCTTCGATTTGGATGGATGGAAGCACTAGATTAGAGTGGAGAAAAGAAGTGAAGAAGTGTAGAAGTCGAGCTCTCAAAATGGCAGCACTTCGTCGCTTCAAAATTCGGATCCCAAAAAGTGAGAAAAACCCTTCCTATTTATAGCTGAAATTTCACTAAGTCGTAACTCGGCTATCTCCTAAGTCGTCTCCGACTTATACCCCATACGACCTACGACTTACAACTATGCCATCCTACGACTTAACCAGAAGCATCTGTGACCTAACAAAGGCGCTACAACGACTCACAACAAAACAGCTATCTCCTAAGTAGGTCACGACTTATAGCATGCGCGCCTACGACTCAACAAAACCAAATCCCCTACGACTTAAGACTTAACTCCCTTAAGTCGTCTACGACTTAAGCTCATGCGCACCTAGCAACTTACCACTAGTCACGACTTATAACTTGGCAGAAGATACGACTTAACAGATCTATGCTTCTACGACTTAACAAACAACTGGGTTACGACTCAACCCCTAAGTCGTCTACGACTTAACACATAGGCTAACTCTTAAGGTCGCCAACACGTTAACTCCTTAGGTCGCTAACCCACCCAGTTGACTTAACTTGGTAACAACTTAACCCTTAGGTCGCTTACGACCTAACCAACCAAGCTACCAGACGACCTAACACATAGCGACCTATCCCTTAACTCGGTCACTACGACCTAACTCTAACCTTAAGTCGTCTACAACCATAAGTCGGTCAACCCGCTAACTCGTCCAACCGACCTAACTACTATACGCTCTAAGTCGTTGCCGACCTAACCACACTAACCCAGTAACCACTAGGTTGCTTACTCCACTAGGTCTGCCTACCCTTGAGTCGCCAATTCTATAAGTCGGTCACGACCTATCTCTTAGGTCGTTCACGACCTAGGACTTAGAAAATTTTGCCTAAAATCTGAAATGGCTCAAAAATGCTAAAATTCCAGATTTTGACAAACTTTTCGATCCGTAAAAATACGGGTCGTTACATTCTCTCCCCCTTAGGAATTTCGCCCCGAAATTCCAAGCAAACAAAGCAATCAAAGACTATTTTGTACACCTACCATCCATAGCAATCTACAAACCATGCATCCAATTCTAACTTAGCGTGCAGAATTCTAAGACTTAGAACAATTTACAATATCGCGAGATGACACGACACCTTAGGGCCATACCTTGAAGAGTTTAGGATGAGCTGCCTTCATCCTCTCTTCCACCTCCCACGTACAGTCGTTATCATCATCACTCCATTGTATCTTGAGCAACTTAACTACCTTCCTCCTAAGCTGTTTCGTGTCAGTTTCAACAACACGAAGCGGCTTACGAGGTCTTCTATCGACTGGATTAACTTCTAAGTCTTCACAGCTATCAGCAGAAACCACCATACTCGAGTCGTGCACATACTTCCGTAGATATGATACATGAAAAACATTGTGCACACTCGACATCTTCTCTGGTAACTCCAATCTGTAGGCGAGCTTTCCAATTCGCTCGATAATCGGGAATGGTCCAACAAATCTCGGAGTCAATTTTCCTTTCTTCCCGAATCGAATAACAATCTTCAGTGGGAAATCTTCACAAAAACCATATCTCCTACGTCGAATTCCAAATCCTTTCGACACTTATCGGCATAACTCTTCTGACGGTCTAGGGCTGCCTTCATTCGTTGCCGAATGATCTCTATGCAATCCGAAGTCTGTCGAATCATCTCTGGCCCAAGCATCAGCTTTTCTCCAGTTTCTAACCAACACGTCGGAGAGTTACACGGTCTTCCATACAATGCCTCATACGGTGCCATACCAATGCTTGACTGGTAACTGTTGTTGTATGAAAACTCTACCAAATGAAGATGATCTTCCCATGATCCTCCGAAGTCCAAAACACATGCTCTAAGGAGATCTTCCAAAACTCGGTTGACTCTCTCAGTCTGACCATCTGTTTGAGGGTGATACGCTGTACTCAAACACAACTTGGTTCCCAAAACTTCCTGGAAGCTCTTCCAAAATCCACTAGTGAACAATGGATCTCAATCGCTCACTATACTCTTCGGAATACCATGGAATCGAACTATCCACTTAACATACAACTCGGCTAACTTTGATGCAGTCCTAGTCGATCGAACAGGAATGAATCTTGCACTCTTAGTCAGACGATCCACAATGACCCAAATCCCTTCATTTCCCGTTCTGGTTCTAGGCAATCCATCGATAAAATCCATCGACACTTGTTCCCACTTCCATGTAGGAACTTCTAATGGCTGAAGCAATCCACTAGGCTTCTTCTGTTCGGCTTTAACCAACTGGCAGTTCATACACTTGGAAATAAAATTTCCAACATCCTTCTTCATACCTTCCCAGTAGTAGGTTCTCTTCATATCCCGATACATCTTATTTCCACCTGGATGAATTGTCAGCTTCGAGTGATGACTTTCCTTCAGAACTTCACTCCTCAATTCATCTATATCGGGAACAACTAGTCGTCCTTGCTTCCAAAGCCAACCCTCTCGATCAACCTCGAATCCTTTATCCTTTTCTGGATCCAATCCAGATTCCAAATCATGGATAATCCTGACAAGCTTATCGTCTCGCTTTTGGCTCTTGCCAATCTTTTCCACAAGAGAAGGTCTTATCGATAAGTTTGCCAACATCTTAGGTTCCAATTCACATCTAGGCCTGAAGTCAAATCCAGCTAAATACTCGAGACTCTTCCATTCTGAAAACATGGCTCCCAATCCTGCATGTCTTCGACTTAACGCATCTGCCACTGCGTTACCTTTTACTGGAGTATAAGCTATACCAAAATCATATGATGCCAAAAACTCTAGCCAACGTTGCTGCCGAAGATTCAAATCCTTTTGGGAGAAAAGATACTTCAACGACTTGTGATCCGTAAACAACTCGAATCGAACTCCCAATAGATAATGTCTCCACATCTTCAGAGCAAATACAATCGTCGCTAACTCCAAATCATGAGTTGGGTAATTCCTTTCATGCGGCTTCAGTTGTCGACTTGCATACGCAACAACTTTATCCCTCTACATCAGCACTGCTCCAAGTCTAGTATCACATGCGTCGGTGTAAACCACCATCTCATCATTCCCACTAGGAATAGTCAAAACAGGAGCACTTGTCAATCGCTCTTTCAGGATTCCGAAAGCTTGCTCACACTTAGCATCCCAACTGAACACTTGGTTCTTCTTCGTCAATCCTGTTAACGGTGCAGCTATGTTGGAGAAGTCTTTGATAAACCGTCGATAATATCCTGCTAATCCAAGAAAACTTCTCACATCAGATGCATTCTTAGGTCTAACCCAATCCTGGATTGCTGCCACCTTAGCGGGATCAACCGCTATTCCATTTCCAGAAATCACATGGCCTAAGAACCTCACTTCACTCTTCCAGAAGTGACACTTCGAAAACTTAGCCTTCAGCTGATGTTTCCGCAAGATTTCCAAAACAATACGCAAGTGCGTCTTGTTCTCTTCTTCCGTTCTGGAGTAAATCAGAATATCATCCACGAACACAAGTACGAACTTGTTCAACTGATCTCTGAACACTCTATTCATCAGATCCACGAAATATGCTGGCGCGTTAGTCAATCCAAATGGAATTACCAGCCATTCAAAGAAACCAGATGGTGTCTGAAAAGCAGTCTTCGGCACACTATCCTTAGCCACTCTCAACTGGTGAAATCCCGTTGCCAAATCCATCTGAGAAAACACCTTAGCTTCGTGAAGCTGATCAAACAAGTCATCTATTCTCGGCAATGGATACTTGTTCCTCTTAGTCACCTTATTCAGCTCACGATAATCGACGCATAATCTCAACGACCCATCTGCCTTGGTTGCAAACACAACTGGTCCACCCCACTCAGACACACTACGCCGAATGAACCCTTTCTGTAAAAGGTCATCAACTTGCACCCTCAACTCCTGCTGTTCCCTAGGCGCCATCCGCCTAAGAGGCATCACAACAGGTCTGGCTCCTTCAACTAGATCTATACGAAACTCGATCTCTCTATGCGGCGGCAACCCTTTGACTTCGTCAAAGACATCCTCGAATCCATTTGCGATTGGCACTAAAGACAGTCCATCCCGTGGAACAACTAGCGAATACATGAAGCTCATGAAGACGCCTTCCTCATGCTTACATTGTATCACAATCTTTCGCCCCTCCACATTCTCGACTGTCACCTCCAGCCTCTCACAATCAACCTTAGCCGCATACTTCCTAAGCCAGTCCATACCCAAAATAATTCCGAACCCCGCAAAGTTCAGAACAAAACAATCACAAACAAAAGAGCAACCATGACTCGACACAATCAGACCACGGCATAACATACACAAACAAGACGAACCCCCAACTGGATTAGTCACAACCAATGGCCTATCAACAATATCCGGTTCCAAACCTAACCGGCCTACGAGTTCATTACAAACAAACGAATGCGACGCTCCAGTATCAAACAGAACCCTAACTGGAACACCACATAGGAAAAGAGTACCTTGAACAACCACACTCTTTCCTTTCTCTTCAGTAGTAGGAGCTTTCGAAGATGACGGAACAGCTCCCAAAGCATAAGCTTGCACAATCTGCTTGTCCTTCCTCGGTTCTGGACAATTCTTCCTGATGTGCCCTGGCTTGTCACAGTTGTGACACTTCATCGGTGCCTTCGGATTCTTACAATCCTTAGAGAAATGGCCCTTATGCTGACGATTGTAGCAAGTCACCTCACCTTTCGGCTTCTTCTGGCCATCCTTACCCTTCTGCTGCTGCTGCTTCCTCTTCTGGTTTCCACCCTGCGATGGTTTACACTCTCCCCTGGTAACAGCAACAACAGGTCCTTCCTTAGGAAACAGACTCTCATGCCTAAGAGCTTTCTCCACAAGCTTCTCAAATGAATCGTCCAAATGATCCACTAACTGTCTCCCAAGATAACTATCCAAGCCGGTCACAAACTTCTCATTCTTCTGATAAGCAGATTCAATATATGACCGAGCATATTTGGACAAAGCTTCAAACTCAGAAACATACTCAAGAACAGATCTTCCACCCTGCTTGAGCTCCACAAACTTCTTGAACAGAACAGACTTCTGAGCTGTAGAAATGAACTTAGCTTCAAATCTGACTTGGAATTGCTCCCAAGTAATCTCTTCCTCCGGAGTAGTGATGGTAATAGAATTCAACAATCAGAAGCTCTCCCTTGAAGCTGTCTCGATGCCAACTTCCTCTTAGTTGCATCCTCAATTCCCAAATCACCAAAGATCCTTCTACAAGCATCCATCCACCTCTGGACCTCAATAGTTGATTCTGTTCCTAAGAAAATCTTTCCCCCAAAAGTAGTATAGTCCTTGCACAACTTAGCAAAATCCACTGGTTTCGGAGTCTGAACCTGAACTCCAACATCAACTGCCGCCCCCGGAACTGGTATCCTTCTCATGATCGAAGTCATCATAGCTTCGAACATGGCTGCATAATCAGCAGTCTCTTCAGTAGCACGGCCTTCCCTAGCAGCTGGTCTCCCTCTTCGACTCATTCTCAATATCTATAAAAAGGAATGATTAGAACATCTAGAGAAACAACTGTCTAAAGGACTCAAACTCAACTAAACTACTATATTATATATAGTATTCATCCATCAAAATACAATTACGTCTCTCATACGTAGTTACGACGGCGAGCGTTGGGTAAAATCGATTAACCAATGCTCTGATACCAAATGTGACGACCGCCCATGACCCCTGCACCGAATCTAGAGAAAGTGCGCTGTAAAGTGTGCCAGGCGACCATGGACGATTGCCAAGGTAAATTAAAAACAACAGAATCTATGGCATTACTCACAGCGCATGGACAAAATACAATAGAACATATGTATAGTGAAGCTTTACAGAATAAAATGCCATCATATAGAACTCCATAATAGTTGAATACAAACATCCAAATAGTCAATACATTAAGCCTCACTACATATTTCTCAGAGAATACAAAACAGCGGAATATCCAGTACATATAAGAAGATAATATGCAACCCTCTAGCTCGTCTTCGATATCAGCATCGTGAGAAGAGAACAGCACCTGTCACCTGCTACCTAGTCTGCCCGTCCCAAAATGGACGAACAGCCCAAGGCAATAAGAATTAAAACATAAAGCCTTGAGTCAGACAACAGTCTTAGTGAGCAGTAAATTAACTATCAACATACCAAAAGAGCATAAAGGAAAAGGAATAGGAATACAACCCTCCCACTCCACCTCTTTCTACAGTGATAGCCCCAGACACACACTAAGCAGAAGCAACATAGCAGAGCATACAATTTAAAGTAAAGTAATAATCATTCGAGTCAAGGGCGATGTTTTCCAAGTACCAAGGCCTAAATCAGATAAGCACCCAGAAAATACCGCTCTTGAGTCCGAATGACGATACATCCAAACATCCATGACTCTGGCTATCACTGTTATCATTGCTTCGATGTCACCATTAATTGAATGACCGGCACATTCTTTCAGCCGTCCGTCAAGGGCTAATGGAAACCCCGGTTCTAGACATAACTCCCACACGTCGTCGCAACCCGTGCCTAGGACTATCGAATCTGCCCAGAGTACTCGACCATCAACAGTTGGCCGTTGGGACTATCGAATCTGCCCAAACGTACTCTTGCTTAGAGCATGCTAGAACCTTCAACAACGATGCTATCCAAGCCTCCTAGTCATCCTCCTCGACGACTATTCTCATATCCATTCATTATCCTCAACTCGAATCATATCACCGAGTTATCAACATGCTTGGAATGATCCCGTCTGGATTAGACCAAGTCCTCATCACATGATGCCTCGCTTAATTACATCCTCGCAAAGCCTCATCTCAACATCACATCATTAAATCTATGGATAAGAGCTTCATCATCCCGCTACATATGCCACGAGCAGCTTTCCCAATTCAAGAGCCTTTCCCTTAGCTTTTGAATCACCTTTAGTCTAAATCAAACCATCAATCATCTAATTCATAGCAATCAATCAAATCAAACATTAATCCAAGCACTCAAACATTCAAACAAGATCTAAATAGACAATTATCATAATAATGGCATTTTCGTAATTAAAGAGTTGAAAGTCCAATAAGCATGAAAACATGAATTATATCCCTACAAACTTGATGAATGAACTTGCATAGGTTAACATATGATAAAATGGATGTAACATCATCATGAACAATGGATCTACATGGATCTACACTTAGGATGAAGAAAATGCATGAAAATCACTATTTTAACACCAAATCAAGCCAATAATCCGATCTACTCCTTTGGATCCGTGTGAGAGATAATCACCACTCACCAAATCACCTAAACAACCACAAATCTACACGCTTCAAATCTAGACAGCGAAGGATCAAGCTTGATCTATCACGAATCCGCTTCAAATGAAGAAATCTCTCTTGAAAAGATGAAGATCTTCAATCAAAGCTCTTGAATCTTCAATCTTGATCTTCGATTTGGATGGATGGAAGCACTAGATTAGAGTGGAGAAAAGAAGTGAAGAAGTGTAGAAGTCGAGCTCTCAAAATGGCAGCACTTCGTCGCTTCAAAATCCGGATCCCAAAAAGTGAGAAAAACCCTTCCTATTTATAGCTGAAATTTCACTAAGTCGTAACTCGGCTATCTCCTAAGTCGTCTCCGACTTATACCCCATACGACCTACGACTTACAGCTATGCCATCCTACGACTTAACCAGAAGCATCTGCGACCTAACAAAGGCGCTACAACGACTCACAACAAAACAGCTATCTCCTAAGTCGTTCACGACTTATAGCATGCGCGCCTACGACTCAACAAAACCCAAATCCCCTACGACTTAAGACTTAACTCCCTTAAGTCGTCTATGACTTAAGCTCATGCGCACCTAGCGATTTACCACTAGTCACGACTTATAACTTGGCAGAAGATACGACTTAACAGATCTATGCTTCTACGACTTAACAAACAACTGGGTTACGACTCAACCCCTAAGTCGTCTACGACTTAACACATAGGCTAACTCTTAAGGTCGACAACACGTTAACTCCTTAGGTCGCTAACCCACCCAGTCGACTTAACTTGGTAACAACTTAACCCTTAGGTCGCTTACGACCTAACCAACCAAGCTACCAGACGACCTAACACATAGCGACCTATCCCTTAACTCGGTCACTACGACCTAACTCTAACCTTAAGTCGTCTACAACCATAAGTCGGTCAACCCGCTAACTCGTCCAACCGACCTAACTTCTATACGCTCTAAGTCGTTGCCGACCTAACCACACTAACCCAGTAACCACTAGGTCGCTTACTCCACTAGGTCTGCCTACCCTTGAGTCACCAATTCTATAAGTCGGTCACGACCTATCTCTTAGGTCGTTCACGACCTAGGACTTAGAAAATTCTGCCTAAAATCTGAAATGGCTCAAAAATGCTAAAATTCCAGATTTTGACAAACTTTTCGATCCGTAAAAATATGGGTCGTTACAGATCCGATGATGCCACAGCACCAAATAATCAAACACAACATCCAAACATCATATATCAATATGACAACAGAATATACATCAATATCTGTAAATAAATAAATACTGGTGAGGAATCCAGTTGGATCCCTCCAACCTGTTTCCCTGCATCCACAGACGTTAGCACAATACCAATTCCACTTCGAGGTGGAATATCGCGGTATATGGGTTTTATAAAAATCATCCGCTTACTAACGGCGCAATAGGGTCTCATCCGCTATACGAGGCGGGAAATCAATCAATCAAATATATACATATGCCAATATGTATATATTGCTATATATATATATATATAGATATATCCTACTATATCTAATATCACATCCAATAGCAATCATCAATCAATAACTGCAATATTAAATTTTCCATTCGAGTGAGAAGATCTCACCTTTGCTTTTAATTTGCCATCCATTTTCCATCCAGATTTATTTTTCTTCGTTGTATTCGACCTTGTATAACAATTATACAATTCATTAATATTCGAATAGGTCGAATAATTAAATCTGCCATTTTATAATTTTTAATTTAACTAAGATTTTTAGTTAAACTAATAATTTAATTTGAACTATTTTCCCATTAGATAGATTTTAAAAATCGAATCCTTATGTAATTTATCATTATCAAATTTTACCCATGTAAACTACTCTTTCGTTCACTGTAAATTTCTAAAATTATATGTATTACTTTACTGTTCAAACTAGATCTTCATTTGATAACTTTACATTGATTCAAAAACCAAATTAAATCGAACTGTAAATCCCTTACCACAAAAACAAACCCAGGCCGAGACCACTGAACCGCCACGTGAAGTCCTCCACCTCGCTCGCCGTGCCCTAGCCCAGTTGCATCACGAGACCATCAAATCGAAGTCGCCCTTGCGTTGCCTCTTCCAGTCACAATCGCGACACCACTTCATCGACATCAGCCTTCGCGACTTCGCGCCTCGCGAATCCCCATCGCCAGAGTCGCCATCGCACCCTCCTCCTCGATTGCCTAATCGACCGCGACCCAATCAACTTCAACCCTAACTCGCGAAACTCCTCCCTCCCTCAGTTTCGATTTGATGATGATAACGCGATTGCTTCACGTGTTCGAGCATTGAGTTCGAACGAGATTGCTTTGGTTCTAGCTTCGGTCGCCATTTTATTTTTATTTTCTTTGTTTCGATTTTGATTTTTGAACTGAACGGAGGAGAGTATTTAAAATCGAAACAGCATGCTTTACACGATCTTCTTGCGTGATTGAAGGCGTGTTTTCAGGCGCAAATGTTGGGAAGAACGTGCTGTTTGTTGACGAATTTAAATTTTAAATTTAATTCGAATTCGAATAAATTTCAATGCGTTTACACGTCGTATTCTCACATATAAACTCCGAAAAATACGAAATTTGAAATCCAGTAATAACAAACTATTACGGATCCAAGGGAACTGTTCTCGTCGAATTCCGAGACTGTGCCTCGGACGGCTATTTTTAAATTCGATTCGAACAATAAAATTCAAAACTGAACAGAACAGTTTCAAATTTAATTCTGAAAGTTCGATTATCTTCGATATTATCAATATGAATTTTAAAAGCTTTTGAAATATTTTTTTCTTCAACTTAAAATTGAAGATTCGAATTTTTTTTCAACATTCACTAGATTAAATTTTAAATTTAATCGCCAATTTCAAAGTTATATCGGGGATTCAAATTAAATCATCGTTCAAATATTTAAAATTAATTAAATATTTTCAAATTTAATTTGTTCAAATTCTGGGTCGTTACAAACTTCCCTCCTTAAAAGAATTTTGTCCCGAAATTACAAGTCAGGAAGAAAAAGTCCTTAACTCGTCAACTGAAACAACCCGACTTCCTATGCCCAGAAAGTCGCATCATTATGAAGAAAGAAAGGGGTAGAAAATAGAAAAGAAGAGAAGAAAGAAAGAAACAACAACAACGATCTCACAGCGGAACGAATAAATTATATTAATAACATAAACTATTACATAGTTTACAACAATTTACAGAGTTACACAGCATATACATCACTTACTAGACAGTTATAAACATCTGTCTAGACATTACAACTCAATACACTACAGAGATACAGACACAGCGGAACTACTATATATATCTACAACGCTGAAGCCTCCTACTCCATTGCTCCTCCACAATTCGTCAAGCTAAACCTGAATCCCTTGGCTACTCGTAAAAATTTGAGTACCCAAGAGTTTATAAAACAGAAATAAACACTTGGGTCAGACATGGGTCTGGTGTGAGTAACAGGTTAAACTTGCTTAACTTCAAAACCTTTAGAAAGAAAAGGTATCACGTAAGACTCCCCACAAATAAACATGGGTAAGTTTTTACCTTACGCTAACCAAAACATTTGATAGGAAATCTGATTTTATTATAATAGGGTCTAGGGTTTTCATGTAAAATATAGAAATAGCTGAAATGCTTACATCTCACATTCCAACATAGTTGGGCACAACTAATACGTACGGCGCTTATTGGAGTTTGGATTCCATACAATGGCAGGGCTACTGGGGTACCGCCCGTCACAGTACGTGGCCTAGATCACCGTACCGAGGAGTACGCCCGCTCCCCTGCAACACAAAGCCGGAACCATCCCTTACTGGATAATTCCGAACAAGATAATCCCGTAGTTGGCGCGACCAACCACACACTAAGCCGAATAAAAGAAAAGGGACCTCTAGACAGGGATCTATCTTGCTCTCAGTGGGTGCTACCCACGAAGCCTTGCTGCACCTCCCCTGTTTTAGCCATTCCCGGTTGATGAGGCTTGAGGTTACGATTACCTTTAATCAGAACATATCACTTAGAATGCTCATCGTCCGCCTGACGATGTGCTGAAAGCATTCAATCCATACAAGTTCGTTCCGGGTTCGAACGAAACCGAAGGCATTATCTCGTTACACTCGTTTTGGAATCACCCTCAGAGTTAACGACAATAACCCTTGCACTCTGAATCTTCATCTTCACTTGAGATTCACGACCTATCGTAAATTTGGATCGATGTGGTATTCGGGTCTCCAGACCTGGAATCTCGGTATACGGAAACCCGATCCCGGTCTCATCGAAATCCAAAACGTATCTTTTAAAGGCCAAGTTGTTTTAAGGTTAAAACAATTCAATTCTACTATCTATTTACACACAGATAGATAATTCACAGATTCACAATAGATAATCAACATTATCATTATAAGCAGATAATCCATATCATCATCACTATGCAACCAAAGCATCCAAATCATACAGTATCAATTATCTCATATCCGAGATTTCAAACCATTCAAGGTACACAATATCATCCATTCATAAGCAATGATTTATTTATCACCATCTACAATTAATTTAAAATGAATTAAATTAATTATTTCATCTTTAATTAATTTAAAGTAAATTAAATTAATTACTACATCTATAAATCCTACTTAAATCATTATTAATTAATTATCAATCAATTAATCAATCATCATCCAATTATTCAATTTAATTAATCATCCTTGATTAATTATTTAATTACATTCAAGTAATTAGTATTAAATTAATTATACAAATTAATTATTCTTAACCACTTATAGTAATTAACCTTTAATTACTTCATTTATTAATTAACTAAAATTAATTACATTACTCCTTAATTAATTACATTAATTAATCACTTCATTTATAATTATTACTTAATAATCATTAATTACTTTATTTAAATTAATTACATTGAGTAATTAATCTTTAATTAAACCATAATTATTAATCACTATTGATTAATCACATTCAGTAATTAACTACCCTTAATTACTTCTTTAAAATAAATAAATTATTCCTTAATTAATTATCTTTTAATTAATCCCTTGATTAATTCCATTAAGTAATTAACTACCCTTAATTACTCCATTAATTACATAAGTAATTATCTATTAATTACTTTCCTAAGTAATTAATCTTCATTAAATTATATTAAGTAATTATACAAATCATTAAGTGATTTTCTTAAATTAATTAAACTTAGTTAATTAACTTAACTAATCAAAAGAAACTTAATTAATTACAATGAGTAATTAATATCTTAATTACTTCCATTAAGTAATTATATTAAATTAAACAATTTCACAAATGATTATCTTAATTAATTAATCTATTTAATTATCACAATTAATCACATTAATTAATTACTTATTTAACCCAAGTTAATGATCTACATTAACTATTAACTATTCTTTAATTATTTTTCTTAAATAATTAGACTTTAATTAACCATTATTAATTACAAATTAATTAATTCTAATTACCAATATATTAATCTCTAATTAATTAATTAATTAATTACCTAACAATGACTTAATTCATCCTTAATTACATGATTAATTTATTCCTAACCATTAATTAACCATCTTAAATTAATGATCCTTAATTCCAAATTAATTTACCTTTAATTAATTAAATTTAAACCTTTATTAATCAATTTAAACCCTTAATTACTAATTTATTAACCCAAGTCATAAATAAATTAAATTGATAAATTTACTTTTAATTACCTTAATAATTTATTTTATCCTAAATTATTAAATCTTAATTATCTTTAAAATAAACCTATTTCTTATTAATGATTAAATTATTATTAATAAAGCATTTAAAATAATTTACTTTTAAATTTCATTTTAAATTTAAGATTTAAAATGAATACAAATTTTAACTTTAACAAAGTTTTAAAACAAAACATTTACAAACTCTTTACAATCATATGTTAAAGACACACTAATCTTATAAAAGGAATTTACAAGAGTTTAAAACCATATTTATTTTAAATTCAAATTATTTTTATACAATTAAAGTTGTTAAAACAATTTAATTTATAAAACTTAATTAATTTTAAACTGGGATATAAATTCAGTTTTGAATCATATTTAAATTTGGTTTTTAAACTCTGCTTTTTAAACTTGCTTTCAAATTTAAAATCAAGTTTAAATTTGAACTGACAGGTTTTCCAGAGAAACCTGTAACAATTTCTTACACTCGAGATTCCTCTAAAATGCTTCGAGTCAAACCCCTAATTACCCGAGCAAAAACTTCAAATGACTCGAGAAACCCTGAGTACCCAAATTTACCAAACCAGACTTCAGATACTCGCAACCGTGCACGTGCACAGTCAACCACCATCCTCCGACCATCCTGGTCAACCACGACGACTTCTTCACATCGGCGATCACCTGAGAACTATATCCCGACCACCAACAGCATCACTACGAACGCGAAATCGAATCGAGCATTCAACCCATCCTGGAACAGAAAATAAAGCCTGGAACAACTTCCTCCTTGCTCCTCTGACCACCGGAGTTGCTGAACTTCCGGCCTCGCCTTCGCTAACACCCATGCTATCATTTCCCTAAGTATAGTGGTACTCGATCAACTCAAACTGACGTGGTGATCGATTCCTTATTCCTAGTTAAAACTAGGGTTAAAATTAAAAATCGAACACCGCTACCATCACAATGATCTGAACTTCTTCCTGTTAATTTTCCCTAACTCCCCAATCATTCTTGCCTCACCACAGAAATTTACAACATTCCAGATCCTCGAGATCACCCGAACTACCCAAAAGTACAAAAACAGTGCAAACCAGAAATGCACATACATTTCTAATCTAAAAATTGTTATTTTAGTTTTTAAAAACATGATTTAGTTTAAGGATTTGATTCATAACCCTGAATACATGAATTTACTAATTTTGACTTTTGACTTAGCATAAATATTCCAGTACTTATGGTTTCCAGAGCCAATGAATATTATTTTAACTTGATTTAAAATTCTAAACTAAAGCTTGAAATGAAATAAACCACTTTTGTTTTAATCTTAAATCCTAATAAAGATCGAATCAAGTGATGATGTATTATTTACCAAATTCTTAATTATAAGAACAGGAACAGACAAGAACAGATATAAATCAAACACCGATATATGCATTCATATACACACAGAAGATTTCACCAATATATATACATGCAAAGCATACTCATTCCAGAAATCAACATGCAGATAGATCATCAATACTTATGCATTTAAATATGATGTTACTCACAAGATTTTAAAGAAACAGAGCCTCCAGATTTTTGAAAACAACACTTATAAACAGCATGCACACAAATATCAGACATTCACTTATATATACATGCAATACACATTTAAATTCAACCATACTAGCATGCAACCAATTATAATTTAAATTTTTTAAAGTTACTCACCAGTATATAGAATGAAGACAGAGCCTCCAGGTTAATTTGAAAACCCTTTTGAAAACTGGATTGTTTTAAAACTGGAAATTTGCATTGCCATTGCTATTGAAAACTTTAAACTTGAAACTTGAATGCTTCTTTGATTTAAATACTTGAGTTGCTTGCTTCCAAACAGAATTTAAGTTGCTGGAATATGCTCCAGGTTGAAGAAATGCAGGTTTTTGAATTTCCAGTTTGAAGGATTTGATTTACAGGCTTTGATTACATTTTTGTTTTGAAGAGTTTCTTACTTTATTTGTTTCAGGTTTTGTTGATCTGAGATTTGTTAAATTTTCTTTGTTTAGAAAGGAGATTAGAAAAGAAAAGAAAATGGAGATGTATGTTTATATAAAGGCTGAAATTATCTAAAAATAAAAATAAAAGAAAAACAAGATTAAATGACACTTGTCATATACATTAGCTATTTACATTACACATGTTTTATTTAAGTTTTAATATGGTGACATTTGTCTTTTAAGTATTTAATACATAACTTTTATTTATTTTAAAATGTTAATAAAACTTTTATACTAGTTTACTATTTATAAATACTTACCTAAATGTATATATGTATATAAATTACTTTAAAGAAAATGTAAATAAAACCAATTATATAAAATTAAAAGCTTTTTACTTAATTTATAAATTTACAAATACTTATTTATATATATAGATAACTTTTAAAGAAATAAAACAAACCTTTTATTTAAATTTAAACTTAAGCTTAAATCTATTCAAACAATTAAACATTTATTTTATGTATTTTAAAACCATATAGTTATTTGTTAAATAACTTTGAAAAGCTTAATATTAAATTAATCATGATTCCCAAATTACCAAAATATATATTAGAAAGCAAGATTTATTTATTTCAAACCAAAGCTCATCTATTTACAATATATACAGTTATATATATATATATATATATTATAAATAGAAAATATTTTATTAATTTTTTAAAAGATAAAATTCACCAGTTAAATATTTATTAAATTAGATTATTAAACTAATTCAAATTTATTAACAAAGGTTGACAAATCAATTTAATTTTCAATACAGATTATTAAATTGATATTGCCCAAAATTCCGGGATATCACATCAACTATTTTTCACAATCCAATAATTTTATCAAATTTTCAAAACAAATCTTTCTACTAAAGATTCGTTATCATTTCAACTAAATTTCCAACTTCAATTATAAGTTCAAAACAACATTGTTTACTTCAAAATTCAAATTTAAACTTTCAAAATTTTCTCAAAATTTTCTAACACTCGAAATTTTCAAAAAAATTCGCCAGCGTCTCCTTTGCGCGGCTAATACGGTACGACTACAAAATGTCCCTACGGACTCTCAGATTTCAAAAAGAAAAAGAAAAAGCCAAGCGGCTGGACAAGAAATCAGTAAATCTCATATTGAAATTCAAATACTTACCTTTTGTCGAGCAATTCAAATTTATCTTCAAAATTAAAATTTCCTTCATAACACCTGTATATCCTACTAGCCATAATATCTAGTTACAATATTCAAATCATTTTGCACATTGTATTACAAAATTTTCAATATATACTTCTTACACATTTTTGGTTTACTATTGAAGTTACATATCTATTATCATTCAATTTTACATTTCAAATTTCATTTGAATTCAATTCACAATTTCAATTCAATTTCAATTCTATTTAACTTCTGAATATTGAGTTTATCAATTATCTTTCATTCATAACTGCACTATTTTAAATTAGTTTCAATTACTAATTCATCACAAATTCTAATTCACTTTATTCAAATTTGTTTTCAACATTCAGTTTCAATTCCAGTTTTATTTTTTTGTTCATTCCCAAAATTTATTTACAATCCACTATTTTGGTTTATAACCACTTATATTAAACTGGATTTCAAATTTCATATGAATTTAATTCATTTCAAACCATATTAATTTGTCATTTCTTCAATTAGTTTCAGTTACTAATTTTATTTCAATACTTTACTTTACAAATTCGAAATGAATTTTTCAACATTCAATTTACTTTCATTAAATTTATTCACTTGTACTTACATTAATTTAACTCCATCCTTTAAGTTAATTTTATTCTATCAATTCAAATTGTATAAGTTATCAACTTAATAATATTTCATAAGTATTTTTATATAGTATTCCAGAGTCTTTTCAACCTTTTCAAAAAAATCATTTTTGAAAACAATTCAAATTATCCTTTGAATTTCCAAAACAAAACCCAAATTTTCAAAACAACTTCCATTTAAAACAATTTGGCAGCAATTCCTCTTTTGGAAACCCGAAAATGAACACCGGTGATGTCGCGATCATCATCAGAATTATTTTCCAGCGACCGAAAAGAGTTTAGAGCTTTTATCCTTCCAAAACACTTTTCAAAAACTTTGAAATTCATTTTCAAATCAAAAAGATTTAAACTTTCCAAATCTCCAAAATTTTCAAATTCTTTTCAAAACAGTTCCAAATACTTCTCTGGAATTCTATTTCAAATTACAAATCACATTTATAATTTATATTCTTAAATTTCATTCATATATGAATTTATTTATTAACTTTGGAGTTACAATTTCAATTTCGTATTCAATTTCATATAATAATGATAACATTTCAATATTATCACTTTCCTAACAACCATGCAACCATATACTGTAATAATTTACAGAAAATCATTTCTTCTATATACAAAAATAGTTTTGGGCAAAATTATTTCATTCACCCTATTTTAAAACAATACTATGTCGTCTTGCCTCGTTTAAGTGTTTAGAAATCCCTATCGATAATATGGCGTCCCACATACCGACCAAAATTCATAAACATCTCAACGGATCAGCAAACACAATATAAAACATTTTTATATTCACTAACAAATACGCGCTCGTATCTATTATTACACTCAACTCATTCTAGAGTACTACTGACTCTATCTCTAATGAGTAACACCCAACAGAGCAGGGTTGTCGCTTAACCATATGCTCTGATACCACGCTGTAACATCCCGAGATTTTCGACTTTCGAAAATTCAACATCGATACTCACTTTATCGACTGCCGAGCAGTCGAATGCCGGAAACCCGAAAAGTTAGGGTTTTAAAAAGAAGAGGTAGAAGAAAAGATAGAAGAAAAAGAAAGAAGAAAAGAGAACAACATCAGAACAGAAACAATATCAGAATCTCACATATCGCAGCGGAACAATATATAATAGATAAACACTAGTCTTTTAAAACAAAGAACTATATCAGTTTATACATACATCAATCAGAGTCAATATACAACTCGATACAACAATGGACAGTTATTGTAACGACCCACATTTTTTGACCGTTCAAGTCGACAATAATCCACACATGTCCAACTCAAACCGTTCAAAAAGGCAGATGGTTATTGGGGTTAAATAAGAAAAGGAGAGAAAGAACAGAAGCAAACTCAGAATCTTACAGCGGAAGGAACAAGATATAATAATAAAATAACAGTTCATGAAGCTGTTAAATAAATAAATTTGATTATTATTATACATCATAAATCAGAGTTACATACATATCAGAGATAATACAACAATGCAGCGGAAAAATAATACAGTAATAGAATACAAATGATATAATACCAAACTCCGTCTTCGTCCTCCAGAATAAGTCTTCAACCTTATCTGAAATGCTCAGGCTGACCCGAGCGTAATGAAAAGACAAAACACTCGAGTCAGGACTAAAATATCTCATGTAAGTCAAATCGAATAAGAAATAAGAGTGTGACGGCGTCAGAGATGTTTACGGGGTTTGACATCTCCTATCCAGTGTCAACGTGAGTGCAATAACTTAAGAGATGTTACGGGATTTTCCATCTCTTAAGGATCCGTTAAACTATCTACTATGTAGTACAATACGCTATATATGTAATGTCTATCAAGTAAAATAAATATTTTTCATAGTGTTAAGGCTTTACATTGATCCCCCTTAACACATTTTTAAGCCCTAGTGTACAGTTTGCATATAACACACCAGTAAACCGTCGGTGGATAGTGACGCGCCGTGATACACTAACACTAAATCAAAATCGTAGTGGTCGCGCATAAGGGTAAAAGTATGACAAGGCACGTGAGGCAATGCCCAAGGTAGGATACTACCGTTTCGCGTCTCCGGCTGGTGGTAACGCATCGCTGCTACGATCGCCCACCGCATCACATCACTCCCAAATCAAGGGTGATCACCAATCGACAACAAAGTAGATATAGTATACGAAGGAGTGTGAATGCTAGAGGCAGCTAACCTCACTGGCACGGGTATGGCTCCTGTTTTAGTCATTTCAAATTTGACATAAGTGTCAAGGCATCCATTAACGTTCTCTTACTTCAAATCAGCAACGTACATCAAAACCATCCACTTCATTCTGGATCAACACTCCGCGTGTATTAGTTATTAAAGTGGTTTTCGGTATCGACAGAGAGTATGTCCATATCCGATCCCGGTCTCTTTAATAACTACGTATTTTTACACCGGTGGCTCTTTTACATCTCAAATCGATTCATAATTGATATCAAAATATCATATTCGCTTCAAAATCAAATCCATTCAAATATCATCATATCTACTCAAAGTATACAATTTCATTTCAAAAATCATTTTCGCCTCAATATCTCATTTCGATTTCAAAATCATTTTTCGCCTCAATATCTCATTTCGATTTCAAAAATCAATTTCAAATACATATTTGAACCATAAAATAAACAAATTCACTTCCAATATATTTCGAAATTTTAAATATTTCACATTTCAAAACAGTTCATATATTTATATAAGATTCGCTTTAAAACCATTTCGTATTCAAATTAGAATATACTTCAAATTACACATCTGTATTAAGTAGTTTACTTAATCTCTGGAACAATTCCAATTCAATAAACATTCGGATTTCAAGAATTCATTTAAGTATTACATTCCAAATCGATTTCAGTTCAAATCCTATTCAAATCAATTTTATCTTCAAATTTAATTCAATAGTTTCGATTTAGTCCAATTCACAAATTTCTTTGAATTTCAATTAAATTCCAAATTAATTAAATCTCAATTTCAATTAAATTTTCAATTCCAAACTCAAACTTGAAATATCATTTCATATAAATTTTCTTAGAAATATTCAGAGTTCGATTAAAAGTCCAATCTTTTAAAACAAATCAACTTTCGAAGATTTACGTCGTATTTCATTCTTTTTCTTAAAAATCTAAACTTTGAATAATTAAACAATTTCATTTACCAAGTTTAAATTCCAACATCTCGATCTTCAATTCAAAATAATTCAATTTCCATAAATTGGATTTTATTCTTAAAATCAATTCATTTAAATAATTTCAAAACAACTTTTAAAATCATTTAATTTAACCAACCCGGTGTCCGTATATAATTTTCTAACCTATGGCCAAGTGAATAATTATTTCGATTTTAATTTCAAGGATGGATATGTATCATTTCAATCCAAATAGATGTCATAGGTATATCATTTCAACCTATTCCTTAATTTATTCAAAATGATTCAGTTTACAATTTTATATGCAATAAACAATATACATGATGATAACATGATATATCAAAACAAATAAACAACCAATATCGACCAATAGCATCCATCACCACCAATCAACCATAAAGCCAATAACATTCACAACAATTTTATAATTATCAATATCGAGTAATATACTGCCAATTTAAATTTAAATTTATTTTGACAGTCAATTTAACTTCTATCAATTAATTCATACATCAATACAAATGATAATTAATCCTACCAAACAACAGCCAATAAATTTCATATCACTTCAGAATATATGTTTAACTAACACAAAATTATTTTAGTCAATTGTGAGCGTATAAACACTCACTTTGATTTTCTGTTGTCGCCGAGACGCTCCGGTTTGGAACTAAAACTGGACGACGCCCAACTTTAGCCCAAATTTTCACCGTCTCCAAATCCATCCAAACTAGTTTCATTTCGAAGCTCTCGTCATTACGATCGCAACGCAAAAAGTTTCGTTTCAATCGGACCTCGTATGAAAAAGTTATGCTATTTTAAAGTTTACACGAATTTAAATAAACAATTTCAGCTTTTAATTTAAATTTCAAACCCTAGCTTCAGATCTGGCCGTTCGTCTTTGCTTCAGGAAATCTGGGCCGCACCTGCCTCCTTCTCCATCATCGTTCAATTCACGTGAACCCTAACCCATAGCCGCCTATCTTCATCAAATTATCACGACCAACTCACTCGACTTCACAATGATCAGAGACCACCGTTAGAAGCGTCTTCGCAAGAGCTACCATCGGCCAGAGTAGGGTGGAGCTCGGCCATCTCTGCTGCATGCAAATCGAGGACAAACACGAAACTTTAAATGCAAATTCCCGTTGATCCGTTGCTCCGTTTTCGATCATCTCCGTATGGATTTGAAGAGCTCGCCGAGATCTACACTTTTGCTTTTGGAATTTTTCGATTTCGTTGAACGGATTGAGAGATATTAAGGAAAGAAGTTTCGAAATTTTCTGGCCATTGAATTAAAAGTGGCGGCTAAGGGCTGAAACCCTAGGGTTTTTGGAAAATAGAGAAAGTGAGGGGCTTTTATAGAAAAATACGCGACACTATTCATCCCGGATTTTCCGAACTCCAAACGAAGCGTGCCGGCTGACGTTTCTAAGGTTTACACCACGTTCCGAACGCAATGGAACATGTTTCGGAGGCTAATTCAGTCATCTGTGCGAGTTACGGCAATAAACGATCGATTTAAAATTAAATCGGTTAATCAAATTTCTGTGCGTTTGGGCTCGCCCCGGACAAACGGTAAATCCGATTGACACGAAATTTGAAACTCTACAATAATATGACATTACGGATCCGATGAAACTGGTTTCGTCGAAATCCGAGACTTTTTGAAAAATGACTATTTTCTCTCGCCGAATTAATATTAAAAACAATTCGATGCGTTTCGAGCTGTCACGGTCAAACGATAACTCCGATTGGTACGAAAATTGAAATCCGACAATAACAAACTATTACGGATCCAATGGAATGAGTTTCGTTCAATTCTGAGACTGTTCGAAAAATGGCTATTTTTCAGTCGATAATAAAATATTAAAATATTCAATTTTCACAAATTAACTTTAAATTCAATTTTAAAAGTTCTATAACATTACTATAACTCCAATATGATAAGATAAAATTTTACAAATCATTTTCAATCATATTCAACTCGATTTCAATTATTTCTGAAATTTAACTTATTAAATTATCGATTTAATTGTCTAATTAAATCCAATATTCGAAAAATAAATTATTCGACGGTTTAATTTCAATATAAAATTCCCAATTTTAAATTATTAAATTTTAAATCAAATTTCAATTGTTCACAAATTCCATTTTTAATTTCACAGTAATTAACAATCTTTTACAACGCAATTTTTCATTATAAATCCACTATAAAAGATTATATTAGATTCAGCGTTCAATTATATTGTAATTCAAATTCAAGTTATTTAATTCCAAATGAATTCTTTTATTTCGATTTACACTTTCATTATTGAATCAACCATTTACTTATATATTTATTATCAATAGTTTATAATTCATTTACTTTCATTTTCTTCAACTATCATCTTATTTAAATTCAAAGTAATATTAAATTACATTCATTTACGTTGATTTCCATATTATAACTTCAATATTAAATCTACCATTTTATTTATTCTTGTTTACAATCATAACCAATTTGGTTTACAACTTGAAATTCACATTTAACAACACAAAATTTTATTTCCTTCGGATTTTTATCCAAAATTTTCATTTTAATTCGTATTTTTAAAGTGTTAAAAATATGGGTCGTTACATTCTCCCCCACTTAAAACTTTTCGTCCTCGAAAAGGAACGGAGAAGGGGAAACCATCATTTAGATATAATTCATTCAAAATATTCTACTTATTTCCAAAATTTAGTTATAGGATTTTTTTCTTTTCACAAAATTTTCTAACTCCCGGATTTTTGAAAAATTTCGGCAGCACCTCCTTTGCGCGGCTAGGACCGAAAAATTTCACAGTGGTAATAATTGCATGATATACATCTCATTGCAAGAATGAGGCATCCCAAAACATGGGGAACACAATAATATACCACAACATAAACCGTAATCCGAGAACGTACCTTTTATTAAGCGGTTATTAGCATTTTAACTTACATTTTTCATTTAGCGCAGAAGCGAGCTCCACAAGCGAAGCGCAACCCCTTTGCTACCTACTAAAATGCTCAATAACCAAGTTAGAACCATGCATATAAAGATAGATCGATATACTTAGCATAAACAACATTCATATACATATTTAACTTCAAAACTGAAAATTTTAAATTCAGGACAGCGAACAAATCCCAGTTTTTGGTCACCTAAACGATAAAATTTTAAAATGGAATCTAAATAAAAGTTGTTGCATTTGTTTCAGGCTTTCCGGAATGTCCAAAATCATTGAATTCGGACCATCTGTTCAAAAGTTACGACCGTTTTACTAAATAGGAACGCCTCAGCCTGGCAATGAATTGCGTAGGTCAGCGACATTTGGTCACGTTTTTGACCATCTAAACGACATTAAAACACCAAATTCTTAAAACAAAAGTTTTAGCTTAAGTTCTAAGCTTTTCAGAAAGTGCAAGATCATCAAAATCCGATACACCAGTAAAAAGTTATGTCATAAATACTAAGGTCAAATGCTATTGGTTTTGCTTATTCTTACACAGGACAGCGATAGACATTTACATTTTTAACCTAGTAAACGAATGAATTTTCTGAAATACTCTAAACAAAAGTCGTGCTACAGATTCTAAGCTTTCTGAAAAGTCCAAGATCATCAAATTCTGATTATTCATTTAAAAGTTATGGTACTTTTAGTTTCAACACATACCGGACAATTTTAGATTTCTACATTTGTTTGTTATTACAAATACAAACTATCCAATTTAAAGTTTCCGGAAAATCAAGCATTAACCCAAAGTTGTTAATTTCCTTTATATTTTATGAAATAAGTTTACATTAAATTCGTTTTTCGGTTTATTCACTTTATTACCTCCACATTTTAACTCAAGACAATTTTGCTTCACATTAAATTGAATTCAATTATATTCAACATCACCTTACTACAAATTGAATTTAATTACTTAAATTTTTATTCCATTTATTCAATTCCATTACATTATGAATCATATTTACTCACCTAACATCTATCTACAACCAAAGCACAACAACATTAACGTCCATACCAAATTTACCACCAAGTCAATCAATTTCTTTTATTTGTCTCAATTGGTTTATTCATTTCCAAACAAATCAAGTTTACTCAATTCATTTACTTTGTTTGAATTATATCAAATTCCATAATTCACTTTACTTGTTTTCCTCATTGATTTAATTCAATAATTTTGCTTGTTCAAATTAAATTTCATACCATCAACTAAGTATATATTATTCATTTCTTTTATATTTGCAACTATCAATTTGATCTTCACATTTTATTTACACTATCATACTTGTATATTTTTTTACTTACTTATCAAAATATGCATTTTAAACTTTTAAATATTAGGTAAGTTATGGTTATGCAAATTTAGTGCAGTTGATAATATACAACTTATTTTCATTAAATTCTAGTGTTGAGCTTATTTAACAAATCTTCAATTTATTATTTATCACATTAAGGTTTACTATTACAATTTAAATTTTCATTTTAACCTTTAAATTCTATTACATATTTTAGAAAATTTTCAATTTCTAGTTTATTCGAAGAGTACAGAAAACATTTAGTGGTCTCCCCCACTCGGACTCTTGAAAAATAAACGCCGATAATGTGTGCACACATTACCGAAACTTATTTTCCAAACGTCAAGTGGGGCATACACCACTTATTTCATTTCAAAGTCATTTAAAATCTTTCCTATTCGAGTTTCTTTCATATAATATGTATATTATTTTCAAACCATTTGCAACAAATTTCAAACATTGGAATTTATATTCTCAAATCCAAAATCATATTCATTTAATTCCATTTTCAATTATATTTCCCAATTCATTTTTTTTTCATTTGTCAATAATTTAGAAATATTGACAAGTCAACCAATTGACGACGATAATCTAATATTATCATCTCCTACCAACCACTACAATCAAAATTTATATATTCATAATAATATTTATATAAAATATAATTCAAAACGATATTATGTCAGTTTGTCCTATTCGAGTGTTTAGAAATCCCTATCGATGCCATGGCGTCCCATGTACCGACCAAAATTTATAAATACTCAACGGAACAAATCAACATAATATAAAACCATTTTATAGCAAATAACAAGTACGCTCTCTCATTTACACTCAAACTCATTCATAGGTTTCAACCCTATTTCAACGAGTTATTCCCCACTAGAGCTCAGGTAATCTAAACCAAAGCTCTGATACCAACTGTAACGACCCACATTTTTTGACCATTCAAGTCGACAATAATCCACACATGTCCAACTCAAACCGTTCAAAAAGGCAGATGGTTATTGGGGTTAAATAAGAAAAGGAGAGAAAGAACAGAAGCAAACTCAGAATCTTACAGCGGAAGGAACAAGATATAATAATAAAATAACAGTTCATGAAGCTGTTAAATAAATAAATTTGATTATTATTATACATCATAAATCAGAGTTACATACATATCAGAGATAATACAACAATGCAGCGGAAAAATAATACAGTAATAGAATACAAATGATATAATACCAAACTCCGTCTTCGTCCTCCAGAATAAGTCTTCAACCTTATCTGAAATGCTCAGGCTGACCCGAGCGTAATGAAAAGACAAAACACTCGAGTCAGGACTAAAATATCTCATGTAAGTCAAATCGAATAAGAAATAAGAGTGTGACGGCGTCAGAGATGTTTACGGGGTTTGACATCTCCTATCCAGTGTCAACGTGAGTGCAATAACTTAAGAGATGTTACGGGATTTTCCATCTCTTAAGGATCCGTTAAACTATCTACTATGTAGTACAATACGCTATATATGTAATGTCTATCAAGTAAAATAAATATTTTTCATAGTGTTAAGGCTTTACATTGATCCCCCTTAACACATTTTTAAGCCCTAGTGTACAGTTTGCATATAACACACCAGTAAACCGTCGGTGGATAGTGACGCGCCGTGATACACTAACACTAAATCAAAATCGTAGTGGTCGCGCATAAGGGTAAAAGTATGACAAGGCACGTGAGGCAATGCCCAAGGTAGGATACTACCGTTTCGCGTCTCCGGCTGGTGGTAACGCATCGCTGCTACGATCGCCCACCGCATCACATCACTCCCAAATCAAGGGTGATCACCAATCGACAACAAAGTAGATATAGTATACGAAGGAGTGTGAATGCTAGAGGCAGCTAACCTCACTGGCACGGGTATGGCTCCTGTTTTAGTCATTTCAAATTTGACATAAGTGTCAAGGCATCCATTAACGTTCTCTTACTTCAAATCAGCAACGTACATCAAAACCATCCACTTCATTCTGGATCAACACTCCGCGTGTATTAGTTATTAAAGTGGTTTTCGGTATCGACAGAGAGTATGTCCATATCCGATCCCGGTCTCTTTAATAACTACGTATTTTTACACCGGTGGCTCTTTTACATCTCAAATCGATTCATAATTGATATCAAAATATCATATTCGCTTCAAAATCAAATCCATTCAAATATCATCATATCTACTCAAAGTATACAATTTCATTTCAAAAATCATTTTCGCCTCAATATCTCATTTCGATTTCAAAATCATTTTTCGCCTCAATATCTCATTTCGATTTCAAAAATCAATTTCAAATACATATTTGAACCATAAAATAAACAAATTCACTTCCAATATATTTCAAAATTTTAAATATTTCACATTTCAAAACAGTTCATATATTTATATAAGATTCGCTTTAAAACCATTTCGTATTCAAATTAGAATATACTTCAAATTACACATCCGTATTAAGTAGTTTACTTAATCTCTGGAACAATTCCAATTCAATAAACATTCGGATTTCAAGAATTCATTTAAGTATTACATTCCAAATCGATTTCAGTTCAAATCCTATTCAAATCAATTTTATCTTCAAATTTAATTCAATAGTTTCGATTTAGTCCAATTCACAAATTTCTTTGAATTTCAATTAAATTCCAAATTAATTAAATCTCAATTTCAATTAAATTTTCAATTCCAAACTCAAACTTGAAATATCATTTCATATAAATTTTCTTAGAAATATTCAGAGTTCGATTAAAAGTCCAATCTTTTAAAACAAATCAACTTTCGAAGATTTACGTCGTATTTCATTCTTTTTCTTAAAAATCTAAACTTTGAATAATTAAACAATTTCATTTACCAAGTTTAAATTCCAACATCTCGATCTTCAATTCAAAATAATTCAATTTCCATAAATTGGATTTTATTCTTAAAATCAATTCATTTAAATAATTTCAAAACAACTTTTAAAATCATTTAATTTAACCAACCCGGTGTCCGTATATAATTTTCTAACCTATGGCCAAGTGGATAATTATTTCGATTTTAATTTCAAGGATGGATATGTATCATTTCAATCCAAATAGATGTCATAGGTATATCATTTCAACCTATTCCTTAATTTATTCAAAATGATTCAGTTTACAATTTTATATGCAATAAACAATATACATGATGATAGCATGATATATCAAAACAAATAAACAACCAATATCGACCAATAGCATCCATCACCACCAATCAACCATAAAGCCAATAACATTCACAACAATTTTATAATTATCAATATCGAGTAATATACTGCCAATTTAAATTTAAATTTATTTTGACGGTCAATTTAACTTCTATCAATTAATTCATACATCAATACAAATGATAATTAATCCTACCAAACAACAGCCAATAAATTTCATATCACTTCAGAATATATGTTTAACTAACACAAAATTATTTTAGTCAATTGTGAGCGTATAAACACTCACTTTGATTTTCTGTTGTCGCCGAGACGCTCCGGTTTGGAACTAAAACTGGACGACGCCCAACTTTAGCCCAAATTTTCACCGTCTCCAAATCCATCCAAACTAGTTTCATTTCGAAGCTCTCGTCATTACGATCGCAACGCAAAAAGTTTCGTTTCAATCGGACCTCGTATGAAAAAGTTATGCTATTTTAAAGTTTACACGAATTTAAATAAACAATTTCAGCTTTTAATTTAAATTTCAAACCCTAGCTTCAGATCTGGCCGTTCGTCTTTGCTTCAGGAAATCTGGGCCGCACCTGCCTCCTTCTCCATCATCGTTCAATTCACGTGAACCCTAACCCATAGCCGCCTATCTTCATCAAATTATCACGACCAACTCACTCGACTTCACAATGATCAGAGACCACCGTTAGAAGCGTCTTCGCAAGAGCTACCATCGGCCAGAGTAGGGTGGAGCTCGGCCATCTCTGCTGCATGCAAATCGAGGACAAACACGAAACTTTAAATGCAAATTCCCGTTGATCCGTTGCTCCGTTTTCGATCATCTCCATATGGATTTGAAGAGCTCGCCGAGATCTACACTTTTGCTTTTGGAATTTTTCGATTTCGTTGAACGGATTGAGAGATATTAAGGAAAGAAGTTTCGAAATTTTCTGGCCATTGAATTAAAAGTGGCGGCTAAGGGCTGAAACCCTAGGGTTTTTGGAAAATAGAGAAAGTGAGGGGCTTTTATAGAAAAATACGCGACACTATTCATCCCGGATTTTCCGAACTCCAAACGAAGCGTGCCGGCTGACGTTTCTAAGGTTTACACCACGTTCCGAACGCAATGGAACATGTTTCGGAGGCTAATTCAGTCATCTGTGCGAGTTACGGCAATAAACGATCGATTTAAAATTAAATCGGTTAATCTAATTTCTGTGCGTTTGGGCTCGCCCCGGACAAACGGTAAATCCGATTGACACGAAATTTGAAACTCTACAATAATATGACATTACGGATCCGATGAAACTGGTTTCGTCGAAATCCGAGACTTTTTGAAAAATGACTATTTTCTCTCGCCGAATTAATATTAAAAACAATTCGATGCGTTTCGAGCTGTCACGGTCAAACGATAACTCCGATTGGTACGAAAATTGAAATCCGACAATAACAAACTATTACGGATCCAATGGAATGAGTTTCGTTCAATTCTGAGACTGTTCGAAAAATGGCTATTTTTCAGTCGATAATAAAATATTAAAATATTCAATTTTCACAAATTAACTTTAAATTCAATTTTAAAAGTTCTATAACATTACTATAACTCCAATATGATAAGATAAAATTTTACAAATCATTTTCAATCATATTCAACTCGATTTCAATTATTTCTGAAATTTAACTTATTAAATTATCGATTTAATTGTCTAATTAAATCCAATATTCGAAAAATAAATTATTCGACGGTTTAATTTCAATATAAAATTCCCAATTTTAAATTATTAAATTTTAAATCAAATTTCAATTGTTCACAAATTCCATTTTTAATTTCACAGTAATTAACAATCTTTTACAACGCAATTTTCCATTATAAATCCACTATAAAAGATTATATTAGATTCAGCGTTCAATTATATTGTAATTCAAATTCAAGTTATTTAATTCCAAATGAATTCTTTTATTTCGATTTACACTTTCATTATTGAATCAACCATTTACTTATATATTTATTATCAATAGTTTATAATTCATTTACTTTCATTTTCTTCAACTATCATCTTATTTAAATTCAAAGTAATATTAAATTACATTCATTTACGTTGATTTCCATATTATAACTTCAATATTAAATCTACCATTTTATTTATTCTTGTTTACAATCATAACCAATTTGGTTTACAACTTGAAATTCACATTTAACAACACAAAATTTTATTTCCTTCGGATTTTTATCCAAAATTTTCATTTTAATTCGTATTTTTAAAGTGTTAAAAATATGGGTCGTTACAGTTATATAAACTTGTCCTCATACAGAATACACAGTGGAATAAATAAATAAGTACGTATGTACGTTTCGCCATCCAGCTTGCTTCCAAAACTCCAGAATATCCTGATAACATAACTCTAGGCTGCCCGTGTGGAAAATTATGGGCACCCAGAGTTTAGAAGAGAAACAATAAACTCCGAGTCAGTCATGGTGACTGGTGTGAGATCGTAAAACAGTTATTCTTTAAAAGACAACACAGGAATATTTTGAAATAGATTCGCAATGCTTTTGGAAAATGAAACTACCATAAGACCTCCCACCACACACACAATGCAAACGCAGAATTAGAGGAGATTTCTTCTTATGATAGTCAAAGATGCTTACTACGCAAAAATCTAAACCTTTTTGATATTATTATTAGTGCATAGTGTAGAAAACATTTCGAAAGTAGAATATAAATGTAACGACCCAGAATTTTTGATAATTAAAATTCGAATATTTAATTGATTTTTAATATTAATAAATGAATTTAATAAGTCGAATGATTTATTTTTCGAATATTGGATTTAATTGGATAATTAAATCGATAAATTAAATAGTGAAATTCCAGAGATAATTGTAAATCGAGTTTAAAGTGATTGAAAATGATTTGTAAAATTTTATTTAATCATACTCGAGTTATAGAAAGGTTATAGAACTTTCAGAATTGAATTTAGAATTAATTTGTGGAAATTGAATATTTTAATATTTAATTATCGACTGTAAAAATAGTCAATTTTCGAACAGTCTCAGAATTGAACGAGACCAGTTCCATTGGATCCGTAATAGTTAGTTATTATCGGATTTCAATTTTCGTAGCAAACGGAGTTATCGTTTGACTGTGGCAGCTCGAAACGCATCGATATCATTTTAATTTTAAATCGTCAAGTTAAAATAGTCATTTTTCAGAAAGTCTCGAATTTCGACGAAACCAGTTTCATCGGATCCGTAATGTGATATTATTGTAAGATTTCAAATTTCATAATTTTTGGATTTACCATTTGTCCGGTACGAATTAAAACGCCTCGAAATCGATTTAAATCGGTTTAATTTAAATTGATCGTTTATTGCCATATCTCACACATACGATCGAATTAGCTTCCGAAACCTGTTCCATTGCGTCCGGAACGCGGGGTAAACCCTAGAAACGCCAGCCGGCACGCTCGATTCGGAGTTCGGAAAATTTCGGATGAATAGTAAATTGAGGAATTTTCTATAAAAGCACCTAGGTATTTTCATTTGCAAAAGAAAAATCAAAACCCTAATTTTAAACGTTCAGCCGCCACCTTCTAAATCAATGGCCGAAACACATCTTTCTTCTCCCCTCAAAATCTCTCGATTCGTGAAGAATTTGCAGAAACTTCCAACTAACGAATCGAAGAGCTTGCCGAGTACATCACATCCAACGATGGAGATGCAGTTCGGTGGGGTGTGGAGGCCTAGAGGGGGCTGCATTCGCTGCTACTTGCGCACGTCTTTTCGAATGCTACAGGGAGCCGAGCTCGACGTGGTTGCAGCTGAGAGTGGGGTAGGGGGTTAGCTTCGATATGGCGCCGGTATGATGAAGTTTCGTCGAAGGATGAAGGGGTGGCGGTCGGTCAAAGTTTGAGAGGGATGGGTTCAAAGTCGAACGTGTTTACCTGGTAGGAGCGAACGGGGGGGAAGAAAAGGGAGACGGTCTGGATGGCTTCGTTCAAAGTGAACGGTGATAGTGAGATGTAGGGCTTTGAAATTTAAATGTAAATTGTGAAATTTTTTATTTATTTATTAAATCGTATAAACTTTAAATCACTGTAATTTGATCATACGAGGTCGGAAAATTACAAAACAAAATGCGTTGGAATCGTCTTGACGAGCTTTACGCAATGCAACTGGATTGGAAGCGATCGGGGTCAGTGGAAATTTTGAGTGAAATTAAACGTCTGTTTAATTTTATTCGAAATAAACGCTATAAATTGCTATCAGAAAATCACGGTGAGATCTTCTCACTCAAAATTTAAAGTGTAATTTACAGTTATTTATTGATTGACTGTTTGGATGTGGTATTAGATATGATAGGATATATATATATATATATATATATATATAGCAGTATATACATATTGGCATATGTATATATTGGATTGATGATTTCCCGCCTCGTATAGCGGATGAGACCCTATTGCGCCGTTAGTAAGCAGATTTAT
This sequence comes from Allium fistulosum, assembly GCA_030737815.1. Classification (NCBI taxonomy): domain Eukaryota; kingdom Viridiplantae; phylum Streptophyta; class Magnoliopsida; order Asparagales; family Amaryllidaceae; genus Allium; species Allium fistulosum. Next base: position 55,347,861 of record CM060904.1, read on the forward strand.
AAAAACCTATATACCGCGATAATTCCGTACTGGAGCGGAATTGGTATTGTGCTAACATCTGTGGATGCAGGGAAACAGGTTGGAGGGATCCGACTGGATTCCTCACCGTATTGATTATTTACAGATATTTTGACATATTCTGTTATCATATGATGATATATGATATTTGACTGTTGTGATGGACTGATTGGTGTTGTTGCATCATCGGATTCAGTTTTGAAATGTAAAAATAACGACTTTTAATTTAAAAGGATTTTTAAAGTGATTTGTAGAAATATACGTTTTATTGAAATTTTTGAATTGGTTTATTTTAAATAAATAAATGTTAAAATTTTAAATGTTAGTAAAATTGTGATTTTTGTGAAATACGACAAAAATGTTATTTTTTTGAAATAAACAATTGATAAGGATTATGAAATAGTTTAAATTGGAATTGTTGAAGTATTTTAAACAATTCATATAAAAAGATTTATAAGAATTGATATTTTTATAAATTAAAAATATTGGAATTTTGAAATGAGTTTTATTAAGTGTTTAAGTCAAATAAAATGGATTCCATAAGTGGATAGAAATTTATAGATTTATAAATTGTGAAATTATTAAATGAATAGGTTTTGTAAAACAAAAAGATTTATAAGCAATTATCTTATAAATCGGATTTTGACATTTAGATGAGAAATGAATAAGATGTTGTAAATAAATGAATTATAAGTTCTTAACTTATAATATAGACTTCCGGTATAAAATTGAGATATATAAGTTGAATTGGATAACTTAGAAATCGAAGTTTTAAAAATAGAAATGGGATTTATAAACATTGTTTTATAAATAAATAAAAAATCAATAGATTTTGATAAATTAACATTGAAGTTATTAAAGGAGATATATTCGTGATTTTGGACAGCGAATTATCCTTTAAGTTAAATGTGTAGGAATTGTTAAAATTGGGATAGTGATTATATTCACGATTTTGGACAGTGAATATATATTATTGAATAAAATCAATATATTTTGGAAAAAGGAATATCGTTAAATGAAGTTGTTTTAAAAGATGTTTTAAAAACGTGTTAAGTATCGAATACATAGATTTCAACAGTTCTTGTTGAAATAGACGTTTCGAGAAGTAGAAGGAAATGGTGGACTATAACACTGTTGTTATAGTAAATGATTTCCAAAAGGAAATGTTTTGATGTAGTATTGGGATTCATATATCTATCTAAATTCCGAATCCCTATACTAGTGATTTCGAGTCGTCGTAACGATGTTTTACGCAACATTCGTTTTGACTCAAATAGATGTTAAAATTTATGATTTCCTTAAAGAATGAAATGTATACTTAATTTGATTTAAGTATATCGATGTATACCTAATTTGATTTAAGTATATCGAATATTTTCAAATGTTGAAAATAAAAGATTTGTGAAACACTTATTATTAAATAAGTATGGAATGTTTTCCCAATATGAAACGAACTGTTTTGAGATTTTATCTTTTAAAGATAAATTGAAAAGTGAATATTTGAAAATTTGTTTTCAAATGGTAAAGTGTGGAAATTTTTATATCTAGTAAAGATATTTTTGGAAGATGAAATAATTTGGAAAATTATTTGGAATCTGATGATGTTGCGCATCTTTATTGATAGTTAAATAACCGACTATCAATAATTACCTTTAGATAGGTATTTGTTGTGAATTTGGATGAATTTGAATGCCACACTTATCTTTGAATAAACGCTCACTATTCGGGTTAACCGGGAAAGGACCATGGGGTCGTATAACCCATTCCGAATATGTGATACGTCGTTATGAATCGCATTTGAAGACCGGTGTTGAAGACCGGATATTTTTGAAAACGGAAGGATTACCGTCGAGTTACTCTACATCGACTGATCTTCGATTTAGAGGTTTTATCACCCTTAGTGACGGGAAGTCCTGACGTGATTAGAAATTTATCCGGAAATGCAAGGGCTTCGTGAGAAGTGCCTTCGGTTCTGTTCGATCCCGGAACAGACTTTTATGGATTGTGTGTCTGACGTTACAATTTGAGATATAAAGCTGATTTCTTTCAAATACATTTCTGTTGGTGGCGGAGAATTTATTCTCTTAGCTTAACACCCTTCTCTGAGACGTACGAGCTCAGAGGTTATGTAGTTGAAATTTATCAGCGATATATCCCAATTTGGTAACGTGGCATACTGAGTGTTGCTGTGAAATGATCAGTGTTTGATCATTTGTGATATGATCATTTGTTTGATCTTATATCTTTGTGATCATAGGTTGATCATTTTGTTTGACCCGAAGCAGGGCTTTTTAAGAAAGCGTAGCTTTGTGGACGAGACTTCATCGAGCCTCACACCCCGGAAATGGTCGAAATAGGAAGAATGCAGCAAGGTTCTAGGGAGTAGCGCCCCTTAGTGTATGTCATTCCTTCTGGATAAAGGTGGTATCATGGTATGGAGCCCAGATACTTAACCTCTGTGGTTACTGCATTATTATTATCTATGTGGTTTGTTGCGAATCGGGGATCCTCGGGAAGATCGGTGACGATCGGGGGATGGCATACGCGTGTCAGTAGTTACCTATTTTTGCAGAGGTAACCCGGCCTTGTGTTGGCAGAGATCCGGTTAGGTTCTCGGGTCGTCTATTCCAGGGACGTACCCATCGTGGATAGGAAGTTCCTTAGCCTGACCATTTGTTGGAAATCCAAAGAAACAATACGACACTTGTACGGTTTTAGTTGTAGAACCTATCATTCACTTATGGTGGCGCCCCACTGTTTGGATGGTAGCTATAGTAGGCATAGTTCGAAATGTCTATGCTGGCTAAGATTTATATTATACTTTTCGAAATGTTTTCTACACTATGCACTAATAATAATATCAAAAATGATTTGATTTTGCGTAGTAAGCATCTTTGACTATCATAAGAAGAAATCTCCTCCAATTCTGCGTTTGCATTGTGTGTGTGGTGGGAGGTCTTATGGTAGTTTCATTTTCCAAAAGCATTGCGAATTGACATAAAAGTTTTCCTGTTGTTTATTTTAAAGATAAACTGTTTTACGATCTCACACCAGTCACCATGACTGACTCGGAGTTTATTGTTCCCTTCTAAACTCTGGGTGCCCACCAATTTCCACACGGGCAGCCTAGAGTTATATTATCAGGATATTCTGGATATTCTGGAGCTTTGGAGATAAGCTGGATGACGAGACGTAGTATTTGTACCTGATATATTTATTCCGCTGTGTATTCTGTATGAGGACAAGTTAATATAACCGTCCATTGTTGTTTATTGACTCTGATGATATGATGTGATGTAATGTAATAACAGATATAATTCTTTTGTTTTTAAATGATATTCATTTATCTATTATATATTGTTCCGCTGCGATATGTGAGATTCTGATATTGTTTTCTGTTTCTGCTCTTGTTCTGTTGTTGTTCTTCTTTCTTTTTCTTCTATCTTCTTCTTCTACTTTTTTTTCTTCTTTCTTAAAACCATAACTTTTCGGGTTTCCGGCATTCGATTTCTCGACAGTCGATAAAGTGAGTATCGATGTTGAATTTTCGAAAGTCGAAAATTTTCGGGATGTTACAAGTGGTATCAGAGCATATGGTTAAGCGACAACCCTGCTCTGTTGGGTGTTACTCATTAGAGATAGAGTCAGTAGTACTCTAGAATGAGTTGAGTGTAATAATAGATATGAGCGCGTATTTGTTAGTAAATATAAAATTGTTTTATATTGTGATGATTGGTTTGTTGAGTGGTATATGGATTCTGGTCGGTATTGTCCGTACAACTCTATCGATAGGGATCTCTAAACACTTATATAGAACAATTCGGCACAGTATTGTTTTAAATAGGGTAAATGAGATAATTTTGCCCAAAACTATTTTTGTATAGAAAAGAAATGTTTTTCTATAAAATACTATAGTATATGGTTGCATGGATGTTAGAAGTGATAATATTAATCTATTATCATTGAAATTAAATAAGAAATTGAAATCGTAACTCCAAAGTTAAGAGATAAATCCATATACAAATGAAATTTGAGAATGTAAATTTTAAATGTGATTTGTAATTTGAAACAGAGTTCCAGAGAAGTTTTTGGTAATGTTTTGAAAGAAATTTGAAAATTTTTGGAGATTTGGGAAGTTTAAATCTTTTTGGAGTTGAAAATGAATTTCGAAGGTTTTGAAAAGTATTTTGGAGAGATAAAAAGCTCTAAACTCTTTTCGGTCGCTGGAAAATAACTTCGATAATGACCGCGGCATCACCGGTGTTCATTTTCGGGTTTCCAAAAGAGAAATTGCTGCCAAATTGTTTTAAATAGGAGTTGTTTGAAAATTTGGATTTTGTTTTGAAATTCAAAGGATAATTTGAATTGTTTTCAAATGGTTTTGAAAAAGTGGAAACGACTCTGGAATCCTATTTAAAAATACTTACGAAATATTAATAAGTTGATAACTTATGGAATATTGGGAATCTGATTGAAATGAAAGTTCAAATTGAAATGAAAGAATTTGTGAACAAATAAATAAATTTGCAATGGCAAATGCGAGAAAATAAAATTGAATGTTAAAATTCATTTCGAATTCGTAAGCAAATGAATTGAATTGAATAAAGTAAATTGAAAGATGAATTAAAATTCGAATTGGAAATCCAGTTTAATATAAGTGGTTATAAACCAAAATAGTAAATTGTAATAAATTTTGGGAATGAACAAAAGTGAATAAGACTGGAATTGAAACTGAAGATTGAAAACAGATTTGAATTTGTAAGTGGATTAGAATTAGAAATGAATTAGTAATTGAAACTAATTTGAAATAAGCAGTTGTAAATGAAAGCTAATCGATAAAATTCAATATTCAGGAGATAAATAGAATCCAAATTTGAATTAAAATGGTAAAGTGAATTCAATGAATTTGAAATGTAAATTTGAATGGATATGAATATGTAACTTCAACAGTGAAGTAAGCTAAAAATGTATATGCAGTTTACATTGAAAATTTGGTAATTAAATTTGCAGAATAGTTTGAATATATGTAACTAGATATTATGGCTAGTAGGATATACAGGTGTTATAAAGGAATTGGAATTTAATTTCGAAGATAAATTTGAATGGCTCGACAAAAGGTAAGTATTTGAATTCGAATATGAGATTTGATGACGTATTTCTCTAGCCGCTTGGCTTTTTCTTTTTCTTTTTGAAATCTGAGAGTCCGTAGGGACGTTTTGTAGTCATACCGTATTAGCCGCGCAAAGGAGACGCTGGCGAAATTTTTCGAAAATTTCGAGTGTTAGAAAATTTTAAGAAAATTTTGAAAGTTTAAAATTTGAATTTAAACTCGAATTTGAATTGAGAAGTTAAACAATGTTGTTTGAAATTTATAAATTGAGTTGAAAATTTAGTTGAATTGATAACGAATCTTTAGTAGGAAGATTTGTTTTGATAAAATTGATAAAACTATTAGATGTTGAAAAACAGTAGACGAGTTAAGGACCTTTCTTCCTGACTTGTAATTTCGAGGACGAAATTCTTTTAAGGGGGGAAGTTTGTAACGACCCAGAATTTTTGATAATTAAAATTCAAATATTTAATTGATTTTTAATATTAATAAATGAATTTAATAAGTCGAATGATTTATTTTTCGAATATTGGATTTAATTGGATAATTAAATCGATAAATTAAATAGTGAAATTCCAGAGATAATTGTAAATCGAGTTTAAAGTGATTGAAAATGATTTGTAAAATTTTATTTAATCATACTCGAGTTATAGAAAGGTTATAGAACTTTCAGAATTGAATTTAGAATTAATTTGTGGAAATTGAATATTTTAATATTTAATTATCGACTGTAAAAATAGTCAATTTTCGAACAGTCTCAGAATTGAACGAGACCAGTTCCATTGGATCCGTAATAGTTAGTTATTATCGGATTTCAATTTTCGTAGCAAACGGAGTTATCGTTTGACTGTGGCAGCTCGAAACGCATCGATATCATTTTAATTTTAAATCGTCAAGTTAAAATAGTCATTTTTCAGAAAGTCTCGGATTTCGACGAAACCAGTTTCATCGGATCCGTAATGTGATATTATTGTAAGATTTCAAATTTCATAATTTTTGGATTTACCATTTGTCCGGTACGAATTAAAACGCCTCGAAATCGATTTAAATCGGTTTAATTTAAATTGATCGTTTATTGCCATATCTCACACATACGATCGAATTAGCTTCCGAAACCTGTTCCATTGCGTCCGGAACGCGGGGTAAACCCTAGAAACGCCAGCCGGCACGCTCGATTCGGAGTTCGGAAAATTTCGGATGAATAGTAAATTGAGGAATTTTCTATAAAAGCACCTAGGTATTTTCATTTGCAAAAGAAAAATCAAAACCCTAATTTTAAACGTTCAGCCGCCACCTTCTAAATCAATGGCCGAAACACATCTTTCTTCTCCCCTCAAAATCTCTCGATTCGTGAAGAATTTGCAGAAACTTCCAACTAACGAATCGAAGAGCTTGCCGAGTACATCACATCCAACGATGGAGATGCAGTTCGGTGGGGTGTGGAGGCCTAGAGGGGGCTGCGTTCGCTGCTACTTGCGCACGTCTTTTCGAATGCTACAGGGAGCCGAGCTCGACGTGGTTGCAGCTGAGAGTGGGGTAGGGGGTTAGCTTCGATATGGCGCCGGTATGATGAAGTTTCGTCGAAGGATGAAGGGGTGGCGGTCGGTCAAAGTTTGAGAGGGATGGGTTCAAAGTCGAACGTGTTTACCTGGTAGGAGCGAACGGGGGGGAAGAAAAGGGGGACGGTCTGGATGGCTTCGTTCAAAGTGAACGGTGATAGTGAGATGTAGGGCTTTGAAATTTAAATGTAAATTGTGAAATTTTTTATTTATTTATTAAATCGTATAAACTTTAAATCACTGTAATTTGATCATACGAGGTCGGAAAATTACAAAACAAAATGCGTTGGAATCGTCTTGACGAGCTTTACGCAATGCAACTGGATTGGAAGCGATCGGGGTCAGTGGAAATTTTGAGTGAAATTAAACGTCTGTTTAATTTTATTCGAAATAAACGCTATAAATTGCTATCAGAAAATCACGGTGAGATCTTCTCACTCAAAATTTAAAGTGTAATTTACAGTTATTTATTGATTGACTGTTTGGATGTGGTATTAGATATGATAGGATATATATATATATATATAGCAGTATATACATATTGGCATATGTATATATTGGATTGATGATTTCCCGCCTCGTATAGCGGATGAGACCCTATTGCGCCGTTAGTAAGCGGATTTATAAAAACCTATATACCGCGATAATTCCGTACTGGAGCGGAATTGGTATTGTGCTAACATCTATGGATGCAGGGAAACAGGTTGGAGGGATCCGACTGGATTCCTCATCGTATTGATTATTTACAGATATTTTGACATATTCTGTTATCATATGATGATATATGATATTTGACTGTTGTGATGGACTGATTGGTGTTGTTGCATCATCGGATTCAGTTTTGAAATGTAAAAATAACGACTTTTAATTTAAAAGGATTTTTAAAGTGATTTGTAGAAATATACGTTTTATTGAAATTTTTGAATTGGTTTATTTTAAATAAATAAATGTTAAAATTTTAAATGTTAGTAAAATTGTGATTTTTGTGAAATACGACAAAAATGTTATTTTTTTGAAATAAACAATTGATAAGTATTATGAAATAGTTTAAATTGGAATTGTTGAAGTATTTTAAACAATTCATATAAAAAGATTTATAAGAATTGATATTTTTATAAATTAAAAATATTGGAATTTTGAAATGAGTTTTATTAAGTGTTTAAGTCAAATAAAATGGATTCCATAAGTGGATAGAAATTTATAGATTTATAAATTGTGAAATTATTAAATGAATAGGTTTTGTAAAACAAAAAGATTTATAAGCAATTATCTTATAAATCGGATTTTGACATTTAGATGAGAAATGAATAAGATGTTGTAAATAAATGAATTATAAGTTCTTAACTTATAATATAGACTTCCGGTATAAAATTGAGATATATAAGTTGAATTGGATAACTTAGAAATCGAAGTTTTAAAAATAGAAATGGGATTTATAAACATTGTTTTATAAATAAAAAAAAAATCAATAGAGTTTGATAAATTAACATTGAAGTTATTAAAGGAGATATATTCGTGATTTTGGACAGCGAATTATCCTTTAAGTTAAATGTGTAGGAATTGTTAAAATTGGGATAGTGATTATATTCACGATTTTGGACAGTGAATATATATTATTGAATAAAATCAATATATTTTGGAAAAAGGAATATCGTTAAATGAAGTTGTTTTAAAAGATGTTTTAAAAACGTGTTAAGTATCGAATACATAGATTTCAACAGTTCTTGTTGAAATAGACGTTTCGAGAAGTAGAAGGAAATGGTGGACTATAACACTGTTGTTATAGTAAATGATTTCCAAAAGGAAATGTTTTGATGTAGTATTGGGATTCATATATCTATCTAAATTCCGAATCCCTATACTAGTGATTTCGAGTCGTCGTAACGATGTTTTACGCAACATTCGTTTTGACTCAAATAGATGTTAAAATTTATGATTTCCTTAAAGAATGAAATGTATACTTAATTTGATTTAAGTATATCGATGTATACCTAATTTGATTTAAGTATATCGAATATTTTCAAATGTTGAAAATAAAAGATTTGTGAAACACTTATTATTAAATAAGTATGGAATGTTTTCCCAATATGAAACGAACTGTTTTGAGATTTTATCTTTTAAAGATAAATTGAAAAGTGAATATTTGAAAATTTGTTTTCAAATGGTAAAGTGTGGAAATTTTTATATCTAGTAAAGATATTTTTGGAAGATGAAATAATTTGGAAAATTATTTGGAATCTGATGATGTTGCGCATCTTTATTGATAGTTAAATAACCGACTATCAATAATTACCTTTAGATAGGTATTTGTTGTGAATTTGGATGAATTTGAATGCCACACTTATCTTTGAATAAACGCTCACTATTCGGGTTAACCGGGAAAGGACCATGGGGTCGTATAACCCATTCCGAATATGTGATACGTCGTTATGAATCGCATTTGAAGACCGGTGTTGAAGACCGGATATTTTTGAAAACGGAAGGATTACCGTCGAGTTACTCTACATCGACTGATCTTCGATTTAGAGGTTTTATCACCCTTAGTGACGGGAAGTCCTGACGTGATTAGAAATTTATCCGGAAATGCAAGGGCTTCGTGAGAAGTGCCTTCGGTTCTGTTCGATCCCGGAACAGACTTCTATGGATTGTGTGTCTGACGTTACAATTTGAGATATAAAGCTGATTTCTTTCAAATACATTTCTGTTGGTGGCGGAGAATTTATTCTCTTAGCTTAACACCCTTCTCTGAGACGTACGAGCTCAGAGGTTATGTAGTTGAAATTTATCAGCGATATATCCCAATTTGGTAACGTGGCATACTGAGTGTTGCTGTGAAATGATCAGTGTTTGATCATTTGTGATATGATCATTTGTTTGATCTTATATCTTTGTGATCATAGGTTGATCATTTTGTTTGACCCGAAGCAGGGCTTTTTAAGAAAGCGTAGCTTTGTGGACGAGACTTCATCGAGCCTCACACCCCGGAAATGGTCGAAACAGGAAGAATGCAGCAAGGTTCTAGGGAGTAGCGCCCCTTAGTGTATGTCATTCCTTCTGGATAAAGGTGGTATCATGGTATGGAGCCCAGATACTTAACCTCTGTGGTTACTGCATTATTATTATCTATGTGGTTTGTTGCGAATCGGGGATCCTCGGGAAGATCGGTGACGATCGGGGGATGGCATACGCGTATCAGTAGTTACCTATTTTTGCAGAGGTAACCCGGCCTTGTGTTGGCAGAGATCCGGTTAGGTTCTCGGGTCGTCTATTCCAGGGACGTACCCATCGTGGATAGGAAGTTCCTTAGCCTGACCATTTGTTGGAAATCCAAAGAAACAATACGACACTTGTACGGTTTTAGTTGTAGAACCTATCATTCACTTATGGTGGCGCCCCACTGTTTGGATGGTAGCTATAGTAGGCATAGTTCGAAATGTCTATGCTGGCTAAGATTTATATTATACTTTTCGAAATGTTTTCTACACTATGCACTAATAATAATATCAAAAATGATTTGATTTTGCGTAGTAAGCATCTTTGACTATCATAAGAAGAAATCTCCTCCAATTCTGCGTTTGCATTGTGTGTGTGGTGGGAGGTCTTATGGTAGTTTCATTTTCCAAAAGCATTGCGAATTGACATAAAAGTTTTCCTGTTGTTTATTTTAAAGATAAACTGTTTTACGATCTCACACCAGTCACCATGACTGACTCGGAGTTTATTGTTCCCTTCTAAACTCTGGGTGCCCACCAATTTCCACACGGGCAGCCTAGAGTTATATTATCAGGATATTCTGGATATTCTGGAGCTTTGGAGATAAGCTGGATGACGAGACGTAGTATTTGTACCTGATATATTTATTCCGCTGTGTATTCTGTATGAGGACAAGTTAATATAACTGTCCATTGTTGTTTATTGACTCTGATGATATGATGTGATGTAATGTAATAACAGATATAATTCTTTTGTTTTTAAATGATATTCATTTATCTATTATATATTGTTCCGCTGCGATATGTGAGATTCTGATATTGTTTTCTGTTTCTGCTCTTGTTCTGTTGTTGTTCTTCTTTCTTTTTCTTCTATCTTCTTCTTCTACTTTTTTTTCTTCTTTCTTAAAACCATAACTTTTCGGGTTTCCGGCATTCGATTTCTCGACAGTCGATAAAGTGAGTATCGATGTTGAATTTTCGAAAGTCGAAAATTTTCGGGATGTTACAATAAATCTTAGCCAGCATAGACATTTCGAACTATGCCTACTATAGCTACCATCCAAACAGTGGGGCGCCACCATAAGTGAATGATAGGTTCTACAACTAAAACCGTACAAGTCTCGTATTGTTTCTTTGGATTTCCAACAAATGGTCAGGCTAAGGAACTTCCTATGCCACGAAAGAACGCCTCTGGAATGACGTCCCGAGAACCTAACCGGATCTCTGCCAACACAAGGCCGGGTTACCTCTGCAAAAATAGGTAACTACTGACACGCGTATGCCATTCCCCGATCGTAACCGATCTTCCCGAGGATCCCCGATTTCCAACAAACCACATAATAATAATAATGCAGCAACCACATAGGTTAAGTATCTGGGCTCCATACCATGATACCACCTCTATCTAGAAGGAATGACATACACTAAGGGGCTCTACTCCCTAGAACCTTGCTGCATCCTTCCTGTTTTGACCATTTCCGGGGTGTGAGGCTCGACGAAGTCTCGTCCACAAAGCTAGGCTTTCTACAAAGCCATGCTTCGGGTCAAACAAATGATCAACCTATGATCATAAAGATATAAGATCAAACAAATGATCATATCGCAAATGATCAAACACTGATCATTTCACAGCAACACTCAGTATGCCACGTTACCAAATTGGGAATATATCGCTGATAAATTTCAACTACATAACCTCCGAGCTCGTACGTCTCAGAGAAGGGTGTTAAGCTAAGAGAATAAATTCTCCGCCACCAACAAATATGTATTTGAAAGAAATCAGCTTTATATCTCAATCTGTAACGTCAGACATACAATCCATACAAGTCTGTTCCGGGATCGAACAGAACCGAAGGCACTTCTCACGAAGCCCTTGCACATCCGGATAATTTTCTAATCACGTCTAGACTTCCCTTCACTAAGGGTGATAAAAACTCTAAACCGGAGATCAGCCGATGTAGAGTAACTCGACGGTAATCCTTCCATTTTCAAAAATATCCGGTCTTCAACACCGGTCATCAAATGCGATCCATAACGACGTATCACATATTCGGAATGGGTTATACGACCCCATGGTCCTTTCCCGCCTAACCCGAATAGTGAGCGATTATTCAAAAATAAGTGTGGCATTCAAATTCATCCAATTCAAAACAAATACCATATTCAAGGTAATTATTGATAGTCGGTTATTTAACTATCAATAAAGATGCGCAACATCATCAGATTCCAAATAATTTTCCAAATTATTTATTTTCAAAAATATCTTTACTAGATATAGAATTTCCACACTTAACCGTTTGAAAACAAATTTCAAATATTCACTTTTCAATTTATCTTTAAAAGATAAAGTTTCAAACCCTTCGTTTCATATTGGAAAAGCAATTCCATACTTATTTAAAATAAGTAATTCACAAAACTATTTATTTTCAACATTTGAAAATATTCAATATACTTAAATCAAAATTAAGTATATGTTTCATTCTTCAAGGAAATTCTTTATTTTAACAATGTGTATTTGAGTCAAAACGAATGTTACGTAAAACATCGTTACGACGACTCAAAATCAATAGTATAGGGATTCGGAATTAAGATAGATATATAAATCCCAATACTATATAAAACATTTCCTTTTGGAAATCATTTACTATAACAACCGTGTTATAGTCCACCATTTCCTTATTTCTCGAAAACGTCTATTTCAACAATGAATGTTGAAATCTATGGTTTCGATATTTAACACATTTTAAAACATCTTTTAAAATAATTACTTCATTTCAAATATCACTTTTCCCAAAACAACATCCATTTTACTTAACAATATATTCACTGTCCAAAATCGTGAATATACTTCACTATCCAAATTTCAATATTTTCTACACATTTTATTTCAAGGAAAAATTCGCTATCCAAAATCACGAATATATTTTCTTTAATAACCTTCTATATTTGATTTATCAAATTTATTTGATTTCGAATTTATAAAACAACGTTTATAAATTCTATTTCTATTTTCTAACAACTTCGATTTACAGATTTCTTTTATTAACTTCTATAATTTACTTATCCAAATAAGTGATTTCGGATTTATAAACAACATTTATAAATCACATTTATACTTTATAACAATTTTAACTTATAAAATCATTTTATTAGCAAATTCTATTCATAATCCTTCTAAGTGCAAAAATCTAATTTATAAGTTTATTACTTATAAATCTTTTATTCTACAACATCTATTCAATTTATACTTCACGATTTATAAATTTCATTCACTTACGAATTTTTATTTCATCTTGTTCTAACACTTACAAAGCTCGTTTAAAATTCCAATGTTTTAGATTTATAAATATCAAATCTTTATATCCTTTAAATAAACCGTTTATAATACTGTGAAAATCTCAATTTAAACCATTTTATAAATAAATCAACTATTTATTTCAAAAATAACACTTTGGTTATATTTCACAAAAATCAAAATTTTTATAACTTTAAAATTGGATCCGATGATGCCACAACACCAAATAATCAAACACAACATCCAAACATCATATATCAATATGACAACAGAATATACATCAATATCTGTAAATAAATAAATACTGGTGAGGAATCCAGTTGGATCCCTCCAACCTGTTTCCCTGCATCCACAGACGTTAGCACAATACCAATTCCACTTCGAGGTGGAATATCGCGGTATATGGGTTTTATAAAAATCATCCGCTTACTAACGGCGCAATAGGGTCTCATCCGCTATACGAGGCGGGAAATCAATCAATCCAATATATATATATGCCAATATGTATATATTGCTATATATATATAGATATATCCTACTATATCTAATATCACATCCAATAGCAATCATCAATCAATAACTGCAAAATTAAATTTTCCATTCGAGTGAGAAGATCTCACCTTTGCTTTTAATTTGCCATCCATTTTCCATCCAGATTTATTTTTCTTCGTTGTATTCGACCTTGTATAATAATTATACAATTCATTAATATTCGAATAGGTCGAATAATTAAATCTGCCATTTTACAATTTTTAATTTAACTAAGATTTTTAGTTAAACTAATAATTTAATTTGAACTATTTTCACATTAGATAGATTTTAAAAATCGAATCCTTATGTAATTTATCATTATCAAATTTTACCCATGTAAACTACTCTTTCGTTCACTGTAAATTTCTAAAATTATATGTATTACTTTACTGTTCAAACTAGATCTTCATTTGATAACTTTACATGGATTCAAAAACCAAATTAAATCGAACTGTAAATCCCTTACCACAAAAACAAACCCAGGCCGAGACCACTGAACCGCCACGTGAAGTCCTCCACCTCGCTCGCCGTGCCCTAGCCCAGTTGCATCACGAGACCATCAAATCGAAGTCGCCCTTGCGTTGCCTCTTCCAGTCACAGTCGCGACACCACTTCATCGACATCAGCCTTCGCGACTTCGCGCCTCGCGAATCCCCATCGCCAGAGTCGCCATCGCACCCTCCTCCTCGATTGCCTAATCGACCGCGACCCAATCACCTTCAACCCTAACTCGCGAAACTCCTCCCTCCCTCAGTTTCGATTTGATGATGATAACGCGATTGCTTCACGTGTTCAAGCATTGAGTTCGAACGAGATTGCTTTGGTTCTAGCTTCGGTCGCCATTTTATTTTTATTTTCTTTGTTTCGATTTTGATTTTTGAACTGAACGAAGGAGAGTATTTAAAATCGAAACAGCATGCTTTACACGATCATCTTGCGTGATTGAAGGCGTGTTTTCAGGCGCAAATGTTGGGAAGAACGTGCTGTTTGTTGACGAATTTAAATTTTAAATTTAATTCGAATTCGAATAAATTTCAATGCGTTTACACGTCGTATTCTCACATATAAACTCCGAAAAATACGAAATTTGAAATCCAGTAATAACAAACTATTACGGATCCAATGGAACTGGTCTCGTCGAATTCCGAGACTGTGCCTCGGACGGCTATTTTTAAATTTGATTCGAACAATAAAATTCAAAACTGAACAGAACAGTTTCAAATTTAATTCTGAAAGTTCGATTATCTTCGGTATTATCAATATGAATTTTAAAAGCTTTCGAAATATTTTTTTCTTCAATTTAAAATTGAAGATTCAAATTTTTATTCAACATTCACTAGATTAAATTTTAAATTTAATCGCCAATTTCAAAGTTATATCGGGGATTAAAATTAAATCATCGTTCAAATATTTAAAATTAATTAAATATTTTCAAATTTAATTTGTTCAAATTCTGGGTCGTTACATTTTGAAACCCAGCAACAACAACAAAAAGGAGAGAGAAACGAACAAACTCCTCCGCCTCTGGCTTGCACCCTTATCCTCTCCGCCTCAATTGCCGTACCTCCATTTGATCATCTCCGCCCTCCATATCCTCCTCTTCCATGCTGACGTTGTTCGGCGAACCACTACCTTACCGCGGTGAGTTTTGTTGTCCTCTTCCTTGATTCTTCTCTGGTTCTATATCTTGTTCGCATATATATATATATATGTAGTGTTTCTATATGCGTTTTGTATAAGGTGTGTGTGTTTTTATTTTTTTTTGTTTTATTGTATATAATTGTTTTACAGTACTATGTATATTTTGTATAGTTGCAGTGCTAGCATGTTTAAAGTATTGTAAAGTATAGAAGGTGTTGAGTATATTTATGTACTGACTTTAACTAACATATATTACTGTTAGTATTATATATTGGTTTATTTTATATATAATCTATTTTAATAACATATAGATTTTTATAAAGTTTACATGGGTTTATATTAGTTTACATATACCGGAGTTAGATTTGGTATTGATATATAATATATGGACTTTATGTTATATGTTTTAATATTGATTTTAATATTTTATTTATAAAGGTTACTTTTATAAAGATTTAAATTTTAGATGGTGTTTGGATATTGGTTTGTATATGGGTTTAAACATATACATTATTTCAAACTATACTACATATAGATTTGTTTTGTTTAAACCAATGATTTTTGAAAATATATATATAATTTAATATATGTTTAAATTTAGAATACAGTTCTATTTATATATAGTTATATATACAACTATATACAGCTCACTAATCCTATTTATTTTCCTCGACCCAACTTTGATTTGATTTCGTCAATTCTTCTTTATCAGCTTTGATCGTTAAAATTCTTGCCAATATGGCTTAGCTTTGAAGTTCGTGCTTGGATTCGTAACTCATTTCATTGTCAAATTTCTCTAGCCTCGAAAGGTGAGTAATCACTCATGATTTAACGTTCTTATATTTATTAAATTTGATTTCAATTGAAACAACAATTGAAATATACTGCTAAATTGAACTGTTAATTATTTAAATTGTTATATATGCTATTATCTGTAACTGTTCACCTGTGGGATATGACACCATATCCAATTGTTTATATTATATGTTATTGATGATATATGTATGTTGTTGTATTTTATATTATTTGATATCACTCTGCAAGTTCCCTATTAGTATAGAATTCACTATGGGTTGAAATGATACATACCCGAACGGACTTTAGAATAGGAGAAAATCGTTATGGGTTGAAATGATAAACCCAAGCGATTTTCATTTGAATTGAAATTGGGATTACGGGTTGAAATGATATCTACCCGTATATATTTAAATTACGGATTGAAATGATAAATATCCGTATCACTTAACCATATGATAGATATATATACAGACACCGTTGGTCCATATATATAAATATTTTGAAAATAAATTCTATGGATTTGGGAAGAAATATATGGGTTAAATAAATGTAGATTCTTAAATTATTATATATGAATGGTAATGATATATATATATTTAATTATAATATTTAATTTAATTAAGATGGATTTAATTCATATAATATGTTTAAGTATAAAATTTATATTTCAAAATAGATTTTGGTAATAATTTGAATTTAGTGAAATTGTATTCATTAAAGAATTTTATTTAATTAAACAAATTTGAAACTTATGGAAATTTAGATTTAAGATAGGATTTTTACTTCGGTTTAATTTAAATAATTTAAAGAATATTTCTTATTTAAATAAATTTAGGGAAATATTTAGTAAAAATGAAATTTAAGGCTAGTAAATGATATTGAATTTATTAAGTGAATATCCCCAGATTAAGTAATAATAAATTTAAATCAAGATCTATATGAAACTGTTAAATTGAACTTTGAAATGTTGAATATTAAAGCTTTGAAATATATTGGAATTTAAGTGGTTTATTTTGTGATTCAGATCTGTATTTGAAATCAATATAATTTGAATTGTTATTTAGAAACTGAATTAAACTAAAATGGAAAATTTAGATTGAATTAAATTGAAATGTAGAATTTGGGTCAATTTGGAAATGTAGAATTTGGGTCAATTTGGAAAAAATAAACCACTTATTGAAATGTAGAATTTGAATTAAATTGAAATGTAGAATTTGGGTCAATTTGGAAAAAATAGATATATTTGAAATGAAATGATATTTGGGTTTTGAGGTATAAATTAAATTGAAATGACCACGGTGTTATAGTGTATATTCCCACCTTGTAGATAGTTCCGAAGATCCTTAGAGGATGGTTATCCCAAACATCATTTAAGTTACTTGTATTTCAATTGATATTTCGCTTGAGTTGGATTTATTGATATAAGAATGTTAATCCTGACTCGAGTGTTTTGTGTTTTGCTTTATGCTCGGGTCAGACCGAGTGATACAGCATTTGAGACTCACCCTTGGAGTTTGGAGTTTCCTTTGGAGATCCAACTATCGCCACAGCTTTCAGCTCTTCTAGTTTATTTGTTCAGAGAAGTCATCGGTTGTACTGGAGACTTCACTGCATTTGAGATTTTCTGTTGTATTTTATTTCTAACTCTGATGTTTATATAGTAGCTTCATGAACTACTATTTTATCTATTCCACTGCGTATTATTGTATTACTCTGTGTCTGTGATTCTATGATTGATTTATTTATTGCATATGTTGAGTTTTGCCAAATTTAAATTAACAATATGATATTTTGAATTATTCAAGTCAGACATGTGTGGATTTATTGTCGATTTGAATGGTCCAAAATAGCGGGTCGTTACATTGAGTGTTATCTCCTATCTCCACTTTCGGCATTCGAGTGCGCTCGAATCAACGATTGTTGAAGCCAATTCACGGAATTAGGTGCGCTTGATCAACGTTCGAAGAATTGTAGATCTTCTCTCATGGCATCGTGCGCGATCAACGTGTAGAAGATTGCTAGAATCTGGTATCTTCGTGATCAACGGATTTGGGCGTTTGGGTATTCTTAAATTTCATTTCACCGATTATTTCCGCTAATCGTGTGAGATCCTGGATGGATTCGATTTACATCGTCGAATTCGCTTCCTAGGCTGCGTCAATTATTCATAAGATCCTTGCATAATAAATAAATTAATATATGAGTATCCTTACCTGACACAAAAATTGTTTGAATATGAATTATGAACCCCGGGCTAAACTAAAAGGAATGAGTTATTTTAAACACCCTCTTATTTAGCATAGAACAAAAAGTATTAAATTACAGTATCCCAGAATCTAAATATATGGCTTGTAAATCTAGGAATCAAATAATTTGAGAAGTAAAGCAAGAAAATAAGAAAAATGGTATTATTTGATCTTATAATCAAGCTTGAGTTTTATCAAGAAGAAAAAAAAAGAATGAACAGAAAAGGCTATGTGACACCAAATCTCTGGAACATGAGAAATAAGGTGTGATTAAATTTTTTTGCCAATTTAAATTACTCTGAAAGGCAAAGACTCCTTTATATATCTTCATATATATAAATGATTTAATTTCATTTTATATACTAGTATTTTTATATTGGTAAAATAAGGAATCTTGGGAAAATGATTTATGAGAAGTGATCCATTAAGGTATATATATACATGAAAAAAAACTTAACAGATAATTCATTAAAAATAATTGAATATAAGTAGTGGGTCACTTCAAAAAGGTTATTCACAAAATGAATATCAAACAAACTTGATTGATAAAACAAGGCCTATCACAAACGGGAGCATGAAAACTCACCAACACGTGTGTCACAAACGGAATGCTATTCCATGGTCGCTAACCATCAATTTTGAGCCGAAGCTCCACAAACGGCATGAAGACCATGGGTCACTACCCCACCAAATTGAACCGAAGTTCCACAAACGTGGTTTTTAGTCCCCACACAAACAAATAGACATCGCACATCGCTAGTCTAAATCACAAAATGATCACCATTGATCAATAAGAAGTGTCGATTACACTAAGCTAGTAAATAGATGAGTTTAGCTTCATCTCCCATAACCACTAGCTTAACTTAAATATTTACGAACAAATTGTAGATTTCCACTAGAAAATTGTCACAAGAGTTCAATCAAACAAGTCTAAGAATTAACCGACAAAGTAAACGCAAGCGTTTCATACCACTTGTTTTGCTAAGCCGTTTAATTAGATTTCTCATACGAATGAGGTAAAGGCTTGTATATACTAATAGATTGGAAAAACGGTTTTATAAACGAGCTTTGTATTAAAAATAACGTTGAAATCGGTTTTGTGAAAGAGTTTGAATATTTACTACTAGTACATAAAACCTTCATATTTTAAAGTGACAAATCACAGAATGATTGTAGAAACAATCAATCACCAAAATCCACATTCGAAGACGTGAATCAAATCCAAAGAAATCGATACCAAATCCATCAAAATGGATATTCCCAAAAAAATCCTGAAAAAGAAGTCATCAAAGTCGATAAAAGCGATAACAACTAATCGGATCGACATAAATCGATGAACAATGGAAATTCGCTCAAAAATAGGCAAATAGGCTGAGATAGCAGATTCAGTCGACTGAACCATAATGGTTAGTCGACTGACACTATGCCTGGAAACTTTCTCTTTTCAGGCTCAGTCGACTGAACCATAATGGTCAGTCGACTAACACAGGGTCAGAAACTTTCTGTCCCACAGGTTCAGTGTAACGACCCTAAATTTCAACCCAATTTAAAATTTTAAATTCATCGTTTCAATAAAAATTTTGGAATTTTAAACGATCTAAATTTACGTCCAAACTTTATTTGTGACATACGTCTAGTTTGATATGGACATAGAAAAAGTTTCGTTGAAAAATATTACAGTAAAGTCCGTTCGCGTTTTACTGTATATCAGTCCATATAAAGCTGCGAAAAATTTATCTTCCAAATCCAAATATTTTTACACAGTCCGCTTGTAAAAATTATTCTGATCAAGATTTTATGATTCGTTTCGTCTAAAACTGTCATCGCCTACTCCGTTTATCTTATTTTGCAAAACGTACAATTTAAGCGGCGTAAATGCAAATTTTATAAAATCATCGTATCGCAATAATCTGTGTACCGTTGGAACCGCATCGTCGCACTGATCAAAACGGTATACTCATTTTTGTAAATCGGAGTCGGACGTAAATTTATTCGTGTTAATTCATCGGTTCCCGACGGACCAATTAAATAATACTCAGCCCAAATTTCCTTCAACCGTTCACAAACAATGCAAAATTTATCCCAGCTGTTATTAAATAAGTTAGTGGGGAGATGAAGTGTGAAAGGTTGCATTGGGAATAGGTGAAACGTTTGGAATTTGAAGTGATGTTTACTGTTCCTATATTTTCAAAGTTCTAGTATCATTCGCTGTTTACTAAAATCTTTCTCTCTGCCTCCAAGCACCAGGTAATGGCAGCCTCTTCCTTTCCCTTCTCTCTTTATTTTTCTTTTGTCTTCCATTGCATGAAACTCCCAACAGCAACCCACCAGACCCCTGCTGCCACTGCCTAACCCCAGCGACCCACTACCCGTGCCCAGACCCGTGCCTAGCCTCCCGTGCCCAGCCTCCCGTGCCAGACCCGTGCCCAGCCTCCCGTGCCCAGCCTCCCGTGCCAGACCCGTGCCCAGCCTCCCGTGCCCAGCCTCCCGTGCCAGACCCGTGCCCAGCCTCCCGTGCCCAGCCTCCCACCCAGACCCCCTAGCCCTCCGCCTACCGCCACCCAGACCCACCTGGCCCGACTAACCTCCGCCTGCCAGACCCGCGTCCCAGTTCCCTGCCAGCCCCAGACCCCACCCGAACCCCTGCCAGCCCAGACCCCACCCGAACCCCTGCCACCCGAACCGCCAGACCCAGACCCGCCCAGACCCCGTGCCCAGACCCGCCCCAGACCCCGTGCCCAGACCCCGTGCCCAGACCCGCCCCAGACCCGTGCCCAGTTCCGCCCTGACCCCTCCGCCTCCCCTTGCCTGCCCAGTTCCGCCTCAACTCCACCCAGTCGCCAATGGCGGCCACTGTACAGCCACTACCGCCCAGTCGAGCGCCTTCCAGTCTTCAGTCCACTGCCGGAGCCGAGACCCTATCTACGTGTTGCTTTTGGCGTGCGTGCGTGTGTTGTTTGTTGGCATGCGTGCGTATGTGTGATTCAGTTGCAAGTTGCATATGTATGCACTCGTATGCGAGGGGATGTGAGTGCGCGTGTGTTGCGTGAATAGTGTGCGTGGCCGTGTGTGTTAATATGAGATATGTGCAAGTGAAATGGGTCGTGTGCGTATATCTATTTCGGTTACCAAATAGTAACCGATTTTTCTTTGCTTGTTGTTGCAGCAACCGACTGAATTTATTTCGCAGCAGCATCGATCTTCAGCTTTTGTCTTTTCCCGTCTTCGGTAAGCGCATTTATATAAATTTACAAATTATATACAATGTTCATTGTATTAATATCGTTTTTTTTGTCGATATTACAGTGTCCGTTGTTTGTGCTGTATCGTTTCTTTTCTGCTTCTTCGTGCTTCGCCGCCAAATTCTTATCCACGAAAGGTGAATTAATTTTCACGACTATATTCTTATGCAAGTTTGAATTGATAAATGATTGCGTTGTGACGTTGAATTGGATGTAAATTATTATTGTTAAGTGATAAATTAATTGCAAGTTAAAAATTGGATATAGGATGATTAATGATTTAAATGAATTATATATGTCGAATTTTGATTGTTAAACTTGACCCCTTTATATGATGAATATCGATTGATTAAATTGACCCTTTAAATTGTTGTCACGTAGAATTTGATAAATGTCACTTTGGACTATTGAATGTACTGAATTAACTGTTGTAATTGAAATTGAACGATAATTGAAACCGAAATGTTATAATCTTTAATCTACATGAAGTAAAAGTGTAGATTCTAGAAATAATTATATTAATTGGCGTAAATAACAAACGCGAATTAATACGATTATTTCGGGATTATTTGAAATTGTTGAATTGTTGCAAATGGATGCTATTGCTTGTTTATTTATTTTGACACCATCCCAGCTATCACACTGCAAGTTCCCTTTGTATGTTTTGATTTTGAATTTAAATAGAATGGGGTTGAAATGATAAATACCCAAATTGAATGAATTGGCCTAGGATAGAGAATTAAAAATAAGAAACCGAACGGTCAACAAAGAACGTTTTTGAAATTGAGACTTATTTGGAATTATGGAATGAACTTAGAAAATTGTATTGAAATTTGGTAACGTAAATATAAATAAATTTGTTGAAATAAATAAAATGATTTTATTAAATTGAATAAATGAATTGTTTTGAAATAAATAAAATAATTTTATTGAATGAATTAATGAACTTGTTGAAATAAATAAAATGAATTTTATCGAATTAAATGAATTAGATTTGTTGGAATAAAGAAATAAATTGAAATAAATGAGAACGAATTAATGTAATGAATTGAAACGGATTTGTAAATTTATTTATTTAAACAAAGTGTTTGACAAAGTTAATCGAAATGAGATTTAAGAAGTAAGTGTAGAAAATGAAATTGATATAGAAATGAACCTAGGAATGTAAATACGGATTTAAAGAATAAAACTTGATTTAATGAGTTGAACTAAGATTGACTATTTCATGTAATCCATGAGTTTGAATTTGATTTAATAAGTGAAATGTTGATTTAATGTGAATACTAAAATTTTGGTAACTAAAGGGCTTGAACTAGAATTTCTTTTCGAAATAAGATTTTATAAATAAAATGAACCGAATTATGAAATATCAAATTTGGAAGTCAAATTTGCAACTTGACCTTTGGACTTGATTTGTTTTAACTTTAATAAAAAGTTGACTGTTGGGTAATTAATACGTAGTTATTAAAGAGTCCGGGATCGGATTATGGACATACTCTCTGTCGATACCGAAAACCACTTTAATAACTAATATACGCGAAGTGTTGATCCAGAATGAAGTGGATGGTTTTGATGAACGCGTTGACTGAAGAAAGAGAACGATTTTGGATGACCCCTGACATGACTAAAACAGGAGCCGCGCCGGGCCATTGAGGTTCGCTACCTCTAGCGGACACACTTCTTCGATACCTTATCTATTACTTTTGTGATTCGATTTGGGTGCACCCCTTGATTTGGGAGTGTTGTTTCGCGGTGTTGGGATAGTAGCTGCTATGCCCAACATCAGTCCGGATCACGCAACTACTAGTATCCTAGTTGGTATCGCCTCATGTACCTTGTCATACTGATTATCCTATTCGAGACCACTACGATTTTGATTTGTACCTTTAGTATATGGATTGCCCTCTGGTGACTTCCGGTTTTGGGGAAACTACGGTCTTGTATATGCTTTTGGGAATAAACAGGTTAAGAGGTGTATGGGCCCTGCTTAACCCTATTTTGATATTTTACTTTATGGATTAGACATTATCTATTTAGCGTATTCTGTAGGTAGTTTATCGATCCCTTAATGATGTTTATATTCACCTTTGAGTTATGGACTTTATTATATGCATTTGATTATCCTGTATAAGATTTTGAGTCCTGACTCGAGTGTTTCTTTTGCATATGCTCGGGTCAGTCTGAAGATATTCCGTTGCTGGTCAAGGTTGGTCGAAGATGCTGAAGGCTTAGTATTATCTATATCATTTTAT
This sequence comes from Allium fistulosum, assembly GCA_030737815.1. Classification (NCBI taxonomy): domain Eukaryota; kingdom Viridiplantae; phylum Streptophyta; class Magnoliopsida; order Asparagales; family Amaryllidaceae; genus Allium; species Allium fistulosum. The sequence goes on from CM060904.1 coordinate 55,371,765, forward strand.
TTTCAGTATTTGATGTACTTATGTATTGGACATCTTGTATCTCTTTCAGTCGCTTTATGTTGAGACATTGTTGTATTCTCTGTAGTAGCTTCATGAACTACTATTATGACGATGTTTTTTCCGCTGCATTATTCTGTGACTGTTCTGAGTCTGTGATGTTGTATTGATTCTCATTTACATTTATGTACTTATAATCCCATAATGTTCTGTGTTTTGTATTATTTAAGTTGACAAGTGTGGATTTTTGTCAATTTAAATGGTCCAAATATACGGAATGTTACAGTTGGTATCAGAGCTCTGGTTTCCCAAAAACCTTAGTTCGGGATTATAAGAAACTCATTAGAGATAGAGTAGCAATACTCTAGAATGAGGAGAATCGATTCAATATCCAAATCCTTTCAAAAGTTCAAGCTCCCTTGATTCGTTGATTAGTTTTCTTAGCATTCTATTATCTTATCTTTGGTTCTAAATCACTTTTGGTATTTCAGGATGAGTACCAGAAGAAATGTTAGAGGTGGAAGAGGCAATGGTCCTGCCCAGGCTGCACCTGCCGCTCCAGCTCCTGTCAAATTCACTACTCTTAGCAAGGAGTATTCGCAACTAGGAGGTACTAAATTTTCTGGATCCGAGAACATCATAGAGGCTCAGCAATGGCTTAAGAGTTTGGAGAAGATATTTTCTGGATTGGAGATTACTGATGCTCAGAAGCGTCAGCTTGCTGCTTGGCAACTTCAAGATGCCGCACAAGATTGGTGGGAATCCGTTACTTCTCGTATCGAGGAGGACACCATCACTTGGGCCCAGTTTAGGTATGAATAGTTTGGATTCTAGTGGTTTAAATTTTTCCTTCTATCTTTAGAATGTTATTCATCTTGTCTATCTTTGATTAGGGATACCTTCTCGGCACAATGGATGCCAGCTGCTGGGAAAACCCAACTTTATAGAGCTTTCATGGATCTTAAGCAAGGCAGTATGACTATTTCTGAGTACGAGAGGAAATTTAATGAACTCTCCAAGTTTGGACCGGGTTTGATAGACACACCACTTTTGAAGAACGAGAAATTCATTTTGGGAGCTAGACCAGAATATTATGACCTGCTTACCGGACACATTCGCTCCACTTTCACAGAGCTTATTGATTTTGCTCTTAGATATGAGTCGAAGCCTAAGGGATCCACTGCCAAGGCCGGCCCTACTCAGCCCTCTCCTAGCCAGCCTGGGAAGAGGAAGATGAACTTTGATCAACAAAAGAAAGCTTGGTAGAAGACTACTGGATTGGGTTATGCTCAGAAAAGCCCTATCGATCTTGCTAATATCACATGCTTCAAGTGCGATAAGAAGGGCCATTATGCTAATAGTTGTCCATCTACCGGAGCTGCTATTCCACCACCTTCTACGACTAGGAAAGATTTATGCTATGTCTGCCTCCAGCCGGGTCATTTCAAGAAAGAATGCCCAATGTATAAGCGTGGCACACCATCTGGAGTATTTGCTATCACCACTCCTACACCACCTCCACCACCTGCTCAGGATGACCAAGGTACCTTACGAAGTACTTTTTCTTTACATGATTTACCTATTAGGGTATTATTCGATACTGGTGCTTCTCATAGCTTCATATCTATTGATCTCTGTAATAAGCTCAAATTAGAACCTACTCTTGCTACTACTTCCTTATGCATCTCCAATCCTATTGGAGGACTTGCCAACCTCAGCAGAATTTGTAAAGAGGTCGTGCTCTTATACGGAAGATATCGATTCACTTGGGATTTTTATGTGCTTGGCTTCGCAGCATTTGACATCTTGTTAGGTGCTGATTGGTTAAGAAAATTCGATGCTGTTATTTCTTGCAAAGCTCGTTCTGTTTCTCTAGTCAATGACAAGGGCCTACCGCTTGTCATTGAATGCAAATCACCTCAGAAATATGCCGGAAGCTTCATATTCTCTCTTGATGCTCATCCGGATGATCTCAGTACTACCCCTATTGTTCAGAAATTTCCCGATGTTTTTGGAGAGGTTAATTCTCTACCGCACAAACGGGAAATCGATTTCCGTATTGACCTTATTCCTGGAGCTACTCCCGTAGTTCTCCCACACCGAAGGATGGCTCCTAAAGAAAAAGCTGAACTAAAAACCCAAATTGATGATCTATTTGCTAAAGGTTTGATTAGAAGAAGTTGTTCCGAATGGGGCACTGCTGTTGTATTTGTTACCAAATCAGATGGATCTCTTCGCATGTGTGTTGATTATAGAGAGCTGAACAAACGCACTCTCAAGAATCGTTATCCGATGCCTCGCATCAACGATTTATTTGATCAGCTTCATGGAGCTAAAATTTTCTCACAGCTTGATCTAGCCACTGGATTCCTCCAACTCAGAGTTGCTGAAGATAGTATCCATAAGACAGCTTTCCGTACTGAAAATGGATTCTATGAATGGTTGGTTATGCCATTCGGTTTGACCAACGCACCTGCTTATTTCGTTGACTTGATGAATCGGGTTTTCCGTGATGTGCTTAACAAGTTTGTACTTGTTTTCATTGATGATATTCTCGTCTTCTCCAAAGACAAGAAGGAGCATGAGACACACCTTGCTTATGTTCTGGAAACTCTCCGAAATCATCAACTTAAGGCCAAATTTTCTAAATGCCATTTCTGGCGAGATGAAGTGAGATTCCTTGGCCATATTGTTTCTGAGAATGGCATTTCAGTCGATCCAGCTAAGATTGCCATAATCAATGTAAGTTTTATCATATTCGAAATTCTATTCAAACAATCTTATCTCCCGCTAATTTATATCAATTAATCTACAGGATTGGGAGACCCCTAAAACTCCTACTGATATCCGTAGTTTCTTGGGTTTAGCCGGATATTATCGCAGATTTATTGAGCACTTTGCCCGGATTTCTGCCCCACTTACTGCTTTAACTCGGAAGGATGTTAAGTTTATTTGGAGTGAGAAGTGCGAATCAGCTTTCAATGAGTTGAAGAGTAAATTAACTTCAGCCCCAGTTCTTGCAGTCATCGATGGAAGTGAAGGATTGACTGTTTATACAGATGCTTGCCGAGAAGGTTTAGGCGCTGTTCTTATGCAAAATGGAAAGGTTATTGCTTATGCCGGTCGTCAGTTGAAGACCCATGAATTGAACTATGCCACTCATGATCTTGAGCTTCTTGCTGTTGTATTTGCTTTGAAACTTTGGAGGCATCATCTTTTGGGAACAAAGTTCGAACTATTCACTGATCATAAGTCCTTGAGGTATATTTTTTCTCAGAAGGATTTGAACCAGAGGCAAGTCCGATGGCTTGAATTCTTAGCTGCATACGACCTCGACATCACTTATACACCGGGGAAGGCAAATGTTGTAGCAGATGCTTTGAGCCGCAGCAAAGCATTGTCTTGTTGCAATCTTATCGAAGGCATGTTATTCCAGCTTAGTATCTCTCCATCTCTTATGGATCGCATCAAAGCTAAGCAATATGAAGACACTTTGCTCTACCGTATGAAGGAATTAGTTATGGGCAGAGTAAGTAATGCCGACAACAAAGTAGGTGCACAGGTCGATAGTGATGGAGTTTTGAGGATCGACAATCGTATTTGTGTTCCTAATGTCGATGGTCTTAGACAGGAAGTGCTGCGAGAAAATCATAAGTCTTCGCTTTCATTTCATCCCGGTGCTACCAAAATGTACCAGAATATGAAGAAACTATATTGGTGGAGTGGAATGAAGCGCGATATTTCTATCTATGTTAGCAGGTGCACCACTTGCCAACAAGTTAAAGCTGATCACAGAAAGACAGCAGGATTGCTCCAACCGCTAGAGATTCCAGGTTGGAAATGGGAGCAAATTTCTATGGATTTTATTGATGGGCTACCAAAGACTAGAAAGGGTAACGAAAGCATATGGGTGATTGTTGACAGACTGACAAAGTCCGCTCACTTTATTCCAGTCAAGACCACTCGTACAGCCTCTAGTTTGGCCGAGATATACATGAGGGAAGTTGTTAAACTTCATGGTGTACCATCTAGCATTGTATGCGATCGCGATCCTATTTTCACCAGTAAATTCTGGAAAGCATTCCAGGATACTTTAGGCACCAAACTGAATCTAAGTACAGCTTATCATCCTCAGACCGATGGCCAAACTGAGAGGGTAAATCAGATTTTGGAAGATCTTCTCCGAGCTTGTATTATTGACTTTGGTGGATCCTGGGAAGACCATCTTCACTTGGTTGAATTCACTTATAATAATAGTTACCAGGTAAAGAATTTGAATTTCAAATTTGAATAAGTATATTTGAATTTAAATTAATTATCCTTTGAAAACCAGGCAAGCATTGGTATGGCACCGTTCGAAGCCTTATATGGACGGCCATGCAAATCGCCAGCTTGTTGGATTGAGTCGGGAGATCGATTAGTGCTCGGACCAGAAATGATTATGGAAGCTTCTGAAAAGGTCGAAGAAATCAGGAAGAAGATAAAGACGGCACAGGATAGACAGAAAAGCTATGCCGACAAAAGGAGAAGAGATCTCGAATTCGGTGTAGGAGACAAAGTATTTCTGAAGGTGTCGCCTTTGAGGAATATTGTTTGATTTGGAAGGAAGGGAAAGCTAGCTCCCAGATTTGTTGGTCCGTTTGAGATTACAGAAAGAGTTGGAACATTGGCATATAGAGTTGCATTACCAGAAAAGTTCGCTGGTGTTCACAACGTGTTCCACGTCTCACACCTTCGCAAGGTTGTACACGATCCATCTATGACCATCCCTCCTGCTCAGTTGGATGAAATAGTTATTGAGCCTGACTTGACTATTGAGCGGAAGCCACTTCGGATAGTCGATCGTGAGATAAAGCAACTCAGAAGGAAGTCGGTAAATCTCGTCAAAGTACAGTGGAGCACAGATGAGCGAGATTGCACGTGGGAAACTGAGGATAGTATTCGGGATTCAAACCCCGAACTGTTAATTTCAGGTATTATGCATATTTCTCGAAATCTATCTTAACTTTTCTACTTGTTTCATTTCTACTTCACTTGTCTCGTTCCTTTTCGAGGACGAAAAGTTTTGAGTGGGGGAGATTGTAACGACCCTAAATTTCAACCCAATTTAAAATTTTAAATTCATCGTTTCAATAAAAATTTTGGAATTTTAAACGATCTAAATTTACGTCCAAACTTTATTTGTGACATACGTCTAGTTTGATATGGACATAGAAAAAGTTTCGTTGAAAAATATTACAGTAAAGTCCGTTCGCGTTTTACTGTATATCAGTCCATATAAAGCTGCGAAAAATTTATCTTCCAAATCCAAATATTTTTACACAGTCCGCTTGTAAAAATTATTCTGATCAAGATTTTATGATTCGTTTCGTCTAAAACTGTCATCGCCTACTCCGTTTATCTTATTTTGCAAAACGTACAATTTAAGCGGCGTAAATGCAAATTTTATAAAATCATCGTATCGCAATAATCTGTGTACCGTTGGAACCGCATCGTCGCACTGATCAAAACGGTATACTCATTTTTGTAAATCGGAGTCGGACGTAAATTTATTCGTGTTAATTCATCGGTTCCCGACGGACCAATTAAATAATACTCAGCCCAAATTTCCTTCAACCGTTCACAAACAATGCAAAATTTATCCCAGCTGTTATTAAATAAGTTAGTGGGGAGATGAAGTGTGAAAGGTTGCATTGGGAATAGGTGAAACGTTTGGAATTTGAAGTGATGTTTACTGTTCCTATATTTTCAAAGTTCTAGTATCATTCGCTGTTTACTAAAATCTTTCTCTCTGCCTCCAAGCACCAGGTAATGGCAGCCTCTTCCTTTCCCTTCTCTCTTTATTTTTCTTTTGTCTTCCATTGCATGAAACTCCCAACAGCAACCCACCAGACCCCTGCTGCCACTGCCTAACCCCAGCGACCCACTACCCGTGCCCAGACCCGTGCCCAGCCTCCCGTGCCCAGCCTCCCGTGCCAGACCCGTGCCCAGCCTCCCGTGCCCAGCCTCCCGTGCCAGACCCGTGCCCAGCCTCCCGTGCCCAGCCTCCCGTGCCAGACCCGTGCCCAGCCTCCCGTGCCCAGCCTCCCACCCAGACCCCCTAGCCCTCCGCCTACCGCCACCCAGACCCACCTGGCCCGACTGACCTCCGCCTGCCAGACCCGCGTCCCAGTTCCCTGCCAGCCCCAGACCCCACCCGAACCCCTGCCAGCCCAGACCCCACCCGAACCCCTGCCACCCGAACCGCCAGACCCAGACCCGCCCAGACCCCGTGCCCAGACCCGCCCCAGACCCCGTGCCCAGACCCCGTGCCCAGACCCGCCCCAGACCCGTGCCCAGTTCCGCCCTGACCCCTCCGCCTCCCCTTGCCTGCCCAGTTCCGCCTCAACTCCACCCAGTCGCCAATGGCGGCCACTGTACAGCCACTACCGCCCAGTCGAGCGCCTTCCAGTCTTCAGTCCACTGCCGGAGCCGAGACCCTATCTACGTGTTGCTTTTGGCGTGCGTGCGTGTGTTGTTTGTTGGCATGCGTGCGTATGTGTGATTCAGTTGCAAGTTGCATATGTATGCACTCGTATGCGAGGGGATGTGAGTGCGCGTGTGTTGCGTGAATAGTGTGCGTGGCCGTGTGTGTTAATATGAGATATGTGCAAGTGAAATGGGTCGTGTGCGTATATCTATTTCGGTTACCAAATAGTAACCGATTTTTCTTTGCTTGTTGTTGCAGCAACCGACTGAATTTATTTCGCAGCAGCATCGATCTTCAGCTTTTGTCTTTTCCCGTCTTCGGTAAGCGCATTTATATAAATTTACAAATTATATACAATGTTCATTGTATTAATATCGTTTTTTTTGTCGATATTACAGTGTCCGTTGTTTGTGCTGTATCGTTTCTTTTCTGCTTCTTCGTGCTTCGCCGCCAAATTCTTATCCACGAAAGGTGAATTAATTTTCACGACTATATTCTTATGCAAGTTTGAATTGATAAATGATTGCGTTGTGACGTTGAATTGGATGTAAATTATTATTGTTAAGTGATAAATTAATTGCAAGTTAAAAATTGGATATAGGATGATTAATGATTTAAATGAATTATATATGTCGAATTTTGATTGTTAAACTTGACCCCTTTATATGATGAATATCGATTGATTAAATTGACCCTTTAAATTGTTGTCACGTAGAATTTGATAAATGTCACTTTGGACTATTGAATGTACTGAATTAACTGTTGTAATTGAAATTGAACGATAATTGAAACCGAAATGTTATAATCTTTAATCTACATGAAGTAAAAGTGTAGATTCTAGAAATAATTATATTAATTGGCGTAAATAACAAACGCGAATTAATACGATTATTTCGGGATTATTTGAAATTGTTGAATTGTTGCAAATGGATGCTATTGCTTGTTTATTTATTTTGACACCATCCCAGCTATCACACTGCAAGTTCCCTTTGTATGTTTTGATTTTGAATTTAAATAGAATGGGGTTGAAATGATAAATACCCAAATTGAATGAATTGGCCTAGGATAGAGAATTAAAAATAAGAAACCGAACGGTCAACAAAGAACGTTTTTGAAATTGAGACTTATTTGGAATTATGGAATGAACTTAGAAAATTGTATTGAAATTTGGTAACGTAAATATAAATAAATTTGTTGAAATAAATAAAATGATTTTATTAAATTGAATAAATGAATTGTTTTGAAATAAATAAAATAATTTTATTGAATGAATTAATGAACTTGTTGAAATAAATAAAATGAATTTTATCGAATTAAATGAATTAGATTTGTTGGAATAAAGAAATAAATTGAAATAAATGAGAACGAATTAATGTAATGAATTGAAACGGATTTGTAAATTTATTTATTTAAACAAAGTGTTTGACAAAGTTAATCGAAATGAGATTTAAGAAGTAAGTGTAGAAAATGAAATTGATATAGAAATGAACCTAGGAATGTAAATACGGATTTAAAGAATAAAACTTGATTTAATGAGTTGAACTAAGATTGACTATTTCATGTAATCCATGAGTTTGAATTTGATTTAATAAGTGAAATGTTGATTTAATGTGAATACTAAAATTTTGGTAACTAAAGGGCTTGAACTAGAATTTCTTTTCGAAATAAGATTTTATAAATAAAATGAACCGAATTATGAAATATCAAATTTGGAAGTCAAATTTGCAACTTGACCTTTGGACTTGATTTGTTTTAACTTTAATAAAAAGTTGACTGTTGGGTAATTAATACGTAGTTATTAAAGAGTCCGGGATCGGATTATGGACATACTCTCTGTCGATACCGAAAACCACTTTAATAACTAATATACGCGAAGTGTTGATCCAGAACGAAGTGGATGGTTTTGATGAACGCGTTGACTGAAGAAAGAGAACGATTTTGGATGACCCCTGACATGACTAAAACAGGAGCCGCGCCGGGCCATTGAGGTTCGCTACCTCTAGCGGACACACTTCTTCGATACCTTATCTATTACTTTTGTGATTCGATTTGGGTGCACCCCTTGATTTGGGAGTGTTGTTTCGCGGTGTTGGGATAGTAGCTGCTATGCCCAACATCAGTCCGGATCACGCAACTACTAGTATCCTAGTTGGTATCGCCTCATGTACCTTGTCATACTGATTATCCTATTCGAGACCACTACGATTTTGATTTGTACCTTTAGTATATGGATTGCCCTCTGGTGACTTCCGGTTTTGGGGAAACTACGGTCTTGTATATGCTTTTGGGAATAAACAGGTTAAGAGGTGTATGGGCCCTGCTTAACCCTATTTTGATATTTTACTTTATGGATTAGACATTATCTATTTAGCGTATTCTGTAGGTAGTTTATCGATCCCTTAATGATGTTTATATTCACCTTTGAGTTATGGACTTTATTATATGCATTTGATTATCCTGTATAAGATTTTGAGTCCTGACTCGAGTGTTTCTTTTGCATATGCTCGGGTCAGTCTGAAGATATTCCGTTGCTGGTCAAGGTTGGTCGAAGATTGTAACGACCCGTAAAATTTAACGGTTTTAAAAGTATATTTAACTGAAAATTTGTGAAATTTTAAACAATAAAATTTGAAATAAAAAAAAAATTATTATTTGGAATACGTCTATTTTAATATAGCAACTGGTAAATTTTCATTTGATAATATTGAAGTTTGTTTTCCTGTGAAATTTCATTTCAAATCAAACCGGTTAATAAAAGTGAATTTAAAAGTTTTCCGAAACCAAAATATGTCAACAGGAGAAAATTTATTCAGATCATTCTGAATCAGACTGCGAAATTCGTTTTTCCAAATTTGGACTTCTACTGCTCCGTTTATCTTAATTCTGGCAAAATAGCAGCATTTTCGGTACCGATTATCGACTTTTGGTCGGATGGTCGTACCACTAATATCTGTATACCGTTTTGATCCTCTCATCGTGTTGATCTCAATGGTATATTTATTTCAGTATTTTAGGGTCCGGTACACGACGGAAGTGATAAACGGTTCGTTGTAACGGTACCATAAATTTCTGACTTTACTCATTAATTCAGTTCAAATTTCTAACGTGCTCTTCATACCATAATTAATTGTTTTAATTAATTTGCTGAATTAGAGGGTGACCATTTCCATCCCATGACCATTTCAAAAATCAGCGTGTAAATTTGTATACGTTATTCAAATTTGAACGGTTCATTTTATTAGCCTTTATAACTTCGTTTCGTTTTTAATGCAGAACTTCTCATATTTGCTGTCACTTCCCATCCTCCTTCATTCCTTTTCTCTACCGTCCACTTTCTCTCTTCTCTTCCCACTTTATTCCTTATATTTTTTTTTTTTGAAATTTTTATTTATACAAAAATAAAGAGATTCTGAAGCTTGCTCTCTCCATTGCAGCCACGCCGTCACAACAGCCCCTTCCACCATGCTCGGCCATCACAAAACCTCACTGGCCCACACTTATCTCTGCCGTGTTGGCCACCTCGGCACACCTAGCAGCTTAGGCGAGAACCCTAAACCCATGCACCCCCTCAGCCTTCTCATGCAAAATGACCGAGTTTTCCTACCTTCCTCGGCCTCAACCTGCTGCACGCGAGAGCCCAGCCTTCCACTCCATCGAACCAAAGCCTGGCCGCCACCACAGCATGCTTGTAACATTCCCCCTTTTGACCGCCTCCAGTCGGTAATAAAACCAACTCGAAACGTTCAAAAAGACGAATTGTTATTTAGTTTATAAGGTTTAAACAGAATCAGCCACAGAAACACAGATAATAACAATCAATTAAAACAAATGAATCTTTATTTCATTACTATAAATCTTTTTATATACATCAGAGTTTATACAAATTTTTAATACTGATACAGCGGAATATCTTAAAATACAATTTTCTTCTGAAACTAAAAATGATTCTTTACTCTCTCTCTAACTTCGCTGCTCGAAAATCTTCAAGCTGTAAAAATACTCGGTCTGACCCGAGTATTATATTCAAAAGAAAATAATACACAGGTCAGTCTAATTCAAACCAGTTTATTAGTGCATAGAGGCAATAATAATTTAAATAGATGACAGTCACAATAATTCTCGTCTATCCAATTCTTTTAACAAAGAAATTGGATAACGAAAATATAACACTAAACAGTGTTAAACAATAAATCAACAGATTTAAATCATCAACAGAGATAAACAGTGTTATTGGCTGCCGTACACGCACGCGTGCACGGCCTCGCCAATACGACATAAAAGATCAATGCGTCAAAAGCAAAAGAAACATCAATTCAAAATTTGTCGAGCTTGGGTGGCTGCAGTGCACACGTACGCGTGCACTGCCTCGCCAATACGTATAAAATGTCATGACAACTCCAACTATAAATCAGCACATTAATACTGTAGGGGTCAAATTATTGACAAAATACAGGTGTCAAGTCATTGTTACCAAGACTCAACCCAACTGCAACAACTCAAATCGAATGGCCACATGCACAAGGCAGTGGTACAACATGAAGACAGCAAAATGAGGGTGAAAGCACCAAAACATGGCACTACAACAAAAATGTTCAAGAATCATAGAGAATCAGTGCCTAACAGAGGCAAACTGGCAACACATATATGAAGACTAAAATGCACTGTCCAGTGACAAGTGACTCAGTACAACAAATTTAGAGATAGGCAGAAGATACACGAAAATATCAACATGAATGCAGACTCAAGTCAGTCTTTAAGCAATTCAAAGTGACAGTAACCAATGTGCAAAATATATGTTCAAATACGATCGAGTGCAACAGGTCGAAATGATGCAGACCAAAAGGCATGGAACTGGAGATTGCAAATAAAGACTCAAGAGAATGATACAAGTCAGTTTGCAAGCTCGAGTACATAGCATGGAAAGCAGATGCAACTGAAACAACATCAATAATCTGCTTCACAGTGTCCAGAATCAAATAAACAATTATAGTGAACAGGTACAAGATCATCACAAGTTAAAGACAAGAAGTGACAGTGCAAACAAATGATCACAAGCACAATGGCAACTGACTCAAGTCAAAATGAACAAGGTAACTACAGTGACAACTGCAACTACTAGGATGAATGCAAGAATAAAACAAAGATGAACCAGAATATCATAATGCAGACCAACCAGAGATGCCAACATGATCAAGTTCAAAGCATCAGGTCTCAAACCAGTATATATACACATATATGGACATGAGGAAACGGGTGAATGTGCAATAGGGAACAAAGATCAGATCCACATGCTAAAGTGCCGCAGTTACAACAAAAGCACAACATGCACAAGAGATACAAAGACTACAGCTACATGAAAATGCCCAGTGAATCATCTATATGAAGACAGCAACCAAACTCAGTGATTAAACTATGAAAGTAACATGCAAGCTCGACTAGCAGGTGAATGTGCAACATCAACAAGACAAGTACAAACTGGACAACAACAAAGTGAATCAGAAAGACCCGTAAATACAACCCCAATAGGCCACTGCTTTAAACTACATATATACATATATAAGAGCTCAAAACAGTGTCAGTGATCATAGTCACAAAAGAAATCAATATCGACAAATTCCAAGGGTCCATCAGACAGCATGATGAACTTATCTGAGTACGAGACGGTGAGACCGTAGCTCAACGTCAATATACAAGAAAACGTTAAGTGTAGACTCGACTATACATGCATACACACATACAATTGTATATATGCACATATAAGAAGTCACATCTAATTGGTCAAGCAATTTCAGATTAACAGTTAAAGCCAAAGAAATCGTCGTTCCAGTCAAAAAAAAAAAACGAAATCAAACTGGAATCGAACAAACAGTGATGACCAACGAAGTCGACTCAAGTCAACAATCAAGTTAAAGCCGAGTCCCACATTATTACAAATCAAGGTTAAACCCGAAGTCACCAGAAATCCACCAACCCAACTGTGAAACCCAACCTCTCGAGAATATAAGAGTTCGAACAAAGTCCATATAAACAAAATTGGACTGTCAGGAAATTGAGCAACAAAAATCGAAAGCACGATAACCGCGAAATCATTCAGAGTCGAAGACAAACATGAAATCCCAACTTCAAAATCACGAATTTACACAAACCAAAAATCATTGAACTGATTCGAATTAAATGTGAGTGGCAAACCACTCACCTTAGCCCCAATCGAAGCAGCGTCGAGCACGAGGCCTTTGCAAACGAATTGGAGCAGCCGCGCGAAGAGGAAGATGGAGACGAAGCCGAAGCCCTACTTGTGAAATCGCCGCAGCCCTAGTTTCCTCTCGCCGCCATTTTTTTTATCTCGTAGATTTTTTTTTTTTAGGGCACGAATGAATGAGATAAAGGATCGGGTATAGGGTTTTAACGGAGAAAAAGGGTATGGGCCGAACGTGGTATAGGCATGGGTTAAGTGTATGGTATTATTTTATTTTTTTCTTTCTTTTTAAATCAATTTTGTTTTTGCAAATATCATTTTCTTTAACTTGTTTTGTTTTTAAATTATCATGTTAAAATTTAGCTACGTGTATTTATTTCATTTTTGTATTAATAAAATTTAACAAAAGAATTCCAATTCCTTTACCAATTTCAATAAAATTAACAGAAATTTATATTGCCAATTTAACGAAGATTTTATCGTTATAAAAATTTCAACAATAAACAGAAATTTAACTGTCAACTTAAATCATTTACTGATGATTATAATTTTGGGCAAAACCCCGGTTGTTACAGAAATTCAAATTGAATTCGATTTAATTTTATACGCGTTTATACGCCGTATATTCATAAAACAATTCTGATAAATACGAAATTTGAAATCCAGTAATAATTCAATATTACGGACCCAATGAAACTGGTTTCGTCAAATTCCGAGACTGTGCCTCGGAAGACTATTTTTAAATTCGATTTCAAACGATACAATTTCAAAACTGAACAAATCGCTTTTAAAATCAATTCTGAAGCTTCTATTATCTTCAGTATTATCAATATGAATTTTCTAAGCCTTTAAATTATTTTTAACCGGCTTAAAATCGAAGATTCAAATTTTATTCAACTTCAATAGATTAAATTCAAAAATTTAATCGCCAATTCCTTCTGATAATTTGAAATTCAAGTCAAATCATCGTTCAAACATTTAAAATTAATTAAATATTTTCAATTTAAATTGTTCAAAATTCAGGGTCGTTACAAACTCCCCTCCTTAAAAACTTTTCGTCCACGAAAAGGAAAGGTTGTTAAAATTTCATCGATAATTATACTCTACACAATTTTTTCTAAGCTTGAAGCTAATTACAAATAAATGAATATAGGATTCATTCCATTTGTTTAATCTCACTAGTTTTGTTTATCTTCTCTTTTATTCAATGATTTCTACAATCATTGATTTCTAAAATCAAAACGCAAAAGTCTTTTATCAACATTTTCGATTTACAACTCAGTTTCAAACTTAAAATTCTTCACATTAGAGATTTATATAATGTATATCTCTTCCAAAGCTGTGGACTTTCAAAACATTACAAAGATCCTCTTCCTTAGTTCATTAAGTAGGAATTTCGAAATTTTACTTTCAAACTATTGATTCACTATTTACAGTTTGAAAATACTTGCTAACTCGAAATTTAACAAGTCCATCTTCGTTCTCACAGACATTAGACATACGCTGGCCAGGCGCAGGTCTAAAAATCTCCAAGTACTAAACATACTTGCTTCAATTCCCAGTGAAAATACTTTTAAAAATTCTTTTAAAAATGGATATGGAAAGCACGTTCCCCCATGGATTACAGTTCCACCCGGCGGTTACGCTACTATCCCAGTAGAGTCGCTTGTGGCTGTAGATTTCTCATCTCTTAAATTTCGCCATGGTTGTCGCCATAGATTGCAGTACACACGGCGGTTACGCTACTATCCCAGTGGTATCGCTTGTAACTGTAGGCATCTCGCCCCTCAAATTACGCTAACATCATCAATCAAATCTAATCTCATCGCGATGAACTATCGCGAAGGATTTCCGATTCAAATAGTCACTCTGACTAAAATTCTACGTAGCTACGAATTTCAAATGGATACTCTTCACGAGTTCCAATACCTTCTTTAATAATAAATGGAAGGTACTTTTCCACATCCTCAGTTTAGAAAACATAATATCATATATGTAGTACTTTCATTTCACATTTCGTACATATCATATCTATGTAAACATACATAAGATTTCCATAACAATGTCTTTCTAAACTAACGGTTTCAATTCACCGCATTCATATATATAAGTTCTAAAACTTACATATCTCATATTCATAACAAAATAGAGGATTTCAAAATTTTCCTCTAAGTCGATTTGGAAATTCTAAGGTTATCTCAAACCTAATTCATATTCATAATTCCATTCATTATCGACTTTCACATTCAATTTGAATTTCACGCTTACATCGTCAATTCTCAACACAGAATTGATGTCTATCGATATATAACCTCTGAGCTCGTACGTCTCAGAGAAGGGTGTTAAGCTAAGAGAATAAATTCTCCGCCACCAACAGATATATATTTAATAGAGATCAATTGCTATGTCATCAATTCACAATGTTAGACATGCAATCCAAATCATCATCTGAAATTCAAAGCTCAACTTATATTGTCTTTGATGTCGAAGTTAAACTCAATTTTAACTTAACGATTCAATCTTTTTGAAAAATTTCAAATTGAACAAATTGTTCAAATTCTCATTTACCTTTTCAACTTCGACTTCAAAAATGAATTTCAAATCATTTATTCCTTACGGAATATATTCACAACATTTCATATTTGGAAAAACATTTCCATACTTATTTAAAAATAAGTAATTCACAAGTTCATTCAATTTTCAACATTTGAAAATATTCGATATACTTAAATCAAAATCAAGTATATGTTTCATCTTTAAGGAAATCATTCTCTTTCACATTTTTATTTGAGTTAAAACGAATGTTACGTAAAACATCGTTACGACAACTCAAAATCACTAGTATAGGGATTCGAAATTTAGATAGATGTATAAATCCCAATACTATACAAAACATTTCCTTTCGGAAATCATTTACTATAACAACAGTGTTATAGTCCATCATTTCCTTATATTCGAAAACGTCTATTTCAACAATGAATGTTGAAATCTATGGTTTCGATATTCAATGCTTTGAAAACATCTTTTTAAAACAATTACTTCGTTTTAAAATATCACTTTCCCAAAACATGTCCATTTTATTCAATAATATATTCACGGTCCAAAATTGTGAATATACATCGTTTAACAAACTATACAGAATTTTACTTATCAAAATAAGTCAGTTTCGAATTTATAAACAATGTTTATAAATTCTATTCCTATTCATAAAGACTCCAATTTATAAAAATTGCTTTATTAATCATTCCTACTATAACTCAATTTTATATCAGAATTTTAATTTACAAGTAAATTACTTATAAATTCTTTTATTTCGCAACTCCTATTCATTTTATAACTTCACAATTTTTAATTCTGAAACTTTTCATCCACTTATGAAATCCATTAAATATTTCACTTTTAACGCTTATACAATTCCAATATTTTATTAACACTTTTCAAATCTTCAATTTAAGCCGTTTATAATGATTCAAAATTTTCAATTTATACTATTATATAAATTTATCAGTTTTCCATTTCCAAGATAATCTACTAGTTCTTTAGTAAATCATTCATCGAATTGATTTTCAATTAAATCACATTTGATTTATTCACATTGAATTTTTCTAACATTCATTCATATTCAATTAGTTCACTTTCACTAATTTATATTCAAGTTAGTTTGCTTTCAGTTCAAATCAAATTCGATTCTATTTAAATTTACTTACCTTTCAATTTGAATTCAATTTACTTAACTCTCAATTTCCATTAATTCAATTTCATTAATACAATTTCATTCACTTAATGAATTTCCATGCGATCAACTGGCAACCAATGCACATTCAACTTAACCAAATTTATTTACTTTGCTTACATTCAATTTGGTTCAACACACTTAATTTCAATTGGTTTATATTCCAATTCAGATTGAATTCTTATACTCACCATATTCACTAATTCACTTTTACAATTAAAGTTGAATTTCTTTTTCTATAACTCAAATTCATATTCATTCTTCACTTTATCAATTCCTTTTGATATCAAATTCAATTTGATTCACTATTACTTAAGCTATGTTTCATTTTATCTCTACTTGCATTTATTTTCACCATAAAACTTAAGTTCGGCTCAAATTTATTTGAAATTCCATTTTATTTAACTTTTACTAAAGTCAAATTCATATCACATTTCAAAAATTCAGATTTTGTTTTACTTA
The DNA here is from genome assembly GCA_030737815.1 of Allium fistulosum. Classification (NCBI taxonomy): domain Eukaryota; kingdom Viridiplantae; phylum Streptophyta; class Magnoliopsida; order Asparagales; family Amaryllidaceae; genus Allium; species Allium fistulosum. The sequence continues at coordinate 55,388,622 of CM060904.1, forward strand.
ACAAAACTGTTTAACCATTTTAACAACTGGTTTTACTTAAACTTTCTCATTTTATAAGTTAAACAACTTATTAATTTAAACTTTCCAATTCATATGATATAATCACTTCTCTTTCAAGTTTAACTTTCTATTTCAATAATTTATCAAATCCAGTTCAATTTATTTAACTCTCTTTAGTTAAATTTATTTAACTTTCCTTTAGTTAAATTTCAAATCATATATTTATTGATACTAATTCAATTCAATTTAACTTTTCTTAAGTTAAAAATGTTCATTTTCAAAGACAATTTTATACTTCTTTAGATTTGAAAAAAACATTTTCTTTTAAAGTGTTTCTAGTAACTATTCATATTAAACATCATAAACTAAGCTTTGTGTAAACCAAAGCTCTGATACCACTTTTAACATTCCCCCTTTTGACCGCCTCCAGTCGGTAATAAAACCAACTCGAAACGTTCAAAAAGACGAATTGTTATTTAGTTTATAAGGTTTAAACAGAATCAGCCACAGAAACACAGATAATAACAATCAATTAAAACAAATGAATCGTTATTTCATTACTATAAATCTTTTTATATACATCAGAGTTTATACAAATTTTTAATACTGATACAGCGGAATATCTTAAAATACAATTTTCTTCTGAAACTAAAAATGATTCTTTACTCTCTCTCTAACTTCGCTGCTCGAAAATCTTCAAGCTGTAAAAATACTCGGTCTGACCCGAGTATTATATTCAAAAGAAAATAATACACAGGTCAGTCTAATTCAAACCAGTTTATTAGTGCATAGAGGCAATAATAATTTAAATAGATGACAGTCACAATAATTCTCGTCTATCCAATTCTTTTAACAAAGAAATTGGATAACGAAAATATAACACTAAACAGTGTTAAACAATAAATCAACAGATTTAAATCATCAACAGAGATAAACAGTGTTATTGGCTGCCGTACACGCACGCGTGCACGGCCTCGCCAATACGACATAAAAGATCAATGCGTCAAAAGCAAAAGAAACATCAATTCAAAATTTGTCGAGCTTGGGTGGCTGCAGTGCACACGTACGCGTGCACTGCCTCGCCAATACGTATAAAATGTCATCACAACTCCAACTATAAATCAGCACATTAATACTGTAGGGGTCAAATTATTGACAAAATACAGGTGTCAAGTCATTGTTACCAAGACTCAACCCAACTGCAACAACTCAAATCGAATGGCCACATGCACAAGGCAGTGGTACAACATGAAGACAGCAAAATGAGGGTGAAAGCACCAAAACATGGCACTACAACAAAAATGTTCAAGAATCATAGAGAATCAGTGCCTAACAGAGGCAAACTGGCAACACATATATGAAGACTAAAATGCACTGTCCAGTGACAAGTGACTCAGTACAACAAATTTAGAGATAGGCAGAAGATACACGAAAATATCAACATGAATGTAGACTCAAGTCAGTCTTTAAGCAATTCAAAGTGACAGTAACCAATGTGCAAAATATATGTTCAAATACGATCGAGTGCAACAGGTCGAAATGATGCAGACCAAAAGGCATGGAACTGGAGATTGCAAATAAAGACTCAAGAGAATGATACAAGTCAGTTTGCAAGCTCGAGTACATAGCATGGAAAGCAGATGCAACTGAAACAACATCAATAATCTGCTTCACAGTGTCCAGAATCAAATAAACAATTATAGTGAACAGGTACAAGATCATCACAAGTTAAAGACAAGAAGTGACAGTGCAAACAAATGATCACAAGCACAATGGCAACTGACTCAAGTCAAAATGAACAAGGTAACTACAGTGACAACTGCAACTACTAGGATGAATGCAAGAATAAAACAAAGATGAACCAGAATATCATAATGCAGACCAACCAGAGATGCCAACATGATCAAGTTCAAAGCATCAGGTCTCAAACCAGTATATATACACATATATGGACATGAGGAAACAGGTGAATGTGCAATAGGGAACAAAGATCAGATCCACATGCTAAAGTGCCGCAGTTACAACAAAAGCACAACATGCACAAGAGATACAAAGACTACAGCTACATGAAAATGCCCAGTGAATCATCTATATGAAGACAGCAACCAAACTCAGTGATTAAACTATGAAAGTAACATGCAAGCTCGACTAGCAGGTGAATGTGCAACATCAACAAGACAAGTACAAACTGGACAACAACAAAGTGAATCAGAAAGACCCGTAAATACAACCCCAATAGGCCACTGCTTTAAACTACATATATACATATATAAGAGCTCAAAACAGTGTCAGTGATCATAGTCACAAAAGAAATCAATATCGACAAATTCCAAGGGTCCATCAGACAGCATGATGAACTTATCTGAGTACGAGACGGTGAGACCGTAGCTCAACGTCAATATACAAGAAAACGTTAAGTGTAGACTCGACTATACATGCATACACACATACAATTGTATATATGCACATATAAGAAGTCACATCTAATTGGTCAAGCAATTTCAGATTAACAGTTAAAGCCAAAGAAATCGTCGTTCCAGTCAAAAAAAAAAAAACGAAATCAAACTGGAATCAAACAAACAGTGATGACCAACGAAGTCGACTCAAGTCAACAATCAAGTTAAAGCCGAGTCCCACATTATTACAAATCAAGGTTAAACCCGAAGTCACCAGAAATCCACCAACCCAACTGTGAAACCCAACCTCTCGAGAATATAAGAGTTCGAACAAAGTCCATATAAACAAAATTGGACTGTCAGGAAATTGAGCAACAAAAATCGAAAGCACGATAACCGCGAAATCATTCAGAGTCGAAGACAAACATGAAATCCCAACTTCAAAATCACGAATTTACACAAACCAAAAATCATTGAACTGATTCGAATTAAATGTGAGTGGCAAACCACTCACCTTAGCCCAAATCGAAGCAGCGTCGAGCACGAGGCCTTTGCAAACGAATTGGAGCAGCCGCGCGAAGAGGAAGATGGAGACGAAGCCGAAGCCCTACTTGTGAAATCGCCGCAGCCCTAGTTTCCTCTCGCCGCCATTTTTTTTTATCTCGTAGATTTTTTTTTTTAGGGCACGAATGAATGAGATAAAGGATCGGGTATAGGGTTTTAACGGAGAAAAAGGGTATGGGCCGAACGTGGTATAGGCATGGGTTAAGTGTATGGTATTATTTTATTTTTTTCTTTCTTTTTAAATCAATTTTGTTTTTGCAAATATCATTTTCTTTAACTTGTTTTGTTTTTAAATTATCATGTTAAAATTTAGCTACGTGTATTTATTTCATTTTTGTATTAATAAAATTTAACAAAAGAATTCCAATTCCTTTACCAATTTCAATAAAATTAACAGAAATTTATATTGCCAATTTAACGAAGATTTTATCGTTATAAAAATTTCAACAATAAACAGAAATTTAACTGTCAACTTAAATCATTTACTGATGATTATAATTTTGGGCAAAACCCCGGTTGTTACAGAAATTCAAATTGAATTCGATTTAATTTTATACGCGTTTATACGCCGTATATTCATAAAACAATTCTGATAAATACGAAATTTGAAATCCAGTAATAATTCAATATTACGGACCCAATGAAACTGGTTTCGTCAAATTCCGAGACTGTGCCTCGGAAGACTATTTTTAAATTCGATTTCAAACGATACAATTTCAAAACTGAACAAATCGCTTTTAAAATCAATTCTGAAGCTTCTATTATCTTCAGTATTATCAATATGAATTTTCTAAGCCTTTAAATTATTTTTAACCGGCTTAAAATCGAAGATTCAAATTTTATTCAACTTCAATAGATTAAATTCAAAAATTTAATCGCCAATTCCTTCTGATAATTTGAAATTCAAGTCAAATCATCGTTCAAACATTTAAAATTAATTAAATATTTTCAATTTAAATTGTTCAAAATTCAGGGTCGTTACAATGCTCCTCCCTCCGCCTTGCTGGCCACAACCCACCTTCCCCTCCTCTACCCATGCTCCACGTCCCCTTTGCCTCGTTGCCGAAGCTTCCAACCCAAACCTAGACTTTGGCTTCTGTTTTAAGGTATAATATATATCATTTTATATATTTTAGTTTATTTAAGTTTTATAATATTTCATCTTATATATATATATTTATTTTATTGTTTGTATATGTTTGGAAGTATATTTTGAGTACTGTTTCTTTTATATGTATGATGATAGGTTTCTTAAGTTTTGCCTGGGAATCTATTGTATGTTATATATATATGAATTTATAAGGTAAGATTTTCGGTTAGTTATACTGATTTTAATTTAAATATATATGTTTATATTTCAGTTATACGTTACTAATCTGCCTATTGTTTAACTGTTAGTTATAAAAATGATAGCTGTATTTTATTTAGTGTTACAGTATAATATATATAAAGCCATTTTGATAATGTGCGCATAAGCTATGTACTAGTCTATATATTTATACCTGAGTCTAGTCTTTATATATTTTAGAGATTTTAGGTGTTAAATTTAACAGTGATTTGAAATTTTATATATATATTTATGTATTTATGATTTGTACGTGTATTTATATATATAGTAAGATTTAAGAATTATATATTTATATATGATATATGAATATAAATTTTTGAATATAAGTTTATATATAGCTTATGTTTTGATCTGTTTACACTAAACTTGGGATGATTTTGTGATAATATATATGGGTTTGATTTAACAATGATTTGGAAGTTACATTATTTTAATATTTGCCTTGAATTGAAATAAATAATAATATATTCTTCGTTTCAATTTTTGTTAAGTTAATTTGATCCATTCTCATCAATTTCTATCTACTCAGCTATCCGTCGCACTCATGTCCATCTTGTTCGCTTTGAAATTTGTGTTTGGGTTTACAATTCGCTTCCATTCCCATCCATCTCTCTAGCCTCGAAAGGTGAGCAATCACTCACGATTAACGTTCTTTATTTATTTAAATTTGATTTCATTTGAAATAGAAATTGAAATATGCTGCTGTGGTTATTTACATTGTTATATATGCTATTATTTGTATCTGTTCACCTGTGACATCTGACACCAGTATCTAGTATTATATGCCTGTTATTACTATTATTTGTATCTGTTCACCTGTGACATCTGACACCCGTATCTGTTATTTATACTGATGAGATATGCCTGTTGTTATACTTTATTATCTGTTATCACTCTGCAAGTTCCCTGTTAGTATAGAATTCACTATGGGTTGAAATGATACATACCCGAACGGACTTTAGAATAGGGGAAAATCGTTATGGGTTGAAATGATAAACCCAAGCGATTTTCATTTGAATTGAAATTGGGATTACGGGTCGAAATGATATCTACCCGTATATATTTAAATTTCGGATTGAAAAGATAAATATCCGTATCACTTAACCATATGATAAATATATATATAAACACCGTTGGTCCATATATATAAAAATATTTTGAAATTGAATTCTATGGTTTTGGAAAGAAATATATAGTTTTAACAAATGTTGATTCTTAGAATTTTATGTAAAAATGGTAATGATATATATAGATTTAATAATGATATTTAATTTATTTAAGATGGATTTAATACATATAAAATGTTGAGTATAAAATTTATATTTCAAAATAGATTTTGGTAAAAATTTGAATAAGTTAAGGTTGGGATGATAATTTGAATTTAGTAAAGAATTTTAGTTAATTAAACCAATATAAAGCTTATTGAAATTGGAATTTAAGATATGATTTATAACTTGAGTTTGATTTAAATAATTTAATGAATATTTCTTGTTTAAATAAATTTAAGGAAATATTTAGAAAAAATGAAATTTAAGGCTAGTTAAATGATATTGAAATTATTAAGTGAATATTCCTTGATCAAATAATAATAAAGTTAAAACAAGTGTTATATGAAACTGTTAAATTTAACTTTGAAATGTTGAATATTAAAGCTTTGAAATATATTGAAAATTTAAATGGTATATTCAGAACTGAATTGAATTGATGAATTGAGCTTTGAATAAATTTGAATTTGGAAATTGAGTTAATATGAATCTATTTGTGAGACTTGAGGAAATTATAAATACTTTACTTTATAAATTATTTAACCCATATATATACTATCTCGGAAAATAGTTATATTTGAAATGAAATGATATTTGGGTTTTGAAGTATAAATTAAATTAAAATGACCACGGTGTTATAATGTATATTTCCACCTTGTAGATAGTTCTGAAGATCCTTAGAGGATGGTTATCCCAAACATCCTTTAAGTTACTTGTATTTCAGATGATATTTCACTTGAGTTGGATTTATTTATATAAGAATGTTAATCCTGACTCGAGTGTTTTGTGTTTTGCTTTACGCTCGGGTCAGACCGAGTGATACAGCATTTGAGACTCACCCTTGGAGTTTGGAGCTTCCTTTGGAGATCCAACTATCGCCTCAGCTTTCAGCTCTTCTAGTTGATTTGTTCAGAGAAGTCATCTGTTGTACTGGAGACTTCACTGCATTTGAGATATTCTATTGTATTTTATTTCTAACTCTGATGTTTATATAGTAGCTTCATGAACTACTATTTTATCTATTCCGCTGCGTATTATTGTATTACTCTGTGTCTGTGATTCTGTGATTGATTTATTTACTGCATATGCTGAGTTTTGCCAAATTTAAATTAACAATCTGATATTTTGAATTATTCAAGTCAGGCATGTGTGGATTTATTGTCGATTTGAATGGTCCAAAATAGCGGGTCGTTACAGTTGGTATCAGAGCCAGGTTCTAGGCAAAACTTAGCATATACGGTAAATTTATTTACAGAATCACTTTCGTTCGAGTTTGAATCTCTTCCTTTTGACTTGATTTCCTTTGAACTTTGGGACGTTCCTTACGGTTCCAAAATTCATTCTTATCTCTCCCTCTTTGTATTCTTGTGATTCTGGAGTATCCCATAACTCCACTTCGAATAACCTCTATAAGAATAGGCGATCCCGCCGATCTTTGAATGTTTTGTAAAGCGGTGAAACTCCTTCACAATTGGCATTGATTCACCGGAGATTTCTATATCTTTGGTTAAATGCCGAATTCTATCTCTGGCGATCGAATGTCGATTTGCCTTAGATTTCCGCATCGATTATATTCTTGAAGTCGCGGTGACCCGGTTAAGGTCGCCCGCGATTTATATAAGTGTTTCTAACTACTGTTTTGTAATTAATTATCTCATTTTCGTTTGAACTTATTTTCGAATTAGAATTTTATTTGATTAGAGTCCCTCTAATTTGAATTTCTATCTTTGTTTTGAAACCCATTCTTGAACCATCCTTTGAAAAATCGGGCTTGTTTGTATTTTAGAAATTATTATTTTGATAAGAATGATTATATTCTATATATAAAAGTGAAATGTTTTCGATAAAGATTTAATACCCTTTTTAAAATAAGAATTTGAGGTTTCGAAAGGATTTGTAATTTTGAAAAAGTTATATAAGAAATTGATTTATATAAAAATGATTTATAACTAAAGGACTTTAAATTTGAAATTCGAGAATTGAACTCCGGTATTTTGTAACTGGTTTTAAGATTTTGAAATATATAATAATAATATGATTTAAAAGTATTTTCCAAATAAGAAATGTTTCAAATGATTTTAATGAGTTTCGAATGATTTCTAAGAAATTTCAAAAAGAAGTTTGAGAAAATAGAAGTCCAGAACTCACTTATGTCGCTGGAAAATAATTTCGGTGATGAGTGCACGCATCATCGACATTGATTTTCGAGTCTCAGAGAGAGGGAAAGGCCACTTTAGTAGCATTGCTACGCGAGTGATTTTGCGAAACAAATTTTTGATTTCAAAATTTTGAAGTATGATTTGATATTCGAAAGATATATATATATATTTGAAATGATTTGAAATGAGCCGGTGTTCAGCCCTCGAGTTTTGGATTTGATATAACCCCATCTATTAAAATTGATTTACTGATTTGTTGCTGATTTCCAACTCTTGAATTTGAAAATGATTTCTTCGACTATTTTGAAATTCGAGTACTTCCAAATCAAGGTTAACTTTTCAAAGCTAAGAAATTTTGAAAAGTATTTTGATAAAGTATATAAGTTGTTTTGAATGTTTAAGTATGAAGTAATATGATTTAAATAAGTTGAAACTGTTTTGTTAAGTAAATGAATAAGGCTATTTTGAATTTTCTAAATATGGAATTTAGATTTGAAATGTTTTGAAAAGAATTTGGTCTTCAAAATATTTGGAATAAAATTTAGTTTAAATGTCTTAACTTAGTAACATCTTTATGAAACTATATATTTAACAAGTTGGAATAAATATATAAGTTGTACGTATGCTGTTTTATTCGCATAATTAATTTGATCCAGGTTTGAGTACACAAGTTCGAGGTGAATTACACCATTTCGTGTTAGGATTTTTCATTCGATTCTTGATGGCGAATATTTGATATGGATTTTGGGCTTGATTCTAGAATTCTCTATCGTAGTATATGGCTATGCAAGGAGACTGATGGCTTCTAGTCGAGAAACCACATCGAAATCCGCATTAGAGAAGTCGAATGGACAATACTAGTTCGAAAGCGAACTTGTGTGATCGAGCGAGCGATCAAATGTGATTCTGCGAAATGATGACGTATGCACATCTTATATTCTATTATCATTGATATATTTTGACGCTGAAATTGAAGCTGTCGAGTTAGAATATCTTTGCTTACTAAAAAAAAAAAAAAAAAATTTCCAATTTAAATTACAAAGATATAACCCATAAAGGCAAAGATATTCAATCCCATTTGGCTCTTCATACAACGAAATTTATTTTGAAATTTGGCCCTGATATAAGATAGACCTTACATAAGTATAAGATGATTTTGAAAAACATTTGATTTTGGAAATGAATTGGTTTACTTAAATTATCGATTTGGAAATTTGGATTTATTTTCTAAATCTATTATTTTGGAAACTTTGAAACTAAAGATATTTAATTTGAGAAGAAATAATTTGGTGAAATTGTATATGATTTTGAAATTGAACTGATATTGAAACAAATTGAAATTTGAGAACCTTATGTTACTAAACACTTGATTTGGGAGTTGTCGAACTTATATAAAATTGATTTGTATGAGTATGAAATGGATTCGAAAACTATAGATTTGAAAGGTACTCCATTTGAAAGTGAAATCTTATATAATTGAAGTCTATATAAGTATGATTTGATATATGTAACGACCCGCTATTTTGGACCATTCAAATCGACAATAAATCCACACATGTCTGACTTGAATAATTCAAAATATCAGATTGTTAATTTAAATTTGGCAAAACTCAGCATATGCAGTAAATAAATCAATCACAGAATCACAGACCAGACACAGAGTAATACAATAATACGCAGCGGAATAGATAAAATAGTAGTTCATGAAGCTACTATATAAACATCAGAGTTAGAAATAAAATACAACAGAATATCTCAAATACAGTGAAGTCTCCAATCCAAACAGATGACTTCTGTGAACGAATCAACTGGAAAGCTGGAAGCTGAATCAATAGTTGGATCTCCAAACGAAGCTCCAAACTCCAAAGGTGAGTCTCAAATGCTGTATCACTCGGTCTGACCCGAGCGTAAAGCAAAACACAAAACACTCGAGTCAGGATTAACATTCTTATATAAATAAATCCAACTCAAGTGAAATATCAATCGAAATACGAGTAACTTAAAGGATGTTTGGGATAACCATCCTCTAAGGATCTTCAGAACTATCTACAAGGTGGAAATATACATTTTAACACCGTGGTCATTTCAATTAAATTTATACTTCAAAACCCAAATATCATTTCATTTCAAATATATCTATTTTCCAAACTAGTATATATATATTAAATGATTTAAAAAGTAAAGTATTTATAATTTCCTCAAGTCTCGCAAATCGATTCAAATCAACTTCAAATTCCAAATTCAAATTTATTCAAAGCTCAATTCCTCAATTTAATTCAGTTCTAAATATACCCTTTATTTTCAATATATTTCAAAGCTTTAGTATTCAACATTTTCAAAGTTAGATTTAACAGTTTCATATAGCTCTTGATTTAACTTCATTATTATTTAATCAGGGAATATTCACTTAATAGATTCAATATCATTTACTAGCCTTAAATCACATTTTACTAAATATTTCCTTAAACTTTATTTAAACAAGAAATACTCATTAAATTACTTATAAATCAAACCCAAGTTATAAATAATATCTTACATCTCAATTTCCATAAGTTTCTAATTGGTTAAATTAAATAAAATTCTTTATTGAATCAATTTCAACTAAATTCACATTATCTTCCTAACCTTAACTTATTCAAATTTTTACCAAAATCTATTTTGAAATATATTTTAAATACTCAACATATTATATGTATTTAAATCAATCATTCCCATTTATATATAATAATTTAAGGCTCAACATTTATTAAAACCATATATTTCTTTCCAAAACCATAGAATTCATTTTTAAAATATTTATATATATATGGACCAACGGTGTCTGTATATATATTTATCATATGGTTAAGTGATACGGATATTTATCATTTCAATCCGAAATTTAAATATATACGGGTAGATATCATTTCGACCCGTAATCCCAATTTCAATTCAAATGAAAATTTGCTTGGGTTTATCATTTCAACCCATAACGATTTTCTCCTATTCTAAAGTCCGTTCGGGTATGTATCATTTCAACCCATAGTGAATTCTATACTAACAGGGGACTTGCAGAGTGATAACAGATATGAAAAGAATATAACAACAGGCATATATCATCAGTATAAATAACAGATACGGGTGTCAGATGTCACAGGTGAACAGATACAAATAATAGTAATAACAGGCATATAATACTAGATACTGGTGTCAGATGTCATAGGTGAACAGTTATAGATAATAGCATATATAACAATGTAAAACTAGAGCAGCATATTTCAATTGCTATTTCAAATGAAATCAAATTTAAATAATAAAAGAACGTTAATCGTGAGTGATTGCTCACCTTTCGAGGCTATATAGAATTTGACAATGGAATGAGCTACGAATCCCGCATGAATTTCAAAGTAAAGCACGATAGACACGAAATCGACGAACAAGCGAAGCTGGAAGTTTGGAATTGACGGAGAACAAATCAAAATTGGCTTAACATAAGCTGAAACAAAATAAATATTACATCTATATTTTTCTCTGAAATCAATATTCAATAACAATATATGGTCTTTCAACACGTTTGTATATACACATATAAACAACTTTATATATTATATATTATACAAAAGCAAGTAAAATAAATATATAAGGTTACAAACCTTTATACACTTACTATAAAACCAGTATCAGGCAAATATTTCAGAATATATGAAAAATATAAACTAGTCTTGTATATTTATATTTCTATACATATATGACAAACGGGAATATAATACTCAAACAGGCCGGTAAAACTTCTTAATACTTACACAACCAATAAAAAAAAAAAAATTACCTAACATATATATAAACTGGTATACCTATACACTTATGAAAAAAAAAAAAAGATCAATATAAAAACTGTAAATATTTATCCTATATACAGTAGTCATAAAATTTCACTTCTTATATATATACATTATTAAACATACAACCTATTCTTAAAATATTAACAAATTATTATATATATCTAAAACATATATATATATATATAGTTGTACATTTACATTCATCTTTATACTATATATACTGTAATTATGAATATATACTGTAACTTGTTAAGGCTGTTTACAAGCTTTATAACATATTATAAAATATTTATAAAGGTAATAATATATACTAATATTATATATACCTGTAAGAATGTTTAAAGTTAAACATTCCATTTACACACACATCCAACAACTTCGTATTATTATTTAATAAATCAATTTTTTTTTTTAAAGTTACGTAAATCATTATCAAAAAAGCGACGTCACAATATGCCTAAAATAAATACAAGTAACATGAAATCAGGAAGCCTGGACAAATCCCGCTCTCAGCCACAAGCCTTTATACATAACTTATATTTTATAACTTCATTTATACCTTGAAAAGTAATAGCAGATAATATAGTACAAAAGACCTTTCATGTAACACGAAAAAAATATATATGTATGCAAATATATATATATATATATATATAACTATTTACATGCACCCAACAAAACACATATAATATATATTACAGTAAAAAAAATGAATAAATAAACGAAACTGTTGTAAATATACCTAAACTAAACTGTTGTACAATAAGTAGATCAACAACTTTATACTGGAATATAAACATTTATATACTAAAATTAAATATACTACATAAATATATCACTTGCTTTTATATAAACGAGGCTGAAATAGCGAACGTATTCACACGAGCATATACGCAAACATATAGGCTACTAACAACATAATATAAAATATAAATACCTTAACACTATTATTATATAAAATGGAAGGAGATGCGGCTAGTGGGTGCAACGGCTCTCAAGTGTGAGCAGTAAGGAGGCAGCGGGCTAAGATGGGGCGGACGAGAACAAGATGGGTTACTCGGGAGGAGGAAGAAGTAGTGGTGGAGAGTGGCCGCGACATTGGGGTGACGAGGGAGGCTGATGGCTGCGCGAGTTGGTCGTGGGCAGAGGGGAGTTGCAGCTCGGAGGTGGTGGGAGGTTGCCAAGGCGTGGGGAGAGAAGACAGTTGCAAGCGAATTGTCGGGGAGATAGGCTGGAGGTGACAGACCTCGGTTGGGCGAGATTGAATGGTGGCGTTTGGTGCTACCCTCGGCTGGGTTCAAAGAATTGGACGGCAGGCAAAAGATGGAGGAAAGGTGAGAGTTGCGTGAAGGAGGGGAAAGGAGAAAGTAGGTGGAACAGGAGATAGAAGAATATAAGGTGACAGAGAATTTTTTTGTGAGTGGAAGAAAAGGTCACATAGCAAAAGTTGAAATGAACGGATGGAACAAGCAATATTAAACAAATTGTAAGAGCAACGGTCTGAATCATTAAGACAATTAAATGTCGATCGTTTAAAAAATCAAAAATTCAACGTATACCGTTTTATTCTTTTGATATTCGAAACGACTGGGGATGGCAACTTCTAAATTAGTAACCGATGAGATAAATATAAAATAAAAGCTAGAGGCTGTTGTTTCAAATTTTAAACCGAAGGAAAAAATCAAAAGGTCACGATTTGTGGTACCGTTACAACGGACCGTTCAATTACGTCCGTCGTGTACCAAATTTCAAAACACAGAAATGAATATACCGCAGAGATCAGCACGACGAGACGATCAAAACGGTACACAGATATTAGTGGTACGATCATCCGATCAAAAGTCGATAATCGGTGCCGGAAACGCTGCTATTTTGCCAGAATTAAGATAAACGGAGCAGTAGAAGTCCAAATTTGGAAAACGAATTTCGCAGTCTGATTCAGAGTGATCTGAATAAATTTTCTCCTGTTGACATATTTTGGTTTCGGAAAACTTTTAAATTCACTGTTATTAACCGGTTTGATTTGAAATGAAATTTCACACGAAAATAAACTTCAATATTGTCAGATGAAAATTTACCAGTTGCTATATTAAAATAGACGTATTCCAAATAATAAATTTTTATTTTCAAATTTTATTGTTTAAAATTTCACAAAATTTCAATTAACATATTATTAAAACTATTAAAATTTACGGGTCGTTACACTCTCCCCCACTCTAAACTTTTCGTCCCCGAAAAGAAAGGAGGTAGAAGAATATAAACAACCAGAAAGAAAAATAGATTGAAAGTTAAGATTAAACAATTAATTTAAAACTATATAAATTTTACTTGAAATATTCATTTGAAAACTTCATTTACAATTCAATTATTTTTAATACCTTAATATTTTTCAACCCCTTTGTAAAATTTCTTGTTTCCTTTATAAGTATCATTTATAGGTTTAAATAACACCTTTATAAATATATGTAAGCTATTTGAAAAACAATTATTTACATTATTACTTATTTTTACAAAGAAGTTATTGAAAACATTTAAATCCAAAATTCATAAATTTATTAATTTTTATCTCAAGATACTTTTCAACATTATTAATAATCAATAATCATTTACTTTAAATCTGTTTTATTTAAGTATTAACTTCAAAAGTATTTAACACTAAAATTTCTATTAAACCATGTAGTATATAAATAAACTATATTTAAAAGGATATAGTCAACAAGGAGAAGAAGAAGGATTTGGAAAAGCAGAACCTAGGTGAATAAAGAGCAGATAAGGTAGATTCAAGGAATAGTATCGGGCATTAACAATTAATTTAGAACCATAAGGGTTTTGATTCCAATATTGATACAAAATTTTCTTTGTTGGAAATACTCTTATTATAAACTACCTTTATAACGAAACAAATTTCTTTCGAAAATACTTTTATAACTCGATGTTTCAACAAGTTTATCCTCGTTCCTATAGACTCTAGCAGTGCGTTGATCAGGCGCAAAGCTAGAATTCTCCAGGTACTTAGTAGACTTGTTTCAACACCCAGTGAAAATACTGGAAAAACTTTTAAAAACAGATATGGAAAGTACAATCCAATCAAAAACGAATCAAATCATGGATCGCAGATACACAATGGTTACGCCTGGGTCCCCCAGGAAACATCCGTACCTTTTAAGCATTCACTGCCTTGCGAATTTCGCCATGCAACAAAACGGTGGACCGCAGGATACATAAAAATGGTTACGCCTGGATCCCCCAGGAAACATCCATACCCCGTAAGCAATCTCTGCCTTGCGGATTACGCCACTAACACGACCATAGATCGCAGATACACAATGGTTACGCCTGGATCCCCCAGGAAACATCCGTACCTTTTAAGCAATCACTGCCTTATGAATTACGCTATGCAGTCGAGTTCGTAAGACCATGGGTAACGCCATGGAATTCGAAGGACACTCGAGTATCATATCCGGAAAACCAAAAATCAGAGAGAATAATATCGATAGAATGAATCCAAGATGTGGCCACAAATCGGATATCAAGCAGAAGGCACTTTCCATATCTTTACTTCGAAAATATGTATCATATAGTACCTTTTCAAATCACTTTCAAGTATCGTACTTATATAAAATCCATTATATATAAGATTAAATTTTCAAATCAAATACTTTCCAAAATCAATAGTATGTCAAATCATACTTATATAGACTTCAATTATATAAGATTTCACTTTCAAATTGAGTTCCTTTTCAAATCTATAGTTTTCGAATCAATTTCATACTCATACAAATCAATTTTATATGAGTTTGACAACTCCCAAATCAAGTTTTTAGTAACATAAGGTTCTCAAATTTCAATTTGTTTCAATATCAGTTGAATTTCAAAATCATATACAATTTCACCAAATTATTTCTTCACAAATTAATTATCTTTAGCTTCAAAGTTTCCAAAATAATAGATTTTGAAAATAAATCCAAATTTCCAAATCAATAATTTAAGTCAACCAATTCATTTCCAAAATCAAATGTTTTCAAAATCATCTTATACTTACGTAAGTTCTATCTTATATAAGGATCAAATTTTTCAAAATAAATTTCGCTATATGAAGAGCCATATGGGATTAAATATCTTTGCTTTTATGGGTTATATATCTTTGTAATTTATTTTGGGAATTTTCTTTTAGTAAGCAAAGATATTCTAACCCGACAGCTTTCAATTTCAGCGTCAAAATATATCGATGATATTAGAATATAAGATGTACATACGTCATCATTTCACAAAATCACATTTGATCGCTCGCTCGATCACACAAGTTCGCTTTCGAACTAGTATTGTCCATTCGACTTCGTCAATGTGGATTTCGATATGGTTTCTCGACTAGAAGCCATCAGTCTCCTTGCATAGCCATATACTACGATAGAGAATTCTAGAATCAAGCCCAAAATCCATATCAAATATTCGCCATCAAGAATCGAATGAAAAATCCTAACACGAAATGGTGCAATCTACCTCGAACTTGTGTACTCAAACTTGGATCAAATTAATTATGCGAATAAAACAGCATACGTACAACTTATATATTTATTCCAACTTGTTAAATATATAGTTTCATCAATACGTTACTAATTTAAAACATTTAAACTAAATTTTATTCAAAATATTTTGAAGACCAAATTCTTCTCAAGACATTTCAAATCTAAATTTCATATTAGAAAATTTAAAATTTCCTTATTCATTTACTTCCAAACAGTTTCAACTTATTTAAATCATATTGCTTCATACTTAAACATTCAAACAAATTTATATACTTTATACTTTTCAAAATTTCTTAGCTTTGAAAAGTTAACCTTGATTTGGAAGTGCTCGAACCTTCAAAATAAGTTGAAGAAATCGTTTTCAAATTCAAAAGTTGGAAATCAACAACAAATCAATAAATCAATTTCAAAAGATAGGTTTATATCAAGTTCGAAACTAAAACTCAAGGACTGAACACCGGCTTACTTCAAATCATTTCAAATATACATACATACATATATCTTTCGAATATCAAATCATACTTCAAAAATTGAAATCAAAATTGGTTTCGCAAAATCACTCGCGTAGCGATGCTACTAAAGTGGCCTATCCCCCACTCTGAAACTCGAAAATCAATGTTGATGATGCGTGCACTCATCACCGAAATTATTTTCCAGCGACATAAGTGAGTTCTGGACTTCTATTTTCTCAAACTTCTTTTGAAATTTCTTCGAAACTCATTAAAATCATTTGAAACATTTCTTATTCGGAAAATATTTTTAAATCATATTATTATTATATATTTCGAAATCTTAAAACCAATTTCAAATACCGGAGTTCAATCTTCGAATTTCAAACTTAAAATCCTTTAGTTATAAATCATTTTTATATAAATCAATTTCTTATATAACTTCAAAATTTCAAATCCTTTCAAAAATTCAAATTCTTATTTTTAAAAGGTATATATAGTCCTTATCGAAAACATCTTCACTTTTATATATAGAATATAATCATACTTATCAAAATAATAATTTTGGTTTAGAAAACAATTTCTAGAATACAAACAAACCCGATTTTCAAAGGATGATTTAAGAATGGATTTCAAACAACGATAGAGATTCAAATTAGAGGAACTCTTAATCAAATAGAATTATGATTCGAAGATAAGCTCGAACGAAGATCAGATAATTAAATTTCAAAATAGAAGATGAATATACTTATATAAATCGCGGATGACCCTAGGGTCAACCGTGACTTCAGGAACAAGATCGATGCAGAATTCCAAGAAAAATCAACATTCGATCGCAAGAGATAGCGGCATCTAAACCGAGGGATATATAAATCTCCGGTGAATCAATGCCAATTGTAAAGGAGTTTCACCCCTTTACAAAACATTCAAAGATCGGCGGGATCGCCTATTCTTATAGAGATCATTCGAAGTGGAGTTATGAGATACTCCAGAATCAAAAGAATACCAATAAAGAGAGACAAGAATGAATTTTGGAACCGTTGGGAACGTTCCAAGGTTCAAAGGAAATCGAGTCAAAAGGAAGCGATTAAACTCAAACGAAAGTGATTCTGTAAATAAATTTACTATATATGCTAAGTTTGCCTAGAGCCAAAGCTCTGATACCAACTGTAACGACCCGCTATTTTGGACCATTCAAATCGACAATAAATCCACACATGTCTGACTTGAATAATTCAAAATATCAGATTGTTAATTTAAATTTGGCAAAACTCAGCATATGCAGTAAATAAATCAATCACAGAATCACAGACCAGACACAGAGTAATACAATAATACGCAGCGGAATAGATAAAATAGTAGTTCATGAAGCTACTATATAAACATCAGAGTTAGAAATAAAATACAACAGAATATCTCAAATACAGTGAAGTCTCCAATCCAAACAGATGACTTCTGTGAACAAATCAACTGGAAAGCTGGAAGCTGAATCAATAGTTGGATCTCCAAACGAAGCTCCAAACTCCAAAGGTGAGTCTCAAATGCTGTATCACTCGGTCTGACCCGAGCGTAAAGCAAAACACAAAACACTCGAGTCAGGATTAACATTCTTATATAAATAAATCCAACTCAAGTGAAATATCAATCGAAATACGAGTAACTTAAAGGATGTTTGGGATAACCATCCTCTAAGGATCTTCAGAACTATCTACAAGGTGGAAATATACATTTTAACACCGTGGTCATTTCAATTAAATTTATACTTCAAAACCCAAATATCATTTCATTTCAAATATATCTATTTTCCAAACTAGTATATATATATTAAATGATTTAAAAAGTAAAGTATTTATAATTTCCTCAAGTCTCGCAAATCGATTCAAATCAACTTCAAATTCCAAATTCAAATTTATTCAAAGCTCAATTCCTCAATTTAATTCAGTTCTAAATATACCCTTTATTTTCAATATATTTCAAAGCTTTAGTATTCAACATTTTCAAAGTTAGATTTAACAGTTTCATATAGCTCTTGATTTAACTTCATTATTATTTAATCAGGGAATATTCACTTAATAGATTCAATATCATTTACTAGCCTTAAATCACATTTTACTAAATATTTCCATAAACTTTATTTAAACAAGAAATACTCATTAAATTACTTATAAATCAAACCCAAGTTATAAATAATATCTTACATCTCAATTTCCATAAGTTTCTAATTGGTTAAATTAAATAAAATTCTTTATTGAATCAATTTCAACTAAATTCACATTATCTTCCTAACCTTAACTTATTCAAATTTTTACCAAAATCTATTTTGAAATATATTTTAAATACTCAACATATTATATGTATTTAAATCAATCATTCCCATTTATATATAATAATTTAAGGCTCAACATTTATTAAAACCATATATTTCTTTCCAAAACCATAGAATTCATTTTTAAAATATTTATATATATATGGACCAACGGTGTCTGTATATATATTTATCATATGGTTAAGTGATACGGATATTTATCATTTCAATCCGAAATTTAAATATATACGGGTAGATATCATTTCGACCCGTAATCCCAATTTCAATTCAAATGAAAATTTGCTTGGGTTTATCATTTCAACCCATAACGATTTTCTCCTATTCTAAAGTCCGTTCGGGTATGTATCATTTCAACCCATAGTGAATTCTATACTAACAGGGGACTTGCAGAGTGATAACAGATATGAAAAGAATATAACAACAGGCATATATCATCAGTATAAATAACAGATACGGGTGTCAGATGTCACAGGTGAACAGATACAAATAATAGTAATAACAGGCATATAATACTAGATACTGGTGTCAGATGTCATAGGTGAACAGTTATAGATAATAGCATATATAACAATGTAAAACTAGAGCAGCATATTTCAATTGCTATTTCAAATGAAATCAAATTTAAATAATAAAAGAACGTTAATCGTGAGTGATTGCTCACCTTTCGAGGCTATATAGAATTTGACAATGGAATGAGCTACGAATCCCGCATGAATTTCAAAGTAAAGCACGATAGACACGAAATTGACGAACAAGCGAAGCTGGAAGTTTGGAATTGACGGAGAACAAATCAAAATTGGCTTAACATAAGCTGAAACAAAATAAATATTACATCTATATTTTTCTCTGAAATCAATATTCAATAACAATATATGGTCTTTCAACACGTTTGTATATACACATATAAACAACTTTATATATTATATATTATACAAAAGCAAGTAAAATAAATATATAAGGTTACAAACCTTTATACACTTACTATAAAACCAGTATCAGGCAAATATTTCAGAATATATGAAAAATATAAACTAGTCTTGTATATTTATATTTCTATACATATATGACAAACGGGAATATAATACTCAAACAGGCCGGGAAACCTTCTTAATACTTACACAACCAATAAAAAAAAAAAAAAATTACCTAACATATATATAAACTGGTATACCTATACACTTATGAAAAAAAAAAAAAAAGATCAATATAAAAACTGTAAATATTTATCCTATATACAGTAGTCATAAAATTTCACTTCTTACATATATACATTATTAAACATACAACCTATTCTTAAAATATTAACAGATTATTATATATATCTAAAACATATATATATATATATATATATAGTTGTACATTTACATTCATCTTTATACTATATATACTGTAATTATGAATATATACTGTAACTTGTTAAGGCTGTTTACAAGCTTTATAACATATTATAAAATACTTATAAAGGTAATAATATATACTAATATTATATATACCTGTAAGAATGTTTAAAGTTAAACATTCCATTTACACACACATCCAACAACTTCGTATTATTATTTAATAAATCAAATTTTTTTTTTTTTTAAAGTTACGTAAATCATTATCAAAAAAGCGACGTCACAATATGCCTAAAATAAATACAAGTAACATGAAATCAGGAAGCCTGGACAAATCCCGCTCTCAGCCACAAGCCTTTATACATAACTTATATTTTATAACTTCATTTATACCTTGAAAAGTAATAGCAGATAATATAGTACAAAAGACCTTTCATGTAACACGAAAAAAATATATATGTATGAAAATATATATATATATATATAACTATTTACATGCACCCAACAAAACACATATAATATATATTACAGTAAAAAAAAATGAATAAATAAACGAAACTGTTGTAAATATACCTAAACTAAACTGTTGTACAATAAGTAGATCAACAACTTTATACTGGAATATAAACATTTATATACTAAAATTAAATATACTACATAAATATATCACTTGCTTTTATATAAACGAGGCTGAAATAGCGAACGTATTCACACGAGCATATACGCAAACATATAGGCTACTAACAACATAATATAAAATATAAATACCTTAACACTATTATTATATAAAATGGAAGGAGATGCGGCTAGTGGGTGCAACGGCTCTCAAGTGTGAGCAGTAAGGAGGCAGCGGGCTAAGATGGGGCGGACGAGAACAAGATGGGTTACTCGGGAGGAGGAAGAAGTAGTGGTGGAGAGTGGCCGCGACATTGGGGTGACGAGGGAGGCTGATGGCTGCGCGAGTTGGTCGTGGGCAGAGGGGAGTTGCAGCTCGGAGGTGGTGGGAGGTTGCCAAGGCGTGGGGAGAGAAGACAGTTGCAAGCGAATTGTCGGGGAGATAGGCTGGAGGTGACAGACCTCGGTTGGGCGAGATTGAATGGTGGCGTTTGGTGCTACCCTCGGCTGGGTTCAAAGAATTGGACGGCAGGCAAAAGATGGAGGAAAGGTGAGAGTTGCGTGAAGGAGGGGAAAGGAGAAAGTAGGTGGAACAGGAGATAGAAGAATATAAGGTGACAGAGAATTTTTTTGTGAGTGGAAGAAAAGGTCACATAGCAAAAGTTGAAATGAACGGATGGAACAAGCAATATTAAACAAATTGTAAGAGCAACGGTCTGAATCATTAAGACAATTAAATGTCGATCGTTTAAAAAATCAAAAATTCAACGTATACCGTTTTATTCTTTTGATATTCGAAACGACTGGGGATGGCAACTTCTAAATTAGTAACCGATGAGATAAATATAAAATAAAAGCTAGAGGCTGTTGTTTCAAATTTTAAACCGAAGGAAAAAATCAAAAGGTCACGATTTGTGGTACCGTTACAACGGACCGTTCAATTACGTCCGTCGTGTACCAAATTTCAAAACACAGAAATGAATATACCGCAGAGATCAGCACGACGAGACGATCAAAACGGTACACAGATATTAGTGGTACGATCATCCGATCAAAAGTCGATAATCGGTGCCGGAAACGCTGCTATTTTGCCAGAATTAAGATAAACGGAGCAGTAGAAGTCCAAATTTGGAAAACGAATTTCGCAGTCTGATTCAGAGTGATCTGAATAAATTTTCTCCTGTTGACATATTTTGGTTTCGGAAAACTTTTAAATTCACTGTTATTAACCGGTTTGATTTGAAATGAAATTTCACACGAAAATAAACTTCAATATTGTCAGATGAAAATTTACCAGTTGCTATATTAAAATAGACGTATTCCAAATAATAAATTTTTATTTTCAAATTTTATTGTTTAAAATTTCACAAAATTTCAATTAACATATTATTAAAACTATTAAAATTTACGGGTCGTTACAATATACTATTGATTTTGGAAAGTATTCGATTTGAAAATTAAATCTTATATATAATGGATTTTATATAAGTACGATATTTGAAAGTGATTTGAAAAGGTACTATATGATACATATTTTCGAAGTAAAGATATGGAAAGTGCCTTCTGCTTGATATCCGATTTGTGGCCACATCTTGGATTCATTCTATCGATATTATTCTCTCTGATTTTTGGTTTTCCGGATATGATACTCGAGTGTCCTTCGAATTCCATGGCGTTACCCATGGTCTTATGTTTCTCTCGTGACTGCATAGCGCAACTGCCTGGCTGAGTCTTGCCTAGGGGTACGGATTGTTTCCTGGGGGATCCAGGCGTAACCATTGTGTATCCTGCAATCTGTGTAGGTCGCGAATAGTAGCGCAAATGCTTGGCTGAGTCTTGCCTGGGGGTACGGATTGTTTCCTTGGGGATCCAGGCGTAACCATTGTGTATCCTGCATTCTACTAGTCATCATGGCGTAACTCGCAGGGCTGAGAAAGCCTACGGATATGGATTGTTTCATGGGGGAACCAGGCGTAACCATTGTGTATCTGCGAACCATGGTTAGACAAAGGTTTTGTTCGTTTTGATTGGATTGTACTTTCCATATCTGTTTTAAAAGTTTTTCCAGTATTTTCACTGGGTGTTGAAACAAGTCTACTAAGTACCTGGAGAATTCTAGCTTTGCGCCTGATCAACGCACTGCCAGAGTCTACAGGAACGAGGATAAACTTGTTAAGACATCGAGTTATAAAAGTATTTTTGAAAGGAAAATTTGTTTCGATGTAAACGTATTTTATTATAAAGGTATTTTATTATAAAAGTATTTCCAACAAAGAAATTTTGTATTAATATTTGAAATTGAAATTCTTATGGTCCTAAATTAATTATTCGTGCCCAATACTATTCTTTTGAATCTACCTTATCTGCTCAGCTTTATTTATTCACCTATATTCTGTTTTTCCAAGTCCTCTTTTTTTTTCTTGTTGACTATATCCTTCTTAAATATTGTTTATTTATATACTACATGGTTTAATAGTAAATTATGAATACTTTTGAAGTTATTTATTTAATAATACATATTTAAAGTAAATGATTATTGATTATTAATAATATTTGAAAAGTATCTTGAGATAAAAAAATTAATAAATTATGAATTATGGATTTAATGTTTTCAAATAGCTTCTTTGTAAATATAAGTAATAATGTAAATAACTGTTTTCAAGTAGTTTTCATATATTTATAAAGTTGTTATTTAAGCATATAAATGGTAATTGTAAAGGAAACAAGAAATTTACAAATGGGTTTTTGAAAGATATTAAAGTATTAAAGATAATTAAATTGCAAATGAAGTTTTCAAATGAATATTTCAAGTAAAATTTATATAGTTAAATTAATTGTTTAATCTTGACTTTCAATCTATCTTTTCTATCTGGTTGTTTCTATTCTTCTACCTCCTTCCTTTTCGGGGACGAAAAGTTTTGAGTGGGGGAGAGTGTAACGACCCGTAAAATTTAACGGTTTTAAAAGTATATTTAACTGAAAATTTGTGAAATTTTAAACAATAAAATTTGAAATAAAAAAAAAATTATTATTTGGAATACGTCTATTTTAATATAGCAACTGGTAAATTTTCATTTGATAATATTGAAGTTTGTTTTCCTGTGAAATTTCATTTCAAATCAAACCGGTTAATAAAAGTGAATTTAAAAGTTTTCCGAAACCAAAATATGTCAACAGGAGAAAATTTATTCAGATCATTCTGAATCAGACTGCGAAATTCGTTTTTCCAAATTTGGACTTCTACTGCTCCGTTTATCTTAATTCTGGCAAAATAGCAGCATTTTCGGTACCGATTATCGACTTTTGGTCGGATGGTCGTACCACTAATATCTGTATACCGTTTTGATCCTCTCATCGTGTTGATCTCAATGGTATATTTATTTCAGTATTTTAGGGTCCGGTACACGACGGAAGTGATAAACGGTTCGTTGTAACGGTACCATAAATTTCTGACTTTACTCATTAATTGAGTTCAAATTTCTAACGTGCTCTTCATACCATAATTAATTGTTTTAATTAATTTGCTGAATTAGAGGGTGACCATTTCCATCCCATGACCATTTCAAAAATCAGCGTGTAAATTTGTATACGTTATTCAAATTTGAACGGTTCATTTTATTAGCCTTTATAACTTCGTTTCGTTTTTAATGCAGAACTTCTCATATTTGCTGTCACTTCCCATCCTCCTTCATTCCTTTTCTCTACCGTCCACTTTCTCTCTTCTCTTCCCACTTTATTCCTTATATTTTTTTTTTTGAAATTTTTATTTATACAAAAATAAAGAGATTCTGAAGCTTGCTCTCTCCATTGCAGCCACGCCGTCACAACAGCCCCTTCCACCATGCTCGGCCATCACAAAACCTCACTGGCCCACACTTATCTCTGCCGTGTTGGCCACCTCGGCACACCTAGCAGCTTAGGCGAGAACCCTAAACCCATGCACCCCCTCAGCCTTCTCATGCAAAATGACCGAGTTTTCCTACCTTCCTCGGCCTCAACCTGCTGCACGCGAGAGCCCAGCCTTCCACTCCATCGAACCAAAGCCTGGCCGCCACCACAGCATGCTCCTCCCTCCGCCTTGCTGGCCACAACCCACCTTCCCCTCCTCTACCCATGCTCCACGTCCCCTTTGCCTCGTTGCCGAAGCTTCCAACCCAAACCTAGACTTTGGCTTCTGTTTTAAGGTATAATATATATCATTTTATATATTTTAGTTTATTTAAGTTTTATAATATTTCATCTTATATATATATATTTATTTTATTGTTTGTATATGTTTGGAAGTATATTTTGAGTACTGTTTCTTTTATATGTATGATGATAGGTTTCTTAAGTTTTGCCTGGGAATCTATTGTATGTTATATATATATGAATTTATAAGGTAAGATTTTCGGTTAGTTATACTGATTTTAATTTAAATATATATGTTTATATTTCAGTTATACGTTACTAATCTGCCTATTGTTTAACTGTTAGTTATAAAAATGATAGCTGTATTTTATTTAGTGTTACAGTATAATATATATAAAGCCATTTTGATAATGTGCGCATAAGCTATGTACTAGTCTATATATTTATACCTGAGTCTAGTCTTTATATATTTTAGAGATTTTAGGTGTTAAATTTAACAGTGATTTGAAATTTTATATATATATTTATGTATTTATGATTTGTACGTGTATTTATATATATAGTAAGATTTAAGAATTATATATTTATATATGATATATGAATATAAATTTTTGAATATAAGTTTATATATAGCTTATGTTTTGATCTGTTTACACTAAACTTGGGATGATTTTGTGATAATATATATGGGTTTGATTTAACAATGATTTGGAAGTTACATTATTTTAATATTTGCCTTGAATTGAAATAAATAATAATATATTCTTCGTTTCAATTTTTGTTAAGTTAATTTGATCCATTCTCATCAATTTCTATCTACTCAGCTATCCGTCGCACTCATGTCCATCTTGTTCGCTTTGAAATTTGTGTTTGGGTTTACAATTCGCTTCCATTCCCATCCATCTCTCTAGCCTCGAAAGGTGAGCAATCACTCACGATTAACGTTCTTTATTTATTTAAATTTGATTTCATTTGAAATAGAAATTGAAATATGCTGCTGTGGTTATTTACATTGTTATATATGCTATTATTTGTATCTGTTCACCTGTGACATCTGACACCAGTATCTAGTATTATATGCCTGTTATTACTATTATTTGTATCTGTTCACCTGTGACATCTGACACACGTATCTGTTATTTATACTGATGAGATATGCCTGTTGTTATACTTTATTATCTGTTATCACTCTGCAAGTTCCCTGTTAGTATAGAATTCACTATGGGTTGAAATGATACATACCCGAACGGACTTTAGAATAGGGGAAAATCGTTATGGGTTGAAATGATAAACCCAAGCGATTTTCATTTGAATTGAAATTGGGATTACGGGTCGAAATGATATCTACCCGTATATATTTAAATTTCGGATTGAAAAGATAAATATCCGTATCACTTAACCATATGATAAATATATATATAAACACCGTTGGTCCATATATATAAAAATATTTTGAAATTGAATTCTATGGTTTTGGAAAGAAATATATAGTTTTAACAAATGTTGATTCTTAGAATTTTATGTAAAAATGGTAATGATATATATAGATTTAATAATGATATTTAATTTATTTAAGATGGATTTAATACATATAAAATGTTGAGTATAAAATTTATATTTCAAAATAGATTTTGGTAAAAATTTGAATAAGTTAAGGTTGGGATGATAATTTGAATTTAGTAAAGAATTTTAGTTAATTAAACCAATATAAAGCTTATTGAAATTGGAATTTAAGATATGATTTATAACTTGAGTTTGATTTAAATAATTTAATGAATATTTCTTGTTTAAATAAATTTAAGGAAATATTTAGAAAAAATGAAATTTAAGGCTAGTTAAATGATATTGAAATTATTAAGTGAATATTCCTTGATCAAATAATAATAAAGTTAAAACAAGTGTTATATGAAACTGTTAAATTTAACTTTGAAATGTTGAATATTAAAGCTTTGAAATATATTGAAAATTTAAATGGTATATTCAGAACTGAATTGAATTGATGAATTGAGCTTTGAATAAATTTGAATTTGGAAATTGAGTTAATATGAATCTATTTGTGAGACTTGAGGAAATTATAAATACTTTACTTTATAAATTATTTAACCCATATATATACTATCTCGGAAAATAGTTATGTTTGAAATGAAATGATATTTGGGTTTTGAAGTATAAATTAAATTAAAATGACCACGGTGTTATAATGTATATTTCCACCTTGTAGATAGTTCTGAAGATCCTTAGAGGATGGTTATCCCAAACATCCTTTAAGTTACTTGTATTTCAGATGATATTTCACTTGAGTTGGATTTATTTATATAAGAATGTTAATCCTGACTCGAGTGTTTTGTGTTTTGCTTTACGCTCGGGTCAGACCGAGTGATACAGCATTTGAGACTCACCCTTGGAGTTTGGAGCTTCCTTTGGAGATCCAACTATCGCCTCAGCTTTCAGCTCTTCTAGTTGATTTGTTCAGAGAAGTCATCTGTTGTACTGGAGACTTCACTGCATTTGAGATATTCTATTGTATTTTATTTTTAACTCTGATGTTTATATAGTAGCTTCATGAACTACTATTTTATCTATTCCGCTGCGTATTATTGTATTACTCTGTGTCTGTGATTCTGTGATTGATTTATTTACTGCATATGCTGAGTTTTGCCAAATTTAAATTAACAATCTGATATTTTGAATTATTCAAGTCAGGCATGTGTGGATTTATTGTCGATTTGAATGGTCCAAAATAGCGGGTCGTTACAAAGATGCTGAAGGCTTAGTTTTATCTATATCATTTTATTTTCAGTATTTGATGTACTTATGTATTGGACATCTTGTATCTCTTTCAGTCGCTTTATGTTGAGACATTGTTGTATTCTCTGTAGTAGCTTCATGAACTACTATTATGACGATGTATTTTCCGCTGCATTATTCTGTGACTGTTCTGAGTCTGTGATGTTGTATTGATTCTCATTTACATTTATGTACTTATAATCCCATAATGTTCTGTGTTTTGTATTATTTAAGTTGACAAGTGTGGATTTTTGTCAATTTAAATGGTCCAAATATACGGGATGTTACATTCAGTCGACTGACCCTCCTGGTTCAGTCGACTGAACTGCAATTCGCAGTAAACTCTGCCTAGCCCTATGAAGGGCAAAATCCTACCGGAAATGATCGATCGAGCAATGGCGACTAGGGATTTATGCCAAGCGACAACCCGGCCTTAGAGGCTCTTCGATACACCCCAAAAACATGTTCAAACATCCATGAAAGGATTTTAACAAAATTGGACTTCAAAAACCAAAAATTGGAAAATTCACCAAATCAATCCAAATCAAAAGCAAGTGAACATGAATAGATGTTACGAATTACTATCTAACAACTATGATAGCTATAGACATAGATGTGAGTTCAAAAACTCACCTTTAAACCCAAAAACACAAGAGAGAAGATATAGAGCAAGGCAAGAAAAATCACTCTTCAATTTGAACCCTAGAAGCTTCAATCTAAGCTCAAAAGAAAAACATTTCCTAAGTTAGGGTTTAGGAAATTTCTGAAATTGAAGAGGAAATGAGATGGAGAAGACGAAGAGGAAGCTTACCTAAGCTTCTCTTAGATTTGGGAGCTAGAACTTGAGTTTGCAAATGAATCTAGGGCTTAGGAATTTCTAATTCCTCTTCTCTTCCCCCATTTTTCTAAAGCTTGAAGTGTTAGGAAAATAATAGAATGAATGAAGAGGAGAGGGGGTGGAGTTAGGATATAAGGTGAGTTGGTTTAATGGGCTGAAACCCAAACCCAAGCCCAAAGCCCTAAGTGAAAATGTCAAAATTCTACTCAACTCCAAACATATCAATGTTTATACTCAAAAAGGTCGCAAATGCCATTTTGGACTCAATGGAAGTGGTCTCGAGTACCAATTTGACTGTTTGCAAAAAGTGACATTTCGGACTTGAATCCGACTAACGATGCTATATTTAAATAAATCATTTAAATATACAATCGTAAAATATGCGGGTTGTTACAGGATATATACAAACAAATAAACATCCAAACATTCAAATATCAATCAATAGCATCCATCACAACCAATCATCAACCAGACAATATAATTCACAGAAATTTCATAGTTAGTAATGTTCGGTAATTTAATTGTGATTAAATTCCCATTTCAATTTGACTGTCAATTTTAGTTTCTAACATTACATTCAATGACAATCAAGACGATAATTAAATTTATCACAACGACCAACAATAATCATATCACTTCATAATATTAAATTTAACTAGCATGAGAATATTCTAGTACGTTGTGAACGTTATAAAACACTCACTTGAGTTTACGTTGCCAATCGTTCAAATTTTAAATTAAATCGAGCGCGTTCGATTTAACTAAAATTTTAACGAGCTCGAAACACTCCCGAATCTGCACTGCAGTGTAAATCTCGTCTCTGTGATTCCGGCATCACCAGTTTCATCCGATTCCGACCTCGTATGCATGAGATATGTCATTTATAAGTTTGTATATATACTTTAAAATAAATTTTTTTTATTCAACCTGAACGCATCAGGGCCGTGCATATTGAATGAAGAAGATCAGGCCGCACGTTCTTTCTCCTTCATCCCTTCATACGCAATTTTCAGGTTGAGAAACCCAAACACACGCGACACATCCTTCATCGCCGCCCCTCCCTCAGGCCATAGGAAGACGATCAGGCGCCTTCAAATCGAAGGCCATACCTTACATCACCACTGCTGTGAGCCACTCGAAGCTCGGCTACCCCATTGCTTGGAAAAACGTGACCAAATGCACGACACACACGAGCAGATTTTGGCCACCACGAAGCTCCGATGACGATCTCGACCATTGGATAGATAGAGCTTGTCAAGCTCTTCGATTTTGCAGTTGGAAGTTTATGATAAAAGTTGATGGATTTGAAGAAAATCGAGGGGGAATGAGGTGTAGTTTCGGCCATTGAAAGAAAATGCCGGCAGCTACGAGAAAAAACCCTAGGCTCTACTGTTTGCACAGTATATATATGCATATATAACATTATTTTACTAATATTTTCCAATTTTTACAAACTTTTCCAAACAATCTCCAAACGGAACGTGCCGCCTGGCATTTATAATGTTTTACCCGCATTTCGAACATAATGGAACGTGTTTCGTGGCCTAATTCGATTGTATGTGTAAGATAGATTTTCAAATCGAATTAAAATATTAAATTTTCGATATTTAGTCCAACGCGTTTCTAACCCGTACGACCGAACGATAACTCCAAACGCTAGGAAATTTGAAATCCGATAATAATATGCTATTACGGATCTAATGGAACTAGTTTCGTCGAATTTCGAGACTGTGCCTCGGAAGGCTATTTTTAACCTCTCGATTATAATATAAAATTTTCAATTTCTAGTTATTCACTTTTAAATCCAATTTTGAATGTTGACAATCTTCATTGTTGTTTACATAAAACTTTATATCAATTTCCGATATCATTTCAATCATAGTTAATATAGAATTTAATTATTCAATAATTCACTATCTTTTGAAATATTTGAAAATGAACTTATAAGATTAAATCTTTAAAAACGAATTCAAATTATAGAACAACTATTTCCATTATACAGTTATTCAATTCCCGTTATTCAATTATTCAATTAATTTCCAATATTAAATTTAAACAATTTAATTGTTCAATATTCAACAAATTCCAATATTAGATTTTAAATAAATTTTCGTTATCAGTCAATTACTTTATTCACATCCAGTGCATCCAACATTTGTTATTCAACTTCAGTTATTGATTATAAACCCAGTTAATATATAAAATTTCATTTCAATTGCAGTTGGTTTCCAAATTCAATTCGATTGACTAAATAAACAGGTAACTTATAATAATTATCACCATTAACTTTTAATCACACTTATAAGTTTATTATTTACAAACAAGTGTCACAATTACCTATATAACACTAATTAGGTTCCACCACCATTGACTATATATTATTTTATTAGTTAACCCAATATTTATATTTGTTTTCCTTATATTACCTTTATAACCAATTTATAACATTTGAGTCATTTCAATTGATTGGAATTTCATTCAATTCATTAATAAATAACTTAGATAAATATTGTTGCAATTCATTCTAGTTATTATTATCATAAATAAATTACAGATTTTTAATTCTTCCAACATTAAATTATGAATTCTTATTAAATTAGCTATTTTAACTATCGAAAATTTACGGGTCGTTACACTCTCCCCCACTCAAAACTTTTCGTCCTCGAAAAGGAAAAAGAAGGGAAAAGGAACTAAGTAAAGAATTCAACATTTGATATATTTTATTCAAAATTATCAATTTATAAAAAAATGAAATTTTATTTATAAAGTCGTTACTGCGCTTCCACTACGCTACTCCGATTGGCTTACGAAATTTACAAATTAGTTATTCAAACAAGTTATAAAATTTAAAAACTTGCAAATTTTCTAACACCCGGATTTACAGAAAATTTCGGTAGAGTCTCCTTTGCGTGACTCGATCGGTACTGCTATAAAACGCCTCTACGGGCCCCAAACCAACAAAAGAAAGAAAAAGCCAAGTGGCTCCATCATAAAACCATCAAATCAAATGACAAATAAACACGTACCTTTTTGTCGGGCCATCCAAATTTCTTGATTTAAATACCTGCATCTTATTTATCAATGATATCCAATCATATAATTTAAAAACATTTTATATTTTCCATTTTCATTTTCAATATTAGCCTTTCTTAAACCTGTACGAAGTACATATATCATCCGTACGCAGTATCAAATCCGATCGCTCACTCGATCACAAAATTTCACTTCCAAACTAGTATCGTTCACACGACTCTCTAGTGCGGACTCAGATTTGGTTCCTTGATCGA
The DNA here is from genome assembly GCA_030737815.1 of Allium fistulosum. Taxonomy (NCBI): domain Eukaryota; kingdom Viridiplantae; phylum Streptophyta; class Magnoliopsida; order Asparagales; family Amaryllidaceae; genus Allium; species Allium fistulosum. Next base: position 55,420,471 of record CM060904.1, read on the forward strand.
AAACCGTTATTCTCCTTGCATAGCCATATACTATGACAGAGAATTCCAGAATCAAATCAAAAATCCGTATCCATGGTTCACCGTCGTGAATCGAGTGAAAAATCCTAACTTGGATCGATACAGATTATCTCGAAATTCTATACTCGAATCTAAATCAAATTGTTATGCGAACGAAATAATACGTACAACTTACGTATTACCTTTCAATAAATTTCTATCCAATTTATCTATATTAAATCATTTTACTTACCCTCGTTTCATTTACAATTGATTATTCACAATGCATTATTCATACCCCTTATTTACTTAGCATATCCATTTCTTTACATAGCATATTCTTTTATACTACCATTTCTTAAACATCATCATATAGAATTTACTTACTTAAGTTCATTCTAAACGTTCTATATAATTTTATTAAATTCACTTTCCTTTTTCAATTGATTCTTAGTTATACCAAATCCCTTTTTATTTACAATCATTGTAATATCCCGAAAATTTGGGGCAATATCAATTTAATAATCTGTTTAAATAATTAAATTTATTTGATAATCTTTGATAATAAATGTTTGAATTGATTTAATAATCTAATTAAATAAATATTTAATTAGTGAATTTTATCTTTTAAAAACTAATAAAATGATTTCTATTTATAATGTATATATATATATGTGTATATATATTATAAATAGATAGGCTTTGGTTTGAAATTTAATAAATAAATAAAGTCTTGTTTTAAATTTCTAATATACATTTTAATAGTTTTGTATTTTAAAATATATGTATGAACTTTTATTTATAAGTATAATTGATTTTATTCTCTTTAAGAAGTTATCTATATATATATAGATAAGTAATTGTATTTAATAAATAAAGAAAAAGGTTTTTACATTTAGAATAAATATAAATTAAATAAAAGGACATGTGTAAACATATAAAGGCTTGCTTAAAACAAGTGTAAACCAATTAACATATAAAGACAAGTGTCAATCTTTTAATTTATATTTTATTTTATTTTTAAGAAATTATTTTCAGCCTACATATGCATGTTTTCTTCATCTATATTTCTTTCTAATCTTCAATTCTAAAATCTGAAATTCATTTTCCCCTTCTAAGAGCAAACCAGAAAATAAATCCTCAAAAACAAAATCTGTAATCAAAGTCTCCAAAGCAATCTGTAAACAAATTCCTCAAAAACCATAATCTCAAATCAAAAACTAAATTCCTGTAAAACATCCTCTTCAAAACCATAATTATCTTTCTCAAATACCCTGTAATTCATTTCAAAAAATCAAGCAGTCCATCTCTGCTCCGATTTGTGATAAATCTAAGGCAAGCATTCTAGTTTCACAACAAACAAGTTGCATACAGTTTTAAATCAAAAAGTCTGGAATCAAGCCTGCAATTTCGTTTCTGGAAGCATTTTCAAACAAGACATCTTTGCATGCAACTGAGATCTTTTCAAACTAAAGCTAGAATTCAAGTTTTAAAAGCAGGCATTCAAATTTTAAAGTTTCAAAGGCATTTCAGTTTTAAAGTTTAAAGCTGTAACGACCCAGAATTTCGACCAAATTTAATTGAGAATATTTAATTTATTTTAAATATTTGAACGATGATTTAATTTGAATCCCGAATATAACTTTGAATTTGGTGATTAAATTATAAAATTTAATCTATTGTAGGTTGAATAAAATTGGTATCTTCAATAGTAAGCCGAAGAAAAATATTTCGAAAGCTTTTAAAATTCGTATTGATATTACTAAAGATAATAGAAGCTTCAGAATCGAAATTGAAACTGTTCTGTTCAGCTTTGAAATTTATCGTTCGTATCGATATTTAAAAATAGCCGTCCGAGGCGCAGTCTCAGAATTGAACGAAACCAGTTCCATTGGGTTCGTGTTATTGAATTTTTGTCGAATTTCAAATCTCGTAGCTTTCGGAGCTATCGTGTGATCGTACAAGATATAAACGCCGAGACAATAATTAACCGATTTGATTTAAAAATAAATTTATACTCTAATCAACATCAGCCGTTCTTCCTTCAAATCACTGTCTCCTCTCGTACACCCCAATATTATCGTGTCCCCTCCTTCTCTGATAAAATAAACGAAAGAAAATAAAATGGCATCCATTTCAACATTTCGTTCGAACGAAAAAAAAATTCAAAAGATGAAAACAAATCCATGGCGACTCAATAAATAAAAAAAAAATCGATCTCCCTTTCTCTTAGTTCGAACAAAACCGTTCGTTTAAAAAAAAAAAATGGTAATTCGAGATTCAAAATCGCGATAACTGAATCGCGTTCAACTTGTAGTCGCGGTGGGGGATTGAGGTGCAGTTGACTTTGGAAGGGGAGAGACGTAGATGTCGAGGAGCTCGGTGGTTGGGTCTGCGACGTAGCCTCAAGATATGGGCGTGCGAAACGGCGACCTGGGGAATCTCGCGACATGGTGATGCTCGCTCGAAGCGAGGGCGATGAGATTGAGATTGAGGGATTCACGCGGCGACTCGATGGGGTTTGGAGATGAGGCTCGCAATGCCTAGGGTTTCGTGCGCGGCTGTGGGGTTTCGCGATGATACAATCGAAGGCGTGTGGGCACAGTGCTCGAACTCGAGGTCACGACTGTTCGTGGATAGGCGATTGGGGACGACTTGGATGTCGATGATGGCGCTGCTGGTTCGGGAGTTTTTTCTGGCCAGGCGATCTCAGGTTTAAGTTGAAGACACGGTGAAGGTATAATTTATTTTCAAATTTAAAATTTATACAGTTTTCAATTTCTGTAGGTAAGCAGGAAAAAATAATATATAAGAAAATTGTTTGAAATTAAATTTATTAGGTAAAATAGATTTATTAGGTGAAAACTGCTTTGTCGATTGTCTCTCATATTTATAAATCATAGGATTATAGCAAAGAACTTAAATAAAGTTTATATATATATATATAATTTTCAAAAGGAAGATGAACTTGGTTAATTTACTTATTCAATTTATTTTTAGGGATGATTAAAGAAGAAAATTTAGTTTTAAACTAAAAATTTAGTTAAATAAATTTATAAAAAGGAAATGGGTTTAAAGAAATTTAAATGATGGTTAAATAAAATTATAAATTGAGAAATTGGTTTAGAACAGAGCTATCAGGATTAAACAATTAAAAATGGAAATTGGTTAATTAATTGTTTCAAATATTAATAAATGTGTATAAATATTTATACAAGGTATAAATCGAGAAAACAAGTCTGGGATGGAAATGGATTGCAAAATAAAAAGCAAAGGTGAGATCTTCTCACTCAGATTTAATTTTGAATTGCAGTTATTGATTGTATGATTGATTTGTTTGAATGTGCTATTAGATATAATAGGATATATCTATATATATATATAGCAGTATATACATATTGGCATATGTATATATTGGATTGATGATTTCCCGCCTCGTATAGCGGATGAGACCCTATTGCGCCGTTAGTAAGCGGATTTATAAAAACCTATATACCGCGATAATTCCGTACTGGAGCGGAATTGGTATTGTGCTAACATCTTTGGATGCAGGGAAACAGGTTGGAGGGATCCAACTGGACCCCTCACATTGATTGAATTTATTTCTAGTGTGATATGAATCTGTGAATGATTATAGTGATGCTATTAATCATATTGATATCTGGAAATTGTTTGAAAGCTAAAATTTAGCTGAATGGATGTTTTGACATCATTGGATTCCAAAGATAAACGAAATTGAATTTTTGAAATTCAAGTAGAAAATTTCTCAGTGAATCCATTTTTGAAATTGAAGAAATTTTGAAGAAAGGAATTTTTAAAGTATAAAAAGTAAATTTTTATAATCGTATTGAATAAATTCCAGAATAAAGTGAAAATGCTAAATAAATGGATTTCATAAAACAGTGATTATAAATTGAAGAATTTAATTTAAATTTGGATTTTTAAATAGATTGAAAGAGATAAAGAAATTGATTTTCTTTAAAAGGAATTTATTTAAAAAGAAATAAGTGGGAAGTCCAATTAGAAATTTAATTGGAAAATTAAAGCGAATTTGGAAAATCGATATGAAATTTATAGATGTATAAATTGTAAAGTTAAAAAGAATGAAATTTATAGATTTTTAAATTGTGAAGTTAAAATGAATGAAATTGTAAAATGGAAGATTTATAAGAAATTAACTTATAAAGCTGGATTTTTGCCTTTAAAGGGAGTATTGATCGAACTTGTTAATAAAGGGGATTTATAAATCAAAGTTATTGTGAAATATAAGGTTGAATTTATAAACGTTGTTTTATAAATCTGAAATCACTTATTTTAATAAGTGTAGTATAGAAATTAATAAAAGGAGATTTATAAACCGAAGTTGTTATAAAAGAGAAATAGAATTTATAAACGTGCTTATAAATTCGAAATCGATTGAATTTGATAAATTTAAATATAGAAGATTATTAAAGAAAATATATTCACGATTTTGGACAGTGAATATATTGTTTAGTAAAATGGATTCATTTTTGAAGAAGTAATAATTTAAAAATGAAGTTAAACATTTTAAAGATGTTTTAAAATGTATTATGAATCGAAAGCATAGATTTTCGCAGTTCTTGTTGAAATAGACGTTTTCGAGTAATTTAAGGAAATGGTGGACTATAACACTGTTGTTATAGTAAATGATTTCCAAAAGGAAATGTTTTGATGTAGTATTGGGATTTACATATCTATCTAAATTCTCGAATCCCTATACTAGTGATGTTGAGTCGTCGTAACGATGTTTTATGTAACATTCGTTTTGACTCGAATAAATGTGTTTTAAAGAATGATTTCCTTAAAGAATGAATATATACTTAATATTGATTTAAGTATATCGAATATTTTCAAATGTTGAAAATAAATGATTTGTAAAATACTTATTTTTTTTAAATAAGTATGGAAATGCTTTTCCAATATGAAATGAACTGTTTTGAGATTTTATCTTCAAAGATAAAATGAAATATGGAAATTGATTTGAAATTGTTTTCAAATGATTAAGTGTGGAAATTTTATATCTAGTAAAAGATATTTCGGAAGATAAAATAATTTGGGAAAATTATTTGGAATCTGATGATGTTGCGCATCTTTATTGATAGTTAAATAACCGACTATCAATAATTACCTTTAGATAGGTATTTGTTGTGAATTGGATGAATGTGAATACCACACTTATTTTTGAATAAACGCTCACTATTCGGGTTAGCCGGGAAAGGACCATGGGGTCGTATAACCCATTCCGAATATGTGATACGTCGTTATGAATTGCATTTGAAGACCGGCGTTGAAGACCGGATATTTTTGAAAAGGGAAGGATTACCGTCGAGTTACTCTACATCGGCTGATCTCCGATTTAGAGGTTTTATCACCCTTAGTGACGGGAAGTCCCGACGTGATTGAAAATTATCCGGATATGCAAGGGCTTCGTGAGAAGTGCCTTCGGTTCTGTTCGATCCCGGAACAGACTTGTATGGATTGTGTGTCTGACGTTACAATTTGAGATACAGAGCTGATTTCTTTCAAATACATATCTGTTGGTGGCGGAGAATTTATTCTCTTAGCTTAACACCCTTCTCTGAGACGTACGAGCTCAGAGGTTATGTAGTTGAAATTTATCAGCGATATATCCCAATTTGGTAACGTGGCATACTGAGTGTTGCTGTGAAATGATCAGTGTTTGATCATTTGTGGTATGATCATTTGTTTGATCTTATATCTTTGTGATCATAGGTTGATCATTTTGTTTGACCCGAAGCAGGGCTTTTTGAGAAAGCGTAGCTTTGTGGACGAGACTTCGTCGAGCCTCACACCCCGGAAATGGTCGAAACAGGAATGTTGCGGCAAGGTTATGAGGGTCGCGCCCTTTAGGGTATGTCATTTCCTTCTGGAAAGGGGTGGTATCATGGTATGGAGCCCAGATACTTACTCATGTGGATACACTTTCTTTATGATGTGTGATGTTGGATATCGAGCGCTCGGATAAAGGTCCCAAAGGACCGGGTGATGACATATTCGTGAGTTACCTGTTACAGGGGTAACCCGGCCTTGTTTGGCAGAGAGCAGTTTGTCTCTCGGGACGTCCAGCCAGAGGCGATCCCAATCGGCAGGAGGAAAGGAAGTTCCTTAGCCTGACCATTTGTTGGAAAATCCAAAGAAACAATACGAACCCTGTACGGTTTTAGTTGTATTACCTGCTATGGAATGTGGCGGTAACCTGCTATTGAACATAGTAGCTATAGTAGGCATACGATACTGGTCGTATGTTGGCTAAGATTAATATTATACTTTCGAAATGTTTTCTACACTATGCACTAAAAATAATATCAAAAATGATTTGATTTTGCGTAGTAAGCATCTTTGACTATCATAAGAAGAAATCTCCTCCAATTCTGCGTTTGCATTGTGTGTGTGGCGGGAGGTCTTATGGTAGTTTCATTTTCCAAAAGCATTTCGAATTGACTTTAAAATTATCCTGTTGTTTATTCTAAAGAATAACTGTTTTACGATCTCACACCAGTCACCATGACTGACTCGGAGTTTATTGTTCCCTTCTAAACTCTGGGTGCCCACAAATTTCCACACGGGCAGCCTAGAGTTATATTATCAGGATATTCTGGATATTCTGGAGCTTGGAGATAAGCTGGATGACGAGACGTAGTATTTGTATCTGATATATTTATTCCGCTGTGTATTCTGTATGAGGACAAGTTTATATAACTGTCCATTGTTGTTCATTAACTCTGATGATATGATGTGATGTAATGTAATAACAGATATAATTCTTTGTTTTAAAGATTATGCAATTATCTATTATATATTGTTCCGCTGCGATATGTGAGATTCTGATATTGTTTCTGTTTCTGATGTTGTTCTTTTGTTTCTTCTTTCTCTTTTCTTCTATCTTTTCTTCTACCTCTTCTTTTAAAAACCCTAGTGGTTCGGTTTTTCGTTCACCTTGAGTAAATAGATGGAGATTAGTGTCTATTCAAGGGGTACGGAAAAGCGGGCTGTTACATTTGGTATCAGAGCATATGGTTAAGCGACAACCCTGTTCTGTTGGGTGTTACTCATTAGAGATAGAGTCAGTAGTACTCTAGAATGAGTTTGAGTGTAATAATAGATATGAGCGCGTATTTGTTATTGAATATAAAATTGTTTTGTATTGTGATGATTGGTTTATTGAGTGGTATATGAACCTTCATCGGCACAGTCTTGCAAAACTGTATCGAAGGGGTTTCTAAACACTTGAATAGAACAATTCGGCACAGTATTGTTTTAAATAGGGTAAATGAAATAATTTTACCCAAAACTATTTTTGTATATAAAAGAAATGTTTTCTATGAAGTACTATAGTATATGGTTGCATGGATGTTAGGAAGTAATAATAGTGAATTATCATCACTAAAATTGAATAAGAAACTGAAATCGTTACTCCAAAGATTAAAAGATAAATCCATGTACTAATGAAATTTAAAGAATGTAAATTATAAATGTGATTTGTAATTTAAAACGGAATTCCAGAGAAATTTTTGGAAATGTTTGGAAAGAATTTGAAAATTTTGGAAATGTGGAAAGTTTAAACCTTTTTGATCTGAAAATGGATTTCGAAAGTTTTGAAAAATATTTTGGAGAGATGAAAGCTCTAAACTCTTTTAGGTCGCTGGAAAATAATCCTGATGATGATGGCCACATCATTAGAATTCATTTTCGGGTTTCCAAAAGAGAAATTGCTGTCAAATTGTTTAAATAGGAGTTGTTTGAAAATTTGGGTTTTTGTTTGGAAATTCAAAGGATAATTTGAATTGTTTTCAAAATGGTTTTGAAAGGTTGAAAAAGACTCTGGAATACTATAAAGAATATTTACGGAATATTATTGAATTGATAACTTATACGAATAGAAATTGTTAATGTGAAATATGAAATTGTGAATATGAATTTATAATTGAAAATGGAATTCTAATGGAATGAAATTAGTAATGTGAATGTATAAATGATTGTATAAATCAAGATGTAAATAAGTTGATAACTTATGGAATATTTGAAATCTAATTGGAATGAAATTCAAATTGAAAAACGAATGAATTAGTGAATGAATGAATAAATTGCGATTGCAAGTGCCAGAAAATGAAATTGAATGTTAAAATTCATTTTGAATTTGTAAGTAAATAAAACTGCAATTGAATTTGATTTGTGGAAAACGAAGTAAACTAAATCCAAATTAGATTGGAATTGTGAATTGAACTCAAATGAGAAATTGAAATGTGAAATTGAATTCAAATAAAATTTGAAATGTAAAATTGAAGATAATGGATATAACTTCAATAGTGAACTAAAAGATGATATAAGTAGTTTATATTGAAAATTTGTAATTGAATTTGCAAAATGATTTGAATGCTGTAACTAGATATAATGGCTAGTAGGATATACAGGTGTATAAAGGGATTGGAAAATTTAATTCACAGATAATTCGAATTGCTCGAAAAAGGTATGTATTTGAATTATAATATGAGTTTTTGATGATTTCTCTCTAGCCGCTTGGCTTTTTCTTTTTCTTTTTGAAATCTGAGAGTCCGTAGGGACATTTTGTAGTCGTGCCGTATTAGCCGCGCAAAGGAGACGCTGGCGAAATTTTTCGAAAATTTAGGGCGTTAGAAAAATTTTGAGAAAATTTGGAAGTTTAAAATTTGAATTTAAACTCGAATTTGAATTTTGAAGTAAAACAATGTTGTTTTGAAACTTAGAGTTGAAGTTGAAATTTAGTTGATGAATAACGAATCTTTAGTAGAAAGATTTGTTTTGATAAATTGATAAAACTATTGGATTGTGAAAAATAGTAGACGAGTTAAGGACCATTTTCCCTAACTTGTAATTTCGAGGACGAAATTCTTTTAAGGGGGGAAGTCTGTAACGACCCAGAATTTCGACCAAATTTAATTGAGAATATTTAATTTATTTTAAATATTTGAACGATGATTTAATTTGAATCCCGAATATAACTTTGAATTTGGTGATTAAATTATAAAATTTAATCTATTGTAGGTTGAATAAAATTGGTATCTTCAATAGTAAGCCGAAGAAAAATATTTCGAAAGCTTTTAAAATTCGTATTGATATTACTAAAGATAATAGAAGCTTCAGAATCGAAATTGAAACTGTTCTGTTCAGCTTTGAAATTTATCGTTCGTATCGATATTTAAAAATAGCCGTCCGAGGCGCAGTCTCAGAATTGAACGAAACCAGTTCCATTGGGTTCGTGTTATTGAATTTTTGTCGAATTTCAAATCTCGTAGCTTTCGGAGCTATCGTGTGATCGTACAAGATATAAACGCCGAGACAATAATTAACCGATTTGATTTAAAAATAAATTTATACTCTAATCAACATCAGCCGTTCTTCCTTCAAATCACTGTCTCCTCTCGTACACCCCAATATTATCGTGTCCCCTCCTTCTCTGATAAAATAAACGAAAGAAAATAAAATGGCATCCATTTCAACATTTCGTTCGAACGAAAAAAAAATTCAAAAGATGAAAACAAATCCATGGCGACTCAATAAATAAAAAAAAAAATCGATCTCCCTTTCTCTTAGTTCGAACAAAACCGTTCGTTTAAAAAAAAAAAATGGTAATTCGAGATTCAAAATCGCGATAACTGAATCGCGTTCAACTTGTAGTCGCGGTGGGGGATTGAGGTGCAGTTGACTTTGGAAGGGGAGAGACGTAGATGTCGAGGAGCTCGGTGGTTGGGTCTGCGACGTAGCCTCAAGATATGGGCGTGCGAAACGGCGACCTGGGGAATCTCGCGACATGGTGATGCTCGCTCGAAGCGAGGGCGATGAGATTGAGATTGAGGGATTCACGCGGCGACTCGATGGGGTTTGGAGATGAGGCTCGCAATGCCTAGGGTTTCGTGCGCGGCTGTGGGGTTTCGCGATGATACAATCGAAGGCGTGTGGGCACAGTGCTCGAACTCGAGGTCACGACTGTTCGTGGATAGGCGATTGGGGACGACTTGGATGTCGATGATGGCGCTGCTGGTTCGGGAGTTTTTTCTGGCCAGGCGATCTCAGGTTTAAGTTGAAGACACGGTGAAGGTATAATTTATTTTCAAATTTAAAATTTATACAGTTTTCAATTTCTGTAGGTAAGCAGGAAAAAATAATATATAAGAAAATTGTTTGAAATTAAATTTATTAGGTAAAATAGATTTATTAGGTGAAAACTGCTTTGTCGATTGTCTCTCATATTTATAAATCATAGGATTATAGCAAAGAACTTAAATAAAGTTTATATATATATATAATTTTCAAAAGGAAGATGAACTTGGTTAATTTACTTATTCAATTTATTTTTAGGGATGATTAAAGAAGAAAATTTAGTTTTAAACTAAAAATTTAGTTAAATAAATTTATAAAAAGGAAATGGGTTTAAAGAAATTTAAATGATGGTTAAATAAAATTATAAATTGAGAAATTGGTTTAGAACAGAGCTATCAGGATTAAACAATTAAAAATGGAAATTGGTTAATTAATTGTTTCAAATATTAATAAATGTGTATAAATATTTATACAAGGTATAAATCGAGAAAACAAGTCTGGGATGGAAATGGATTGCAAAATAAAAAGCAAAGGTGAGATCTTCTCACTCAGATTTAATTTTGAATTGCAGTTATTGATTGTATGATTGATTTGTTTGAATGTGCTATTAGATATAATAGGATATATCTATATATATATAGCAGTATATACATATTGGCATATGTATATATTGGATTGATGATTTCCCGCCTCGTATAGCGGATGAGACCCTATTGCGCCGTTAGTAAGCGGATTTATAAAAACCTATATACCGCGATAATTCCGTACTGGAGCGGAATTGGTATTGTGCTAACATCTTTGGATGCAGGGAAACAGGTTGGAGGGATCCAACTGGACCCCTCACATTGATTGAATTTATTTCTAGTGTGATATGAATCTGTGAATGATTATAGTGATGCTATTAATCATATTGATATCTGGAAATTGTTTGAAAGCTAAAATTTAGCTGAATGGATGTTTTGACATCATTGGATTCCAAAGATAAACGAAATTGAATTTTTGAAATTCAAGTAGAAAATTTCTCAGTGAATCCATTTTTGAAATTGAAGAAATTTTGAAGAAAGGAATTTTTAAAGTATAAAAAGTAAATTTTTATAATCGTATTGAATAAATTCCAGAATAAAGTGAAAATGCTAAATAAATGGATTTCATAAAACAGTGATTATAAATTGAAGAATTTAATTTAAATTTGGATTTTTAAATAGATTGAAAGAGATAAAGAAATTGATTTTCTTTAAAAGGAATTTATTTAAAAAGAAATAAGTGGGAAGTCCAATTAGAAATTTAATTGGAAAATTAAAGCGAATTTGGAAAATCGATATGAAATTTATAGATGTATAAATTGTAAAGTTAAAAAGAATGAAATTTATAGATTTTTAAATTGTGAAGTTAAAATGAATGAAATTGTAAAATGGAAGATTTATAAGAAATTAACTTATAAAGCTGGATTTTTGCCTTTAAAGGGAGTATTGATCGAACTTGTTAATAAAGGGGATTTATAAATCAAAGTTATTGTGAAATATAAGGTTGAATTTATAAACGTTGTTTTATAAATCTGAAATCACTTATTTTAATAAGTGTAGTATAGAAATTAATAAAAGGAGATTTATAAACCGAAGTTGTTATAAAAGAGAAATAGAATTTATAAACGTGCTTATAAATTCGAAATCGATTGAATTTGATAAATTTAAATATAGAAGATTATTAAAGAAAATATATTCACGATTTTGGACAGTGAATATATTGTTTAGTAAAATGGATTCATTTTTGAAGAAGTAATAATTTAAAAATGAAGTTAAACATTTTAAAGATGTTTTAAAATGTATTATGAATCGAAAGCATAGATTTCCGCAGTTCTTGTTGAAATAGACGTTTTCGAGTAATTTAAGGAAATGGTGGACTATAACACTGTTGTTATAGTAAATGATTTCCAAAAGGAAATGTTTTGATGTAGTATTGGGATTTACATATCTATCTAAATTCTCGAATCCCTATACTAGTGATGTTGAGTCGTCGTAACGATGTTTTACGTAACATTCGTTTTGACTCGAATAAATGTGTTTTAAAGAATGATTTCCTTAAAGAATGAATATATACTTAATATTGATTTAAGTATATCGAATATTTTCAAATGTTGAAAATAAATGATTTGTAAAATACTTATTTTTTTTTAAATAAGTATGGAAATGCTTTTCCAATATGAAATGAACTGTTTTGAGATTTTATCTTCAAAGATAAAATGAAATATGGAAATTGATTTGAAATTGTTTTCAAATGATTAAGTGTGGAAATTTTATATCTAGTAAAAGATATTTCGGAAGATAAAATAATTTGGGAAAATTATTTGGAATCTGATGATGTTGCGCATCTTTATTGATAGTTAAATAACCGACTATCAATAATTACCTTTAGATAGGTATTTGTTGTGAATTGGATGAATGTGAATGCCACACTTATTTTTGAATAAACGCTCACTATTCGGGTTAGCCGGGAAAGGACCATGGGGTCGTATAACCCATTCCGAATATGTGATACGTCGTTATGAATTGCATTTGAAGACCGGCGTTGAAGACCGGATATTTTTGAAAACGGAAGGATTACCGTCGAGTTACTCTACATCGGCTGATCTCCGATTTAGAGGTTTTATCACCCTTAGTGACGGGAAGTCCCGACGTGATTGAAAATTATCCGGATATGCAAGGGCTTCGTGAGAAGTGCCTTCGGTTCTGTTCGATCCCGGAACAGACTTGTATGGATTGTGTGTCTGACGTTACAATTTGAGATACAGAGCTGATTTCTTTCAAATACATATCTGTTGGTGGCGGAGAATTTATTCTCTTAGCTTAACACCCTTCTCTGAGACGTACGAGCTCAGAGGTTATGTAGTTGAAATTTATCAGCGATATATCCCAATTTGGTAACGTGGCATACTGAGTGTTGCTGTGAAATGATCAGTGTTTGATCATTTGTGATATGATCATTTGTTTGATCTTATATCTTAATGATCATAGGTTGATCATTTTGTTTGACCCGAAGCAGGGCTTTTTGAGAAAGCGTAGCTTTGTGGACGAGACTTCGTCGAGCCTCACACCCCGGAAATGGTCGAAACAGGAATGTTGCGGCAAGGTTATGAGGGTCGCGCCCTTTAGGGTATGTCATTTCCTTCTGGAAAGGGGTGGTATCATGGTATGGAGCCCAGATACTTACTCATGTGGATACACTTTCTTTACGATGTGTGATGTTGGATATCGAGCGCTCGGATAAAGGTCCCAAAGGACCGGGTGATGACATATTCGTGAGTTACCTGTTACAGGGGTAACCCGGCCTTGTTTGGCAGAGAGCAGTTTGTCTCTCGGGACGTCCAGCCAGAGGCGATCCCAATCGGCAGGAGGAAAGGAAGTTCCTTAGCCTGACCATTTGTTGGAAAATCCAAAGAAACAATACGAACCCTGTACGGTTTTAGTTGTATTACCTGCTATGGAATGTGGCGGTAACCTGCTATTGAACATAGTAGCTATAGTAGGCATACGATACTGGTCGTATGTTGGCTAAGATTAATATTATACTTTCGAAATGTTTTCTACACTATGCACTAAAAATAATATAAAAAATGATTTGATTTTGCGTAGTAAGCATCTTTGACTATCATAAGAAGAAATCTCCTCCAATTCTGCGTTTGCATTGTGTGTGTGGCGGGAGGTCTTATGGTAGTTTCATTTTCCAAAAGCATTTCGAATTGACTTTAAAATTATCCTGTTGTTTATTCTAAAGAATAACTGTTTTACGATCTCACACCAGTCACCATGACTGACTCGGAGTTTATTGTTCCCTTCTAAACTATGGGTGCCCACAAATTTCCACACGGGCAGCCTAGAGTTATATTATCAGGATATTCTGGATATTCTGGAGCTTGGAGATAAGCTGGATGACGAGACGTAGTATTTGTATCTGATATATTTATTCCGCTGTGTATTCTGTATGAGGACAAGTTTATATAACTGTCCATTGTTGTTCATTAACTCTGATGATATGATGTGATGTAATGTAATAACAGATATAATTCTTTGTTTTAAAGATTATGCAATTATCTATTATATATTGTTCCGCTGCGATATGTGAGATTCTGATATTGTTTCTGTTTTTGATGTTGTTCTTTTGTTTCTTCTTTCTCTTTTCTTCTATCTTTTCTTCTACCTCTTCTTTTAAAAACCCTAGTGGTTCGGTTTTTCGTTCACCTTGAGTAAATAGATGGAGATTAGTGTCTATTCAAGGGGTACGGAAAAGCGGGCTGTTACAAAAGCTGTTTTCAATATCAAAGGTGCTCTGTTCATCTTCATTTGCAATCTGGTGAGTAAACAATCATTTTATTTGTTTAATCTGCTTTGACTGGATGAAGTGATAAGTAGTTGAAGTAATGTTGTTTGCATGGATGAATTAATGTGGTTGTATGTATATAAATAATGAAATGTATGTGCATGTCTGTGTATACATATATATATATGTCTCTGTTTGTATTAACAGGCAAATCTAAGTTAGAAATTCAATCTCTCCTCCTCTAATTCTTTTTAGACTGTGATGTTCAAACAAAATATGATTAAATTATCAAGATTTTGAGTTTAAAAATATTTGTAAGTATAATTAGTTGAGTATTTTCTGGAAATTTGAAAAAATACAGTAAAACTCAAAGGCATGTCAAAATTCGAACATCACAATTTCTTGTTTCACTCACATCACCTAATTCGCTTTTAAAAACTATGATTTTTAAAACTAGAATCAAGATTTTTATGTAAGTTTTGAGTGAGGAATCTCGGGTTGAACGTGAATTGGGTTCTTGGCGATTTCTGATAATCGGAGCAAGGAAGAGCGTCGAAGTCGCTGCTGGAGGAAGCTTGGAGGTCAATGATCTTGAGAAAAATGATCGGTGAATTCTCTGATCACCGTGGCATCGGCACTAGGTCGAAGTAGGGTTTTAGCTCTGGGTTTGGTCGAGGTTGGTAATGAGGTTGTTGCGTCTTCTTCAAAGCGCCGGAATTCATCGCAGGTAGGGGGATCAATGCTGGAGGTTGAGGTGAAGCTTTGGTCAAGATGGCGTGGATGATCGTGGACGAGATCATCGGCGATTGGTGATTTCCGATCTCGTTTGGCTACAGATTTTTGAACGAGAGGCTTCATTTTGATTTGTTGTTGAAATCGTTGATCTGAGTGGACGAATGGGTCATCGGGGTTGTAGACGACATGTCGAGAGTCGGAGAGTTGGTCGGAGGTGTAGCGTTCGACCGTGCACGTGCACGTGTACACGTTTGGTCTGGCGGCGTTGTTGTTTTGGAGAAGAAGGTGACTGTCTCGAGTTTTGTTTCGGGGAAATCTGGGTTTGGTTCGAGTTAGCACACGGGTAATTCACGAGTGAAATCAAAATAGTTAAAAAGAAAAAGGAGAAGAAGAAGGGAGTTACTCGAGAATAGGCTCGAGTATTTTGGGTTTCGTCTCGGGTTCATACCGAGTGGTCTTCGGGTTTGACCCCAAGCAAGTGCTAACAGTTTAAAAAGGATTTTTTTTAAAACAAAGATTTTTAAAATTTAAATTGAAATAGTTTTAAAACTATTACTTGATAACCTTTAAAGCATTTAAAGGTAAGTATAAATTGTTAAACTTTAATTTGTTAAGTTGAATGTTTTTATTTCAAAACTTAATTAAATGATTTAATTAAGGAAGTTAATTTTAAAGATAAAAATGTTTAATGATAATTAAGTCATTAATTAAGATAATAGTTTACCTTAAAAAGCATAATTAAAGTTTAATAATTTGAGATTAATAAAGTTAATAGAGTAATTTAAGTATAATTAATTAATAAAATTAATTAATGATTAAGGGTTATAATTAGTTAATTAAAGATTATTTAATTGATTATAAATGGTAGTTAAGGATTAATTAACTGATAATTAAGGATTAATAAATTTATTATTAAGTTTTATTAATTGATAATTAAGGTTTATTAATTAATAATTAAAGGAATAATTAATCTGTAATTAATGATTAATTAAAATGTTTAAAGGTAATTAAGGGATGGATTACTCAATTGTAATTAATAAATGAATGTGATTAATTTAAGTTAATTAATTTGTAAATTAATTAAAGATAATCACTTGATAAAGGATTAAGTATGAATACTTAATAAGATTGATATACTTAGTAAAGTAATTAATGTATAATTCCAGGATGTAATTAATTAAAGAGAATAACTTAATGGAAAGTAATTAAAGTTAATTAATGGATATAATTAACTAAAGATGATTTTAATAATGAAAGTAATTTGAGATTAATTACTTTTGAATAATTAATCAAAGGATTAATTAAAGGATAATTAATTAAGGAGTAATTAATTTATGAAGTGGAGTAATTAAGGGAAGTTAATTACTAAATGAGATTAATCAAAGGTGATTAATAAATGTGACTAATTAATTATTAAATGTAATTAATTTAAATAAGATAATTAATTAAGAGTAATTAAGGATCATTAATTAATAAAATTAATGATGTAATTAAGAATTGATTAATTAAGATTAATTAATAAATAATAAGTGATTAAAGAAATTAATTAATTATAATTAATTAAGGAGTAATGTAATTAAGTACAGTTAATTAATAGATGAAGTAATTAAAGATTAATTACTGAAATGGTTTAAGATAATTAATTTGTGAAATTAATTAAGTATTAAGTACTTAAAGTAATCAAAGTATAATTAATCAGGAATGATTAATTAAGATGGATATTTAGAGTAATGATTAATTAATTGGTTTAATTAATAATTAAGTAAGCAGGATTTATAGAATGAAGTAATTAGTTTAATTCACTTTAAATTAATTAGATGATATAAATCATTGCTTAAGGATGGATGAATGAGATTGAATGTATTTCATTGTTTGATATCTCTGATGAGATATGATTGATATATGATATGGATGTTTGGTTGAATTATAATGATAATGTGAATTATCTGTGTGGGATGATAATGTAGATTATCTATTGAATTATCTATATTTGTGTATATAGATAAGAATTGAATTGTTTTAACCTTAAAACAACTTGGCCCTTAAAAGATACGTTTTGGATTTCGATGAGACCGGGATCGGGTTTCCGTATACCGGTATTCCAGGTCTGGAGACCCGAATACCACATCGATCCAAATTAACGATAGGTCGTGAATCTCAAGTGAAGATGAAGATTTAGAGTGCAAGGGTTATTGTCGTTAACTCTGAGGGTGATTCCAAAACGAGTGTAACGAGATAATGCCTTCGGTTTCGTTCGAACCCGGAACGAACTTGTATGGATTGAATGCTTTCAGCACATCGTCAGGCGGACGATGAGCATTCTAAGTGATATGTTCTGATTAAAGGTAATCGTAACCTCAAGCCTCATCAACCGGGAATGGCTAAAACAGGGGAGGTGCAGCAAGGCTTCGTGGGTAGCACCCACTGAGAGCAAGATAGATCCCTGTCTAGAGGTCCCTTTTCTTTTATTCGGCTTAGTGTGTGGTTGGTCGCGCCAACTACGGGCTTGTCTTGTTCGGGATTATCCAGTAAGGGATGGTTCCGGCTTTGTGTTGCAGGGGAGCGGGCGTACTCCTCGGTACGGTGATCTAGGCCACGTACTGTGACGGGCGGTACCCCAGTAGCCCTGCCATTGTATGGAATCCAAACTCCAATAAGTGCCGTACGTATTAGTTGTGCCCAACTATGTTGGAATGTGAGATGTAAGCATTTCAGCTATTTCTGTATTTTACTTGAAAACCCTAGACCCTATTATAATATAACTGGATTTCCTATCAAATGTTTTGGTTAGCGTAAGGTAAAAACTTTCCATGTTTATGTGTGGGAAGTCTTACGTGATACCTTTGTTTTCAAAAGGTTTTGAAGTTAAACAATTTTAACCCGTTTACTCACACCAGACCCATGTCTGACCCAAGTGTTTATTTCTGTTTTATAAACTCTTGGGTACTCAAATTTTTACGAGTAGCCAAGGGATTCAGGTTTAGCTTTGACGAATATTCTGGAGGAGAAATGGAGCAGGAGGCTTCGGCGTTCGTAGATATAGTATTCCGCTGTGTTGATATCTGTGATAGTGTCTTGTCTTGTATTTGAGTTGTAATGTCTAGACAGATGTTTATAACTGTCTAGTAAGTGATGTATATGTTGTGTAACTCTGATAAGTGTTGTATACTATGTAATAGTTTATGTTATTAATATAATTTATTCGTTCCGCTGTGAGATCGTTGTTGTTGTTTCTTTCTTCTCTTCTTTTCTCTTTTCTCACCCCTTTCTTTCTTCATAATGATGCGACTTTCTGGGCATAGGAAGTCGGGTCGTTACACTTGGTATCAGAGCATAGGTTGAGCGAATGCCTAAGCTTTTGGTTAAGTGAATATCAGAGCACTAGGTTGAGTGAATACCTAGGTTCGGAAGGGTTGTTCATTAGAGACAGGATCTGTAGCAACCTGTTTGAGTCCGAGTGTATATATATACGAGAGCGCGTATTTGTTAGTTATATAAAATGGTTTTATATTGTGTTAATTGATCGGTTGAGTGGTATATGGATTCTGGTCAATGCGAGTAGCTAACGTTATTGATAGGGATCTCTAAACACTTGGACCAGGCCAACGAACACAATATTGTTTTAAAAAGGTAGATGAAATAATTTTACCCAGATATAATTTCTATAAAAAAAAAGTATTATTTTAAATGTATATGGTATTTGTAATGATTGGTTGAGATGATAATAATTTATCATCTAGGATTAGGAGTCTGAGTGTTGAGGTTGGAAGTGTATTTGTCGAGACTGTAAACCTAATACCGTCTCGAGTGAACTTTGCAATTGTAAGGATTTCACAATCTCTGAAGAAAACCTATTAAGGTTCGGAGTTTATCTTTGTAGTTGAATGAGTAGAGCTGGATCTGTCGGTTGAGCAGAAGCGAGTGGTGGTATCTTGATACTTCAGGAAGAAGTAGCTGTGTGATGAGACGCAGTGAATATGGATGTTCCCGAAGATGTTTTCTTTGGAACAAGTTAATGAAGTATGTCTGCTTTAGTGTTGTGGCTGAGTTCAGCATGGTGATTCTGTTTAGTTTGGGTCTGAGTTTCTCGAAGATCTTTGGATAGGAAGTCTTTGGCATCAGTGTCAGCAGTGCAGCTCAGAGTATTCTGTGATGGCAGGAAGTTTTCTGGCTGAGCAGTTTTTCTGGAGGTGGAGTTCAGAAGCAGTAGAGTAGATCCATTTCTTCGATGGATTGGAGAGTTAAGTTTGATTTTTTCTGATTTGTTAAGAGAAAACAGTTTTTCTTTGGAAATAGGGTGGGTTGATCGAAAAAGTGACTTGCGATTGCTGAGTGTTCTCTTGGGTTATCAGATTTTCTAGATGTCTTCAGGAAGTCAGAAGTTTATCGGCCTTAGAGATTGAGTTTTCTTATCGACTGGATTCCAGGAGTGATACCGGTGGTTCAGTCTAGTGGAAGGATGTTTTCTAGAGATGGAGTTTGGTGAAGCAGCTCAGGTTTTGATGAAGTATCTGAGTTTTCTTTATGAATCCGTTGAACCATATTCTTGGATGTGTTGTTCAGTTTGTGCTCATGTTCTTCATCAGAATTTTCATTCTACTTCAGATCAGAGTGGTGCAGCAGAAGCAGTTTGGGAGTATATCTCTGGATAGGGGAGGTAAGTTTGGAATCTACTGATAGTTGTGAAGTAGAGTTGTGTTTTGGATCTCTTCTGTGTTCTGATTTGGATAAGTATTTGGTCTACAAGGTTGAATTGCCAGTTTGGATAATTAGAATTCATTGTCTTTTACGTATCTCTGAGGGAGTACGTGTTTGATCTATCTTTGGTTTTGGAACCAGCAGTTCTGGAAGATTTGGTTGTTGAGTCAGACTCGTCTATAGTCTGATATCTTGTTTAGTTCTATAGATCTAGATGAGTAAGAACTCTATAGCCTAGTATTGTTGATTGTTTGGATTTTGTAGAGCGAGTATCCCGGTATATTTATACTTGGGGAAACTCGAGGAGATTGTATTCAGAATTTTGTTTGGATAATTAGAATTGTTTGATTGGATGAATTGTTTGCTATGGTTGTTAGCATATGGATGATAATATATGATTGTGATTTAAAAATATTATTAAATTACCTTTGTTTTAAATTTCGGGGACGAAATTATTTTAAGGGGGGAGGAATGTAATATCCCGGAAATTTGGGGCAATATCAATTTAATAATCTGTTTAAATAATAAAATTGATTTGATAATCTTTGATAATAAATGTTTGAATTGATTTAATAATCTAATTAAATAAATATTTAATTAGTGAATTTTATCTTTTAAAAACTAATAAAATGATTTCTATTTATAATGTATATATATATATATGTGTGTATATATATTGTAAATAGATAGGCTTTGGTTTGAAATTTAATAAATAAATAAAGTCTTGTTTTAAATTTCTAATATACATTTTAATAATTTTGTATTTTAAAATATATGTATGAACTTTTATTTATAAGTATAATTGATTTTATTCTCTTTAAGAAGTTATCTATATATATATATATAAGTAATTGTATTTAATAAATAAAGAAAAAGGTTTTTACATTTAGAATAAATATAAATTAAATAAAAGGACATGTGTAAACATATAAAGGCTTGCTTAAAACAAGTGTAAACCAATTAACATATAAAGACAAGTGTCAATCTTTTAATTTATATTATATTTTATTTTTAATAAATTATTTTCAGCCTACATATGCATGTTTTCTTCATCTATATTTCTTTCTAATCTTCAATTCTAAAATCTGAAATTCATTTTCCCCTTCTAAGAGCAAACCAGAAAATAAATCCTCAAAAACAAAATCTGTAATCAAAGTCTCCAAAGCAATCTGTAAACAAATTCCTCAAAAACCATAATCTCAAATCAAAAACTAAATTCCTGTAAAACATCCTCTTCAAAACCATAATTATCTTTCTCAAATACCCCGTAATTCATTTCAAAAAATCAAGCAGTCCATCTCTGCTCCGATTTGTGATAAATCTAAGGCAAGCATTCTAGTTTCACAACAAACAAGTTGCATGCAGTTTTAAATCAAAAAGTCTGGAATCAAGCCTGCAATTTCGTTTCTGGAAGCATTTTCAAACAAGACATCTTTGCATGCAACTGAGATCTTTTCAAACTAAAGCTAGAATTCAAGTTTTAAAAGCAGGCATTCAGATTTTAAAGTTTCAAAGGCATTTCAGTTTTAAAGTTTAAAGCTGTTTTCAATATCAAAGGTGCTCTGTTCATCTTCATTTGCAATCTGGTGAGTAAACAATCATTTTATTTGTTTAATCTGCTTTGACTGGATGAAGTGATAAGTAGTTGAAGTAATGTTGTTTGCATGGATGAATTAATGTGGTTGTATGTATATAAATAATGAAATGTCTGTGCATGTCTTTGTATACATATATATATATGTCTCTGTTTGTATTAACAGGCAAATCTAAGTTAGAAATTCAATCTCTCCTCCTCTAATTCTTTTTAGACTGTGATGTTCAAACAAAATATGATTAAATTATCAAGATTTTGAGTTTAAAAATATTTGTAAGTATAATTAGTTGAGTATTTTCTGGAAATTTGAAAAAATACAGTAAAACTCAAAGGCATGTCAAAATTCGAACATCACAATTTCTTGTTTCACTCACATCACCTAATTCGCTTTTAAAAACTATGATTTTTAAAACTAGAATCAAGATTTTTATGTAAGTTTTAAGTGAGGAATCTCGGGTTGAACGTGAATTGGGTTCTTGGCGATTTCTGATAATCGGAGCAAGGAAGAGCGTCGAAGTCGCTGCTGGAGGAAGCTTGGAGGTCAATGATCTCGAGAAAAATGATTGGTGAATTCTCTGATCACCGTGGCATCGGCACTAGGTCGAAGTAGGGTTTTAGCTCTGGGTTTGGTCGAGGTTGGTAATGAGGTTGTTGCGTCTTCTTCAAAGCGCCGGAATTCATCGCAGGTAGGGGGATCAATGCTGGAGGTTGAGGTGAAGCTTTGGTCAAGATGGCGTGGATGATCGTGGACGAGATCATCGGCGATTGGTGATTTCCGATCTCGTTTGGCTACAGATTTTTGAACGAGAGGCTTCATTTTGATTTGTTGTTGAAATTGTTGATCTGAGTGGACGAATGGGTCATCGGGGTTGTAGACGACATGTCAAGAGTCGGAGATTGGTCGGAGGTGTAGCGTTCGACCGTGCACGTGCACGTGTACACGTTTGGTCTGGCGGCGTTGTTGTTTTGGAGAAGAAGGTGACTGTCTCGAGTTTTGTTTCGGGGAAATCTGGGTTTGGTTCGAGTTAGCACACGGGTAATTCACGAGTGAAATCAAAATAGTTAAAAAGAAAAAGGAGAAGAAGAAGGGAGTTACTCGAGAATAGGCTCGAGTATTTTGGGTTTCGTCTCGGGTTCATACCGAGTGGTCTTCGGGTTTGACCCCAAGCAAGTGCTAACAGTTTAAAAAGGATTTTTTTTAAAACAAAGATTTTTAAAATTTAAATTGAAATAGTTTTAAAACTATTACTTGATAACCTTTAAAGCATTTAAAGGTAAGTATAAATTGTTAAACTTTAATTTGTTAAGTTGAATGTTTTTATTTCAAAACTTAATTAAATGATTTAATTAAGAAAGTTAATTTTAAAGATAAAAATGTTTAATGATAATTAAGTCATTAATTAAGATAATAGTTTACCTTAAAAAGGATAATTAAAGTTTAATAATTTGAGATTAATAAAGTTAATAGAGTAATTTAAGTATAATTAATTAATAAAATTAATTAATGATTAAGGGTTATAATTAGTTAATTAAAGATTATTTAATTGATTATAAATGGTAGTTAAGGATTAATTAACTGATAATTAAGGATTAATAAATTTATTATTAAGTTTTATTAATTGATAATTAAGGTTTATTAATTAATAATTAAAGGAATAATTAATCTGTAATTAATGATTAATTAAAATGTTTAAAGGTAATTAAGGGATGGATTACTCAATTGTAATTAATAAATGAATGTGATTAATTTAAGTTAATTAATTTGTAAATTAATTAAAGATAATCACTTGATAAAGGATTAAGTATGAATACTTAATAAGATTGATATACTTAGTAAAGTAATTAATGTATAATTCCAGGATGTAATTAATTAAAGAGAATTACTTAATGGAAAGTAATTAAAGTTAATTAATGGATATAATTAACTAAAGATGATTTTAATAATGAAAGTAATTTGAGATTAATTACTTTTGAATAATTAATCAAAGGATTAATTAAAGGATAATTAATTAAGGAGTAATTAATTTATGAAGTGGAGTAATTAAGGGAAGTTAATTACTAAATGAGATTAATCAAAGGTGATTAATAAATGTGACTAATTAATTATTAAATGTAATTAATTTAAATAAGATAATTAATTAAGAGTAATTAAGGATCATTAATTAATAAAATTAATGATGTAATTAAGAATTGATTAATTAAGATTAATTAATAAATAATAAGTGATTAAAGAAATTAATTAATTATAATTAATTAAGGAGTAATGTAATTAAGTACAGTTAATTAATAGATGAAGTAATTAAAGATTAATTACTGAAATGGTTTAAGATAATTAATTTGTGAAATTAATTAAGTATTAATTACTTAAAGTAATCAAAGTATAATTAATCAGGAATGATTAATTAAGATGGATATTTAGAGTAATGATTAATTAATTGGTTTAATTAATAATTAAGTAAGCAGGATTTATAGAATGAAGTAATTAGTTTAATTCACTTTAAATTAATTAGATGATATAAATCATTGCTTAAGGATGGATGAATGAGATTGAATGTATTTCATTGTTTGATATCTCTGATGAGATATGATTGATATATGATATGGATGTTTGGTTGAATTATAATGATAATGTGAATTATCTGTGTGGGATGATAATGTAGATTATCTATTGAATTATCTATATTTGTGTATAAAGATAAGAATTGAATTGTTTTAACCTTAAAACAACTTGGCCCTTAAAAGATATGTTTTGGATTTCGATGAGACCGGGATCGGGTTTCCGTATACCGGTATTCCAGGTCTGGAGACCCGAATACCACATCGATCCAAATTAACGATAGGTCGTGAATCTCAAGTGAAGATGAAGATTTAGAGTGCAAGGGTTATTGTCGTTAACTCTGAGGGTGATTCCAAAACGAGTGTAACGAGATAATGCCTTCGGTTTCGTTCGAACCCGGAACGAACTTGTATAGATTGAATGCTTTCAGCACATCGTCAGGCGGACGATGAGCATTCTAAGTGATATGTTCTGATTAAAGGTAATCGTAACCTCAAGCCTCATCAACCGGGAATGGCTAAAACAGGGGAGGTGCAGCAAGGCTTCGTGGGTAGCACCCACTGAGAGCAAGATAGATCCCTGTCTAGAGGTCCCTTTTCTTTTATTCGGCTTAGTGTGTGGTTGGTCGCGCCAACTACGGGATTGTCTTGTTCGGGATTATCCAGTAAGGGATGGTTCCGGCTTTGTGTTGCAGGGGAGCGGGCGTACTCCTCGGTACGGTGATCTAGGCCACGTACTGTGACGGGCGGTACCCCAGTAGCCCTGCCATTGTATGGAATCCAAACTCCAATAAGTGCCGTACGTATTAGTTGTGCCCAACTATGTTGGAATGTGAGATGTAAGCATTTCAGCTATTTCTGTATTTTACTTGAAAACCCTAGACCCTATTATAATATAACTGGATTTCCTATCAAATGTTTTGGTTAGCGTAAGGTAAAAACTTTCCATGTTTATGTGTGGGAAGTCTTACGTGATACCTTTGTTTTCAAAAGGTTTTGAAGTTAAACAGTTTTAACCCATTTACTCACACCAGACCCATGTCTGACCCAAGTGTTTATTTCTGTTTTATAAACTCTTGGGTACTCAAATTTTTACGAGTAGCCAAGGGATTCAGGTTTAGCTTTGACGAATATTCTGGAGGAGAAATGGAGCAGGAGGCTTCGGCGTTCGTAGATATAGTATTCCGCTGTGTTGATATCTGTGATAGTGTCTTGTCTTGTATTTGAGTTGTAATGTCTAGACAGATGTTTATAACTGTCTAGTAAGTGATGTATATGTTGTGTAACTCTGATAAGTGTTGTATACTATGTAATAGTTTATGTTATTAATATAATTTATTCGTTCCGCTGTGAGATCGTTGTTGTTGTTTCTTTCTTCTCTTCTTTTCTCTTTTCTCACCCCTTTCTTTCTTCATAATGATGCGACTTTCTGGGCATAGGAAGTCGGGTCGTTACAATCATTTTCATAATTTCAGTTAATAACAGATTTATTTGTGAAACATTTTATTAATCACCACTTTAGTTTATAATTATTCTATAAAGTCATATGTAAGAAGTTGGACTTTATATAAGTTTATAATTATCTCAAAGGTCATAAATTTAATTTCACAATTTCCTTACAAATTTATACTCAATTCTATAACAAATTTAAAAAGATATTATTTGGTTCATTTGCCAGCTTTCTTAAGTTCTACTTACTTATTCCATTTATCCATTCATCATTTCATATTATACTTAAGTATATAACATTTTTATCACAACCAAATTTCCATTTATATACATTTTAATTACTTTTAAGTTTTGCTTACTTGTATATTTCCATTACTTTTAGGTTTTGCTTAATTGTATAATATCCCATTACATATCCAAATCATCATTTTAACCTTTAACATCTGGTAAGTCATATTGTATGTTATTAGAATGCAAATTTGGTATTATACAAATTAATAGGACTCATTTTACTTAATTAGAATGTTCACAATTTCACTTGCTTAAATTTTCTTTACTTTTCAATTTTTAAGAGTTACACTTCAACTCTAAGGTTTTTTTTTTCTTCAAAACATTAAACTTAGAATTCTCGATTCTTTTATTTTATAAGTTCTGGTTGTTCACATTTCATTCAAATAATTTGAAAAATTATGAATTAATAGAACCTAGAAATTTAAATTCCCGGTTCATTTCAAATCATTTGAAATAAATACATACACTTATACCTTTTATATATCAGATCATACCTTAGAGTTTAAACCAAAAATCCATTTATCAAAACAATTTCGAAGCAAAGCTTCTCAAAAGTCTTCCCACTTTGAGACTCGAAAATGAACGTCGATGATGCTGCGCAGTCATCACCGAAATTATTTACCAACGACAGAAGAGGGGAGTACTGAATCCATTCCTTTTTAAAATCCTTTCAAAATATTTCCATAAATATTTCTCAACTCATATCACTATACATTTTCATCAAAGCTTTGGAAACCATTTCAAAATCCCCGAGTCATAAATTCAATACATCTCAATTTAAATCTATTTTAATTTATAAGTCACCTTTATAAACTATTCTTACAAAATTTTACTTCCTTAAAACATTCTACAAATTTTTATCATTGTTTATTTTATAATAAACCTTATTTATTAAAATACAATATCCAATTAATGACAACAATCAATATTATCATCCATAACAATCAAACAAGCTAAATAAATCATAATAATTTCTGAAAATTACTTCTTTATATACAAAATATAATTAGTGCAAAATTATTTCATTTACCCAATTTCAAAAGGATACTATGTCGAATTGTTCTGTTCAAGTGTTTAGAGATCCCTATCAACGATGTTAATTAATCGTATTGATCGGAATCCATAAGCCACTCAACAAATCAACCAACATAATATAAAACAATTTTATATCACTAACAAATACGCACTCATATCTATTAATACACTCAGACTCATTCTAGGGTGCTACCAACCCTATCTCTAATGAGTTACCCCACAAAGCTAAGGTTATCGCTAAACCAAAGCTCTGATACCAACTGTAACGACCCACCTTTTTGGACAGTTTAAATCGACAATCAAACACATGCCGATTCCAAACCATTCGAAAGGGAGGATTGTTAATGGGGTAAATAAGAAAAGAAGAGAAAAGGAAGAGAAACAACCATAGAATCTTGCAGCGGAAAGATAAAATATAAGAATCAAATAAACAGTTCATGAAGCTGTTTAATATAATTTTGATTATCATTTATACATCATTCATCACAGTTATACATATACAACAGTACAGATAAAATAATGCAGCATATAGCATGATGCTAGGATAATAATAGTAATAGTATACCAAATCTTCGTCTTCATCCTCCAGAATAGATCTTCAATAAGCTGAAAAACTCAGGACTGACCCGAGCGTAATGAAAGGACAAAACACTCGAGTCAGGACTAAAATATCCTTATGTAAGTTAAATCAATCGTAAATAAATATGAGTGTAACGGCGTCAGAGATGTTTACGGGGTTTGACATCTCCTATCCAGTGTCGACGTGCGTGCAATAACTCAAGAGATGTTACGGGATTTTCCATCTCCTAAGGATCCATTAAACTATCTACTATGTAGTACAATACGCTATTATAATATGTCTATAGTAAAGTAAACTATTAAAATAGCGTTAAGGCGTTACCCATATACCCCTTAACACATTTTTATATATTCTCATAGTCTATACAGTACCATAATTCCTCCTTAAACTGGAGGGCTATCAGAGGGAACTCCATAGGTATGGTATAAAACAAACTCGTAGAAGGCGCTCTAGGGCATGTGAACACGGCACACGAGGAGATGCCAGGGTAGATATACTAATTGCACTCCCGGATTGGTGGAACCGCATAGCAGCTACTACCGCCCACCTCGGACACACTCCCATATCAAAATCGAGCGGTGGCCACCAAATTAAATCACAAAAGCAATAGAATGGTATCGAAGAAATATGCCTGATAGGAGGAATGACCTCACTTGGCCCGGTATAGCTCCTGATTTTATTCACATCTAAGCTGACTCACGGGAGTCAGGGTCACGTCATACCATATAGAATCGTCACCAAACCATCCTACTTCATTTCTGGAATCTCTACCACGTACACAGTTGTTAAAGTGGTTTTCGGTATCGACAGAGAGTATGCCCATATCTGATCCCGGTCTTTTTAACAACCAAACGCTTATTACACACCTGATCGTCCTTTTACATTTTCAAAATCAATTCATAATTTATATCAAAATATCATATTCGCTTCAAAAAATCAAATCCATACCAAAATTGTGATATCCCGGAATTTTGGGCAATAATCAATTTAATAATCTGTATTTAAAATTTAATTGATTGATAATCTTTGTTAATAAATTTGGATTAATTTAATAATCTAATTAAAATAAATATTTAATTAGTGATTTATCTTTTAAAAGGTTAATAGAACGATTTCTATTTATAATGTATATATATAATTATATATATTGTAAATAGATGAGTTGGTTTGAATTTAACAAATGAAATTATGTTTTCAAAATTCTAATATATTTTGGGTAATTTGGAAATCATGATTAAATTAATATTAAGCTTTTCAAAGTTATTTAATAAATAACTATATAGTTAAAATACATAAGATAAATGTTTTATTTGTTCAAAATATATTTTGACCTAAGTTTGTATATTAAAACAAGTTATAAAATGTTTGTTTTATTCTTTTTAAAATATTGATAAATAAATTTGATTTGTAGAATAAATATGAGAATTTAAAATACAATTAATAAATGAATCATGCATTCATTTAAATAACAAATAAGTTACAACCTCTTGTATAAATTTATTTAAAATGATTAAAAACATTTTTTTTCAAATGATTGTTATATATATTGTTTTTATTTATATAATGTTTTATTTCTTTAAAAATTAGCTATACATACAAACAAGTATTTATAAATTAATTAAGTTTAAAACATTCATTACCTTTAAATAAAAATGCTAATTAATTAAAAGGACATGTGTAAATATATTAAAGCCTAATGTAACATGTGTTAGATGTTTAAACAAGGTAATTAACAAGTGTTGAAATTCAAGCCATGTGTCAAATTTTAGTTTTAATTTTCTTTAATTTTTAATTTAAATCATAAATATAGTTATATAAACTCATGCATTCTTTCTTTCCTTTCCCTTTTTCTCATTTTTCAATTCTAAAACAAAGAACTTTCAGCTGAGAGAAACGTTTCATTTTAAACCATCTCCAAATCACAAATCTGAAAAATCAAATTCTGTAATCAATCCCTATAACATTTGTTTGCATGCAAATCAATTTTCAAAAGCTTTTTCCTCAATCAGTGAAGTAAATCCCTCAAAAATGCATAGCAAACTTCATCTCTTCAAACATGCAAAATCAAAGCCCTGATCCACTTACAAAGGCCTGCATTCAATTCTTTTTTCAAAAATCTGGAAAGCAAGCAAATCTGCATTCCCTTCCTCAAAAATTTGGAAGTTGGTCACTACAATTTCAATCTGTAGCCTGTGCATTTCTGCAAGAACTGATGCCAGCCTCTTTTCAAAACTAAAGCAATTTTCTTTTCAAAATCTGGAACTCATCTCTGCATTCAATTTATAAAACCAAGGCATTCAGCAGCATTCAAGTTTAAGGTTGATAAAAAAATAACAAAAGCATTTCAGCAAAAGCAAGTATAAAGACTTTTCCAAAACTGGTGCTCTGTCTGCATGTTTAAATCAAGTGAGTAACTTTTAAAAATTTAAATTTATAATTGGTTGCATGCTTGTATGACTGAATTTAAATGTGTATTGCATAAGTGAATATCTAATATTGGTGCATGCTGTTTAAGTGCTCTGTTTCATCATTGTTTTAGGGAAGTAACACCTTTTCTAAATTGCTTAAGTATAAATGGGTACATGTGAATCTCTGAAGTAAGAATAGTTGTATATATATATATATATGAAACTTCTGTGAATATTGGATGATAGATGTGTGCATGGTTGTGAAATACCTGTAACATCTCTGTATCAGTTTCAAGACCAAGTTTTTATTCAAAGAATCCATTATCTCTTTAACCAAATTCTGTTAAGTCGTAGAATTCAAATAAAATCAGTTTGTTTAAGCATAGATTAAAGCTTAAAATTTTATTTAAGCCAAACAAATGTAAATCTGCTCTGGAAAAATAACTAGAACAGTACAAGCTTAAGATTTGGTAAAATTCAAACATCCTAATTTATTAAGTCAGGTATGTAATCTGAAACCTTAATCAAAGACTTGATTTTTAAGACTAAAATCATGGTTTTTAGAAATAGAATGAAGGAGCAATTTGGGTTTGCACTGTTTTTGGACTTTTGGGGTTTTCTGGTGATCTCGAGGTTCTGGAGGGTTGAAGTTTCTTCTGGAGGAAGAGGAGCTAATGGTAAGGTCGGGAAAAATGGTTAGTGAGTAATCAAATGACTATGGCGGCGATGGTTGGTCGTAGAAATCTGTAGCCCTAGTTTTAATAGGTTAGGTAATTTGATTTGTACGACTCCACTGTTTGATCGAGTGCATCAAGACTCAGAAGGATGGAAGCTGGCGATATGTCGAAGTCGTGACTGGAGTTTCAGCAACTCCGATGATCGGAGGCAGGAGTACGAGGGGTTTCCAGGCTTTGGTGTGGTTCGAGACTGTTGTTCCAGGTCTCGTTTGAATGCTCGATTCGATTTCGAGCTCGTATTGGTGTTTTGGATGATCGATTTTGGATATGAATGTGATCGCCGATGAGGTGAGATCATCAAAGATGATCAGAGTCGCTGCGTTGGAGTGTGCATGTGCACGGCAGTGTACATGTCAGAGTTTTGGGTTGGGAGTTGACTCGAAGGAGACTCGTGAATTTTGGGTGGAAGACTCGAAGTAGTTCTCGAGGTTTTAAAGGTGTGTCTCGGGTTAATTGTTGTGACAGGTTTTAACAGAAACCTGTTTGTCAGATTTTAAATTTTAAAATAGAATTTAAAAACTGATGTTTAAATCTAAAAGTAAAGTTTTAAATAAGTTTAAATCTAGTTTTAAATCTGGAATACAAGTTTAAAATCTCAGTTTTCAAATAAGATAATGTTTTTAAAATTTGAATTGATTTAACAACTTTAAAAAGGATTAAGTAATTTGTATTTTAAAAATAAAGTTTTAAATTGAAGATAGGTTTCTAAATCTAGAGATTAATCTGGAATCAAAGTTAATATGCATTTAAATTTTGAAATAAAAAGAAGTTTTTTTTAAATTTAAAGTGTTTTAAACAATGTAAAGAGTATTTTAAATTGATTTGAATTTAAAATGAATTTAGTTTTAAATTTCTTTTGATTAAATAAATATTTCTTTAACATTTGATTTAAAAGGATGTTTTTAAAACTTTGTTAAAGTTAAATTGTCTTCATTTTAAATCTTAATATAAAATGAAATTTAAATGTAAATTTAAAGGTAAATTGGTTTAAATACTTTATTAATGATATTTTAATCATTAATAGGAATAAAGTGTTATCTTAAAGATAATTAAGATTTAATGATATAAAATAAATTAGTAGGGATTAAAAAAAAATTAATCAATTTAATTAATTTATGATTTGGTTAATAAATTTAGTAATTAAGAGTTAAATTGATTAATTAAGGTTAATTAATTTGAAGTTAAGAATCATTAATTTGGAATTATTAATTAATGGTTTGGAATAAATTAATCAAATAATTAAGGATAAATTAAGTTGTTGTTAGGTACTTAATTAATTAAGTAATTAGGGATTAATTTATTAGTAATTAGAATTAATTAATTTGAAATTACTAATGGTTAATTAATGTTTAATTATTAAATAATAGTTAATAATTAATGTAGATCATTAACTTGGGATTAAATAAGTAATCAATGAAGGTGATTAATTTTGATAATTAAATAGATTAATTAATTTAGGTTAATCATTTGTGAAATTGTTTAATTAAATATAATTACTTAATGGAAGTAATTAATAAATTAATTACTCATTGTAATTAATTGAGTTTATTTTGATTGTTAAGTTAATTAATTATGTTTAGTTAATTTAAGATAATCATTTAATGATTTGTGAAGTATAATTACTTAATGTAATTTAATGGGGTATAATTACTTAGGAAAGTAATTAATGAATAATTACTGATGTAATTAATAGAGTAATTAAGGGTAGTTAATTACTTAATGGAATTAATCAAGGGATTAATTAAGAAATTAATTAAGGAGTAATTAATTTATTTAAAGAAGTAATTAAGGGTAGTTAATTACTGAATATGATTAATCAAGAGTGATTAATAAATGTGGTTTAATTAAAGATAATTACTTAATGTAATTAATTAGAGTAATTAATAATAAAAATAATTAGAGATCATTAATTAATATAATTAATGATGTAATTAAGAATTGATTAATTAAGGAATAATTAATAAATGAAGTGATTAATTAATGTAATTAATTAAGGAGTAATGTAATTAATTATTGTTAATTAATAAATGAAGTAATTAAAGGTTAATTACTATAAGCGGTTGAGAATAATTAATCTGTGAAATTAATTTAAATGCTAATTACTTGTATGTAATTAAATGTAATTAATCAAGGATGATTAATTAAGATGAATAATTAGATAATGGTTGATTAATTAATTGATAACTAATTAATAGTGACTTAAGCAAGATTAATAATAATGGAAGTAATTAATTTAAATTTACTTTAAATTAATTAAAGATGAAGTAATTAATTTAATTCATTTTAAATTAATTATAGTATGATTTATAGATCATTGCTTATGTATGGATATATGATATTGTTTACCTTGAATGGTTTGAGATCTCAGATATGAGATAATTGATAATTGATACTGTATGATTTGGATACATTGGTTGCATAGTAAAGATGATAAGAATTATCTGCTTATAATGATAATGTTGATTATCTATTATGAATCTGTGAATTATCTATCTGTGTGTTAATAGATAGTAGAATTAAATTGTTTTAACCTTTAAAACAACTTGGCCTTAAAAGATACGCTTTGGATTTCGATGAGACCGGGATCGGGTTTCCGTATACCGGATTTCCAGGTCTGGAGACTCGAATACCACATCGATCCAAATTAACGATAGGTCGTAAATCTGAAGTGAAGATGAAGATTCAGAGTGCAAGGGTTATTGTCGTTAACTCTGAGGGTGATTCCAAAATGAGTGTAACGAGATAATGCCTTCGGTTTCGTTCGAACCCGAAACGAACTTGTATGGATTGAATGCTTTCAGCACATCGTAAGGTGGACGATGAGCATTCTAAGGGATGTGTTCTGATTAAAGGTAATCGTGACCTCAAGCCTCATCAACCGGGAATGGCTAAAACAGGGGAGGTGCAGCAAGGCTTCGTGGGTAGCGCCCACTGAGAGCAAGATATATCCCTGTCTAGAAGTCCCTTCTTATTATTCGGCTGTGTGGGCAGTTGGTTGCAAACAACTGCGGGATTGCCTTGTTCGGAATTATCCAGTAAGGGATGGTTCCGGCTTTGTGTTGCAGGGGATTGGGAGTGATCCTCGGTACGGTGATCTAGGCCACGTACTGTGACGGGCGGTACCCCGGTAGCTCTGCCATTGTATGGAATCCAACTTCCAATAAGTGACAACGGATTTGATTGTATAACCCACTTTGTGGCTAGTATGCTGGAATTTAATAATGTAACAATTTCGGCTATTTCATATTTATTTGAAAACCCTAGACCTATTATAATACCATCGAATTTCCTATCAAATGTTTTGGTTAGCGTAAGGTAAAAACTTACCCATGTTTATTTGTGGGGAGTCTTACGTGATACCTTTTTCTTTCAAAGGTTTTGAAGTTAAGCAAGTTTAACCTGTTACTCACACCAGACCCATGTCTGACCCAAGTGTTTATTTCTGTTTTTATAAACTCTTGGGTACTCAAATTTTTACGAGTAGCCAAGGGATTCAGGTTAGCTTTGACGAGTTATCTGGAGGAGCAATGGAGCAGGAGGCTTCAACGTTCGTAGATATATAGTATTCCGCTGTGTTAATCTCTGTGAGAGTGTTTTGTATTGTATTGAGTTGTAATAACTAGACAGATGTTTATAACTGTCTAGTATGTGTTGTATAATCTGTGTAACTCTGATGGTCGTTGTATATTATGTAATACTTTTGTTATTAATATAATTTATTCGTTCCGCTGTTGAGATTCTGTTATTGTTCTTTCTTTCTTCTATTCTTTTCTCTTTTCTATCTCTTTCTTTCTTATTGACGATGCGACTTTCTGGTCGATGAAAGCCCGGGTCGTCACACGTGGTATCAGAGCATTAGGTTGAGTGAATACCTAAGCTCTGGAGTGGTGTCTATCGTGAGAGAGTGTATTTGTAATTTTTATATAACTATATATATCTATTCTACCTATTTGTTGGGTTACCCGTACAGGTTTTCCAATATAAGAGATAAAGGTAGATGGGGTAGTGGTGTGTGAAACACGACTACAAATGGTTGGAGTTTGAATGTTGAGGTTGGAAGTGTATCCGTCGAGACTGTAGACCTAATACTGTCTCGAGTAAGCTTTGCTGTGGTGAAGGATTTCATCGATCTCTGAAGGAAACCTTTTAAAGGTTCGGAGTTTATCTTTGAAGTTTGGATGAGTGGAGTTGGATCTGTCGGATGTGCAGAAGCGAGTGATGGTACCTTGATACCTCAGGTAGTAGTAGCTGTATGATGAGATACAGTGACGATGGATGTTCCTAAAGATGTTTTCTTTGGAACAAGATTAAAGAAGTGTGAATGCTTTGGTATTGTGGCTGAGTTCAGCATGGTGTTTCTGTTTGGTTTGGAGTCCGAGTTTCTCGAAGATCTTTGGATAGGAAGTCCTTGGCATCAGTGTCAGCAGTGCAGCTCGGAGTGTTCTGTGATGGCAGGAAGTTTTCTGGATGAGCAGTTTTTCTGGAAGTGAAGTTCAGAAGCAGCAGAGTGGATCCATTTCTTCGATAAATTGGATAAATAAGAGTAAGCTGTTCTGATTGGTAAAGAGAGAACAGTCTGTTGGAATTAGGATGGGTTGATCGCAAAAGTGACTTGCGATTGTCTGAGTGTTCTCTTGGGTTGTCAGAATTTTTCTGGATGTCTTCAGAGAAGTCAGAAGTTTGTCCGCATCTGAAGATTGAGTTTTCTTATCGACTGGATTCCAGGAGTGATACCGGTGGTTCAGCCTAGTTGAAGGATGTTTCCTAGAGATGGAGTTTGGTGAAGCAGCTCAGTATTTCTTGGAACTTCTGAGTTTTTCTTTATGGATTTGTTGAACTATTTTTCTGGGATGAGTTGTCCAGTCTGTGCTTGTGTTCTTCATCTGCATTCTTATCTACTTCAGATCAGAGTTGTGCAGCAGAAGCAGTTTGGGAGTGTATCTGTTGTCTTTTCCGGATAGGAGAAGTAAGTTCAGTCTTCTGATGTTTGAGGAGTAGAGATTGTGTTCTTGATTTTGGATAAGTGTTGATTTATCTATGGTTTTGGAATTAGCAGTTCAGGACGATTTGGTTGTTGAGTCAGACTTGTCTATAGTCTGATATCCTGTTTAGTTTTATAGATCTAGATGAGTAGGAACTCTGTAGCTTCGTAGTTTAGATTGTTTGTAGAGCGAGTATCCCGGTATATATATATACTTGGGGAAACTCGAGGAAATTCTATCCAGAATTTTGTCTGGATAGTTAATATTGTTTGTTTGGATGATTGGTTGCTATGATTGTTAGCATATGGATGATAGTATATGCTTGTGCTTTGAAAAATTAAATCTTAAGTAGATTATTAAATTACCTTTGTTTAAATTTCGGGGACGAAATTATTTTAAGGGGGGAGGAATGTGATATCCCGGAATTTTGGGCAATAATCAATTTAATAATCTGTATTTAAAATTTAATTGATTGATAATCTTTGTTAATAAATTTGGATTAATTTAATAATCTAATTAAAATAAATATTTAATTAGTGATTTATCTTTTAAAAGGTTAATAGAACGATTTCTATTTATAATGTATATATATAATTATATATATTGTAAATAGATGAGTTGGTTTGAATTTAACAAATGAAATTATGTTTTCAAAATTCTAATATATTTTGGGTAATTTGGAAATCATGATTAAATTAATATTAAGCTTTTCAAAGTTATTTAATAAATAACTATATAGTTAAAATACATAAGATAAATGTTTTATTTGTTCAAAATATATTTTGACCTAAGTTTGTATATTAAAACAAGTTATAAAATGTTTGTTTTATTCTTTTTAAAATATTGATAAATAAATTTGATTTGTAGAATAAATATGAGAATTTAAAATACAATTAATAAATGAATCATGCATTCATTTAAATAACAAATAAGTTACAACCTCTTGTATAAATTTATTTAAAATGATTAAAAACATTTTTTTTCAAATGATTGTTATATATATTGTTTTTATTTATATAATGTTTTATTTCTTTAAAAATTAGCTATACATACAAACAAGTATTTATAAATTAATTAAGTTTAAAACATTCATTACCTTTAAATAAAAATGCTAATTAATTAAAAGGACATGTGTAAATATATTAAAGCCTAATGTAACATGTGTTAGATGTTTAAACAAGGTAATTAACAAGTGTTGAAATTCAAGCCATGTGTCAAATTTTAGTTTTAATTTTCTTTAATTTTTAATTTAAATCATAAATATAGTTATATAAACTCATGCATTCTTTCTTTCCTTTCCCTTTTTCTCATTTTTCAATTCTAAAACAAAGAACTTTCAGCTGAGAGAAACGTTTCATTTTAAACCATCTCCAAATCACAAATCTGAAAAATCAAATTCTGTAATCAATCCCTATAACATTTGTTTGCATGCAAATCAATTTTCAAAAGCTTTTTCCTCAATCAGTGAAGTAAATCCCTCAAAAATGCATAGCAAACTTCATCTCTTCAAACATGCAAAATCAAAGCCCTGATCCACTTACAAAGGCCTGCATTCAATTCTTTTTTCAAAAATCTGGAAAGCAAGCAAATCTGCATTCCCTTCCTCAAAAATTTGGAAGTTGGTCACTACAATTTCAATCTGTAGCCTGTGCATTTCTGCAAGAACTGATGCCAGCCTCTTTTCAAAACTAAAGCAATTTTCTTTTCAAAATCTGGAACTCATCTCTGCATTCAATTTATAAAACCAAGGCATTCAGCAGCATTCAAGTTTAAGGTTGATAAAAAAATAACAAAAGCATTTCAGCAAAAGCAAGTATAAAGACTTTTCCAAAACTGGTGCTCTGTCTGCATGTTTAAATCAAGTGAGTAACTTTTAAAAATTTAAATTTATAATTGGTTGCATGCTTGTATGACTGAATTTAAATGTGTATTGCATAAGTGAATATCTAATATTGGTGCATGCTGTTTAAGTGCTCTGTTTCATCATTGTTTTAGGGAAGTAACACCTTTTCTAAATTGCTTAAGTATAAATGGGTACATGTGAATCTCTGAAGTAAGAATAGTTGTATATATATATATATATGAAACTTCTGTGAATATTGGATGATAGATGTGTGCATGGTTGTGAAATACCTGTAACATCTCTGTATCAGTTTCAAGACCAAGTTTTTATTCAAAGAATCCATTATCTCTTTAACCAAATTCTGTTAAGTCGTAGAATTCAAATAAAATCAGTTTGTTTAAGCATAGATTAAAGCTTAAAATTTTATTTAAGCCAAACAAATGTAAATCTGCTCTGGAAAAATAACTAGAACAGTACAATCTTAAGATTTGGTAAAATTCAAACATCCTAATTTATTAAGTCAGGTATGTAATCTGAAACCTTAATCAAAGACTTGATTTTTAAGACTAAAATCATGGTTTTTAGAAATAGAATGAAGGAGCAATTTGGGTTTGCACTGTTTTTGGACTTTTGGGGTTTTCTGGTGATCTCGAGGTTCTGGAGGGTTGAAGTTTCTTCTGGAGGAAGAGGAGCTAATGGTAAGGTCGGGAAAAATGGTTAGTGAGTAATCAAATGACTATGGCGGCGATGGTTGGTCGTAGAAATCTGTAGCCCTAGTTTTAATAGGTTAGGTAATTTGATTTGTACGACTCCACTGTTTGATCGAGTGCATCAAGACTCAGGAGGATGGAAGCTGGCGATATGTCGAAGTCGTGACTGGAGTTTCAGCAACTCCGATGATCGGAGGCAGGAGTACGAGGGGTTTCCAGGCTTTGGTGTGGTTCGAGACTGTTGTTCCAGGTCTCGTTTGAATGCTCGATTCGATTTCGAGCTCGTATTGGTGTTTTGGATGATCGATTTTGGATATGAATGTGATCGCCGATGAGGTGAGATCATCAAAGATGATCGGAGTCGCTGCGTTGGAGTGTGCATGTGCACGGCAGTGTACATGTCAGAGTTTTGGGTTGGGAGTTGACTCGAAGGAGACTCGTGAATTTTGGGTGGAAGACTCGAAGTAGTTCTCGAGGTTTTGAAGGTGTGTCTCGGGTTAATTGTTGTGACAGGTTTTAACAGAAACCTGTTTGTCAGATTTTAAATTTTAAAATAGAATTTAAAAACTGATGTTTAAATCTAAAAGTAAAGTTTTAAATAAGTTTAAATCTAGTTTTAAATCTGGAATATAAGTTTAAAATCTCAGTTTTCAAATAAGATAATGTTTTTAAAATTTGAATTGATTTAACAACTTTAAAAAGGATTAAGTAATTTGTATTTTAAAAATAAAGTTTTAAATTGAAGATAGGTTTCTAAATCTAGAGATTAATCTAGAATCAAAGTTAATATGCATTTAAATTTTGAAATAAAAAGAAGTTTTTTTTAAATTTAAAGTGTTTTAAACAATGTAAAGAGTATTTTAAATTGATTTGAATTTAAAATGAATTTAGTTTTAAATTTCTTTTGATTAAATAAATATTTCTTTAACATTTGATTTAAAAGGATGTTTTTTAAACTTTGTTAAAGTTAAATTGTCTTCATTTTAAATCTTAATATAAAATGAAATTTAAATGTAAATTTAAAGGTAAATTGGTTTAAATACTTTATTAATGATATTTTAATCATTAATAGGAATAAAGTGTTATCTTAAAGATAATTAAGATTTAATGATATAAAATAAATTAGTAGGGATTAAAAAAAACAATTAATCAATTTAATTAATTTATGATTTGGTTAATAAATTTAGTAATTAAGAGTTAAATTGATTAATTAAGGTTAATTAATTTGAAGTTAAGAATCATTAATTTGGAATTATTAATTAATGGTTTGGAATAAATTAATCAAATAATTAAGGATAAATTAAGTTGTTGTTAGGTACTTAATTAATTAAGTAATTAGGGATTAATTTATTAGTAATTAGAATTAATTAATTTGAAATTACTCATGGTTAATTAATGTTTAATTATTAAATAATAGTTAATAATTAATGTAGATCATTAACTTGGGATTAAATAAGTAATCAATTAAGGTGATTAATTTTGATAATTAAATAGATTAATTAATTTAGGTTAATCATTTGTGAAATTGTTTAATTAAATATAATTACTTAATGGAAGTAATTAATAAATTAATTACTCATTGTAATTAATTGAGTTTATTTTGATTGTTAAGTTAATTAATTATGTTTAATTAATTTAAGATAATCATTTAATGATTTGTGAAGTATAATTACTTAATGTAATTTAATGGGGTATAATTACTTAGGAAAGTAATTAATGAATAATTACTGATGTAATTAATAGAGTAATTAAGGGTAGTTAATTACTTAATGGAATTAATCAAGGGATTAATTAAGAAATTAATTAAGGAGTAATTTATTTATTTAAAGAAGTAATTAAGGGTAGTTAATTACTGAATATGATTAATCAAGAGTGATTAATAAATGTGGTTTAATTAAAGATAATTACTTAATGTAATTAATTAGAGTAATTAATAATAAAAATAATTAGAGATCATTAATTAATATAATTAATGATGTAATTAAGAATTGATTAATTAAGGAATAATTAATAAATGAAGTGATTAATTAATGTAATTAATTAAGGAGTAATGTAATTAATTATAGTTAATTAATAAATGAAGTAATTAAAGGTTAATTACTATAAGCGGTTGAGAATAATTAATTTGTGAAATTAATTTAAATGCTAATTACTTGAATGTAATTAAATGTAATTAATCAAGGATGATTAATTAAGATGAATAATTAGATAATGGTTGATTAATTAATTGATAACTAATTAATAGTGACTTAAGCAAGATTAATAATAATGGAAGTAATTAATTTAAATTTACTTTAAATTAATTAAAGATGAAGTAATTAATTTAATTCATTTTAAATTAATTATAGTATGATTTAATGATCATTGCTTATGTATGGATATATGATATTGTTTACCTTGAATGGTTTGAGATCTCAGATATGAGATAATTGATAATTGATACTGTATGATTTGGATACATTGGTTGCATAGTAAAGATGATAAGAATTATCTGCTTATAATGATAATGTTGATTATCTATTATGAATCTGTGAATTATCTATCTGTGTGTTAATAGATAGTAGAATTAAATTGTTTTAACCTTTAAAACAACTTGGCCTTAAAAGATACGCTTTGGATTTCGATGAGACCGGGATCGGGTTTCCGTATACCGGATTTCCAGGTCTGGAGACCCGAATACCACATCGATCCAAATTAACGATAGGTCGTAAATCTGAAGTGAAGATGAAGATTCAGAGTGCAAGGGTTATTGTCGTTAACTCTAAGGGTGATTCCAAAATGAGTGTAACGAGATAATGCCTTCGGTTTTGTTCGAACCCGGAACGAACTTGTATGGATTGAATGCTTTCAGCACATCGTCAGGTGGACGATGAGCATTCTAAGGGATGTGTTCTGATTAAAGGTAATCGTGACCTCAAGCCTCATCAACCGGGAATGGCTAAAACAGGGGAGGTGCAGCAAGGCTTCGTGGGTAGCGCCCACTGAGAGCAAGATATATCCCTGTCTAGAAGTCCCTTCTTATTATTCGGCTGTGTGGGCAGTTGGTTGCAAACAACTGCGGGATTGACTTGTTCGGAATTATCCAGTAAGGGATGTGTAACGGCTGAGGATTTTGCCCGCTCGAAGATCGACATCCATACTTTACATCGTACTCGAATGCCGCAGATTCGATCGTTCAAATCCGAGTCGCCGGAGCTTATAACAACATTAAGTAAATAACACAGCGGAAAAGAAAAAGAATAATACATTGATATATAATATCTGATACAACAGAGTGATACAATGAATATCAATATACATCAGAGATATGATACAACAAATAGCAGCGAAAAAGAAAACGATAACAACAGCAGCAGATAATCTCCATCTCCAAAGCACCAATCCAGAAATAGCTCGAACTCCTAATAACGAGGCACAAGATAAGCAAGTGAAGTCCGATCCAAAGACTGAACTAGCTCCAGATAAATCTACTAATCTGACTATCTGAAAAACCAAACTCTAAACTGCTCCTGTAGAAAATATTGAGCATCCAGAGTTTAGGAAATAAACAATAAACTCCGGATCAGTCATGGGACTGGTGTGAGCAACAAAAACAGTTTACCTTTTAAAACAAATAGCAGAGAATTTTAAAGTCAATTCGCAATGCTTTTGGAAAATGAAACTACCATAAGACCTCCCACCACACACACAATGCAAACGCAGAATTGGAGGAGATTTCTTCTTATGATAGTCAAAGATGCTTACTACGCAAAATCAAATCATTTTGATATTATTATTAGTGCATAGTGCAGAAAACATTTCGAAAGTGGAATATAAATCTTAGCCAGCATAGACATTTCGAACTATGCCTACTATAGCTACCATCCAAACAGTGGGGCGCCACCATAAGTGAATGGCAGGTTCTACAACTAATACCGTACAAGGCTCGTATTGTTTCTTTGGATTTCCAACAAATGGTCAGGCCAAGGAACTTCCCATTGCCACATGGAAACGCCTCTGGAATGACGTCCCGAGAACCTAACCGGATCTCTGCCAACACAAGGCCGGGTTACCTCTGCAAAAATAGGTAACTACTGACACGCGTATGCCATCCCCCGATCGTAACCGATCTTCCCGAGGATCCTCGATTTCCAACAACCACATCAGAATAATAATGCAGTAACCACATAGGTTAAGTATCTGGGCTCCATACCATGATACCACCTCTATCCAGAAAGAAATGACATACACTAAGGGGCGCTACTCCCTAGAACCTTGCTGCATCTTTCCTGTTTTG
Source organism: Allium fistulosum (assembly GCA_030737815.1). NCBI lineage: Eukaryota > Viridiplantae > Streptophyta > Magnoliopsida > Asparagales > Amaryllidaceae > Allium > Allium fistulosum. The sequence goes on from CM060904.1 coordinate 55,462,795, forward strand.
ACCATTCCGGGGTGTGAGGTTCGACGAAGTCTCGTCCACAAAGCTACGCTTTGTCACAAAGCCATGCTTCGGGTCAACAGATGATCAACCTATGATCACAAAGATATAAGATCAAACAAATGATCATATCACAAATGATCAAACACTGATCATCACACAGCAACACTCAGCATGCCACATTACCAAATTGGGATATATCGCTGATAACTTCAACTACATAACCTCTGAGCTCGTACGTCTCAGAGAAGGGTGTTAAGCTAAGAGAATAAATTCTCCGCCACCAAACAGAAATGTATTTGAAAGAAATCGGCTTTATATCTCAAAGTGTAATGTCAGACATGTATCCATACAAGTCTGTTCCAGGTTCGAACAGAACCGAAGGCACTTCTTACGAAGCCCTTGCAATTCCGGGTATTCACAATCCCGTCCGGACTTCCCATCACAAAGGGTGATAAAATCTCTATATCGGGGCCAGTCGATGCAGAGACATTCGACGAGTTGTCCTTTCGTTTTTGAAAATATCCGGTCTTCAACACCGGTCTTCAAATGCTATCCATATACGACGTATCATTATTCGGAATGGGTTATATGACACAACGTCTTTTCCCGGCTAACCCGAATAACGAGCGCAATATTAGAAATCATATGGATATTGGGATCTCAATTAAGTCACAACTTATTACCCAAACTTCTTTTTAAATGGTTTAAATCGATTACCATTTCAAATCTTTTAAACAAAAAGATTTATTTCACAAAGTTCACCCAGTTTCACAAAAATCCATCCACAGATTTCAAAATAATTTCTGTTTCAATTGGATTAACTCGTTAAGTCTTTAAATCAAAGATTTAACTTGTAGCTTTCAAAACAATTTCATTTCGAATGGTTTAAACAAATCACCATTTTTAAATCTGTTATAAATAAACAGATTCAATTCATAGCTTTCAAAACATTTCATTCATAGCTTTTCAAAACATTTCAATTTCATTTTAAATTTGAAACATTTCAACACAAATTGGAAATTCCCTTCTTATATGAAAGCTTTAATTATTTGAAAACAAATAGTTTTCGTTTTAGAAAAAATCCAATTATACTGCACGAGTTAAAGCCCTTGAATTATATTCACATTCCATAATCAATATTTTTAAAATAGTTTAACCCATATATAAACATCTTTAATCCCTAGTTTCAAATTTTAGAATTCAATTTCAAATATTGAATTCAAATTTAAATCAAATAATTTAAATTTCAAACTCAATCAAGTTACTCAAAAAATAACTTTCATCTTTGAAATTCCATTTCAAAAACTTTTCACTTTAAACTCAAATTTCCAATTTCAAAATCGATTGAAATTAAAATTTCAATTTCAAAACATCAAATTTGAATTATCTGTGACTTAACCGATTTCCACGGGAAATCCATATTTGTGTGTGTATGGTGTAGTCCAGGGGTTTTAACACACAATAGTGCAACATCAATCATCACAGATATATCGATAAGCGGTATAATCGATAACGCTTATCTTTATTCACAGATTCATAGATAAAATAAATTTATCAGTCACAAGGGTTCACTATTACAATTCGATGTGGGTTTCGGATAACCAACTGGAATCCGACTCTCTGTCGCATCGAAATTCAAATGCCATTTTACGGGCAAAGGGGTTTTCATATATATATATATATATATATACACAGATACAAATCACAATTCAGTACAACATAAGGCCGTTCACATCACACAGTATCATAATCACAAACATAAACATCACTCCAGTACACAATATTTGATGATAGTTAGTCATCTTTAATTTAAGGATTCTCAATGATAAATTAATTAAATTTTAATTAATTATTCCTTAATCAATTATCTTAATTGACTATTAATTATAAATTAATTAACCTTAATTATCTAATTAACAATACTGATTTCAAAATTAATTAAACACTTAATTATTAATCACCCAATCTTTAATTTCAAATTGATTAATCTCTAATCACTCAGTTAGCTACAATTTTAAATTAATTTACCCTTCTTAATTACCGGTCTCAATTAATAATAATAATCCTTCGTCTAAATTAACATTTTTTAAAATCTTCTTTAAACTTTGAAATAAAATTGTCACTAAATTGAAACTTTAATGTTAATTAACTTTAACACTTAACTTGAGTTAACTACTTAATTAAAATATTAATTGAGATTTAAAACATCCTTACGTATTTATTAAACTTGAAATAAATTCTTAACTCAAAATAGTCGAACATTAATTACTTTGTTAACACTGAAATTTGTTTAACATTATTAACTTTAAAATTTGTTGGGCTTAACCCTGTTTAAACCAAAACCTGAGATTACCCAGGTTTCACTCGAGTTAACACTCGAGTTTCCCCCTCTATTTCCCGAGTCATCTCTCGTCTCCTCGCGTACACTTCTCCTTCTATTTTTTTTCTTCCAATAAGTTAACCTTTAGTTAAATTAAAATAACAGGCAAACGACCTCACGTACTCGAGAAAACTTCGATGAAACCCACTATCATCCTCAAGTCCAACCGATGCATCCCTCATCTTTCCCAACATCTCAATTCCCAGGCACGAAAGTGTTCGTGTGCACATGCACAAGCACTTCGATCATCTACGATCACTGCTCCAATCTCTGACTTGTCATCGACATCTTCGTCGACCACCCCAAACACCTAGTTTGATGAATCAAGCTGGAAATCAAAAATGAGCCTATCTATCCCCAAAAACTCAAAAACCCATCAACCTATAATCCCTCGCACCGATGAACTTCGTCGATAGGAACCCACGCCGACCAACCTACAGCTGCCTCACCTCACCACCTTCCGATCCCCCTATATGCGATGAAGTCCGATACCCCATGGAGGCCGCAGCAGCCAAGTTTACAATCTTGTTCAAACTACTTCACTAAACCCTAAAACCTCGCCGTTCCCTCACCATGATTATTGATAAATTCATTAGGTATTTTTCCCATCATCCCTGATCAATGAGCTCCCTCTGACATAAATCCCAAACTCCGATTTAACTTCGATCGACAGTAATTGACAGGAAAGTATTTTCCGTTCATCTAGGGATTTCACCATGCCTACTTGCTTAAAAATCACAAGACTCATATCAAAAATCATCTTTTCGTGATGCAATCATGGTTGTATAATCAGATCATAAAATTAAGATATTCAAAATTTTGATATTATTAAAGAGCCCCTGTATTTTCTAAATTCCAGAAAATAATTTAACCTATTTTACTTAACAATTTTTTTTTTCTACTTGAATCTTGATTATACAAGTATAATTTGTTTAGATTCTTAGACCTAACCAGAATCAGAGGAATGGAAATTTATTTTTGAAGTTGTTTTAGAGCCTGTGTGTTTTGACAGAGGTATATACATACCTACATACAATCATGTAGCATCAAATCTGTGCACATACATTCACATATGTATACCTCCAAACAAGTTACAACATTATTCATCTCAATTCACCATCACTGAACACTATCAAGACAGGGTTTGCTCACTGATTTAAAAGCAGAAAATACTGGGTCAAGTTGCTCACCTTGAAAATGGCAGAGAAGAACAGAGCTTTATGTTTGTTGCAAATAGTTTTGAATTTTCTGCAACTCCTTCTTGCCTTAATCTCTATTTGTTGTTGATTGTTGTTCAAGTTTGTAGTTTTAAAGATGTTGCTTTTGTTTTTCTCAGTTTTGAAATGGAACGAACAAGAAAAAAATGAAGAAGTTGATAGATAAAAGAAGTTTATAGGTTATTCATTTTGTACAGGGTGTTATAATGTTTTGTACAAGTGAAATTTCCTTCCAGTACAAATATACGCAGGGATTTTTTTCTCATTTTGGAGGCTGATATCTTGCTTTTGTGCTAGTATTAATTGCCATGGTACAACTTGCCTTATTTTATTTGTTTGTCTCGGCTGAGATGATATGTATTTTGTGTGCTTGCATTAATTGACATTGTACAATACACTCATCTTATTATTTTCTTTCGGCTGTACAAAAGTATATGGAGATGTTTGGTGGCTTCAGCTTTGTCTTGTGTGGGGTGAAACATACTTTGTTTATTTGTACAAAGATATCCTATCATCTTTGTTTTCGGCTGATAGATGATATAGGGATGGTTTGCATACATTAATGTTTTGAGGGCTGAGATGATACATACTTTTGTTATTTCTTGTTTTGCTTTCACACTCACGTACAAACCTATATGTATTTCATTTGTTTACTTAAGTATTTATATTTATTCGTTTGTACATATTTAAATGAGATTCTATAATTATTTTGTTGTTAAAATTATATTTCTAACTTAAGTATTTAAATTGCTTTACATATAAATTTTCTTGTATATTTATTTATTTTTAAAACCATTTATTTAAGATTAAATTTCAAATCCAATATATACATATATTTTCTATTTGAATCGAGGAAAGTCGCTTTACTTTATCGATTTATTTTACTATTTTTATTCAAAAATACCATTAATTATAAATTTAAATATATAGAAAATTTGGGGTCGTTACAAACTTCCCCCCTTAAAAGAATTTCGTCCTCGAAATTCGCAGGCACGAAACAACACAGAGATAGACAGATTCGATCTCCTATAATCCCTCAAACCCACGATATGAATTCCAAACTCAAGTCGGAATATCTCGAAATATATACCAATTTGTCCCTCTTCGGACTTTGGTATTCAAAAGAAATTACAATAGAATTTCAAAATTTGGTTTCAAACGATATCGTTTTATTGATTTAATTCAAATTTAGCTTCATATTCTATTAATCAATTTACCTCAATTTTAAAATTTCTAATTTCAAATTCATTAAGGTTTAAATCAAAAAGCTGATAAGAAACCGATGAAATACTAAGTAAGGACTTTCTACAACGATTCATAGAACCATCATCACACCAAAACTTCTTCTAGAGCTATCACGAAGCAATCAAAAGAATTTTGGAAACGAATCAAAGGAGATTGATAGAAAGTGGTTTCCACTGTTGCAGGGTATTGACAATTTATAGTCGTATTCCCCTGTCCCCTATCTCGTCCTCTTCTTGCACTCATACTCACTATCAATGGATAGTAAGAGAATTTACTGAGACGTTCAGGCGGATATCTTAGGGATACACTCATTCTAGAGTTTACTTCACTCTATCTCTAATGAGCTACTTAACGTGTTATACTCCTGAGCTAAAGTTTAACCTTAGCTCTGATACCAAATGTAACGATCCGAGACAGTGGGCACCGGTAGGCTTTGCAACCATCCCAGCCCCACCGTGGCTTACACTGGCACCTCGCATTTACTTTTACGGCCAGCCTCTCGACTGTCACGGCCTTCGCCTAACCAACCCATCCCTCTCAGGGACATGTAGGGGTAAGAGTCCCTCGTTCGCCACCAAACTGCGAAGCGAGAACCCCCTATCATGCTGTAATATAGCAAATGCGATCCATATACGACGTATCATTATTCGGAATGGGTTATATGACACAACGTCTTTTCCCGGCTAACCCGAATAACGAGCGCAATATTAGAAATCATATGGATATTGGGATCTCAATTAAGTCACAACTTATTACCCAAACTTCTTTTTAAATGGTTTAAATCGATTACCATTTCAAATCTTTTAAACAAAAAGATTTATTTCACAAAGTTCACCCAGTTTCACAAAAATCCATCCACAGATTTCAAAATAATTTCCGTTTCAATTGGATTAACTCGTTAAGTCTTTAAATCAAAGATTTAACTTGTAGCTTTCAAAACAATTTCATTTCGAATGGTTTAAACAAATCACCATTTTTAAATCTGTTATAAATAAACAGATTCAATTCATAGCTTTCAAAACATTTCATTCATAGCTTTTCAAAACATTTCAATTTCATTTTAAATTTGAAACATTTCAACACAAATTGGAAATTCCCTTCTTATATGAAAGCTTTAATTATTTGAAAACAAATAGTTTTCGTTTTAGAAAAAATCCAATTATACTGCACGAGTTAAAGCCCTTGAATTATATTCACATTCCATAATCAATATTTTTAAAATAGTTTAACCCATATATAAACATCTTTAATCCCTAGTTTCAAATTTTAGAATTCAATTTCAAATATTGAATTCAAATTTAAATCAAATAATTTAAATTTCAAACTCAATCAAGTTACTCAAAAAATAACTTTCATCTTTGAAATTCCATTTCAAAAACTTTTCACTTTAAACTCAAATTTCCAATTTCAAAATCGATTGAAATTAAAATTTCAATTTCAAAACATCAAATTTGAATTATCTGTGACTTAATCGATTTCCACGGGAAATCCATATTTGTGTGTGTATGGTGTAGTCCAGGGGTTTTAACACACAATAGTGCAACATCAATCATCACAGATATATCGATAAGCGGTATAATCGATAACGCTTATCTTTATTCACAGATTCATAGATAAAATAAATTTATCAGTCACAAGGGTTCACTATTACAATTCGATGTGGGTTTCGGATAACCAACTGGAATCCGACTCTCTGTCGCATCGAAATTCAAATGCCATTTTACGGGCAAAGGGGTTTTCATATATATATATATATACACAGATACAAATCACAATTCAGTACAACATAAGGCCGTTCACATCACACAGTATCATAATCACAAACATAAACATCACTCCAGTACACAATATTTGATGATAGTTAGTCATCTTTAATTTAAGGATTCTCAATGATAAATTAATTAAATTTTAATTAATTATTCCTTAATCAATTATCTTAATTGACTATTAATTATAAATTAATTAACCTTAATTATCTAATTAACAATACTGATTTCAAAATTAATTAAACACTTAATTATTAATCACCCAATCTTTAATTTCAAATTGATTAATCTCTAATCACTCAGTTAGCTACAATTTTAAATTAATTTACCCTTCTTAATTACCGGTCTCAATTAATAATAATAATCCTTCGTCTAAATTAACATTTTTTAAAATCTTCTTTAAACTTTGAAATAAAATTGTCACTAAATTGAAACTTTAATGTTAATTAACTTTAACACTTAACTTGAGTTAACTACTTAATTAAAATATTAATTGAGATTTAAAACATCCTTACGTATTTATTAAACTTGAAATAAATTCTTAACTCAAAATAGTCGAACATTAATTACTTTGTTAACACTGAAATTTGTTTAACATTATTAACTTTAAAATTTGTTGGGCTTAACCCTGTTTAAACCAAAACCTGAGATTACCCAGGTTTCACTCGAGTTAACACTCGAGTTTCCCCCTCTATTTCCCGAGTCATCTCTCGTCTCCTCGCGTACACTTCTCCTTCTATTTTTTTTCTTCCAATAAGTTAACCTTTAGTTAAATTAAAATAACAGGCAAACGACCTCACGTACTCGAGAAAACTTCGATGAAACCCACTATCATCCTCAAGTCCAACCGATGCATCCCTCATCTTTCCCAACATCTCAATTCCCAGGCACGAAAGTGTTCGTGTGCACATGCACAAGCACTTCGATCATCTACGATCACTGCTCCAATCTCTGACTTGTCATCGACATCTTCGTCGACCACCCCAAACACCTAGTTTGATGAATCAAGCTGGAAATCAAAAACGAGCCTATCTATCCCCAAAAACTCAAAAACCCATCAACCTATAATCCCTCGCACCGATGAACTTCGTCGATAGGAACCCACGCCGACCAACCTACAGCTGCCTCACCTCACCACCTTCCGATCCCCCTATATGCGATGAAGTCCGATACCCCATGGAGGCCGCAGCAGCCAAGTTTACAATCTTGTTCAAACTACTTCACTAAACCCTAAAACCTCGCCGTTCCCTCACCATGATTATTGATAAATTCATTAGGTATTTTTCCCATCATCCTTGATCAATGAGCTCCCTCTGACATAAATCCCAAACTCCGATTTAACTTCGATCGACAGTAATTGACAGGAAAGTATTTTCCGTTCATCTAGGGATTTCACCATGCCTACTTGCTTAAAAATCACAAGACTCATATCAAAAATCATCTTTTCGTGATGCAATCATGGTTGTATAATCAGATCATAAAATTAAGATATTCAAAATTTTGATATTATTAAAGAGCCCCTGTATTTTCTAAATTCCAGAAAATAATTTAACCTAATTTACTTAACAATTTTTTTTTTCTACTTGAATCTTGATTATACAAGTATAATTTGTTTAGATTCTTAGACCTAACCAGAATCAGAGGAATGGAAATTTATTTTTGAAGTTGTTTTAGAGCCTGTGTGTTTTGACAGAGGTATATACATACCTACATACAATCATGTAGCATCAAATCTGTGCACATACATTCACATATGTATACCTCCAAACAAGTTACAACATTATTCATCTCAATTCACCATCACTGAACACTATCAAGACAGGGTTTGCTCACTGATTTAAAAGCAGAAAATACTGGGTCAAGTTGCTCACCTTGAAAATGGCAGAGAAGAACAGAGCTTTATGTTTGTTGCAAATAGTTTTGAATTTTCTGCAACTCCTTCTTGCCTTAATCTCTATTTGTTGTTGATTGTTGTTCAAGTTGGTAGTTTTAAAGATGTTGCTTTTGTTTTTCTCAGTTTTGAAATGGAACGAACAAGAAAAAAATGAAGAAGTTGATAGATAAAAGAAGTTTATAGGTTATTCATTTTGTACAGGGTGTTATAATGTTTTGTACAAGTGAAATTTCCTTCCAGTACAAATATACGCAGGGATTTTTTTCTCATTTTGGAGGCTGATATCTTGCTTTTGTGCTAGTATTAATTGCCATGGTACAACTTGCCTTATTTTATTTGTTTGTCTCGGCTGAGATGATATGTATTTTGTGTTCTTGCATTAATTGACATTGTACAATACACTCATCTTATTATTTTCTTTCGGCTGTACAAAAGTATATGGAGATGTTTGGTGGCTTCAGCTTTGTCTTGTGTGGGGTGAAACATACTTTGTTTATTTGTACAAAGATATCCTATCATCTTTGTTTTCGGCTGATAGATGATATAGGGATGGTTTGCATACATTAATGTTTTGAGGGCTGAGATGATACATACTTTTGTTATTTCTTGTTTTGCTTTCACACTCACGTACAAACCTATATGTATTTCATTTGTTTACTTAAGTATTTATATTTATTCGTTTGTACATATTTAAATGAGATTCTATAATTATTTTGTTGTTAAAATTATATTTCTAACTTAAGTATTTAAATTGCTTTACATATAAACTTTCTTGTATATTTATTTATTTTTAAAACCATTTATTTAAGATTAAATTTCAAATCCAATATATACATATATTTTCTATTTGAATCGAGGAAAGTCGCTTTACTTTATCGATTTATTTTACTATTTTTATTCAAAAATACCATTAATTATAAATTTAAATATATAGAAAATTTGGGGTCGTTACAGGATGGTTCCGGCTTTGTGTTGCAGGGGATTGGGAGTGATCCTCGGTACGGTGATCTAGGCCACGTACTGTGACGGGCGGTACCCCGGTAGCCCTGCCATTGTATGGAATCCAACTTCCAATAAGTGACAACGGATTTGATTGTATAACCCACTTTGTGGCTAGTATGCTAGAATTTAATAATGTAACAATTTCGGCTATTTCATATTTATTTGAAAACCCTAGACCTATTATAATACCATCGAATTTCCTATCAAATGTTTTGGTTAGCGTAAGGTAAAAACTTACCCATGTTTATTTGTGGGGAGTCTTACGTGATACCTTTTTCTTTCAAAGGTTTTGAAGTTAAGCAAGTTTAACCTGTTACTCACACCAGACCCATGTCTGACCCAAGTGTTTATTTCTGTTTTTATAAACTCTTGGGTACTCAAATTTTTACGAGTAGCCAAGGGATTCAGGTTAGCTTTGACGAGTTATCTGGAGGAGCAATGGAGCAGGAGGCTTCAACGTTCGTAGATATATAGTATTCCGCTGTGTTAATCTCTGTGAGAGTGTTTTGTATTGTATTGAGTTGTAATAACTAGACAGATGTTTATAACTGTCTAGTATGTGTTGCATAATCTGTGTAACTCTGATGGTCGTTGTATATTATGTAATACTTTTGTTATTAATATAATTTATTCGTTCCGCTGTTGAGATTCTGTTATTGTTCTTTCTTTCTTCTATTCTTTTCTCTTTTCTATCTCTTTCTTTCTTATTGACGATGCGACTTTCTGGTCGATGAAAGCCCGGGTCGTCACACGTGGTATCAGAGCATTAGGTTGAGTGAATACCTAAGCTCTGGAGTGGTGTCTATCGTGAGAGAGTGTATTTGTAATTTTTATATAACTATATATATCTATTCTACCTATTTGTTGGGTTACCCGTACAGGTTTTCCAATATAAGAGATAAAGGTAGATGGGGTAGTGGTGTGTGAAACACGACTACAAATGGTTGGAGTTTGAATGTTGAGGTTGGAAGTGTATCCGTCGAGACTGTAGACCTAATACTGTCTCGAGTAAGCTTTGCTGTGGTGAAGGATTTCATCGATCTCTGAAGGAAACCTTTTAAAGGTTCGGAGTTTATCTTTGAAGTTTGGATGAGTGGAGTTGGATCTGTCGGATGTGCAGAAGCGAGTGATGGTACCTTGATACCTCAGGTAGTAGTAGATGTATGATGAGATACAGTGACGATGGATGTTCCTAAAGATGTTTTCTTTGGAACAAGATTAAAGAAGTGTGAATGCTTTGGTATTGTGGCTGAGTTCAGCATGGTGTTTCTGTTTGGTTTGGAGTCCGAGTTTCTCGAAGATCTTTGGATAGGAAGTCCTTGGCATCAGTGTCAGCAGTGCAGCTCGGAGTGTTCTGTGATGGCAGGAAGTTTTCTGGATGAGCAGTTTTTCTGGAAGTGAAGTTCAGAAGCAGCAGAGTGGATCCATTTCTTCGATAAATTGGATAAATAAGAGTAAGCTGTTCTGATTGGTAAAGAGAGAACAGTCTGTTGGAATTAGGATGGGTTGATCGCAAAAGTGACTTGCGATTGTCTGAGTGTTCTCTTGGGTTGTCAGAATTTTTCTGGATGTCTTCAGAGAAGTCAGAAGTTTGTCCGCATCTGAAGATTGAGTTTTCTTATCGACTGGATTCCAGGAGTGATACCGGTGGTTCAGCCTAGTTGAAGGATGTTTCCTAGAGATGGAGTTTGGTGAAGCAGCTCAGTATTTCTTGGAACTTCTGAGTTTTTCTTTATGGATTTGTTGAACTATTTTTCTGGGATGAGTTGTCCAGTCTGTGCTTGTGTTCTTCATCTACATTCTTATCTACTTCAGATCAGAGTTGTGCAGCAGAAGCAGTTTGGGAGTGTATCTGTTGTCTTTTCCGGATAGGAGAAGTAAGTTCAGTCTTCTGATGTTTGAGGAGTAGAGATTGTGTTCTTGATTTTGGATAAGTGTTGATTTATCTATGGTTTTGGAATTAGCAGTTCAGGACGATTTGGTTGTTGAGTCAGACTTGTCTATAGTCTGATATCCTGTTTAGTTTTATAGATCTAGATGAGTAGGAACTCTGTAGCTTCGTAGTTTAGATTGTTTGTAGAGCGAGTATCCCGGTATATATATATACTTGGGGAAACTCGAGGAAATTCTATCCAGAATTTTGTCTGGATAGTTAAAATTGTTTGTTTGGATGATTGGTTGCTATGATTGTTAGCATATGGATGATAGTATATACTTGTGCTTTGAAAAATTAAATCTTAAGTAGATTATTAAATTACCTTTGTTTAAATTTCGGGGACGAAATTATTTTAAGGGGGGAGGAATGTGATATCCCGGAATTTTGGGCAATAATCAATTTAATAATCTGTATTTAAAATTTAATTGATTGATAATCTTTGTTAATAAATTTGGATTAATTTAATAATCTAATTAAAATAAATATTTAATTAGTGATTTATCTTTTAAAAGGTTAATAGAACGATTTCTATTTATAATGTATATATATAATTATATATATTGTAAATAGATGAGTTGGTTTGAATTTAACAAATGAAATTATGTTTTCAAAATTCTAATATATTTTGGGTAATTTGGAAATCATGATTAAATTAATATTAAGCTTTTCAAAGTTATTTAATAAATAACTATATAGTTAAAATACATAAGATAAATGTTTTATTTGTTCAAAATATATTTTGACCTAAGTTTGTATATTAAAACAAGTTATAAAATGTTTGTTTTATTCTTTTTAAAATATTGATAAATAAATTTGATTTGTAGAATAAATATGAGAATTTAAAATACAATTAATAAATGAATCATGCATTCATTTAAATAACAAATAAGTTACAACCTCTTGTATAAATTTATTTAAAATGATTAAAAACATTTTTTTTCAAATGATTGTTATATATATTGTTTTTATTTATATAATGTTTTATTTCTTTAAAAATTAGCTATACATACAAACAAGTATTTATAAATTTATTAAGTTTAAAACATTCATTACCTTTAAATAAAAATGCTAATTAATTAAAAGGACATGTGTAAATATATTAAAGCCTAATGTAACATGTGTTAGATGTTTAAACAAGGTAATTAACAAGTGTTGAAATTCAAGCCATGTGTCAAATTTTAGTTTTAATTTTCTTTAATTTTTAATTTAAATCATAAATATAGTTATATAAACTCATGCATTCTTTCTTTCCTTTCCCTTTTTCTCATTTTTCAATTCTAAAACAAAGAACTTTCAGCTGAGAGAAACGTTTCATTTTAAACCATCTCCAAATCACAAATCTGAAAAATCAAATTCTGTAATCAATCCCTATAACATTTGTTTGCATGCAAATCAATTTTCAAAAGCTTTTTCCTCAATCAGTGAAGTAAATCCCTCAAAAATGCATAGCAAACTTCATCTCTTCAAACATGCAAAATCAAAGCCCTGATCCACTTACAAAGGCCTGCATTCAATTCTTTTTTCAAAAATCTGGAAAGCAAGCAAATCTGCATTCCCTTCCTAAACAATTTGGAAGTTGGTCACTACAATTTCAATCTGTAGCCTGTGCATTTCTGCAAGAACTGATGCCAGCCTCTTTTCAAAACTAAAGCAATTTTCTTTTCAAAATCTGGAACTCATCTCTGCATTCAATTTATAAAACCAAGGCATTCAGCAGCATTCAAGTTTAAGGTTGATAAAAAAATAACAAAAGCATTTCAGCAAAAGCAAGTATAAAGACTTTTCCAAAACTGGTGCTCTGTCTGCATGTTTAAATTAAGTGAGTAACTTTTAAAAATTTAAATTTATAATTGGTTGCATGCTTGTATGACTGAATTTAAATGTGTATTGCATAAGTGAATATCTAATATTGGTGCATGCTGTTTAAGTGCTCTGTTTCATCATTGTTTTAGGGAAGTAACACCTTTTCTAAATTGCTTAAGTATAAATGGGTACATGTGAATCTCTGAAGTAAGAATAGTTGTATATATATATATGAAACTTCTATGAATATTGGATGATAGATGTGTGCATGGTTGTGAAATACCTGTAACATCTCTGTATCAGTTTCAAGACCAAGTTTTTATTCAAAGAATCCATTATCTCTTTAACCAAATTCTGTTAAGTCGTAGAATTCAAATAAAATCAGTTTGTTTAAGCATAGATTAAAGCTTAAAATTTTATTTAAGCCAAACAAATGTAAATCTGCTTTGGAAAAATAACTAGAACAGTACAAGCTTAAGATTTGGTAAAATTCAAACATCCTAATTTATTAAGTCAGGTATGTAATCTGAAACCTTAATCAAAGACTTGATTTTTAAGACTAAAATCATGGTTTTTAGAAATAGAATGAAGGAGCAATTTGGGTTTGCACTGTTTTTGGACTTTTGGGGTTTTCTGGTGATCTCGAGGTTCTGGAGGGTTGAAGTTTCTTCTGGAGGAAGAGGAGCTAATGGTAAGGTCGGGAAAAATGGTTAGTGAGTAATCAAATGACTATGGCGGCGATGGTTGGTCGTAGAAATCTGTAGCCCTAGTTTTAATAGGTTAGGTAATTTGATTTGTACGACTCCACTGTTTGATCAAGTGCATCAAGACTCAGGAGGATGGAAGCTGGCGATATGTCGAAGTCGTGACTGGAGTTTCAGCAACTCCGATGATCGGAGGCAGGAGTACGAGGGGTTTCCAGGCTTTGGTGTGGTTCGAGACTGTTGTTCTAGGTCTCGTTTGAATGCTCGATTCGATTTCGAGCTCGTATTGGTGTTTTGGATGATCGATTTTGGATATGAATGTGATCGCCGATGAGGTGAGATCATCAAAGATGATCGGAGTCGCTGCGTTGGAGTGTGCATGTGCACGGCAGTGTACATGTCAGAGTTTTGGGTTGGGAGTTGACTCGAAGGAGACTCGTGAATTTTGGGTGGAAGACTCGAAGTAGTTCTCGAGGTTTTGAAGGTGTGTCTCGGGTTAATTGTTGTGACAGGTTTTAACAGAAACCTGTTTGTCAGATTTTAAATTTTAAAATAGAATTTAAAAACTGATGTTTAAATCTAAAAGTAAAGTTTTAAATAAGTTTAAATCTAGTTTTAAATCTGGAATATAAGTTTAAAATCTCAGTTTTCAAATAAGATAATGTTTTTAAAATTTGAATTGATTTAACAACTTTAAAAAGGATTAAGTAATTTGTATTTTAAAAATAAAGTTTTAAATTGAAGATAGGTTTCTAAATCTAGAGATTAATCTGGAATCAAAGTTAATATGCATTTAAATTTTGAAATAAAAAGAAGTTTTTTTTAAATTTAAAGTGTTTTAAACAATGTAAAGAGTATTTTAAATTGATTTGAATTTAAAATGAATTTAGTTTTAAATTTCTTTTGATTAAATAAATATTTCTTTAACATTTGATTTAAAAGGATGTTTTTTAAACTTTGTTAAAGTTAAATTGTCTTCATTTTAAATCTTAATATAAAATGAAATTTAAATGTAAATTTAAAGGTAAATTGGTTTAAATACTTTATTAATGATATTTTAATCATTAATAGGAATAAAGTGTTATCTTAAAGATAATTAAGATTTAATGATATAAAATAAATTAGTAGGGATTAAAAAAAAAATTAATCAATTTAATTAATTTATGATTTGGTTAATAAATTTAGTAATTAAGAGTTAAATTGATTAATTAAGGTTAATTAATTTGAAGTTAAGAATCATTAATTTGGAATTATTAATTAATGGTTTGGAATAAATTAATCAAATAATTAAGGATAAATTAAGTTGTTGTTAGGTACTTAATTAATTAAGTAATTAGGGATTAATTTATTAGTAATTAGAATTAATTAATTTGAAATTACTCATGGTTAATTAATGTTTAATTATTAAATAATAGTTAATAATTAATGTAGATCATTAACTTGGGATTAAATAAGTAATCAATTAAGGTGATTAATTTTGATAATTAAATAGATTAATTAATTTAGGTTAATCATTTGTGAAATTGTTTAATTAAATATAATTACTTAATGGAAGTAATTAATAAATTAATTACTCATTGTAATTAATTGAGTTTATTTTGATTGTTAAGTTAATTAATTATGTTTAATTAATTTAAGATAATCATTTAATGATTTGTGAAGTATAATTACTTAATGTAATTTAATGGGGTATAATTACTTAGGAAAGTAATTAATGAATAATTACTGATGTAATTAATAGAGTAATTAAGGGTAGTTAATTACTTAATGGAATTAATCAAGGGATTAATTAAGAAATTAATTAAGGAGTAATTTATTTATTTAAAGAAGTAATTAAGGGTAGTTAATTACTGAATATGATTAATCAAGAGTGATTAATAAATGTGGTTTAATTAAAGATAATTACTTAATGTAATTAATTAGAGTAATTAATAATAAAAATAATTAGAGATCATTAATTAATATAATTAATGATGTAATTAAGAATTGATTAATTAAGGAATAATTAATAAATGAAGTGATTAATTAATGTAATTAATTAAGGAGTAATGTAATTAATTATAGTTAATTAATAAATGAAGTAATTAAAGGTTAATTACTATAAGCGGTTGAGAATAATTAATTTGTGAAATTAATTTAAATGCTAATTACTTGAATGTAATTAAATGTAATTAATCAAGGATGATTAATTAAGATGAATAATTAGATAATGGTTGATTAATTAATTGATAACTAATTAATAGTGACTTAAGCAAGATTAATAATAATGGAAGTAATTAATTTAAATTTACTTTAAATTAATTAAAGATGAAGTAATTAATTTAATTCATTTTAAATTAATTATAGTATGATTTAATGATCATTGCTTATGTATGGATATATGATATTGTTTACCTTGAATGGTTTGAGATCTCAGATATGAGATAATTGATAATTGATACTGTATGATTTGGATACATTGGTTGCATAGTAAAGATGATAAGAATTATCTGCTTATAATGATAATGTTGATTATCTATTATGAATCTGTGAATTATCTATCTGTGTGTTAATAGATAGTAGAATTAAATTGTTTTAACCTTTAAAACAACTTGGCCTTAAAAGATACGCTTTGGATTTCGATGAGACCGGGATCGGGTTTCCGTATACCGGATTTCCAGGTCTGGAGACCCGAATACCACATCTATCCAAATTAACGATAGGTCGTAAATCTGAAGTGAAGATGAAGATTCAGAGTGCAAGGGTTATTGTCGTTAACTCTGAGGGTGATTCCAAAATGAGTGTAACGAGATAATGCCTTCGGTTTCGTTCGAACCCGGAACGAACTTGTATGGATTGAATGCTTTCAGAACATCGTCAGGTGGACGATGAGCATTCTAAGGGATGTGTTCTGATTAAAGGTAATCATGACCTCAAGCCTCATCAACCGGGAATGGCTAAAACAGGGGAGGTGCAGCAAGGCTTCGTGGGTAGCGCCCACTGAGAGCAAGATATATCCCTGTCTAGAAGTCCCTTCTTATTATTCGGCTGTGTGGGCAATTGGTTGCAAACAACTGCGGGATTGTCTTGTTCGGAATTATCCAGTAAGGGATGGTTCCGGCTTTGTGTTGCAGGGGATTGGGAGTGATCCTCGGTACGGTGATCTAGGCCACGTACTGTGACGGGCGGTACCCTGGTAGCCCTGCCATTGTATGGAATCCAACTTCCAATAAGTGACAACGGATTTGATTGTATAACCCACTTTGTGGCTAGTATGCTAGAATTTAATAATGTAACAATTTCGGCTATTTCATATTTATTTGAAAACCCTAGACCTATTATAATACCATCGAATTTCCTATCAAATGTTTTGGTTAGCGTAAGGTAAAAACTTACCCATGTTTATTTGTGGGGAGTCTTACGTGATACCTTTTTCTTTCAAAGGTTTTGAAGTTAAGCAAGTTTAACCTGTTACTCACACCAGACCCATGTCTGACCCAAGTGTTTATTTCTGTTTTTATAAACTCTTGGGTACTCAAATTTTTACGAGTAGCCAAGGGATTCAGGTTAGCTTTGACGAGTTATCTGGAGGAGCAATGGAGCAGGAGGCTTCAACGTTCGTAGATATATAGTATTCCGCTGTGTTAATCTCTGTGAGAGTGTTTTGTATTGTATTGAGTTGTAATAACTAGACAGATGTTTATAACTGTCTAGTATGTGTTGTATAATCTGTGTAACTCTGATGGTCGTTGTATATTATGTAATACTTTTGTTATTAATATAATTTATTCGTTCCGCTGTTGAGATTTTGTTATTGTTCTTTCTTTCTTCTATTCTTTTCTCTTTTCTATCTCTTTCTTTCTTATTGACGATGCGACTTTCTGGTCGATGAAAGCCTGGGTCGTCACAAAAATCATCATATCTCCTTAAAATATACTATTCCAGTTCAAAAATCATTTCGCCCCAATATCTCATTTCAATTTCAAAATCGTTTCGAATTTCAATTTAGGTTGTAACTTCATTTAGCCCAATTCGTATTTAAATCCAAGATTTAAATATAAACATTTCACCTTATTGACCAGCTTGAATTTTTGGAAAATAGTTTGAATAGTTTAAAAAAAATAGCTTAAATAATTAAAAATAGTTAAAATACTCTAAAATATTAAAGATAGATTTCAAAATAGTTTTAAATTGATTTAATATAGTTAAATAGATTTAAAATAGATTAAATATAATTAAATAGGTTAAATAGCTTTAAAATAGATTAAATATAATTAAATAGGTTAAATAGCTTTAAAATAGATTAAATATAATTAAAATAAATTAAAATAGGTTAATTAGTTTAAAATAAATTAAATTGGGTTAAGTAGATTTAAAATAGATTAAAGTAAGTTAACATGATTTAAGATAGGTCAAAATAATTTAATATAGTTAATATAGGTTAAAATAGTTTAACATAAAATAGTTTCAGTATTTCAAATGGTTTATATAGTAAAATAACTTAGGAAAACCAAAATGAAATAGCTTCAAAGTCAAACCATTTCAATTCCAACTTCCCAATCCAAATCAATTCCAATTTCCATTCAGTCAATTCAATTTTGGGTTCAATTCAAATCAATTTCGACTTCGATTTCAGATTAATTCAATTCCATTTTCAAATCCAATTAATTCAATTTCAATTCATATCGATTTCTAGCTCAATCTTCAAATATCGACTCAAAACACTGAAATCAAGATAACCTTCAATATCCAATTTGAAATCCAAATTTCAAAATACTTTTACTTGGTAAAGTTCAAAGTTTGAATAAAAATCTCATCCTTTTTATCAATCAATTTCTGAAATTTAAATAATAATTCGATTATAAATTAAAAATCCCAACTCAATTATTTAAACCTTTCATTTACCAAATTTTTAAATTTTCAACATTCTGAGCTCAAGTTCGAAAAGAAATTCTATTTTTATAAATTTGGTTTTTATTTCTTTTAAATCAAAATCATTCAAATAAATTTCAAATCAGAAATTTTAAATCATTTAATTTAACTGATCCGGTATCCGTATATAATTTTCTATCCTATGGCCAATTGATCAGTTATTTCACTTAATTTCAAGGATAGAAATATATCACTTCAATCCAAATTATAGTGTCATAGGTATATATCATTTCAACCTATTTCTCAATTTATTCGAAATGATTCAATTTACAACTGTAAATAACACACAGGGTGATGACGAGATATATACAAACAAATAAACATCCAAACATTATAATATCAATCAATAGCATCCATCGTAACCAATTATCCAACAGACAATATAATTCACAGAAATTTCATAGTTATTAATGTTCGGTAATTTAATTGCGATTAAATTCCCATTTCAATTTGACAGTCAATTTTAATTTCTAACATTACATTCAATGACAATCTAGATGACAAATAAATTTACCACAACGACCAATAATAATCATATCACTTCATAATATTAAATTTAACTAGCATGAGAATATTCTAATACGTTGTGAGCGTTATAAAACACTCACCTTGAGTTTACGTTGCCAATCGTTCAAATTTTAAATTAAATCAAGCGCGTTCGATTTAACCTAAAATTTTAATTAGCTCAAAACACTCCCGGATCTGCACTTCAGCGTAAATCTCGTCTCTGCGATTCCGGTGTCGCCAGTTTCAGCCGATTCTGACATTGTATGCATGAGATATGTCATTTATATGTTTGTATATATACTTTAAAACAAAATTCTTTTTATTCAACCTGAACGCATCAGGGCCGTGCATATAAAATGAAGAAGATCAGGCCGCACGTTCTTTCTCCTTCATCCCTTCATACGCAATTTCTAGGTTGAGAAACCCAAACGCACGCAACACATCCTTCATCGCCGCCCCTCCCTCAGGCCATCGGAAGACGATCAGGCGCCTTCAAATCGAAGGCCATACCTCACATTACCACAGCCGTGAGCCACTCGAAGCTCGGCTACCCCATTGCTTGGAAAAACGTGACCAAACGTGCGACACACATGAGCAGATTTTGGCCACTACGAAGCTCCGATGACGATCTCGACCGTTGGATAGATAGAGCTTGTCAAGCTCTTTGATTTTGCAGTTGGAAGTTTATGATAAAAGTTGATGGATTTGAAGAAAAACTAGGGGGAACGAGGACTAGTTTCGGCCATTGAAAGCAAATGCCGGCGGCTACGAGAAAAACCCTAGGCTCTACTGTTTGCACAATATATATATGCGTATAGAACATTATTTATTAATATTTTCCGATTTTTACATACTTTTCCAAACAATCTCCAAACAGAACGTGTCGCCTGGCGTTTATAATGTTTTACCCACATTTCGCTCGCAATGGAACGTGTTACGTGGCATAATTCGATTGTATGTGTAAGATAGCTTTTCGAATCGAATTAAAATATTAAATTTTCTATATTTAGTCCAATGCGTTTCTAACCCGTACGACCAAACGATAACTCCAAACGCTACGAAATTTGAAATCCGATAATAATACCCTATTACGTATCTAATGGAACTGGTTTCGTCGAATTCCGAGACTGTGCCTCGGAAGGCTATTTTTAACGTCTCGGTTATAATATAAAATTTTCAATTTCTAGTTATTCACTTTTAAATCCAATTTTGAATGTTGACAATCTTCATTGTTGTTTACATAAAATTTTATATCAATTTCCGATATCATTTCAATCATAGTTAATTCAGAATTTAATTATTCAATAATTCACTATCTTTTGAAATATTTGAAAATGAACTTATAAGATTAAATCTTTAAAAACGAATTCAAATTATAGAACAACTATTTCCATTATACAGTTATTCAATTCCCGTTATTCAATTATTCAATTAATTTCCAATATTAAATTTAAACAATTTAATAGTTCAATATTCAACAAATTCCAATATTAGATTTTAAATAAATTTTCGTTATCAGTCAATTACTTTATTCACATTCAGTGCATCCAACATTTGTTATTCAACTTCAGTTATTGATTATAAACCCAGTTAATATATAAAATTTCATTTCAATTGCAGTTGGTTTCCAAATTCAATTCGACTGACTAAATAAACATGTAACTTATAATAATTATCACCATTAACTTTTAATCACTTATAAGTTTATTATTTACAAACAAGTGTCACAATTACCTATATAATACTAATTAGATTCCATTACGATTGACTATATATTATTTTATTAGTTAACCCAATATTTACATTTGTTTTCCTTAGATTTCCTTTATAACCAAGTTATAACATTTGAGTCATTTCAATTGATTGGAATTTCATTCAATTCATTAATAATTAACTTAGATAAATATTGTTGTAATTCATTCTAGTTATTATTATCATAAATAAATTACAGATTTTTAATTCTTCCAACATTAAAATATGAATTCTTAATAAATTAGCTATTTTAATTATCGAAAATTTATGGGTCGTTACACGCTCCTTTGATCAATGGTGATCATTTTATGGTTTAGACTAGCGATATGCGATGTCACTTTTTCCGAGTGGTGGACTGTTCCCTGTTCTATTGAGCTACGTCTGATTTTTATAGGCTAGCGACCTATGGGTTTTATGTAGTTCGGTTCATCGGGTGTACCGTTATTGCACTACGTCGTTGTTTCGAATTATTTGAGTTTCAGGTTCGTCGGGCGTACCGTTATTGCACTACGTCGTCGTTCCTGCTCATTTGAGTTTCAGGTTCCTCGGGCGTACCATTATTGCAATACGCCGTTGCACCGGCTGTAACGACCCAGAATTTTTGATAATTAAAATTCAAATATTTAGTTGATTTTAAATATTAATAAATGGAATTTAGAAGTCGAATGATTTATTTCTCGAATATTGGATTTAATTTGATAATTAAATCGATAAATTAAATAGTGGAATTCCAGAGATAATTAAAAATCGAGTTTAAATTGATTGAAAATGATTTGTAAAATTTTATTTAATCATACTGGAATTATAGAAAGGTTATAGAACTTTTAAAATTGAATTTGGAGTTAATCTATGAAAATTGAATATTTTAATATTTAATTATCGACTGTAAAAATAGCCAATTTTCGGACAGTCTCAGAATTGAACGAGACCAGTTCCATTGGATCCGTAATAGTTAGTTATTATCGGATTCCAATTTTCGTATCAATCGAAGTTGTCGTTTGACCGTGGCAGCTCAAAACGCATCGATATCGTTTTAATTTTAAATCGTCGAGTTAAAATAGTCATTTTTCAAACGGTCTCGGATTTCGACGAAACCAGTTTCATCGGATCCGTAATGTGATATTATTGTAAGATTTCAAATTTCGTAATTTTTGGATTTACCATTTGTCCGGGGCAAGCCAAAACGCCTCGAAATCGATTTAAATCGGTTTAATTTAGATTGATCGTTTATTGTAACGACCCTGAATTTCGAATAAATTAAATTGGGAATATTTAATTAATTTTAAATATTTGAACGACGATTTAATTTGAATTTCCGATATAATTCTGAAATCGGCGATTTAATTATGAAATTTAATCGATTGATGTTGAATAGAAATTTAAATCTTCAATTTTAAGCTGAAGAAAAATATTTCAAAAGCTTTTAAATTTCGCAATGATAATACTGAAGATGATTGAAGCTTCAGAATCGAAATCGAAATCGATTTGATCAGTTTTGAATAAATCGTTCGAACCGATATTTATAGAATAGTCATTTTTCAAACAGTCTCGGAATTCGACGAAACCAGTTCCATTGGGTCCGGAATATGGGATTATTACCAAGTTTCAAATTTCGTATTTTTCAGAGTTAATATGCGGGCGTACGGCGCATAAACGCGTCGGAATCAAATTGAATTTAAATTTAAAATAAAAAGAAAATAACGTCTCCATCAGCACGTTCTCCCTTTGTTTCAGCCGAGATTCACGCAGAGAAGCACGAAAGTGATCGTGCAAAACATGGCCGAGCTTGTCTTTAAAATTTTAAATCGAAACTATCCTCCTCGTTCAAAACAAACGAAGGAAATAAAATATGAAATCAATGGCAGCTAAATAAATCGCGCAAGACAGTCGAACCCAAATCGACTCATTCTTCCGTTCGAATTTGGGGAGGCTCGTAGGGGCTTGGGCGGCATCGATCGCGAGCGCAGGGGTTCGTCAAGGCTGAGGACTCGCGTGGGCGCGGCGGCAGGCGACTCGATGGCAATCGCGAGGCAAGGGGAGGCGGCGTCTTCGAGCACGCGACAGGGCGAATTGGGTTCGCGAGTTCGAGGACCTGGAAGTGGGTAGTTCGCCATTGTTAGGGAGATGGTCAGCGTGGCGAAGTCGCGTGGCGACTGGACGATGGGGGTCGTGTGCGTGGGTGTGCCGTTAAGGGGAACTCGCGAGTTCAAATTCGAAGTGTCGGCAGACCTAGGCGACTTGATTATCAGAGGGCAACGGCGATGATAGCTGGGTCTTCTCAGTTCATTAGGGCTCAGCGACGTCGAGCAGCGACATCAGAGCACGACCTGGGTTCGCATTTGGCATTAAGGTATTAACAGTTTTGATCTAATTTGAAAATTAATAATAATATGTATATTGAGTTTTTGGCTTCACAGTAAGGTTAAATAAATATGCAGATTGAAATAGATTTTTATATATACGTATATGTGAATAAGTTGACAGTAAAGAAAAAATGTTAGTTAGGGAAGTTACGTGTTGTTTAAATAAAGAATTAGTTAAATTAAGTTTATAAAATGGAAATCAATTTATTTAACTTATGAAATTTTTGGTAACTAGAAAATAATTGTTAAGAGAGATTTGCTAAAACTTTAAAGGTATTTATTTACAATAAAAATAAATTACGGGTAAAGTGAATTATCAATTGAAATTTAAATTAGTCAATTTATTCGAATATTAATATATTGTATAAATTATTTATACAAGGTTTGAAACCGTGAAGTAATGATCAAAAATGGAAATGGATGGCAAATTAAAAGCTAAGGTGAGATTTTCTCACTCGAAGGAAAATTTAATTTTACAGTTATTGATTGATTTGACTGTCTGTTTGGATTGTGATATTAGATATAGTAGGATCTATCTATTCTATATAGCAATATATACATATTGGCATATGTATATATTGGATTGATGATTTCCCGCCTCGTATAGCGGATGAGACCCTATTGCGCCGTTAGTAAGCGGATTTATAAAAACCTATATACCGCGATAATTCCGTACTGGAGCGGAATTGGTATTGTGCTAACGTCTTTGGATGCAGGGAAACAGGTTGGAGGGATCCAACTGGATTCCTCACCAGTAGTTATTTATTTACAGATATTGTGATATATTCTGTTATCATATTGATATATGATATTGACTGTTGTGATGGACTGATTGGTGCTGTTGCATCATCGGATTCAAATTTTGAAGTTTAAAAATAACGAATTTAATTTTAAGAAGAGATTTTAAAAGTGATTATTTGAAAGTATACGTTTTATTTGAATCTTTGAATTGGTTTACTTTAAATAAATAAATGTTATAAATTTAAAGTTATGAAAATTATAAATTGTGAAATATAACTGAAAAGTGATTTTGAAATAAATAGCCAAGTAATTTATAAAATAGTTTAAGTTTGGATTTCTTTTGAATTACTAAAAATGATGTATATAAAGGATGTACAGAATTGATATTTATCAATTTAAAGTGTTGGAATTTTAAAACGAGTGTTTATAAGTGTTAGAGATTTATAGAATTATAAATTGTAAAGACATGAGATTTATAGAATTATAAATTGTGAAAAATATGAATTTTATAGATTTATAAAGTATGAAGTTATAAAATGGATGAAACGGTAGCATAAAAGATTTATAAGAGATTAACTTATAAATTTGATTTTTGCCTTTAAATGGAATATTGATCGAATTTGTAAATAAAAGGAGATTTATTAAATCGAAGTTGTTATAAAATAGAAATAGAATTTATAAACGTTGTTTTATAAATTCGAAATCAATGGGATTTGAGAAATTAAATATAGAAGATTTTTAAAGAAGATATATTCACGATTTTGGACAGTGAATATATTGTTAAGTAAAATGGATAGTTTTGGAAAAGTGGCATTGAAAATGAAGTTAAACATTTTAGAGATGTTTTTAAAATGTATTGTGAATCGAAAACATAGATTTCAACATTGTTATTGTTGAAATAGGCGTTTTCGAAAATATAAGGAAATGATTGGACTATAACACTGTTGTTATAGTAAATGATTTTCGGAAGAAAATGTTTTGATGTAGTATTGGGATTTATATATCTATCTTAATTCCGAATCCCTATACTAGTGATTTTGAGTCGTCGTAACGATGTTTTACGCAACATTCGTTTTGACTCAAATTGATGTTGTTATAGAAAATGGATTTCCTTAAAGAATGAAAAATATACTTAATTGGATTTAAGTATATCGAATATTTTCCAAGTGTTGAAAATAAATAGATTTGTGAAATACTTATTTTTAAATAAGTATGGAATTGCTTTTCCAATATGAAACGAACGTTTTGAGAATTTATCTTTTTAAAGATACATTGAAATTGAATATTTGAAACGATTGAAAATCGTATATCAGTAGATATTTTGAAAGATATAAATTCACTATGGGATTTATAAAAGAAAGCGAAGTTGTTTAAAAACAAATATTGATTTATTTTTGAAGTGCGGAAATTTGATTTGAAATTGTTTTCAAATGGTTAAGTGGGGAAATTTTATATCTAGTAAAGATATTTTTGAAGATGAAATAATTTGGAAAATTATTTGGAATCTGATGATGTTGCGCATCTTTATTGATAGTTAAATAACCGACTATCAATAATTACCTTTAGATAGGTATTTGTTGTGAATTGGATGAATTTGAATGCCACACTTATTTTTAAATAAGCGCACACTATTCGGGTTAGCCGGGAAAGGACCATGGGGTCGTATAACCCATTCCGAATATGTGATACGTCGTTATGAATCGCATTTGAAGACCGGTGTTGAAGACCGGATATTTTTGAAAACGGAAGGATTACCGTCGAGTTACTCTACATCGACTGATCTTCGGTTTAGAGGTTTTATCACCCTTAGTGACGGGAAGTCCTGACGTGATTGAAAATTATCCGGAAATGCAAGGGCTTCGTGAGAAGTGCCTTCGGTTCTGTTCGATCCCGGAACAGACTTATATGGATTGTGTGTCTGACGTTACAATTTGAGATATAAAGCTGATTTCTTTCAAATACATTTCTGTTGGTGGCGGAGAATTTATTCTCTTAGCTTAACACCCTTCTCTGAGACGTATGAGCTCAGAGGTTATGTAGTTGAAATTTATCAGCGATATATCCCAATTTGGTAACGTGGCATACTGAGTGTTGCTGTGAAATGATCAGTGGTTGATCATTTGTGATATGATCATTTGTTTGATCTTATATCTTTGTGATCATAGGTTGATCATTTTGTTTGACCCGAAGCAGGGCTTTTTATAGAAAGCGTAGCTTTGTGGACGAGACTTCGTCGAGCCTCACACCCCGGAAATGGTCGAAACAGGAAGGATGCAGCAAGGTTCTAGGGAGTAGCGCCCCTTAGTGTATGTCATTCCTTCTGGATAAAGGTGGTATCATGGTATGGAGCCCAGATACTTAACCTCTGTGGTTACTGCATTATTATTTCTATGTGGTTTGTTGGAAATCGGGGATCCTCGGGAAGATCGGTGACGATCGGGGGATGGCATACGCGTGTCAGTAGTTACCTACTTTTGCAGAGGTAACCCGGCCTTGTGTTGGCAGAGATCTAACCGTAATGTTAGGTTATTTCTCGGGTAGTCTATTCCAGGGACGTACCCATCGTGGATAGGAAGTTCCTTAGCCTGACCATTTGTTGGAAATCCAAAGAAACAATACGAGCCTTGTACGGTTTTAGTTGTAGAACCTGCCATCTAATATGGCAGCTATAGTAAGCATACTATAATGGTACCTATGCTGGCTAAGATTTATATTCTACTTTCGAAATGTTTTCTACACTATGCACTAATAATAATATCAAAAAGAGTTTGATTTTTGCGTAGTAAGCATCTTTGACTATCATAAGAAGAAATCTCCTCCAAGTCTGCGTTTGCATTGTGTGTGTGGCGGGAGGTCTTATGGTAGTTTCATTTTCCAAAAGCATTGCGAATTGACTTTAAAATTCTCTGTTGTTTATTTTAAAGAATAACTGTTTTACGATCTCACACCAGTCACCATGACTGACTCGGAGTTTATTGTTTCCCTTCTAAACTCTGGGTGCCCACCAATTTCCACACGGGCAGTCTAGAGTTATATTATCAGGATATTCTGGATATTCTGGAGCTTTGGAGATAATCTGGATGACGAGACGTAGTATTTGTATCTGATAGTATTTATTCCGCTGTGTATTCTGTATTAGGACAAGTTATATAACTGTCCATTGTTGTATATTGACTCTGATGATTGATATATGTATAAACTGATATAGTTCTTTGTTTTTAAAAGACTAGTGATTATTTATTATATATTGTTCCGCTGCGATGTGTAAGATTCTAAAATTGTTTTCTGTTGCTGTTCTGATGTGTTGTTCTTCTTTTCTTTTTCTTCTTTCTTCTTCTGTTCTCTTCTTCTGCCTTTTTCTTCTTTCTTAAAACCCTCACTTTTGGAGTTTCCGGCGTTCGATTTCTCGGCAGTCGATAAAGTGAGTATCGATGTTGAATTTTCGAAAGTCGAAAATTTCGGGATGTGACAAAGTGGTATCGGAGCATATGGTTAAGCGACAACCCTGCTCTGTTGGGTGTTACTCATTAGAGATAGAGTCAGCAGTACTCTAGAATGAGTTGAGTGTAATAATAGATATGAGCGCGTATTTGTTAGTGAATATAAAAAATTGTTTTATATTGTGATGATTGATTTATTGAGTGGTATATGGATTCTGGTCAATACGAGTAATTAACGATCATTGATAGGGATCTCTAAACACTCGAATAGAACAATTCGGCACAGTATTGTTTTAAATAGGGTAAATGAAATAATTTTACCCAAAATTATTTTTGTATAGAAAAGAAATCATTTTCTATGAAGTACTATAGTATATGGTTGCATGGATGTTAGGAAAGTGATAATGTTGAAAGGTTATCATTAAATTTGAAATTGAATACGAACTGGAAATTATAACTCCAAGATTTAAGAAATAAAATTCATATACGAATGAAATTTAAGAATGTAAATTATAATTGTGACTTATAATTTAAAACGGAATTCCAGAGAAGTTTTGGAAATGTTTTGAAAAGAATTTGAAAATTTTGGAGATTTGGAAAGTTTAAATCTTTTTGAATTTGAAAATGAATTTCGAAGGTTTTGAAAAGTATTTTGGAGAGATAAAAGCTCTAAACTCTTTTAGGTCGCTGGAAAATAATCCTGATGATGATGGCCACATCATTAGAATTCATTTTCGGGTTTCCAGAAGAGGAATTGCTGCCAAATGGTTTTAAATAGAAGTTGTTTTAAAAATTTGGATTTTGTTTTGAAATTCAAAGGATAAATTGAATTGTTTTCAAAAAAATGGTTTTGAAAAGATTTAAAAGACTCTGGAATGCTATATAAAAATATTTATGGAATATTACTAAGTTGATAACTTATACAAATTGAATCTTGATAGAATAAGTTTAACTTAAAAGAATGGAGTTAAATTTAAGAAAGTATAAGTGAATGAATTTGAATAAATGAAGGTGAAATTGAAAGTTGAGATTCATTTTGAACTTGTAAGTAAATAAAACTGCAATTGAATTTGATTTGTGGAAAACGAAGTGAACTATTAAACTAAAATTAGTAAGTGAAGCTAATTGAATATTAACCAAATGAATAAGGTTTGGAACGAATTAAATTCAATAATTGTGAATGAAAGATGAATTAAGATTCAAATTGGAAATGAATGAATTAGTGGATGAATGAATAATTTGCAATTGTAAATGAAATTGAAGACAAATTTGAAATTGTAAGTGAATTGGAATTTGTAATGAGTTAGTAATTGAAATTAAGCTAAAAGAGCAATTAGGAATGAAAGTTGTTTGGTTAATAGAATAAACCGAATAAAAATATGAAATGCAAATTAAATTGAATGGAATCAATTGCAAATGAAGTAGAATTAAAATAAATTGAATTTGTATCAATTTGAATTGGTTATAAACTAGAATGGATATGAATTCATTTTGTTTAAAAACGAATGTAACTTCAACCGTAAATATATAAGCATATATTGAAAATTTTGTAATAGAATTTGCAAAATGGTTTGTATGTATGTAACTAGATATTATGGCTAGTAGATATACAGGTATTGTAAAGGAATTGGAATTGAATTGCAAAGATAAAGTTGAATTACTCGAAAAAGGTATGTATTTGAATTATAATATGAGTTTTTGATGATTTCTCTCTAGCCGCTTGGCTTTTTCTTTTTCTTTTTGAAATCTGAGAGTCCGTAGGGACGTTTTGTAGTCGTACCGTATTAGCCGCGCAAAGGAGACGCTGGCGAAATTTTTCGAAAATTTAGGGCGTTAGAAAATTTTTTAGAAAAATTGAAAGTTTAAAATTTGAATTTGAATTTGAATTTGAATTGTTAAGCAAACAATGTTGTTTTGAACTTAGAGTTGAAGTTGAAATTTAGTTGATGAATAACGAATCTTTAGTAGAAAGATTTGTTTTGATGAATTGATAAAACTATTTAGATTGCGAAAAATAGTAGACGAGTTAAGGACCTTTCTTTCTTAACTTGTAATTTCGAGGACGAAATTCTTTTAAGGAGGGAAGTTTGTAACGACCCTGAATTTCGAATAAATTAAATTGGGAATATTTAATTAATTTTAAATATTTGAACGACGATTTAATTTGAATTTCCGATATAATTCTGAAATCGGCGATTTAATTATGAAATTTAATCGATTGATGTTGAATAGAAATTTAAATCTTCAATTTTAAGCTGAAGAAAAATATTTCAAAAGCTTTTAAATTTCGCAATGATAATACTGAAGATGATTGAAGCTTCAGAATCGAAATCGAAATCGATTTGATCAGTTTTGAATAAATCGTTCGAACCGATATTTATAGAATAGTCATTTTTCAAACAGTCTCGGAATTCGACGAAACCAGTTCCATTGGGTCCGGAATATGGGATTATTACCAAGTTTCAAATTTCGTATTTTTCAGAGTTAATATGCGGGCGTACGGCGCATAAACGCGTCGGAATCAAATTGAATTTAAATTTAAAATAAAAAGAAAATAACGTCTCCATCAGCACGTTCTCCCTTTGTTTCAGCCGAGATTCACGCAGAGAAGCACGAAAGTGATCGTGCAAAACATGGCCGAGCTTGTCTTTAAAATTTTAAATCGAAACTATCCTCCTCGTTCAAAACAAACGAAGGAAATAAAATATGAAATCAATGGCAGCTAAATAAATCGCGCAAGACAGTCGAACCCAAATCGACTCATTCTTCCGTTCGAATTTGGGGAGGCTCGTAGGGGCTTGGGCGGCATCGATCGCGAGCGCAGGGGTTCGTCAAGGCTGAGGACTCGCGTGGGCGCGGCGGCAGGCGACTCGATGGCAATCGCGAGGCAAGGGGAGGCGGCGTCTTCGAGCACGCGACAGGGCGAATTGGGTTCGCGAGTTCGAGGACCTGGAAGTGGGTAGTTCGCCATTGTTAGGGAGATGGTCAGCGTGGCGAAGTCGCGTGGCGACTGGACGATGGGGGTCGTGTGCGTGGGTGTGCCGTTAAGGGGAACTCGCGAGTTCAAATTCGAAGTGTCGGCAGACCTAGGCGACTTGATTATCAGAGGGCAACGGCGATGATAGCTGGGTCTTCTCAGTTCATTAGGGCTCAGCGACGTCGAGCAGCGACATCAGAGCACGACCTGGGTTCGCATTTGGCATTAAGGTATTAACAGTTTTGATCTAATTTGAAAATTAATAATAATATGTATATTGAGTTTTTGGCTTCACAGTAAGGTTAAATAAATATGCAGATTGAAATAGATTTTTATATATACGTATATGTGAATAAGTTGACAGTAAAGAAAAAATGTTAGTTAGGGAAGTTACGTGTTGTTTAAATAAAGAATTAGTTAAATTAAGTTTATAAAATGGAAATCAATTTATTTAACTTATGAAATTTTTGGTAACTAGAAAATAATTGTTAAGAGAGATTTGCTAAAACTTTAAAGGTATTTATTTACAATAAAAATAAATTACGGGTAAAGTGAATTATCAATTGAAATTTAAATTAGTCAATTTATTCGAATATTAATATATTGTATAAATTATTTATACAAGGTTTGAAACCGTGAAGTAATGATCAAAAATGGAAATGGATGGCAAATTAAAAGCTAAGGTGAGATTTTCTCACTCGAAGGAAAATTTAATTTTACAGTTATTGATTGATTTGACTGTCTGTTTGGATTGTGATATTAGATATAGTAGGATCTATCTATTCTATATAGCAATATATACATATTGGCATATGTATATATTGGATTGATGATTTCCCGCCTCGTATAGCGGATGAGACCCTATTGCGCCGTTAGTAAGCGGATTTATAAAAACCTATATACCGCGATAATTCCGTACTGGAGCGGAATTGGTATTGTGCTAACGTCTTTGGATGCAGGGAAACAGGTTGGAGGGATCCAACTGGATTCCTCACCAGTAGTTATTTATTTACAGATATTGTGATATATTCTGTTATCATATTGATATATGATATTGACTGTTGTGATGGACTGATTGGTGCTGTTGCATCATCGGATTCAAATTTTGAAGTTTAAAAATAACGAATTTAATTTTAAGAAGAGATTTTAAAAGTGATTATTTGAAAGTATACGTTTTATTTGAATCTTTGAATTGGTTTACTTTAAATAAATAAATGTTATAAATTTAAAGTTATGAAAATTATAAATTGTGAAATATAACTGAAAAGTGATTTTGAAATAAATAGCCAAGTAATTTATAAAATAGTTTAAGTTTGGATTTCTTTTGAATTACTAAAAATGATGTATATAAAGGATGTACAGAATTGATATTTATCAATTTAAAGTGTTGGAATTTTAAAACGAGTGTTTATAAGTGTTAGAGATTTATAGAATTATAAATTGTAAAGACATGAGATTTATAGAATTATAAATTGTGAAAAATATGAATTTTATAGATTTATAAAGTATGAAGTTATAAAATGGATGAAACGGTAGCATAAAAGATTTATAAGAGATTAACTTATAAATTTGATTTTTGCCTTTAAATGGAATATTGATCGAATTTGTAAATAAAAGGAGATTTATTAAATCGAAGTTGTTATAAAATAGAAATAGAATTTATAAACGTTGTTTTATAAATTCGAAATCAATGGGATTTGAGAAATTAAATATAGAAGATTTTTAAAGAAGATATATTCACGATTTTGGACAGTGAATATATTGTTAAGTAAAATGGATAGTTTTGGAAAAGTGGCATTGAAAATGAAGTTAAACATTTTAGAGATGTTTTTAAAATGTATTGTGAATCGAAAACATAGATTTCAACATTGTTATTGTTGAAATAGGCGTTTTCGAAAATATAAGGAAATGATTGGACTATAACACTGTTGTTATAGTAAATGATTTTCGGAAGAAAATGTTTTGATGTAGTATTGGGATTTATATATCTATCTTAATTCCGAATCCCTATACTAGTGATTTTGAGTCGTCGTAACGATGTTTTACGCAACATTCGTTTTGACTCAAATTGATGTTGTTATAGAAAATGGATTTCCTTAAAGAATGAAAAATATACTTAATTGGATTTAAGTATATCGAATATTTTCCAAGTGTTGAAAATAAATAGATTTGTGAAATACTTATTTTTAAATAAGTATGGAATTGCTTTTCCAATATGAAACGAACGTTTTGAGAATTTATCTTTTTAAAGATACATTGAAATTGAATATTTGAAACGATTGAAAATCGTATATCAGTAGATATTTTGAAAGATATAAATTCACTATGGGATTTATAAAAGAAAGCGAAGTTGTTTAAAAACAAATATTGATTTATTTTTGAAGTGCGGAAATTTGATTTGAAATTGTTTTCAAATGGTTAAGTGGGGAAATTTTATATCTAGTAAAGATATTTTTGAAGATGAAATAATTTGGAAAATTATTTGGAATCTGATGATGTTGCGCATCTTTATTGATAGTTAAATAACCGACTATCAATAATTACCTTTAGATAGGTATTTGTTGTGAATTGGATGAATTTGAATGCCACACTTATTTTTAAATAAGCGCACACTATTCGGGTTAGCCGGGAAAGGACCATGGGGTCGTATAACCCATTCCGAATATGTGATACGTCGTTATGAATCGCATTTGAAGACCGGTGTTGAAGACCGGATATTTTTGAAAACGGAAGGATTACCGTCGAGTTACTCTACATCGACTGATCTTCGGTTTAGAGGTTTTATCACCCTTAGTGACGGGAAGTCCTGACGTGATTGAAAATTATCCGGAAATGCAAGGGCTTCGTGAGAAGTGCCTTCGGTTCTGTTCGATCCCGGAACAGACTTATATGGATTGTGTGTCTGACGTTACAATTTGAGATATAAAGCTGATTTCTTTCAAATACATTTCTGTTGGTGGCGGAGAATTTATTCTCTTAGCTTAACACCCTTCTCTGAGACGTATGAGCTCAGAGGTTATGTAGTTGAAATTTATCAGCGATATATCCCAATTTGGTAACGTGGCATACTGAGTGTTGCTGTGAAATGATCAGTGGTTGATCATTTGTGATATGATCATTTGTTTGATCTTATATCTTTGTGATCATAGGTTGATCATTTTGTTTGACCCGAAGCAGGGCTTTTTATAGAAAGCGTAGCTTTGTGGACGAGACTTCGTCGAGCCTCACACCCCGGAAATGGTCGAAACAGGAAGGATGCAGCAAGGTTCTAGGGAGTAGCGCCCCTTAGTGTATGTCATTCCTTCTGGATAAAGGTGGTATCATGGTATGGAGCCCAGATACTTAACCTCTGTGGTTACTGCATTATTATTTCTATGTGGTTTGTTGGAAATCGGGGATCCTCGGGAAGATCGGTGACGATCGGGGGATGGCATACGCGTGTCAGTAGTTACCTACTTTTGCAGAGGTAACCCGGCCTTGTGTTGGCAGAGATCTAACCGTAATGTTAGGTTATTTCTCGGGTAGTCTATTCCAGGGACGTACCCATCGTGGATAGGAAGTTCCTTAGCCTGACCATTTGTTGGAAATCCAAAGAAACAATACGAGCCTTGTACGGTTTTAGTTGTAGAACCTGCCATCTAATATGGCAGCTATAGTAAGCATACTATAATGGTACCTATGCTGGCTAAGATTTATATTCTACTTTCGAAATGTTTTCTACACTATGCACTAATAATAATATCAAAAAGAATTTGATTTTTGCGTAGTAAGCATCTTTGACTATCATAAGAAGAAATCTCCTCCAAGTCTGCGTTTGCATTGTGTGTGTGGCGGGAGGTCTTATGGTAGTTTCATTTTCCAAAAGCATTGCGAATTGACTTTAAAATTCTCTGTTGTTTATTTTAAAGAATAACTGTTTTACGATCTCACACCAGTCACCATGACTGACTCGGAGTTTATTGTTTCCCTTCTAAACTCTGGGTGCCCACCAATTTCCACACGGGCAGTCTAGAGTTATATTATCAGGATATTCTGGATATTCTGGAGCTTTGGAGATAATCTGGATGACGAGACGTAGTATTTGTATCTGATAGTATTTATTCCGCTGTGTATTCTGTATTAGGACAAGTTATATAACTGTCCATTGTTGTATATTGACTCTGATGATTGATATATGTATAAACTGATATAGTTCTTTGTTTTTAAAAGACTAGTGATTATTTATTATATATTGTTCCGCTGCGATGTGTAAGATTCTAAAATTGTTTTCTGTTGCTGTTCTGATGTGTTGTTCTTCTTTTCTTTTTCTTCTTTCTTCTTCTGTTCTCTTCTTCTGCCTTTTTCTTCTTTCTTAAAACCCTCACTTTTGGAGTTTCCGGCGTTCGATTTCTCGGCAGTCGATAAAGTGAGTATCGATGTTGAATTTTCGAAAGTCGAAAATTTCGGGATGTGACATTTATCGCCATATCTCACACATACGATCGAATTAGCTCCCGAAACATGTTCCATTGCGTTCGGAACGCGGGGTAAACCTTACGAACGTCAGCCGGCACGCTCGAATCGGAGTTCGAAAAAAATTCGATGAATAGTAAATCGTGAAAATTTCTATAAAAGCACCCCTTGTTTTCATTTTGCAAAAGGAGATGTTCAACCCTAGGTCAGCCGCCACTCTCTATTTCTAAGGCCAGAAAACATTCTCACTTCCCCTCGATTATCTCCTCATCCGCGCGTTTCTAGGCAACGATCTCAACTAGAGAATCGAAGAGGGTAGCGAGGCCGAGGCATCCAACGGTGGTGATTGGAATCGAGTTGGTGGATTGGTGGCAATTCTCGTTCGAACAGCGAACGTTCGTGCACGTCGTTCGAAGGCGTGGGACAACCGAGCTTAGTCGTGCTTTGCTCGAAGGTGGAGTGCGAGTTGAGCTTCGAGTTGAGGGTAGTATGATGGAATCTGGACGTCGTATGGTGGAGCGACAAATTCGAATTGAGGGGCGGCAATGGGTATCACGCGTGCGTGATTTACCTGGGGGGGAAGAAGATAGTAGTCGCGGTCCAGATCTGTTGTGATTGAAACGAACGGCTACGATATTTTTAGGTTTAAAAATGAATTTAAAATTGTAAATTTATATCGTATAATTTGAGTAATCTTTAAACTGCTATAACTTTTTGCTGCAAGGTCGGAAAATTACGAAACGAATTGCGTTGGCTTCGTTTTGTCGAGCACTACACGATGCAACTGATTTGGAAGCGATTGGAGTCAGTGAAAATTTTGGATAAAATTAAACGGCTGTTTAATTTATTCGAAATAAAAAGCTGGAACGGAAATTGAAATCAAGGTGAGATCTTCTCACTCAAATTTGAATGTGGAATTATTTACAGTTATTGATTGATGATTGACTGTTTGGATGTGATATTAGATATAGTAGGATATATATCTATATATAGCAATATATACATATTGGCATATGTATATATTGGATTGATGATTTCCCGCCTCGTATAGCGGATGAGACCCTATTGCGCCGTTAGTAAGCGGATTTATAAAAAACCTATATACCGCGATAATTCCGTACTGGAGCGGAATTGGTATTGTGCTAACATCTTTGGATGCAGGGAAACAGGTTGGAGGGATCCGACTGGATTCCTCACCGTATTGATTATTTACAGATATTTTGATATATTCTGTTATCATATGATGATATAGGATATTTGACTGTTGTGATGGACTGATTGGTGTTGTTGCATCATCGGATTCAGCTTTTGAAGTTCAAAAATGACGACTTTTAATTTAAAAGGATTTTTAAAGTGATCTTTGAAATTATACGTTTTCTTAAATTTCTGAAGTGATTTATTTTAAATAAATAAACGTTAAAATTTTAAAGTTACAAAAATTTATAGATTTGTGAAATATAACCGAAAAGTGATTTTTGGGATAAATAGTTGACTGATTTATGAAATGGTTTAAATTGAGATTTTTGAATTCCTGTAACGGTTCATATAAAAGATTTATGGAATTGATATCTACAAAATTAAGAATGTTGGAATTATAAAATGAGTTTTTATAAGTGATAAAAATGAAATATTATGGAATCCGTAAGTGAATGAAATTTATAGATTTATAAATTGTGAAGTTGAAAATGAATGATAAGTTATTAACTTATAATATGGACTTGTGATATTTATATCGAGTATAACTCGAATTTGTTAATAAAGAAGATTTATAAATCGAAGTTGTTAGAAAATGGAAATCGAATTTATAAACGTTGTTTTATAAATTCGAAAATCAATTAAATTTGATTGATTTTAAATATATAGATTATTAAGGGAATTTTATCCACGATTTTGGACAGTGGATAATTCTTGGAATAAATGTGTAGAAAATATTGGAATGTGGCTAGTGAAGTATATTCACGATTTTGGACAGTGAATATATTGTTAAGTAAAATGGTTATGTTTGGGAAAGCGATATCATGAAATGAAGTAATTGTTTTAAAAGATGTTTTAAAACGTGTGAAATATCGAAATCATAGATTTCAACCCTTTATTGTTGAAATAGACGTTTTCGAGAAATAAGGAAATGATGGACTATAACACTGTTGTTATAGTAAATGATTTCCGAAAGGAAATGTTTTTTTTTTGTAGTATTGGGATTTATATATCTATCTAAATTCGAATCCCTATACTAGTGATTTTGAGTCGTCGTAACGATGTTTTACGCAACATTCGTTTTGACTCAAATAAATATGTTTAAAGAGAACGATTTCCTTAAAGAATGAATATATACTTAATTTGATTTAAGTATATCGAATATTTTCAAATGTTGAAAATAAATGATTTGTGAAATACTTATTTTTAAATAAGTATGGAAATGCTTTGCCAATATGAAATGAACTGTTTTGAGATTTTATCTTCAAAGATAAAATGAAATGTGGAAATTGATTTGAAATTGTTTTCAAATGGTTAAGTGTGGAAATTTTATATCTAGTAAAGATATTTTGGAAGATAAAAATAATTTGGGAAAATTATTTGGAATCTGATGATGTTGCGCATCTTTATTGATAGTTAAATAACCGACTACCAATAATTACCTTTAGATAGGTATTTGTTGTGAATTGGATGAATTTGAATGCCACACTTATTTTTGAATAATCGCTCACTATTCGGGTTAACCGGGAAAGGACCATGGGGTCGTATAACCCATTCCGAATATGTGATACGTCGTTATGAATTGCATTCGAAGACCGGTGTTGAAGACCGGATATTTTTGAAAACGGAAGGATTACCGTCGAGTTACTCTACATCGGCTGATCTCCGGTTTAGAGGTTTTATCATCCTTAGTGACGGGAAGTCCCGACGTGATTGAAAATTATCCGGATGTGCAAGGGCTTCGTGAGAAGTGCCTTCGGTTCTGTTCGATCCCGGAACAGACTTGTATGGATTGTGTGTCTGACGTTACAATTTGAGATATAAAGCTGATTTCTTTCAAATACATATCTGTTGGTGGCGGAGAATTTATTCTCTTAGCTTAACACCCTTCTCTGAGACGTACGAGCTTAGAGGTTATGTAGTTGAAATTTATCAGCGATACATCCCAATTTGGTAACGTGGCATACTGAGTGTTGCGGTAAAATGATCAGTGTTTGATCATTTGTGATATGATCATTTGTTTGATCTTATATCTTTGTGATCATAGGTTGATCATTTTGTTGGACCCGAAGCAGGGCTTTTTGAGAAAGCGTAGCTTTGTGGACGAGACTTCGTCGAGCCTCACACCCCGGAAATGGTCGAAACAGGAATGTTGCGGCAAGGTTATGAGGGTCGCGCCCTTTAGGGTATGTCATTTCCTTCTGGAAAGGGGTGGTATCATGGTATGGAGCCCAGATACTTACTCATGTGGATACACTTTCTTTATGATGTGTGATGTTGGATATCGAGCGCTCGGATAAAGGTCCCAAAGGACCGGGTGATGACATATTCGTGAGTTACCTGTTACAGGGGTAACCCGGCCTTGTTTGGCAGAGAGCAGTTTGTCTCTCGGGACGTCCAGCCAGAGGCGATCCCAATCGGCAGGAGGAAAGGAAGTTCCTTAGCCTGACCATTTGTTGGAAAATCCAAAGAAACAATACGAACCTGGTACGGTTTTAGTTGTATTACCTGCTATGGAATGTGGCGGTAACCTGCTATTGAACATAGTAGCTATAGTAGGCATACGATACTGGTCGTATGTTGGCTAAGATTAATATTATACTTTCGAAATGTTTTCTACACTATGCACTAATAATAATATCAAAATGATTTGATTTTGCGTAGTAAGCATCTTTGACTATCATAAGAAGAAATCTCCTCCAATTCTGCGTTTGCATTGTGTGTGTGACGGGAGGTCTTATGGTAGTTTCATTTTCCAAAAGCATTTCGAATTGACTTTAAATTTATCCTGTTGTTTATTTTAAAGAATAACTGTTTTACGATCTCACACCAGTCACCATGACTGACTCGGAGTTTATTGTTCCCTTCTAAACTCTGGGTGCCCACCAATTTCCACACGGGCAGCCTAGAGTTATATTATCAGGATATTCTGGATATTCTGGAGCTTTGGAGATGAGCTGGATGGCGAGACGTAGTATTTGTATCTGATATATTTATTCCGCTGTGTATTCTGTATGAGGACAAGTTATATAACTGTCCATTGTTGTATATTGACTCTGATGATTGATGTATGTATAAACTGATATAGTTCTTTGTTTTAAAAGACTAGTAATTATCTATTGTATATTGTTCCGCTGCGATATGTGAGATTCTGATATTGTTTCTGTTTCTGATGTTGTTCTTTTGTTTCTTCTTTCTCTTTTCTTCTATCTTTTCTTCTACCTCTTCTTTTAAAAACCCTAATGGTTCGGTTTTTCGTTCACCTTGAGTAAATAGATGGAGATTAGTGTCTATTCAAGGGGTACGGAAAAGCGGGCTATTACATTTGGTATCAGAGCATATGGTTAAGCGACAACCCTGCTCTGTTGGGTGTTACTCATTAGAGATAGAGTCAGCAGTACTCTAGAATGAGTTGAGTGTAATAATAGATACGAGTGCGTATTTGTTAGTTAATATAAAATTATTTTATATTGTGATGATTGGTTTGTTGAGTGGTATATGGATTCTGGTCGGTATTGTCCGTACAACTCTATCGATAGGGATCTCTAAACACTTATATAGAACAATTCGGCACAGTATTGTTTTAAATTGGGTAAATGGAATAATTTTACCTCGATTATATTTTGTATATAAAGAAATAATTTTTCAGTGTTAAAGTGTATATAATTGATTATTTGATAGTTTGAAAATGTAAATATATACAAGTTAGTTAAAGTTGTTTGAATAAGTTGAATTAAAACAACAATTGTGAAAGAGTAAATTGTATAAAAGAATGAATTATAAAGGGTGAAGTTATAATTAATATGATTTACAATGGTAAAATAATCTTATATATAAATAGTGAAATTACAAAAGTAAAATATTTGTAATGAGATTTATAAATCAAG
The DNA here is from genome assembly GCA_030737815.1 of Allium fistulosum. NCBI lineage: Eukaryota > Viridiplantae > Streptophyta > Magnoliopsida > Asparagales > Amaryllidaceae > Allium > Allium fistulosum. The sequence goes on from CM060904.1 coordinate 55,502,966, forward strand.
GAAATTTTTGAAAGAATTTAAGCACTGATTTCACTATTGTTGCTGGGAAATAATAAGGGTGATGACTGCAGCATCATCAGTATCATTTTCGAGTTTCTGTGTGATTGATTTGCTACCATAGTAAATTGGAAATTGGGGTTTTGTTGTGATAAACAAATTTGAAATTAAAGTCCAAATTTAAATATGGTAAATATAAGTGAAATAAGATTTATACTTATGATATGAGATAATAGATTTAACTTTGGTAAAGTTAATGAATTTGAGTAGCATGATGAAATATGATGTGAAATTTAACTAAAAGAAAGTCAAATGTGATATAAATTTGAATGATTGATGAAATTTGATTTTGGTAAAAGGTTAAATGAATTTTGTTAAGAAAAACAAAATCTGAATTGGATTAATAAGTGGAAACTTAAGTTAAGTTGAACAAATGATGTTTGAAATGGAAAATAACTTAAGTAATGTTGAACGAAGTTGATTTTGATATCAAAGAAATTAATAAAGTGAATTTATTAAGTGAATGTGAACTTGAGTTATATAAAATTCAATTGTATTTGTTAAAATGAATTAGCAATTGAATTAATAAATGGATTGAATGTCAATCAATTGAATATAAATAATTGATATGAAGTAATGAATATAAGTGTTAATTCATTAGAAGCTAAAGGAATTGAATAATTGAATGGAAGTCAATTTAATTTAAAAGTGTTGAACCAAATTGAATGTAAAGAAATGTAAATTGAATAAATTTGGTTATGATTGGTTATACATTGGTTGTTAGATTGATTGTTAGTTGATTTCGTGTAATTCATTAAGGGTTAATGAAATTGAATCGACAAATTGGAAGCAAAGTGATTAAATTCAAATTGATAATATGTAAATTTGAATAGAAATGAATTTGATTCAAATTGAAAATGAACCAACATGAATGTAAATTAGTGAATGTAAACTAATTGGAAACAAATGAATGAATGTTAGTTAAATCCAATATTAGCAAATCAAATGTGAGTAAATTGAAAACCAATTCAATGAATATTAATGAGAAATGAATGAATATTGATTCGGTATGGATTTGTTGGATGTTTATTGGATGATGATGGTTTGATGGTTGCATTGTTGCTTCTGAATGCATTTGTTGTTTGTTGCATTTGCTATGTTGACATATGTAGTATTATGTTGCTATATGATGTATATTGACTATATTTTCATATCTACATGTTCTCATATGGTTTGTTGAGTGTTTAGTAGATGCGGATGGCGTTGCTTTGCATGTGGAGCTCGCTTTCGCGCTATATTAGCCGTATACGCTCGCTAAAAATATAATAAGGTACATATCTCGGATTAAATATCGTACTTTTACACTTTTTCCCTACGGGATGCCTCATCACTTGATGAGATGTATATTTTTGATATATATACACTGTCATTTTTTTTCGGATCGAGCCGCGCAAAGGAGATGCTGGCGAAATTTTCTGAAAATTTAAGGCGTTAGAATATTTTTGAGAAATTTGAGAATTTTGAAAACTAAGTTATGATTTGAAAACTTAGTAAAGATTTTGTGAGAAGTTAACTATGAATTTTGGAGAAGTTAAACACTTAACAGATTTGAAAATCTAATTTGAATGGTTTGTTTTGGAAAGTTAACGGATTTTGTATTTTTTTTTTTTTTTCCTAACTTGTAATTTCGAGGACGAAATTCTTTTAAGGGGGGAAGTCTGTAACGACCCAGAATTTTTGATAATTAAAATTCGAATATTTAGTTGATTTTAAATATAAATAAATGGAATTTAGAAGTCGAATGATTTATTTCTCGAATATTGGATTTAATTTGATAATTAAATCGATAAATTAAATAGTGGAATTCCAGAGATAATTAAAAATCGAGTTTAAATTGATTGAAAATGATTTGTAAAATTTTATTTAATCATACTGGAATTATAGAAAGGTTATAGAACTTTTAAAATTGAATTTGGAGTTAATCTATGAAAATTGAATATTTTAATATTTAATTATCGACTGTAAAAATAGCCAATTTTCGGACAGTCTCAGAATTGAACGAGACCAGTTCCATTGGATCCGTAATAGTTAGTTATTATCGGATTCCAATTTTCGTATCAATCGAAGTTGTCGTTTGACCGTGGCAGCTCGAAACGCATCGATATCGTTTTAATTTTAAATCGTCGAGTTAAAATAGTCATTTTTCAAACGGTCTCGGATTTCGACGAAACCAGTTTCATCGGATCCGTAATGTGATATTATTGTAAGATTTCAAATTTCATAATTTTTGGATTTACCATTTGTCCGGGGCAAGCCAAAACGCCTCGAAATCGATTTAAATCGGTTTAATTTAGATTGATCGTTTATCGCCATATCTCACACATACGATCGAATTAGCTCCCGAAACATGTTCCATTGCGTTCGGAACGCGGGGTAAACCTTACGAACGTCAGCCGGCACGCTCGAATCGGAGTTCGAAAAAAATTCGATGAATAGTAAATCGTGAAAATTTCTATAAAAGCACCCCTTGTTTTCATTTTGCAAAAGGAGATGTTCAACCCTAGGTCAGCCGCCACTCTCTATTTCTAAGGCCAGAAAACATTCTCACTTCCCCTCGATTATCTCCTCATCCGCGCGTTTCTAGGCAACGATCTCAACTAGAGAATCGAAGAGGGTAGCGAGGCCGAGGCATCCAACGGTGGTGATTGGAATCGAGTTGGTGGATTGGTGGCAATTCTCGTTCGAACAGCGAACGTTCGTGCACGTCGTTCGAAGGCGTGGGACAACCGAGCTTAGTCGTGCTTTGCTCGAAGGTGGAGTGCGAGTTGAGCTTCGAGTTGAGGGTAGTATGATGGAATCTGGACGTCGTATGGTGGAGCGACAAATTCGAATTGAGGGGCGGCAATGGGTATCACGCGTGCGTGATTTACCTGGGGGGGAAGAAGATAGTAGTCGCGGTCCAGATCTGTTGTGATTGAAACGAACGGCTACGATATTTTTAGGTTTAAAAATGAATTTAAAATTGTAAATTTATATCGTATAATTTGAGTAATCTTTAAACTGCTATAACTTTTTGCTGCAAGGTCGGAAAATTACGAAACGAATTGCGTTGGCTTCGTTTTGTCGAGCACTACGCGATGCAACTGATTTGGAAGCGATTGGAGTCAGTGAAAATTTTGGATAAAATTAAATGGCTGTTTAATTTATTCGAAATAAAAAGCTGGAACGGAAATTGAAATCAAGGTGAGATCTTCTCACTCAAATTTGAATGTGGAATTATTTACAGTTATTGATTGATGATTGACTGTTTGGATGTGATATTAGATATAGTAGGATATATATCTATATATAGCAATATATACATATTGGCATATGTATATATTGGATTGATGATTTCCCGCCTCGTATAGCGGATGAGACCCTATTGCGCCGTTAGTAAGCGGATTTATAAAAAACCTATATACCGCGATAATTCCGTACTGGAGCGGAATTGGTATTGTGCTAACATCTTTGGATGCAGGGAAACAGGTTGGAGGGATCCGACTGGATTCCTCACCGTATTGATTATTTACAGATATTTTGATATATTCTGTTATCATATGATGATATAGGATATTTGACCGTTGTGATGGACTGATTGGTGTTGTTGCATCATCGGATTCAGCTTTTGAAGTTCAAAAATGACGACTTTTAATTTAAAAGGATTTTTAAAGTGATCTTTGAAATTATACGTTTTCTTAAATTTCTGAAGTGATTTATTTTAAATAAATAAACGTTAAAATTTTAAAGTTACAAAAATTTATAGATTTGTGAAATATAACCGAAAAGTGATTTTTGGGATAAATAGTTGACTGATTTATGAAATGGTTTAAATTGAGATTTTTGAATTCCTGTAACGGTTCATATAAAAGATTTATGGAATTGATATCTACAAAATTAAGAATGTTGGAATTATAAAATGAGTTTTTATAAGTGATAAAAATGAAATATTATGGAATCCGTAAGTGAATGAAATTTATAGATTTATAAATTGTGAAGTTGAAAATGAATGATAAGTTATTAACTTATAATATGGACTTGTGATATTTATATCGAGTATAACTCGAATTTGTTAATAAAGAAGATTTATAAATCGAAGTTGTTAGAAAATGGAAATCGAATTTATAAACGTTGTTTTATAAATTCGAAAATCAATTAAATTTGATTGATTTTAAATATAGAGATTATTAAGGGAATTTTATCCACGATTTTGGACAGTGGATAATTCTTGGAATAAATGTGTAGAAAATATTGGAATGTGGCTAGTGAAGTATATTCACGATTTTGGACAGTGAATATATTGTTAAGTAAAATGGTTATGTTTGGGAAAGCGATATCATGAAATGAAGTAATTGTTTTAAAAGATGTTTTAAAACGTGTGAAATATCGAAATCATAGATTTCAACCCTTTATTGTTGAAATAGACGTTTTCGAGAAATAAGGAAATGATGGACTATAACACTGTTGTTATAGTAAATGATTTCCGAAAGGAAATGTTTTTTTTTTGTAGTATTGGGATTTATATATCTATCTAAATTCGAATCCCTATACTAGTGATTTTGAGTCGTCGTAACGATGTTTTACGCAACATTCGTTTTGACTCAAATAAATATGTTTAAAGAGAACGATTTCCTTAAAGAATGAATATATACTTAATTTGATTTAAGTATATCGAATATTTTCAAATGTTGAAAATAAATGATTTGTGAAATACTTATTTTTAAATAAGTATGGAAATGCTTTGCCAATATGAAATGAACTGTTTTGAGATTTTATCTTCAAAGATAAAATGAAATGTGGAAATTGATTTGAAATTGTTTTCAAATGGTTAAGTGTGGAAATTTTATATCTAGTAAAGATATTTTGGAAGATAAAAATAATTTGGGAAAATTATTTGGAATCTGATGATGTTGCGCATCTTTATTGATAGTTAAATAACCGACTACCAATAATTACCTTTAGATAGGTATTTGTTGTGAATTGGATGAATTTGAATGCCACACTTATTTTTGAATAATCGCTCACTATTCGGGTTAACCGGGAAAGGACCATGGGGTCGTATAACCCATTCCGAATATGTGATACGTCGTTATGAATTGCATTCGAAGACCGGTGTTGAAGACCGGATATTTTTGAAAACGGAAGGATTACCGTCGAGTTACTCTACATCGGCTGATCTCCGGTTTAGAGGTTTTATCATCCTTAGTGACGGGAAGTCCCGACGTGATTGAAAATTATCCGGATGTGCAAGGGCTTCGTGAGAAGTGCCTTCGGTTCTGTTCGATCCCGGAACAGACTTGTATGGATTGTGTGTCTGACGTTACAATTTGAGATATAAAGCTGATTTCTTTCAAATACATATCTGTTGGTGGCGGAGAATTTATTCTCTTAGCTTAACACCCTTCTCTGAGACGTACGAGCTCAGAGGTTATGTAGTTGAAATTTATCAGCGATACATCCCAATTTGGTAACGTGGCATACTGAGTGTTGCGGTAAAATGATCAGTGTTTGATCATTTGTGATATGATCATTTGTTTGATCTTATATCTTTGTGATCATAGGTTGATCATTTTGTTGGACCCGAAGCAGGGCTTTTTGAGAAAGCGTAGCTTTGTGGACGAGACTTCGTCGAGCCTCACACCCCGGAAATGGTCGAAACAGGAATGTTGCGGCAAGGTTATGAGGGTCGCGCCCTTTAGGGTATGTCATTTCCTTCTGGAAAGGGGTGGTATCATGGTATGGAGCCCAGATACTTACTCATGTGGATACACTTTCTTTATGATGTGTGATGTTGGATATCGAGCGCTCGGATAAAGGTCCCAAAGGACCGGGTGATGACATATTCGTGAGTTACCTGTTACAGGGGTAACCCGGCCTTGTTTGGCAGAGAGCAGTTTGTCTCTCGGGACGTCCAGCCAGAGGCGATCCCAATCGGCAGGAGGAAAGGAAGTTCCTTAGCCTGACCATTTGTTGGAAAATCCAAAGAAACAATACGAACCTGGTACGGTTTTAGTTGTATTACCTGCTATGGAATGTGGCGGTAACCTGCTATTGAACATAGTAGCTATAGTAGGCATACGATACTGGTCGTATGTTGGCTAAGATTAATATTATACTTTCGAAATGTTTTCTACACTATGCACTAATAATAATATCAAAATGATTTGATTTTGCGTAGTAAGCATCTTTGACTATCATAAGAAGAAATCTCCTCCAATTCTGCGTTTGGATTGTGTGTGTGGCGGGAGGTCTTATGGTAGTTTCATTTTCCAAAAGCATTTCGAATTGACTTTAAATTTATCCTGTTGTTTATTTTAAAGAATAACTGTTTTACGATCTCACACCAGTCACCATGACTGACTCGGAGTTTATTGTTCCCTTCTAAACTCTGGGTGCCCACCAATTTCCACACGGGCAGCCTAGAGTTATATTATCAGGATATTCTGGATATTCTGGAGCTTTGGAGATGAGCTGGATGGCGAGACGTAGTATTTGTATCTGATATATTTATTCCGCTGTGTATTCTGTATGAGGACAAGTTATATAACTGTCCATTGTTGTATATTGACTCTGATGATTGATGTATGTATAAACTGATATAGTTCTTTGTTTTAAAAGACTAGTAATTATCTATTGTATATTGTTCCGCTGCGATATGTGAGATTCTGATATTGTTTCTGTTTCTGATGTTGTTCTTTTGTTTCTTCTTTCTCTTTTCTTCTATCTTTTCTTCTACCTCTTCTTTTAAAAACCCTAATGGTTCGGTTTTTCGTTCACCTTGAGTAAATAGATGGAGATTAGTGTCTATTCAAGGGGTATGGAAAAGCGGGCTATTACACCGGCTCTATGGTTAGCGACCATGGGATAGCGAACCATTTGTGATACACGTGTTGGTGAATTTTCATGCTCCCGTTTGTGTTAGGCCTCCCCCTTTATGTTCTTTGGATTTCTAATTGTTGATTTCTAGAATTTGTGTTTCACCAATTTTTGCGATTGGCATTATTGTGTTTTGTCAATATTTGGGGTTTTGTGAATAAGCTAAAGAATGTGATATTCTTTTTGGATATTTGAGGAGATTTGAGATATTGTATGATTTTTGTTATTATCAAATGCATACTTGATACAGTATGACATTCTTGTTATCATATATTTTGGTGGTATCTCTTATCCTTTTCTCATCTTATATGATATTTATAGCTAGGCTGATCCGTTTATTATTTTTCTTCTTAAATAATACTCGGGTCAGACCGAGGTGTTACAGGTGCTTCCACTTGACCTCTTAGCAGGGGCTAGCTTCTAACTTTTGGCTAACTACTTTAGCTTAGTTGTTTTTGTTTTTATACGTTTGAGATAGAGAGTCCTTGATGTATACTTATTCTTTTGTGATATTGTGGATCTTCTATGACCACTATTTTGATGTACACTTCTATGTGTTATATTCATATCTGTTTCCGCCTTAGTGATATGAATATCTGTGACTTGTTTGTGTTTTGCTTATTTCTATATTTATTTCCGAAGCCCACATAGCTACTGTGTAATAGCTTTGAGTTTGTATTTGATATGTCGGATTTCCTCTTGAAATGAAATGCATGTTATACTATCTGACATATCGGTACTCGCACAAAGCAATTACAAAAATGGTCGCTCCTCAATAGCTTTATTCTTCGTGCTAGTCGACGGCATTACTCCGTAGTGTCCTTGGCTAGTGTGAGAATAGAGGTGGGGCGTTACAAGATTTGTAACGACCCACTATTTTGGACCATTCTAATCGACAATAATCCACACATGTCCGACTTGAATAATTCAAAAAAACAGATTGTAATAAAATTTGGAGCAAATAAAATCAAATACAGAATCACAGACACAGAAAATCAGAATAACTCACAGCGGAAATAAAATACCATAGTAGTTCATGAAGCTACTATATACAAACTCTCAAAACATATACAAAATCTCATAGTCAAAATAAATATAATAGAAGTCAGGATACATAAATCAATAATACCGAGACAATACTGAATAGGAAATAACTGGACTAGAAGTCGATGAACCGATAGATAAATAAGCTCCAACAGATCTCTAGCTTCAGAAGGTGAATCCAAAGCTGTGACTCTCAAGCTGACCCGAGCGTAAAGTAAAACACAAAACACTCGAGTTAGGACATACATACTTATACCATGTAAACCAACTCAAGTGAACTGTAATAGCAATGCATAATAACTTAAAGGATGCTTGGGATCGCCCATCCTTTAAGGATCCATAAACCATCAATTAAAAAGTAATATCAGTATCACAGAAATGTCCATATCGAAGTAAACAATGCAACTAACAGTGTTAATATGCATCACAGCCATCATCAGGAAATCAAATGACATACAGAGAAGTATACCCATGGTTATAATATTTCAGAACAATATTTTATACTTCAAAATTAAATATCATTTCAAATCCAAATCTTTATCAAAATAAAGATTAAATCATTTCCAAACCATTTCAATTTATCAAAAGATCATATCTTTTCAAAACTTCCTTTCAATCATTATTTGAATTCAAATCCAATTTATCAAATAAAATACCTTTTAAAATTCCAAAATATCATTCATTTATTTTTCTATCAAATCACCCTTTAAATAGTTTATATTCCAATTAAATTAATTCATTTAACCATTTAAAATTGAAGACCATTTAAGTCAAGTATTAAATTTCCAAAGTTTCGAACTATTCTGAGCTCATTTACTTAGTTAAAAACCATAAACATTGAAAATTTCAACCTTTCACAACATTTAGAAAAGCTGTTATAAGTTATACTTGAAACATTTTTATTCAGCAAAGACAGCATTTAAAATCGTTGTAAAATTACAATTTTAGTTGAAAACTAGTTCAATTCAGCAAAAACAGCATTTCCAGAAATGCTGTAATAGCTCAGGTTTCATAATAAAGGTTTTCATTAAATTCAGCAAAGACAGCAGGCAACTACAGCATTTACAGAACTGCTGTAATAGCCCTTTATTAAGTTTTTAGCCTTTTAGTTTACTTCAGCAACTACAGCATTTACAGAACTGATGTAATAGCCTCTTATTTAAGTTTTAGTTCATTTCAGAAATGATAGCATTTCTGAAGTGCTATTAAAGGTCTTTCCAGATTTTAGTGTATTTCCAGCAAACAATAAATCCCAATTTAAACCATTAAACATTATAAAAATCATACTTTTACATTCAAAATGTTCATTTAAAATACTTTTAACTTATGATTTTTATAATAAATTTTCTTATAAATAAAACCAATTTTTAAGAATTCACTTAATAAAATTTAAGTGTAAAATTTTTATTCTCTTCATTTTAACAATTAAACTTAACACTTAAATTTTTATTTCCATTTTTCCAATATAATTAATTTTCCATTTTTATTTATATAACTCAAATATTCTTTTAAACCCAAAAATCCAAATTTCCAGACTTAAGTTATATTTCAATAATTAAAATTTAACCATTCATTTAATTACATTTTTAACTTATAGAAGAATCAAAATTTCTTTATTTAAACATTAAAAATCCAATTTAAATCAAAATTTCATAAATTTACACTCTTAAACATATTTAAAATATTCAAAATACTTTATAAAATAACCACGGGCCTGTATATAGTTTTCTAACCTAGGTCAAGTGATACAAATATATATTATTTCAATCCGTAGTTTACAAAGAAAAATTCGGTTTCTATCATTTCAAACCCGCAATTCCAAGTAAAATAAAATAAATAAAAATCGTTCAGGCCTATCATTTCAGCCCATAACGATTTTTCCCTATTCTAAAGTCCGTTCGGATATGTATCATTTCAACCCATAGTGATCTAATCTATAGGGAACTTGTAGTGTGATAAACATATATAAATGAACAGTTTAACAACATATATTAGTAACAGATGAGATGATAGGTAAATAAATTGGTTTAACATCATATAATTAATAATCACAGACAGGGATAACATAACATAATAGTACTACACATTCAATTGTTGTCAATTCACATTTGCATAAGTATAAGTATAAATGTCAGGTGAGATTTACTCACCTTTTTATGCTGGAGTTAGCAAATCAAATGACACAAACGAATTGCAGAAAGCACGATGACACGACAATAGACCCAAGTTGGAAGATAACCAAGCTATTAATCTTGTGAACAACCCATAGACAAGACAAAATATAAACATAAAATAATACAACAGATATTGAGATGATCTTTGAAATAAAAAGCAAATGAACACAATTGCTTTGGTCATGCTTTTAACCATCAAGTGCTCGACCTAGGGGTTTAAAATGCTCGGGTTTGGACCTAATATAGCACGGCTACATGGACTAGAATGGCTTGGGTTTGGACCTAAATTAGCAAGGCAACATGAAGATGAAGAGTGGAGGCTACAACATGAAGAAGACAAAAGGACAAGGCACTAAATGGAGTTTTGGTGCACCACAAGGCTCGGCCACATGCATTGTTTGGCTCGACCATACATGTTTCAGATCTCGACAGAGGCTAAATCGATGTGTGGTGGTCATATCATGGTGGTGGTGGAGCAATAGGGGGTGTCCAAGGTGATGTATGAAGGTGGTGGAGCAACTTGGCTAGGCTAGCATGCATTTTGGAAGGTTTTGTGCAACTTTTGAGGTGTTTGTCTTCATTTAAAGGCCATGGCCTGATCTGGTCAAAGGGGGTGGAGGTGATAGGTGGTTGATGGTGAAGAGGAGGAGGTGGTGGAGGTGATGGACGAGGCAACTAGAGTGGAGAGCATGCAAATATGTGAAGAAATCATGGCCAAAACAAGGAAAAAGGAAGAAGAAAAAGTAGAAAAGAAGAGAGAGCCATTACCAAACCTTTCAGATCTGAGTTTGGCCGAAAATTTGTGATGTTGAGAAGCTTTTTCACGTGAAAAATGAATAAAAACTCATGGCTAATCAACAGAAAAGGAACGGCCAAAAATATGAAAAGGCAAGAAAGTGAAAAGTCAAATGTTTAAAGCTTTAGTCTCTTCAAATTTCCATTTCTATTAAATCAAATAAAACAAATAAAATTTCAGTAAATGCATCAGAAAAAGGAAGAAAAATAAAATAAACTGAAATAAATAAATAATTTTAAGAAAAATAGAAAAAGAAATATTTTATAAATTTGAAACAAGACTTAGAAATTACAAATAAAATACCATTAACTATGGAAAATTATTACTATACTTCTAAACCAATAAAAGTCAAGTAAATAAAAATAAATGCTGAACAAATAAAGTGGAAATGAGAATAAAATAAGGTCTTAAGAAAATAGAAAATAAATAAAGAATTTCTTTAATTAATTGAAACCGGAAATTAGAAATTATAAACAAAATACAACTGACGCTGGAAAATGTCGATTACACTTTTAAAAATGTTTTTAAAACTGGAATATATACATAACATGTTATTTTACCTATATAAATGTAAATTAGAACATTACATGACCAAATAAAATATTATTTATATAATTTAAAATAAACAATTTTGTTAAATACAACAAATTACACTCAATAGTTAAAAAGGCATAACTTTCACAATATTAATCAGATTTTAACGAAACGAAAAGCGTTATTCTTAAAATTTTATTTACTTCCATAATAAAAGATAAAATTAAAATTTTCGAACTTTCAAATTTTAAAATTTAAAAGTCAGAGTTTGACCATATCGACCAAAATTCACTTTTCTGGAAAAATATTCTATTTAGTCATGTTTGGAATTCTAATTCATATCAAAATCAAAATTTATATTAAAATAACAAAATTTATCCATTTTAATAAATAAAATAAAGTTTTCAAACCAGGAAATTCAATTTAAAATAATTAAAATATACAATTAAAATAATCTCAAAATACAGGGTTGTTACAAGATTGTTAAAAGACTTGAAGCAAGTGGCATTATGTCCCGAGGTATAGGAAGACTAACCATGTCACTCCGTTGTAGGTCGAAGAGATTAATAACCATCAGAAAGTTCACCGATCCAGGCCTACCGTCCGACGCACGCCGAACCATCAAGGCCGAAACATACATGCCGACCTACCTCAACCGAATGAGGCGTGCCGAACTACCTAGACCGAGCGGTATCTGCCGATCCTCCTTTGACCGAGCCATGCATACCGATCCATACCTACCGAGCCGCACATACATGCCGAACCATATTGATTGCATCAAACCCTTATATCCCCAGTCTCTTCTTGGCCATAATCTTGTCTAGTGCTAACTATAACTTCTACAACCGTCGCTTTGTAGCCGGGCCAAGTAGCCGGGTAACAATATCCTTTCAACCCGCAATCCCAAATTCAATGTAAATGAAAATTGATTGGGTTTATCATTTCAACCCATAACGATTTTCTCCTATTCTACAAGATCGTTCGGGTATGTATCATTTCAACTCATAGGGAATTCTATACTAACAGGGAACTTGTAGAGTGATAATGGATATGATAAAAATATAACATGCATATATCATCAATATAAATAACAGATAATGGTGTCAGATGTCATAGGTGAACAAATACAGATAATGGCATATATATATATATATCAATGTAAATAACTAACAGCAGCATATTCCAATTGTCGTTTCAATTGAAATCAAATTTAATAAATATAAGAACGTTAATCGTGAGTGATTGCTCACCTTTCGAGGCTAGAGAGAATGGACAATGGAATGAGTTACAGATCCAAGCACGAATTTCAAAGCAAAGCACGATGGACTCGAGTTTGACGGACAAGCTAATAAATTGGAATCAGTGGAAACAAATCAAATCAGTTTTGATATAATTTAAACAAGATGATATTATATTATAAATTTCCTTAAACCCAATATTCAATCTTAAAAATACATATACATTTTTAAATCAAATCTTAAATTTAATCATATATATATATAAATCAAAATCTATATATATATATATATATCAAAATCATTATTTCTTAACCCATAAACTAAAATCAAAATATCTATACATATTTTTTCTCTGAAATCAATAAAAAAAATTTGAAAACTCAAACTTATGTATATTCATATATATAAATTGATATATAAGCCTATACAGACTCACATACAATAAAATCAAACATATATACATATTATATTTGTAAATATATATATATATATATATTTGTTTAAAAATGCCAGATAGTTATATTTTATATATTATTTATTGCAAATATCAACATAACATACCATATATATCTTAAAGTAAAACTAACATACCATATGCAGACAGAACAAATACCTGTGTAGACAATATACTCACAACCAACAAATAATATAACTAATGTATTATAAAACTAATATAAACTTATACTCATATATATACTTATACAGCTTTAAACAAACGTTGACATACCCATAATTTAAACTTACTTTGTTAAAATATATGTACAACTCACACAGAATACATACACCTATTTAAACTCATATACTTGTATATATAACCAAATATATAAACATATATATATTTATAAACTTACATAACTTTTCAAATTTTAAATCAATATTTATCATAGAACCGATACAAACCTTATAACTCACACACACACACACATATATATATATATAGGTTATATATAAACTAATATACATATATATCTCTACTAATATAGAGTAAGAACTGCAGCATAAATAAAAATAACCTTTTATGTAACTTACTTTATAGAATATACTTACTTAACAGATCATTGCATAACTAACATTTATTTAAAATAAGTATATACACATTATATATATAAACATTTATATAAAATGATACATAAAACATACATATATTATAATATGATATGCATACCCTTTATATATAAATATGGAAGAAGAGGGGAGGAAGGCACGGCTATGCTGAGGAGGGGGAAGGATCGGAATGGAGTTCAAGGCGCTGGAAGGAGCAGAGTTGCAGACATTTTAAGCAACAACACATAAATTTATATATTATGTTGTATTTTTTCCTTTTTGAGAAAGAAGGATCAGATCATGGCCGAAAGAAAAGTATCAAAAACATGAGCAGGTTGCAATGGAACTTGAAATATAATACTTTTTTTCAAAGGTATGACAGAGCATGAGGGAATGAAATAATAATATATTGAAGTGGAATCCATAAGACAATGGAACGAAACCATCAAAATAATAATTATCACAGGGAATAGTGACAGTCATAATTAAATTCTGGGAACATCAATGGCAAGCTGATGGCTATAGATTGACATGGTAGAAAATGAAAAGACAAAGGAAACACAAAAGACAAAATACGGAACCGATACGATGAACCGTTTTTCAGATTTCGCCTTGTACCGATACCGAAATTGACAATTGAATATACTGTAGAGATCGGCACGATGAGACGATCAAAACAGTATATAGATATCAGTTATATGACTATCCTATCTAAAGTTGATAATCGGTACCGAAAACGCTGCTAAAACGGTAGAATTAAGATAAATGGAGCAATAGCAGGCCAAATTTGATGGAACGAAATATGACGTCTCACTCAAAAGATGATTTACAAATTTAATATATAAAAATATCCCAGTTTGGAAAACATTTTATTATCATCTGATATTAACTGATTTAAATATAAATAAAATTACACAATAAAATAAACTTCCATATTTTCTGATGGAAATTTACCATGTGCTATGTTTATATAGACGTACACCAAATATCAAATTTTTATTTCCTAATTTAATCAATTAAAATTTCACAAAAATTTAGTTAATTACTTAAATAAAACCATTAAAATTTATGGGTCATTACAAGAATGAAACGTGTTTATACGTACAGTATAGCACCTCGAACGGTAACTGTACCACATAATTCCCGTATTTCTCCTAGATATTCCCAAAGTTATATTTTGGGTCCAGATTTGATAGTCTGTTATTTAACTATCAAATAAACAAGCATTCAACCAAATATTTCCTTTTCCACTGAAAACACTAAATCTCCTTTTAATTTAATTTTAATAAATTAAATCTCTTATCAAAAGTTATGTACTTATCTTATCGAAGTACGTACGTTTACTAACCATTCTGTCAAAATATTTGAAAACTTTTTAAAATAAATATGGAAAGCAGCACGCGGTATCAACCATGGATTCATAGCACAATGGTTACGTCTCTATCCCAGAGGAATCCAAAACTTAACTGTAGGCACTCACTGCCTCCGATTTCGCCATGAAAGCATACCATTACTTTCCGAAAACTTTATTAAATAATTTTTCAAAATAATACTTATAAAATTACTATATAAATTACCAAGTTTATTTAAGGCAAATGCTCTTTTATAAAAGTTATTATATAAAAATAATATTAATATTGAATAATTTATCCTTTTAAAATAATAATACTAATTAATTCTTAAATAACAATTAACTTAATATCAACTCATTATAACTAACTTAATTAATAATTAATTACACTTTTAAAACAATTTAAAATAATTACATAATTTGAAACAATAATAAAATTGGATTTATTAATAAGCTTCTAATCAATTTTCAAGACTCGTTTATAAACTTATAGTTTATTTCGATAACTTAAAAATATTTAATAACTAACTTTCTGGAAAAACTCTTTTTCTAAAACATTTTTAAATTACCTAGTTTAGTAATTAAAAATTCCCTTTTTAAAAACAACTCATCTTCTCGACAAGACATATTTTTTTAACTTCAATACAACACATCTAATTTTTATAAATCCCTCTCGATTTATCACCAATTGGTTTAAGTCCCACTTCGTAAATCCCTTTTTCACATTTCTAAAAAAATAAATCTTTCATTTATTTTTAAGTCAATTTACCCATCTCATTTTATAAATTCTCACCTTGAATTTATCTCTTCAATTCATCCACTGATAATCACTTCACTTTATTTATAAACATTGTTTATAAATCTCACGGTTTTCAATTTCAGTTTATAACGGTTTCACAATACTTAATCGATTATAAATCGAATTCTAAATCGAATTCCATTTTTAAATCAATTGCTTAAATAACCCAACTATATTCCAAACCCCACTAAATTCCGATTCCACTTCCATTTCATAACATAAATTCTTATTTAATATCTAGTATAACAATTTTATATTTTATTTTTAAATTTCCTTTTTATTTCCCAACTTTTTAAAATCTTGATTTTCATAATAAATCCTTTACACTTAACAAATATCGTTTAAGCTTTATTATTTAAAATCCCTTTATTTACATTATTCCAAAAACTCTATTTTCAATATTCAGAAATTATCAAGTACATTTTAAAATCAAACTATTTATTTTACCCAAATTCATTTCTTTTAATTAATCCAAATTTCACTATAAATATTTTTACTTCCAATTTCCCTTCTTATTTTCTTTTTAAAATTCAATATTCATATTTATGGTATTTTTTTAAATACCAAAAATCCAGATCAATGCTACCGAAGCATCTAATAAATTCAATCACACAATAATCTATCACAGATTTCTCAAACAAATCATATATCAATATATATGAAATTTAATTCAACATTTTTGAGGAATCCAGTTGGATCCTTCCAACCTGTTTCCCTACATCCACAGATGTTAATAAAACATAAAAATACCAATCCTACTTCGAGGGGGATATCGCAGTATATATGGTCATCCGCTATTATGCGGGGCGTATAGGGTCTCATCCGCTAAAATATGTAGGAATATCAATACAACTACCAATATATACTACTATATCTAATATCTCATTCGACTAATAATATTTTATCAATTCAGCCAATCATTCAATAATTAATTTTAACTATTTTAAATTAAAACCAGCAATCCAAAAAGAGGGAGATTCACTCACATTTATTTTCTGTCGCTTTCACGCTCTGGTTCATCTAAAATCGAACGGGCGTTTGATTTTAGCGCCAAATTCCAATTGCTCCAATCTCAGCCAAACTGATTTTATTGCATAGCTAACCTTGTTACGAATCCAACACGACTAACTGCGTTGGATTAAAACATTGAATGACAAAGTTATTTTAGTTTGAAAATTTAGCCCATATACTTAAAAAAATTTAATTAATTAATATTTCATCCCTCACCCACTATCACGAGGCCCAGCCCAAAATCGATCGACCAAAATGAACAGTTTTCTTCCCATCGCGACCCAACATCAGTTCGAATGAACCCACGCGACTTTATCGCCGTTGCTTGGTCGTGCCAGATGCCACCAATCATCATTTCGAGTTGCCTCGAGCCTCCCCTACCCTCACTAGAGCCTGCGAGTCTCACCTAGCTTTCTCTTCTCCTCCTTTCTGCTCGAATTTCGATTACATCCCGCCCTTGCACGAAGGAAACTCCGCTATTGCCTGACTTTGACCTCGATTACATTGCTATCGAACTTGACTTCCATTTCGGTCAGGGTGGCTCAAACGAACAGCTCCTTGGCAACATTGTCCACTAATGCTTCACACCTACCCACCAGCGCTCGAACAAGCAACCCTCCAAATGACGCTCCAGCTATCGACCGCCTCCCCTTCCCTTGTAACGCTGCCTGCACCTCGTCACGACCATGGCCATACGTTGCTGCCGATGATTCCCACCTCTACGAAATCGCGATTGAATCACAAGCCCTCCTGTGGAAAAAGAAGTCGAACCCATTTTTTTTAAACGGTTTAAGTTCGGCCATTTATCTTTTGGTTTTCTGACTTCGTGAAAATGAATAATTTTTTTGGAGGAGTTTTAAATGACGAATGAAGGAACAGGTTGATTTCAAACGAGGCACCTCTTTTCTTCATTCTGTAACAGCCCACTATTTTGGACCATTCAAATCGACAATAAAACCACACATGTCGGACTTGAATAATTCAAAACAATAGATTGTAAATAAATTTAGAGCAAATAAAACCAATCACAGACATAGAATATCAGAATAACTCGCAGCGGAAATAAAATACACAGTAGTTCATGAAGCTACTACAATACATAGTCTCAAAACAGATACAAAATACCATAGTCTGAAAAACAGATACAACAGAAGTCTGAATACATAAGTTCACAAATACATAAGTAAAGCTGAATAGGAAATAACTGAAATGGAAATAGACAACTAGATAGACAAATAAACTCCAGCAAATCTCTAGCTCCAGAAGATGAATCCAAAGCTGTGATACTCAGGCTGACCCGAGCGTAAAGCAAAACACAAAACACTCGAGTCAGGACATACATACATATAAAATGTAAATCAACTCAAGTGACATGTAATAGAAATGCATCAATAACTTAAAGGATGCTTGGGATCGCTCATCCTTTAAGGATTCGTTAAACTATCTACTATGTAGTAAGATACGCTATTATAATAATGTCTAAAGTAAAATAAACTATCAAAATAGCGTTATGGCGTTACCCATATCCCCCTTAACACATTTTATATATTCCCATAGTCTATACATTACCGTAATCTCCCCCGTAATGGGCGTCGTCAGAGGGCACTCCATAGGTATGGTACAAAACAAACTCGTACTAAAGCATGCTAGGGTAGGTGACACGGCACAACTAGGCAATGCCAAGGTAGATATACCAATTACACTTCCGGGCCGGTGGTAACGCAGATGTAACGACCCAGAATTTTTGATAATTAAAATTCGAATATTTAATTGATTTTTAATATTAATAAATGGAATTTAGAAGTCGAATGATTTATTTCTCGAATATTGGATTTAATTGGATAATTAAATCGATAAATTAAATAGTGAAATTCCAGAGATAATTGAAAATCGAGTTCAAAATGATTGAAAATGATTTGTAAAATTTTATTTAATCATACTGGAGTTATAGAAAGGTTATAGAACTTTCAGAATCGAATTTGGAGTTAATCTGTGAAAATTGAATATTTTAATATTTAATTATCGACTGAAAAATAGGCAATTTTCGAACAGTCTCAGAATTGAACGAGACCAGTTCCATTGGATCCGTAATAGTTAGTTATTATTGGATTTCAATTTTCGTAGCAATCGGGATTGTCGTTTGACCGTGGCAGCTCGAAACGCATCGATATCGTTTTAATTTTAAATCGTCGAGTTAAAATAGTCATTTTTCAAAAGGTCTCGGATTTCGACGAAACCAGTTTCATCAGATCCGTAATGTGATATTATTGTAAGATTTCAAATTTCGTAATTGTTGGATTTACCGTTTGTCCGGGGCAAGCCAAAACGCCTCGAAATCGATTTAAATCGGTTTAATTTAAATTGATCGTTTATTGCCATATCTCACACATACGATCAAATTAGCTTCTGAAACCTGTTCCATTGTGTTCGGAACGCGGGGTAAACCTTACGAACGTCAGCCGGCACGCTCGATTTGGAGTTCGGAAAATTTCGATGAATAGTAAATTGGGCAATTTTCTATAAAAGCACCTCTATTCCCTCATTTGCAAACAAGAAAAACGAACCCTAGGGTTCAAGAGCCAGCCGCCATTCTCTATTTTCAATGGCCAGGAAATGCTCACTTTCTTCCCTCTAAATCTCCTCATCCATCAACAATCATCGAAAGTTGTCAACTAAGAAAATGAAGAGGGTGGTGGGATCTATCGACTGAACGGTGGAGATCGCGATTTGGTCAACGGTTTGGCGGCAAATCTCACGCAAAGGCACGCCGTTTTATCTCGTTTTGCGTGCGTTGGGGGGCACCGGGTCTGACCGTGTTTTGGCCGAAGGTGGCACTAGCGTGGGGCTACGCGATAGCGGTGGTTGATCGGCCTGTAGGTGGATGTTTTGGGTTGCGATATTAGGTTAAAGTGGCGGCGACGTGGGTTCTCGCGTGCGTCATTTGCTGGAGCGGGAAGAAACGATGGAGCGGCTGCGATCTACTACCTTGAAACGAACGGCCCTGATGATGTTTAGGTTTAAAGAAGAAAATAATTAAATTTAAGTTGTAATTAAATTGTATCAAAATTCGTATTAACTTTAAAAATGCATATCTTTTTGCTGTGTGATCAGAAATTGATGAAACAAAATGCGTTGGAATCGTATCGTCGAATACTACGCGATGCAACTGGATTAGAGTCATTTGGAGCTAGTTTGAATTTCGGGTAAAATTAAACGCTTGTTTAATTTTATTCGAAATAAAACGCTGAAATCAGAATAAAAAAAATCAAGGTGAGATTATTTTCTCACTCAAATTGAAAAGTGGAATTTTCAGTTATTATTTGATTGTCTGTTTGGATTGTTGATATTAGATATTATAGGATATATCAATATATAGCAATATATACATATTGGCATATGTATATATTGGATTGATGATTTCCCGCCTCGTATAGCGGATGAGACCCTATTGCGCCGTTAGTAAGCGAATTTTTATAAAACCCATATACCGCGATAATTCCGTACTGGAGCGGAATTGGTATTGTGCTAACATCTGTGGATGCAGGAAACAGGTTGGAGGGATCCAACTGGATTCCTCACCGTATTGATTATTTACAGATATTTTGATATATTCTGTTATCATATGATGATATATGATATTTGACTGTTGTGATGGACTGATTGGTGTTGTTGCATCATCGGATTCAGTTTTGAAATGTAAAAATAACGACTTTTACTTTAAAAGGGTTTTTAAAGTGATTTTTGAAAATATACGTTTTATGGAATTTTTGAATCGATTTATAAACGTAAAATTTTAAAGTTATAAAAGTTATAATTTCTAGTGAAATATAACCAAAGTGTCATTTTTGAAATAAAAGTCGATTTATTTATAAAATGGTTTAAGTTGGGATTTTTGAATAACTATAAACGATTGTATAGAAAGATTTCTGAAAATTGATATTTTATAAATCAAAATATTGGACTTATAAAACGAATTTTATAAGTGTTAAAAAGAAGTATAAATGGATTTCATAAGTGAATGAAATTAATAGATTTATATTGTGAAGTTAAAAATGAATGAAGTTGTAGAATAAAGGATTTATAAGTAATTTACTTATAACTTGGATTTTTGCCTTTAAATGGAATCTTGATCGAATTTGTTCATAAATGATTCTTTTAAAAAGTTGAAATCGTTATAAAGTACAAATGTGATTTATAAACGTTGTTTATAAATCCGAAATCACTTATTCTTATAAGTGAATTTTAGAAGTTAATAAAATGAGATTTATAAACCGGAGTTGTTATAGAAAATAGAAAATGGAATTTATAAACGTTGTTTTTATAAATTCGAAAATAAATCAAATTTGATTGATTTTAAATATAGAGATTATTAAGGGAATTTTATCCACGATTTTGGACAGTGGATAATTCTTGAAATAAATGTGTAAAAAAAAAGGATTGAAACTTGGTTATTGAAGTATATTCACGATTTTGGACAGTGAATATATTATTAAATAAAATGGATATGTTTTGGGAAAGCGATATTATAAAATGAAGTAATTGTTTTAAAAGATGTTTTAAAACGTGTGAATTATCGAAATCATAGACTTCAACATTTATTGTTGAAATAGACGTTTTCGGAAAATAAGGAAATGATGGACTATAACACTGTTGTTATAGTAAATGATTTCCGAAAGGAAATGTTTTTATGTAGTATTGGGATTTATATATCTATCTTAATTTTTGAATCCCTATACTAGTGATTTTGAGTCGTCGTAACGATGTTTTACGTAACATTCGTTTTGACTCGAATAAATGTGTTTAAAGAGAATGATTTCCTTAAAGAATGAATATATACTTAATATTGATTTAAGTATATCGAATATTTTCAAACGTTGAAAATAAATGATTTGTGAAATACTTATTTTTAAATAAGTATGGAATTGCTTTTCCAATATGAAACGAAGGGTTTGAAACTTTATCTTTTTAAGATAAATTGAAAAGTGAATATTTGAAATTTGTTTTCAAATGGTTAAGTGTGGAAATTTTATATCTAGTAAAGATATTTTTGAAGATAAATAATTTGGGAAAATTATTTGGAATCTGATGATGTCGCGCATCTTTATTGATAGTTAAATAACCGACTATCGATAATTACCTTGAATATGGTATTTGTTGTGATTGGATGAATTTGAATGCCACACTTATTTTTGAATAAGCGCTCACTATTCGGGTTAGCCGGGAAAGGACCATGGGGTCGTATAACCCATTCCGAATATGTGATACGTCGTGATGAATTGCATTCGAAGACCGGTGTTGAAGACCGGATATTTTTGAAAACGGAAGGATTACCGTCGAGTTACTCTACATCGGCTGATCTCCGATTTAGAGGTTTTATCACCCTTAGTGACGGGAAGTCCTGACGTGATTGAAAATTATCCGGAAATGCAAGGGCTTCGTGAGAAGTGCCTTCGGTTCTGTTCGATCCCGGAACAGACTTGTATGGATTGTGTGTCTGACGTTACAATTTGAGATATAAAGCTGATTTCTTTCAAATACATTTCTATTGGTGGCGGAGAATTTATTCTCTTAGCTTAACACCCTTCTCTGAGACGTACGAGCTCAGAGGTTATGTAGTTGAAATTTATCAGCGATATATCCCAATTTGGTAACGTGGCATACTGAGTGTTGCTGTGGAATGATCAGTGTTTGATCATTTGTGATATGATCATTTGTTTGATCTTATATCTTTGTGATCATAGGTTGATCATTTTGTTTGACCCAAAGCAGGGCTTTTTGAGAAAGCGTAGCTTTGTGGACGAGACTTCGTCGAGCCTCACACCCCGGAAATGGTCGAAACAGGAAGGATGCAGCAAGGTTCTAGGGAGTAGCGCCCCTTAGTGTATGTCATTCCTTCTGGATAAAGGTGGTATCATGGAATGGAGCCCAGATACTTAACCTCTGTGGTTGCTGCAAAATTTATTTCTTTGTGGTTTGTTGGAAATCGGGGATCCTCGGGAAGATCGGTGACGATCGGGGGATGGCATACGCGTGTCAGTAGTTACCTATTTTTGCAGAGGTAACCCGGCCTTGTGTTGGCAGAGATCCGGTTAGGTTCTCGGGTCGTCTATTCCAGGGACGTACCCATCGTGGAAAAGGAAGTTCCTTAGCCTGACCATTTGTTGGAAATCCAAAGAAACAATACGAGCTTTGTACGGATTTAGTTGTAGAACCTATCATTCACTTATGGTGGCGCCCCACTGTTTGGATGATAGCTATAGTAGGCATAGTTCGAAATGTCTATGCTGGCTAAGATTTATATTATACTTTCGAAATGTTTTCTACACTATGCACTAATAATAATATCAAAAATGATTTGATTTTGCGTAGTAAGCATCTTTGACTATCATAAGAAGAAATCTCCTCCAATTCTGCGTTTGCATTGTGTGTGTGGTGGGAGGTCTTATGGTAGTTTCATTTTCCAAAAGCATTGCGAATTGACATTAAAGTTTCCTTGTTGTTTTAAAGATAACTGTTTTACGATCTCACACCAGTCACCATGACTGACTCGGAGTTTATTGTTTCCCTTCTAAACTCTGGGTGCCCACCAATTTCCACACGGGCAGTCCAGAGTTATGTTATCAGGATATTCTGGAGCTTTGGAGATAAGCTGGAGGACGAGACGTAGTATTTGTATCTGATATTATTTATTCCGCTGTGTATTCTGTATGAGGACAAGTTATATAACTGTCCATTGTTGTATATTGACTCTGATGATTGATGTATGTATAAAATGATATAGTTCTTTGTTTTAAAAGACTAGTAATTATCTATTGTATATTGTTCCGCTGCGATGTGTAAGATTCTGATATTGTTTTCTGTTCTGATGTGTTTTCTGTTGTTCTTCTTCTTTCTTTCTTCTTTTTTTCTTCTATCTTCTTCTTCTTCTACTTTTTCTTCTTCTTAAAACCATAACTTTTCGGGTTTCCGGCATTCGATGGCTCGGCAGTCGATAAAGTGAGTATCGATGTTGAATTTTCGAAAGTCGAAAATTTTTGGGATGTTACATTTGGTATCAGAGCATATGGTTAAGCGACAACCCTGCTCTGTTGGGTGTTACTCATTAGAGATAGAGTCAGCAGTACTCTAGAACGAGTTGAGTGTAATAATAGATACGAGTGCGTATTTGTTAGTGAATATAAAATAGTTTTATATTGTGATGATTGGTTTGTTGAGTGGTATATGGATTCTGGTCGGTATAGTCCGTACAACTCTATCGATAGGGATCTCTAAACACTTGAATAAAACAATTCGGCACGGTATTGTTTTAAATTGGGTAAATGGAATAATTTTACCTTGATTATATTTTGTATAGAAAAGAAATGTTTTTCTATAAAATACTATAGTATATGGTTGCATGGATGTTAGGAAGTAATAATGGTAAATCATTATCATTGAAATTGAATAAGAAATTGAAATCGAAACTCCAAAGTTAAGAGATAAATCCATATACAAGTAAAATTTAAGAATATAAATTATAAATGTGACTTATAATTTAAAATGGAATTCCAGAGAAGTTTTTGGAAATGTTTGAAAAGAATTTGTAAATTTTGGAGATTTGGAAAGTTTAAATTCTTTTTGGTTTGAAAATGAGTTTCAAAGGTTTTGAAAAGTATTTAGAGAGATGAAAGCTTTAAACTCTTTTTGGTCGCTGGAAAATAACTTCGGTAATGACTGCAGCATCACTGATGTTCATTTTTGGGTTTCCAGAAGAGGAATTGCTGCCAAATTGTTTTTAAAAACGGAAGTTGTTTGAAAAATTTGAAATTTGTTTTAGAAATTCAAAGGATAATTTGAATTGTTTTCAAATGGTTTTGAAAAAGTTGAAACGACTCTGGAATCCTATTTAAAATACTTACGAAATATTAATAAGTTGATAACTTATAAAATATTTGAATTTTGATTAGAATGAAATTCAAATTGAAAACGAATGAATTAGTGAATGTATGAATAAATTGCGATTGCAAGTGCCAGAAAATGAAATTGAATGTTAAAATTCATTTTGAATTTGAAAGTGAATAGAACTGGAATTGAATTTGATAAATGAAGTATTAAACTGAATGTTAGTAAGTGAAGCTAATTGATTATTGACCAAATGGATAAGGTTTGAACGAATTAAATTCAATGATTATAAATTGAAGATGAATAGAATTCAAATTGAATTGAAATTGTGAATTGAATTCAAATGAATGTGAACTGTAAAATTGAAGGAAAATGAATAGGTGTAACTTCAACAGTGAAGTAAAAATGATATAAGAAGTACATATTGAAATTTTTGTAATAGAATGTGCAAAATGGTTTGAATATGTAACTATATATTATGGCTAGTAGGATATACAGGTATTATAAAGGAATTGGATTTTAATTTTGAAGATAAATTGAATTGCTCGAAAAAGGTATGTATTTAAATTTGAATATGAGATTTGATGACTTATTTCTCTAGCCGCTTGGCTTTTTCTTTTCTTTTTGAAATCTGAGAGTCCGTAGGGACGTTTTGTAGTCGTACCGTATTAGCCGCGCAAAGGAGACGTTGGCGAAATTTTTCGAAAATTTCGAGTGTTAGAAAATTTTGAGAAATTTTGAAAGTTAAAATTTGAATTTAAACTTAAATTTGAATTTTGAAGTAAACAATGCTGTTTGAAACTTATAATTGAAGTTAGAAAGTTAGTTGAAGTAATAACGAATCTTTAGTAGAAGATTTGTTGGGATAAATTGATAAAACTATTAGGTTGTGAAAAATAGTAGACGAGTTAAGGACCTTTCTTCCTAACTTGGTAATTTCGAGGACGAAATTCTTTTAAGGGGGGAAGTCTGTAACGACCCAGAATTTTTGATAATTAAAATTCGAATATTTAATTGATTTTTAATATTAATAAATGGAATTTAGAAGTCGAATGATTTATTTCTCGAATATTGGATTTAATTGGATAATTAAATCGATAAATTAAATAGTGAAATTCCAAAGATAATTGAAAATCGAGTTCAAAATGATTGAAAATGATTTGTAAAATTTTATTTAATCATACTGGAGTTATAGAAAGGTTATAGAACTTTCAGAATCGAATTTGGAGTTAATCTGTGAAAATTGAATATTTTAATATTTAATTATCGACTGAAAAATAGGCAATTTTCGAACAGTCTCAGAATTGAACGAGACCAGTTCCATTGGATCCGTAATAGTTAGTTATTATTGGATTTCAATTTTCGTAGCAATCGGGATTGTCGTTTGACCGTGGCAGCTCGAAACGCATCGATATCGTTTTAATTTTAAATCGTCGAGTTAAAATAGTCATTTTTCAAAAGGTCTCGGATTTTGACGAAACCAGTTTCATCAGATCCGTAATGTGATATTATTGTAAGATTTCAAATTTCGTAATTTTTGGATTTACCGTTTGTCCGGGGCAAGCCAAAACGCCTCGAAATCGATTTAAATCGGTTTAATTTAAATTGATCGTTTATTGCCATATCTCACACATACGATCAAATTAGCTTCCGAAACCTGTTCCATTGTGTTCGTAACGCGGGGTAAACCTTACGAACGTCAGCCGGCACGCTCGATTTGGAGTTTGGAAAATTTCGATGAATAGTAAATTGGGCAATTTTCTATAAAAGCACCTCTATTCCCTCATTTGCAAACAAGAAAAACGAACCCTAGGGTTCAAGAGCCAGCCGCCATTCTCTATTTTCAATGGCCAGGAAATGCTCACTTTCTTCCCTCTAAATCTCCTCATCCATCAACAATCATCGAAAGTTGTCAACTAAGAAAATGAAGAGGGTGGTGGGATCTATCGACTGAACGGTGGAGATCGCGATTTGGTCAACGGTTTGGCGGCAAATCTCACGCAAAGGCATGCCGTTTTATCTCGTTTTGCGTGCGTTGGGGGGCACCGGGTCTGACCGTGTTTTGGCCGAAGGTGGCACTAGCGTGGGGCTACGCGATAGCGGTGGTTGATCGGCCTGTAGGTGGATGTTTTGGGTTGCGATATTAGGTTAAAGTGGCGGCGACGTGGGTTCTCGCGTGCGTCATTTGCTGGAGCGGGAAGAAACGATGGAGCGGCTGCGATCTACTACCTTGAAACGAACGGCCCTGATGATGTTTAGGTTTAAAGAAGAAAATAATTAAATTTAAGTTGTAATTAAATTGTATCAAAATTCGTATTAACTTTAAAAATGCATATCTTTTTGCTGTGTGATCAGAAATTGATGAAACAAAATGCGTTGGAATCGTATCGTCGAATACTACGCGATGCAACTGGATTAGAGTCATTTGGAGCTAGTTTGAATTTCGGGTAAAATTAAACGCTTGTTTAATTTTATTCGAAATAAAACGCTGAAATCAGAATAAAAAAAATCAAGGTGAGATTATTTTCTCACTCAAATTGAAAAGTGGAATTTTCAGTTATTATTTGATTGTCTGTTTGGATTGTTGATATTAGATATTATAGGATATATCTATATATAGCAATATATACATATTGGCATATGTATATATTGGATTGATGATTTCCCGCCTCGTATAGCGGATGAGACCCTATTGCGCCGTTAGTAAGCGGATTTTTATAAAACCCATATACCGCGATAATTCCATACTGGAGCGGAATTGGTATTGTGCTAACATTTGTGGATGCAGGGAAACAGGTTGGAGGGATCCAACTGGATTCCTCACCGTATTGATTATTTACAGATATTTTGATATATTCTGTTATCATATGATGATATATGATATTTGACTGTTGTGATGGACTGATTGGTGTTGTTGCATCATCGGATTCAGTTTTGAAATGTAAAAATAACGACTTTTACTTTAAAAGGGTTTTTAAAGTGATTTTTGAAAATATACGTTTTATGGAATTTTTGAATCGATTTATAAACGTAAAATTTTAAAGTTATAAAAGTTATAATTTCTAGTGAAATATAACCAAAGTGTCATTTTTGAAATAAAAGTCGATTTATTTATAAAATGGTTTAAGTTGGGATTTTTGAATAACTATAAACGATTGTATAGAAAGATTTCTGAAAATTGATATTTTATAAATCAAAATATTGGACTTATAAAACGAATTTTATAAGTGTTAAAAAGAAGTATAAATGGATTTCATAAGTGAATGAAATTAATAGATTTATATTGTGAAGTTAAAAATGAATGAAGTTGTAGAATAAAGGATTTATAAGTAATTTACTTATAACTTGGATTTTTGCCTTTAAATGGAATCTTGATCGAATTTGTTCATAAATGATTCTTTTAAAAAGTTGAAATCGTTATAAAGTACAAATGCGATTTATAAACGTTGTTTATAAATCCGAAATCACTTATTCTTATAAGTGAATTTTAGAAGTTAATAAAATGAGATTTATAAACCGGAGTTGTTATAGAAAATAGAAAATGGAATTTATAAACGTTGTTTTTATAAATTCGAAAATAAATCAAATTTGATTGATTTTAAATATAGAGATTATTAAGGGAATTTTATCCACGATTTTGGACAGTGGATAATTCTTGAAATAAATGTGTAAAAAAAAAAGGATTGAAACTTGGTTATTGAAGTATATTCACGATTTTGGACATTGAATATATTATTAAATAAAATGGATATGTTTTGGGAAAGCGATATTATAAAATGAAGTAATTGTTTTAAAAGATGTTTTAAAACGTGTGAATTATCGAAATCATAGATTTCAACATTTATTGTTGAAATAGACGTTTTCGGAAAATAAGGAAATGATGGACTATAATACTGTTGTTATAGTAAATGATTTCCGAAAGGAAATGTTTTTATGTAGTATTGGGATTTATATATCTATCTTAATTTTCGAATCCCTATACTAGTGATTTTGAGTCGTCGTAACGATGTTTTACGTAACATTCGTTTTGACTCGAATAAATGTGTTTAAAGAGAATGATTTCCTTAAAGAATGAATATATACTTAATATTGATTTAAGTATATCGAATATTTTCAAATGTTGAAAATAAATGATTTGTGAAATACTTATTTTTAAATAAGTATGGAATTGCTTTTCCAATATGAAACGAAGGGTTTGAAACTTTATATTTTTAAGATAAATTGAAAAGTGAATATTTGAAATTTGTTTTCAAATGGTTAAGTGTGGAAATTTTATATCTAGTAAAGATATTTTTGAAGATAAATAATTTGGGAAAATTATTTGGAATCTGATGATGTCGCGCATCTTTATTGATAGTTAAATAACCGACTATCGATAATTACCTTGAATATGGTATTTGTTGTGATTGGATGAATTTGAATGCCACACTTATTTTTGAATAAGCGCTCACTATTCGGGTTAGCCGGGAAAGGACCATGGGGTCGTATAACCCATTCCGAATATGTGATACGTCGTGATGAATTGCATTCGAAGACCGGTGTTGAAGACCGGATATTTTTGAAAACGGAAGGATTACCGTCGAGTTACTCTACATCGGCTGATCTCCGATTTAGAGGTTTTATCACCCTTAGTGACGGGAAGTCCTGACGTGATTGAAAATTATCCGGAAATGCAAGGGCTTCGTGAGAAGTGCCTTCGGTTCTATTCGATCCCGGAACAGACTTGTATGGATTGTGTGTCTGACGTTACAATTTGAGATATAAAGCTGATTTCTTTCAAATACATTTCTGTTGGTGGCGGAGAATTTATTCTCTTAGCTTAACACCCTTCTCTGAGACGTACGAGCTCAGAGGTTATGTAGTTGAAATTTATCAGCGATATATCCCAATTTGGTAACGTGGCATACTGAGTGTTGTTGTGGAATGATCAGTGTTTGATCATTTGTGATATGATCATTTGTTTGATCTTATATCTTTGTGATCATAGGTTGATCATTTTGTTTGACCCAAAGCAGGGCTTTTTGAGAAAGCGTAGCTTTGTGGACGAGACTTCGTCGAGCCTCACACCCCGGAAATGGTCGAAACAGGAAGGATGCAGCAAGGTTCTAGGGAGTAGCGCCCCTTAGTGTATGTCATTCCTTATGGATAAAGGTGGTATCATGGTATGGAGCCCAGATACTTAACCTCTGTGGTTGTTGCAAAATTTATTTCTTTGTGGTTTGTTGGAAATCGGGGATCCTCGGGAAGATCGGTGATGATCGGGGGATGGCATACGCGTGTCAGTAGTTACCTATTTTTGCAGAGGTAACCCGGCCTTGTGTTGGCAGAGATCCGGTTAGGTTCTCGGGTCGTCTATTCCAGGGACGTACCCATCGTGGAAAAGGAAGTTCCTTAGCCTGACCATTTGTTGGAAATCCAAAGAAACAATACGAGCTTTGTACGGATTTAGTTGTAGAACCTATCATTCACTTATGGTGGCGCCCCACTGTTTGGATGATAGCATAGTAGGCATAGTTCGAAATGTCTATGCTGGCTAAGATTTATATTATACTTTCGAAATGTTTTCTACACTATGAACTAATAATAATATCAAAAATGATTTGATTTTGCGTAGTAAGCATCTTTGACTATCATAAGAAGAAATCTCCTCCAATTCTGCGTTTGCATTGTGTGTGTGGTGGGAGGTCTTATGGTAGTTTCATTTTCCAAAAGCATTGCGAATTGACATTAAAGTTTCCTTGTTGTTTTAAAGATAACTGTTTTATGATCTCACACCAGTCACCATGACTGACTCGGAGTTTATTGTTTCCCTTCTAAACTCTGGGTGCCCACCAATTTCCACACGGGCAGTCTAGAGTTATGTTATCAGGATATTCTGGAGCTTTGGAGATAAGCTGGAGGACGAGACGTAGTATTTGTATCTGATATTATTTATTCCGCTGTGTATTCTGTATGAGGACAAGTTATATAACTGTCCATTGTTGTATATTGACTCTGATGATTGATGTATGTATAAAATGATATAGTTCTTTGTTTTAAAAGACTAGTAATTATCTATTGTATATTGTTCCACTGTGATGTGTAAGATTCTGATATTGTTTTCTGTTCTGATGTGTTTTCTGTTGTTCTTCTTCTTTCTTTCTTCTCTTTTTCTTCTATCTTCTTCTTCTTCTACTTTTTCTTCTTCTTAAAACCATAACTTTTCGGGTTTCCGGCATTCGATGGCTCGGCAGTCGATAAAGTGAGTATCGATGTTGAATTTTCGAAAGTCGAAAATTTTCGGGATGTTACAGCAGAGCCACAGCAATCGCCCACCTCGAGCCACACTCCCGAACCAAGGGGTGCACCCAATCAATCACAAAGTAATAGAATGGTATACGATGGAATGTGTCCGATCAGAGGTGCTACCTCATTATCCCGTCGATTGCTCCTGTTTTAGCCACCTTATGCCAACTCACGGGAGTTGGGTCCACGTTTATACCTCAAAATAGAATCGTCACCACCAACCTACTTCATTCTGGAATCTCCACCGCGTACACAGTTGTTAAAGTGGTTTTCGGTATCGACAGAGAGTATGTCCATATCCGATCCTGGTCTCTTTAACAACCAATCGTTATTATAACCCGTGGTTATAAATTTCAAAATGGTTTATATTTCAAATCAAACATATTCATTTTAAACCCTTTAAATTCGATGTTAATATCTTTCAAAAATAATATTTATTTCCAAAGTTGTAGCATTTCTAAGTTCATTCATTCAATTATAACAATTTCAAAACATTTTAATTTTAGCATTCGTAGCACTTGAAAATGTAATAATACATATATTAGCATTTCGAAATCATCTTTCAGAAACAGCAGCACTTAGAAAACGTTATTGTACAGATAGTAGTATTTCAAAAATATTGTCTTTTCAGAAACCGCAGCACTCATAAAACGTTACTGCAGATATAGTGATGTTTGGAAAATACAGTACATTGTTAGACATGGTAGCACTTGTAAAACGCTACCTTAAAACCACAGCATTTCAGAAATGCTGCCAATACAAATCGGAGATTTACTTTAACATTTCAGAAACATTATAATTTCAGTTTTTCACCATTTTTAACTTATAAAACATATCTCACTTTTCAGAAATATTTATTTGGATATCATTTCACTCATGATTAAATAAAATAAAATTTTATAAATAAAATATCCAAATTAAACCATAATTCATTCATTAAGTCAAAATTAAATTTAAATTTCTTAACTTTACTTTTAACAAATAACTTGATACTTTATTTACTTTAAAATATCCATTTCATAAATAAAATATTTTAATTACTAATTTAAGCCTAAAATTCCATTTCAAATCAAATGTTCAATTATTAAGTCAAATCACATTTTAAAATTTTCATTTTTTAATCATTTATTAACTCATACAATTTTAACTTATAGAAATTCACTATAAAATTTATTTAAATCATTAAATCCAATTTAAGTTAAAATCTAATATATTTTATATTCCAAATACTTAGAATTTTCAGAAACTATTTATATTTAAATTTAACCACGGGTCTGTATAATATTTTCTAACCTAGGTCAAGTGATTACAGATATATATCATTTCAATCCGAAATATAAAATCCCGGGTTTGATCATTTCAAACCTGCAATCCCAAGTCAAATAAAAATCGCTCGATCCTATCATTTCAGCTAATAACGACTTTTCCCTGTTCTAAAATCCGTTCAGGTATGTATCATTTCAACCCATAGTGAGGGAACTTGCAGTGTGAGAAACAGAAATATAAAATAAACAGTAAAGCATAGCATGTCATATCAGGTGATGAAACAGGTATATAATAAGGTTATAACACCAAATATCATATCACTGGCATATATGAAATTACAATCAACATGGCATATCACTACTACACATTCACATGACTTTGTATCACAATTTTATAAGTATGAAGTCGAGAGTGATAACTCACCTTCTAAAGCTAGAGATGACAATTCAAGACACAGAATCAAACTTCGAAAAAGCACGACAAAGCACGAATCAAATTCGAGGAGATGTAGCACCCAAATCCATATCTTGTAAACAATAAAATAAACATTCATAAGAAAATGATTTATACATAAAAGAATTAATCAAAATAAAACAAAAATGGCTAACATAACCATGTGGGCTCGGCCACTTTGTAAATGGGCTAGACCACCTTGAAACATGCTCGGCCACATAGGAAATAGGCTAGGTAGGCTCAGCTATGGTCAAGCAAAAGGCACGACATAAGGGTAGATGAAGGGATGGCATAGGGAAAGTCAAGTGGAAGGCAAAGAGGCAAAGGGAAAATGAAGGGTCAAGTGCTTTGGTGGTTCGACCTATGGCAACATGGTTCGGCCCTATGGCTAACATGGGTTCGGCCCTATGATCTATGGGTCAAGGCACATCAATTTTCATGGCTACGGTTGGGTTTGGTCACGGCCAAAGGCAAAGGAAGGTGGTGTATAAGGGGATGGCCGAGGCTAGTAAAGAGGAAGTGGTGATCTAGAGGAGTTCGGCTATGGTTTCAATCTTGTTTTGGTGATGGATTTGGATCAATGGTCACGACATTAGGTCTAGGTGGTGGAGATGGTGATGATGGCCGGTCATAGGTGGTGGTGAGGAGATGGTGTGGTCGGCTAAAAGGAATGGTGATGGCCGAAATAGCATAAGAGAAAGAAAACAAAATAAAGGAGAAAAAGAAAAGAGAAAGAAGGAGGAAGCCATGAATAACTTACTGTAAAATTTTTGTTAGGAAATGAAAATGAGAAGAGATGGGAAAAGAGTTTATTTTATACGGCTAAGAAAGGGAAAAGGAAGAGGCATCCATTCATTTAAAGAAAAGAAAACATAAGTCTCTTGGGATTTCCAAGCCCATTTGTCAAGCCCGAAACAAAACAAACTCAAACAAAAATCAAAGTCCAAACCAAAATAAAATAGAAAATGATTTGTAAAATGTTTTGTAATTAATATTAAAATGTTTTGTATATTACGGATTGAAATGATAAATAGAAAATGAT
The DNA here is from genome assembly GCA_030737815.1 of Allium fistulosum. Lineage (NCBI taxonomy): Eukaryota > Viridiplantae > Streptophyta > Magnoliopsida > Asparagales > Amaryllidaceae > Allium > Allium fistulosum. Next base: position 55,536,796 of record CM060904.1, read on the forward strand.
TTTGTAAAATGTTTTGAGTGTATTTGTAATTAATATTAAAATGTTTTGTATATTGTGTTGTTTGAGTTGTTGATGTTGATTTGGGTTTTCGATCGATTCGTTTGATCAATGCTATCGGTAGGATTTCCAAAACACTTGAATAGAGCAAACTGACACAATATTATTTCCAAATTTGGTAAATGAAATAAATTTCTATGATTATATTATATATATATATATAAGTAAAAAAAATGATAATAATTTTCTGGAATTTAATAAGTTAATTAAATTGGTTGTTTGAAATGATAATATTTGATTATCATTTATTGTCCTAAATGAATTTATAAGCATGGTTTATAAATTGCTTTGGAATTGAAATGAATCTAAATCAGGAATTTGAGAATTTAATTTCTGGTGATTTCAAACTTTGTTTTAAAGTCTTAAAATGTATATTATTTAACGTACTTTTGAATAAAAATGGTTTTCAAAGAATTTTAAATGTCTAAATCAGTGCTCTTCTCTTTGTCGCTGGAAAATAATTTCGGTGATGACGGCCGCATCATCGACATTCATTTTCGAGTTTCGAAGTAAAGAGACCATTCAGTAGCTTCGCTACACTTTGTTTGAAAATTTAATTTGATTTGAATTTCTGTGGTATGACCTGATTTATTATACATATAAAGATTTAATTTTGGTCTGATATATACTATATATATTTATCTCAAAATTTTTTGAAGTAAATCGGAGATTTAAATCCATAAGTTTATGATTTAAAGATGATTTTAATTATAAGCTGAAGTCAAAAAATTTGGATAAATATTTAAACTTGAAATAATTGAATTTGAAAATTTTATTTGTATAGTACTAAATTGCATTTCAATATAACTTACCTAAATTATGCAGAAGTTAAAATGTAATTGGACAATATAAAATTATTTTATAAATAAAATTTGAGTGTTTATAATAAATGTTATACACTTAGATTTTAATTATAAAAAAATGCTAATATAGATGATAGAATAATAAGTTAATTGAATGAGATGAATATAATAAATTTTGTTCCGAAAGAATTAACAAATTGAAATTAGATCAACTTATGGAAATACCTTAAATTTAAATCAATTATTGAATATAAATTAATTTAAATTGAAATTTATATGGTTTAAATTAATTTATATGGTTTAAATATATGTAATAAGATATATTAAGTGGAATAAACTTAATAATAATTTGGAATAAAAGAATTAAATTTGTTGAATAAAATATGAGTACAATAAATGATTATACAAATTGATGATTTAGAAATTGTTAATTGAGGATGACTAGATAATAAGATAATGAATTTAGAAATAGATAGATTGATTTAACTTAAGTGAACTCAAAAGGATTTAACCAAATTGTTAAATATTAATTAATTTAAATTGAAATTTATATGGTTTAAATTAATTGTTTTACTTGTATTCCAATCTATTTTATTTCTGGTTGTTTCTATTCTCCTACCTCCTTCCTTTTCGGGGACGAAAAGTTTTGAGTGGGGGAGAGTGTAACGACCCGTAAATTTTAACTCTTTTTAATAACGTAATTAGTTGAAATTTTGTGAAATTTTAAACGATAAAATTTTGAAATAAAAATTTGATATTTGGAATGTGTCTAATTAATCATAGCAATTGGTAAATTTTCATCAGATAATTTGGAAGTTTATTTTCTAGTGTAATTTTATTCCAATTTATATCAGTTAAAATTGATGATAATAAAATGTTTTCCAAACCTGAATATTTTTACATAGAAAAATTCTAATTTCATCTTCTAACTAAGACATCATTTTTCGTTTTTCCAAATTCGGACTTCTTTAGGTCCGTCGATCTTATTTGTCTGCATTTTTGCTGCATTTTCTGCTAGTAGAAAATTCGAATTTTTAATTCAATCGTACCATTGATATCTGTATACCGTTTTGATCGTCGCGTCATGCTGATCTATACGGTATATTCAATTCTATATTTTGAAATTCGGTACATAGCAGAATCCGTGAAAACGGCAATCATATCGGTACTGTTTCCATGCCTTTTGTTTCCATTGTGGTAAACGTATTGGTGCTCTTCCTGGCTCTTCGTTAATCACGTGCATTGCTTTTAAGGAATTAAATTATCAAACTTTCAATATTCCCAACGTACAATTTACTTTTGCTGTTCTTTTCTACTGAAGTTAACTGTTCAATGCCTATTCCTCTCCCCATATTCTTTTACCTGCTCCTTCACTCTTCTTCTTTTGTTCAGGCCCATCCATTCACTTGTCTTCCATGCATCACAGCCGAGTCCCCCACGAAGCCTTCCCATCCATCACCGAGCTCCACCAGCATCCCAACACGACACACCTCCACAGCAACTACCACGTGAGCAGCCCATCCTTCAATAGCCCGCCTTGCCGACCCCAATCACCACCTCTTCCTCAGCCTAGACCTGCTGTTCCACCACCATTTTTTCACACCCTCCATTGGAGAGCTCGAGCTCACCGCCCACGCGAATACCAACTCTTCACGGCAGCCTTTTTCCCCTTCTTTTTTTATGCACGGTATGTATGTTTATGTATATTGTATTATATGTATATATTAGTTGTTATTAATTTAAATATATATGTCTAATATAACAGTGGTCTTCATATGCTTGTATTAGTAGCAGCAGTATGTATTGTTTTATAAATAAACAAGTGTTTATTTCTATATTTTGTGTCCGTTTATACATTATATTTTCCAAAGCATTTTTTCCTGACCTTATAATATGTTGTTTTACATATAATTTATATATATAAGTTTATTTACGTATGAAATTTATAAAGTTGTATAATCTGTTAGTATATGTAGTCTATATAATTTTTTTTATAAGTTATATATTCAGCGTATGTTTTTGTATAATTCAACTGTTAGTCCTTATATATATGTATAGATCCGAGTTATATTTTTAGCCTATATGTATAAAGGAGTTGGGCTTCATATATTTTAGCTTGCATTGTTCTGTTATGTTATTTATATATATGTACGTGTATAGTAAGTATAAGTATATACATATTATCTGACCATTGTTTATGAGCCATATTATATTGTTTGTAAGTTTACGTTTATATATTGTTAGCTACAGTCTGTATACATATTGATTTCCAAAATTATATATATAAAGTTTCAATGTATTAGGAGTTTTATATCAAAAGTTTATACACAAATTTTACGACCTGTTTGTAGTATATATATTAATATACGTGTAAATTTAATGTATGTCTGGTCACATTTTTTTTGTATATATTTTTCAACTGTATATATATATATAATATTTTGTTAGTTGTTGTGAATGACTTAGTTAATATGTTGTGTTAATGTGTAAATTTATATATGTATGGATTCTAAATTTTAAGTATAATATGGTTCTATGCTTATAATATATTGCATATATAATAGCTTTACACTATGTAAGTTGAGATATATATTGACTGGTTTAGTTCATATATTTTATATATCTAGTTGTTACAGTGTTTTATAGGTTTATAGTACGATATTTTTCATGCCTTATAATCTTGAATATTGCTTAGTTACAGCCTACATATATATCTTTTTCATGTTTAAGTCATTATCATATGGTTAGTGTTCTATTTTATAAGTTGTGTATATATTTTTAACTGTATGTTTTAAATTTATATATATATATATATATATATATTGAGTTATAGTTAAGCAATGAATTTTAAAACACATGTATATATATATTTAATTTAATAAGTGTTTGAAATTAGAATATGATTTTGTGTGTGTATATATATAACTTTATATGTTATATCAATATCAATTCACTTATATACTGACCTTCATCGATACAGTTCTGACTTGATTTCGTCAATTCTTACTTATCAGCTTCGTTCGTCGATTCAATCTTGCCTTGTTTTGAGATTTTGTGCCTGGATTTCATAATGTTAACGCTAAAAAGTGAATGCTAACACCCGGTGTCTGTAATAGAATCGTGAAAGCACCACCCGTGTGACGGGAACAGAGTTTAAGCAGTAAACTAGCAGAAAAGCAGTAAAAGACGGCACTTTATAGTGGTTCGGCTTGAGATTAAGCCTACGTCCACTTTGAATCTCTTTTATTACTGAATCCGGTTACAAATCGATACAAATCTCTTATGAAAACAACACAATTTGATCACAAAAAACAATCTTGACTACTAGCTCAATCTTCGATGATGAAACTCGATGAATCCGTGTTGGATGTAAGGAATTTCTCTCGAAGCTTGTTGTAGCGTCTTGAATGTTTGAAGATCTTTGATTGCCGAATATGTGGAGAGTTCGACAGAGTAACGGCGCTTGAAGAAATGAATGGCCAAAAGTCCTTTCCTTGTTGGAGGTTGGGAGGTATTTATAGGGTCGAATCTGAATAGGAAAAATTCTCCAAGTCCTTAAGTCGTAGCCGACTTATAGTAAGTCGTGGGTCCTAAGTCGGCGACGAGATAGGAGCGCTTGTACCAGTTACTCCTGAATACATCCAGAATGAGTTATTTGGTATAAGTCATAGGTCGGCAACGGCTTAGTATAAGTTGTTAACTCCTTAGATCGGTAAGTCGTAGGTCTTAAGTCGGCCACGAGATAGACATGCACTGGTTACTCTTGAACGTCCAGAATGAGCTAAGTCATAAGTCGGCAACGACTTAGCATATGTCGTAGGTCTTAACTCGGAGACTTATGTATCTCGTAGACTTTTAAGTCGGAGCTTACTTCAAGTGGGTGTGTTTTAGGTCAGTCATGTGGTTAAGTCGGTGAGAGCCTTGAGTCGGAGCCGTAGCTAAGTCGGAGCTTTCTTTAACAGTTAGGTCGGTATGGCTTTAGGTCGGAGCTTTTCTTAACTCGGAGCTTCCTTTAACTCGGAGCTTTCTTAACTCGGAGCTTCCTTTAACTCGGAGCTTTCTTAACTCGGAGCTTCCTTTAAGTTGGCACATTTGTTAAATCGGCACACTTGTTAAGTCCGTCTTCCTCTTGAGTCGGTCACACTTTTAACTCGTTATGTCGCCTATCAAAGAGGATTAACATTTGCCCCTCGAAGTACACGCCTAAGTCGTAGGTTGTGTGCTTCGATTCCCCTAGCTCGCTCTGTGGACGACTTAGGATGAGTCGTAGGTCGTAACTCGTATGTACTGGTTCATCTTCTACTGCCCCAGTATATAAATAGTTTAAGTCGTCCCTTCTTTTCCTTCACCTGCTCTCGTTACTTCATTCCTCCATTAACAAGCATTCGAAATCTTTGAAGACGAAATCAATTACTCAATTACCAGTTACTCTCGTCATTATATTGCGTAAGTGAAATCGGCTTCCCCATTTAATCTTTGACCGTCACTGAATCCCGAATCACATTTCTGACCTATTCTTCTTATGTCATGCTCCATTGCAATCTTCGTTTCAATTGATTATCGATGGATTCGAGACGATTTGTCTTGGACTTGGACAATTTGTACGAACGATGCGACAGATTGCAGCGATTCAGCTTGTCTGACTCGTGGTTCGTGATGAAGTAACAGCACACCGATTTTATGGCGACTCTGTTGATTGAATGCATTGAGAGGACGAGAGTTTTGGTTGAAGAAGAGGTTAACGGGTTAACGGGTTAAGAGTGTGTTGAATTGGTGTACCGAAAAGACGGACGACTTAAGGCCTTAAAAATCACGACTTAACTTTTGATGACCTGGTGAATTGTGTACGACTTAAAGTAGGTTGTAAGTCGTAAGTCGGTCGACGACCTAGGACATGGACTTTTGCACTTCTCCTGAAATCCTTTATCACAGCATGACTTAAAGAACTGACGCCGACTTAACTAGTTGCTCGTTCCTTAGGCCGCAGACGAGTTAGGACTTAGTGAAATTTTTGAACTTGCATTCTTTAACTTGGAACATACTTTTGACATGAATTCTTGACTTAAAATGCTGGAACAGACTTTCTAATTTTAACTGCTTGAACCTTCCCACGTGCCATATTTATCTTACAGATCAACAACCTGTTTACTCACAATATTCACAGAATATTGGGACGAATATACTGCCACTGATTGCCCGCATCAAATGACAGATTAGTCGATAAAGAAAAAATCAAATTAAATGCACTGCAGGAATGAAATGTTGTACAATAACCAATTCAAGTGAAGTATTAAAGCAAATCGTAATAGCCAACTGAAACTGATTTGTTTACATTAACACTGTACTTAGATATTAACAAGTTCTGAAATCTCATAATCAACCGATTGTCGACTAGTTTAATTCCAGTTGTGTTTACTTGTTATTTTTTTTATTGGTTCTGCACAACACTTCGCACTTTTTAGGAAACGTGCACCTTAATATTTGATCATCCAGTTCCTTGTGTAGAATGACATCTCAACACGAAGATTTGGAACCAGCTGGAGGAGTTTTTCCAATCGCTACTCCATTAAACGATCCTCCAGAAAGGACTCCTACTACTTTGAGCCATAAATCCTTTTGTCAATCATGCACCCAGTTTGGCATTGCCGAAGCTGACGCTTTGCTCCCTGGAATAGATGATACTGCTGATAGACCGCCCCATGGCTTTGTCGCAGTTAACCGCCAAATGTGCTCGAGTGGAGCTATCCCCCCATTTAATGACTGCCTTCGAGAACTTCTTCTCCGACTATCTATCTCCCCTTTTCAATTACACCCTAATGGCTACGCCATCCTGCTGGGACTGTGTGTGCTTTTTAGGAGAACGCTGGACCATTTTCCCAATTTTGGAGAAATTCGCTTCCTGTGCACATTTACAAAGCACAAAGACCATCCTTCCATTACAGTTGTGAGAAGTGTTAGAAATCGTAAGTTGATCGTTGGTCTCCCCGACAGTGTTCACAATTTCCTAAGCCAGTTTTTCTATGTCCGCTGTCCTCCAGGATTTTACGCCATCTAGAGAGTAGGGAGTAAGATCATTTGTCTCTGTTTCTTATGTTTTTTCGAACTTGTCGAAGTTCGAGTTATCGAGTGTTAACTTTGTCCTTTTCTTTTCAGCACTTCCTCCTCCTTCTAGAAATCCCGGTCACAAAGCGACTTTTGAGAGGCTTATGGCGGTGTCGGTTGAGGAAAGGAGTATCCAGTTTCTATTGACAGACGAATTTTTACATCAATTCGGTCTTTTACACTCTTCTCACTTTACCCAGCCTCGTGAAGTTTCTAATCTTCCAGCGCAGACATCAGATGCCCCAGCTTCAACGGAAGATATGGTTTCAAAGGAGCCAACTGTGGACACTACATTAGTAAAGTGTTCTACTTCTATTGGCGTTGCGGGAACGTCCAGCAAACCGGCGCTTGCTCCAATTATTGAAGAGGAAGAAAATCCTCGAATTTCTGAAAAATCAGCCGATGTGGAAGTTGAAAAGGAGAATTCTGCTGAGCATCATAATGATGACACCTTTGATGACTTGAGTGACATAATGATAACTTCTCAAGAGATTTTCAAGGATAATCTTCCAAAAGCGAACTCTCCTGTCGTCGAAGCGACTTCCTCTTTGAAACAAACTTCGACGCCTTCTACACCTGTCGTCTCCGTTCCCGCACTAAAGCGTGGTTTGTAGTTTGACGCACGTAGTTCGCACGCCGCACACACTTAGGATTTTTCAGCACTTATAAGCATTTATCCTCTTTTTCTGGAAATTTCTAAACTTTACTTCTTTTTCGGTTTTCAGATTCTCCGATAGGGCGTACCGGCTCATATTATGACTCATTTCAGCGCCTTGGAGGCCGTGGATCTTATGACTTTAGGAAATATCTTGGTGACCAGAGAGAGACAGATGAGGAAAGGGCTCAAAGGAAGGCTCAAGAAAAATGGGATTATGAGCAGCGGCAGAGAAGAAGAGACGCTGATCGATATGATTCTTCTTACAGAAGTTACGATTCTCATAAGCGAAAGTCTTATGATGACAAAGGGAAGACTCATATTACTGACGAATCAAGCAAGCGGTCCAAGCCAAGTGACGCATCTGTAATTTCTGAGAAAACTGATGCTCCTATCCCTTCTGATATTCCGGCCGGTTCTCCTCCTTTAAAGAAAACTGATATCCAAACGATCATCAACAGGCCCCAATATCAAGTTAAAGACGGCCCTCCAACACTTCAAAGCCGGTTTTCGAACTGGTGCTTAAAAGGAGTGCGTTTTGACCTGGATTTGGTCCCAATCGATAAGCAAGACATGCTTAAAAGTCTCGATGCAGTTCGGCTTAACATTGAGAGAATGTCGCAATGGCAGAAACTTGTTGATGAACTCCAGAGAGTCAACCATATGAATCTTGAAAACATGCTGACTCTGGAGAATGACAAAGCTGAATGGGATAAATGGTGCAAGCAGCATGACGCGGAGATGACGAACATCGCGGATGACAATGCAAGGGTTGAATCTGAAGTTAAGCAGCTTAAGGAAAATCTCGCCTCTTCTTCTGCATCACATACTCAAAAAGAAGAAGTCTTTCAGAAGCAAGTGCGGGATGCACATGCTGCACAAAGAGATGTCGAAATGAAGCTTGCCGCTGAGCAGCACATTACTGAGAAGTATCGCACAGAAAACGCCGAACTGTGGGAAAAAGTCACCTCCCAGAACGTGGAGATTGAGTTACTAAAGTCTCGACTCGCTAAAGCTGAGACAGAGCGTGATGAGGCTATTACTGGTCGGGTTGTTGCCGTTGCCGAAAAAGAAGCGGCTGAGCAATCACATGAGGCAACGAAAGCAAACATCAGCTCTACCTTATTCGACTTTTATTTACACAGCGTTCTGGGTCGTGGGAGCCTTGCTTTTCTGGGTCCTGATTATGAAATCACTCTGGCTGATGTGTGGGAAGCCGCAATTGATATGTTTAAAGGTGCCGGCTATGATGAAGCAGAACTCGAGGCTCGCTATCTTGATGATGAGGCTCGCGCCGCTCTTGTTAAAGGGAAGGAGCAGCTTGCTAAAGCACGGGCTGAATCACTGGGAGAAGAGCTTTCAAAAGAGGAAGCTCCTTTAACTGCCCCTGTTCATACTTCCACTTCGGCCGATGTAAACATTATGGATTCCGACTCCCATTCTTCACTCCCAGCTAAAATTGCCCAAGAAACTGCGACCACTCCCACTGAGGATGAGGCACCGGACGATACTGAAGCCGAGAAATTCGAGATTGACCTTGTGACGCAGTAGATTAATCAAAACGATCTTCGATCGGTGAAAGTAGTAATCGGTGGATTGGAAGATACTGAAATGCCAAAATTCGTTGATCCGAAGATACCGAATTCTAGCTATCCCGAACTCGTTGATCGCACACGATGCCGGGTTCAAAGATCTTCAATTCTTCAAGCGTTGATCAAGCGCACTTGATTCCACGAATCGGCTTCTACAATCGTTGAATCGAGCGCACTCGATTATCCGAAAGAGGAGATAGGAGATTACACTCAACTACCAATTTAGATGAAAGCACACAGCAATCAAAAGAGAATTTTATTCAAAAATCAACAACCTTTACAAAATGACACAACTTGCCTATTTATAGGCTACACACGCAAAACAGAAAAATTATACAAGTCTTAAGTCGGTGACGACTTATCCCCTACGACCTACGACTCATCATGACTCGGTGATGACTTAAGACAACACAGTTACAACACTTGCCTTCAGCGACTTAACAAACAGAACGACTTATGAAACAGACGACATACGACTTAGTATGAGCTACGAGTTAACGAATACAAACAGATTACAACACTTAAGTCGTAGACGACTTAGCAACTTCCCACGACTCAATCTTCAGACGACTTAAGAATAGCGGTCCAGATTAACTCGGCATAAAGATCAACGGCAACAGCTTCAGCGATTTAAAACATGCGGCATCCCAGATTTACGACTTAAGAAATCCACGATAGAGATTAACTCGACAGAGGAATCAACGGCTCAGGCTTCTGCAACCTAAGATGGTACGACTTAACTAAGTCGTAACTCGGTTCCGACTTATCGTTTGACTCGTTAAGTCGTTTACGACCTATTACTTCAACAGTTTGCTTTGCCTTCTCTTTGAGTAACTCGGTAGGTCGTCCTGGCGACTTAAGTTCTTTGATAACCCGTACCTCTTCACGAGTTAGGTCTTCCACTCTCTTCAGTCGGTCACGTCTTAAGTCCCCCATTATGTTAAGTCGGTCACGACTTACGCTTATGTCTTCTGCTTCCTTGAGTCGGTCACGACTCATGCCTTGATCTTTGTTATGTCGGTCACGACTCATTTCCATCATGTTAAGTCGGTTGCGACTTATAGCTTCATTTTCCTTAAGTCGGTGACGACTTAGCACTTGGCCTACATCATCCTCCCCAGGTTGAGAAAAATTCGTCCTCGAATTTGCACTTTCTTCCCCCGTAATACTCTCATCCCCGTGATATGGTGCGAGATGCTTAACATTAAATACGTCAGACGTATACACATCATCTGGTAGTTTCAATTTATAAGCATTTTCATTGATTCTCTTTAAAATTTCCACTGGACCAATCTTTCGTGCTTTCAATTTACTGTAAGCGCCTACTGGAAAACGATCTTTTGTTAATACTGCATAAACCAAATCACCTTCCTGAAATTCAACACTCCTTCGTTTCAAATTTGCAGATTGTTTATACTTCTCATATGCTTTCTCCAATCGTTCTTGAACGATTTTATGACATTCCGTCAGCCCCTCAACAAAATCAGCAGCTTTCTTAACTGTCTTCTTTGATTGTGGTACTACCGTTAGATCCAACGGTCCCTTGGGTAAGCTTGAATATACTATCTGAAATGGACTGAACCCAGTACTTCGATTCACAGCATGATTATGAGCAAATTCTGCCTGGCATAACTTCACATCCCAACTCTTCAGATTATCTTGAACAAGACACCTCAACAAATTTCCCAATGATCGATTAACCACCTCCGTTTGTCCATCAGTTTGCGGATGATAAGCACTACTAAATTTCAGCTTCGTTCCCACCATTTTCCACAAACTCAACCAAAAGTGACTCAAAAATCGAGTATCTCTATCCGACACGATAGATTCGGGCAATCCATGAAGTCGATAGATTTCCTTGAAAAATAATTGAGCAACATGAACAGCATCCGCCGTCTTTTTACAAGCAACAAAATGTGCCATTTTCGAAAATCTGTCAACCACCACATAAATGGAATCGTTTCACCTTTGAGTTCGAGGTAAACCCAAAACAAAATCCATACTCACATCAACCCATGGTTTTGTTGGTACTGGTAACGGCATATACAACCAAGCATTAGTCGCAGTTCCTTTCGAAACCTGACAGATATGACATCGTTCCACAAATCTCTCCACTTCTTTCCTCATTGATGGCCAAAAATAGGATTGTGAAATCAACTGTAATGTACGGTCTCTCCCAACATGTCCCTTTTCGTGTAACTCCTTGATAATCTTCATTCTCAGACTACCCTCCGGTATGCACAATCGATTTCTTTTAAAAAGAAAACCATCTACCATCACGAACTCATCCGTCTCTCCCTCCTTGACTTTATCAACAAACTTTGCAAAGTAAGGATCATCGGTAAATAATTCTGGCAATAGTTCAAACCCCGTCACTTCAACCTTTAATGTAGTTAACAAGTGATTTCTTCTACTCAACGCATCCGCAACACGATTCGTCACTCCCGACTTGTGTTTCACAACAAATGTAAATTGTTGCAGATATGCAATCCACGATGCATGTCTCGCTGAAATCTTGTCTTGCCCTTGTAAATGCTTCAATGCTTCATGATCAGTATACAAAACAAACTCCTTCTGAAATAGATAGTGTCTCCAGTGTTTAATAGATTGTACAACAGCATAGAATTCCACATCATACGTATTGTACCTCATCTTCGCTCCTGACAACTTCTCACTGAAATACGCAATTGGACGTCCCATCTGTCTCAACACCCCTCCAATCCCAACCTTGGATGCATCAGTATGTAGTTCAAACACCAACTGAAAATCAGGTAGCACTAGAATTGGTGCAGAGGTCAAAAGATCTTTGATCCGTTCAAAAGCAACCCCGGCTTCCTTCGTCCATGAAAACTGTTTACCTTTCATGCAATCTGTAACAGGCGCCATCACACTACTAAAGTGTGGAATAAACCTTCGCTAAAATGAAGCCAACCCGTGAAAACTATGAACTTCCGTTATCGTCTTGGGCTGTGGCCAATTTCTAATTGCTTCAACTTTACTTTGGTCAACCTGTATTCCCTTTTCCGACACAACATACCACAGAAATAAAACATTATGCGTCATGAACACGCATTTCTTCGTTGCATCATAAAATTGTTCTTGTCGCAATACCATCAGCACTTCTCTAAGATGATTCAAATGTTCCTCTTGACTCCCACTGTAAATCAGAATATCATCAAAATACACCACCACAAATTTCCCAATGAACGGTCGAAAAATCTGATTCATCACCCTCATAAAAGTACTCGGTGCATTGGATAAACCAAATGGCATGACCAACCATTCGTATAGACCCTCCCTAGTTTTAAAAGCAGTTTTCCACTCATCGCCTGGTCTGATACGAATTTGATGATATCCACTCTTGAAATCAATCTTCGAAAAGATAGTAGCTCCGCTTATTTGATCCAATAAGTCATCAAGCCTCGGCATCGGAAATCTATATCTCACAGTAATCTTATTCAATGCTCGACTGTCAGTGCACATCCTCCACGTCCCATCCTTCTTGGGTACCAATAAAGCCGGTACAACACAAGGACTCAGACTCTCCTGTACACACCCCTGCTCAAGCAATTCCTCTACCTGCCTCCGCAACTCTTCATGTTCCTTCGGACTCATTCGATAATGTGGTCTGTGTGGCAACACAGCACCTGGAACAAGATCTATCTGATGTTGAATATCCCTCAACGGCGGTAACTCCGTTGGTAACTCTTCCGGAAATACATCGTCAAATTCTTTCAGTACTGGTTTTACTTCTTCTGGGATTTCAACCACTTCCTGACTCTCCCGTCCGATCAATAAGAACACCTCAGGCTCCTCCTCTACTTCCTTCACAAACTCTTTTAAAGATAACAAAGTTTTGAGCTCTTCAATCTCCTCCAACTTGTTTTCCTCCTGTTGTCGCTTCTTTGGAACTAGAGTAATCTTTGTGCCTTCAAACATGAAACTGTAACTGTTGGTACGCCCATCATGTTGCACCGCCCTATCATACTGCCACGGTCTCCCCAGCAACAAATGACAAACGTCCATGTCCACAACATCGCACCAGATTTCATCTTTATATTTCTTCCCAATTGAAAACTTCACACAAGCTCTACGTCCAACTTTCACTTCACCTCCCTTCCTCAACCAAGCTAACTTGTACGGTTTAGGATGTTTCTCGGTTTTCAACTCCAACTTCTTCACCGCTTCTGTAGAGATAATATTATCACAACTCCCAGCATCAATAACAAATTTACAAACTCTTCCCAAAATAGTGCATGTAGATTGAAAGATATTGTTCCTCAACCAACTACTTTCCTCCTCTTGCTTTGGTGTTAAACAGGACCTCTTCATCATTAGATTATAACCTTCGTCTCCCGTCACTTCTTCTTCCTCCTCATCAGGTGGTGAATTGGAACATTCAGCTTCTTCATCCTCATCCTCAACTTCTGCAATCATGGTTCTCTTCTTTGGCTTTGGACACTCACTGCTTTTATGACCCAATTCCTGACAATTGTAACATTTGAAACCATTGTTAACCCTTGTCTTCTCAGCCTCCTTCACTACTGGTCTATTGATAGGTTTAGAAACATTAGAACTTCCACCAACACCCTTTGCTTGATTGTTAGAATTAGTAAACACACCACTCCCTCGTCGTCCCTGTTTCTCCCAAGCCAACGCTTTCTGATGTGCCTCTGCTACAGATCTTGGATCGAACATATTAACCATATCCTGGATCTGCATTCTCAATCCCCCAATGAATCTAGATGTCAGCTGCTCTTCTGTTTCCATAATATCATTCCATGCGATAAGTTGATAGAATTCATCAGCATAGTCATTAACTGTCTTTGTGCCCTGCCTCAAGTTTTGCAAACGTTGATACATCAAAGATTGATAATTGTAAGGTAAGAACGTTGCTTTCATCAATTTCTTCATCTTCTCCCAAGATTCAACTTTTGACTTTCCCATTTGTTCACGTGTAAGCTTGGTCTGTTGCCACCATGCCAAAGCTCTATCCCTCAGCCTCGTAGCAACCAACTTCACTCTACGATGTTCTGGAACTTCTTTGAAGCCAAAAATCTCCTCTACATTAGCCACCCAATCTAAAAACTCCTCTGCTTGCATACCACCTTTGAATTCAGGAATTTCAGTCTTCATCCCCGACTCCCACTTGTGATCATACTCAGAGTGATTTCTTCCTTGTCCTCGAACATTACCACCATCATACTCCTCTTCAAAATCAGATGTATATCGTTGTCTATCTCGTCCACCCACATCTCTACTACCATTATGTCTTCCACCATCATCCCTTCTATCTACATTCCTCCGTTCACGATCATTCACGTTCCTCCCACGCCCTTGATCATTTTCAACACTTCTGTCTCGATTGGAATGTGGCGAGACTCTACTACCCCCATGATTAGATTCAGGTGAAACCCTTCTCCGATTTTGATTCATCTCCGTCATAAGCTTCTCTAACCGGCCAATTCCTTCGTTAAGCTTCTCACTAAAGTTTTCATTGATTATTTGCTCCATCTCATCAGCCTCTTCTCTTCGATACAAAGCTTCAACATTTTGATGTCGATTAGCTCTCCTTGGCGGCATGATTGTAAATTGTACAAACTTCAACAAACTCAACTTTAAAAATTCAAATCTCTCCTTTGGCGCGCGCAAGCTTCACGGCCCAAATCAAACAATGCTCGAACTTAGATCCAAAGTGAAACGAATCGAAAACTTCCACTTTGTAGCGAATCGCGACGAACACGATGGACAAAGTTTGGCTTCCAAATCACAATTCTCGGCTAGACAATGTAATGATGCTCGGTCTACACTCTTCGTAGCTCGGCTTCTCTTCAACTTCAAAATGAATAGGCTCCAAGTCTCGATCTAGCTATGATTGGCTAGAACCAGCTCTGATACCAAAACTAACGCAGCGGATTAATCAAAACGATCTTCGATCGGTGAAAGTAGTAATCGGTGGATTGGAAGATACTGAAATGCCCAAATTCGTTGATCTGAAGATACCGAATTCTAGCTATCCCGAACTCGTTGATCGCGCACGATGCCGGGTTCAAAGATCTTCAATTCTTCAAGCGTTGATCAAGCGCACTTGATTCCGCGAATCGGCTTCTACAATCGTTGAATCGAGCGCACTCGATTATCCAAAAGAGGAGATAGGAGATTACACTCAACTACCAATTTAGATGAAAACACACAGCAATCAAAAGAGAATTTTATTAAAAAATCAACAACCTTTACAAAATGACACAACTTGCCTATTTATAGGCTACACACGCAAAACAGAAAAATTATACAAGTCTTAAGTCGGTGACGACTTATCCCCTACGACCTACGACTCATCATGACTCGGTGACGACTTAAGACAACACAGTTACAACACTTGCCTTCAGCGACTTAACAAACAAAACGACTTATGAAACAGACGACATACGACTTAGTACGAGCTACGAGTTAACGAATACAAACAGATTACAACACTTAAGTCGTAGACGACTTAGCAACTTCCCACGACTCAATCTTCAGACGACTTAAGAATAGCGGTCCAGATTAACTCGGCATAAAGATCAACAGCAACAGCTTCAGCGATTTAAAACATGCGGCATCCCAGATTTACGACTTAAGAAATCCATGATAGAGATTAACTCGACAGAGGAATCAACGGCTCAGGCTTCTGCAACCTAAGATGGTACGACTTAACTAAGTCGTAACTCGGTTCCAACTTATCGTTTGACTCGTTAAGTCATTTACGACCTATTACTTCAACAGTTTGCTTTGCCTTCTCTTTGAGTAACTCGGTAGGTCGTCCTGGCGACTTAAGTTCTTTGATAACCCGTACCTCTTCACGAGTTAGGTCTTCCACTCTCTTCAGTCGGTCACGACTTAAGTCCCCCATTATGTTAAGTCGGTCACGACTTACGCTTATGTCTTCTGCTTCCTTGAGTCGGTCACGACTCATGCCTTGATCTTTGTTATGTCGGTCACGACTCATTTCCATCATGTTAAGTCGGTTGCGACTTATAGCTTCATTTTCCTTAAGTCGGTGACGACTTAGCACTTGGCCTGCATCACCTTGCGAAGCCAACTCCTCCAGGTAATTTTGGCATCGTCCCGGGCCCAATGAACCAGTTATTTGATTTAACCGAGTTTGATGATCTTCTTACTTGTTACTTAAACTTTGGTGAATCGATACCCTCTCTATTTTCGGGAGATGTTGATTTTAACTTCTTTTCTTCTACAGCGGAGGCACCAAACACTGCACAAGTTTCCACTCCTTCAGTTGCCGTCACTCCATCTTTACAGATTACTCCTCTTTCTGCTTCCCAACCGGGATCGCAGGCAGAAAAAATCGAAGCTCTTCAAGGCCTGGACGATCCGGCTGTTTCGCAGGAGCAGAAGGCGGAGGATCTTGAAGACATCGAGAAGACCCCGGAGCAGTCTCTAGATGATGACCCAAAGCTTTCAACATTGCTTGCTACTCCGGGGAGCGAATCTTCTTCGAAGAGGAAGGGGAAGCGTGCCATAAGGAAGAAGAAGAGAGGTGCTTCAATTGGGGAAGACAAAACAGAAGAAGATCCAACCACTCCTCCTTCTCCGTCCCGCCCACATCGGATTCCGAAATTAACTATTAGGCCAAGAAAAGGCTCCAAGGGTGGCGGAAAGAAGGAGTGACAAGCTGAACTTTCTACTTCTTATTTTTCTTTTTACATGTACAGACCGGAGATTGTGCGGGTACCGGTCCCTGCTTTTGCTTTTTTGAGATATCTGCACATGTAAAGAATTTTCATAGTACAAAATAAAACAGTAATTTTACTTGTACAAATTCTTGTGTATGTGAGAACGCATCTGTTTCTCTCTTTTTTTTTTAGTGTAGAACAAATGATTCTTTTTTTGTTTGTACAAACTTTTTGTCTGTTTTTTGAGAATGCATTTATTCCACATCTATTTTCCATGATATTGTAATGAACTCGCGGTATGTTGCTTGCATATTACTTTATTCATGTAACTGAATTGTATAGTGTTGCCCCCATACCGCAAGTGCATTGCAACATTTCTAGCTTTTTCAAGACTGATACTCTTATTTCAGAGAATAACTACTCCACTTTTAAGGGAAGAATCATTCTGCTTTTAATAGAGTATATCTCGTTTTTCAGAGAAGTTTTTACTTTCTCTTTCTTCCTGAAGAACACTTCAACTTTTGGGAATGATCACTTTTATTTGTTAAAAAGTGAATTTTCCTACGCAGTGAAATGAGCTTCTGAAGAAGGTTTTGATTTTGTGCCCCAGTAAAGGGCTTATTTTTGGTACTTCAAGCAAGGTGAAGTGCGCCTCTGAAGAGGTCTTTTGGTCTCTGAAGAGAAGCGATTTTGGTCTCCGAAGAGAAGCAATTTTGGCATTTCAGCTCTGGTGAAGTGGGTCTCCGAAGAGAAGCATTTTGCACTTCTACTCTGGTGAAATGTGCCTCCGAAGAGGGCTTTTTATAATTTCAGCTCTGGTGAAGTGGGCCTCCGAAGAGGAGCATTTTGCACTCCTACGCTGGTGAAATGTGCCTCCGAAGAGGGCTTGTTAGCATTTCATCTCTAGTGAAGTGGGCCTCCGAAGAGGAGCATTTTGCACTTCTACTCTGGTGAAATGTGCCTCCGAAGAGGTCTTGTAATTGCCTGGAAGTTACTTTCTCATGGTTGAGTGGATCCACGGGGCGGACGCAAGTTGCTTGATTGGATGCTCGTTTGCACAAACAATCGCAATCAATTAACAAGGGCCCTGTTCCTTCAGCTTGGGAAGGTGCCCCTCCGGTGGTTCCACCAACCTTGTTATTGAGAGAAGCACTTTCATTTATTGGCGTGCCTCGTTAGAGGGCTTTGTTGACCTTTGGGAAGGAGCATCGGTTGGTTGGTGTGCCAGGAAGGTTGCGTCTCAGGGGTGAGTAGATCCACGGGACGGACGCAAGCTTCCTGATCGGATGCATTACGATCAGTTAGCAAGGGCCCTTTTCCTTCTGCTTGGGAAGGTGTCCCTTCGGTGGTTCTACCGGCCCTTTTATTGAGTGGCATACCTCCTTTTGGCTGCTTCTATGTTTGGTGGCCCATGTTCCCTCATCATTTGCTAATCAGCTACCCTTTATTATTGTTTCCAAGCGCGTCTTCCTTTCCTTTGCAAGTAAATTGTCTTATCCGAAGAAGTGGACTTCACTGTTGAACAACTTCACAGGACAAACGCAGGTTACCTAGTTGGATGTATGTTCGTATTGACAGTCACAACCACTTAACGAAGGTTTGCCTCAGTGGAGTTGCCAACTTTTTATGTGAAGTTCTTCTTATATGGGATTTGAATATGGAATTTTTGGTTGCTTGGTATTTGCTTAATAAGTGATTTGTAAGGCTCGCTTAGCTTTGCGATGGGTGAGCTTTGCTTTAATGACCTGCAATATTAGATCGACATTTTAGCAACACGCTTAGAGTATTTACACATCGAAATATAACAGGCCTTTTGTAATAGAAAACACAGAATTCATAGTTTTTCATTATTGAATCACACTGATTTCTCAGCCGTTTACAATGCAAAAGTTATACATCCATCATGATTTTACAAATTTAAGGAATGCTGTTAAGTAAAAAATAGATGCAAAATGATTGTTGTTTCAGAATCTCCAAGCTGGATTTCCATTTGTGCTTGATTCATAGCTTTTGGATTTTTATGCCAGAGAAAGTGAAAGATGGCACAGCCGCAGTTTTGTGGGTAATTAGTAGTCGTCCCAACTTCTGCTTGCTGGGTATGGACCTCCTGTGACAGCATTAATGATAAGCTGCTCAGACTCTTGCCCTGCTGTGCCATTGCGAGAGCCTGATTGATGGATAGGATGCTGTTGCCCCTGAGTAGATGAGGTTGGATCAACTCCGCCTTTCTTCACATACTGTTGAAGTTTACCCTCTTTCAGCAATTTTTCAATCACACTTTTTAACTGGCGACATTGATCAGTGTCATGGCCTGGTTGATTGTGGAATTGACAGAATTTTCCATTACGTACAGCACCTCTTTTCATTTCCGGCGGCTTAGGATACATGAAAACATCTTTTGTTGCAAGAAAGATATTTTCCGGTGTATCAATTAAAGGAGTAAAATCCGAAGGATTAAAGCGGCGAGGTTTCTTTTCATTTCCCTGGCTCTTTCCTCCTTCATTCTCCCTTTTTCTGACTTTCAGATTCTCTTTTATTAGATGGGACATTTTTATTATTAGCTTGGGCAACAACTACTTTCGATGTCGTAGAAAGGCTTTCAAGGCGAATGAACTCGTCGGCCTTTTTATAAAAATTTTCAAGCGAGTTCGGTTCCTTCATCTTTAGCCATATTCCAAATTTGCTCGATTTATCAATGGCTCGCATCAAATAAGTCAGGATCATGCGTGGCTCCGCATTTTCTACTTCAGCTAAAGCTATATTGAAACGGCTCAAGAAAGATTTGATTGATTCTCCGGGCGCTTGTTCAAGGTTAGACAATGACATTATACCCTTAGCTTTTGAAGCATACAATCTGAACTGTTCTTTGAACTTTTGCGTTAAGTCGGAGAACTTATCTACAGACCGAACTGGAAGCTTTGTGAACCAAAGTAAAGCCACACCTTCCAGGTATACTGGAAAGTATCGACACTTGATCTCGTCTGATGCTCTTGCACCGGTCATATGCCTATCATATTTGTATAGGAAATGATTAGGGTCACTCGTTCCCCTATAGGCTTGGATAGTAGGAGGTACAAATTTCCTTGGAAATTCAGCTTTTAAGATCCTTTTAGTAAAAGGAGTTCTGCTCGGCGCGAATCCCCAGTCAGCCTCATCCTCCTCCCTTTGCATGCTCTCTTTCATGATGCGGCCAACCATCTCGGACAGATACTCTTTATTGTTCAAAGACACCTCCGAGCAAGCATCAGTTCTTCCCTCGGAAGTTTGCCCAGGCATATGTTCATGACAAGTTGGTTGCGGCATAGAACCATCAGCTTGGAAAGGTGGCATTTCAGGAAGGGTGGTTTGATGGTTTTCTGGTTGACGATTTGCCCCGAGCAGGGCAGTTATTCTATCCATCATCAAAGCGTTTTGAGTTTCAATTTGTTGGTATAATCCAGAAACTGCGTCATCCAATTCAGCCCTGGTGACTCCAACGGTAGGAGTTGCTTGATCTGCGGTTGGGGAGGCGGAAGTTCCTCCATGAGCATTTCTGGATCTGATAGGTCTACCTCTTCTTCCAGGAGCCATTATTTCTAATCAACTTCTGGTTCTTAAGAAAAGTTCTTTTTATGAGTTTTTGCGAAACAACGGTGAAAATCTTCCTGAGTTCAATTCTCAGTGAAAGCACCAAAATGTTAACGCTAAAAAGTGAACGCTAACACCCGCTGTGTGTAATAGAATCGTGAAAGCACCACCCGTGTGACGGGAACATAGTTTAAGAAGTAAACTAGCAGAAAAGCAGTAAAAGACGGCACTTTATAGTGGTTCGGCTTGAGATTAAGCCTACGTCCACTTTGAATCTCTTTTATTACTGAATCCGATTACAAATCGATACAAATCTCTTATGAAAACAGCACAATTCGATCACAAAAAACAATCTTGACTACTAGCTCAATCTTCGACGATGAAACTCGATGAATCCGTGTTGGATGTAAGGAATTTCTCTCGAAGCTTGTTGTAGCGTCTTGAATGTTTGAAGATCTTTGATTGCCGAATGAGTGGAGAGTTCGACAGAGTAACGGCGCTTGAAGAAATGAATGGCCAAAAGTCCTTTCCTTATTGGAGGTTGGGGGGTATTTATAGGGTCGAATCTGAATAGGAAAAATTCTCCATGTCCTTAAGTCGTAGCCGACTTATAGTAAGTCGTGGGTCCTAAGTTGGCGATGAGATAGGAGCGCTTGTACCAGTTACTCCTGAATACATCCAGAATGAGTTATTTGGTATAAGTCATAGGTCGGCAGCGGCTTAGTATAAGTTGTTAACTCCTTAGATCGGTAAGTCGTAGGTCTTAAGTCGGCCACGAGATAGACATGCACTGGTTACTCTTGAACGTCCAGAATGAGCTAAGTCATAAGTCGGCAACGACTTAGCATATGTCGTAGGTCTTAACTCGAAGACTTATGTATCTTGTAGACTTTTAAGTCGGAGCTTACTTCAAGTGGGTGTGTTTTAGGTCGGTCCTGTGGTTAAGTCGGTGAGAGACTTGAGTCGGAGTCATAGCTAAGTCGGAGCTTTCTTTATCAGTTAGGTCAGTATGGCTTTAGGTCGGAGCTTTTCTTAACTCGGAGCTTCCTTTAACTCGGAGCTTTCTTAACTCGGAGCTTCCTTTAACTCGGAGCTTTCTTAACTCGGAGCTTCCTTTAAGTCGGCACATTTGTTAAATCGGCACACTTGTTAAGTCGGTCTTCCTCTTGAGTCGGTCACACTTTTAACTCGTTATGTCGCCTATCAAAGAGGATTAACACATAACTCACTTCATTATCTATCTCTCTAGCCTGGAAAGGTGAGCAATCACTCACGCTTAAGGTTCTTATATTTATTAAATTTGTTTTCAATTGAAACGACAATTGAAATATGCTGTTGTTAGTTGTGTATATTGCTATATATATGCCATCATCTGTATTTGTTCACCTGTGACACCTGACACCATTATCTGTTATTTATATTGCTTTATAAATGCCATCATCTGTATCTGTTCACCTGTGACACCTGACTCCATTATCTGTTATTTATATTGCTATATAAATGCCATTATCTGTATCTGTTCACCTGTGACACCTGACACCATTATCTGTTATTTATATTGATGATATATGTCTGTTATATTATTATCATATCTGTTATCACTCTTCAAGTTCCCTGTTAGTATAGAATTCACTATGGGTTGAAATGATACATACCCGAACGATCAGTAGAATAGGAGAAAATCGTTATGGGTTGAAATGATAAACCCAAGCGATTTTCATTGACATTGAAATTGGGATTAAGGGTTGAAATGATATATATACCCGTATATATTTAAATTACGGATTGAAATGATAAATATCTGTATCACTTGACCATAAGGTAGAAAATTATATACAGACACCGTTGGTCTATATATAAATAATTTGAAATGATTTCTATGGTTTTGAAAAGAAATGTATGGTTTTAATAAATATTGATTTTAAAGATTTATTAAAGTTGATTTGAATCAATATAAAAATATGTTTGAGTATTTATGTAAAATTTATATTTTTGAATATAAAGTTTATAATGTTTCAGGTTGAAAGATAAATTTGAAATTGATTTGGAATTCTTAATTGTTTAATAATTATACTTAAATAAGTTTGATTTGAAATCTATTAAATTTGAAATTTTAAGATATGTTTTATAACTTGAATTTGATTAAAAACTGGCTTAAATGAATATTTCAAACTTATATAAATTTAAATGGGATATTTTGTTTATATAAATTTGAAAATTGAAGTTGTATTTAGATGTATTGAAATGATTAAAGTAATATCTCAGAAACTAAATGTAATGAAATTAAATTGAGATATAAATGGAATTATCAAATTTATTTTTTGAAATGTGGAATATTTAAAGCTTTGAAATATATTGAAATTTAATGGTTTATTTTGTGTTTCAAATCTGTATTTGAAATCGTTATAATTTGAAATGATTTATTGAGAAATTGAATTGAGTTGAAATTTATGAATTGAGATTGAATTAAGTTGAATTTGGAAGTCGAGTTAATTTGAATCGATTGTGAATTTGTGGAAAATATTTATTTTATAAAGTATTTTTAAACTATATCTACAACTATTTATATTTTACTTTATAAATTATTTTAATATAAACTATTTTAAATAAATCATTTTCAATATATTATTTTATTATAAACTATTTTAACTTATAACTATTTTATATAAACTATTTTTATTTTATAAACTATTTTATTATATACACTAATTTTAATATCTAAACTGTTTAAGAGGGAAGTGTTGTGAATTCCAAAATGTTATGATTTCAAACTATAGTTTCAAAGTTTATGAATTTCAAGGTTTTGATTTCCAAAGTGTTTTGATTTTTAAAGACTTACGATTTCGAAAGCGATATAACTTTGGAAAGAGATATGATTTTGGAAATGGATTTATTTGAAGTGAAAAGGATATCATATGGATATGGTTTTGAAATGGCAATGATATTTCGGTTTTGAAATATAAACTATTTTGAAAGTTTATTAAATGACCAATCGGTGTAATAATTACGTAGTTATTGAAGAGTCGGGGATCGGTTAGGGACATACTCTCTATCCAAACCAAAAACCACTTTCATAACTATTATACGCGGAGTGTGATCCAGAATGAAGTGGTTGGAATGATGACGTTGCTGGATTTGAAGGAAGAGAACGATAATGGATAGCCTTGACACTTGTGTCAAATTTGAAATGACTTAAACAGGAGCTGTGGCGGGCCAGTGGGGTTATCTATCTCTAGCGGACACACTTCTTCGTAAACTACTCATTACTTGTTATTGATTGGTTCGCACCCTTGATTTGGGAGTGTTGTTTCGTGGTGTTGCGATCGCTGCGGCGATGCATTCTCACCAGTCCGGATCAGGCAAACAGTAGTTTCACTACCTTGGGTATTGCCTCATGTGCCTTGTCATACTCGTATCCCTATGCATGACCACTGCGATTTGCTTTGTGTTATACCTATGGAGTACTCCCCGATAGCCCACTAGTTTACGGTGGAGTTTACAGTGATGTATAGACTATGGTGCTTATATAAAATGTGTTAAGGGGAATAATGGTAACGCCTTAACACTATTTCATAAATTATATTACTGATAGGCATTATCTACTTAGCGTACACTACTACATAGTAGATAGTTTAATGGATCCTTAGAGGATGGTTATCCCAAACATCCTTTGAGTTACTTGTATTTCAATTTTTATTTCACTTGAGTTGGATTTATTGATATAAGAATGTTAATCCTAACTCGAGTGTTTTGTGTTTTCTTTACGCTCGGGTCAGACTGAGTGTACCAGTATTCGAGACTCACCTTTGGAGTTGGAGCTTCGCTTGGAGATCCAGCTATCTATCCAGTTTTCAGATATTCAGTTGATTCCAATGATGTATTCTAATCTTGTATTTGACTATTGTATTCGAGACTTCTGTTGTATCTTGTTTAACTCTGTTATATATATGTAGTAGCTTCATGAAGTACTATTCTTTTGTTTCCGCTGCATTATTGTGATATTACTCTATGTCTGTGATCTATGATTATTTTATTTACTGTATATGCTGAGTTTTGCCAAATTTAAATTAACAATCTGATATTTTGAGCAATTCAAATCCGACATGTATGGATGCGAATGGTTAAAAATATCGGGTCGTTACAGTTGGTATCAGAGCTCTGGTTTTAGGCAAAACTCAGCATATAGAGTAAATTCAATTACAGAATCACGTTCGTTCGAGCTTGAATTCCTTCTTCTTTGACTCGAGTTCTTTGAATTTTGGAACGTTCCCTTCGGTTCCAAAGTCCATTCGTGTCTCCCCTATTCGTGTATTTTTAATTCTGGAGTATCCCATAACTCCACTTCGAATGATCTCTATAATAAATTGGCGGTCTCGCCAATATCTGAATAATTTGTGAAAGAGTGAAACTCCTGTTCAACCAGGATTGATTCACCGAAGATTTATGTATCCTCGGTTTACGATGCTGTTATCTTTTGCTATACCCGAATTCTATCTCTGGCGATCGAATGTCGATTTGTCGCAGAATTCTACATCGAATTTATTCTTGGAATCACGGTTGACCCGGTTTAGGTTACCCGCGATTTATATAAGTTTGTCCATCTTCTGTTTGAAAACTCAATTATCTTATCTCCCTATCGGGTCTACCTTTTAGTTGAATTCTTTTAGTTAGAGTTTCTCTAACTGAATCTCTATCTTTGTTTTGAAATCCATTCTAGAATCATCGAGTGAATGAGTGTATTTGTAATTAATATTAAAATGTTTTGTATATTGTGTTGTTTGAGTTGTTGATGTTGATTTGGGTTTTCGATCGTTTCGTCTGATCAACGCTATCGATAGTATTTCCAAAACACTTGAATAGAGCAAACTGACACAATATTATTTCCAAATTTGGTAAATGAAATAAATTTCTATGATTATATTATATATATATATAAGTAAAAAAAAATGATAATAATTTTCTGGAATTTAATAAGTTAATTAAATTGGTTGTTTGAAATGATAATATTTGATTATCATTTATTGTCCTAAATGAATTTATAAGCATGGTTTATAAATTGCTTTGGAATTGAAATGAATCTAAATCAGGAATTTGAGAATTTAATTTCTGCTGATTTCAAACTTTGTTTTAAAGTCTTAAAATGTATATTATTTAAAGTACTTTCGAATAAAAATGGTTTTCAAAGAATTTTAAATGTCTAAATCAATGCTCTTCTCTTTGTCGCTGGAAAATAATTTCGGTGTTGACGGCCGCATCATCGACATTCATTTTCGAGTTTCGAAGTGAAGAGACCATTCAGTAGCTTTGCTACACTTTGTTTGAAAATTTAATTTGATTTTAATTTCTGTGGTATGGCCTGATTTTTTATATATATAAAGATTTAATTTTTATCTGATATATACTATATATATTTATCTCAAAATTTATGATGCCCCACCTCTATACCCACGCTAGCCAAGAACACTACGGTGTAATGCTGTCAACTAGCATGGAGAATAAGGCTGTTGAGGAGTGACCATCCATGTAACTTCTTTGTGCGAGCAACGATATGTCAGATAGTATAGCATGAAATTCATTGAAGGAGGAAGTCCGACATACCGATACAAAGCCAAAGCTATCACACAGTGGCTATAAATGATCTTCGGAAGCAAACATAGAAATAAACATAACATAAATCAGTCACAGACATCCATATCACAAAGGCGAAAAAAGATATGAATATATATATATAACACATGAAAGTGTATATCAGGGTAGTGGTCGGAAAGATCCACGATAATACAAAAGAATAGCAACACGTGCTATACAAAAGAATAAGTACACAACATAGAGTCTATATCTCAAATGGGTACATCCAAAAATGACTAATCTAAGTAGTTAGCCAAAAGTCAGAATAATCCTGAAGAGAAGTCAAGCAGAAGCACCTGTAACATCTCGGTCTGACCCGAGTATTATTTATAAGAAAATAATAAACGGATCAGTCTAGCTATAAATATCAGATGATATGGTATAAATTAAAAGGCATGACATGAACATGTAATAACCATAATGGCATACTACTATAAGTATGTAATTGAAAATCAACAAGAGATTAATCAATATCACAAGAATCTTCTCAAAGATAAAATAGGGTATCATACCCTAAACTTGTATTCTAACAAGTCAATGACACACAAATTCACCAATGCACACAAATTGATAAAGCTTATCAATGGAAATCACGAAAATTGGTGAAACACAAAAATTCCAGAAATCATCACAAGAAATCCAGAAATCACAAGAAGGGGGAGGCCTATCACAAAACGGGATTATGAAAACTCACCAACACGTGTAACACAAGACGAGACGCTATCTCCTGGTAGCTAACCATTAATTTTGAGTGAAACTCCATAAGAATGGTCCGAAGACCGTGGGGCGCTACCCCACATATGTGATGGTGAAACATCACACAAACGGGGTTTAGTCTCCCTCGTAGACAAAGAGACATCGCACAATTGCTAGTCTAAATCAATTCACAAAAATGATCGTCATGATCATCAAGAAGTGTAAATCACACCAAGCTAGTAAATATATGAGTTTAGCTTCATGTCCCATAACCACTTGCTTAACTTAAATATTTACGAAGAAGTTGTAGATCTTCACTAAGAAATTGTCACAAAAGGGTTCAATCGTACAAGTCCAAGAGCTAACCGACGAAGTAAACGCGAGCGTTTCATACCACTCGTTTTACTAAGTCGTTTAATTCGATTTCTCATCCGAGTGAAGTAAAGGCTTGTATATACTAGCATTGCCCGGAACTAGGGGTAGAAGTCTTTGCTGCTGGAGGTGCAGGTTTCCCCTTTTTGTTGGGATAAGGACCTTTGAATTTGTTTGGCCTCTTCTTGTTGTTGAAGTTTGGTTTGGAAGCCACCATTTCAACGTCACTGTCCTAATCAGCCTCTTCAAGACGAAGAGCGATATCAATGAGTTGGTCGAAAGAAACTTCTAACTTTAGAAGTAATGGCTTCTTAAGATTCTTGTTCAAGCCATAGACGAATCTTTGGTTCTTCTTCAATGGGGTGTTGATGTATTCAACCCCATATTTAGACAGTGACTCGAAGGATGCAACATAATCTGTCACAGAGGATTCACCTTGAACAAGGTCTATAAAACGACGACCCAATGTCACCTTCTCTGCTTCTGGTACAAATTTTAATTTGAAGAGTTCTCGGAATTGCTCCCAGGTGAGATCTGCTTCATTAATTTCAGAAATAAGAAGTTCGTACCAATCCAATCCTCTCTCTTGGAGCATACTGGAGGCCACCTGAACACGGTGAAGATCGATAAGATTCATGCGAGAAAAGATTCGATCGCATGTTCTTAACCAAGCCTGGACTTCAATAATAATTTCGGAACCCTTGAATGGTTTCCCACCCAAGTTAGTATAATCGTTGCACAAACGTGCAAATCCAGACTTAGGATGAGAAGGCTCTTGATTAGGACCGGCTGCCTGAGCATTCTTTACTAAATCAAGAAGCTGTTGAGCAGTCATAAAAACTCCATCCTGGGGAGTGACAGTAGATGGTCCAGCTCTGGGACGACCTGGTCTAGACATTCTCTTCTTTAAGGAAGAGAAAAGAAGAAAAGTTATTCTCTAAATAAATATCAAGCAAATCTTGATAGATAAAACAAGGATACGTAGAAGGAAATAGGATAAATCGGTACGAAGACTCGAATTAAATCCTAAGGCACGACTCCTAAGTTAGACTTAGGACGATGATCCTTGTTAAGTTATTCTACATTGTTCCGAAGTTTGGCTCTGATACCAAGCTATGACGCCCCACCTCTATACCCACGCTAGCTAAGAACACTACGGTGTAATGCTGTCAACTAGCACGGAGAATAAGGCTGTTGAGGAGCGACCATCCATGTAACTTCTTTGTGCGAGCAACGATATGTCAGATAGTATAGCATGAACTTCATTGAAGGAGGAAGTCCGAGGTACTGATACAAACCCAAAGCTATCACACAGTGGCTATAAATGATCTTCGGAAGCAAAAATAGAAATAAACATAACATAAATCAGTCACAGACATCAATATCACAAAGGCGGAAAAAGATATGAATATATATATAACACATGAAAGTGTACATCAGGGTAGTGGTCGGAAAGATCCACGATAATACAAAAGAATAGCAACACGTGATATACAAAAGAATAAGTACACAACATAGAGTCTATATCTCAAATGGGTACATCCAAAAACTACTAATCTAAGTAGTTAGCAAAAAGTCAGAATAATCCTGAAGAGAAGTCAAGCAGAAGCACCTATAACATCTCAGTCTGACCTGACTATTATTTATAAGAAAATAATAAACGGATCAGTCTAGCTATAAATATCAGATGATATGGTATAAAGTAAAAGACATGACATGAAAATGTAATAACCATAATGGCATACTACTATAAGTATGTAATTGAAAATCAACAAGAGATTAATCAATATCACAAGAATCTTCTCAAAGATAAAATAGGGTATCATACCCTAAACTTGTATTCATAACAAGTCAATGACACACAAATTCACCAATGCACAAAAATTGATAAAGCTTATCAATGGAAATCACAAAAATTGGTGAAACACAAAAATTCCAGAAATCATCATAAGAAATCCAGAAATCACAAGAAGGGGAAGGCCTATCACAAAACGGGAATATGAAAACTCACCAACACGTGTAACACAAGACGAGATGCTATCTCCTGGTATCTAACCATTAATTTGGAGCCGAAACTCCACAAGAATGGTACGAAGACCGTGGGGCGCTACCCTACATATGTGATGGTGAAACATCACACAAACGGGGTTTAGTCTCCCTCGTAGACAAAGAGACATCGCACAATTGCTAGTCTAAATCAAATCACAAAAATGATCGTCATGATCATCAAGAAGTGTCAATCACACCAAGTTAGTAAATATATGAGTTTAGCTTCATGTCCCATAACCACTTGCTTAACTTAAATATTTACGAACAAGCTGTAGATCTTCACTAAGAAATTGTCACAAAAGGGTTCAATCGTACAAGTCCAAGAGCTAACCGACGAAGTGAACACGAGCGTTTCATACCACTCGTTTTACTAAGTCGTTTAATTCGATTTCTCATCCGAGTGAAGTAAAGGCTTGTGTATACTAGTAGATTAAAAAATGTTTTGAGAAAAACGAGTTTTATATTTAAAATAGTGTTGAAATCATTTGGAAGAAAAGGCTTTGATATTTACTACTAGTATTAAAACCTTCATGTTTTTAAAGTGACAAATCACAGAAATTGATTCTAGAATCAACAAGTCACAAAAATTCACGTTCGAAGACGTGAATGAAATCCAAGGAAATCAGCTCCAAATCCAACAAAGTAGAAATACTCATGCGACCTGTCAAGGCCGAGCTAAAATACAATGGAACGACTTAGATCGATCGACCTAAGGATAGCATGCTGATCGACCTAGTCAATTACAGGTCATACGACCTAAGTATAAAAGGCGAGCGACCTAACGTTTTACCAGA
This sequence comes from Allium fistulosum, assembly GCA_030737815.1. NCBI lineage: Eukaryota > Viridiplantae > Streptophyta > Magnoliopsida > Asparagales > Amaryllidaceae > Allium > Allium fistulosum. The sequence continues at coordinate 55,566,784 of CM060904.1, forward strand.
GCCGTGCGACCTAATGTGTTACGACCTAAGTCTTGGTCGAGCTAAACAGTTAACAGGGACGTGCGACCTAAGTCATGACCAAGCTAAGAAAAAGGATTGAGCGACCTAACGAGGAAACAGGTCGAACGACCTAGAGGCATATCGTGCCGAGCGACCTAACTGAAACGAGCTAGGCACGCGACCTAACTGGCGAGCGACTTAAGAGCAAACAGGTCGAGCGACCTAAGATGGAACGACCTACCAAGCACGCGACCTAACAGTGGTGCGACCTAGCGGGGTGAGCGACCTAACACGGTCGAGTTAAGGGAAAGCGCGACCTAAAGAGGTGCGACCTAATGGGAGCGAACTAGGAAGTGGCGCGACCTAGGGCAAAACGACCTAACGAGGTCTCGAGATGCTTCAATGGTCAAGCGACCTAAGGATTGTAAGGTCTAACGTCCTAAGCAACTAAATGTGGCCGAGCGACCTAAAGGAGACAGGTCAAACGACCCAAAGCCCAGCGACCTACGACCTAGCATGCGAGCGACCTAAGTCCAGAACGAAAATCTGCAGGCAGTGACTTCTAGACAGTGCGACCTAAGACCCAGAATTTGCCAAAAACGCTGAAAAATTGAGTTTCTCACCAATTCAATCCAAACCAAATGCAAACATTGATGATAAAGTGATAGGAAGTCATTCCCAACAACCCAAGATAGTTATAGACAAGAATGTGAGATAAAAATCTCACCTTTTCCACGGATGATGGAGAAGCTTAAAAGTTAAGCAAGAACAACAAAAAGCTTGAATCTATGTTCTTCACATGAATTTGGAGTAGATGTTGGATTAGCAATGAAGATTAAGACTTTGGAGTTTTAATTTCCCATTCCCTCAACCATTTTTGAAGAAGCTTTTATGTTTTAGAAATGAAGAATGAAGTTGTGAAGAGAAGGAGGGAGTTGGGCTGAGTTAGTGAATGGTTCAGCCCCAAACCAAAGCCCAAAGCAAAAAGTGACGAAAGTTTCACTATCTCCAAACATATCGAAGTTTACACTAAAAAAGATCGCAAACGTCATTTTGAACTCAATGGAGGTGGTCTCGAGTCCTAATTTGACCGTATGCAAAAAGTAGCTTTTTGGACTAACATCCGACTAACGACAAAATATTTAAATAAAATATTTAAATATAAAATCGACAAATATGCGGGTTGTTACAGACTCCCCTCCTTAAAGAAATTGCGTCCTCGCAATATATAAGATGGAAATAAAAAGTAACAACCATAAAAGCATATTAATACAAAAGAAATTTGAAATAAGAAGTTTACCTCAAAGAGCATGAGAAAGTAAGTCCGGATGTGTTCGCTCGATGAATTCTCTAGTTTCCCAAGAGCAATCCTTAGGATTTGAGGACCATTGAACTTTAACAAGCGGAACATCTTTATTTCGAAGTTTTTTGACCTCCGAAGCAATAATTCGGATAGGATGCTGCTCATAAGTTAAAATAGGTGAAATTTCAATCTCTTCCACAACACCGGGCTCAAGAATAGAATCGGAATCCCGAAGGCACTTTCGTAATTGAGAAACGTGAAACACGTCATGCATGGCAGAAAACTGAGCCGGTAATGAAAGGCGATAAGCCATGGAACCAATACGTTCAGTGATAGGAAATGGCCCAATATAACGAGGCGCTAACTTTCCCGACCGACTGAAACGTACAACACCCTTCATAGGTGAAACACGAACAAATACAAGATCACCAACATAAAATTCGAATTTTCTTCTTCGGTTATCGGCATAGGATTTTTGCCTACTCTGGGCTTCTTTCATCCTATGTCGAATAAGATCAATCTTCTTTGTGGAATCCCGAATAAAATCTTGACCTAAAACCAGCTTCTCACCGGCCTCAAGCCAACAAGAAGGAGATCGGCATGGCCTACCATAGAGTGCTTCGAAAGGAGCCATACCAATACTAGATTGGAAGCTGTTATTATAGGAAAATTCAACAAGTGAAATATGATCTTCCCAACTTCCACCAAAGTCAAGAACACAAGCACGAAGAAGATCTTCAAGAGTTTGATTCACTCGCTCAGTTTCTCCATCAGACTGGGGGTGATAAGCGGTACTAAAATTAAGCTTCGTTCCCAAAGATTTTTGAAGACTCTTCCAAAATCCACTAGTAAATAATGGATCACGATCACTAACAATAGAAGAAGGGACTCCATGCAGTTTAACAATTTCTTTGATAAAGAGTTTGGCCAGAAGAGGAACGGTTTGGTTCGACCGAACAGGGATAAAATGTGCAGATTTAGTAAGTCTGTCAACGATCACCCATAAACTATTATGACCCGAACGAGAACGGGGAAGGCCATCAATAAAATCCATGGAAATTTGATCCCACTTCCAAACTGGAATTTCCAACGGTTGCAATAACCCACCGGGCCTTTGATGTTCGGCCTTAACAAGTTGGAAAGTCATGCAACACTTAACAAAGTTAGCAATATCGGATTTCATTACCTCCCAGAAATAAAGTCGCTTCATATCTGCGTACATTTTACTGCTACCGGGATGAATAGAAAATTTGGAACGATGAGAATCTTCTAAAATATCTTTACGAAGATCTCTAATATTTGGCACGATAAGTCTACCAAATTTTCGAATGCCGCCACGAGAATTAATATCAAAGTCTTTCAAACCTTCAATATCGGTTTTATCCTTAAGATTTTGGCCAAGCAAAGCCAATTCAGGATCTAGCTGTTGAGCTTCAAGAATGTGGTCTAAAAGAGAAGGACGAGCCTCAAGGCTACATAAAAAAAGAGATGAACATAAATCGGAAACACGATCCCTAATCTCACAAGTGGATAAAACCTCGAGGTCATGCCATTCAGATATCATCATGGAAACAACCGCTTGTTGCTTGCGACTAAGAGCATCTGCAACTCGATTTCCTTTTCCCGGAGTATAAAGAATATCCAGATCATAAGAGGCAAGGAATTCGAGCCAACGCTGTTGACGCAAATTAAGTTCCTTTTGAGAGAACAAATATTTCAAAGACTTATGATCAGTGTAAAGCATAAATTTTTCTCCCAAAAGATAATGTCGCCAAATTCGAAGGGCGAAAACGATAGCCGTGAGTTCTAAATCATGTGTGGCATATCTAGTCTCAGCCGGCTTCAATTGTCTAGAAGCATAAGCAATAACACGTTCTTTTTGCATAAGAACGGCAGCCAAACCAACGCGACTAGCATTGGTATAAACGACAAAATCTTGATTCCCTTCGGGAATAATAAGAATAGGAGCATCAGAAATGAGTTCTTTTAATTTCTGAAAAGAAGTTTCACATTTGTCCGACCAAATGTATTTAACACCTTTCTTGGTTAAGCCAGTAAGAGGCACGACAATCTTAGAAAAGTCTTTTATGAAGCGGCGGTAATAACCTGCCAATCCGAGAAAACTACGGATTTCAGTCACGCTCTCCGGTCTCTTCCAATTTTGAATCGCTTCAATCTTTGAAGGATCCTCAGATATTCCGGATTCGCAAATAATATGACCGAGAAACTTCACACTAGATTGCCAAAAGTGGCATTTAGGAAATTTTGCCTTTAATTGATTGCTCCTAAGAGTTTCCAATACAATCCGAAGATGCTTTTCGTGTTCCTCTTCGGTTTTAGAATACACAAGAATATCATCAATAAAGATGAGAACAAACTGATCGAGAAAATATTTGAAAACTCGATTCATAAGGTCAACGAAATAAGCCGGAGCATTCGTTAAACCAAATGGCATAACTAGCCACTCATAAGATCCATAGCGAGTACGGAAAGAAGTCAAAGGAATACTATCCTCTGCAATACGAAGCTGATGAAAACCGGTAGCCACCTTACTTATATAATCATTAATTAATTATAAATTAATTATGTTGTGATTAAGTAAATCATTGCTTATATAAGAATGAATGACATTGACTGTCATGAATGGATGTAATCTCAGAAATGAGATAAGATATTGTGTGATATGAATACTTGGTTGCATTATGATGATAATATAGATTAACTATTGTGATGTTGATATGGATTACCTATTTGGTTATGAATCATCTGTTTAATTGATAATGTGATTATCAGTTGTGAATTGTGAATTATCTATCTGTATGAATATAGATAAGTTAAATTGTTTAAACCTTTAAACAACTTGGCCTTAAAAGATACGTTTTGGATTTCGATGAGACCGGGATCGGGTTTCCGTATACCGGAATTCCAGGTCTGGAGACCCGAATACCACATCGATCCAAATTAACGATAGGTCGTGAATCTCAAGTGAAGATGAAGATTTAGAGTGCAAGGGTTATTGTCGTTAACTCTGAGGGTGATTCCAAAACGAGTGTAACGAGATAATGCCTTCGGTTTCGTTCGAACCCGGAACGAACTTATATGGATTGAATGCTTTCAGCACATCGTCAGGCGGACGATGAGCATTCTAAGTGATATGTTCTGATTAAAGGTAATCGTAACCTCAAGCCTCATCAACCGGGAATGGCTAAAACAGGGGAGGTGCAGCAAGGCTTCGTGGGTAGCACCCACTGAGAGCAAGATAGATCCCTGTCTAGAGGTCCCTTTTCTTTTATTCGGCTTAGTGTGTGGTTGGTCGCGCCAACCACGGGATTGTCTTGTTCGGGATTATCCAGTAAGGGATGGTTCCGGCTTTGTGTTGCAGGGGAGCGGGCGTACTCCTCGGTACGGTGATCTAGGCCACGTACTGTGACGGGCGGTACCCCAGTAGCCCTGCCATTGTATGGAATCCAAACTCCAATAAGCGCCGTACGTATTAGTTGTGCCCAACTATGTTGGAATGTGAGATGTAAGCATTTCAGCTATTTCTGTATTTTACTTGAAAACCCTAGACCCTATTATAATACAATCGAATTTCCTATCAAATGTTTTGGTTAGCGTAAGGTAAAAACTTACCCATGTTTATTTGTGGGAAGTCTTACGTGATACCTTTTCTTTCAAAAGGTTTTGAAGTTAAACAAGTTTAACCTGTTACTCACACCAGACCCATGTCTGACCCAAGTTGTTTATTTCTGTTTTATAAACTCTTGGGTACTCAAATTTTTACGAGTAGCCAAGGGATTCAGGTTTAGCTTTGACGAGTAATCTGGAGGAGCAATGGAGCAGGAGGCTTCGGCGTTGTAGATATAGATAGTAGTTTTCCGCTGTGTTGATCTTTGTATTGATCTGTATTGTGTTGAGATGTAATAACTAGACAGATGTTTATAAATGTCTAGTATGTGATGTGTAATCTGTGTAACTCTGATAGATGATGTATATGATACTATGTAATATTTATGTGATATATTATATTTCGTTTCGTTTCCGCTGTGAGTATCTGTTGTTGTTTTCTTTTCTCTTCTTCTCTTTTCTATTTCTCACCCCTTTCTTTCTTACTGTCGATGCGATTTTCCGGGAGTGGAAAGTCGGGTCGTCACACGTGGTATCATTAAATTTAATCTGGACTTTTCAAAGATAATCTGCCTCTGTTTATATAAATCTGGTGAGTAACATTTTTACTTAATTTAACTTAGGTAATTATGATGCATGTTTAAATTCTGTGATAAATAGTGTTTGGATGTGAATGTTTGTTTATATGTATGTGTTTGAGAATTTCTTTGTGAAATTATGTAAGTGTGCATATCTGTAGTTGTTAAACACCTCAGGTCATAGTTTCAACCCTCTGCTTTGAAAACTGTAAATATGAGATACTTTTGTAAATGGATATGACTTAAGTTTTAAGTAGACTTGTGGTGTATGTCTGGAATGTGTTGTTATGATTGTTTAAGGTTCTGGAAAACATTTGAGTATGTTCAGATAAGCTATTGTGATCACCTCTGTCTAAAACTTTAGAGATTTAAAACTTAGATTTAACTCAAATCTCTTCTCACTCAAATCTTCTGTAGGCTTAAGTGTTTTAAACAAAGTGTTGTTTAAAACTAAACCAAGCTTTAAATACATTTGTAAGAATTTAGATAGAAACACTGTCTGGAGACCCGAATACCACATCGATCCAAATTAACGATAGGTCGTGAATCAAGTGAAGATGAAGATTCAGAGTGCAAGGGTTATTGTCGTTAACTCTGAGGGTGATTCCAAAACGAGTGTAACGAGATAATGCCTTCGGTTTCGTTCGAACCCGGAACGAACTTGTATGGATTGAATGCTTTCAGCACATCGTCAGGTGGACGATGAGCATTCTAAGATAGATGTGTTCTGTTTAAAGGTAATCGTGACCTCAAACCTCACAAACCGGGAATGGCTAAAACAGGGGAGGTGCAGCAAGGTTAGTGGGTAGCACCCAAGTAGGACAAGATTACCTCTGTCTAGAAGTCCCTTCTTATTTCGGCTTAGTGTGTGCGGTTGCTGATCCCAACCGTGGGGTATCTTGTGCGGGAATTATCCAGTAAGGGATGTTCCGACCTTGTGTTGCAGGGGATTGGGAGTGATCCTCGGTACGGTGATCTAGGCCACGTACTGTGACGGGCGGTACCCCAGTAGCCCTGCCATTGTATGGAATCCAAACTCCAATAAGTGCCGTACGTATTAGTTGTGCCCAACTATGTTGGAATGTGAGATGTAAGCATTTCAGCTATTTCTGTATTTTACTTGAAAACCCTAGACCCTATTATAATACAATCGAATTTCCTATCAAATGTTTTGGTTAGCGTAAGGTAAAAACTTACCCATGTTTATTTGTGGGGAGTCTTACGTGATACCTTTTCTTTCAAAAGATTTTGAAGTTAAACAAGTTTAACCTGTTACTCACACCAGACCCATGTCTGACCCAAGTTGTTTATTTCTGTTTTATAAACTCTTGGGTACTCAAATTTTTACGAGTAGCCAAGGGATTCAGGTTAGCCTTGACGAATTGTGGAGGAGCAATGGAGCAGGAGGCTTCAGCGTTGTAGATATAGATAGTAGTTTCCGCTGTGTTGATATCTGTGTTAGAGTCTTGTATTGTATTTGAGTTGTAATATCTAGACAGATGTTTATAACTGTCTAGTATGTGTTGTATAGTTGTGTAAACTCTGATAAGTGTTGTATACTATGTAATAATTTATGTTATTAATATAATTTATTCGTTCCGCTGTGAGATCGTTGTTGTTGTTTCTTTCTTTCTTTTCTTCTTTTCTATTTTCTACCCCTTTCTTTCTTATTAGCGATACGACTTTCTATGGAGAGAAAGTCGTGGTCGTTACAGTTGGTGCATAAATTTAAACAGGGGAGGCTCGAGTAGATTTGTAGGTTACTGTTAAAACCTGACAGCATTTTCTTTTAAAATTAAAATTGAGTTTATATTGAAAAGCAGTTTTCAAAACAAAGTTTTAAAATAAAATGTTAAAGTATGGATTTGAATTCAATTTGTATCCTAGTTGAAATAGATAGTTTATAAAATTATAATGTTTTAACAAAATAAAAAAAATGTTAAAAGTATAATTTTATAAAGGTTTAAATTTAAAAATCTTATAAATTTCCTTTATAAATGTTAAGTGTTCTTAACATTTGAATTTAAGAAGAGTTTGTAAATTTGATTTAAAAAATTGGATAAAGTTAAACTTGTAATTATTTTAAATCTTTGAATTGAAATGAATTAAAAAGGAAGCTTTAAAAAGTAAAATGATTCCTAGTCTTTTGTAAATGATAATTAAAGTAGTTATAAATGTTAAATACTTTAATTTAGAGATTTAATAATTTAGGAGTCATTATATTAATAAGGTGATTAAAGAATAATTAATTAATAAGTTAGTGTTAATTAATTAAATAATTAAGATGTATAAGTTAATTAATTAGGGTTAATTAATTTGGGATTAAGAATCATTTGTTTAAATAAGTATAGATTTTTAATAAATGATTAGAAATTAATTAATCAGGTGATCAAAGATTAATTAAGAAATTAATTGAGTAATTAAGAGATTTATTAATTAGTAATTAAGAATTAATTAATAATAGTTGATTTGAGCTTAATTACTTAGGAAGTAATTAAAGTTAATTAGGGGATGTAATTAACTAAAGATGGTTTAATAAAAGTAATTTGAGTTTAATTACTTTGAATAATTAATCAAGGGATTAATTAAAGAATAATTAATTAAGAAGAAATTAATTAAGGGAAGAGTAATTAAGGGTAGTTAATTACTAATTGAGATTAATCAAAGGTGATTAATAAATATAATTAATTAAAGATTAATTATTAAATAATTTAAATGGAGTAATTAATTAAAGAGTAATTAAGGATCATTTATTTATGATGTAAATTAAGAATTGATTAATCAAGATTAATTAATCAATAATAAAGGATTAAGTACGGTTAATTAATTATGAAGTAATTAAAGATTAATTACTAAAATGGTTTAAGATAATTAATTTGTGAAAATAATTAAGTATTAATTACTTAAAGTAATTAAAGGTTGATTTATCAGGAATGATTAATTAAGATTGATACTAGAGTATGATTAATTAATTAGTTTAATTAATGATTAAGTAAGAAGGATTTATAAAATAAGTAATTAATTTAATTCACTTTAAATTAATTAGAGATAATATAAATCATTACTTAAGGATGAATGAATGATATTGAATGCTTTGCATTGTTAATATCTCTGATGAGAGATGTGCTGATCTATGATATAGATGTTTGGTTGAATTGAAATGATAATATGAATTATCTATTTGGATGATAATATGGATTATCTATTGTAAATTATCTATCTGTTTGTAGTATAGATAAGAATTGAGTTGTTTTAACCTTAAAACAACTTGGCCCTTAAAAGATACGTTTTGGATTTCGATGAGACCGGGATCGGGTTTCCGTATACCGGAATTCCAGGTCTGGAGACCCGAATACCACATCGATCCAAATTTACGATAGGTCGTGAATCTCAAGTGAAGATGAAGATTCAGAGTGCAAGGGTTATTGTCGTTAACTCTGAGGGTGATTCCAACACGAGTGTAACGAGATAATGCCTTCGGTTTCGTTCGAACCCGGAACGAACTTGTATGGATTGAATGCTTTCAGAACATCGTCAGGTGGACGATGAGCATTCTAAGTGATGTGTTCTGATTTAAAGGTAAATCGTAACCTCAAGCCTCATCAACCGGGAATGGCTAAAACAGGGGAGGTGCAGCAAGGCTTCGTGGGTAGCACCCACTGAGAGTAAGGTCATCCCTGTCTAGAGAGTTCCTTCTTTTATTTCGGCTTAGTGGTGCAGTTGGCGACGGCCATCTGTGGGGTGATTTTATTCGGAATTATCCAGTAAGGGATGGTTCCGGCTTTGTGTTGCAGGGGATTGGGAGTGATCCTCGGTACGGTGATCTAGGCCCCGTACTGTGATGAGCGGTACCCCGGTAGCTCTGCCATTGTATGGAAATCCAAATTCCAATAAGTGATAACGGACTTGATTGTATACTTATGTATGCTGGAATTTAATAATGTAACAATTTCGGCTATTTCGTATTTATTTGAAAACCCTAGACCCTATTATAATACAATCGAATTTCCTATCAAATGTTTTGGTTATTGTAAGGTAAAAACTTTTCCGTGTTTATGTGCGGGAAGTCTTACGAGATACCTTTTCTTTCCAAATGGTTTTCAAAGTTAAACAAGTTTAACCTGTTACTCACACCAGACCCATGTCTGACCCAAGTTGTTTATTTCTGTTTTATAAACTCTTGGGTACTCAAATTTTTACGAGTAGCCAAGGGATTCAGGTTTAGCTTTGACGAATTGTGGAGGAGTAATGGAGCAGGAGGTTTCGGCGTTCATAGATATAGTATTCCGCTGTGTTGATATCTGTGTTAGAGTCTTGTATTGTATTTGAGTTGTAATATCTAGACAGATGTTTATAACTGTCTAGTATGTGTTGTATAGTTGTGTAAACTCTGATAAGTGTTTTATACTATTTAATCGTTTCTTTATGTTATTAATATAATTTATTCATTCCGCTGTGAGATCGTTGTCGTTGTTTCTTCTTTCTTCTCTTCTTTTCTATTTTCTACCCCTTTCTTTCTTATTAATGATGCGTCATTCTGTGGAATGAGTGGCGGGTCGTTACAGAACTGTGACGACCCGGCTTTTCTCCACAAAAAGTCGTATCATCAAGAAGAAAGAAAGGGATAGAAAAGAGATAAGATAGAGAAGAAAGAAAGAAACACATCAGAATCTAAACAGCGGAACGAATAAATTATATTAATCAAATAAGATATTACATTGTATCATATACATCAGAGATACACAGCTTATACAACACATACTAGACAGTTATAAACATCTGTCTAGTCATTACAACCCAAATACAACTCAACAAATGACTCATACAGACTAACACAGCGGAACACTATATCTACGAACGCTGAAGCCTCCTGCTCCATTGCTCCTCCAAAGATTCGTCAAAGCAAACCTGAATCCCAGTAGCTCTGCCATTGTATGGAATCCAAAATCCAATAAGTGCCGTACGTATTAGTTGTGCCCAACTATGTTGGAACGTGAGATGTAAGCATTCCAGCTATTTCTGTATTTTACTTGAAAACCCTAGACCCTATTATAATATAACTGGATTTCCTATCAAATGTTTTGGTTAGCGTAAGGTAAAAACTTACCCATGTTTATTTGTGATGAATGTAACGACCCGACTTTCTATGCCCAGAAAGTCGCATCATTATGAAGAAAGAAAGGGGTAGAAAATAGAAAAGAAAAGAAGAAAGAAAGAAACAACAACAACGATCTCACAGCGGAACGAATAAATTATATTAATAACATAAACTATTACATAGTATACAACACTTTACAGAGTTACACAGTATATACATCACTTACTAGACAGTTATAAACATCTGTCTAGACATTACAACTCAATACACTACAGAGATACAGACACAGCGGAACTACCATATATATCTACAACGCTGAAGCCTCCTGCTCCATTGCTCCTCCACAATTCGTCAAAGCTAAACCTGAATCCCTTGGCTACTCGTAAAAATTTGAGTACCCAAGAGTTTAATAAAACAGAAAATAAACACTTGGGTCAGACATGGGTCTGGTGTGAGTAAACGGGTTAAAATTGTTTAACTTCAAAACCTTTTGAAAACAAAGGTATCACGTAAGACTTCCCACACATAAACATGGAAAAGTTTTTACCTTACGCTAACCAAAACATTTGATAGGAAATCTGATTGTATTATAATAGGGTCTAGGGTTTTCAAGTAAAATACAGAAATAGCTGAAATGCTTACATCTCACATTCCAACATAGTTGGGCACAACTAATACGTACGGCACTTATTGGAGTTTGGATTCCATACAATGGCAGGGCTACTGGGGTACCGCCCGTCACAGTACGTGGCCTAGATCACCGTACCGAGGAGTACGCCCGCTCCCCTGCAACACAAAGCCGGAACCATCCCTTACTGGATAATCCCGAACAAGATAACCCCGTAGTTGGCGCGACCAACCACACACTAAGCCGAATGAAAAGAAAAGGGACCTCTAGACAGGGATCTATCTTGCTCTCAGTGGGTGCTACCCACGAAGCCTTGCTGCACCTCCCCTGTTTTAGCCATTCCCGGTTGATGAGGCTTGAGGTTACGATTACCTTTAATCAGAACATATCACTTAGAATGCTCATCGTCCGCCTGACGATGTGCTGAAAGCATTCAATCCATACAAGTTCGTTCCGGGTTCGAACGAAACCGAAGGCATTATCTCGTTACACTCGTTTTGGAATCACCCTCAGAGTTAACGACAATAACCCTTGCACTCTAAATCTTCATCTTCACTTGAGATTCACGACCTATCGTTAATTTGGATCGATGTGGTATTCGGGTCTCCAGACCTGGAATACCGGTATACGGAAACCCGATCCCGGTCTCATCGAAATCCAAAACGTATCTTTTAAGGCCAAGTTGTTTAAAGGTTTAAACAATTTAACTTATCTATATTCATACAGATAGATGATTCACACATCACAATTGATAATCACATTATCAATTAAACAGATGATTCATAACCAAATAGGTAATCCATATCAACATTACAATAGTTAATCTCATAATGCAATCAAACATTCATACCACACAACATTACTTATCTCATTTCTGAGATTACATCCATTCATGACAGTCAATGTCATTCATTCTTATATAAGCAATGATTTACTTAATCACAACATAATTAATTTAAAATGAATTAAATTAACTATCTCTATCTTTAATTAATTTAAAGTGAATTAAATTAATTACTTCATTATAAACCTTACTTATATAATCATTAATTAATTATAAATTAATTAATTATTCTTCCTCTAAATTTCCACTTTAATTAATCACCCTGATTAATTATACTTTAATTACACTTAAGTAATTATCCTTAATTAATTTCACAAATTAATTATCCTTAACCAAATACAGTAATTAACCTTTAATTACTTCATTAATTAATTAATTATAATTAATTACTAGAGTTGGAGTTTAGAAGCAGCAGAGTGGATCCAGTTCTTCGATGGATGGGTTAGTCAAGCATAAGCTGTTCTTAGTGGTTAAGAGAGAACAGTTTATTTGGAATTAAGCTGAGTGAATCGCAAAAGTGACTTGCGATAGTGAATATTCTCTTGAGTTATCTGAGACTTTCTGGATATCTTCAGCAAAGTCAGAAGTTTGTCTGCATTTGAGATTGAGTTCCTTATCAACTTGATTTCAGGATTGATACCGGTGGTTCAGCTTAGTAGAAGGATGTCTCCTAGAGAAAGGATTTGGTGAAGCAGCTCAGTATTTCATGGAACTTCTGAGTTTTAATTTTATGGATCTATTGAACCTTATCTCCAGAATGTGTTGTCTAGTCTGTGCTCGAGTTCATTGACGGCATTCTTATCTGCTCTAGATCAGAGTGGTGCAGCGGAAGCAAGATGGCAGCTGTTCTAGAGTGGAAGCAACCGGAAGTTGGAATGATTTGGGATTAGAGAATTTCTACAGGAAATATTTTTAGATTTGAGTCCAGATTGGTTAGTGCATCTGTTTTGTCTTTTCCAAATAGGAGAAGTAAGATGTAATCTTCTGATATTGAGGAGTAGAGTTTGTGTTTCTTGATTCTAGTTAATCTTGAGGAGATCATTTGTTGAATTGTTTTTGGTCCTGTTTGTTTCGAGAAGCATCGGCAAAGGATGAGCTGATCAAGAAGGATGTAGGCAGCCCAGGATCGTCAGAAGAGTTCTGTGGATTACGGAGGAATTTGGAATTCGAAGTTTGAGATTTCGTTGTTGTTGAAGTTTTCTCTGGTAAAAGGGAGCTATAAGATTGGGTAAGTCTAGGAAGTCAGCTCCGAGTTGTTTTAGATCTCTTCTATATTCTGATTTGGATAAGTGTTTGATCTACAGGATTGAATTGTCAGTTTGGATAACTGGGATTCGGAATATATCGCGTATCTTTGAGGAATTACGTGTTTGATCTATCTCTGGTTTTGGAACCAGTAGTTCGGGAAGGATTTGGTTGTTGAGTCAGACTTGTCTGTAGTCTGATATCCTGTTTAGTTTTGTAGATTTAGATGTGTAGGAGCTCTGTAGCTCAGTAGAATTGGTTGTTTGAATTCTGTTGAGCGAGTATCCCGGTATATATATATACTTGGGGAAACTCAAGGAAATTTTAGGAAGCTTATCCGGATCTGTGTCCGGGTAGCTAGTATAGTTGTTTGGATAAAATTGTTTGTTTGGATAAAATTGTTTGTTTGGATGAATAGTTGTTTGTTGATAGTGTATGGTTGATAAGTAGGCTTGAATTGTTTTAAAATTGGTTAAAATAAAATAAAAACTTTAGATTATCTTTTGTTTTAAATTTCGAGGACGAAATTCTTTTAAGGGGGAAGGAATGTGATATCCCGGGATTTCGGGGAATTTAAAATGAGATAATCTTTTAAATTAATTATTAAATATTGGTAAAGGTTGTTGTTTTCAAACAATTTAATATTGAGTTGTTTTTAAATATAAGTAGAAATAGATTTTTAAATAGACTTATTTTCAAATTAAATATGTGTTGTTTAAAAATATATATGTGTATTTTAAATTGATTTTAGATAGGATAATTTTTTACAATTTATAATGTAATTGTTTAAAATGGATTAAATATACTATATATAATTTTAGTTAAAATCTAATTGGTTTTTATTTTACTTTCTTTTAAAAGTTTTATTTTTATAAATTAAGAAAAGCATTTATAAAATAAGATATGTATTTATCTAATTAGGAAATAAATATAAAAAGCTTTTAAAATCATTTAAAAATATTTATGCATGTAGTATTACAAGTGTTAGCATATAAACTCACTTGATAACATGTGTTAAGCAATTAATTAAGGCAAGAGACAAGTGTCCTTTTATTTTCTTTTTCTTTAATCTTTAATAAATCCTAATTTAAACTTATATAAACCTCTATCTTTCTCTTCATTCTTTTTCTATCTTTCTTTCTAAAAATAAAAACAAAGATCAAAACCTATAACTAAATTCCAGTTCGAACCCTGTAAAACATTTTTTCAAACCTGAAAACAATTTCTCAAAAACCAAATCAAAATCAAAACCTGCAATGCAATCTCCAGATCAAACTAAAACCCTGTAACCTTCTCAAACTCAGCCTGTAACACTTCTCAAAAACAAATCTAAATCCTGTAAACCAATTCAAGCTGAAACCAAGATCATCTCAGATTAGTAGGCAATTCAAGTTTAAAAACAAGCTTCAACCTTCTCAAAGCAACATCAAGTATTTCCAGTTTCAAAACATTTCAGAGAACAAAAGCAAATCTTTTCCAGTTTTCAAAAGAATCAAACTTCCAGTTTAAACGTTCTCTGGCTTCTCTGTTTAAATTGGTGAGTAAATTTAATTTTAAAAACAGTTTTAAAACCTGCTACTATGTCTCGATATGCTAATAAATGTTACAGTAACATGACATGAAATGCTTACTTGAATATGGAATGAGAATAGATGATTATATAAGAGTTATTATGAAACATTTGTGTATATTAATGTTCATGCTCCTCTGTTTAGTTTTCCAGTGAGTAAACTCTTATTTAAAAACAGTTTTAGATGTTGCATGTGATGATTTTGTGTGATAAAATTTTGATATAGTTTGCATGCTTTATTTATCTGGATATATGTATAAAACTTGCTTGTTTTCCAGTATGTGACTGTATGTGTTTATATGGTGCTCTGTATTTGTAATTAACAGACTCAATCATCATCATAGAAATTCCTATCTTCTCAAACAAGTAAAATTTGACTTTGATTGTTGAAAGAAAATTGTTAATAACAATGAGTTCTTGTTTTTAAAAATAATTTTAGGTTGTTTATTTATTAAATATACTGTAAATTTAAAAATTACAGTAAAAATCAGAAAAAGGGTAAATATCAAATATGGAAATTTATATATTTGATCTTATAATCTGGTTAGTGAATTCAAATGATGATTTTAGAAAGTTATTTCAGGATTTCTAATAATGTATTAAGAAAGCAATTTGGAATTGACTAGAAAATGGGTTTAAGGGAAATTCTGGCGATCGACGACATTAGTGGGGTTGGGGTCTCGGCTGAGGCTACCTAGGTGATTGGAGATGGCGGCAAAAATAGTCGAAGGTATGTCAGTTGCCTATGGTGGCAGGACGAGGCGGAACTAGGGTTTAAGTGAGTTTTTGTCGAAGTCTGGAAACAGAATCAATGCAGTGTCTCTGGGTGATCGGAGGTGATCGCATGGTGAGGGATGAGTACTGGAAGGTGTGACGAAGCTTCGGTGAGGAGGACAGGTGATATCGAGGTCGGAGGCGTCGGGGAGAAGAATGTTTTCTGGCCACGGTGGTTTCCTGTTTGGTCGAGAAAGTCTCGATTTCGTCTCGTGCGAATTTTGTTCGATCTGGGTTCGCTTTTGAGGTCGCATGGGTTTGTGTGGACGTCGAGCATCGCCGTGATGATCGCTGGTGGTCGGCGGCGCTGGTGCACGTGCACCTGTACATGTTTGCGTGTACGCTTTGTTTCAGGCAAACGATGGATTTGGGAAGAAGCAGTTGTACCGGGTTGGTCTCGAGAAAAATAAGAGTGCGACTCGAAGTAGCAGTGTTGCATGAGAAAACTCGGGGTAGCTACAGGGTAGTCTCGGGTATGACCCGAAGTAAATCTAAACCAGTTTAAAAAGATTTTTATAAAAGCAAGTTTTTTTTTTTAAATCTAAATTAAAATTAGTTTAAACCTATTACTTAATAAATGTTTTAAGTTATTGATTGGAAGAAGTTATGATTTGGTAATTTTAATTTATCAAGTTAAATGAGTATTTTAAAAACTAAATTAATATTTTAATTAAATAAAGTCAAAAGATAAAATGGTTTAAATGTTAATAATAATTAAGGTATTTTTAAGATAATGGTTTTATTTTAAAATAATTAAGGTTTAATAAGTGAGATTAATTAAATTAATTAAATAATTTAAGTATAATTAATTAATGATAAAGATTAATTAAGTAATTAATCAAGAGAAATTAATTAATATAAATAAATTCAATAATTAATATTGATTTAATTAATGATTAGTGATTAATTAAATTTGTAATTAGAATTAATTAATTAGTAATTGGAGGTAAATTAATTGGTAATTAAGAAATACTTAATTTGTAATTATGTTTTTAAGTTTTATTAATTATTAATTAAGGGGTGATTAATTTGTAATTAAAGATTAATTAAGGATTAATCAAATGGTAATTAAGGATTAATTAAATGATAATTAAAGATTAATTAATTTGTTATTAAGTTTTATTAATTGATAATTAAGGTTTATTAATTAATAATTAATCTGTAATTAAAGATAAATTAATTGGTTTAAAGAGTAATTAAGGAATGAATTACTCAATTGTAAATAGTAAATGGATGTGATTAATTTAAGTTAATTAATTTGTAAATTAATTAAAGATAATCTTGATGCTGATTAAGTATAAATACTTAATGAAATTAAGAAGTGTAATTACTGTAAGTAATTAATATATAATTACAAGATGTAATTAATTAAAGGATAATTACTTAGAAGAAGTAATTAAGGATTTATTTCTTGGTGTAATTAATTAATGGATTAATATAATTAATTAAGGAGTTAATTAATTAGGGTAAGTAATTATAGGATGATAATTACTATTTATGATTAATTAAGGTGGATTAATAGAAATGATTAATTAAAGTTTAATTAATTAAAGTAATTAATTAAAGGTCAATGTAATTAATTATAGTTAATTAATTAATGGAAGTAATTAATTAAGGATTATTAATTAATGTAATTAATGAAAGTAATTAAAGGTTAATTACTGTTAATGGTTAAGAATAATTAATTTATGAAATTAATTAAAGGATAATTACCTTATGTAATTAATGAATAATTAATCAAGAGTGATTAATATTTAATGATTAATTAATTAAATGGATTGTAATTAATTAATGGTTGATTAAGCAAGGTTAGGAATTAATTCTTAAGTAATTAATTTAATTTAAATTGATTAAATTGATTATAATAGAGATTAATAAATGGTTGCTTATGAATGATGGTTGAGTAGAATGTCTGATTTGGTTGATATCTATTGGATGATATTGGATATATCCGTGATAAATGTGTGATATTTATCTATGTTAAATGCTGTATGAATTCAAGTATTGAATTGAATTGTTTAAACCTTTAAACAACTTGGCCTTAAAAGATACGTTTTGGATTTCGATGAGACCGGGATCGGGTTTCCGTATACCGGTATTCCAGGTCTGGAGACCCGAATACCACATCGATCCAAATTAACGATAGGTCGTGAATCTCAAGTGGAGATGAAGATTCAGAGTGCAAGGGTTATTGTCGTTAACTCTGAGGGTGATTCCAAAATGAGTGTAACGAGATAATGCCTTCGGTTTCGTTCGAACCCGGAACGAACTTGTATGGATTGAATGCTTTCAGCACATCGTCAGGTGGACGATGAGCATTCTAAGTGATGTGTTCTGATTTAAGGTAATCGTAACCTCAAGCCTCATCAAACCGGGAATGGCTAAAACAGGGGAGGTGCAGCAAGGTTAGTGGGTAGCACCCAAGTAGTATAAGATTCCTCTGTCTAGAGTCCCTTTTTATTTCGGCTGTGTGGGTGGTTGTTTGGCCGCAACCACGGGGTTTCTTATGCGGGAATTATCCAGTAAGGGATGTTCCGGCCTTGTGTTGCAGGGGATTGGGAGTGATCCTCGGTACGTTGATCTAGGCCACGTACTGTGACGGGCGGTACCCCAGTAGCCCTGCCATTGTATGGAATCCACAATCCAATAAGTGCCGTACGATTTAGTTGTGCCCAACTATGTTGGAACGTGAGATGTAAGCATTCCAGCTATTTCTGTATTTTACTTGAAAACCCTAGACCCTATTATAATATAACTGGATTTCCTATCAGATGTTTTGGTTAGCGTAAGGTAAAAACTTACCCATGTTTATTTGTGGGGAGTCTTACGTGATACCTTTGTTTTCAAAAGGTTTTGAAGTTAAGCAACTTTAACCGTTTACTCACACCAGACCCATGTCTGACCCAAGTGTTTATTTTCTGTTTTATTAAACTCTTGGGTACTCAAATTTTTACGAGTAGCCAAGGGATTCAGGTTTGCTTTGACGAATCTATGGAGGAGCAATGGAGCAGGAGGCTTCAGCGTTCGTAGATATAGTGTTCCGCTGTGTTAGTCTGTATGAGTCATTTGTTGAGTTGTATTTGGGTTGTAATGACTAGACAGATGTTTATAACTGTCTAGTATGTGTTGTATAAGCTGTGTATCTCTGATGTATATGATACAATGTAATATCTTATTTGATTAATATAATTTATTCGTTCCGCTGTTTAGATTCTGATGTGTTTCTTTCTTTCTTCTCTATCTTATCTCTTTTCTATCCCTTTCTTTCTTCTTGATGATACGACTTTTTGTGGAGAAAAGCCGGGTCGTCACAGTTGGTATCAGATATGTTAATTTAATTTAAGTTAATTTAAGTTGATACCAAATGAAACAACCCGACTTCCTATGCCCAGAAAGTCGCATCATTATGAAGAAAGAAAGGGGTAGAAAATAGAAAAGAAGAGAAGAAAGAAAGAAACAACAACAACGATCTCACAGCGGAACGAATAAATTATATTAAAAACATAAACTATTACATAGTATACAACAATTTACAGAGTTACACAGCATATACATCACTTACTAGACAGTTATAAACATCTGTCTAGACATTACAACTCAAATACAAGACAAGACACTATCACAGATATCAACACAGCGGAATACTATATCTACGAACGCCGAAGCCTCCTGCTCCATTGCTCCTCCAGAATATTCGTCAAAGCTAAACCTGAATCCCTTGGCTACTCGTAAAAATTTGAGTACCCAAGAGTTTATAAAACAGAAATAAACACTTGGGTCAGACATGGGTCTGGTGTGAGTAACAGGTTAAACTTGCTTAACTTCAAAACCTTTAGAAAGAAAAGGTATCACGTAAGACTCCCCACAAATAAACATGGGTAAGTTTTTACCTTACGCTAACCAAAACATTTAATAGGAAATTTGATTTTATTATAATAGGGTCTAGGGTTTTCAAGTAAAATATAGAAATAGCTGAAATGCTTACATCTCACATTCCAACATAGTTGGGCACAATTAATACGTACGGCACTTATTGGAGTTTGGATTCCATACAATGGCAGGGCTACTGGGGTACCGCCCGTCACAGTACGTGGCCTAGATCACCGTACCGAGGAGTACGCCCGCTCCCCTGCAACACAAAGCCGGAACCATCCCTTACTGGATAATTCCGAACAAGATAACCCCGTAGTTGGCGCGACCAACCACACACTAAGCCGAATAAAAAGAAAAGGGACCTCTAGACAGGGATCTATCTTGCTCTCAGTGGGTGCTACCCACGAAGCCTTGCTGCACCTCCCCTGTTTTAGCCATTCCCGGTTGATGAGGCTTGAGGTTACGATTACCTTTAATCAGAACATATCACTTAGAATGCTCATCGTCCGCCTGACGATGTGCTGAAAGCATTCAATCCATACAAGTTCGTTCCGGGTTCGAACGAAACCGAAGGCATTATCTCGTTACACTCGTTTTGGAATCACCCTCAGAGTTAACGACAATAACCCTTGCACTCTGAATCTTCATCTTCACTTGAGATTCACGACCTATCGTTAATTTGGATCGATGTGGTATTCGGGTCTCCAGACCTGGAATCCCGGTATACGGAAACCCGATCCCGGTCTCATCGAAATCCAAAACGTATCTTTTAAGGGCCAAGTTGTTTTAAGGTTAAAACAATTCAATTCTTATCTATACTACACACAGATAGATAATTTACAATAGATAATCTACATTATCATCCCAAACAGATAATTCACATTATCATTATAATTCAACCAAACATCCATATCATATATCAATCATATCTCATCAGAGATATCAAACAATGAAATACATTCAATCTCATTCATCCATCCTTAAGCAATGATTTATATCATCTAATTAATTTAAAGTGAATTAAACTAATTACTTCATTCTATAAATCCTGCTTACTTAATTATTAATTAAACCAATTAATTAATCATTACTCTAAATATCCATCTTAATTAATCATTCCTGATTAATTATACTTTAATTACTTTCAGTAATTAATCCCTAATTAATTTCACAAATTAATTATCTTAAACCATTTCAGTAATTAATCTTAAATTACTTCATTTATTAATTAACCGTACTTAATTACATTACTCCTTAATTAATTATAATTAATTAATTACTTTAATCACTTATTATTAATTAATCTTAATTAATCAATCCCTAATTACATCATTAATTATATTAATTAATGATCCTTAATTACTTCATTTAAATTAATTATATTTAATAATTAATATTTAATTAAACCATATTTATTAATCACCTTTGATTAATCACATTTAGTAATTAACTACCCTTAATTACTCTTCCATAAATTAATTACTCATTAATTAATTATCTTTTAATTAATCCCTTGATTAATTATTCTAAGTAATTAAACTCAAATTACTTTTATTATAAAAATCTTCTTTAGTTAATTATATCCACTAATTAACTTTAATTACTTTCCTAAGTAATTTCACTTCACTAATTACATTTAAGTAATTATTCTTATCAAATCACCCAGTGATTTACTTAAATTAATTAATCAATTAATTTAAACTTATCAAATTTATTTAATTAATTACCTTAAGTAATTAATTTCTTTAATTACTTCCATTAAGTAATTATACTTAACCCATTTTCATATTAACTAATTAATCTAATTGATTATCAAATTTAATCATGTTAATTAATTATCTAATAATCCCTAATTAATGATCTCTCATTAATTATTAACAATCCTTTAATTACTTTCTTTAAGTGATTAATCTTTAATAAACTATTTATTAATTACAACTTAATAAACTCTTAATTACCACTTAATTAATTTCTAATTACTAAATTAATTACTTAATTAATCTTTAATCACTAGATTAATTAATTACTAATCATTTATTAATAATCCATACTTACCTAATTAAATGATTAATCCCAAATTAATTAACCTCTAATTAATTAACTTAAAATCTTAATTATTTAATTAATTAACACTAAACCATTAATTAATTAAATTATTAATTTATTCTTTAATTACCTCGTTAATTTAATGAATCTTAAATCATTAAACCTTAATTAATCTTTGAAATTAAAGTATTAACCTTATAACTACTTTAATTATAATTAATAAAGACTTTAAAACATTTTACTCTAAAATCTTTCTTTCAATTCATTAAAGAATTTAAAATAAATTACAATTTAATCTTTAACCTATTTTAAATCAAATTTACAAAATCTTCTTAAATTCAAATGTTAAGAAACATTTAACATTTTAAAGATTTTTAAACCAATTTATTTAAATTCAAACCCTTTTTAAATTATTCTTTAAACATTTAAATTTGTTTAAAACCTTTATTTTTATAAAACTTTATTTATCTCAAATTCTAGGATACAAAATTTAAACTTGAACTCGAATGAAAACTTGATTTAAAACTGGGTTTAAATCCTGTTTTCAAAGTTTAAAACTCAATTTGAATTTAAACAAACACTGCCAGGTTTTAAAACTGCTAAACAAAATCTACACGAGCCTTCCCCTTTAAACCCCGAGCCAAGTCCCCATTTTCACGAGCATTACTTCGAGTCACTCGCGCTTATATACTCGAGAAAAAAAAACTCCTCTGCTTAAAAACCCAAACTAAAACACTGATACCAGATTCAAAGTCGTGCACATGCACCGATCGACCGACCATCTCCGATCATCTACGATCACTCCCACATGTCAACGACCATCCAACCTCACGACCCCGATCATCGTAGCCCTAAGAACAACTCGAAATAAAAATCGAGTAGCTCAGCACTCAACCTGGAACGAAACTGGAACAGACCACACCATTTCAACCAAACCTTTCAACGCCTCGCCTCCCCTCCTCCGACCGCCATCGCCTATGAAACTCCGGTGAAGTCTTCGTCAACCCACCATCTTCCAGTACCCAAATCCCCAGGCAACTCGATCAACAGAGAAAATCAAACGCAAGCAAAAACTGCAACCCAGTAAAACTAGGTTTAGAAATTAGATCGAACAACCACCATCTCCACGGTCATCTATACGGCCATCCAACATTATTGCCACAGTCCCTGATCATCCCACTTCCTCCCCTAGTGACCACGACCTTCCCGAACTCTTAGATCACCAGGAACTACCCAAAACGTGAAAACTGTTCAACCCAAAACTGCGTTAAGCTCTGAATGTTAAAATTTTTGATTTCATTTTTAAAAATCAAGATTTTAGTTAAGACATGTGGAGAAAAGCCGGGTCGTCACAGTTTGGGATCGGGTTTGCTACATTACAGCGTGATAGGGGGTTCTCGCTTTGCGTTAGGTGGCGAACGGGAGACTCTTACCCCTACATGTCCCCGGGGGTAGTATAAGGCCTTTTGGGGTTGGTTGCGACTCGAGAGGGTGGCCGTAAAAGCAAACCCGAGGTATCACTGTGAGCCACAGCGGGGCTGGGATGGTTGAAAAGCCTACCGGTCGTGAACCGTTGCTGAAGGTTGAAAAGCCTAGGTTGTTACAGTGGTATCAGAGCTTAGGCTGGCGACAACTTTGGCTCTGGTGGGAATTTTGAGAGTATTAATAGATATGAGCGCGTATTTGTTAGTGAATATAAAATTGTTTTATATTGTGTTGATTGGTTTATTGAGTAGTTTATGGATTCTGGTCGATGTGTGGGACGCCACAACATTGATAGGGATCTCTAAACGCTTGTATAGAACAATTCGACACAATATTGTTTTAAAGAGGTAAATGAAATAATTTTACCCAGAAATAATTTCTATATAAAAAGTATCATTTTAAATATATATATATTTCTACCTATTTGTTGGGTTACCTGTTCGGGTTTTCCAATATAAGTTATAAAGGTAGATGGGGTAGTGGTGTGTGAAACACAATTACCAATAGTTGGAATTTAAATGTTGAGGTTGGAAGTGTATTTGTCGAGACTGTAGACCTAATACCGTCTCGAGTAAGCTTTGCTATGGTAAAGGATTTCATCGATCTCCGAAGGAAACTGTAATGGTTCGGAGTTTTATCTTTGAAGTTTGGATGAGTAAAGTTGGATCTGTAGGTTGAACAGAAGCGAGTGATGGTACCTTGATACCAGGTAATAGTAGCTGTATGATGAGATACAGTGACGATGGATGTTCCCGAAGATGTTTTCTTTGGAACAAGATTAAGGAAGTATGAATGCTTCGGTGTTGTGGTTGAGCTCAGCATAAAGTTTCTGCTTTGGTTTGAAGTTCGAGTTTCTCGAAGATCTTTGGAGTAGGAAGACCTTGACATCAGTGTCAGCAGTGCAGCTCAGAGTATTCTGTGCATTGGCAGGAAGTTTTCTGGATGAGCAGTTTTTTTTCTGGAAGTAAAGTTCAGAAGCAGCAGAGTGGATCCATTTCTTCGATAAATTGGATAAATAAGTGTAAGCTGTTCTGATTGGTAAAGAGGAACAGTTTTTCTTTGGAATTAGGATGGGTTGATCGCAAAAACGACTTGCGATTGTCTGAGTGTTCTCTTGGGTTGTCAGAGTTTTTCTGGATGTCTTCAGAGAAGTCAGAAGTTTATCCGCATCTGAAGGTTGAGTTTTCTTATCGACTGGATTCCAGGAGTGATACTGGTGGTTCAGTCTAGTGGAAGGATGTTTCCTAGAGATGGAGTTGGTGAAGCAGCTCAAGTTTTGCTGGAGTGTATCTCTGGATGGGAGAAGTAAGTTTGGAATCTACTAATGTTGTGAAGTAGAGTTATGTTTGGATCTCGTCTGTGTTCTGATTTGGATAAGTAATTGGTCTACTTGGTTAAATTGTCAGTTTGGATAACTGGAATTCATTGAGTTTACATATCTCTGAGGGAATACGTATTTGATCTATCTCTGGTTGTAGAATCTGCAGTTTTGGAAGTTTGGTAGTTGAGTCAGACTCGTCTGTAGTCTGATAACCTGATTAGTTCTGTAGATCTAGATGTGTAGGAGATCTATAGCTTAGTAGTTTAGGTTGTTTGTAGAGCGAGTATCCCGGTATATATATATACTTGGGGAAACTCGAGGAATTTTATCTAGAATTTTGTCTGGATAGTTAGAATTGATTGTTTGGATGTTTGGTTGCTATGGTTGTTAGCATATGGATGATAATATATGCTTGTGATTTAAAATTAAAATCTTTAATAAGATTATTAAATTACCTTTGTTTAAATTTCGGGGACGAAATTATTTTAAGGGGGAAGGAATGTAATATCCCGGAAATTTTGACAATATCAATTTAATAATCTGTTGAATAATTAAATTGATATGGATAATCTTTGATAATAAGATTTGAATTTAATTTAATAATCTGATTTAAATTAGTATTAATTTATGATTTTTTTTTTTTTTTTTAAAGTTAATAAGATATTTCTATTTGAATATATATATTTATTTATATATATTATAAATAGAAGCTTTGATAAATTGGGAATTTATATTTAATTTAATCTGGACTTTTCAAAGATATTTAAATAAGTAATTTTATAGTTTTAAAATACTTCAGGTAAATATTTTAATTGGTTTAAGATATTTTTAACTTAAGTTTAAATAAATAAGATTTATAAAGATGGTTTGTTTTATTTCTTTTTAAATATTTCTTGATAATATAATCTCTTATATAATGGTTTAAATTTTAAAATATGTTATTTTCAAATAATAAGTATAATGTATTATTTTTAATATGTATGAATTTTTAATGCTAAAAGGGATTGTTATTTTAAATTGAATAAATAATGTATGTAAATATATATATAACTTGACTTTTAAATTGAATCTTAGGATTTAATTTTATTTAAATTTGAATTTAAGTTTTGAAATTCAAAAGAATAAATATATATAAATTGTTTTGAATTTAGAATATTTGTATAAACTTTTATTTATAAATATAATTAGCTTTTGCTTTTCTTTAAAAAGAAATATATATAGATAAATGTTTAAATAAACAAGAAAAAGGCTTTTTAAATAATTTTAAAATAAATAGAATTATGAGTAATTACTTAAAGGACATGTGTCATTTATCTAAAGCTTTGTAAAAACATGTGTAATTAAATAAACAAATGTATAGGACAAGTGTCCTTATTTATTTTCAATTTCTTTTATTTTATAAACCAAAAATATACATATATATAAACAATTGCATTTCTTCATTTCATTCTTTCTAATCTTCTCATTTTTTTTTCAAAAGACAAGAGAAATCAATGCTCTTCCCTCTAACTAAAATCTGAAAACAAATCAGAAATTCAAATGCTTCAAACCAAAAAAATTAAATTCAACAATTTGTAAACAAGTTTCCAAATTCAAATCCTGTAATTCTCTTTTCCAAATCAACTCCTCTCAAACCTGAAATCAAATGCTTCAAACTGAGATCTGTAAACAATCTTCCTCAAAACATAAGATCTGTAACCAAGTTACAGATCTAAAATCAAAAAGCTTGCATTCATTTTAAACCTGGAATCAACTCAGAGAACTGCCTGCATTTTTCATCTCTGGAAGCCTGCAGTTATTCTTCAAGACTGTCTGTAATCAAGCTTCAGTAGCATGCAAAGCTTCTGGGGATTTAAAGCATTTCAGTTTCAAGTTTTAAAAGATCAAATCATTTTCTAGCCTTAAGCAAAACAGTTTCACAAGCTATTTCAAAGATAATCTGCCTCTGTTTATATAAATCTGGTGAGTAACATTTTTACTTAATTTAACTTAGGTAATTATGATGCATGTTTAAATTCTGTGATAAATAGTGTTTGGATGTGAATGTTTGTTTATATGTATGTGTTTGAGAATTTCTTTGTGAAATTATGTAAGTGTGCATATCTGTAGTTGTTAAACACCTCAGGTCATAGTTTCAACCCTCTGCTTTGAAAACTGTAAATATGAGATACTTTTGTAAATGGATATGACTTAAGTTTTAAGTAGACTTGTGGTGTATGTCTGGAATGTGTTGTTATGATTGTTTAAGGTTCTGGAAAACATTTGAGTATGTTCAGATAAGCTATTGTGATCACCTCTGTCTAAAACTTTAGAGATTTAAAACTTAGATTTAACTCAAATCTCTTCTCACTCAAATCTTCTGTAGGCTTAAGTGTTTTAAACAAAGTGTTGTTTAAAACTAAACCAAGCTTTAAATACATTTGTAAGAATTTAGATAGAAACACTGTCTGGAAGAAGAAATCACAGAGGAACTTGAAAAGTGTTAAAAACCAAATATGGAAATTTGTTGATAACAATCATATATCTGAAATAGTAGATGAAAGTTAGGATTTTTAAGATCAAGTTCATAATTTTTAATGTAGTATTGAATGGGTTATTTGGGTTTGTCTGGAAATCATGTTTTCGAGCATTTCCGATGATCACGTGGTCGAGGGTGGTCGAACTCGAGAGAGGTGATGGAGGAGTCTATGGGGATGACTGGAAAATTGGTCGTAGATGGCCATGGCTACAGTGAGGAAAATGGTTGGTGTTCGAAGTTTTGAACCCTAGTTTCTATGGGAATGGGTTTTTGTCTCGCACGCATCCTCTGGTTGATCGAGTTCAACCGGGCTCAGGGGGATGGAAGGGGGTGAGCTGACGTTGGAGTGGCCGGAATTTCGTGACCACCAATGGACGAGGTGGCGAGGTCGAGGGGTTGTTCCAGGTTGGTCATTTCCTGTTTTCTTGTTCCAGGCTTCAGATGAAGTCGAATTTCAAGTTCGAAGTGAAATAGAAGGAGCTGGTGGCGGTGATGGTGATAGGGGATGAACGTTGGCGTGGGACGTCGTCGCACTTGGTCGGAGTAGCTCGAATTTGCTGTGCACGTGCACACTTGAGTGTATGTACTGGTAGCAGTTCTTTGGGGATGGAAGAAGAGACTCGAGATTTTTGTTGTTTGGCCCGAGAGTTTGCTCGTGTAATTGAGGGATTGACTCGAAGCAAGTTAGGTTGGACTCGAGTAATTTTGTGTTGTCAGTTTTTTTAAACTGTCTGGGTTTTAAGCTTTAAACTAGTTTTAAATTTGTAAATTTTAAACTAGAATTCAAATCAAAATTTAACTATGTAGATTCAAGTTGGTTTGAATCTTAAAGATTTGAAATAAATAAGTTATAAATTTATATATGTTAAATAGATTTTAAATGGTAGTTAGATTTAATTAAATGTTTAAAAATTAAAAAAGGAAATTGGTTTAAACTCTTCTTAAATTTCTTTTATAAGAGATAAGAATTTTAAATAAGTAAAAGTTTTAAGTTGGATTTAAAAACTTAGTTAAAAATAAATTGGTATTCATTTTAAATACAGCATTTTAAAATGAAATTTAAAAGTAGATTTGAAATGGATATTTCAAATATAAATTGTAAATGATAACTTGTTTATCAATAAAAATAAAGTTTATCTTAATTAATTAAAGACTTGTGTTTATTTAATTTATTAAGAGATTTAATAGATAATTAGTTTAATTTGATTAATTAATCATTTGGATTAATTAAATAGGTAATTAAAGGTTAAACTAATTTATTTATGTTTAGGATAAATTAATTAGGGATGATTAATTTGTAGTTAGGGATTATAAATTAGAGTAATTAATTAATGATTAAGAATTAATTAATAAGTGTAATTAAATATTAATTAAGTTATGGTTAACACTTAATTAATTTAGTAATTAGAGATTAATAAATTAGTTATTAAGATTTATTAATTTAGAATTAATAATAATTAATATAAGTTAATTACTTAAGGAAAGTAATTAAATAATAGTTAATGAGGTCATTAACTATGGGTTATTAAATAATGAATTAATAGGATAAATTTTGATAATTAATTAGTTTAATTAATTTAAGATAATCAATTATAGAATTTGTTTTAAATGAATTACTTATTGGAAGTAATTAAGAAATTAATTACATATTGTAATTAATTAAATTAATTTGATTTAGTTAAGTTAATTAATTAAGTTTAATTAATTTAGAATAATCAAGAGATGATTTGATAATAATTATTAATGTAATTATTAAGGTGTGATTATTTAGGAAGTAAATAATAGATAATTACTTGAGGTAATTAATGGATTGGTTATGTATTAAGGAAGTAATTAATTTAGTTAATGAAAGTAATTAAGGGTAGTTAATTACTGATTGAAGATTAATCAAGGGTGATTAATAAATGTTGTTTAATTAAAGGTTAATTACTTAATGTAATTAATTTAATTAAGTAATTAATAATTAAATTGTAATTAAGGATCATTAATTAATATAATTAATGATGTAATTAAGATTGGTTAATTTAGTAATAATTAATTTATGAAGTAATTAATTAATGTAATTAATTAAGAATTAATGTAATTAATTATAGTTGATTAATTTAATTAATTATAGTTAATTAATTTATGAAGTAATTAAAGGTTAATTACTATAATGGTTAAGGATAATTAATTTGAGAAATTAATTAAGGATAAATTACTTGGATGTAATTAAAAGATAATTAATCAAAGATGATTAATTGAAATGAAATATTAGAGGATAATTAATTGATTGTAATTAATTAATGGTTAAGTAAGCAGGATTTATAAAATGAAGTAATTAATTTAATTCAATTTAAATTAATTAGAGATGATATAAATCATTACTTATGGATGGATGATAATACTGAATGCTTTGCATTGATTGATATCTCTGATGAGATATATGCTGTATGATATGGATGTTAGTTGAATTGTGATGATAATATGGATTATCTGATAATGTTGATTATCTATTGTGAATTATCTTTCTTTGTGTATAAAGATAATTGAATTGTATTGTTTTAACTTTAAAACAACTTGGCCTTAAAAGATACGTTTTGGATTTCGATGAGACCGGGATCGGGTTTCCGTATACCGGATTTCCAGGTCTGGAGACCCGAATACCACATCAATCCAAATTAACGATAGGTCGTGAATCAAGTGAAGATGAAGATTCAGAGTGCAAGGGTTATTGTCGTTAACTCTGAGGGTGATTCCAAAACGAGTGTAACGAGATAATGCCTTCGGTTTCGTTCGAACCCGGAACGAACTTGTATGGATTGAATGCTTTCAGCACATCGTCAGGTGGACGATGAGCATTCTAAGATAGATGTGTTCTGTTTAAAGGTAATCGTGACCTCAAACCTCACAAACCGGGAATGGCTAAAACAGGGGAGGTGCAGCAAGGTTAGTGGGTAGCACCCAAGTAGGACAAGATTACCTCTGTCTAGAAGTCCCTTCTTATTTCGGCTTAGTGTGTGCGGTTGCTGATCCCAACCGTGAGGTATCTTGTGCGGGAATTATCCAGTAAGGGATGTTCCGACCTTGTGTTGCAGGGGATTGGGAGTGATCCTCGGTACGGTGATCTAGGCCACGTACTGTGACGGGCGGTACCCCGGTAGCCCTGCCATTGTATGGAATCCAAACTCCAATAAGTGCCGTACGTATTAGTTGTGCCCAACTATGTTGGAATGTGAGATGTAAGCATTTCAGCTATTTCTGTATTTTACTTGAAAACCCTAGACCCTATTATAATATAACTGGATTTCCTATCAAATGTTTTGGTTAGCGTAAGGTAAAAACTTTTCCATGTTTATGTGTGGGAAGTCTTACGTGATACCTTTGTTTTCAAAAGGTTTTGAAGTTAAGCAAGTTTAAACCGTTTACTCACACCAGACCCATGTCTGACCCAAGTTGTTTATTTCTGTTTTATAAACTCTTGGGTACTCAAATTTTTACGAGTAGCCAAGGGATTCAGGTTAGCTTTGACGAGTAATCTGGAGGAGCAATGGAGCAGGAGGCTTCAGCGTTGTAGATATAGATAGTAGTTTCCGCTGTGTTGATCTTGTTTAGATCTTTGTTTTGTATTGAGTTGTAATAACTAGACAGATGTTTATAACTGTCTAGTATGTGATGTGTAATCTATGTAACTCTGATAGATGATGTATATGATACTATGTAATATTTATGTGATATAATATATTTTGTTCGTTTCCGCTGTGAGTATTTGTGTTTGTTTTCTTTCTCTTCTTCTCTTTTCTACTTCTCACCCCTTTCTTTCTTATCAGCGATATGACTTTCTATGGAGAGAAAGCCGTGGTCGTTACAGGTAGCCAAGTCCAATTGTGAAAAGACTCTAGCACCACTAAGCTGATCAAACAGATCATCAATCCGAGGTAAAGGATATTTATTCTTAATAGTAAGATCATTAAGCTTGCGTTAGTCAACGCAAAGCCTAAGTGTACCATCGGACTTATTTACGAAAATAGCTGAAGCTCCCCAAGGCGAGGAACTAGAGCGAATAAGTTGCTTCGTCTCTAACTCGGATAATTGTTTGCGCATTTCTTCATTCTCCTTATTAGACATGCGATAAGGAGGACGGGTAATAGGTTGAGCTCCAGGTATAAGATTAATTTTGAACTCAATTGCTCGCTTAGGTGGTAATCCTAAGACGGGCTCAAATATGTCGGAAAATTCACGAACGACGCGAATAAGAGAAATGGCATCCTCCTCATCATCATTGTCATCATCACGAGGATTTAAAGAATATAAAGATGCAACCAAAGCGGAATCCGAATCTTTAAGAACAATAGAAATCTGATTAATAGATTGCGGGTGTCGGAGATAAATAGTCCGCTCGGGACATAGGATATGAGCTTCATAACGATTAAGCCAATCCATACCCAAAATCATTTGAAAGCCTAAATAGCGCATGACATGCAAATCGACTAGAAAAAGAAAATCACACAAAATAATCTCCATATCTTTACAAAGCAAACTAAGAGTTGCGAATCCACCAACCGGATTCACAATTCTCAAAGAAGTCATTAAAGCAACAACACTTAAAGAAAGAGTGTCTACAAGTTCCTTTGATATAAAAGAATGGGATGCACCCATATCAAAGAGAACTCTAATAGGTTGATCATGAAATATAATAATGCCATCAAGGACAGAATGAGACATACCTTGACCGCGAGATGTGTTGCCAGGGGCTTGAGCCACATTAAGCTTTCCCTCCTTCTTGCCATGAAGTCTGGGGCATAAATGTATATAATGATCTGGGCTTTTACAATAGCGACAAGAACGGGGCTTTGAACACTTGTTCGCAAAATGGTCCTTAGAACCACAGTTATAGCATTGCCCGGAACTAGGGGTAGAAGTCTTTGCTGCTGGAGGTGCAGGTTTCCCCTTTTTGTTGGGATAAGGACCTTTGAATTTTTTTGGCCTCTTCTTGTTGTTGAAGTTTGGTTTGGAAGCCACCACTTCAACGTCACTGTCCTAATCAGCCTCTTCAAGACGAAGAGCGATATCAATGAGTTGGTCGAAAGAAACTTCTAACTTTAGAAGTAATGGCTTCTTAAGATTCTTGTTCAAGCCATAGACGAATCTTTGGTTCTTCTTCAATGGGGTGTTGATGTATTCAACCCCATATTTAGACAGTGACTCGAAGGATGCAACATAATCTGTCACAGAGGATTCACCTTGAACAAGGTCTATAAAACGACGACCCAATGTCACCTTCTCTGCTTCTGGTACAAATTTTAATTTGAAGCGTTCTCGGAATTGCTCCCAGGTGAGATCTGCTTCATTAATTTCAAAAATAAGAAGTTCGTACCAATCCAATCCTCTCTCTTGGAGCATACTGGAGGCCACCTGAACACGGTGAAGATCGATAAGATTCATGCGAGAAAAGATTCGATCGCATGTTCTTAACCAAGCCTGGACTTCAATAATAGTTTCGGAACCCTTGAATGGTTTCCCACCCAAGTTAGTATAATCGTTGCACAAACGTGCAAATCCAGACTTAGGATGAGAAGGCTCTTGATTAGGACCGGTTGCCTGAGCATTCTTTACTAAATCAAGAAGCTGTTGAGCAGTCATAAAAACTCCATCCTGGGGAGTGACAGTAGATGGTCCAGCTCTGGGACGACCTGGTCTAGACATTCTCTTCTTTAAGGAAGAGAAAAGAAGAAAAGTTATTCTCTAAATAAATATCAAGCAAATCTTGATAGATAAAACAAGGATACGTAGAAGGAAATAGGATAAATCGGTACGAAGACTCGAATTAAATCCTAAGGCACGACTCCTAAGTTAGACTTAGGACGATGATCCTTGTTAAGTTATTCTACATTGTTCCGAAGTTTGGCTCTGATACCAAGCTATGACGCCCCACCTCTATACCCACGATAGCCAAGAACACTACGGTGTAATGCTGTCAACTAGCATGGAGAATAAGGCTGTTGAGGAGCGACCATCCATGTAACTTCTTTGTGCGAGCAACGATATGTCAGATAGTATAGCATGAACTTCATTGAAGGAGGAAGTCCGACGTACCGATACAAACCCAAAGCTATCACACAGTGGCTATAAATGATCTTCGGAAGCAAAAATAGAAATAAACATAACATAAATCAGTCACAGACATCAATATCACAAAGGCGGAAAAAGATATGAATATATATATAACACATGAAAGTGTACATCAGGGTAGTGGTCGGAAAGATCCACGATAATACAAAAGAATAGCAACACGTGCTATACAAAAGCATAAATACACAACATAGAGTCTATATCTCAAATGGGTACATCCAAAAACTACTAATCTAAGTAGTTAGCAAAAAGTCAGAATAATCCTGAAGAGGAGTCAAGCAGAAGCACCTATAACATCTCAGTCTGACCCGACTATTATTTATAGGAAAATAATAAACGGATCAGTCTAGCTATAAATATCAGATGATATGGTATAAAGTAAAAGACATGACATGATAATGTTATAACCATAATGGCATACTACTATAAGTATGTAATTGAAAATCAACAAGAGATTAATCAATATCACAAGAATCTTCTCAAAGATAAAATAGGGTATCATACCCTAAACTTGTATTCATAACAAGTCAATGACACACAAATTCACCAATGCACAAAAATTGATAAAGCTTATCAATGGAAATCACAAAAATTGGTGAAACACAAAAATTCCAGAAATCATCATAAGAAATCCAGAAATCACAAGAAGGGGGAGGCCTATCACAAAACGGGAATATGAAAACTCACCAACACGTGTAACACAAGACGAGACGCTATCTCCTGGTATCTAACCATTAATTTGGAGCCGAAACTCCACAAGAATGGTACGAAGACCGTGGGGCGCTACCCCACATATGTGATGGTGAAACATCACACAAACGAGGTTTAGTCTCCCTCGTAGACAAAGAGACATCGCACAATTGCTAGTCTAAATCAAATCACAAAAATGATCGTCATGATCATCAAGAAGTGTCAATCACACCAAGCTAGTAAATATATGAGTTTAGCTTCATGTCCCATAACCACTTGCTTAACTTAAATATTTACGAACAAGCTGTAGATCTTCACTAAGAAATTGTCACAAAAGGGTTCAATCGTACAAGTCCAAGAGCTAACCAACGAAGTGAACACGAGCGTTTCATACCACTCGTTTTACTAAGTCGTTTAATTCGATTTCTCATCCGAGTGAAGTAAAGGCTTGTATATACTAGTAGATTGGAAAACGTTTTGAGAAAAATGAGTTTTATATTAAAATAGTGTTGAAATCATTTGGAAGAAAAGGCTTTGATATTTACTACTAGTATTAAAACCTTCATGATTTTAAAGTGACAAATCACAGAAATTGATTGTAGAATCAACAAGTCACAAAAATTCACGTTCGAAGACGTGAATGAAATCCAAGGAAATCAGCTCCAAATCCAACAAAGTAGAAATACTCATGTGACCTATCAAGGCCGAGCTAAAATACAATGGAACGACTTAGATCGATCGACCTAAGGATAGCATGTCGATCGACCTAGTCAAATACAGGTCATACGACCTAAGTATAAAAGGCGAGCGACCTAACGTTTTACCAGAGCCGTGCGACCTAATGTGTTACGACCTAAGTCTTGGCCGAGCTAAACAGTTAACAGGGACGTGCGACCTAAGTCATGACCAAGCTAAGAAAAAGGATCGAGCGACCTAACGAGGAAACGGGTCGAACGACCTAGAGGCATATCGTGCCGAGCGACCTAAGTGAAACGAGCTAGGCACGCGACCTAACTGGCGAGCGACTTAAGAGCAAACAGGTCGAGCGACCTAAGATGGAACGACCTACCAAGCACGCGACCTAACAGTGGTGCGACCTAGCGGGGTGAGCGACCTAACACGGTCGATTTAAGGGAAGGTGAGACCTAATGGGAGCGAACTAGGAAGTGGCGCGACCTAGGGCAAAACGACCTAACGAGGTCTCGAGATGCTTCAATGGTCAAGCGACCTAAGGATTGTAAGGTTTAACGTCCTAAGCAACTAAATGTGGCCGAGCGACCTAAAGGAGACAGGTCAAACGACCCAAAGCCCAGCGACCTACGACCTAGCATGCGAGCGACCTAAGTCCAGAACGAAAATCTGCAGGCAGTGACTTCTAGACAGTGCGACCTAAGACCCAGAATTTGCCAAAAACAGTGAAAAATTGAGTTTCTCACCAATTCAATCCAAACCAAATGCAAACATTCATGCTAAAGTGATAGGAAGTCATTCCCAACAACCCAAGATAGTTATAGACAAGAATGTGAGATAAAAATCTCACCTTTTCCATGGATGATGGAGAAGCTTAAAAGTTAAGCAAGAACAACAACAAGCTTGAATCTATGTTCTTCACTTGAATTTGGAGTAGATGTTGGATTAGCAATGAAGATTAAGACTTTGGAGTTTTAATTTCCCATTCCCTCCACCATTTTTGAAGAAGCTTTTATGTTTTAGAAATGAAGAATGAAGTTGTGAAGGGAAGGAGGGAGTTGGGCTGAGTTAGTGAATGGCTCATCCCCAAACCAAAGCCCAAAGCAAAAAGTGACGAAAATTTCACTATCTCCAAACATATCGAAGTTTACACTCAAAAAGATCGCAAACGTCATTTTGAACTCAATGGAGGTGGTCTCGAGTCCTAATTTGACTGTATGCAAAAAATAGCTTTTCGGACTAACATCCGACTAACGACAAAATATTTAAATATAAAATCGACAAATATGCGGGTTGTTACAAATTTTTTTGAAGTAAATCAGAGATTTAAATTCTTAAGTTTATGATTTAAAGATGATTTCAATTATAAACTGAAGTCAAAAATTTTGGATAAATATTTAAACTTGAAATAATTGAATTTGAAAATTTTATTTGTATAGTACTAAATTGCATTTCAATATAACTTACCTAAATTATGCAGAAGTTAAAATGTAATTGGACAATATAAAATGATTTTATAAATAAAATTTGAGTGTTTATAATAAATGTTATACACTTAGATTTTAATTATAAAAAAATGCTAATAAAGATGATAGAATAATAAGTTAATTGAATGAGATGAATATAATAAATTTTGTTCCGAAAGAATTAACAAATTGAAATTAGATCAACTTAGGGAAATACCTTAAATTTAAATCAATTATTGAATATAAATTAATTTAAATTGAAATTTATATGGTTTAAATTAATTTATATGGTTTAAATATATGTAATAAGATATATTAAGTGGAATAAACTTAATAATAATTTGGAATAAAAGAATTAAATTTGTTGAATAAAATATGAGTACAATAAATGATTATACAAATTGATGATTTAGAAATTGTTAATTGAGGATGACTGGATAATAAGATAATGAATTTAGAAATAGATTGATTGATTTAACTTAAGTGAACTCAAAGTGATTTAACCAAATTGTTAAATATTAATTAATTTAAATTGAAATTTATATGGTTTAAATTAATTGTTTTACTTGTATTCCAATCTATTTTATTTCTGGTTGTTTCTATTCTCTTACCTCCTTCCTTTTCGGGGACTAAATGTTTTGAGTGGGGGCGAGTGTAACGACCCGTAAATTTTAACTGTTTTTATTAACGTAATTAGTTGAAATTTTGTGAAATTTTAAACGATAAAATTTTGAAATAAAAATTTGATATTTGGAATGCGTCTAATTAATCATAGCAACTAGTAAATTTTCATCATATAATTTGGAAGTTTATTTTCTAGTGTAATTTTATTCCAATTTATATCAGTTAAAATTGATGATAATAAAATGTTTTCCAAAACTGAATATTTTTACATAGAAAAATTCTAATTCATCTTCTGACTAAGATGTCATTTTTCGTTTTTCCAAATTCGGACTTCTTTAGCTCCGTCGATCTTATTTGTCTGCGTTTTTGCTGCATTTTCCGCTAGTAGAAAATTCGAATTTTTATAATTCAATCGTACCACTGATATCTGTATACCATTTTGATCGTCGCGTCATGCTGATCTATACAGTATATTCAATTCTGTATTTTGAAATTCGGTACACAGCAGAATCCGTGAAAATGGCAATCATATCGGTACTGTTTCCATGCCTTTTGTTTCCATTGTGGTAAACGTATTGGTGCTCTTCCTGTCTCTTCGTTAATCACGTGCATTGCTTTTAAGGAATTAAATTATTAAACTTTCAATATTCCCAACGTACAATTTACTTTTGCTTTTGCTGTTCTTTTCTACTGAAGTTAACTGTTCAATGCCTATTCCTCTCCCCATATTCTTTTACCTGCTCCCTCACTCTTCTTCTTTTCTTCAGGCCCATCCATTTACTTGTCTTCCACGCATCACAACCGAGTCCCCGCGAAGCCTTCCCATCCATCACCGAGCTCCACCAGCATCCCAGCATGACACACCTCCACAGCAACTACCACGTGAGCAGCCCATCCTTCAACAGCCCACCTTGCCGACCCCAATCACCACCTCTTCCACAGCCTAGACCTGCTGTTCCACCACCATTTTTTCACACCCTCCATTGGCGAGCTCGAGCTCACCGCCCACGCGAATAACAGCTCTTCACGACAGCCTTTTTCCTCCTTCTTTTTTTATGCACG
This sequence comes from Allium fistulosum, assembly GCA_030737815.1. Lineage (NCBI taxonomy): Eukaryota > Viridiplantae > Streptophyta > Magnoliopsida > Asparagales > Amaryllidaceae > Allium > Allium fistulosum. The sequence goes on from CM060904.1 coordinate 55,604,337, forward strand.
GTATGTATGTTTATGTATATTGTATTATATGTATATATTAGTTGTTATTAATTTAAATATATGTCTAATATAACAGTGGTCTTCATATGCTTGTATTAGTAGCAGCAGTATGTATTGTTTTATAAATAAAAAAGTGTTTGTTTCTATAATTTGTGTCCGTTTATACATTATATTTTCCAAAGCATTTTTTTTCCTGACCTTATAATATGTTGTTTTACATATAATTTATATATATAAGTTTATTTACGTATGAAATTTATAAAGTTGTATAATTTGTTAGTATATGTAGTCTATATAATTTTTTTATAAGTTATATATTCAGCGTATGTTTTATATAATTCAACTGTTAGTCCTTATATATATGTATAGATCTGAGTTATATTTTTAGCCTATATGTATAAAGGAGTTGGGCTTCATATATTTTAGCTTGCATTGTTCTGTTATGTTATTTATATATATGTATGTATATAGTAAGTATAAGTATATACATATTATCTGACCATAGTTTATGAGCCATATTATATTGTTTGTAAGTTTACGTTTATATATTGTTAGCTACAGTCTGTATACATATTGATTTCCAAAATTATATATATAAAGTTTCAATGTATAAGGAGTTTTATATCAAAAGTTTATACACAAATTTTACGACCTGTTTGTAGTATATATATTAATATACGTGTAAATTTAATGTATGTCTGGTCACATTTTTTTGTATATATTTTTCAACTGTATATATATATATAATATTTTGTTAGTTGTTGTGAATGACTTAGTTAATATGGTGTGTTAATGTGTAAATTTATATATGTATGGATTCTAAATTTTAAGTATAATTTGGTTCTATGCTTATAATATATTGCATATATATTAGCTTTACACTATGTAAGTTGAGATATATATTGACTGGTTTAGTTCATATATTTTATATATCTAGTTGTTACAGTGTTTTATAGGTTTACAGTACGATAATTTTTCATGCCTTATAATCTTGAATATTGCTTAGTTACAGCCTACATATATATCTTTTTCATGTTTAATTCATTATCATATGGTTAGTGTTATATTTTATAAGCTGTGTATATATTTTTAACTGTATGTTTTAAATTTATATATATATATATATATATTAAGTTATAGTTAAGCAATGAATTTTGAAACCCATGTATATATATATTTAATTTAATAAGTGTTTGAAATTAGAATATGATTTTGTGTGTGTATATATATAACTTTATATGTTATGTCAATATCAATTCACTTATATACTGACCTTCATCGATCCAGTTCTGACTTGATTTCGTCAATTCCTACTTATCAGCTTCGTTCGTCGATTCAATCTTGCCTTGTTATGAGATTTTGTGCCTGGATTTCATAACTCACTTCATTATCTATCTCTCCAGCCTCGAAAGGTGAGCAATCACTCACGATTATGGTTCTTATATTTATTAAATTTGATTTCAATTGAAACGACAATTGAACTATGCGGCTGTTAGTTGTGTATATTGCTATATATATGCCATCATCAGTATCTGTTCACTTGTGACACCTGACACCATTATCTGTTATTTATATTGCTATATAAATGCCATTATTTGTATCTGTTCACCTATGACACCTAACACCATTATTTGTTATTTATATTGATGATATATGTCTGTTATATTATTATCATATCCGTTATCACTCTGCAAGTTCCGTATTAGTATAGAATTCACTATGGGTTGAAATGATACATACTCGAACGATCAGTAGAATAGGAGAAAATCGTTATGGGTTGAAATGATAAACCCAAGCGATTTTCATTGACATTGAAATTGGGATTACGGGTTGAAATGATATATATATACCTTATATATTTAAATTACGGATTGAAATGATAAATATCTGTATCACTTGACCATAAGGTAGAAAATTATATACAGACACCGTTGGTCTATATATAAATAATTTGAAATGATTTCTATGGTTTTGAAAAGAAATGTATGGTTTTAATAAATATTGATTTTAAAGATTTATTAAAGTTGATTTGAATCAATATAAAAATATGTTTGAGTATTTATGTAAAATTTTTATTTTCAAATATAAAGTTTATAATGTTTCAGGTTGAAAGATAAATTTGAAATTGATTTGGAATTCTTAATTATTTAATAATTATACTTAAATAAGTTTGATTTGAAATCTATTAAATTTGAAATTTTAAGATATGTTTTATAACTTGAATTTGATTAAAAACTGGCTTAAATGAATATTTCAAACTTATATAAATTTAACTGGGATATTTTGTTTATATAAATTTGAAAATTGAAGTTGTATTTAGATGTATTGAAATGATTAAAGAAATATCTCAGAAACTAAATGTAATGAAATTAAATTGAGATATAAATGAATTATCAAATTTAGTTTTTGAAATGTGGAATATTTAAAGCTTTGAAATATATTGAAATTTAATGGTTTATTTTGTGTTTCAAATCAGTATTTGAAATCGTTATAATTCAAAATGATTTATTGAGAAATTGAATTGAGTTGAAATTTATGAATTGAGATTGAATTAAGTTTAATTTGGAAGTCGAGTTAATTTGAATCAATTGTGAATTTGTGGAAACTATTTTATTTTATAAAGTATTTTTAAACTATATCTACAACTATTTATATTTTACTTTATAAATTATTTTAATATAAACTATTTTAAATAAATCATTTTCAATATATTATTTTATTATAAACTATTTTAACTTATAACTATTTTATATAAACTATTTTTATTTTATAAACTATTTTATTATATACACTAATATTAATATCTAAACTGTTTAAGAGGGAAGTGTTGTGAATTCCAAAATGTTATGATTTCAAACTATAGTTTCAAAGTGTATGAATTTCAAGGTTTTGATTTCCAAAGTGTTTTGATTTTTAAAGACTTACGATTTCGAAAGCGATATAACTTTGGAAAGACATATGATTTTGGAAATGGATTTATTTGAAGTGAAAAGGATATCGTATGGATATGGTTTTGAAATGGCAATGATAATTCGGTTTTGAAATATAAACTATTTTGAAAGTTTATTAAATGACCAATCGGTGTAATAATTACGTAGTTATTGAAGAGTCCGGGATCGGTTAGGGACATACTCTCTGTCCAAACCGAAAACCACTTTAATAACTATTATACGCGGAGTGTGGTCCAGAATGAAGTGGTTGGAATGATGACGTTGCTGGATTTGAAGGAAGAGAACGATAATGGATAGCCTTGACACTTGTGTCAAATTTGAAATGACTTAAACAGGAGCCGTGGCGGTCCAGTGGGGTTATCTATCTCTAGCGGACACACTTCTTCGTAAACTACTCATTACTTGTTATTGATTGGTGCGCACCCTTGATTTGGGAGTGTTGTTTTGCGGTGTTGCGATCGCTGCGGCAATGCGTTCTCACCAGTCCGGATCAGGCAAACGGTAGTTTCACTACCTTGGGTATTGCCTCATGGGCCTCGTCATACTCGTATCCCTATGCGCGACCACTACGATTTGCTTTGTGTTATACCTATGGAGTACTCTCTGATAGCCTACTAGTTTACGGTGGAGTTGACAGTGCTGTATAGACTATGGTGCTTATATAAAATGTGTTAAAGGGAATAATGGTAATGCCTTAACACTATTTCATACTTTATATTACCGATAGGCATTATCTACTTAGCGTACACTACTACATAGTAGATAGTTTAACGGATCCTTAGAGGATGGTTATCCCAAACATCCTTTGAGTTACTTGTATTTCAGTTTTTATTTCACTTGAGTTGGAGTTATTGATATAAGAATGTTAATCCTGACTCGAGTGTTTTGTGTTTTCTTTACGCTCGGGTCAGACTGAGTGTACCAGTATTCGAGACTCACCTTTGGAGTTGGAGCTTCGCTTGGAGATCCAGCTATCTATCCAGTTTTCAAATATTCAGTTGATTCCAACGATGTATTCTGATCTTGTATTTGACTATTGTATTCGAGACTTCTGTTGTATCTTGTTTAACTCTGTTATATATATGTAGTAGCTTCATGAACTACTATTCTTTTGTTTTCGCTGCATTATTGTTATATTACTCTGTGTCTGTGATCTGTGATTATTTTATTTACTGTATATGCTGAGTTTTGCCAAATTTAAATTAACAATCTGATATTTTGAGCAATTCAAATCCGACATGTATGGATGCGAATGGTTGAAAATATCTGGTCGTTACAGTTGGTATCAGAGATCTGGTTTTAGGCAAAACTCAGCATATAGAGTAAATTCAATTACAGAATCACATTCGTTCGAGCTTGAATTCCTTCTTCTTTGACTCTGGTTCTTTGAATTTTGGAACGTTCCCTTCGGTTCCAAAGTCCATTCGTGTCTCCCATATTCGTATCTTTTTAATTCTGGAGTATCCCATAACTCCACTTCAAATGATCTCTATAATTAATCGGCGGTCTCGCCAATATCTGAATAATTTGTAAAAGAGTGAAACTCCTGTACAACCAGCATTGATTCACCGAAGATTTCTGTATCCTCGGTTTACGATGTTGTTATCTTTTGTATACCCGAATTCTATCTCTGGCGATCGAATGTCGATTTGTCGCAGAATTCTACATCGAATTTATTCTTGGAATCATGGTTGACCCGGTTTAGGTTACCCGCGATTTATATAAGTTTGTCCATCTTCTGTTTGAAAACTCAATTATCTTATCTCCCTATCGGGTCTACCTTTTAGTTGAATTCTTTTAGTTAGAGTTTCTCTAACTGAATCTCTATCTCTGTTTTGAAATCCATTCTAGAATCATCGAGTGAATGAGTGTATTTGTAATTAATATTAAAATGTTTTGTATATTGTGTTGTTTGAGTTGTTGATGTGGATTTGGGTTTTCGATCGATTCGTCTGATCAATGCTATCGATAGGATTTCCAAAACACTTCAATAGAGCAAACAGACACAATATTATTTCCAAATTTGGTAAATGAAATAAATTTCTATGATTATATTATATATATATAAGTAAAAAAAAAATGATAATAATTTTCTGGAATTTAATAAGTTAATTAAATTGGTTGTTTGAAATGATAATATTTGATTATCATTTATTGTCCTAAATGAATTTATAAGCATGGTTTATAAATTGCTTTGGAATTGAAATGAATCTAAATCAGGAATTTGAGAATTTAATTTCTGGTGATTTCAAACTTTGTTTTAAAGTCTTAAAATGTATATTATTTAAAGTACTTTCGAATAAAAATGGTTTTCAAAGAATTTTAAATGTGTAAATCAGCGCTCTTCTCTTTGTTGCTGGAAAATAATTTTGGTGATGATGGTCGCATCATCGACATTCATTTTCGAGTTTCGAAGTGAAGAGACCATTCAGTAGCTTTGCTACACTTTGTTTGAAAATTTAATTTGATTTGAATTTCTGTGGTATGGCCTGATTTATTATATATATAAAGATTTAATTTTTATCTGATATATACTATATATATTTATCTCAAAATTTTTTGAAGTAAATTGGAGATTTAAATTCTTAAGTTTATGATTTAAAGATGATTTCAATTATAAACTGAAGTCAAAAATTTTGGATAAATATTTAAACTTAAAATAATTGAATTTGAAAATTTTATTTGTATAGTACTAAATTGCATTTCAATATAACTTACCTAAATTATGCAGAAGTTAAAATGTAATTGGACAATATAAATTGATTTTATAAATAAAATTTGAGTGTTTATAATAAATGTTATACACTTAGATTTTAATTATAAAAAAATGCTAATAAAGATGATAGAATAATAAGTTAATTGAATGAGATGAATATAATAAATTTTGTTCCCAAAGAATTAACAAATTGAAATTAGATCAACTTATGGAAATACCTTAAATTTAAATCAATTATTGAATATAAATTAATTTAAATTGAAATTTATATGGTTTAAATTAATTTATATGGTTTAAATATATGTAATAAGATATATTAAGTGGAATAAACTTAATAATAATTTGGATTAAAAGAATTAAATTTGTTGAATAAAATATGAGTACAATAAATGATTATACAAATTTATGATTTAGAAATTGTTAATTGAGGATGACTGGATAATAAGATAATGAATTTAGAAATAGATAGATTGATTTAACTTAAGTGAACTCAAAGTGATTTAACCAAATTGTTAAATATTAATTAATTTAAATTGAAATTTATATGGTTTAAATTAATTGTTTTACTTGTATTCCAATCTATTTTATTTCTGGTTGTTTCTATTCTCCTACCTCCTTCCTTTTCGGGGACGAAAAGTTTTGAGTGGGGGAGAGTGTAACGACCCGTAAATTTTAATTGCTTTTAATAACGTAATTAGATGAAATTTTGTGAAATTTTAAACGATAAAATTTTGAAATAAAAATTTGATATTTGGAATGCGTCTAATTAATCATAGCAACTGGTAAATTTTCATCAGATAATTTGGAAGTTTATTTTCTAGTGTAATTTATTCCAATTTATATCAGTTAAAATTGATGATAATAAAATGTTTTCCAAACCTGAATATTTTTACATAGAAAATTCTAATTCATCTTCTGACTAAGACGTCATTTTTCGTTTTTCCAAATTCGGAATTCTTTAGCTCCGTCGATCTTATTTGTCTGCGTTTTTGCTGCATTTTCCGCTAGTAGAAAATTCGAATTTTTATAATTCAATCGTACCACTGATATTTGTATACTGTTTTGATCATCGCGTCATGCTGATCTATATGGTATATTCAATTCTGTATTTAGAAATTCGGTACACAGCAGAATCCGTGAAAACGGCAATCATATCGGTACCGTTTCCATGCCTTTTGTTTCCATTGTGGTAAACGTATTGGTGCTCTTCCTGGCTCTTCTTTAATCATGTGCATTGCTTTTAAGGAATTAAATTATCAAACTTTCAATATTCCCAACGTACAATTTACTTTTGCTTTTGCTGTTCTTTTCTACTGAAGTTAACTGTTCAATGCCTATTCCTCTCCCCATATTCTTTTACCTGCTCCTTCACTCTTCTTCTTTTCTTCATGCCCATCCATTCACTTGTCTTCCACGCATCACAGCCGAGTCCCCGCGAAGCCTTCCCATCCATCACCGAGCTCCACCAGCATCCCAGCATGACATCCCTCCACCGCAACTACCACGTGAGCAGCCCATCCTTCAACAGCATGCCTTGCCGACCCCAATCACCACCTCTTCCTCAGCCTAGACCTGCTGTAACAACCCGCATATTTATCGATTTTATATTTAAATATTTTATCGTTAATCGGATTTTGGTCCGAAAAGCTACTTTTTGCATACGGTCAAATTAGGACTCGAGACCACACCCATTGAGTTCAAAATGACGTTTGCGATCTTTTTGAGTATAAACTTTGATATGTTTGAAGTTAGTAGAATTTTGTCACTTTTTCGCTTTGGGCTTTGGTTTGGGCTGAACCATTACTAACTCAGTCCCAACCCATCTCTTCTCCATCACTTCCTTCTTCATAATCCTAACAGCAAAGCTTCATCAAAAATGGTGGAGGGAATGGGAAATTAAAATTCCAAGCTCAAGTTCATTTGCAAATTCAACATCTAACTCCAAATCCAAAGAGAAGAGATTGATTCAAGCTTGTGGCTGCCTCTCACTTTGCTTTCAAGCTCGGTTTCCATCAATTTCCGTGAAAAGGTAAGATTTTTATCTCACATTCTTGTCTATAACTATCTTGGATTGTTGGAAATGAATTCCTATCACTTTAGCATGTAAGCTTGCTTTTGGTTTGATTCGAATTGGCGAAAAACTCCAGTTTTTAGTGTTCTTGAGAATTTCTGGGCTTAGGTCGTTCTAGAGGAAAAGCCACCTCGACATTAGGTCGTTCTGCCTACGTTTAGCTCGCCAAAAACTAGGTCGCTAGGCCACTAAGTCGCCTCGCAGTTAGGTCGCGTTCGTTAGGTCGTTCGGCTTGCTCGCATTGTTAGGTCGTTCAACCCTTTAAATCGCCTGACCTGTTTTCTCTTTAGGTCGCTCGGCTATAGGTCGTTTGTACTATGCTCTATCTCGTACCTTTTTAGGTCGTTTGTATCTATAGGTCGCTCATCCTATTTCCTTGAAAACTTTAGGTCGCTCGACCATTCACTTAGTTAGGTCGCTTGACCATTGAAGCATCTCAAGACCAGTTAGGTCGCTCGACCTGTTTTACCACTAGGTATCTCACTAGTTAGGACGCACGCCTAGCTCGCTTCTTTTAGGTCGCTCGACCTTACCTACTCACTAGGTCGCACCTCATTAGTTCGCGCCTTTCCTTAGCTCGGCCAGGAGTTAGGTTGCTCTACCTGCCTTACACCTTTAAGTCGCTCGACCCTGTTGCCATATTAGGTCGCAACCATTTAGGTCGCTCAGTAGCTCGGCTATGTTTGGTCGCGCATCACTTTAGCTCGACCAAGTTAAGACGCGCACCACTCTATTATGATAGGTCGTTCGCCCTTAAGTCGCTCGGCCTGTTATGCTTTAGGTCGCTGGCCTCTATGTCGTTCCACCATGGGTCGCTCAGCTTAGCAAGCTCGTTCCAGTAGGTCATGACTCACTGGGTCGCTTGGCCTTGTTTAAGACGTTAGCTCGTTAACCCTTAGGTTGCTCGCCTTTTTATACTTAGGTCGTTTGACCTATATTTTGTTAGGTCGCTCGGCATGTTAGGCCGCACCACCTATTTCTACTTTGATGCACTTTGGGCTGATTTCCTTGGGTTTTATTCACATCTTCGAGTGTGAATTTTTATAACCGATTGTTCTACAATCGTTTTGTGACTTGTCACTTTAAAAATATAAAGGTTTCAATACTAGTAGTAAATATCGAAACTCCTTCATCAAAACGATTTCAACTCTATTTTATTACAAAGCTCTTTTTCCTAAACCGTTTTCCAATCTATTAGTATATACAAGCCTTTACTTCACTCGAATGAGAAATCTAATTAAACGGCTTAGCAAAACAGGTGGTATGAAACGCTTGTGTTTACTTCGTCAGTTAATTCTTGGACTTGTTCGACTGAACCTTTTGTGACAATTTACTAGTGAAGATCTACAGTTTGTTCGTAAATATTTAAGTTAAGCTAGTGGTTATGGGACATGAAGCTAAACTCATATATTTACTAGCTTAGTGTAATTGACACTTCTTGATGATCATGACGATCATTTTTGTGATTTAGACTAGCGATTGAGCGATGTCTCTTTGTCTGCGAGGGAGACTAGACCCCGTTTGTGTGATGTTTCTACTCACATATGTGGGGTAGCGCCCCATGGTCTCCGGGCCATTCGAGTGTTCGATGGTTTCCGGGCCATTCGTGTGTCATGGTCTTCGGGCCATTCGTGTGTTCGAAAAATTAAATGGTTAGCTTCCATGAGATAGCTTCTCGTTCGTGTGTTACATATGTTGGTGAGCTTTCATGCTCCCGTTCGTGTGATAGGCCTCCTCCTTTATCTGATTTCTGGATTTCGTGTGTTGATTTCTGGAATTTGCGCTTCACCAATTTTCGTGATTTTCACTGATATGTTTTATCAATTTTTGTGCATTGGTGAATTCGTGTGTCATTACCTTTTTGTGGATTTGGATCTTTGAGAAGATTCTTGTGATATTGATTAATCTCTTGTTGATTATCATTTACATACTTATAGTAGTATGCCATTATGGTTATTATATGTTTATGCCATATCTCTTATTCGATATCATGTCATCTGATATTTATAGCTAGACTGGTCCGTTTATTATTTTCTTATGAAATAATACTTGGGTCAGACCGAGATGTTACAGGTGCTTCTACTTGACTTCTCTTCTGGGATTACTCTGTCTTTTGGCTAACTACTTATATTAGTAGTTTTGTTGTATACATTTGAGATATAGACTCTGTGATGTATACTTATTCTCTTGTGTAGTTTGTAGCTGTCCTTTTGTATTATCGTGGATCTTTGAGACCACTACTCTGATGTACACTTATATGTGTTATATTCATATCTTCTTCCGCCTTTGTGATATGGATGTCTGTGACTGATTTGTGTTATGTTTATTTCTATATTTGTTTCCGAAGATTATATATAGCCACTGTGTGATAGCTTTGAGTTTGTATCGGTATGTCGGATTTCCTCCTCAAATGAAATACATGCTATACTATCTGACATATCGGTGCTCGCACAAAGAAATTACATGGATGGTCGCTCCTCAACAGCCTTATTCTCCGAGCTAGTTGACAGTATTACTTCGTAGTGTTCTTGGCTAGCGTGGGTATAGAGGTGGGGCATCACACCTGCTGTTCCACCACCATTTTTTCACACCCTCCATTGGCGAGCTCGAGCTCACCGCCCACGCGAATACCAGCTCTTCACGACAGCCTTTTTCCTCCTTTTTTTATGCACGGTATGTATGTTTATGTATATTGTATTATATGTATATATTAGTTGTTATTAATTTAAATATATGTCTAATATAACAGTGGTCTTCATATGCTTGTATTAGTAGCAGCAGTATGTATTGTTTTATAAATAAAAGAGTTTGTTTCTATAATTTGTGTCCGTTTATACATTATATTTTCCAAAGCATTTTTTTTCCTGACCTTATAATATGTTGTTTTACATATAATTTATATATATAAGTTTATTTATGTATGAAATTTATAAAGTTGTATAATCTGTTAGTATATGTAGTCTATATAATTTTTTTATAAGTTATATATTCAGCGTATGTTTTATATAATTCAACTGTTAGTCCTTATATATGTATAGATCTGAGTTATATTTTTAGCCTATATGTATAAAGGATTTGGGCTTCATATATTTTAGCTTGCATTGTTCTGTTATGTTATTTATATATATGTATGTGTATAGTAAGTATAAGTATATACATATTATCTGACCATTGTTTATGAGCCATATTATATTGTTTGTAAGTTTACGTATATATATTGTTAGCTATAGTCTGCATACATATTGATTTCCAAAATTATATATATAAAGTTTCAATGTATAAGGAGTTTTATATCAAAAGTTTATACACAAATTTTATAACCTGTTTGTAGTATATATATTAATATACGTGTAAATTTAATGTATGTCTGGTCACATTTTTTTGTATATCTTTTTCAACTGTATATTTATATATATAATATTTTGTTAGTTGTTGTGAATGACTTAGTTAATATGTTGTGTTAATGTGTAAATTTATATATGTATGGATTCTAAATTTTAAGTATAATATGGTTCTATGCTTATAATATATTGCATATATATTAGCTTTACACTATGTAAGTTGAGATATATATTGACTGGTTTAGTTCATATATTTTATATATCTAGTTGTTACAGTGTTTTATAGGTTTATAGTACGATATTTTTCATGCCTTATAATCTTGAATATTGCTTAGTTACATCCTACATATATATCTTTTTCATTTTTAAGTCATTATCATATGGTTAGTGTTCTATTTTATAAGTTGTGTATATATTTTTAACTGTATGTTTTAAATTTATATATATATTTTTTATTTTTTTGAGTTATAGTTTGTAACAACCTTGTATTTTGCAATTATTTTTAAATTTAATTTCCTGATTTAAAAACATTATTTTATTTATTAAATGGAAAATGTTGTTATTTTAAATATTAATTATGATTTGTATCTGAATTATAATTCCAAACATGAATAAATAGAGTTTTTCCAGAATAGTGAATTTTGGTCAATATGGTCAAACTTTGACTTTTAATTTAAATTTTAAAAGTTTGAAATTTTTGAATTTTATCTTTTATTATGAAAGTAAATAAAATTTCAAGAATACCGCTTTTCGTTTCGTTGAAATCTGATTTATAATGTGAAAGTTATGCCTTTTGAATATTGTGTGTAATTTGCTGTATTTAACAAAATTGTTTATTTTAAATTATATAAATAATATTTTATTTGGTCATGTAATGTTCTAATATGGGTAAAATAACTTGTTATGTATATATTTTGGTTTTAAAACATTTTTTCAAAGTGTAATTGACATTTTCCAATGTCAGTTGTATTCTGTTTATAATTTCTAATTTCCAATTTCATTTAATAAAAGAAATTCTTTATTTATCTTTATATTTTTCTTAAGAACTTATTTATTCTCATTCCCACTTTATTTTGTTTCTCATTTTATTTTATTTATTGGACTTTTATTTGTTTTAAAGTGAAATAATTTTTTTATAAAACTAGTGATGTTTTTTTTTGTAATTTTTAAGCCTTGTTTTAAATTAATGAACTATTTCTTTAATTCTTTTTCTATTTTGCATAAAATTATTATTTATTTTCACTTTATTTTTCATTTTCACTTTAGTATCTCAAAGATTTATTTTAAACCATTTTAAGTGAACTAGTAAATTTTCTAAAAGATAGTGATAATTTATTTGTAATTTTTGGACCCTGTTTCCAATTTTTAAGCTATTTCTTTTATTCTTTCTCTATTTTCTTTAAATTTAATTATTTATTTTTATTTTCTTTTACTTTGTTTTCAGTTTTAAAATTTATTTACTGGAATTTATTTGTTTTATTTAATTTAATAGAAATGGAAATTTGAAGGGACTAAAAAGCTTTATAACGTGTGACTTTTCGGCTGCTGGTCTTTTCATTTTCTTTGTCTTTTCATATACTTTGCTTGGCCATACACTACCTGATCTTTAGCCGTGTGTTTCTCAGTCATAATTCACGAGAAAAACTTCTTTTTCATTTTATCTTCACGGCGAAAGGAAGTGATAATGGTTTCTTCCCTCTTTTTTCTACTTTTCTCTTCATTTTCAATGATTTTTGCCATGTTTCTCTTGCTTTGCTTGGCCTACTCCACCATCTCCTCCACGGACCACCACCACTTCCTTCCCCACACCATCAACGACCAAACCCCCTCCTCCTCTGACCATGACAGGCCATGCACTCCTCTTGACTAAAAACCACACAAAACCTTGCACAAATCCCTTAAAACAATGCATAGCCACCACTAGTTGCAACATACCTTCGCCCACCACCTTGGCCACCACCTTTAGCCGCCACCACCACCTTGCTACCACCACTACACATCACCATCTCCTCTGTCCAGACCTGTAGCAAGTCATGGCTGCACCTAGGACCTTGTAGACCGAGCCAAAGATGAGCCAAAACTCCACCATATTGCATAAAACTCTTCACATGCCTACGTTGTAACTTCCCCATCATCTCTAGCTTGTAGCCGTGCATCCCTTGGTCCAAACCAGACCCAAACCATGTCTAAACCTGAACCAAAACTTTCCCTAGGCCATGCAAAAGGATAGAGAAAGCAAGGCAAAAGTCGTTGTATTCATATTTGTTTTCATTTCAAAGTTATTCAAATTCAATGTTGTATTGAATTTTGATTTATCTTGGTTTTGTTTTAGGTTGTAACACATGTTCTTTAGCTTGGTTCTCTTCCACTTGAATCCATTGTTGTGTCATCATGCTTTCTGGTATCCGTTTGTATCATTTGAATTGATAACTCCAGCACAAAAGGTGAGTAAAAACTCACACGACGTTCATACTTATGTAGTTGTGAAACAACAACAACTGAATGTGTAGAAAAATCTATATTATGTTGTAAACTGCCTGTGATTAATTATATATGATGTTAACCTGTTAAAATTCATGTCATATCATTTTGTTAATTATTTATGTTATTCTGTTCATTTTTATCAGTTTATCACACTGCAAGTTCCCTGTAGATTAGGTTCACTATGGGTTGAAATGATACATACCCGAACAGACTTTAGAATAGGGAAGGATTGTTATGGGCTGAAATGATAAGCCTGAATGACCTTTTAATAACTTTTATTTACTTGGGATTGCGGGTTTGAAATGATAGAACCCGGATTTTTCTTTTTAAAACTGCAGATTTAAATGATACATATCTGTATCACTTGACCGAGGTTAGAAAACTATATACAGGCCCGTGGTTATTTTATAAAGTGTTTTGGATATTTTTAAGTATTTTAAAAATATAAATTTATGAAATTTGATTTAAATAGATTTTGAAATGTTTTAAAATAAAGAAATTATGATTTTTCTATGTGTTAAAAATGTAATTAATGAATGGTTTAACTGGATTTTTGAAATATAACTTAAGTTTGGAAATTTGGAATTTTGATTTAAAATGATATTTAAGTTATATGAATAAAATGGAAATTTAATTATATTGGAAACTGGTAAATATGATAATTTGATAAAATTTGAATTTAAGCAATTTATTAAAGCATTATTGATTTTTCTATGAATTTAAGTGGTTAAATAAATGAATGTTTAAAAGTGATCTTTTAAAATATAACTTGACTTGTAAATGTGAAATTTGGTTTTAATTAAAGGTTTAAGTTAATTAAATAAAATTGGAAATTTAGTTAAATTTGTGAAATGGAAATTTAAATTTGAAGTGTTGAGTTTATTTGTTGAAATGTGAAAAAATTGGAAACTTTTACCTTTAAATTTATTAAGTAAATTGTTAAAAATTGGATTTAATTATAAGAAATTTATTGTAAAAAATATATATATGTTAAATGATATGTTAATGAACATTTTTAATGTTAAAAATATGATTTTGAAATGTTTAAATGATTTAAAATAAAGTTTATTATTTGCTGGAAATACACTAAAATATGGAATTAACTGTTAATAGCATTCAGAAATGCTATAGCTTCTGAATTGAACTAAAATTGTGTAAAAAGAGCTATTACAGCATTTCTGAAATGCTGTAGTTGCTGTGGTTGAACTTATAGGCTAATATTGAACTCAGGTCTGTTATAGCATTCTCTGGAAAAGCTATAGTGGTCTGTAGTCTTTGCTGAAATCAAATAAAACCTTTGTTTTGAAATCTGAGTTACCGCAGCACTTCTGAAATGTTTTCTTTTCTGTTTTGAACTATAATTTAACTAAAACTGAGTTTTAATAGCAGTTTTAAATGCTGTCTTTGTTGAATAAAAATGTTTCAAGTATAACTTATAACAGCTTTTTCTAAATGATATTTTGATATATTAAAATGATTTGAAATGGAGTTTGAAAAGGATTTGATATTTTGAGATATTGAAATGATTTAGAAATGATAAATCTTTATTTTATAAATATATGGTTTTGAAATGATATTTTATTTTGAAGTAAAGTATTGTTTTAAAAGTTATAACCACGGGTTATAATAACGATTGGTTGTTAAAGAGACCGGGATCGGATATGGACATACTCTCTGTCGATACCGAAAACCACTTTGACAACTGTGTACGCGGTGGAGTTTCCAGAATGAAGTAGGATGGTGGCGACGATCCTAAGGTATATACGTTGACCCGACTCCCGTGAGTTGGCATAAGGTGGCTAAAACAAGAGCGATCTCCGACCAGTGAGGTAGCACCTCTTATCGGACACACTTCTTCGATACCATTCTATTACTTTGTGATTTTGGTGGCCACCCTTGATTTGGGGGTGTTGTTCGAGGTGGAACGGTAGTGGCTGCTATGCGTCTCCATCAGTCCGTGTGCGTAATTGGTATATCTACCATGGCATTGCCTTGTGTGCCGTGTCACCTACCATATCGAACCCACAACGATTTTTGGTTTAAAGATCCGACCGCGTTAAGGTTCACCATCCCCTTAACGCTATTTTCTATATGATTATACTTTACTAATTAGACACTACTGTATATAGCGTATATTACTACATAGTAAATATTTTAACGGATCCTTAAAGAATGGGCGATCCCAAGCATTCTTTAAGTTACTTGTACCTTTATTACAGTTCACTTGAGTTGGTTTACATTATATAAGTATATATTGTCCTGACTCGAGTGTTTTGTGTTTTGCTTTACGCTCGGGTCAGACTGAGTAATACAACATTAGAGACTCACCTTTGGAGCTGGAGTTTTGCTTTGAAGATCCAGATATCTATTCATCTTGTTATCCAGTTGATTCCAGTTGTATTCTGAGTTGTACCTGATTATCATACTATTACTCATGTTGTATCTTGGTATTCCTATTGTATCTAAATTAACTCTGATGTATTTATATTGTAGCTTCATGAACTACTATCTCTTTTATTTCCGCTGCATTATATTACTCTGTGTCTGTGATCTGAGATTTTATTTACTGTATATGATGAGTTTGCCAAATTTTTATTTACAACGCGATATTTTGAGCAATTCAAGTCCGACATGTGTGGATGCGAATGGTTGAAAATATCGGGTCGTTACATGTGGTATCAGAGCTCTGGTTTTAGGCAAACTCGGCATATAGAGTAAATTTAATTACAGAATTACTTTCGTTCGAACATGAATTCCTTCTTCTTCGATTCGGTTTCCTTCGAATTTTGGAACGTTCCCTTCGGTTCCAAAGTCCATTCTTGTCCTCCCTTATTTGTGTCTTCATAATTCTAGAGTGTCCCATAACTCCACTCCGAATAATCTTTCTAATGAATTGGCGGTCCTGCCAATATTCTAATGATTTGTAAAAGGGTGAAACTCCTTTACAATGACATTGATTCACCGGAGATTTTATATATCCTCGGTTTAGATGCTAGTATCTCTTACTATTCTGAATTCTATCTCTTGAGATCGAATGTAGATTTACCCAAGAAAATCCACAACGATCTTATTCATTAAGTCACGATTGACCTGGTTAAGGTTGCCCACAATATGGATAGGTTTACCCATCTTCCTATTCTGTTGTTTAATCATTTTATCTTTTATCTCCAACTTATATTCAAATCAGAATTCTCCTTGATTTGAGTCCATTAAATCTGAATCCCTATCTTTATTTTGAAAATTAATCTTGTATTTGAAAATTTTATATATTAAAGATGTTATATTTCTTTTCAAAATTTAGTAGATGGATAAATATGTATAATTATTATATGTATAAGGTTAATTTTCTGAATTTTGATAATTAATGGAATTGGTGTTAAGAAATAATATTTAACTTTGCATGTATTTTATAATCATTGGCTTTAGTTTCATATCTAAATAATTAAACATGGTTATAAATTAATTTGGAAATTTAAATGGATTTAAATCAAGAATGTGAGAATTTAATTTCCAATGATTTCGAACTTTGTTTTGAAAGTTTTAAAAGGATGTATTATTTAAAAGTATTTCTAATAGAAATTGTTTTCAATGAATTTTAAAAATTGTAAATCAGTGCTCTTTTCTTTGTCGCTGGAAAATAATTTCGGTGATGACTGCAGCATCATCGACATTCATTTTCGGGTTTCGAAGTGAAGAGACTATTCTGTAGCTTTGTTTCAGTTTTGCTTTGAAAATTAAATTGATTTGAATTTCTAAATATGACTTGACTTATAATATATACTGATATATGATTTAAATTTGATTTGATATATTGTGTATGTATATATATATTTATTTATTTCTAAATAGTTTGAAGATAATCGGAAATTTAATTCTTAAATTTTATCTTAAAGGATAATTTCAATTATAAAAGTTTGAATAAATATGTAAACTTGAATAATTGAAATTGAAGAATTTATTTGTATAATATTCTATTACATTCCAATATAACTTACATAAATTATTCAGAAGTTGAATATGTAATTGGATAATATACAATATAAAAAGATTTTATAAATAGAATTTAAGTAGTTATAATCAATTTTATACACTTAAATTTTAGTTATAAAAAGTTAACAGAGGTAAATAGAGTAAAAGAGTAATGGAATAATTTACACAATAAAAGGATGTTAAAGGAACTAATAATAAATTAAAGCAGTTATAATAAGTGTAAACATATTTAACATAGGTGATAAAATATATTGAGAATAAATTTAATTTTAAATTGGAATAAAGAAGAATGAAATTTAATCAATAAAGATGGATATAATAAATGATTGTTCAAATTCATGACTTTATAAATTGTTGATTTGATGATGAGATAATGAAATTTAAAAAATAAATAAGATTTATTTAACTTAAGTGAAATCAAATGAAATGTAAGTAGAACTTTTCATGGTTTTAAATATATTATCTTATTCTGTTTTCCAATCTATTATCTTTCTAGTTGTTTCCATTCTCCTACCTTCTAAGTAGGAAATCAAATTCGAATTGGTTAGCTTTGGGACTACTGTTCTGTCTCAGCTTGATCTTGCCACTGATTCTCACCAACTCAGTGTTGCTAAGGAAAGTATTCCCGAGACTGCTTTCTGTACTGAGAGTAGTTTTTTTTATGAATAGTTAGTCATGCCTTTTGGTTTGACTAATGCTCCTGCTCTCTTTGTTGATTTGATGAATCGTGTTTTTCGTAGTATGCTTAATAAGTTGTTCTAATCTTTCTTTCTTTCTCTTTTTTCTTCTTCATCATTTAACTTTTCTATCTCTTATGTGGTTCTTACTTTTCCCTATTCTGACTCTGAGCACTGCTTACCATCCACAGACCGACGGTCAAACGGAAAGGGTGAATCAGATTCTCGATGATCTTTTACGTGCTTGTGTTCTTGATTCTGGAGGATCTTGGGAAGATCATCTCCACCTTGTTAAACTTACCTATAACAACAGTTATCAGGTATAATTTCAATCTTCTTGTCATCTTGTCTTAATCCTATTTCATTCTATCTTTTTCTGTGTTTTCCCGTACCTCATTCCTTTTCGGGGACGAAAAGTTTTGAGTAGAGAAGAGTGTAACAACCCTATATTTTGCAATTATTTTTAAATTGAATTTCCTGATTTAAAAACTTTATTTTATTTATTAAATGGAAAATGTTGTTATTTTAAATATTAATTATGATTTGTATGTGAATTATAATTCCAAACATGAATAAATAGAGTTTTTCCAGAACAGTGAATTTTGGTCAATATGGTCAAACTTTGACTTTTAATTTAAATTTTAAAAGTTTGAAATTTTTGAATTTTATCTTTTATTATGAAAGTAAATAAAATTTCAAGAATACCGCTTTTCGTTTCGTTGAAATCTGATTTATAATGTGAAAGTTATGCCTTTTGAATATTGTGTATAATTTGCTGTATTTAACAAAATTGTTTATTTCAAATTATATAAATAATATTTTATTTGGTCATGTAATGTTCTAATATGGGTAAAATAACTTGTTATGTATATATTTTGGTTTTAAAACATTTTTTCAAAGTGTAATTGACATTTTCCAATGTCAGTTGTATTCTGTTTATAATTTCTAATTTCCAGTTTCATTTAATAAAAGAAATTCTTTATTTATCTTTATATTTTTCTTAAGAACTTATTTATTCTCATTCCCACTTTATTTTGTTTCTCATTTTATTTTATTTATTGGACTTTTATTTGTTTTAAAGTGAAATAATTTTTTTATAAAACTAGTGATGTTTTTTTTTGTAATTTTTAAGCCTTGTTTTAAATTAATGAACTATTTCTTTAATTCTTTTTCTATTTTCCATAAAATTATTATTTATTTTCACTTTATTTTTCATTTTCACTTTATTTTGTATCTCAAAGATTTATTTTAAACCATTTTAAGTGAAGTAGTAAATTTCCTAAAAGACAGTGATAATTTATTTGTAATTTTTGGACCCTGTTTCCAATTTTTAAGCTATTTCTTTTATTCTTTTTCTATTTTCTTTAAATTTAATTATTTATTTTTATTTTCTTTTACTTTGTTTTCAGTTTTAAAATTTATTTACTGGAATTTATTTGTTTTATTTGATTTAATAGAAATGGAAATTTGAAGGGACTAAAAAGCTTTATAACGTGTGACTTTTCGGCTGCTGGTCTTTTCATTTTCTTTGTCTTTTCATATACTTTGCTTGGCCATACACTACCTGATCTTTAGCCGTGAGTTTCTCAGTCATAATTCACGAGAAAAACTTCTTTTTCATTTTATCTTCACGGCCAAAGGAAGTGATAATGGTTTCTTCTCTCTTTTTTCTACTTTTCTCTTCATTTTCAATGATTTTTGCCATGTTTCTCTTGCTTTGCTTGGCCTAACACCTCCACCATCTCCTCCACCGACCACCACCACTTCCTTCCCCACGCCATCCACGACCATACCCCCTCCTCCTCTGACCATGACAGGCCATGCACTCCTCTTGACTAAAAACCACACAAAACCTTGCACAAATCCCTTAAAACAATGCATAGCCACCACTAGTTGCAACATACCTACACCCACCACCTTTAGCCTCCACCACCACCTTGCTACCACCACTACACATCACCATCTCCTCTGTCCAGACCTGTAGCAAGTCATGTCCGAGCCTAGGACCTTGTAGACCGAGCCAAAGATGAACCAAAACTCCACCATATTGCATAAAACTCTTCACTTGCCTACGTTGTAACTTCCCCATCATCTCTAGCTTGTAGACGTGCATCCCTTGGTCCAAACCAGACCCAAACCATGTCCAAACCTGAACCAAAACATTCCCTAGGCCATGCAAAAGGATAGAGAAAGCAAGGCAAAAGTCGTTGTATTCATATTTGTTTTCATTTCAAAGTTATTCAAATTCAATGTTGTATTGAATTTTGATATATCTTGGTTTTGTTTTAGGTTGTAACACATGTTCTTTAGCTTGGTTCTCTTCCACTTGAATCCATTGTTGTGTCATCATGCTTTCTGGTATCCGTTTGTATCATTTGAATTGATAACTCCAGCACAAAAGGTGAGTAAAAACTCACACGACGTTCATACTTATGTAGTTGTGAAACAACAACAACTGAATGTGTAGAAAATTCTATATTATGTTGTAAACTGCTTGTGATTAATTATATATGATGTTAACCTGTTAAAATTCATGTCATATCATTTTGTTAATTATTTATGTTATTCTGTTCATTTTTATCAGTTTATCACACTACAAGTTCCCTGTAGATTAGGTTCACTATGGGTTGAAATGATACATACCCGAACGGACTTTAGAATAGGGAAGGATCGTTATGGGCTGAAATGATAAGCCTGAGCGACCTTTTAATAACTTTTATTTACTTGGGATTGCGGGTTTGAAATGATAGAACCCGGATTTTTCTTTTTAAAATTGCGGATTGAAATGATACATATCTGTATCACTTGACCTAGTTTAGAAAACTATATACAGGCCCGTGGTTATTTTATAAAGTGTTTTGGATATTTTTAAGTATTTTAAAAATATAAATTTATGAAATTTGATTTAAATAGATTTTGAAATGTTTTAAAATAAAGAAATTATGATTTTTCTATGTGTTAAAAATGTAATTAATGAATGGTTTAACTAGATTTTTGAAATATAACTTAAGTTTGGAAATTTGGAATTTTGATTTAAAATGATATTTAAGTTATATGAATAAAATGGAAATTGGTAAATACGATAATTTGATAAAATTTGAATTTAAGCAATTTATTAAAGCATTATTGATTTTTCTATGAATTTAAGTGGTTAAATAAATGAATGTTTAAAAGTGATCTTTTAAAATATAACTTGACTTGTAAATGTGAAATTTGGTTTTAATTAAAGGTTTAAGTTAATTAAATAAAATTGGAAATTTAGTTAAATTTGTGAAATGGAAATTTAAATTTGGAGTGTTGAGTTTATTTGTTGAAATGTGAAAAAATTGGAAACTTTTACACTTAAATTTATTAAGTAAATTGTTGAAAATTAGATTTAATTATAAGAAATTTATTGTAAAAAAATATATATGTTAAATGATATGTTAATGAACATTTTTAATGTTAAAAATATGATTTTGAAATGTTTAAATGATTTAAAATAAAGTTTATTATTTGTTGGAAATACACTAAAATCTGGAATTAACTTTTAATAGCATTCATAAATGCTATAGTTTCTGAATTGAACTAAAATTGTGTAAAAAGAGCTATTACAGCATTTCTGAAATGTTGTAGTTGCTGTGGTTGAACTTATAGGCTAATATTGAAGTGTTGAGTTTATTCATTTCCGAGTTTCTGAGTGACAATTTCTACAAAAAGAAATTTATTTCGATTAAAACAAGTTTGATTATGAAAAAAATACTCCAAGTATGATTTGATTAATATATGAAAATAGTTTTGAACTGATGAAATGAAATTATTATATATAAGAAATAAGTTTAATTTATAGATTTGAATAGGAAAGTAAAAATTAAATTTTAAAACTGTTGAATATTTTGGTTAAGGGAACAAAAGAAGATTCGAATTCAAGATATAAAAAAATAACTTAAGAAATGTTAATTAAATGGAGTTAGTGAAAACAAGTAAATAAAATGAAATTTAACTCAAGAAAGCTTAAATAGAAATGAATTGTATTTGAAACGAATTAAATAAAATGATGAAACGAAAATTTAAGTGAATCAAGTTGCATAACTTATAGATCTGGGAAATATTAAGCTAAAAACAAATTTTAAATTTGTTAAATGTGAATGGTAAGAGGAGAAAATATTTAAAAGAGAGTGAAATAAAATGAGAAATGGATTAAATGAAATAGAATTTCACTTAATAAAGATTAAATGAGTTTAGTTGGATTTGAATTGAACAAGAGGAATTAATAAAGTGAATTATTTTCACTTGAGCTTTAAAATGAATTAATAAATGAATACGAACTTGAATTTTTAAAATGATATTTAGTTTAAGTGTGAAAGAAAATAAATAAAATCAATGACTGTAAGTAAAATTAATATGAACAATTGAATTTAATTTAAATTGGATGTAAATAAATTAAATGCAAATAGAATGAGTTTTAATAAAATTGAATGGTAACAAATTGAATATGAAATAAGTTAAGGGAATAAAATATAAATTGAAGTTTAACTTAAAAGGAGTTGAATAAAATCGATTGTAACGACCCGTATTTTTACGGATCGAAACATCGTAAAACAGTGAATTTGGTCGCATTGTTGATAATTCGTCCAAAGTCTAAGTCTTAGGTCGTATGAGTGTTTGGAGCGACCTAGGGAAGTTGACGTGTTAAGGGGTAGGCGGCTTAGTGAAGTGGAGCGACCTAAGAAGTTAGGTCGTGTAATAGTTAAGTCGTGTTGTGGCTTAGGTCGTGGGGTAGGTTAGGTCGAGTGAACGACCTAAGAGATAGGAGCGACCTATAGGATTTGGCGACCTAAGGAACAAGCGACCTAAGAGTTAGCGGTATAGGAAACTGGGTGAGTTAGCGACCTAAGGGGGATAGGTCGGCAACGACCTAAGGAAGGAATAATTAGGTCGTATGACCCAGTGTGTAGTTAGGTCGTGAGACCTTGTGTTGAAGTTAGGTCGTAAGCGACCTAGAGTAGATTGCTAAGTATAGTTAGGTCGCTAGGCCATTAGTCATTTAGGTCGTGTGTGTGTTAGGTCGCGTGAGTGTTAGGTCGCGTAAGGGCTTATCAGTTAGGTCGTTAGGTCGCGTGGATGCGCAGGTCTGTTAGGTCGTAGGTTGGGGTTTCGATAGGTCGCAGATGCGCATAGGCTAAGTTGTTAATTCGTGGGTTTTTAGGTCGTGGGGTTTTAGGTCGTAAGTCGTGGACGACCTAACTCCGAGCTAGCGACCTAAGGGGGATTTCAGTCTATAAATAGGAGGGGTTTTCTCACTTTTTGGGATCCGGATTTTGAAGCGACGAAGTGCTGCCATTTTGAGAGCTCGACTTCTACACTTCTTCACTTCTTTTCTCCACTTTAATCTTGTGATTCCTTCCATCCAAATCGAAGATCAAATCGAAGATCGAAGAGCTTAGATTGAAGATCTACATTCTTCGAAGAGAGATTTCATCGTTTAAAGCGGATTTGTGATAGATCGAGTTAGATCCTTCGCTGTCCAGATCTGAAGTGTGTTGCTTTTGGGTTGTTTAGGCGATTTGGTGAGTGGTGATTATCCTCACACGGATCCAAAGGAGTATATCGGATCGTTGGCTTGATTTTGTGTTAAAGTAGTGATTTCCATGCATTTTCTTCATCCTAAGTATAGATCCATATAGATCCATTGTTCATGATGATTTGACAATCATTTTACTAAGTATTAACCTATGCAAGTTCATTCATCGAGATTATAGAGATATTGTTCATGTTTTCATGCTTGTTAGACTTTAGACTCTTTAATTATGAAATTGCAATTATTGTTATAATTGTCTATTTAGATCATATTTGAATGCTTGATTACTTGGATTAATGTTTGATTTGATTGATTGCTATGAATTAGATGATTGATGATTTGATTTAGACCAAAGATGATTCAAAAGTTAAGGGAAAGGCTCTTGAATTGGAAAAGCTGCTTGTGGCATATGTAGCGGATGGTGAAGCTCATATGGATAGATTTGATGATGATTTTGAGATGAAGCTTTGCTATGATGATGATGAGGTGAAGCATGATATGAGATAGCCTTGGTCTAATCCAGACGGGATCATTCCAAGAATGTTGATAACTCGGTGAAATGGTTCGAGTTAGAGGATAATGGTTTGCTTGAGAGGCGCTTGAGCTAGTATGGAAATAGTCGTCGAGGAGGATGACTAGAAGGCTGAGATCTCATCGTTGTTGAAGGTTCTAGCATGCTCAAAGCAAGAGTATGTTGGGTAGATTCGATAGTCCCTGAAGGCTACTGATTGGTAGTCGAGTACTCTGGGCAGATTCGATAGTCCTAGGCACAGGTCACGATGACGTGCGGAGTTATGTCTAGAACCGGGGTTTCCATTAGCCCTTGACGGACGGATGAAAGAATGAGCCGGTCATTCAATTAACGATTATTTCGAAGTAATGATAACAGTGATAGCCAGAGTCATGGATGTTTGGTTGTATCGTCATTCGGTCTCAAGAGCAGTGTTTTCTGGGTGCTTATCTGATCTTGGTTTAGGCCTTGGGGGTCTGTACTTGGAAAGCATCGCCTTTGACTCGAGTGATAATTGCTTTACTTTAAATTGTATGCTCTGCTATGTTTGCTTCTGCTTAGTGTGTGTCTGGGGGCTATCACTGTAGAAAGAGGTGGAGTGGGAGGGTTGTATTCCTATTCCTTTTCCTTTATGCTCTTTTGGTATGTTGTTAGTTAATTTACTGCTCACTAAGACTGTTGTCTGACTCAAGGCTTTATGTTTTAACTCTTATTGCCTTGGGCTGTTCATCCATTTTGGGACGGGCAGACTAGGTAGCAGGTGACAGGTGCTGTTCTTGCTTTCCACAATGCTGATGTCGGAGACGAGCTGGAGGCTTGCATATTATCTTCTTACTATATGTACTGGATGTTCCGCTGCTTTGTATAATTCTCTGAGTGTTATGTAGTGAGGCTTGATGTATTGACTATTCAGATGTTGTATTCAACTATTATGAAGCTTAATTGATGAGATTCTAATTTGAGATGCTTCACTATATAAATATTCTCTATTGTATTTTATCCATGCGCTATGAGTAATACGATAGATTCTGCTGTTTTTAATTTACCTTGGCAACCGTCCATGGCTGCCTGGCACACTTTACAGCGCACTTTCTCTAGGTTCAGTGCAGGGGTCATGGGCGGTCGTCACATTTGGTATCAGAGCTTTGGTTAATCGATTTTATCCAACGCTCGCTGACGTAACTACGTATGAGAGATGTAATTGTATTTTGATGGATGATTACTATATATAATATAGTAGCTTAATAGAGTTTGAGTCCTTTATGCAGTTGTTTCTCTAGGTGTGCTAATCATTCCATTTTATAGATATTAAGGATGAGTCGAAGAGGGAGACCAGCTGCTAGGGAAGGTCGTGCTACTAAAGGGGCTGCTGATTATGTTGCTATGTTCGAAGCTATGATGACTTCGATCATGAGAAGGATGCCAGCTCCGGGGCCATCGGTGGATGTTGGAGTTCAAGTTCAAACTCCAAGACCGGTGGATTTTGCTAAGTTGTGTAAGGACTACACTGCTCTTGGAGGAAAGGTTTTCTTGGGAACAGAATCAACCATTGAAGTCCAGAGGTGGATAGATGCTTGTAGAAGGATCTTTGGTGACTTGGGAATTGAGGATGCAACTAAGAGGAAGTTAGCATCAAGGCAGCTTCAAGGAAGAGCTTCCGATTGGTGGAACTCTATCACCATTGATACTCCGGAGGAAGAGATTACTTGGGAGCAATTCCAAGCCAGATTTGAAGCTAAGTTCATTTCTACAGCTCAGAAGTCTGTTCTGTTCAAAAAATTTGTTGAGCTCAAGAAAAATGGAAGACCAGTTCTTGAGTATGTTTCTGAGTTTGAAGCCTTGTCCAAGTATGCCCGGTCGTATATTGAATCTGCATATCAGAAGAATGAGAAGTTTATGATAGGCTTGGACAGTTATCTCGGGAGGCAGTTGGTGGATCATTTGGACGGTCCATTTGAGAAGCTTGTGGAGAAGGCTCTCAGGCATGAGAATTTGTTTCCTAAGGAAGGATCTGTTGTTACTGTGACCAGGGAAGAGTCTAAACCCCAACAGGGTGGAAACAGGAAGAGGAAGCAGCAGCAGCAAAAGGGTAAGGATGGCCAGAAGAAGCCGAAGGGCGAAGTGACCTGCTACAATTGTCAGCAGAAGGGCCATTTCTCTAGGGATTGTAAGAATCCGAAGGTGCCGGTGAAGTGCCACAACTGTGATAAGCTGGGGCATGTTAAGAGGAATTTTCCAGAACCGCGGAAGGACAAGCAGATTGTGCAAGCTTATGCTTTGGGGGCTGTTCCATCATCTTCGAAAGCTCCTACCGCTGAAGAGAAAGGAAAGAGTGTAGTGGTTCAAGGTACTCTCTCCATATGTGGTGTTCCAGTCAGAGTGTTATTTGATACTGGGGCGTCGCATTCGTTTGTTTGTAACGAACTTGTAGGCCGGTTGGGTTTAGAACCGGATATTGTTGATAGGCCATTGGTTGTGACTAATCCAGTTGGGGGTTCGTCTTGTTTGTGTATGTTATGCCGTGGTCTGATTGTATCGAGTCATGATTGTTCTTTTGTTTGTGATTGCTTTGTTCTGAACTTTGCGGGGTTCGGAATTATTTTGGGTATGGACTGGCTTAGGAAGTATGCGGCAAAGGTTGATTGTGAAAGGTTGGAGGTGATAGTCAAGAATGTGGAGGGGCGAAGGATTGTGATACGATGTAAGCATGAAGAAGGCGTCTTCATGAGCTTCATGTATTCGCTGGTTGTTCCACGGGATGGACTGTCATCATTGCCAATCGCTAATGGATTTGAAGATGTCTTTGACGAGGTCAAGGGGTTACCACCGCATAGAGAGATCGAGTTTCGTATAGATCTAGTTGAAGGAGCCAGACCTGTTGTGATGCCTCTTTGGCGGATGGCTCCTAGGGAACAGCAGGAGTTGAGGGTGCAGGTAGATGACCTTTTACAGAAAGTATTCATTCGGCGTAGTGTGTCCGAATGGGGTGCACCAGTTGTGTTTGCAACCAAGGCAGATGGGTCATTGAGATTGTGTGCGGATTATCGTGAGCTGAATAAAGTGACTAAGAAGAGCAAGTATCCATTGCCGAGAATAGATGACTTGTTTGATCAGCTTCACGAAGCTAAGGTGTTTTCTCAGATGGATTTGGCAATGGGATTTCACCAGTTAAGAGTGGCTAAGGATAGTGTGCCGAAGACTGCTTTCAGGACCCCATTCGGTTTCTTTGAGTGGCTGGTAATGCCGTTTGGATTGACTAATGCGCCAGCATATTTTGTGGATCTTATGAATAGAGTGTTCAGAGATCAGTTGAGCAAGTTCGTGCTAGTGTTCGTGGATGATATTCTGATTTATTCCAGGACTGAAGAAGAGCACAAGACGCATTTGCGCATTGCTTTGGAAATCTTGCGGAAACATCAGCTGAAGGCTAAGTTTTCGAAGTGTCACTTCTGGAAGAGTGAAGTGAGGTTCTTAGGCCATGTTATCTCTGGAAATGGAATAGCGGTTGATCCCGCTAAGGTGGCAGCAATCCAGGATTGGGTTAGACCTAAGAATGCATCTGATGTGAGAAGTTTTCTTGGATTAGCAGGATATTATCGACGGTTTATCAAAGACTTCTCCAAGGTGGCTGCACCATTGACAGGATTGACGAAAAAGAACCAAGTATTCAGATGGGATGCTAAGTGTGAGCAAGCTTTCGGAATCCTGAAAGAGGGATTGACAAGTGCTCCTGTTTTGACTATTCCAAGTGGGAATGATGAGATGGTGGTTTACACCGACGCATGTAGTACTGGACTTGGAGCAGTGCTAATGCAGAGGGATAAAGTTGTTGCATATGCAAGTCGACAACTGAAGCCGCATGAAAGGAATTACCCGACTCATGATTTGGAGTTAGCGGCGATTGTTTTTGCTCTGAAGATGTGGAGACATTATCTATTGGGAGTTCGATTCGAGTTGTTTACAGATCATAAGTCGTTGAAGTATCTTTTCTCCCAAAAGGATTTGAATCTTCGGCAGCAACGGTGGCTAGATTTTTTAGCATCATATGATTTTGGTATAGCTTATACTCCGGGAAAGGGTAACGCAGTAGCAGATGCGTTAAGTCGAAGACATGTAGGATTGGGAGCCATGTTTTCAGAATGGAAGAGTCTCAAGTATTTAGCTGGATTTGACTTCAGGCCCAGATGTGAATTGGAACCTGAGATGTTGGCAAACTTATCGATAAGACCCACTCTTGTGGAAAGGATTGGCGAGAGCCAAAAGCGAGATGATAAGCTTGTCAAGATTATCTGTGATTTGGAATCTGGATTGGAACCAAAGAAGGATAAAGGATTCGAGGTCGATCGAGAGGGTTGGCTTCGGAAGCAAGGACGAATAGTTGTTCCCGATATAGATTAATTGAGAGATGAACTTCTGAAGGAAAGTCATCACTCGAAGCTGACTATTCATCTAGGTGGAAATAAGATGTATCAGGATATGAAGAGAACCTACTACTGGGAAGGTATGAAGAAAGATGTTGGAAATTTTATTTCCAAGTGCATGAACTGCCAGTTGGTAAAAGCCGAACAGAAGAAGCCAAGTGGATTGCTTCAGCCATTAGAAGTTCCTACATGGAAGTGGGAGCAAGTGTCGATGGATTTTATCGACGGATTACCTAGAACCAGAACGGGAAATGAAGGGGTTTGGGTCATCGTTGATCGTCTGACTAAGAGTGCAAGATTCATTCCTGTTCGATCGACTAGGACTGCATCAAAGTTGGCAGAGTTGTATGTTAAGTGGATAGTTCGATTCCATGGTATTCCGGAAAGTATAGTGAGCGATCGAGATCCATTGTTCACTAGTGGATTTTGGAAGAGCTTCCAGGAAGTTTTGGGAACCGAGTTGTGTTTGAGTACCGCTTATCACCCTCAAACAGATGGTCAGACCGAGAGAGTCAACCGAGTTTTGGAAGATCTTCTTAGAGCTTATGTTTTGGATTTCGGAGGATCATGGGAAGATCACCTTCATTTGGTGGAATTTTCGTATAATAACAGTTACCAATCAAGCATTGGTATGGCACCGTATGAGGCATTGTATGGAAGACCGTGTAACTCTCCGACATGTTGGTTAGAGACCGGAGAAAAGCTGATGCTTGGGCCAGAGATGATTCGTCAGACTTCGGATTGCATAGAGATCATTCGACAACGAATGAAGGCAGCCCAAGACCGTCAGAAAAGTTATGCCGATAATCGTCGTAAGGATTTGGAATTCGACGTAGGTGATATGGTTTTTGTGAAGATTTCTCCACTGAAGAATGTTATTCGATTCGGGAAGAAAGGAAAATTGACTCCGAGATTTGTTGGACCATTCCCGATCATCGAGCGAATTGGAAAGCTCGCATATAGATTGGAGTTACCGGAAAAGATGTCGGGTGTGCACAATGTTTTTCATGTATCGTACCTACGGAAGTATGTGCACGACTCGAATACAGTGGTTTCTACTAATAGCTATGAAGATTTCGAAGTTGATCCAGTCGATAAGAGACCTCGTAAGCCGCTTCGTGTTGTGGAAACCGACACGAAACAGCTTAGGAGGAAGGTAGTTAAGTTGCTCAAGATACAATGGAGTGATGATGATAACGACTGTACATAGGAGGTGGAAGAGAGGATGAAAGCAGCTCATCCTGAACTCTTCAAGGTATGGCCCTAAGGTGTCGTGTCATCTAACGACATTGTAACTTGTTCTAGTTTTAGAATTCTGCATGCTAAGCTAGAATTGGATGCATGGTCTGCTGATTGCTATGGATGGTAGGCATACAGAATAGTCTTTGATTGCTCTGGTTGTTTGGAATTTCGGGGGCGAAATTCCTAAGGGGGAGAGAATGTAACGACCCGTATTTTTACGGTTGGAACATCGTAAAACAGTGACATTTGGTCGCATTGTTGATAATTCATCCAGAGTCTAAGTCTTAGGTCGTATGAGTGTTTGGAGCGACCTAGGGAAGTTGACGTGTTAAGGTGTAGGCGGCTTAGTAAAGTGGAGCGACCTAAGAAGTTAGGTCGTGTAATAGTTAAGTCGTGTTGTGGCTTAGGTCGTGGGGTAGGTTAGGTCGAGTGAACGACCTAAGAGATAGGAGCGACCTATAGGATTTGGCGACCTAAGGAACAAGCGACCTAAGAGTAAGCGGTATAGGAAACTGGGTGAGTTAGCGACCTAAGGGGGATAGGTCGGCAACGACCTAAGGAAGGAATAGTTAGGTCGTATGACCCAGTGTGTAGTTAGGTCATGAGACCTTGTGTTGAAGTTAGGTCGTAAGCGACCTAGAGTAGATTGCTAACTATAGTTAGGTCGCTAGGCCATTAGTCAGTTAGGTCGTGTGTGTGTTAGGTCGCGTGAGTGTTTGGTCGCGTAAGGGCTTATCAGTTAGGTCGCGTGGATGCGCAGGTCTATTAGGTCGTAGGTTGGGGTTTCGATAGGTCGCAGATGCGCATAGGATAAGTTGTTAAGTCGTGGGTTTTTAGGTCGTGGGGTTTAGGTCGTAAGTCGTGGACGACCTAACTCCGAGCTAGCGACGTAAGGGGGATTTCAATCTATAAATAGGAGGGTTTTTCTCACTTTTTGGGATCCGGATTTTGAAGCGACGAAGTGCTGCCATTTTGAGAGCTCGACTTCTACACTTCTTCACTTCTTTTCTCCACTTTAATCTTGTGATTCCTTCCATCCAAATCGAAGATCAAATCGAAGATCGAAGAGCTTAGATTGAAGATCTACATTCTTCGAAGAGAGATTTCATCATTTAAAGCGGATTTGTGATAGATCGAGTTAGATCCTTCGTTGTACATATCTGAAGTGTGTTGCTTTTGGGTTGTTTAGGTGATTTGGTGAGTGGTGATTATCTCTCACACGGATCCAAAGGAGTATATCGGATCGTTGGCTTGATTTTGTGTTAAAGTAGTGATTTCCATGCATTTTCTTCATCCTAAGTATAGATCCATTGTTCATGATGATTTGACAACCATTTTACTAAGTATTAACCTATGCAAGTTCATTCATCGAGATTATAGAGATATTGTTCATGTTTTCATGCTTGATAGACTTTAGACTCTTTAATTACGAAATTGCCATTATTGTTATAATTGTCTATTTAGATCATATTTGAATGCTTGAATACTTTGATTAATGTTTGATTTGATTGATTGCTATGAATTAGATGATTGATGATTTGATTTAGACAGAAGATGATTCAAAAGCTAAGGGAAAGGCTCTTGAATTGGAAAATCTGCTTGTGGCATATGTAGCGGATGGTGAAGCTCATATGGATAGATTTGATGATGATGTTGAGATGAAGCTTTTCTATGATGATGATGAGGCGAAGCATGATATGAGATAGCCTTGGTCTAATCCAGATGGGATCATTCCAAGCATGTTGATAACTCGGTGAAATGGTTCGAGTTAGAGGATAATGGTTTGCTCGAGAGGCGCTTGAGCTAGTATGGAAATAGTCGTCGAGGAGGATGACTAGAAGGCTGAGATCTCATCGTTGTTGAAGGTTCTAGCATGCTCAAAGCAAGAGTACGTTGGGCAGATTCGATAGTCCCTGAAGGCTACTGATTGGTAGTCGAGTACTCTGGGCATATTCGATAGTCCTAGGCACAGGTCACGATGACGTGCGGAGTTATGTCTAGAACCGGGGTTTCCATTAGCCCTTGACGGACGGATGAAAGAATGAGCCGGTCATTCAATTAACGATGATTTCGAAGCAATGATAACAGTGATAGCCAGAGTCATGGATGTTTGGTTGTATCGTCATTCGGTCTCAAGAGCAGTGTTTTCTGGGTGCTTACCTGATCTTGGTTTAGGCCTTGGGGGTCTGTACTTGGAAAGCATCGCACTTGACTCGAGTGATAATTGCTTTAATTTAAATTGTATGCTCTGCTATGTTTGCTTCTGCTTAGTGTGTGTCTGGGGGCTATCACTGTAGAAAGAGGTGGAGTGGGAGGGTTGTATTCCTATTCCTTTTCCTTTATGCTCTTTTGGTATGTTGTTAGTTAATTTATTGCTCACTAAGACTGTTGTCTGACTCAAGGCTTTATGTTTTAACTCTTATTGCCTTGGGTTGTTCGTCCATTTTGGGACGGGCAAACTAGGTAGCAGGTGACAGGTGCTGTTCTTGCTTTCCATGATGCTGATGTCGGAGACGAGCTGGAGGCTTGCATATTATCTTCTTACTATATGTACTGGATGTTCCGCTGCTTTGTATAATTCTCTGAGTGTTATGTAGTGAGGCTTGATGTATTGACTATTCAGATGTTGTATTCAACTATTATGAAGCTTAATTGATGAGATTCTAATTTGAGATGCTTCACTATATATATATTCTCTATTGTATTTTATCCATGCGCTGTGAGTAATACGATAGATTCTGCTGTCTTTAATTTACCTTGGCAACCGTCCATGGCTGCCTGGCACACTTTACAGTGCACTTTCTCTAGGTTCAGTGTAGGGGTCATGGGCGGTCGTCACATTGATGGTGATAAAAATAAAATTTATTAATATGAATTGGAGTTATAAAATAAAATTTACTTTAGTAAATTAATAATAAGAATTTGAATAGATGAAGTGAACCGATGAATTAATAATAACTTAAGATATAAAGTAATATTAATAAACGTTAGTTGTGTTGTATAAAATATTTATAATAAACTTAGATAATTTATAAATGATGTTAGTACAATAAGAAGGAAGATATACTAAGTGGAAATAAAACAAATTTAACTTAAGCAAGATTAAGTGGAATAATTTTATAAATGGTTCACAAATGAATTTATATGAAATAGGTTAAACAAAAAAGTGAAATAATTGGAATTTCACAAATTGAATTGAATAAAATTGAATATAATGAATCTGTAATGAATGTTAATTAATAGAAAGGAATCAATTGAATGAAAACCAAATAAATTCAAAAGAAATCCATGTGAATAAGTAGAAAGCAAACAAATTGTATATAGATGAAATAAATGTCAATGAATTAAAATTAAATCAATTTAATATTGATAGGAAATGAATGTAAATAAACTGAATATTGACATTTGGAAGTGTGAATTGGTATTGTTATGAATAACATTGGATGGATATTGTTTATTGGATGTTTGTTTGTTGCATCTACTATATTCATTTATGGTTATTGCATAATCCATGTTATATATCAATTTTACTCTTTATATATATGTTCTTATTGGGTTATTGAGTGTTTAGTAGGTATGGATGGCGTATGCTAGCTTTTGGAGCTCGATTACGCATTATGTTACTTTTTCTTGCTTGATACGAGCGAACTCGCTCGTATTATAAATAATAAGGTATGTATCTCGGATTACATACCGGATTTTATATTTTTCCCTTCGGGATTCCTCATCATTGAGATGAGATGTATATTTGATATATATTAGGTATATTTGTGTTATATATTATATTGTAAAAAATTTCCGATCGAGCCGCGCAATGGAGACTCTGCCGAAATTTTCCGTAAATCCGGGAGTTAGAATATTTTTTGAAGTTCTAAAAATTTTTATAACTTGTTTTTATTTATGTTATATTTTTCGTAAAACCAATATCGGAGTGGCGTAGTAGAGGCGTAGTAATAGTTTTGCAAATAAGATGTTTATGTTTATAAGTTAATTATTTTGAGAAAATATATTGTATGTTAAATTCTGTACTTAACGTCTTTTTGAGGACGAAAAGTTTTGAGTGGAGGAGTATGTAATGACATGTATTTCTAACTATTTTAAATTTTTGAATTTAATGTGATTATGGAATAAAAATGGCTAAAAATAAAATATAATATTTATTATCGTAGTTATTGAATATGAACTTGGATAAAAATCTCAAAATAAACAATTTTGGGAATTTGGGAATTATTTATATTGAAATAAATTATATGTACCGATGGTATTTATGATCAATAACTGGAGTTGAATAATAAATGTGGATTATTTGGATATAAATAATATAATGTTGATAACTAAAATTTATTTGGAATGTAATGATGTATTTATATTGATTTATTGAATAATTAAATTGTTTAAATTTAATATTGAAATTAATTGAATAAGTGAATTCTGAATTTTATGAGAATGAAAATGGCATTGAAAATTGATTTAAATTTTATTTAGATACGAATGAAGATGGGTGACATTTAAAATTGGATTTAAAAGTGAATAATTAGAAATTGGAAATTTTATATTTTAATTGACGAGTAAAAATAGCCATTTTAGCCACTGTTTCGGATTTCGACGAAACCAGTTTCATCGGATCCGTAATAGTGAATTATTGAAGGATTTCAAGTTTCGTAGTGATCGGACTTATCGTTTGGCCGTGCGAGCTTGAAACGCAAAGAAATTTATTTCATGAGTTAATTAAATTAATTCGATTGGAAAAGCTATCTTCTGCATAAGATCGAATTGGCTTCCAAAACTAGACACATTGTGTTCAGAATAGGGGTAAAACATTAGGAATGCTAGGCGTCATGCATCGTTTGGAGTCCGAAAATTCGTGGGCCAATCCAGTTAGATATTTTCGTTATTATAATATTATATATATATATATATATATATTGCTTAAAACCGTAGCCGTCTACATATTTTCCCCCCTTTCTCTTCAGATTTAAATTGAGCCAATAAAATTTAAAAAAACGCCGATCCTTCGAATTAGAAAAAAAACAAGTCGCGATTGGTGCCCTTATCGTCGATCAATGGATGAAGTGGTGCGCTCGCGCGCGCAAGGGAGTATTGCGACGCGGCGAGGCAGCATCACTGGGAGGATTATGAATCAATGTTGAGGAATGCAAGGTCGATGATTTAGCTCAGCCTGGTGCATGCGCGTGTTGATGTATGGGCGTGGGTCGGCAGTGGTTCACCTAGGGGCAGCTGTGAGCGATCGCACGTTTTAAAAAATGATGGCAGTGGGTCGCGATCAGTTCAGGGAGGAAGACGCAACCACGTGTCTAAGAAGCTGAGGGGAAGAGATTGTGAGGGTAACGTTTTATTATTTGTTTATTTATTTTAGTTTTAATTAATTAAGTTTATCTCGTTTTAGTTAACCATTAAGCTAATTATCGCGTATCTTTGTCGTACGAGGTCCGTTTTAGACGAATCGAATCATGTTGGAATCGTGTCGACGTAGTCTACAGCATGGCATTGGATTAGCATTTATTTGAAGCTGAAAATAATTTCGGTTTCAAATAAAAGGTGAGTGTTTTATACGCTCATGTTTCACTAATATATTCTTATATTAGTAAAATTTATATAGTGAATTGATTTAAATTTATTGACTATTGTTTGGTAAATTTAACTGACATTTAAATTGACATCTGAATTAATTGATAGAATTTGAATTGACAGTTAAATTGAATTAGAAATAAATTGTTAGTAAAATTCCCAATTATTGATAATTGGTTAATTGTTGTGAATTATTGATTGTTTTGATGATTGATTGTGATGGATGAGAATTGGTTGATATTCGAATGATTGGATGTTTATTTATTTTATATATATCCTGTTATCATCCTTTATATTATTTACAGTATATAAAACTGTAAATCGAATTATTTCGAATAAATTAAGAAATAGGTTGAAATGATATATACATATATCATTTATTTTGGATTGAAATGATATATATCCATCCTTGAAATTAAATTGAAATAACTAATCACTTGGCCATAGGATAGAGAATTATATATACAAACACCAGATTTGTTAAATTAAATTGTTTTAAAATTTTTGCTTTGAAATTATTTAAATGATTTGATTTTAAGAAATGAAAAATCTAATTTATGGATATTGAACTATTTTTGAACTTGAGCTCGAAGTGTTGAAATTTAAGTTTGATAACAGGAATTTTTTTTAATAATCGAGGTTGAGATTTTGAAATTTTTATCAAAATATGATTTGAATTTCAAAAATTGATTTGTTTTAAAAGATTGGACTTTTCGAACTTGGAATATTGCTAAGTAAAAGCGATATAAAATGATATTTCGAAATTGTGCTCGGAATTTAATAATATTTGAAGATTTGGATTTTAAATTGGATACTAAAGGTAAATTTGATTTAGTGAATATTAGGCACGCATCCCTTAAAGCAAACTTAATTCACTAAAACTCCTCCCGCAAGAAAATATACTTTGCAGGTCCCTGTTTTTCATTTCGGCTGTTTTTTTCCATAAAATACCCCTCCGCTTCTTGCATGATTGATTTTAATAACGAGTTTATCTTTCTTAATTTCATCTTCTTCTTCATTGGCGAACTTATAATTCTTGATTTCATCTTCTTCTTCAATGGCGAGCTCAGCTTTCTCGGATTCAATGGAAAACTGCAATTATACACAATAGTTGCAAAAATGTCTTCAATTATATACAATAGTTGCAGAAATGTCTGCATTATACCATATAGTTGCAGACATTTCTGCAACTATACCATATAGTTGCAGAAATTTCTGCAACTATATGCAATAGTTGCATACAATTCTACAACTTTAGCATATAGTTGCATTTCTGCAAATATGCAATAGTTGCAGAAATGTCTACAACTATACCATATAGTTGCAGACATTTCTACAACTATACCATATAGTTGCAGAAATGTCTGCAATTATTTGCAAATGATGTAAATTTGAAAAAAAAATCGAAAGTGGTCAAAATTTGCTGAATTGTCTGCAAATATATGAAATAATTGCACCTTTACTACAAATTTGAATTTTTGGTATCAACAATGGATCTCATTTTAAAGATCATAAAATTTGTGATTTTTTGGTGAAAACGGTATGTTGATCCGATTTTTCTACATAAAGTTATACGCGTTTGAAATGTTAAAAATATAAAAGGGTATTTGGGTCTTTTTGCATGCGTGAATTTGAATATAGGGACCGGAAATGTAAGTTTAGTTTGGGAAGGATATTTTCTCTATTTTGAAACTTATTAGGGATGTGAGCCAAACTTACCCTTTGATTTAAGTGTTTTAAATCGATATTTTGGAAATTGAACTCGGAATTGATATAAATCAAAATGGTTTAAATTTGGGAATTGAATTGAAATTTATTTATTGGAGTTGAGATTAATTTTAAATTTGAATTTAAATTAATGTGGAATTGGAGTTGAAATTAATTTGGAATTGGAATTTAAATTAGTGAAATTAGGCTCAGGTCCCTAATAAGTTTCAAAATACACAAAAACCCTAGTATAAAATAGTATGTAAATTAGGTCCATAAAATTAAGTTACTAAGTAATTGCATATAGTTATGCAATTATTCACTAAATAATTGCAGGCTTTTATGTAATTATATCCAAAAGTTGCATAAATTTATTCAATTATTTCGGTGAATAATTGCGGAAATTTCCACAATTTTTTGGTGAATAATTGCAAAATTTTTTGCAAATATTTGAAAAAATTGCAAAAATTTCCGCAATTTTTCAGTGAATAATTGTGGAAATGTCTGTAATTTTTTGATATAATTGCATAAATGTCTGCAATTATTCACTGAATAATTGTATAAGTGTATGCCATTATTCGGTAACTTAATTCTAGGGACCTAATTTACAAACTTTTTTTACTGGGGTTTTTGTGTATTTTGAAACTTATTAGGGACATGTGCCACACTGTCCCTTTAAATTAATCAGGAATTGGAGTTGAAATTAATTTGGAATTGGAATTGACATTAATTTGGAATTGGAATTGAAATTAATTTGGAATTGGAATTAATTTGGAATCGAAGTAATATTTGACTTGAAATCGGAATTGAATCAATTAAATCGAAATGGAAATTGGAACTGATTTGAATTAGAAAATTTGGAAAGTGAACTGGTTTAACTTTGAAACTATTTTTAAATGAATTATTTTAGTATAAACTGTTTAAAATCTATATTCTTTAGATATTCAAATTATTTTGATTTTACAAATTATTTTACTATATGAACCATTTTTATTACTCAAACTATTTTCTATTAAACTATATTAACTATTTAATTATTTTAAACTATTTAAACTATTTTCTAAAAATTCAAACCTATCAAAAGTGTGGAATGTTTATATTTAAATCTTGGATTTAAATGCGAATTGGGTTAGAGTGAAGTTATAACTAAAATTGAAATTCGAATCTAATATGGAAGTGAAATTGATATATTGAACTGAATTGACATTTTGAAGTAAAATATGATTTCTGAAGCAAATATGATGATTTCGAAATGGATTTGATTTTTTTTGAAACGAATATGATATTTTGATATCAAGTATGAATTGTTTTCGAAATATAAAAGTACCAACCGGTGTGTAAAATGACGTTTGGTTGTTAAAGAGACCGAGGCCTCTTATTGGCACACTCTTTGTCAATATTGGAACCACTTTGACAACCGTGTACGTGGTGGATGGTATCCATAATGTAGTGGTTGAATTGCCGAACGTTTACTGGAATGAAGTAGGAGAACGATGATGGATATCCTTGACACTTTAGTCATAATTAAAATGACTAAAACATGAGCCTATGTCTGGCCAATGAGGTTAGCTACCTCTAGCGACGTTGATTACTCGTATTACTATCGTTATTTTATACTCGATGGGTGCACCCTTTTTGTTTGGATTGATTGTCGCGGTCGACCACGTATGGGTTACGACCAGCCAGAAAGGGTACACTAGTAGAATCCTACCTTTGGCATTGCCTCACATGCCTTGTCATATTTATCCTTATGCGAGCCCATTACGATTTTGGTTTACCTATAAAAATGTGTTAAGGTGGATCAATGTAAAGCCTTGATGCTATTTTGATATTTATTTTACTGATAGACATTATATATTATAGCGTATACTATTATATATAAATAGTTTAACGGATCCTTAGGAGATGGAAAATCCCATAACATCTCCTAAGTTATTGCACGCACATTATACACTGAATAGGAGATGTAAAATCCCGTAAACATCTCTAACGATGTTACACTCATATTTATTGATATTGATTTGACTTACATAAGAGTATTTTAATCCTGACTTGTCTTTTCATTATGCACAGGTTAGTCCTACGTTTTCAGCGTATTGAAGATTATTCCCTGGAGGATGAAGATGAAGATTTGGTATATTACAATTATTATTATCCCCTGCATAGTGCTATTCTACTGTATTGATTATTTATCCCTGAAGTATACATATAACTCTGATAAATGTGTATAGATTATTATTAAATGTTTAGTAAATAGCTTCATGAATTGTTTATTTGATTATTATATTTTATCGTTCCGCTGTGAGATTTTGTGTTTGTTTTCTTCTTTTTTCTTATTTTTCTTAATCATCCACATTTATTATCTACGTTCTGGATTGTTTAAGTTTGAAATGTGTGGATTATTGTCGATTTAAACCTTCCAAAATGTGGGTCATCGCAGTTTTAATGGAAGCTCTATTGATTTTCGGGTTAGGGTTTAAAATTGTGAGCATTATAAGTCCTTATGTAGAAAGTATCCAAACACTATTAATGTTGAAAATTTTCGAACTCCAATCGAAGCGTGCCGCCTGGCGTACTGTATGTTATACCCATATTTCGAATGCAGTGGAACTAGTATCTAGACCCAATTCCATCATATACAGAGTTACCTTTCAAAATAAAATTTAATTTTTTTAAATTCTTTAATTAATTTCTATGCCTTTAGAGCTCGCACGATCAAACGATACATCCGATCACCATGAAATTTGAGGCATATCCAACGATACTAGTTTCATCGGAATCTGAGATAATGCCCCAGAAGGCTATTTTCACACGTTAATTAAAACAAATTATTATTAAAACTAGTTTATTCACTTTTGATTCAAATTTGAAATTTGTTGAATATGTATGTTAAGAAAAGAAAATATGAAATAAAATTTAATTTAAGTTAAGTTAAATAAATTGAATTTTGAAATGAAATTTGACTTAAGCGAAGTTAAATAAAAATGAATTGAAATTTGATTTGTAATAAGTAATGGTTTATAAATGATAATAGTACACGAAAATATACCAAGTAAATTTAATATAGAATGAAATGTGGTTAAACATAAATTAAAGTGAAGATTAATAAGTGAATATTAATGAATTGAATGTAAGTGAAATTAACATGAATAATTGAATTTGACTTTAAAGTGAATACGAATCGAATGAATGTAAATTAAAGAATTGGAAATAATAAATCAAATGGGAATTAATATGTAAGTTGTACGTATAATGTTTTATTCACATAACTATTTGATCTAGATTCGAATATACGATTTTGAGGTGATTTACACCGGTCCGAGTTGGTATTTTTCACTCGATTTCTTGAAGGCGAACCCTGAATGTGGATTTTTGGTTAATTCTGATGCTCTCTATCATAATATATGGCTATGCAAGGAGAATGATGGTTTTCTAATCAAGGAACCAGATCTGAGTTCGCACTAGAGTGGTCGTGTGAACGATACTAGTTCGGAAGTGGAATTGTGTGATTGGGCGAGTGATTAGGTATGATTTTTCGTACGATGATATATGTACATCGCGTATGGGTTTAATAAATTAAAAGTTGACATTGAAAATGCAAATTGATATTATTATGAATTAATTGAATAGATATCAATTATTTGATGGTTTCTCTTATTGCGTTTGTTGCATTTGCTATATTGGCATATATAGTTGTTGTATTTGTATATGTTATATATTG
This sequence comes from Allium fistulosum, assembly GCA_030737815.1. Classification (NCBI taxonomy): domain Eukaryota; kingdom Viridiplantae; phylum Streptophyta; class Magnoliopsida; order Asparagales; family Amaryllidaceae; genus Allium; species Allium fistulosum. Next base: position 55,645,318 of record CM060904.1, read on the forward strand.
ATATTACTTTCTATATACATGTTCTCATTGGCTGTTGAGTGTTTAGTAGGTGCGGATGGCGTATGCTTCGCATTTGAGTTCACTTTGGCGCTATATTAGTTGTATATGCTCGCTAATATAATAAAAGGTACATATCTCGGATTACACATCGTACTTTAATATTATTCCCTACGGGATGTCTCATCCTCGAAGATGAAATGTACATTTGTGATATATATATATGTTGTGATCCTACTATGATTGAACCGCGCAAAGGATACGCTGGCAAAAAAATTCGTAAATTTAAAGCATTAGAAAATTTTGAGAATTTTGGGAAATTTTTTGATAACTAAGGATTTTATTTGAATTGAGTTTTAAGTTGAAATGATGTTAGTTAAGTTTTGGAATAGTATTAGTTAATAACTATGAATGAATTTGAAGATTTAGATGAAGTTTTTATAAGAAGTTTTAACTAATGGATTTCGAAATGTTAAAAGATTTAAATGAATCAGGAAATTATTGTCAAGGACAAAATTTCTCAGTGTTTTTGCCTCAAGGACAGGCCTTCAATATTTTATCCTGAAGAACAACTTTCTTTAGGTATCAGTTTTTAGTTATTGATAGCAGTTTTTAGGTATCAGTTTGTAGTTACCGGTAGCAGTTTTTAGGTATCAGTTTTAGCTTGGTAGTAGTTTTGTTGTCCTTATGAATAATTTTGGAAAATGTTTGTCCTTGTGAATAAATTTTAGGAGAATGTTTGTCCTTGTGGTAAAAATATTGAGGTTGTGTCCTTGAGGCAAAAAATATACAAATCTTTGTCCTTTAAATTAATTCCCCCTAAATGAATTTGGTAATCTTTTTCAACTAATTGTTTTGAAAAGTTAAGGGGTTTGTGGCATTTTTCTTATTTGGTAATTTCAGAGACGAAATTCTTTTAAGGGGGGAAGTCTTAACGACCCAGAATTTCTGTCATCCGAATTTGGAATATGTAACAACCCGCATAAATTACGATTGTATATTTAAATGCTTTGTTTAAATATAGAATCGTTTGTTGAATTTAAAGTCCAAAATGTTACTTTTTGTAAACATTCGAATCCGAACTTGAGCCACTTCCATTGAGTTCAAAACGACGTTTATAGCTTTTTTGAGTATAAACGTCGATATATTTGGAGTTGAGTAGAATTTTGCTATTTTTCTATTGGGCTTTGGGTTTGGGGTTTCAGCCCACTAACCCAACAAAATACCCTAACACTCCACCCCCTCTTCATTCATTCATTCTATTTTCCTAACACTCTCAAGCTAAAGGAAAATGGGGGAAGAAGAGGAAATCAAAATTCCTAAGCCCTAGTTTACTAGGAAATTCAAATTCAAGTTCTAGAAATCAAAGAGAAGCTAAGGTAAGCATCCTCTTCATCTTCTCCATCTCAATCTCTCTTCAATTTTCTGAAATTCCTAAACCCTAACTTAGGAAATATTTGCTTATGAGCTTAGATTAGAGCTTCTTGAGTTGAAGTTGAAGAGTGGTTGATCTCCTTTGTTTTAAAGCTTCTCACTTGTTGTTTTGGGTTTAAAGGCGATTTCCGGAACTCACATCGATGTCTATACCTTTGATAGTTGTTAGGTATGAATTCCTAACATCTATTGTAACGCCCCACTCCGAGACCCACATTAGCAAAGAGTATTACTAGGTAACACCGTCTACTAATACCGAGAATATAGCTGGATAGGAGCGACCATCTATAGCCTTGTCTTAATTATCTATTGAATACGCCGACAGTTGCTATACATTTTTCTTTCTTTCTCAAATGAATCGACATATCCAACAAATACTTAATACAAAGCCATAGGTGGCTAAAGGATCTATCCGAACAAAATATAACAACTCAAATGTAATACACATCACAGAACATGGGATCATCACATACATTTACACATATATAGATACATTACAGAGTATACAAAATGATACATGTCAAGTGGTAAAACAAACCATAATATACAGGCAAGTCAAAAGAATACAAATCAGAGTTACAGCCAAAACGGGCTACACAAAAAGCTATAACAAAAAAGAGCTAGCAGAATAGTCCATGTGGAAGCAAAATAGGCTAAGTCCAATTCACCTAACCTGAAACATCTCGGTCTGACCTGAGTATAAAATACACGGGTCAGTCTAGCTAAACAAATCAGTTAGATAAATTAAATGATAATGAACATACAAGGTCATAAAGTACCACAAATATCTCCCAATGAGATAAACAGATCATCCAACAAAAGATGAATCATAACAAGCATTATATCATCGACAACTCAAATAAACAAAGGATATGAATATACCAGAACAAGCCAAAAAGGCAAATAACAAATACCAATAAAGGTAACACAAGTTTCCACAAGGTAACAGCTATATATCGTGTGGTTCAAAGGACCTACACCGAAAGGTGATACACTAGGGAAATATAATTATCAGAGAAACAAAAGATGCTCGAGCTCAGTACTGTATAACAAGGATCCACAACCCCGAAGGCAACAAACCCAATATCACTCGAGCGGTGACGATAGACCAACTCCAAAAGTGATACTATAGGGCAACAAACCCGAAGGCACAAACCCGAAGGCAACATACCCAAAGGCAACAAACCCAATACCACTCGAGCGGTGACGATGGACCAACTCCAAAAGTGATACCATAGGGCAACAAACCGTAGTGGCGAAGGTCCGAACGCCCAGTACTGGACACCACTAACTGGCGGAATGTGTCACAACTCTCAGAAAGGAACCCGAAAAATGTTAACATGAGTCCCATACCACACGTTCGCACTAAACGGTTTACTAACCGTTAGTCAATTTCACACTCAAAGCAGTACCAAGTTCACCTCGTATCATCGGCAAACCAGTCCCAAACGTCAAAATGGTCAAACGAATAGATTAGGAATTAATTGAAAAGATAAACACACGTGTTCATAGCACGCGTTTTATTTAATCATTTAATTCTCCTCCCTCTTCGCTCGAAGTGCAAAATCGTGTGTGTCTTATAAAGAGATTATAAATTGGAGAAACGAACTTTTAATACAATTTAAAAAGGTCATTTTATAAAAACCCGTGTACGAAATCAAAAAGGAATCATCAAAGTCAAATATGCAATAACAACTGATTGGATCGACACGAATCGATCAAAATTGGATCCCACACAAAATAGGCAAATTGGGATGAGACAAGCAGGTTCAGTCGACTGACTGCAGAGGCCAGTCAACTGATCCTGAAACCAGAAACTTTCGGTTTCTGCAGTCAGTCCCAGAAACTCTCGGTTTCTACAGCCAATCGACTGACTACAGAGGCCAGTCGACTGACTGGCACTGGAACTGTTTTTCCAGCCTATCAAAATGAAGAGCAAACTCTCACAATTTGCGATCGGACGAGCAATGGGCATTAGGGGTTTATGTCGATCAACAACTCTGCCCTATAGGCTCTTCGATACACCACCAAAAGCATGTTCATACATCAAAGCTATGATTTTTAGAGTTTTTGACTTCAAAACACCAAGAATTGAAATGTTCACCAAATCAATTCAAATCAAAAGCAAATGAACATAAATAAGTGTTAGGAATTCATACCTAACGTCAATGATATCTAGAGAAGTAGATGTGAGTTCAAAACTCACCTTTTTAACTCAAAAACAAAGATGAGAAGCTCAAAAGCAAAGAAAAGATCAACCACTCTTCACTTCTACTCTACAAGATCCAATCTAAGATCAAAACAAGTATTTCCTAAATTAGGTTATAGGAAATTTCTGAAATTGGAGAGAGATTGAGATGGAGAAGGTGAAAAGAAGGGTTACCTAAGCTTCTCTTTGATTTTGGAGCAAGAATTTGAGTTTGCAAAAGGAAACTAGGGCTTGGAATTTCTATTTCCCATTCTTTTCCTCCATTTTCAGTTGAGCTTGAGTGTTAGCAAAATGAAATGAGTGAATGGATGAAGAGTTAGAGAGTTAGAGTAATAAGTTGGGTTAGTGGGCTGAAGCCCAAACCCAAAAGCCCAAATAGAAAATAGCAAAATTCAACTTACTCCAAACATATCGATGCTTATACTAAAAAAGATCGCAAACGTCATTTTGGACTCAATGGAAGTGGTCCCGAGTCCTAATTCGACCATTTGCATAAAGTGACATTTCAGACTTAAATCCGACTAATGATGTTATATTTAAATAAAACATTTAAATATACCATCGTAAAATATGCGGGTTGTTACATATCTCCCCTTCTTAACAAAATTGCGTCTGCGCAATTCCTAGAGAAGAATTTGTAACAACTACATACTTACATCCAAAGAGGAAAGAAAATAAGCTTGAGATAAAAAGATATTCTCACCATTGCTAAGAAAAGATAGAAAACCCGAATAGGATCGCTCAATAAACTCTCTGGTTTCCCATGTACAGTCATTGGGATTAGCAGACCATTGAAATTTAATGAGCGGCACGTCCTTGTTTCTAAGGTGTCTCACCTCCGTGGCAAGTACGCGAATAGGTTGTTGTACAATAGATAAGTCTGGTGAGATCTCAAGCCCTTGCAAATCAGGAGAGTCGATAACAGAATCCGATTCTCGAAGACACTTCCGAAGCTGAGAGACGTGAAACACGTTGTGAACACTGGATAGATGAGCTGGAAGTGAAACTCTATAAGCCACAGGGCCAATACGTTCAGTAATAGGAAATGGTCCTACAAAGCGAGGAGCCAATTTCCCTGTCATACTGAAGTGCATAACCCCTTTCAAAGGAGAAACACGAATAAAGATGAGATCATCAACCGAGAACTCGAGAGGTTTCCTACGGTTATCCGCGTAGGATTTCTGGCGGCTCTGTGCCTCTTTCATTCTCTGACGAATAAGATCAATCTTCTCAGAAGAATCATGAACAAACTCCGAACCAAGAATAAGCTTCTCCCCAGATTCCAACCAACAAGAAGGTGATCGACATGGCCTTCCGTATAAGGCTTCGAAAGGAGCCATACCGATACTGGACTGAAAACTATTGTTGTAGGAGAACTCTACAAGGGGTAGATGATCCTCCCAACTACCTCCGAAATCAAGAATACAAATACGGAGGAGATCCTCTAAGATACGATTCACCCGTTCAGTCTGTCCATCAAACTGTGGATGATAAGCTGTGATGAAATTATGCTTTGTTCCCAAAGCTTGCTGAAGACTCTGCCAGAAATGACTTGTGAATAAAGGATCACGGTCACTCGCAATCGAACTAGGAACACCGTGAAGTCTCATGATTTCCTTGATATATAACTTAGCCAAAAGAGAACCAGTCCTATTAGATTTAATAGGAACAAAATGAGCTGATTTGGTGAGGCGATCCACAATAACCCAAATGCTAGAATGGCCCGATCTCGTATGAGGTAGGCCATCAATGAAATCCATCGAAATCTGATCCCATTTCCACAATGGAATCTCTAGAGGCTGAAGGAGACCAGAAGGGCGCTGATGTTCGGCTTTAATACGTTGACAAGTAATGCAATTACTCACATAACTCGCCACATCGCGCTTCATGCCTTCCCAATAATAAAGGCGATGCATATCGGCATACATCTTACTACTTCCAAGATGAATGGTATACTTAGAACGATGACAATCATCAAGAACGTCATGCCTAAGTGCAGAATCAGAAGGCACAACAAGATGGTTCTTCTTGCGAAGACACCCATGAAGATCAATGCTGAAATCCCACAGCGCCTCATCACGGGATTCAGTCTCACAAAGCTGAATAAGATGCAAAAGATCAGGATCACGCCGCTGAGCTTTGGCAATACGATCAAATAGAGAGGGTCGAGCTTCCAAACTGAATAATATTATTGGAGAATCAGAAGTTGGAGCTCGATCACGAATATCAAAAAAAGATAGAGTCTCAAGAATATCCCATTCGGCAAGCATCATAGAAACGACAGCCGAATGTTTACGACTAAGCGCATCAGCAACACGATTACCCTTACCACGGGTATACAGGATATCAAAGTCATAGGAGGCAAGAAACTCGAGCCAACGCTGTTGCCTCATATTGAGTTCCTTCTGAGTGAACAAATACTTCAAGGATTTATGATCGGTATAGAGAATGAAGCGCTCGCTTAATAAATAGTGTCGCCAAATCTTCAAGGCGAAGACAATGGCGGCTAACTCAAGATCATGAGTGGCATAGCGAACTTCATTCGGACGCAGTTGCCTAGAAGCATAAGCAACTACCTGATCCTTCTGCATAAGCATGGCACCGAGACCACTACTACAAGCATCGGTGTAGACAACAAGATCATGATTCCCCTTGGGAACCACAAGAATAGGAGCATTAGTGAGAAGTTCCTTTAATGTCTGAAAGGAAGCTTCACACTTATCGGACCAAATATAACGAATGCCTTTCCAAGAAAGGCTGGTGAGAGGAATCACAACACGGGAAAAATCCTTAATGAACCGACGGTAATAACCCGCCAATCCAAGGAAACTACGAATCTCATGAACATTCTCAGGCCTCTTCTAATTCTGGATAGCTTCGATCTTTAAGGAATCGACAAAAATGCCGTAGGAAGATACAACATGGCCTAAGAACTTAACCTTATTCTCCCAAAAATGGCACTTGGAGAATTTGGCTTTAAGCTAATGGTGATGAAGAGTACTCAAGACAATTCTCAAGTGATTAGCATGCTCGGCTTCAGACTTAGAATAAACAAGAATGTCGTCAATGAACACAAGGACGAACTTATTGAGATATTCCCGGAATACTCGATTCATAAGATCAACAAAGAAAGCAGGGGTGTTCGTCAAACCGAACGGCATAACGAGCCACTCGAAAGAACCATATCGAGTGTGGAAAGCTGTAAGAGGTATGCTACCTTCCGCGACTCGGAGCTGGTGAAAACCAGTGGCAAGGTCGAGCTGAGAGAAGACCTTAGCACCACTCAATAGATCGAACATATCATCGATCCTCGGCAAAGGATACCTATTCTTGATGGTCAACTCGTTAAGCTTGTGATAGTCGATGCAGAGCCTAAGAGTTCCATCGGACTTCTTCACGAAGACGACCGCGACACCCCATGGTGAAAAACTAAACTGAATCAACTGTTTGGACTCAAGCTCTAAAAGCTGCTTCTTGAGTTCCTCATTTTCTTTTGTAGACATCCTCGTGGGAGGACGGCCAACTGGCTGCGCGCCTGGAATGAGATCAATGCGGAACTCGATTGCCCGCTTGGGTGGCAAACCCGAAACTTGCTCAAAAACATCAGAGAAGTCACAAACAATAGGAATACAAGATATATCATCATCATCTCGTGAGTCAAGAGAATATAAGTGTAATATCCCGGAAATTTAGGGCAATATCAATTTAATAATCTGTTTAAATAATTAAATTGATTTGATAATCTTTGATAACAAATTTGAATTGGTTTAATAATCTAATTAAATGGATATTTAATTAGTGAATTTATCTTTTAGAAATTAATAAAATGATTTCTATTTATAATATATTTATATGTGTGCATATATATATTGTAAATAGATTGGCTTTGGTTTGAAATTTAATAAATGAATAAAGTCTTGTTTTTAAATAAATAGATTTTAATGTAAATATAATTGTTATTTAAAATGGAATGTGTTGTTTTAATCTAACTTTAAATTGGATTTTTAAATATAATTTGAAATTGAATGTAAATTAATTTTGAAATTCAAAAGAGGTAATATTTAAATAGTTTTGGATTTTAAAATATATGTATAAGCTTTTATCTATAAGTATAATTGGTTTATTTTCTTTAAAAGTAACTTATATATATATATATAAATTTAAATAAGCATTTATAAATAAAGAAAAAGGTTTTTACATTTTAAAATAAATACAAATTTCTTAAAAGACATGTGTAATTCTCTAAAGACTTTGTTATAACAAGTGTAAACTAATTAACACATATAAAGACAAGTGTCAATCTTTTAATTTCTATTTTTCTTTTATTTTTAAGAAATTATTTTCAGCCTATATAAACATTGTTTTTTATATTCATTTCCTTTCTTATCTTCATTCCTAAAACTAAGAAAACTGAATATAATTCCTCATAACAAATCAGTAATCAACATTCCTCAAATCCTATTTCTCAAAGACTAAATCTGTAACTTAAATCCTCCTCTCAAAGACAATCTGTAACCAAATTCCTCAAAACAATAATCTGTAATCAATCTTCCTCAAACCAAAATTTATCAAATGAAAGCCTGCAACTAAAATCTTCAAATCTGTAACCCATTTTCCAAATCAAGTCTTTAGCCTGCAATTCATGCTCATCATCTAAAACCTGGAATCAAAGCCTGTTTTTCTTTTCAAGTCAAAAGCAAGTACAACTGATCTAAGCAACACACATCACAAACAAGTTTCATAGCATGCATGCAAGTTTCTAAAGCTAATAATTCAAGTTTTAAAAGATTCAAAAGCCTGCAATTTCTTATTCAAATCTGGAAGCTCTGTTCTTCATCATTCAAATCTGGTGAGTAACAATATTTTTAAAATTTAATGATGAAATCTGGTTGCATGCTTATCTCTGGAAATAAGTTTTGTCTGTGAGTATATTTTCTTTAGAAAATCTCTTTGCATGTATGTAGATAAATAGGTTGGTGTGCATGTCTGTTATTTGCCCTGTTCTTCATTTTAAAATTAGTGAGTAACATTCATTTTGAAATTTAAGTACATAGGTATTTGTTTGCATGTGGAATTCTGGAATAAAATGAGTGTTGAATGGATGTGTGTGATTGAAATTTTATGTATATATATGGATGTATAGATGCATGTTTAATATTGTTCCTGTTCTTACCTGTTTTACTGTTAGAAGTTAGAATCATGTTCAAAATTAAATTCCTTTTGATATAATCTCTGTTAAACTTTGGATTCAAACAACATTCGATTGTTTAATCATGACTTTAAGCTTAAACTCTATTCAAATGAATTAAAACTGGAATCTGCTCTGGAAAATAGAGAAGAACAGGAAAGCTTAAGTTTTGTTAAAAATTCAAACTTCTAAATTCACTAATTCAGGCATGTAAACTGAATCATCAACTAAAATCATGAATTTTAAAAGAGAAATCATAATTTTTAGATAAGGATTGAATGAGAAATGTCAGGTTGATCAGGAATTGGGTTTTTAGTTGTCTCTGGTGATCTATGGGTTCGGGGACGTCGTGGTTCTCAATGGAGATGCAAGAATGATCAGAGAATCTGAGAAAATTTGTAGAAGTGATGTTAGAGAACTGTGGCAATGGGAATTGATCGGGGAAGTCTGTAAACCTAATTTTAGGCATGGTCGAGATTTTGGTGGTCAAAGAAGCTCTGGTGGATCGAGTGCCACCAATTTCTGGAATTTGGAAGTGGGGTCGTTGGCGAAGCTTTGGCTGGAAGCACAGATGATCTGATGGTCGGAGAAATGTGTTCGAGCGTCTTTCCAGACTTGGGTTCCTGTACTTGATGGTGATGGGATACTCGATTTCGATTGTTAAGGATGTTCGAGTTTCTGGTGTTCGTGATCGTGTGAGATGGTCGTGGTTGATATGTCGGCGATGGCATGGGTGGTCGGAGGCGATCGAGTCGCCTGTGCACGTGCACACGAGATATCGGCAATGGTTTTCGTATTTGAAGTTTGGGAAGATGAAGTCTGGGTTTGGCTCGAAGTTTTAGCGTGAGAGACTCGAAGCAGAGAGGGTTTCGACTCGGAGCAATTTAGTTAAGGCTTGGGTAGATTTTTGTTTACAGGTTTTAAACCTGACAGTGTTTTAAATTTAAATTTAGTTTAAAATTTTAAAGCAGGATTTAAAATAAAAGTTTTAATAAAAGCTTAAAGTATGGATTCAATTTAAATTTGTATCCTAGTTAAAATAAATGAGTTTATTAAATTATAATGTTTAAGTAAATTTAAAATGTTTAAAGAAGATTTGAATTTTAAATGAGTGGGTTTAAAATCTTATAAATTTCTTTTTTAAATGTTAAGTGTTTCTTTAACATTTGGTTTTAAGAAGATTTTGTAAATTTGATTTAAATTTGGTTAAAGTTAAATTTGTAATTTATTTTAAATCTTTAATTTACAATAAATTAAAAGAAAGATTTGAAAGTAAAAATGTTTTAAAGTCTTTTGTTAATAATAATTAAAATTGTTATAAAGGATTAATACTTTAATTTAGAGATTAATAAAGGTTTAATGGTTTAGGATTTATTAAATTAATAAAGTAATTAAAGAATAATTTAATAATTTATTTAATTAATGATTTGGTGTTTAATTAAATAATTAGAAATTATAAGTTAATTAATTAGGGGTTAATTAATTTGGGATTAAGGATCATTTAATTAAATAAATAAGGATTATTAATAAATGATTAAGAATTAATTAATCAAGTGATTAAAGGTTAATTTGGCAATTAATTTAGTAATTAGAAATTAATTAATTTGTAATTAAGAATTTATTAAGTGGTAATTAATAAATAGTTTATTAAAGATTAATTACTTATAAAAAAATAATTAAAGAATGGTTAATAATTAATGAGGGATTATTAATTGAGGATTATTAGATAATTAATTAATATGATTAATTTTGATAATCAATTAGATTAATTAATTTATATGAAATTGGTTAAGTATAATTACTTAATGAAAGTAATTAAAGTAATTAATTACTTAAGGTAATTAATTAGATAAATTTGATAAGTTTAATTTATTAATTAAATTAAGATAATCACTTGGTGATTGATAAGTAATTACTTAAATGTAATTAGTGAAGTGTAATTACTTAGGAAAGTAATTAAAGTTAATTAGTGGATGTAATTAACTAAAGAAGATTTTTAATAATAAAAGTAATTTTAGTTTAATTACTTTGTATAATTAATCAGGGAATTAATTAAAGGATAATTAATTAAGGAGTAATTAATTTATGAAGTGTAGTAATTAAGAGTAGTTAATTACTAAATGAGATTAATCAAAGGTGATTAATAAATGTGACTAATTAATTATTAATTTAAATAAGATAATTAATTAAGAATAATTAAGGATCATTAATTAATATAATTAATGATGAAATTAAGAATTGATTAATTAAGATTAATTAATAAATAATAAGTGATTAAAGTAATTAATTAATTGTAATTAATTAAGGATTAATGTAATTAAGTATGGTTAATTAATTAATGAAGTAATTTAAGATTAATTACTGAAATGGTTTAAGATAATTAATTTGTGAAATTAATTAGGGATTAATTACTTAAAGTAATTAGAGTGTAATTAATCAGGAATGATTAATTAAGATGGATATTTAGAGTAATGATTATTAATTGGTTTAATTAATAATTAAGTAAGCAGGATTTATAGAATGAAGTAATTAGTTTAATTCACTTTAAATTAATTAGATGATATAAATCATTGCTTAAGGATGGATGAATGAGATTGAATGTATTTCATTGTTTGATATCTCTGATGAGATATGATTGATATATGATATGGATGTTTGGTTGAATTATAATGATAATGTGAATTATCTGTTTGGGATGATAATGTAGATTATCTATTGAATTATCTATCTTTGTGTATATAGATAAGAATTGAATTGTTTTAACCTTAAAACAACTTGGCCCTTAAAAGATACGTTTTGGATTTCGATGAGACCGGGATCGGGTTTCCGTATACCGGTATTCCAGGTCTGGAGACCCGAATACCACATCGATCCAAATTAACGATAGGTCGTTAATCTCAAGTAAAGATGAAGATTCAGAGTGCAAGGGTTATTGTCGTTAACTCTGAGGGTGATTCCAAAACGAGTGTTACGAGATAATGCCTTCGGTTTCGTTCGAACCCGGAACGAACTTGTATGGATTGAATGCTTTCAGCACATCGTCAGGCGGACGATGAGCATTCTAAGTGATATGTTCTGATTAAAGGTAATCGTAACCTCAAGCCTCATCAACCGGGAATGGCTAAAACAGGGGAGGTGCAGCAAGGCTTCGTGGGTAGCACCCACTGAGAGCAAGATAGATCCCTGTCTAGAGGTCCCTTTTCTTTTCATTCGGCTTAGTGTGTGGTTGGTCGCGCCAACTACGGGGTTATCTTGTTCGGGATTATCCAGTAAGGGATGGTTCCGGCTTTGTGTTGCAGGGGAGCGGGCGTACTCCTCGGTACGGTGATCTAGGCCACGTACTGTGACGGGCGGTACCCCAGTAGCCCTGCCATTGATGGAAACCCATTCTTCCTACGTGCCCTTACGGTTTTGATTGTATAACCCACTTTGTGGCTAGTATGCTGGAATTTAATAATGTAACAATTTCAGCTATATGAGTATTTACTTGAAAACCCTAGACCCTATTATAATAAAATCAGATTTCCTATCAAATGTTTTGGTTAGCGTAAGGTAAAAACTTACCCATGTTTATTTGTGGGGAGTCTTACGTGATACTTTTCTTTCTAAAGGTTTTGAAGTTAAGCAAGTTTAACCTGTTACTCACACCAGACCCATGTCTGACCCAAGTGTTTATTTCTGTTTTATAAACTCTTGGGTACTCAAATTTTTACGAGTAGCCAAGGGATTCAGGTTTAGCTTTGACGAATTCTGGAGGAGCTTTGGAGCAGGAGGCTTCACCGTGTAGATATATGATGATTCCGCTGTGTATATGTTGTGTCTGTATCTGTGATACTTGAGTTGTATGAATTAGACAGATGTTTATAACTGTCTAATATGTGTGTATAAGTTGTGTAACTCCGATGTATATGATACTATGTAATATTCTATATGATATATTATATTTCATTCGTTTCCGCTGTGAGATTCTTTTGTTGTAACGACCCATATTTTTAACACTTTAAAAATACGAATTAAAATGAAAATTTTGGATAAAAATCCGAAGGAAATAAAATTTTGTGTTGTTAAATGTGAATTTCAGGTTGTAAACCAAATTGGTTATGATTGTAAACAAGAATAAATAAAATGTTACATTTAATATTGAAGTTATAATATGGAAATCAACGTAAATGAATGTAATTTAATATTACTTTGAATTTAAATAAGATGATAGCTGAAGAAAATGAAAGTAAATGAATTATAAACTATTGATAATAAATATATAAGTAAATGGTTGATTCAATAATGAAAGTGTAAATCGAAATAAAAGAATTCATTTGGAATTAAATAACTTGAATTTGAATTACAATATAATTGAACGCTGAATCTAATATAATCTTTTATATTGGATTTATAATGGAAAACTGCATTGTAAAAGATTGTTAATTACTATGAAATTAAAAATGGAATTTGTGAACAATTGAAATTTGATTTAAAATTTAATAATTTAAAATTGGGAATTTTATATTGAAATTAAACCGTCGAATAATTTATTTTTCGAATATTGGATTTAATTAGACAATTAAATCGATAATTTAATAAGTTAAATTTCAGAAATAATTGAAATCGAGTTGAATATGATTGAAAATGATTTGTAAAATTTTTTCTTATCATATTGGAGTTATAGTAATGTTATAGAACTTTTAAAATTGAATTTAAAGTTAATTTGTGAAAATTGAATATTTTAATATTTAATTATCGACTGAAAAATAGCCATTTTTCGAACAGTCTCAGAATTGAACGAAACTCGTTCCATTGGATCCGTAATAATTTGTTATTGTCGGATTTCAATTTTCGTACCAGTCGGAGTTATCGTTTGACCGTGGCAGCTCGAAACGCATCGAATTGTTTTTAATATTAATTCGGCGAGAGAAAATAGTCATTTTTCAAAAAGTCTCGGATTTCGACGAAACCAGTTTCATCGGATCCGTAATGTCATATTATTGTAGAGTTTCAAATTTCGTGTCAATCGGATTTACCGTTTATCCGGGGCGAGCCCAAACACACAGAAATTTGATTAACCGATTTAATTTTAAATCGATCGTTTATTGCCATAACTCGCACAGATGATCGAATTAGCTTCCGAAACCTATTCCATTGTGTTCGGAACGCGGGGTAAACCTTAGAAACGTCAGTCGGCACGCTTCGTTTGGAGTTCGGAAAATCCGGGATGAATAGTGTCGCGTATTTTTCTATAAAAGCCCCTCACTTTCTCTATTTTCCAAAAACCCTAGGGTTTCAGCCCTTAGCCGCCACTTTTAATTCAATGGCCAGAAAATTTCGAAACTTCTTTCCTTAATATCTCTCAATCCGTTCAACGAAATCGAAAAATTCCAAAAGCAAAAGTGTAGATCTCGGCGAGCTCTTCAAATCCATACGGAGATGATCGAAAACGGAGCAACGGATCAACGGGAATTTGCATTTAAAGTTTCGTGTTTGTCCTCGATTTGCGTGCAGCAGAGATGGCCGAGCTCCACCCTACTCTGGCCGATGGTAGCCTCCTTGAAGGCCTTCGAAGTGGTGTATCCTGATCGAAGTGGAAGTGCTCGTGGTGGCCTCGAAAATTGAGGGAATAAGGGCGGCTATGGGTTGTTGGTCACGTTCTTTGACCTGGGGAAGATGAAGCAAAGGAGCGGCCAGATCTGAAGCAAGAGGGATGGACGGCCCAGATCTGATGAGGTTTAAAATTATAAAAGAAAATTGTAAATATTTATAAAATAAATTCGTGTTAACTTCAAAAATGTATAACTTTTTCATACGAGGTCCGATTGGTACGAAACTTTTTGCGTTGCGATCGTAATGACGAGAGCTTCAAAATGAAACTGGTTTGGATGGATTTGGAGATGGTGGAAATTTGGGCTAAAGTTGGGCGTCGTCCAGTTTTAGTTCCAAACCGGGATGCCTCGGCGACAACGAAAAATCAAGGTGAGTGTTATACGCTCACAATTGACTAAAATAATTTTTGTTAGTTAAATTTATATTCTGAAGTGATATGAAATTTATTGGCTGTTGTTTGGTAGGTTTAATTATCATATGTCTTGATATATGAATTAATTGATAGAATTTAAATTGACCGTTAAAATAAATTTAAATTGGCAGTATATTACTCGATATTGATAATTATAAAATTGTTGTGAATGTTATTGGCTTTATGGTTGATTGGTTGATGGATGTTATTGGTCGATATTGGTTGTTTATTTGTTTTGATATATCATGCTATCATCATGAATATTGTTTATTGCATATAAAACTGTAAACTGAATCATTTCGAATAAATTAAGGAATAGGTTGAAATGATATACCTATGACATCTATTTGGATTGAAATGATATATATCCATCCTTGAAATTAAAATTGAAATCATTATCCACTTGGCCATAGGTTAGAAAATTATATACGGACACCGGGTTGGTTAAATTAAATGATTTTAAAAAGTTGTTTTGAAATTATTTAAATGAATTGATTTTAAGAATAAAATACAATTTATGGAAATCGAATTATTTTGAATTGAAGCTCGAGATGTTGGAATTTAAACTTGGTAAATGAAATTGTTTAATTATTCAAAGTTTAGATTTTTAAGAAAAAGATTGAAATACGACGTAAATTTTCGAAAGTTGATTTGTTTTAAAAGATTGGACTTTTAATCGAACTCTGAATATTTCTAAGAAAATTTATATGAAATGATATTTCAAGTTTGAGTTTGGAATTGAAAATTAATTTGAAATTGAGATTTAATTAATTTGGAATTTAATTGAAATTCAAAGAAATTTGTGAATTGGACTAAATTGAAACTATTGAATTAAATTTGAAGATAAAATTGATTTGAATAGGATTTGAACTGAAATTGATTTGGAATGTAATACTTAAATGAATTCTTGAAATTCGAATGTTAATCTAAGTTTATTGAATTGGAATTGTTCCAGAAATTAAGTAAACTACTTAATACGGATGTGTAATTTGAAGTATATTCTAATTTGAATACGAAATGGTTTTAAAGTGAATCTTATATAAATATATGAACTGTTTTGAAATGTGAAATATTTAAAATTTCGAAATATATTGGAAGTGGATTTGTTTATTTTATGGTTCAAATATGTATTTGAAAATGATTTTGAAATCGAAATGAGATATTGAGGCGAAAATGATTTTTGAAATGAAATTGTATACTTTGAGTAGATATGATGATATTTGAATGGATTTGATTTTGAAGCGAATATGATATTTTGATATCAATTATGAATCGATTTGAGATGTAAAAGAGCCACCGGTGTAAAAATACGTAGTTATTAAAGAGACCGGGATCGGATATGGACATACTCTCTGTCGATACCGAAAACCACTTTAATAACTAATACACGCGGAGTGTTGATCCAGAATGAAGTGGATGGTTTTGATGTACGTTGCTGATTTGAAGTAAGAGAACGTTAATGGATGCCTTGACACTTATGTCAAATTTGAAATGACTAAAACAGGAGCCATACCCGTGCCAGTGAGGTTAGCTGCCTCTAGCATTCACACTCCTTCGTATACTATATCTACTTTGTTGTCGATTGGTGATCACCCTTGATTTGGGAGTGATGTGATGCGGTGGGCGATTGTAGCAGCGATGCGTTACCACCAGCCGGAGACGCGAAACGGTAGTATCCTACCTTGGGCATTGCCTCACGTGCCTTGTCATACTTTTACCCTTATGCGCGACCACTACGATTTTGATTTAGTGTTAGTGTATCACGGCGCGTCACTATCCACCGACGGTTTACTGGTGTGTTATATGCAAACTGTACACTAGGGCTTAAAAATGTGTTAAGGGGGATCAATGTAAAGCCTTAACACTATGAAAAATATTTATTTTACTTGATAGACATTACATATATAGCGTATTGTACTACATAGTAGATAGTTTAACGGATCCTTAGGAGATGGAAAATCCCGTAACATCTCTTAAGTTATTGCACTCACGTTGACACTGGATAGGAGATGTCAAACCCCGTAAACATCTCTGACGCCGTCACACTCTTATTTCTTATTCGATTTGACTTACATGAGATATTTTAGTCCTGACTCGAGTGTTTTGTCTTTTCATTACGCTCGGGTCAGCCTGAGCATTTCAGATAAGGTTGAAGATCTATTCTGGAGGACGAAGACGGAGTTTGGTATTACATCATTTGTATTCTGCTACTGTATTATTTTTCCGCTGCATTGTTGTATTATCTCTGATATGTATGTAACTCTGATTTATGATGTATAATAATAATCAAATTTATTTATTTAACAGCTTCATGAACTGTTATTTTATTATTATATCTTGTTCCTTCCGCTGTAAGATTCTGAGTTTGCTTCTGTTCTTTCTCTCCTTTTCTTATTTAACCCCAATAACCATCTGCCTTTTTGAATGGTTTGAGTTGGACATGTGTGGATTATTGTCGACTTGAACGGTCAAAAATGTGGGTCGTTACATTTGTGTTGTTGTTTCTTCTTTTCTATCCTTTCTTCTTCTATCCCTTTCTTTCTTCATGATGATACGACTTTCTGTGGAGAAAAAGTCGGGTCGTTACAGTGGTATCAGAGCATAGGTTGAGCGAATACCTAAGCTATTGGTTAAGTGAATATCAGAGCACTAGGTTGAGTGAATACCTAGGTTTGGAAGGATTATTCATTAGAGATAGGATCTGTAGCAACCTGTTTGAGTCTGAGTATATATATATACGAGAGCGCGTATTTGTTAGTTATATAAAATGGTTTTATATTGTGTTAATTGATCGGTTGGGTGGTATATGGATTCTGGTCAATACGAGTAGCTAACGTTATTGATAGGGATCTCTAAACACTTGGACCAGGCCAACAGACACAATATTGTTTTAAAAGGTAGATGAAATAATTTTACCCAGATATATTTTCTATATATAAAAAGTATCATTTTAAAAGAATATGGTATTTGTGATGATTGGTTGAGATGATAATAATTTATCATCTAGGATTATGAGTCTGAGTGTTGAGGTTGGAAATGTATTTGTCGAGACTGTAAACCTAATACCGTCTCGAGTGAACTTTACAGTTGTGTAAGGATTTCACAATCTCTGAAGGAAACCTGTTATGGTTCGGAGTTTATCTTTGTAGTTTGGATGAGTAGAGCTGGATCTGTCGGTTAAGCAGAAGCGAGTGGTGGTATCTTGATACTTCTGGAAAGAGTAGCTGTGTGATGAGACGCAGTGACTATGGATGTTCCCGAAGATGTTTTCTTTGGAACAAGTTGAGGAAGTGTGTCTGTTTTGGTGTTGTGGCTGAGTTCAGCATGGTGTTTCTGTTTGGTTTGAGGTTCGAGTTTCTCGAAGAGCTTTGGATTGAGAAGTCTTTGGCATCTGTGGCAGCAGTGCAGCTCGGAGTGTTCTTTGCGTTGGCAGGAAGTTCTTCCGGCTTAGCAGTTTTCTGGAGGGGGAGTTCAGAAGCAACAGTGTGGATCCATTTCTTCAATGGATTGGATAGATAAGCGTAAGCTGTTCTGATTGGTAAAGAGAGAACAGTTTCTTTGCATTTTGGCTGGGTTGATAGCAAAAGTGACTTGCGATAGTTTGAGTATTCTCTTGAGTTATCCGAGATTTTCTGGGATGTGTTGTCCAGTTTGTGCTTGTGTTCTTCATCAGCATTCTTATCTACTCCAGATCAGAGTGGTGTAGCGGAAGCAGTTTGGCGAGTGCTCCTGTTTGTCTTTTCCAGATAGGAGAAGTTAGTTCGGTCTTCTGATGTTTGTGAGTAGAGTTGTGTTTTGGTATGGGTAGATCTTGAGAGGATCATTTTGTTGAGTTGTTTTTGGTCCAGTTTGTTTCGAGAAGCATCAGCGAAGGTTGAGCTGATCAAGAAGGATTTGTAGAAAGCCCAAGATCGTCTGAAGGATCTTGTGGATAAGAGATGGAGGAATTTGGAATTCGAAGTTGAAGACTTCATTGTTGTTAAAGTTTTCTCTGGTAAAAGGGAGCTATAAGATTGGGTATGTCTGGGAAGTCAGCTCCGAGTTGTTTTGGATCTCTTCTGTGTTTTGATTTGGATAAAAGCTTTGATCTACTGGATTGAATGGTCAGTTTGGATAACTGGAATTCAATATATTTTACGTATCTCTGAGGGAGTACGTATTTGATCTATCTCTGGTTATAGAACGAGCAGTTCTGGAGGAATTGGTTGTTGAGTCAGACTCGTCTGTAGTCTGATATTCTGTTTAGTTTTGTAGATCTAGATGAGTAGGAGCTCTATAGCTTAGTAGTATTGGTTGTTTGGATTGTTTGTAGAGCGAGTATCCCGGTATATATATACTTGGGGAAACTCGAGGAAATTCTATTTAGAATTTTGGCTGGATAGTTAGAATTGTTTGTTTGGATGATTGGTTGCTATGGTTGTTAGCATATGGATGATAATATTTGTTTGTGATTTAAATAGATTATTAAATTACCTTTGTTTTAAATTTCGGGGACGAAATTATTTTAAGGGGGGAGGAATGTAATATCCCGGAAATTTAGGGCAATATCAATTTAATAATCTGATTAAATAATTAAATTGATTTGATAATCTTTGATAACAAATTTGAATTGGTTTAATAATCTAATTAAATGGATATTTAATTAGTGAATTTATCTTTTAGAAATTAATAAAATGATTTCTATTTATAATATATTTATATGTGTGCATATATATATTGTAAATAGATTGGCTTTGGTTTGAAATTTAATAAATGAATAAAGTCTTGTTTTTAAATAAATAGATTTTAATGTAAATATAATTGTTATTTAAAATGGAATGTGTTGTTTTAATCTAACTTTAAATTGGATTTTTAAATATAATTTGAAATTGAATGTAAATTAATTTTGAAATTCAAAAGAGGTAATATTTAAATAGTTTTGGATTTTAAAATATATGTATAAGCTTTTATCTATAAGTATAATTGGTTTATTTTCTTTAAAAGTAACTTATATATATATATATATAAATTTAAATAAGCATTTATAAATAAAGAAAAAGGTTTTTACATTTTAAAATAAATACAAATTTCTTAAAAGACATGTGTAATTCTCTAAAGACTTTGTTATAACAAGTGTAAACTAATTAACACATATAAAGACAAGTGTCAATCTTTTAATTTCTATTTTTCTTTTATTTTTAAGAAATTATTTTCAGCCTATATAAACATTGTTTTTTATCTTCATTTCCTTTCTTATCTTCATTCCTAAAACTAAGAAAACTGAATATAATTCCTCATAACAAATCAGTAATCAACATTCCTCAAATCCTATTTCTCAAAAACTAAATCTGTAACTTAAATCCTCCTCTCAAAGACAATCTGTAACCAAATTCCTCAAAACAATAATCTGTAATCAATCTTCCTCAAACCAAAATTTATCAAATGAAAGCCTGCAACTAAAATCTTCAAATCTGTAACCCATTTTCCAAATCAAGTCTTTAGCCTGCAATTCATGCTCATCATCTAAAACCTGGAATCAAAGCCTATTTTTCTTTTCAAGTCAAAAGCAAGTACAACTGATCTAAGCAACACACATCACAAACAAGTTTCATAGCATGCATGCAAGTTTCTAAAGCTAATAATTCAAGTTTTAAAAGATTCAAAAGCCTGCAATTTCTTATTCAAATCTGGAAGCTCTGTTCTTCATCATTCAAATCTGGTGAGTAACAATATTTTTAAAATTTAATGATGAAATCTGGTTGCATGCTTATCTCTGGAAATAAGTTTTGTCTGTGAGTATATTTTCTTTAGAAAATCTCTTTGCATGTATGTAGATAAATAGGTTGGTGTGCATGTCTGTTATTTGCCCTGTTCTTCATTTTAAAATTAGTGAGTAACATTCATTTTGAAATTTAAGTACATAGGTATTTGTTTGCATGTGGAATTCTGGAATAAAATGAGTGTTGAATGGATGTGTGTGATTGAAATTTTATGTATATATATGGATGTATAGATGCATGTTTAATATTGTTCCTGTTCTTACCTGTTTTACTGTTAGAAGTTAGAATCATGTTCAAAATTAAATTCCTTTTGATATAATCTCTGTTAAACTTTGGATTCAAACAACATTCGATTGTTTAATCATAACTTTAAGCTTAAACTCTATTCAAATGAATTAAAACTGGAATCTGCTCTGGAAAATAGAGAAGAACAGGAAAGCTTAAGTTTTGTTAAAAATTCAAACTTCTAAATTCACTAATTCAGGCATGTAAACTGAATCATCAACTAAAATCATGAATTTTAAAAGAGAAATCATAATTTTTAGATAAGGATTGAATGAGAAATGTCAGGTTGATCAGGAATTGGGTTTTTAGTTGTCTTTGGTGATCTATGGGTTCGGGGACGTCGTGGTTCTCAATGGAGATGCAAGAATGATCAGAGAATCTGAGAAAATTTGTAGAAGTGATGTTAGAGCACTGTGGCAATGGGAATTGATCGGGGAAGTCTGTAAACCTAATTTTGGGCATGGTCGAGATTTTGGTGGTCAAGGAAGCTCTGGTGGATCGAGTGCCACCAATTTCTGGAATTTGGAAGTAGGGTCGTCGGCGAAGCTTTGGCTGGAAGCACAGATGATCTGATGGTCGGAGAAATGTGTTCGAGCGTCTTTCCAGACTTGGGTTCCTGTACTTGATGGTGATGGGATACTCGATTTCGATTGTTAAGGTTGTTCGAGTTTCTGGTGTTCGTGATCGTGTGAGATGGTCGTGGTTGATATGTCGGCGATGGCATGGGTGGTCGGAGGCGATCGAGTCGCCTGTGCACGTGCACACGAGATATCGGCAATGGTTTTCGTATTTGAAGTTTGGGAAGATGAAGTCTGGGTTTGGCTCGAAGTTTTAGCGTGAGAGACTCGAAGCAGAGAGGGTTTCGACTCGGAGCAATTTAGTTAAGGCTCGGGTAGATTTTTGTTTACAGGTTTTAAACCTGACAGTGTTTTAAATTTAAATTTAGTTTAAAATTTTAAAGCAGGATTTAAAATAAAAGTTTTAATAAAAGTTTAAAGTATGGATTCAATTTAAATTTGTATCCTAGTTAAAATAAATGAGTTTATTAAATTATAATGTTTAAGTAAATTTAAAATGTTTAAAGAAGATTTGAATTTTAAATGAGTGGGTTTAAAATCTTATAAATTTCTTTTTTAAATGTTAAGTGTTTCTTTAACATTTGGTTTTAAGAAGATTTTGTAAATTTGATTTAAATTTGGTTAAAGTTAAATTTGTAATTTATTTTAAATCTTTATTTAAAATAAATTAAAAGAAAGATTTGAAAGTAAAAATGTTTTAAAGTCTTTTGTTAATAATAATTAAAATTGTTATAAAGGATTAATACTTTAATTTAGAGATTAATAAAGGTTTAATGGTTTAGGATTTATTAAATTAATAAAGTAATTAAAGAATAATTTAATAATTTATTTAATTAATGATTTGGTGTTTAATTAAATAATTAGAAATTATAAGTTAATTAATTAGGGGTTAATTAATTTGGGATTAAGGATCATTTAATTAAATAAATAAGGATTATTAATAAATGATTAAGAATTAATTAATCAAGTGATTAAAGGTTAATTTGGCAATTAATTTAGTAATTAGAAATTAATTAATTTGTAATTAAGAATTTATTAAGTGGTAATTAATAAATAGTTTATTAAAGATTAATTACTTATAAAAAAATAATTAATGAATGGTTAATAATTAATGAGGGATTATTAATTGAGGATTATTAGATAATTAATTAATATGATTAATTTTGATAATCAATTAGATTAATTAATTTATATGAAATTGGTTAAGTATAATTACTTAATGAAAGTAATTAAAGTAATTAATTACTTAAGGTAATTAATTAGATAAATTTGATAAGTTTAATTTATTAATTAAATTAAGATAATCACTTGGTGATTGATAAGTAATTACTTAAATGTAATTAGTGAAGTGTAATTACTTAGGAAAGTAATTAAAGTTAATTAGTGGATGTAATTAACTAAAGAAGATTTTTAATAATAAAAGTAATTTTAGTTTAATTACTTTGTATAATTAATCAGGGAATTAATTAAAGGATAATTAATTAAGGAGTAATTAATTTATGAAGTGTAGTAATTAAGAGTAGTTAATTACTAAATGAGATTAATCAAAGGTGATTAATAAATGTGACTAATTAATTATTAATTTAAATAAGATAATTAATTAAGAATAATTAAGGATCATTAATTAATATAATTAATGATGAAATTAAGAATTGATTAATTAAGATTAATTAATAAATAATAAGTGATTAAAGTAATTAATTAATTGTAATTAATTAAGGATTAATGTAATTAAGTATGGTTAATTAATTAATGAAGTAATTTAAGATTAATTACTGAAATGGTTTAAGATAATTAATTTGTGAAATTAATTAGGGATTAATTACTTAAAGTAATTAGAGTATAATTAATCAGGAATGATTAATTAAGATGGATATTTAGAGTAATGATTATTAATTGGTTTAATTAATAATTAAGTAAGCAGGATTTATAGAATGAAGTAATTAGTTTAATTCACTTTAAATTAATTAGATGATATAAATCATTGCTTAAGGATGGATGAATGAGATTGAATGTATTTCATTGTTTGATATCTCTGATGAGATATGATTGATATATGATATGGATGTTTGGTTGAATTATAATGATAATGTGAATTATCTGTTTGGGATGATAATGTAGATTATCTATTGAATTATCTATCTTTATGTATATAGATAAGAATTGAATTGTTTTAACCTTAAAACAACTTGGCCCTTAAAAGATACGTTTTGGATTTCGATGAGACCGGGATCGGGTTTCCGTATACCGGTATTCCAGGTCTGGAGACCCGAATACCACATCGATCCAAATTAACGATAGGTCGTTAATCTCAAGTGAGGATGAAGATTCAGAGTGCAAGGGTTATTGTCGTTAACTCTGAGGGTGATTCCAAAACGAGTGTAACGAGATAATGCCTTCGGTTTCGTTCGAACCCGGAACGAACTTGTATGGATTGAATGCTTTCAGCAAATCGTCAGGCGGACGATGAGCATTCTAAGTGATATGTTCTGATTAAAGGTAATCGTAACCTCAAGCCTCATCAACCGGGAATGGCTAAAACAGGGGAGGTGCAGCAAGGCTTCGTGGGTAGCACCCACTGAGAGCAAGATAGATCCCTGTCTAGAGGTCCCTTTTCTTTTCATTCGGCTTAGTGTGTGGTTGGTCGCGCCAACTACGGGGTTATCTTGTTCGGGATTATCCAGTAAGGGATGGTTCCGGCTTTGTGTTGCAGGGGAGCGGGCGTACTCCTCGGTACGGTGATCTAGGCCACGTACTGTGACGGGCGGTACCCCAGTAGCCCTGCCATTGATGGAAACCCATTCTTCCTACGTGCCCTTACGGTTTTGATTGTATAACCCACTTTGTGGCTAGTATGCTGGAATTTAATAATGTAACAATTTCAGCTATATGAGTATTTACTTGAAAACCCTAGACCCTATTATAATAAAATCAGATTTCCTATCAAATGTTTTGGTTAGCGTAAGGTAAAAACTTACCCATGTTTATTTGTGGGGAGTCTTACGTGATACTTTTCTTTCTAAAGGTTTTGAAGTTAAGCAAGTTTAACCTGTTACTCACACCAGACCCATGTCTGACCCAAGTGTTTATTTCTGTTTTATAAACTCTTGGGTACTCAAATTTTTACGAGTAGCCAAGGGATTCAGGTTTAGCTTTGACGAATTCTGGAGGAGATTTGGAGCAGGAGGCTTCACCGTGTAGATATATGATGATTCCGCTGTGTATATGTTGTGTCTGTATCTGTGATACTTGAGTTGTATGAATTAGACAGATGTTTATAACTGTCTAATATGTGTGTATAAGTTGTGTAACTCCGATGTATATGATACTATGTAATATTCTATATGATATATTATATTTCATTCGTTTCCGCTGTGAGATTCTTTTGTGTTGTTGTTTCTTCTTTTCTATCCTTTCTTCTTCTATCCCTTTCTTTCTTCATGATGAAACGACTTTCTGTGGAGAAAAAGTCGGGTCGTTACAATAAGGCCATTTCGGAATTATCCACATCCCGAAGAACAAGTGATAGCTGAATAGATGAATCTGGTTGTCGAAGATATAAAATTCTTTCAGAACAAATAATCCTAGCATCGTATCTCACTAGCCAGTCCATACCCAAAATCATATCAAATCCCAGATAGGAAATAACGTGCAGATTCGCACGAAAAGAAAAGCCACATAAAACAATCTCAACATCATCACAAAGCATGCTAAGGGTTGCGGACCCCCCAATAGGATTCGCGATCCTCAACAAAGTAACCATACAAGAAAC
Source organism: Allium fistulosum (assembly GCA_030737815.1). Lineage (NCBI taxonomy): Eukaryota > Viridiplantae > Streptophyta > Magnoliopsida > Asparagales > Amaryllidaceae > Allium > Allium fistulosum. The sequence goes on from CM060904.1 coordinate 55,670,547, forward strand.
ATCCAAAGACAAATCATCGACGAGCTTTTTCTGTACGAAAGAATGCGAAGCACCCGTATCGAAAAGAATTCGAATACTACGGTCATGAAACAAAATTAAACCTTCCAAAATAGATGGAGATATACCTCTGGGCTGAGAAGAACCTCCAGAAGCCTTAGCAACATAAAGCTTGCTAGACTTGGCATTAGGAATAGTAGAGCAGGAAGAAACATGATGACCTTCATTCTTGCAATAACGACAGAAGAGAGGCTTAGTACAAGCTCGAATCATATGATCAGGAGAACCACAATTGAAAGACTTCCAAATGGAAGGTGTTCCAGCAGATTGAGAGTTAGAACCAGATTCAACAGGCTTTTTCTTCTTGGAAGGGAGAAATCCCTGCTTATGAAATGGAAATTTCTTCTTATTGGGGTTCTTGCGAACCTCAACATCATCACCACTATCACACTCCTTCTCGATGGCTTCGAGATGAAGTGCCAAGTCAACCAACTCCTCAAAAGAAAGCTTAAGCTAAAGCATTAAAGACTTCTTAAGATATTTCTTAAGACCAGAGACAAACTTCATATTCTTCTAATAAGAGGTGCTAATGAATTCAAGACCATACTTAGATAAGGCCTCGAATGATGCAACATATTCAGAAACGGAGGACTTCCCTTACTTCAACTCAAGGAAGCGACGGGCTAATAAAACATTCTCAGATTCAGGAACGAATTTGAGTTCGAATCGTTCTCGAAACTGAGTCCAAGAAAGAACAGACTCATCAAATTTGGCTACAAGAAGTTCGTACCAATCCAGGGCACGCTCTTGCAATAAGCTAGAAGTTACAAGAACTCGATCGTGGTCAGAAAGATCCATACGAGAAAAGATACGCTCGCATGAGCGAATCCAAGCTTGGACCTCAAGAACGGACTCGGAGCCTTTGAATGGCTTTCCTCTAAGATGAGAAAAATCACTGCACACGCGTGCAAAGGCAGACTTGCATGAAGGAGATGCACGAATAGGAGCTGGACGCTGAGTGCTCCTAAATAACTCCAAGAACTGATCGGCAGACATATAAACGCCGTCCGGATGCGAGCCATTGGATTGCCCAGCATCCGTGCGTCGTCCTTGGCCTCTTCCGGCCATTAGCTGAAAGTTAAGATAAGAAAAAGATTATTCACAAGGTAGATATCATTAATTCAAATATGGAATACTATGGAATAATATGCATTCCTAGACGTATTCCCAAAATTCTATCTACCCCAAAGGCACGGAAAGAATAAAGGCACGATTATTCAAAGATTCGTAACATTCGTACTACCCTTTGATGTACCGTAATATGTGTCTATGTTCTATATTTATCATATTTTGTTCTGAACTCAGCATTGATACCAAGCTGTAACGCCCCACTCCGAGACCCACATTAGCAAAGAGTATTACTAGGTAACACCGTCTGCTAATACGGAGAATAGAGCTGGATAGGAGCGACCATCTATAGCCTAGTCTTAATTATCTATTGAATACACCGACAGTTGCTATACATTTTTCTTTCTTTCTCAAATGAATCGACATATCCGACAAATACTTAATACAAAGCCATAGGTGGCTAAAGGATCTATCAGAACATAATATAACAACTCAAATATAATACACATCACAGAACATGGGATCATCACATACATTTACACAAATACAGATACATTACAGAGTATACAAAATGATACATGTCAAGTGGTAAAGCAAACCACAATATATATGCGAGTCAAAAGAATACATTACAGAGTTACAGCCAAAAAGGACTACACAAAAAGCTATAACAAAAAGGAGCTAGCAGAATAGTCCATGCGGAAGCAAAATAGGCTAAGTCCAATGCACCTAACCTGAAACATCTCGGTCTGACCCGAGTATAAAATACACGGGTCAGTCTAGCTAAACAAATCAGTTAGATAAACTAAATGATAATGAACATACAAGGTCATAAAGTACCACAAATATCTCCAAAAGAGATAAACAGATCATCCAACAAAAGATGAATCATAACAAGCCTCATATCATCGGCAACTCAAATAAACAAAGGATATGAATATCCCAGAACAAGCCAAAAAGGCAAATAACAAATACCAATAAAGGTAACACAAGTTTCCACAAGGTAACCGCTATATATCGTGTGGTTCAAAGGACCTACACCGAAGGGCGATACACTAGGGAAATATAATTATCAGAGAAACAAAAGATGCTCGAGCTCAGTACTGTATAACAAGGATCCACAAACCCGAAGGCAACAAACCCAATATCACTCGAGCGGTGACGATGGACCAACTCCAAAAGTGATACTATAGGGCAACAAACCCGAAGGCACAAACCCGAAGGCAACATACTCGAAGGCAACAAAACCAATACCACTCGAGCGGTGACGATGGACCAACTCCAAAAGTGATACTATAGGGCAAAAAACCGTAGTGGCGAAGGTTCGAAGGGCTAGTACTGGACACCACTAACTGGCGGAATATGTCACAACTCTTAGAAAGGAACCCGAAAAATGTTAACGTGAGTCCCATACTACACGTTCGCACTAAACGGTTTACTAACCGTTAGTTAATTTCACACTCAAAGCAGTACAAAGTTCACCTCATATCATCGGCAAACCAGACCCAAAGGTCAAAACGGTCGAACGAATAGATTAGGAATTAATTGAAAAGATAAACACACGTGTTCATAGCACGCGTTTTATTTAATCATTTAATTCTCCTCCCTCTTCGCTCGAAGTGCAAAATCGTGTGTGTTTTATAAAGAGATTATAAATTGGAGAAACGAACTTTTAATACAATTTAAAAAGATCATTTTATAAAAACCCGTGTACGAAATCAAATGGAATCATCAAAGTCAAATATGCAATAACAACTGATTGGATCGACATGAATCGATCAAAATTGGATCCCGCACAAAATAGGTAAATTGGTCTGAGACAAGCAGGTTCAGTCGACTGACTGTAGAGGCCAGTTGACTGATCCAGAAACCTAAAACTCTCGGTTTTTGTAGTCAGTTGACTTACTACAGAGGCCAGTCGACTGATCTAGAAACTAGAAACTTTCGGTTTCTACAGTCAGTCCCAGAAACTCTCGGTTTCTACAGCCAGTCGACTGACTGCAGAGGCCAGTCGACTGACTGGCACTGGAACTGTTTTTCCAGCCTATCAAAATGAAGAGCAAACTCTCACAATTTGCGATCGGACGAGCAATAGGCGTTAGGGGTTTATGCCAATCGACAACCCTGCCCTATAGGCTCTTTGATACACCACCAAAAGCATGTTCATACATCAAAGCTAGGATTTTTAGAGTTTTTGACTTCAAAACACCAAGAATTGAAATGTTCACCAAATCAATTCAAATCAAAAGCAAATGAACATAAATAAGTGTTAGGAATTCATACCTAACGTCAATGATATCTAGAGAAGTAGATGTGAGTTCAAAACTCACCTTTTTAACTTAAAAACAAAGACGAGAAGCTCAAATGCAAAGAAAAGATCAACCACTCTTCACTTCTACTCTACAAGCTCCAATCTAAGATCAAAACAAGTATTTCCTAAATTAGGTTATAGGAAATTTCTGAAATTGGAGAGAGATTGAGATGGAGAAGGTGAAAAGAAGGGTTACCTAAGCTTCTCTTTGATTTTGGAGCAAGAATTTGAGTTTGCAAAAGGAAACTAGGGCTTGGAATTTCTATTTCCCATTCTTTTCCCCCATTTTCAGTTGAGCTTGAGTGTTAGCAAAATGAAATGAGTGAATGGATGAAGAGTTAGAGAGTTAGAGTAATAAGTTGGGTTAGTGGGCTGAAACCCAAACCCAAAAGCCCAAATAGAAAATAGCAAAATTCAACTTACTCCAAACATATCGATGCTTATACTCAAAAAGATCGCAAACGCCATTTTGGACTCAATGGAAGTGGTCCCGAGTCCTAATTCGACCGTTTGCAAAAAGTGACATTTCGGACTTAAATCCGACTAACGACATTATATTTAAATAAAACATTTAAATATACCATCGTAAAATATGCGGGTTGTTACATCTATTTCATGTTCATTTGCTTTTGAATTGAATTGGATTGCTGTTTTTTAAAATTTTTGGTATTTTGAAGTCAAAATCTATGAAAATCCTAATATGGATGTTTGGACATGTTGTTCGGAGTGTATTGGTGAGCCTCTAGGGCTGGGTAGTCGCATGGCGTAAATCCTTAGCCATCGTTACTCGTCCGATCGCTTTCAATATGATTTGGCCATTATTGGCCTAGGCAAAATATTGCCCTGAGCTTCAGCTCAGACGTTTGATGCTACGGAATAAAAATTCCATTTTTACAGCTCAGACGTTTGAACTTGCTTCCCAGACGTTTGGGCGATATGGAATAAAATCTCCAGTCTTTCAGCTCAAACGTCTGGGATAACCACCAGACGTCTAGAGATGTTAAATGCAGCAAATTTACCTATTTTATGTGGGTTTCCAATTTATATCGGTTTTTGGTTGATCCGATTAGTTGCTATCACCTATTATCGACTTTGATGACTTCTTTTCTGGATTTTTGGGAATATCCATTTGATGGATGTGACATCGATTTTTATGATTTTAATTCACGTCGTCGAATGTGAATTTTTGGTGATTGATTGTTTTTACAATCATTTCTATGATTTTCACTTTAAAATACAAAGGTTTCTATACTAGTAGTAAATACTCAAACTCTTTCACATAAACGATTTCAACACTACTTTGAAATATAAAGCTCGCTTTTAAATCCGTTTTCCAATCTATTAGTATATACGAACCTTTTCCTCATTCGTATGAGAAATCCAATTAAACGACTTAGCAAAACAAGTGGTATGAAACGCTTGCGTTTACTTCGTTGGTTAATTCATAGACTTGTTCGATTGAAATCTTGTGATAATTTTCGAGTGGAAATCTACAATTTGTTCGTAAATATTTAAGTTAAGCCAGTGGTTATGGGACATGAAGCTAAACTCAATTATTTATTAGCTTAGTGTAATCTATACTTCTTATTGATCAATGGTGATCATTTTATGGTTTAGACTAGCGATATGCGATGTCTCTTTGTCCACGTGGGGGACTGTACCTCGTTTTGTTGGAGCTTCATCTCATTTTTATAGGCTAGCGACCTATGGGTTTTATGGATTTTGGTTCATCGGGCGTACCGTTATTGTACTACGTCGTTGTTCCGAATTATTTGAGTTTTAGGTTCATCGGGCGTGCCGTTATTGTACTACGTCGTTGTTCCGGCTCATTTGAGTTTCAGGTTCCTCGGGCGTGTCGTTATTGTACTACGTCGTTGCACCGGCTCTATGGTTAGCGACCATGGGATAGTGACCCATTTGTGATACATGTGTTTGTGAGTTTTCATGCTCCCGTTTGTGATAGGCCTCCCACTTTGTGTTTTCTGGATTTCTAATTGTTGATTTATGGAATTTGTGTTTCACCAATTTTTGCGATTGACATTGATATGTTTGTCAATATATGGGGTTTGGTGAATAAGCTAAAGAATGTGATATTCTTTTTGGATATTTGACGAGATTTGAGATATTGTACGATTTTTATTGTGATCGAATGTATACTTGTCACAGTATGGCATTATTGTTATCATACGTTTTTGTGGTATCTCTTATCCTTTCTCATCTTATATGATATTTATAGCTAGACTGATCCGTTTATTATTTTTCTTCTTAAATAATACTCGGGTCAGACCGAGGTGTTACAGGTGCTTCCACATGACTTTTTAGCAGGGGCTAGCTTCTGATTTTTGGCTAACTACTTTAGCTTAGTAGTTTTTGCTTTTATACATTTGAGATAGAGACTCCTTGATGTATACATATTCTTTTGCTTAGCACTTGTACCTATTCTTTTGTCATGTAGTGGATCTTGAATGACCACTATTTTGATGTACACTTCTATGTGTTATATTCATATCTGTTTCCGCCGTTGTGATATGAATATCTGTGACTGATTTCTGTTACGCTTATTTCTATATTTGTTTCCGAAGGCTACATAGCCACTGTGTAGTAGCTTTGAGTTTGTATTTGATATGTCATATTTCCTCTTGAAATGAAATGCATATCATACTATCTGACATATGGGTTCTCGCATAAAGCAATTACACAGATGGTCGCTCCTCAACAGCCTTATCCTTCATGCTACTCGACGGCATTACCCCGTAGTGTCCTTGGCTAGTGTGAGTTTAGAGGTGGGGCGTCACAGAATATTTAATTGATTTTAAATATTGAAAAGTAAATTTTATAAGTTAAATAACTTATATTCCGAATATAATAATTTAATGGATAATTAAATTGTAATATATAATATTTGAAATGGGATAATTAATTGAATTTTTGAATTTAAAATGAATGAAAATGATTTATAAAGTTAATTTAAATTCTATTTGAATTAGAATGGAGTTAGTAAACTTTTAATTTTGATTTAAAAGTGAATAAATAGGAATGGAATTTATTTGATTTAATTAATGTGTAAAATAGTCATTTTTGACACTGCCTCGGATTTTGACGAAACCCATTTCATTGGATCTGTAATAGTGAATTATAGTATGATGTCGAATTTCATTTTGATTGGACGTACCTTTTGATCATCGGAGTTCGAAACGCATAGAAATTAATTAAAAGGAATTTAATTAAAACAATTCGATTTTTGAAACTCTATCTTCTGTATATGATGGAATTGGATCCCGATATATGTATTCCATTGTGTTCGGAATAGGGGTAAATCATATAGAACGCCAGTTGGCATGCTTGGCTTAGAGTTCGGAAATTTTGGCGATAAATTGTGTTTTATAAGTGGCTATATAAGGACTCCTACCCTAGATTCTAAGTCAAAACCCTAATTTTTAGGGCACCTGCCTCTACTTCGAACAATGACCGAAATCTTGTGCCTTTCCCTCCTTGATTCCTCTCGATCCAAACAGTTTTAGCAGAAACTTCCTAAAAGAAAATATTAGAGCTTATCGATATACACATCTACCGGTTGGATCGTGCTCGTTTTTGGTGAGGTAACGGAATCTTAGCAGCGTTTGGTGGCCGTTCGATGAGGTGTTGCGACGCGTGGGGATGGCTGGAGCAGTCACGGTTAGGGGCGGTGATGAAGGGGAGCTCGAGCTTCGAAATGACGGTGGTCGATCGTCGTTTGGCAGCTTGTAAGAGGAGCGACAATCAAAATAGTTGAACGATGATGGGTTTCAAGCTTTAGGCCTGGAGCGTGTAAACATGATGAGGGGGAAGGATCGTCAATAATTAGTGGCTAATGTGTTTAATTAAATTGTATAAATTGTTATCTTATAATTTGTATAACTCTGTTATACGAGATCGGATTTGGGCGAAACGAGTTGCGTTGCACTCGTATTTGAGAATACATTGCGATGGGACTAGATTGGACTTGATTGGAGAATGTAGGAATTTTGGCTAAATTTGAACAACTGTTCGATTTAATCGATATAAAACACTACAACGACGAATGCAACCAAAGTGAGTTCACTCACCTCTCTCGCTCTCTTATATTTTTATATAAGCGAGAATAAATTTATTTATGATGATTGATGCTTGTTTAGATGATATATGATATATTATAGATATATTAGTTGGTTTGGATATATTCCCGCCTGTTGGAAAAGATGAGACCCTATTGCATTCCCATGTATGAACGGATGAACCTTTGTACACGAATCCGGCCTCAAAGCGGTTGATTTTTATATTATTTGATTATATGCTGTATTTGATGCAAAGGGACAGGTTAGAGGGATCCAACAAGATTCCTCACCACTGTTGATTTATTTTAATATATATGCTAATATATGATGTTTGGATGTCATGTTGATGACTTTGATGTGATTTGACTTATTTAGTGCTATGGTAGCACTGGGCCTTGTTTTCGATATTTTGGAAATATTGAAATTGATGATTTTGAATTGAATGTTTTTTCGGAGTGATTTTGGAAGTGTGTATATATATATATGATTTGCGATTTTTGATTTATTTTAGAAGAAAAGAATTTGGTTTTAAATAAAAGTTATGATTTTTGATGTTCTAAAATATAGTTTTGAGAAATACTATGAAAATGGATTTTTGAATAAGTTATATAAAAGGTTAAATTGGTAATTGGATTTTATAAGTTGGTTTTATAAGTAAATTTAGTTTGATAAAAAGATGGATTTATAATTGGAATTTATAAATGGTTTTGAAGTTGTCTTGTAAATGGAATCATAAATGAATTTTATAAATGAATTTGATTTATGGAGAATATGGGTTTATAAATGGATTTTGATAGTAAAATGAGTTTTTATAAATAAATGGATTTATAAATAGGATTTTGTATATAAAGGAGTTTTATAAAATAGAAGTTTCATAAAAATGAAAGAATATTTATAAAAATAAGTTTTATAAATATGGGAATGTTTTATGTTGAGATGTAAATATAGATTTTTATTTAAAGGAGTTTTGAAAGTGATATTTTGATGAAGTAATGGTTTTGGGAAGTGATGGTTTTAAATGGAGTTAAATAGTTTTGGAAATGTTTTAAAAATGTGATAAGCACCAGAAACATAGATTTCAACATTTATTGTTGTAATAGACATTTTCGAGGAAGTAAGGAAAGCATGGACTATAACATTGTTGTTATAGTAAATGATTTCCGAAAAGAAATGTTTTATATGGTATATGGGATATATATATATATATATATATATATATATATATATATATATATATCTTACCGAATCCTTATACTAATGTTTTGGGTTGTCGTAATGATTTTTTACACAACATTCGTTTTGACCTAATAAATTATATTTTTGACCTTCCATCGTGAAATACACGAATCAGTTCTTATGATCGTACTAAAGGCTTAATGGTGTAGGAGCTTTGCTTCTTATACTTAACACCCGTCCGGAGGCGTATGAACTCTAGAGTTGTACGGTTATAGAAATCTATTTGGCGTTTCTCCATATACCGTTGATATAAGTATATTGAAATATTTTCTAAGTGTAACGACCCGAAATTTTTGATAATTAAAAGTAGTTAATTTAATAAGGTTTTGTGATTTAATGTTGAAATAAATAAAAATTTGTGATTTAATAATTAATATATAATTGGAATGAAATGTAATAGTATTAATTTAAAGTAATTGATAAATGCTTTAAATGTAATTCCAATTGATTAAAATGATTAAAAAGTTATAATTGGTTATAGATCGTAAATTTATTGTAATAATGTGTGTATTAATTGATAATTAGATTAAAAGAGTAATTAATAATTTAAATGTTCTATTAATTAATGAAATAGTATGTAATAAATTGTAACTGAATAAAATTAGTGTTGTGTAAATAACTATAACATTTGTGTGTAGATAACAAACATATAAATGTGATTAAATATAGAAAAGGTAACGATTGTCATTTGTTACCAATTTATTTAATTTGTTGAATTAAATTTGAAACCAATTGCAAATTAAATGTAATTAAATATCACGTTAATATGAGTTAAGACGATAACTGCAAATTATGAATGTAATAAAGGTGTAGAAATGTTAATTATATTCCCAAGGCAATAATTGATTTAATAAAAAGAGTGAAACAAAGATAAATTAATTTACTGAGATTTTAAATTATAATAAAATTGAAAAAATTCAATGTAATTGAAATACTTCAACTAATATGGTAAAAGATGATAATTGTAGAATATTAGTGTAATAAGATATAAACAAATTTTAATTATGTCTATAGAGTAATAATTGATTGAATAAAAAGATTGAAATCAAATTAAATCAATTTATTGGAATTTAATTATAATTAATTGGATTTAATTATAATTGAAATTGAACACTGAGGTTAGTGTAATATTTAACACAGAATTCATATGTAAATTTGTATTAAATCATTGTAAATGTCTAAGTGATCAAAAACGATAAAATTTGTTAATTATCAAATTTGAATGGGAAAAGTGATTTAATTAATTTAATATTAATTTATTTAATTAATGTAAAAATAGCCATTGTGGCCACTGTCTCGGATTTCGACGAAACCTATTTCATCGGATCCATAACGGTAAATTATTATAGGACTTCAAGTTTCGTAGCAATCAAACTTATCGTTTGATCATACGGACTCGAAACGCCTAGAAATTAATGTAATTGAAATCAATTTGAAATAAGCTGATTTTAAAGCTAACTTCTTCATACGATAGAATTAGGACTTGAAACCTGTTCCATTGAGTTTAAAACTATCAAAAACATCTATTTTGATATATGGGATGACCTGTTTTCGTTCCCGAAGTAGAATGGGCTTTTCAGGTCGTATTTGTCGTTTCAAATCTATTCGGATGTTTATTTATTTCTTATCGGGCCTCGGTTATATAAATAGTTTTTCTCTCAAACCGTAGCAGTCATTTTCTTATTCTGTACATACATCAACTTATGTCTATCTTCTTCTTTTTAATGGCAGAAACAAATTCAATCTCAAAACCCTAAATTCAATTTTCAAATGAGTTTCAAAAATTCAAATTCCCCAAACCCTATCATATTATATATCAATTCGAAGCTCCCGATGAGCGCAATCTACTGCAATGATTTGTTTCTCGAATCGGATCATCATTTGTCCCAAAATCAATGAATTATTCTCAGTCATTCATCGCGCGTTGATCAATTTTGTCCGATCGACGAATCAGGGGTACTGTATTGAGGAGACTGTCGAGTGGAGTTCATCTAGGTGGGTGGCAAGGTGAGTGAACGGTCGGATCGCCTTAGATAATTCAATTAGGGTTCTGATATTGAGGCGGCGGCTGGGTATGGTGCAGCTCCGATCGACGATGGTGACGTTCGCTGGTATTATTGGGCATAAAGGAAGGTCGGAGCTTCGCTTGGAGTGGCGCGCTTGGTCGCGGCTGGATGTAGTGCGTAGGCGAGCATGATAAGGAAATGGCAGCGTGTAGGGTTGAACGAGGAGTCACGTATTAGGGTTGCTGAGAGATGATGTCTGGTATGACGTGTATTACATTATCTACTATTTTATTAGTTCTAATTTAAATCGTATAATGTTCTAATGTTAATAACTTTTGCATACGAGGTCGGATTTACGTGCGGTTCATTCCGCTGTGATCGTATCAAAATTCTGGACATTTTAAACCTGGTTTGGATGAATTCTGAGACTATTCAATTTTGGGCCTTATTTTGGATTTCAAATCGATTTGAAATCAAAGGTGAGTGTTTTAACCCACTCACAACTACTAAATTATCTTATGTTAGTTAAATTAAATTTATGATGTGATTAGAAATTAATTGATCGACGTTTGGTATGTTTAAATTGTCATTCTAGTTAAATTTGACTTTTATTGCATTTAATCATCGTTTAATTTAATATTGAATTTAATTGTCAATTTAATACCTATTAATGATAATCAGTTATCTATTGATGTTTATTGGTTGATTTGGATGATTGTGATGGATGTTTGATTGTTGATATTATATGACTGGATGTTGTATTTTTATATTGTTATAGCACTGCAAGTTCCCTATGGGTTGAAATGATGCATACCCGAACGATCTATAGATTAGGGAAAAATTTATTATGGGTTGAAATGATAGACTCGAGCGATTTTATGGATCTTATTTAATTCGGGATTGCAGTTTGAAATGATATATAACCGTAAACTTTTAAATTGCGAATTGAAAGGATAAATATACGTATAACTTGACCATAGGGTAGAAAATTATATACGGACGCCGATTTGGTTAAATTAAATGATTTATAAATCTTTAAATTTTGAATTCAGTTAACTGGTATTTTGAAATAGAAATTGATTTATATAAACTGAATTATTTTCGAAAATCAAAGCGTAAATGTTGAAATTGGAATTGATTTAATGAATTGTTCAAAGGAGTTAAATTGGAATTTCAAAGTTGAAGTGTCAAATATAAATGAATTTATCGAAATTGAGTTATGAAAAATGTTTGGATATAACTTTGAAATCTATTTTAAACTATTTTAAATAAATTAAACTATTTTAATCAATTTAAACAAGTTTAATTTATTTTAATCTATTATAACCTATTTAATCCAATTTAATCTATTTTACCTATTTCAAACTAATTAAATTTATTTAATCAATTTTAAATCTATTTAATACAATTTAAATCTATTAAATCTATTTTAAATTCATTTAATCTATTTTAAATCTATTTATACAATTTAAATCTATTTAATCTATTTTAAAATTATTTAATTTATTTAAAAATATATTTAATATAATTTAAATTTATTTAATCTATTTCAAAATCTATTAAATATTATACAAATTTATTTAATCTATATAATATAATTTAAATCTATTTATTCTATTTTAAATCTATTTAAATCATTTTAAATCTAATTAAATCAAATTTAAATCCATTTAAACTATGTTTACTATTTTAAAACTATTTTAATCTAATTTAAATTATTTTCAAACTATTAAAACTATTTATGACTATCTAAACTATTTTCTAAAATTTCAGACTGTGTAAAGTTAAAGTATTTATATTTTAATCTTTGATGATGATACAATCTAAGTTGGAATTTGGAATTGATGCCTTTTTGTGAAATGACTTATTTGAGTAAATATGATGATTTTGGAATGAGGATTTAATTAACCTATCTTATCGATAATCTCAAAAATGAATATGATTTTGAACGTGAATATGGTTTTGAAAGTGAATATGATTTCGAAAGTGATATGGTTTTGAGAATATGATATTTTGATATCAATTGTGAATTGGTTTTGGAAATGTAAAAGAACCATCCGGTGTGAAATAAGCGATTGGTTGTTAAAGAGATCGGGATCGAATATTGTCATACTCTCTACCAACACCGAAACCACTTTAACAACTGTGTACTTAGTGGAGATTCCTGAAATGAAGTAGGATGGTTTGGCGAACGATTCTGTATGAGGTACTTATGTGACCCTGACTCTCATGAGTCAGCTTAGATGTGACTAAAATAGGAGCCACGCCTGGCCAAGAGAGGTCATTCCTCCTATCGAACATGCTTCTTCGATACGATATTATGACTTTGTCATGATTTGGTGGCCACCCCTTGATTATGATTATGGAAGTGTGTTCCGAGGTAGGCGGTAGTAGCTGATATGCGTTACCACCAATCCGGATCCGCAATTGGTATATCTACCCTAGCATTGCCTCCAGTGCCATGTTCACATGCCCTATCGCGCCTTCTACAAGTTTGGTTTGTACCATGCCTATGGAGTGCCCTCTAGTTTACGGAGGAATTACAGTACTGTATAGACTATGGGAATATATAAAAATGTTTTAAAGGTGATATGGGTAACGCCTTAGTGCTATTTTAATAATTTACTTTACTGTAGACACTATTATAATAACGTATTGTACTATGTATGAGATAGTTTAATGGATCCTTAGGAGATGTAAATTCCCGAACATCTCTTAAGTTATTGCACCCACGTTGACACTGGATAGGAGATGTCAAACCCCGTAAACATCTTTGATGTCGTTACACTCATATTTATTTACTGTTGATTTAACTTACATAAGATCTTTTAGTTCTGACTCGAGTGTTTTGTCTTTTCAATTCGCGCGGGTCAGTCTGAGCTTTTCAGTTTATTGAAGACTGCTTTCTTGAGGATGAAGACAAAGATTTTGTACTATTATTATGTATTATATTTATTCCACTACATCATGTTGTTCCGCTGCATTTATTTATTATTTATTCTCGTTGTATGTAACTCTGATCTGTATTATAAAAGTTTAATTAATGTTTGCTTTATTAACTGTTTATTTGATTACTATATTTTGTCCTTCCGCTGTGAGATTCTGTATTTGTTTTCTTTCTTACTGTAACAACCCTGTATTTTTCAAATATTTTTAAATTGATTTTTTTCAGATTCAAAAGCTTTATTTATGAAAAAGATTAAATTTTGTTATTTTAAGTATAAACTTTGATTTTGATGTGGATTAGAATTCCAAATATGACTAAATTTAATATTTCCAGAAAATGTGAATTTTGGTCAAATAGTCAAACTTTGACTTTTAAATTTAAATTTTAAATATTTGAAGTTATAAATTTTATCTTTTATTATGACAATAGATTTAATAACTTGAATACTGCTTTTCGTTTCGTTGGAAACGGAGTTAAAATGTAAAAGTTATGTACATTTCAATTTTTAGTATAATTTGTTTTATTGTGCAATTTTGCCTATTTTAAATTTTATAAATCATATTTTCTTTCTTATATTTTATTAAATATGTGTCAATATGTTAATTTATGTATATTTTCATCTCTAAATATTTCAAAAATAATAATAGAATTTTTCCAAAATTTACTATGATGATTTCCTATTTTTAAAGGTTGTTTTCCTATTTTCTGCTATTTCCTTCATTAAAAATTATATGTAAATTTAATTTTAAATATTTATTTTGTGAATATATTTTTATTTTATATTATTATTTATGTTTAAAAATATATTACAAGCTCATATGAATTTTTCTAAAATTTATTCTAGTCAATTTCAAATTTCTAGACTAGTTTACTATTTTAGCTATTTTCTTAATTTAACTTTATATTATTGATAAATATTTATATAAATTATTATATTTTCTTCAAATTTCGAAATTTTACCTGGGATTATTATCTTTTTCCAAAAATATAAAGTTATAAAAAATTAAATAAAGAAATTTGAAAGGCCTTAAACTTTCTATCTTCCTATGGGCTTTTATAGTCCACCTTTTTACTTTTAACCTAACCTTTCACCAATTAACCCTAACTATTCCTCATTCTTTTTTTCAGCCGACTTCCTCCTGTTATTCACGAATTTTCAAAGCTCCAAAACCCTAAAAAAAATCATGGCCTCCATCTTGCAAATTTTTTTGGTAAACTCCCTCTTTTCTTTCTACTTTTTTTCTTACTTTTTCTATGCAAATTTGCCTTGCTTTCTCCCTTGTTTAGATCGGCCTCTTCCCCCTATTCCACGGCCACCACCTCCTTCCATCTCTTCCCTACCACCACCACCATCTACCCCACCAGATCTGACCATGGCCGAACCCCCTTGATGGCCAAACCCCTCATACTACAACCTAGATGCCTAGATCCATGCTTATTTCACCTCTACATGCTCATCCACTTCAACCACCACCCAAACCACCACCATAGCCGCCACCACTCCCCTGACCTAACCTCAACACACCCTTCCCCATCTCTATCCAGTCATGACACACCACAGGCCGATCCCTTGTTTAGACCAAAAACTACCTAGTTGCCTTCAAAACCACATCACCTTCTCATGTACAAACTCCACCTTGTCATGCCATGAACCCGAGCTATGTTAGACCAAACCTGACCCAAAACTTGACCAGATCTGAACCAAATCAAACCCTAAGTCATACCAAATAATAGAGAAGGCAAAGCAAAAGACTGCGTAGTCGTATCTCCTTTCATTTCAATGTTATTGCATTTTAAGTCGTATTGAAATTGTGTTGTTTTGATTGTTGTTTGGGTTGTGCACAAGAGTTGTAGCCTGGATTCGCTCTCCACTCAAATCATTGTCGTGTCATTGTGCTTTGTTTCTGTCGTGCCTTTGGTTTTGAAATCTTCAGCAATTAGAGGTGAGTTATTCTCACCAGACAATATGTACCTATATAACTGATAAACCAACACCATTTGAATCTGTAATGTATATCATCATGTTATATATGCTTATATTATTATCATATGATGTTCACACCTGTTATTTCACCTGTTATATCATATGTTACTGTTATATCATGCTATTTTATTATTTTTATCAGTTTGTCACACTGCAAGTTCCTTGTTAGTATAGAAATCACTAAGGGTTTAAATGATACATACCCGAACGGACTTTAGAATAAGGGAAAATCGTTATGGGCTGAAATGATAGGCCTGAGCGGTTTTCAAATTCATTTATTTTACTTGGGATTGCGGGTTTGAAATGATAGAACCCGGATTTTTCTTTTTAAACTTGGATTGAAATGATACATATCTGTATCACTTGACCTAGGTTAGAAAACTATATACAGACCCGTGGTTATTTTATAAAGTGTTTTGGATATTTTTAAGTATTTTAAAAATATAAATTTATGAAATTTGATTTAAATAGATTTTGAAATGTTTTAAAATAAAGAAATTGTGATTTTTCTATGAGTTAAAATGTAATTAATGAATGGTTATATTGGATTATTGAAATATAACTTAAGTTTGGAATTTTGAATTTTGGTTAAAATGATATTTAAGTTATATGAATAAAAATGTAAATTTAATCTATATTTGGAAAATGGTAAATATGATAATTTGATTTAAATTTGAATCTAAATGATTTATTAAAGTATTATTAAGTTTTCTATGAATTTAAGTGGTTAAATAAATGAATGCTTAAATTGTAATTTTAAAATATAACTTGACTGGGAAATGTAAATTTGGTTTTAATTAAAGGTTTAAATTAATTAAATAAAATTGGAAATTTAGTTAAATTTGTGAAATGGTAATTTAAATTTGAAGTGTTAAGTTTATTTGTTGAAAGTGAAGAAAAGGAAATTATACACTTGAACTAATAAGTGGAATTATTGAAATTTGGATTTATTTATAAGAAATTGGTTTAATAAAAATCAAAATGTTTAATGATATGTTAATGAACATTTTAATGTTAAATTATGATTTTTAAAATGGTTAAAGAGTTTAAAATGAAGTTATTAAATTGCTGGAAATACACTAAAAGCTGGAAATCACTTTTAATAGCATTCAGAAATGCTATGGTTTTGAATTACAATAAAAATTGAATAAAAGGGCTACTACAGCATTAATGAAATGCTGCAGTTGCTGTAGTTGAACTAATAGGAAAAAAAACTTAACTCAGGTCTATTATAGCATTCTCTGGAAATGCTGTAGTAGTCTGCAGTCTTTGTTAAAATCAAATAAAACCTTTGTTTTGAAATCTGAGCTACCGCAGCATTTCTGGAAATGCTGTCCTTGCTGTTTAAACAAAATTTTCAACTAGAAATGTGATATAAAAGCAGTTTTTAAGTGCTGTCTTTGCTGAATTAAAATGTTTTCAAATATAACTTATAACAGCTTTTTCTAAATGTTGTGAAAGGCTGAAATTTTAATAATTAGGGGTTTGACTTAGCAAATGAACTCAAAATGGTTTGAAACTTTGAAAATTGAATACTTGACTTGAATGTATAATAATTACACTTTTAAATGGTTTAAATGAATTATTTTGATTGAAATATAAACTATTTAAAAGGTGACTTGAAATGATAATAAATGAATGATATCTTTGAATTTAAAAAGGTATTTAAAGTTGAATACTTGGATTTGAACTCAAATGATGATTTGAAATGAAGTTTTGGAAAGATATGATATTTTGATATATTGAAATGATTTGAAATGAAGTTTTGGAAAGATATGATATTTTGATATATTGGAATGATTTGAAATGAAGTTTTGAAATGATATGATATTTTAAATATATTGAAATGGTTTGGAATTGATTTAATCTTTATTTTGATAAAGATTTGGATTTGAAATGATATTCTATTTTGAAGTATAAACTGTTTTTTTTTAATTATAACCACGGGTTATAATAACGATTGGTTGTTAAAGAGACCGGGATCGGATATGGGCATACTCTCTGTCGATACCGAAAACCACTTTGACAACTGTGTACGCGGTGGAGTTTCCAGAATGAAGTAGGATGGTGGCGACGATCCTAAGGTATATACGTGGACCCAACTCCCGTGAGTTGGCATAAGGTGGCTAAAACAGGAGCGATCTCGGACCAGTGAGGTAGCACCTCTTATCGGACACACTTCTTCGATTCCATTCTATTACTTGTGATTGATTTAGTGCGCACCCTTGATTTGGGAGTGTTGTTCGAGGTGGAGCGGTAGTGGCTGCTATGCGTTTCCATCAGTCCGTGTGCGTAATTGGTATATCTACCCTGACATTGCCTTGTGTGTCGTGTCACCTACCATATCGAGCCCACTACGATTTTGGTTTAAAGATCCGACCGCGTTAAGGTTCACCATCCCCTTAATGCTATTTTCTATATGATTATGCTTTACTGATTAGACATTGCTGTGTATAGCGTATATTACTACATAGTAAATATTTTAACGGATCCTTAGAGGATGGGCGGTCCCAAGCATCTTCTAAGTTACTTGTACCTTTATTACAGTTCACTTGAGTTGGTTTACATTATATAAGTATATATTGTCCTGACTCGAGTGTTTGTATTTTTATTTACGCTCGGGTCAGCCTGAGTTATTCAAAGATTTGGATTCCACTTTCTAGAGATTGGAATCGCTGGAGATTATCTGCTTATCTAGTTTTATCTATCTCAGTTCTGTTGTTCTATTCAGCTTGTACTTGGTTATCATATTGAGACTTCTGTTGTACTTTATTTCTTCTGTTGTATCTTATTTAACTCTGATATATTTACATAGTAGCTTCATGAACTAGTATTTATTTTACTTCCGCTGCATTATTTTACTCTGTGTCTGTGATCTGTGATTATATTTATTTACTGTATATTCTGAGATTTGCCAAATTTGATTTACAACACGGTATTTTGAGCAATTCAATTCCGACATGTGTGTCTGCCTATGCACTTGGCGGGTGCAGCATGATGGGGGTTCTCGCATTTGGTTTGGTAGCGAGCGGATGACTCTTATTCCTACATGTCCCTGTGGGGTTGGTGTAGTCGAGAGGCTGGCCGTAAAGGCAGAACACAGGTACTGCTGTATGCTATGGTGGGCGTTACCCCACTGACGCGGTCCGTTACAATTGGTATCAGAGCTTTGGCTTTGAGGCAAAACTTAGAATGTATGGTAAATTTATTTACAGAATCACTTTCGTTCGAGTTTGAATCTCTTCCTTTCGATCCGATTTACTTTGAATTTTGGATAGTTCCCTGCGGTTCCAAAATTCATTCGTGTCCCTCACTATTCATCTTCTTTTGATTTTGGAGTATCTCATAACTCCACTTCGAATGATCTTTGTAGTGAATTGGCGGTCTCGCCAATATTCTATTTTTCTTGTAAAAGGGTGAAAATCCTTTACAATCAGCATCGATTCACCAGAGATTTATATTTATCCTTGGTTTAGATGTTAATATCTTTTATTATTCCAAACTGTATCTCTTGAGATCGAACGTAGATTTATCCCAAAAAAATCCACATCGATCTTATTCTTTAAGTCGCGGTTGACCCGGTTAAGGTTGTCCGCGATTTATTTAAGCTTGTCCATCTCCCTACTCTGTTATTTAATCATCTTGTCTTTTGTTCCAATCTATCTTCCAAACATTTTGAACTGTACTTGTAAATTAATGTTTTGTTTTATATATTGTGTTGTTTGGGTTGTTGATGTTGATTTGGGTTTCCGATCGATTCGTCTGATCAACGTTATCGATAGGATTTCTAAAACACTTTGACAGAACAAACTAACACAATATTATTTTAAAATTGCTAATGAAATAAATTTTGATATAAGTAAATATTATGGAACTTAATAAATTGATTTAAATTGATTATTTGAAATGATAATACTTGATTTATCATTTATTGTTCTATAAATGAATTTATAAATAGTTGTTTATAAATTTATTTAGGAACTGAAATGAATTTAAAACAAGAAATTTAAGAATTTAATTTCCGATGGATTTCAAACCTTGTGTTTAAAGTTTTAAAAGGATATAAAGTATTTCCAAGTAGAAATTTGTTTCTAAAGGGTTTTTAAGTTTAAAAATTTAGTGCTCCTCTCTTTGTCGCTGGAAAATAATTTCGGTGATGACTGCAGCATCATCGACGTTCATTTTCGAGTTTCGAAGTGAAGAGACTGTTCTGTAGTCTTGCTACGGCTTTATTTTGGGGAATTTAATTAATTTGAATTTCTAAAATATGACTTGATTTATAATATATATATAGATATATGATTTAAATTTGATTTAACATATTATGTATATATAATTACTTATCTCCAAATGGTTTGAAGATGTTCGAAGATTCAAATTCTTAAATTTTATCTTGAAGACTAATTTCAATTATAAGAAGAAAAAAAATCAAAAATTTGGATAAATGATTCAAAATTGAGATAATTGAATTGGAAAGTTTTATTTGTATAACACTCAATTTTATTCCAATATAACTTACCTAAATTACACAGAAGTTGAATACGAAATTGGATAATATACAATATAGAAAGGATTTTATAAATAAAATTTGAGTGGTTATGATAAATGTTATACACTTAAATTTTAGTTATAAAAGATTAACAGAGGTAAATAGTGAAAAAGGAATTTAAAGAGATTTTATTTAAATAATTTAATAATCAAATTTGATTTAATATGGAACCTTAAGTCTAACCTAGGAATTTTAATAAAAGTTATTTTCTGAAATGAATATGTTGTATAATAAAAATGTACCTTTGAATAGATAAAATAAAATACATTTGAATTGGACTTTTGTAATAAAGTTTATTTAACTTGAATTCATAGTTTAATTGATGTCTAAATGAATAAATGTGTAAAGAAATTTGATTGTTATATTTGCTATGATAAATACTTTATTTATGAAATAGATATGTCTTAAAAAAATGAATAATTATGATTTAAATAGTTAAATGTATTTTAACATCACTAAATTTGATAATTGAGAATTTGGTTTTCAAATGGAATTTTAAGTGTAACTTATTAAAGGAATATCTATTTATGAAATGGGTATTTTAAATAAAGTGTTAGGTTATGTGTTAAATTAAGAGCTAACTAAAATAGGGAGCTTTTGACTTAATAAACGAAGTATAGTTTAATTTGGATATTCCATTCATAAAAGTTTGTTTTAATAAGTCATAAGTTAAATGATATCCAAACAAATATTTCTGGAATTAAACTGATTTGAAATATTAATATATCTACTTAGCATTTTATAAGTGCTGCTATTTTGAAAAGACAATGTTTTGGAAATTTTTATAATTGAACGAACTTAGAAATGTTACAACTTTCAAATGAATATTATTTGACCTTGAATTAAAATGGTTTAAATGAAGATTTTTTTTTAAAGGGTGTTATGATTTTATAAGTATTATGTTTTTTTTAAAAAGAATAACATGTCCAAAGTGTTATGATTTTAGTAGTGTGATTTCCAAATGATAAACATCCCTAAATTGTTATGATTTCAAAGCATTATGGTTTCAAGTTTATTATCTTATTTTGTTTTCCAAACTATCTTTTGGTTGTCCTTATTTCTCTTATCTTATTACAGAATGGGAAGGCTATTGCTTATACCAGTCTGTTTAGAAATCTTTCTGTAATCTTTGATAATCTTGGATACTCATTTTTGATTCTAAACACTGTTTTTCCATTCATAGACCGTCGGTCAAGTGAAAGGGGTGATTCAGACTCTAAAGGATCTTTTTCGTGTTTGTGTTCTTGATTTGATCACCTCCATCTTGTTAAACTAACCTATAACAATAGTTATCAGGTATAATTTAAATCTCCTTATCATCTTATTTTAATCTTATTTCACTCTATCTTTTCTATGCTTTCCCATACCTCATTCCTTTTCGAGGACGAAAAGCTTTAAGTGGGGGAGAGTGTAACAACCCTGTATTTTTCAAATATTTTTAAATTGATTTTTTTCAGATTCAAAAGCTTTATTTATGAAAAATATTAAATTTTGTTATTTTAAGTATAAACTTTGATTTTGATGTGGATTAGAATTCCAAATATGACTAAATTTAATATTCCTAGAAAATGTGAATTTTGGTCAAATAGTCAAACTTTGACTTTTAAATTTAAATTTTAAATATTTGAAATTATAAATTTTATCTTTTATTATGACAATAGATTTAATAACTTGAATACTGCTTTTCATTTCGATGGAAACGGAGTTAAAATGTAAAAGTTATGTACATTTCAATTTTTAGTATAATTTGTTTTATTGTGCAATTTTGCCTATTTTTAATTTTATAAATCATATTTTCTTTCTTATATTTTATTTAATATGTGTCAATATGTTAATTTATTTATATTTTCATCTCTAAATATTTCAAAAATAATAATATAATTTTTCCAAAATTTACTATGATGATTTCCTATTTTTAAAGGCTGTTTTCCTATTTTCTGCTATTTCCTTCATTAAAAATTATATGTAAATTTAATTTTAAATATTTATTTTGTGAATATATTTTTATTTTATGTTATTATTTATGTTTAAAAATATATTACAAGCTCATATGAATTTTTATAAAACTTATTCTAGTCAATTTCAAATTTCTAGACTAGTTTACTATTTTAGCTATTTTCTTAATTTAACTTTATATTATTGATAAATATTTATATAAATTATTATATTTTGTTCAAATTTCGAAATTTTACCTGGGATTATTATCTTTTTCCAGAAATATAAAGTTATAAAAAATTAAATAAAGAAATTTGAAAGGCCTTAAACTTTCTATCTTCCTATGGGCTTTTATAGTCCACCTTTTTACTTTTAACCTAACCTTTCACCAATTAACCCTAACTATTCCTTATTCTTTTTTTCAGCCGACTTCCTCCTGTTATTCACGAATTTTCAAAGCTCCAAAACCCTAAAAAAAATCATGGCCTCCATCTTGCAAATTTTTTTTGGTAAACTCCCTCTTTTCTTTCTACTTTTTTTCTTACTTTTTCTATGCAAATTTTCCTTGCTTTCTCCCTTGTTTAGATTGGCCTCTTCCCCCTATTCCACGGCCACCACCTCCTTCCATCTCTTCCCGACGACCACCACCACTACCCCACCAGATCTGACCATGGCCGAACCCCCTTGATGGCCAAACCCCTCATACTACAACCTAGATGCCTAGATCCATGCTTATTTCACCTCTAAATGCTCATCCACTTCAACCACCACCCAAACCACCACCATAGCCGCCACCACTCCCCTGACCTGACCTCAACACACCCCTCTCCATCTCTATCCAGTCATGACACACCACATGCCGAGCCCAATCCCCATGGCCGAGCCCTTGTTTTGACCAAAAACTACCTAGTTGCCTTCAAAACCACATCACCTCCTCATGTACAAACTCCACCTTGTCATGCCTTGAACCCGAGCTATGTTAGCCCAAACCTGACCCAAAACTTGACCAGATCTGAATCAAATCAAACCCTAAGTCATACCAAATAATAGAGAAGGAAAAGCAAAAGACTGCATAGTCGTATCTCCTTTCATTTCAATGTTATTGCATTCTAAGTCGTATTGAAATTGTGTTGTTTTGATTGTTGTTTGGGTTGTGCACAAGAGTTGTAGCCTGGATTCGCTCTCCACTCAAATCATTGTCGTGTCATTGTGCTTTGTTTCTGTCATGCCTTTGGTTTTGAAATCTTCAGCAATTAGAGGTGAGTTATTCTCACCAGACTATATGTACCTGTATAACTGATAAACCGACACCATTTGAATCTGTAATGTATATCATCATGTTATATATGCTTATATTATTATCATATGATGTTCACACCTGTTATTTCACCTGTTATATCATATGTTACTGTTATATCATGCTATTTTATTATTTTTATCAGTTTGTCACACTGCAAGTTCCCTGTTAGTATAGAAATCACTATGGGTTGAAATGATACATACCCGAACGGACTTTAGAATAAGGGAAAATCGTTATGGGTTGAAATGATAGGCCTGAGCGGTTTTCAAATTCATTTATTTTACTTGGGATTGTGGGTTTGAAATGATAGAACCCGTATTTTTCTTTTTAAACTGGGATTGAAATGATACATATCCGTATCACTTGACCTAGGTTAGAAAACTATATACAGACCCGTGGTTATTTTATAAAGTGTTTTGGATATTTTTAAGTATTTTAAAAATATAAATTTATGAAATTTGATTTAAATAGATTTTGAAATGTTTTAAAATAAAGAAATTATGATTTTTCTATGAGTTAAAATGTAATTATTGGATGGTTATATTGGATTATTGGATTATTGAAATATAACTTAAGTTTGGAATTTTGAATTTTGGTTAAAATGATATTTAAGTTATATGAATAAAAATGGAAATTTAATCTATATTTGGAAAATGGTAAATATGATAATTTGATTTAAATTTGAATCTAAGTGATTTATTAAAGTATTATTAAGTTTTCTATGAATTTAAGTGGTTAAATAAATGAATGCTTAAATTGTAATTTTAAAATATAACTTGACTGGGAAATGTATATTTGGTTTTAATTAAAGGTTTAAATTAATTAAATAAAATTGGAAATTTAGTTAAATTTGTGAAATGGTAATTTAAATTTGAAGTGTTAAGTTTATTTGTTGAAAGTGAAGAAAAGGAAATTATACACTTGAACTAATAAGTGGAATTATTGAAATTTGGATTTATTTATAAGAAATTGGTTTAATAAAAATCAAAATGTTTAATGATATGTTAATGAACATATTAATGTTAAATTATGATTTTTAAAATGTTTAAAGAGTTTAAAATGAAGTTATTAAATTGCTGGAAATACACTAAAAGCTAGAAATCACTTTTAATAGCATTCAGAAATGCTATGGTTCTGAATTACACTAAAAATTGAATAAAAGGGCTACTACAACATTTCTAAAATGCTGCAGTTGCTGTAGTAGAACTAATAGGAAAAAAACTTAACTCAGGTCTATTATAGCATTCTCTGGAAATGCTGTAGTAGTCTGTAGTCTTTGTTAAAATCAAATAAAACTTTTGTTTTGAAATCTGAGCTACCGCAGCATTTCTGGAAATGCTGTCCTTGCTGTTTAAACAAAATTTTCAACTAGAAATGTGATATAACAGCATTTTTTAAGTGCTGTCTTTGCTGAATTAAAATGTTTTCATATATAACTTATAACTGCTTTTTCTAAATGCTGTGAAAGGCTGAAATTTTAATAATTAGGGGTTTTGACTTAGCAAATGAACTCAAAATGGTTTGAAACTTTGAAAATTGAATACTTGACTTGAATGTATAATAATTACACTTTTAAATGGTTTAAATGAATTATTTTGATTGAAATATAAACTATTTAAAAGGTGACTTGAAATGATAATAAATGAATGATATCTTTGAATTTAAAAAGGTATTTAAAGTTGAATACTTGGATTTGAACTCAAATGATGATTTGAAATGAAGGTTTGAAAAGATATGATATTTTGATATATTCAAATGATTTGAAATGAAGTTTTGGAAAGATATGATATTTTGATATATTGGAATGATTTGAAATGAAGTTTTGAAATGATATGATATTTTAAATATATTGAAATGGTTTGGAATTGATTTAATCTTTATTTTGATAAAGATTTGGATTTGAAATGATATTCTATTTTAAAGTATAAACTGTTTTTTTTTTAATTATAACCACGGGTTATAATAACGATTGGTTGTTAAAGAGACCGGGATCGGATATGGGCATACTCTCTGTCGATACCGAAAACCACTTTGACAACTGTGTACACGGTGGAGTTTCCAGAATGAAGTAGGATGGTGGCGATGATCCTAAGGTATATACGTGGACCCAACTCCCATGAGTTGGCATAAGGTGGCTAAAACAGGAGCGATCTCGGACCAGTGAGGTAGCACCTCTTATCGGACACACTTCTTCGATTCCATTCTATTACTTGTGATTGATTTGGTGCGCACCCTTGATTTGGGAGTGTTATTCGAGGTGGAGCGGTAGTGGCTGCTATGCGTTTCCATCAGTCCGTGTGCGTAATTGGTATATCTACCCTGACATTGCCTTGTGTGTCGTGTCACCTACCATATCGAGCCCACTACGATTTTGATTTAAAGATCCGACCGCGTTAAGGTTCACCATCCCCTTAACGCTATTTTCTATATGATTATAATTTACTGATTAGACACTACTGTGTATAGCGTATATTACTACATAGTAAATAGTTTAACGGATCCTTAGAGGATGGGCGGTCCCAAGCATCTTCTAAGTTACTTGTACCTTTATTACAGTTCACTTGAGTTGGTTTACATTATATAAGTATATATTGTCCTGACTCGATTGTTTGTATTTTTATTTACGCTCGGGTCAGCCTGAGTTATTCATAGATTTGGATTCCACTTTCTGGAGATTGGAATCGCTGGAGATTATCTGCTTATCTAGTTTTATCTATCTCAGTTCTGTTGTTCTATTCAGCTTGTACTTGGTTATCATATTGAGACTTCTATTGTACTTTATTTCTTCTGTTGTATCTTATTTAACTCTGATATATTTACATAGTAGCTTCATGAACTACTATTTCTTTTACTTCCGCTGCATTATTTTACTATGTGTCTGTGATCTGTGATTATATTTATTTACTGTATATTCTGAGATTTGCCAAATTTTATTTACAACGCGGTATTTTGAGCAATTCAATTTCGGCATGAGTGTCTACCTATACACTTATAATGGATGCGAATGGTTGAAAATACCGGGTCGTTACACTTACTCTACTTTTTCTTATTTACCCCATAACAATCTTCCATTTTGAATGGTTTGAGTCCGACGTGTGTGTCTACTTAAAACGTCCAAAAAGGCAGGTCGTTACAGTTGGTATCAGAGCTAGGTTTAGCGATAACCTTAGCTTTGTGGGGTCTGACTCATATAAAATATGGTAGTAATATCCTAGAATGAGTCGCCGAGTGTATATATAAGAGAGGGTGTATTTGTTAGTGTTATAAAAGGTTTTTTGTGTTGTGTTAATTTGTTCCATTTTGTATTTATAAATTCTGGTCGGTGCATAGGACACTATGACATCGATAGGGATTTCTAAACATTTAATAGGACAAACCGACACAATATTGTATTGAAATATAGGTAAATGAAATAATTTTGCCTATTATATATTTTGTATATAAGATAACAGATTTTATAAAGGATATAGATGGATGTAATATGTTACTTGTTAGGTAGAAAGTTTTATGAATAATTGATTGAAAAATATTAGGATTTACAAATAAAGAAAATATAAATTGGAAGTTTAGAACTGAAGTTCCAGGAGCTTTGAAATTTCTTTCAAATTTTTTTGGAATATAATATTAATATTATATAGAAGTATTTTCTGATATAAGTACTTCAAGATGATTTGAAAGAAATGTTTTAAAAGAAATTTTTTAAAGGAAATAAGTTTTGTACTCCCCTATTTGTCGTTGGAAAATAATTCCAGTGATGAGTGCACGCATCATCGACATTCATTTTCGAGTTTCAAAATGGGAAGACTGTTGTAGTAGTTTACTACACATTTGTTCAGATAAATAACTCTTATTTTTAATTTCCAAATACGATTGATATATATAATTAAAATAATCAAAAAGGGACTCGGTATTTAGTTCTTAAGTTTCTGCAAATTGGAAATTTCAATTATTATAATGAAATGAAATCTTAACTATATAATAATTGGAAACTTCTAAGATGTGTAATTAGAAACTAGATGCTAAATGATTGATGAAAATATAAGAAATTGAAAATTTGTAAACTATAAATAAAAAGGGAAGTGGAAAATAAGAAATTGTAATTATTGAACATTTTATTAACTAAATAACTAAGACGAACTTGTATAATATTCAATTGCATTCTAAAATATATTTATATATATAACTTACCAAAATATCATAAGTTGAAATGTTAAATAGGATATGTAATAGATTATTGTACAAGTAAACTTTGGTAAATGAAAGTGTTCAATGGAATTACTTTTATAAATAAGAGTCTGATATTATAAATTGTTATAAACTTAGGTTAATAGTTTGAATGTTACTAATTAATGTAATAGAAAAGTGAATAATGTAAGAAAAACGATTATAAACTTAAGTTAACATTTTAAGCTATCTATAATCAGATTAAATAGTAAAGGCGAATACTGTAAGTAAATAATTATAAACCTAAATTAATATTAAAGCCATTTATAATTAAAATGAGTATTATGTTAACTGGATGTTATAATTTCAAAAAGCATTAAAATAATTTAGAAATGGATTTAATATTTAGTAATACTATATATGGAAGAATAAATGTGAAAAGGAAATATCTACTAATAATGAATTAAACTGTAAAGAAATTTACATAATAATAAATAATATAATATTAAAATGGAAATAACTTATGAAAGCAATGAATGTAAAGTAATGAAAATAAAAATGGTATTGTATAAATGAATGGAAAATGAATTTTTGTAAGCGATAAATGTAAAGGAATTAAACAAACATTGCATGAACAAATGAAAATGAATAGTGAATAATGAAAAAAAAGAGTAATAAGAATAAAACTTAAATATTATTGGAAATTATTGTTTGTTTTGGCTTATGGATGTTTGGGGAAGTGATGCTTTAAATTGTTTAGGATGTATAAATAATCTATTAGGCTTTATCTGAGACTGTTGAGTGTATGGTATACTTAGTAGTTGTTTATAATTCTATACGATTAAAAGTGTCTAAACCCATACAAACAATTTGTTT
This sequence comes from Allium fistulosum, assembly GCA_030737815.1. Lineage (NCBI taxonomy): Eukaryota > Viridiplantae > Streptophyta > Magnoliopsida > Asparagales > Amaryllidaceae > Allium > Allium fistulosum. Next base: position 55,699,053 of record CM060904.1, read on the forward strand.
GGATGCTATGGATGTATGATTGGTTACATTGATTTCATGTGATGATTATATGCTTTTGGTTGCAAGTGATTGTTGTTATGTTATATTGATTTGTTTTGTTATTAATTGATACAACTTAAATATTTCACTTTTATATAATTATTAACTCTTTTGGATTATATAAGTGAAATATAGGTTATGGAAGCAATTGCTACTGCTTTTGGTTTCATAAGATAAGCGTTGTTTGCCCGACAAATAGGTACGTTCTCGGATTACGGTTTTCTAGCGGTATTATAGTATTTTCCTGTGGTTTGGGATATATTATTTTAGAAAATGCGATATATATTATATTATTGATATTATTATTTCTTCCAGACCTCTCCGTACAAAGGAGACTCGGTCGAAATTTTCCGTGAATTTTGGACTTAGAAAAATTTTGTGAAATGTTTTTCAAACTTTCATTAACTTGAATATAAAGGATTTAATTGTTATAAATTGATATATTTTATTTAAACTATTTAATTATGTAAATTAATTATTTATAAATTTAATATTTTGAATAAGATATATTGATTACTTAATTCCTTCTTTTTCCTTTTCGAGGACGAAAAGTTTTGAGTGGGGGAGAGTGTAACTACCCGAAATTTTCGATAATTAAAAGTAGTTAATTTAATAAGGTTTTGTGATTTAATGTTGAAATAAATAAAAATTTGTGATTTAATAATGAAAATATAATTGGAATGAAATGTATTAGTATTAATTTAAGGTAATTGATAACTACTTTAAATGTAATTCCGATTGATTGAAATGATTAAAAAGTTATAATTGGTTATAGATCGTAAATTTATTGTAATAATGTGTGTATTAATTGATAATTGGATTAAAAGAGTAATTGATAATTTAAATGTTGTATTAATTAATGAAATAGTATGTAATACATTGTAATTGAATAAAATTAGTGTTGTGTAAATAACTATAACATTTGTGTGTAGATAACAAACAAATAAATGTGATTAAATATAGAAAAGGTAACGATTGTCATTTGTTACCAATTTATTTAATTTATTGAATTAAATTTGAAATCAATTTCAAATTAAATGTGTAACAACTCGGGTTTTTTGACGTCTTGAGTTTTGAATATTTACTTTTAATATTCAATAATACGGTATTTTAATCAACAAAAATCTCCGTTAAATAACAGTTGATAATAATATACAGTTTTCAAACCAAGATAATATTTTTAATTTCTAGATTTTTATTTATAAAATAGGAAATTGATTTAATTGGAATTTCTTACGTATGTATATCCAGAACAATAGAATATATATATATATATATATATATTGAAAACAAATTCAATTCAGATAAATATAGATAAAATAAGAAGAATACACTATAGATAGAAATGATATGACTCATGGAAAATACAATGTATTATAAATAGAAAGAGTTTAAAATTGGATTGTCTTATATATATGAATATATACATATCAGCGGAGAAGAGTGCAATATTGACGCAGCGGATTAATCAAAATAAACTTCAATCGGTGAAAGTAGTAATCGGTGGATTGATGAATACTGCGATGCTTGAATTCGTTGATCCGAAGATACCGAATTCTAGCTATCTCTGACTCGTTGATCCGAAGATACCGGGAAAGAGATCTACGATTCTTCGACGTTGATCTTGCGCACAAGATACCGTGAATCGGCTTCAACAAACGATGATTCGAGCGAACTCGAATGACGTAAGTGGAGATAGGAGATACACTCGACTACCAATTGAAATTGAAAGCACAAAGCTAACAAAAGAGAATTTTATTTAATATTCAACAACCTTTTACAAATGACCATACATGCCTATTTATAGGCTACAACTCAACACAACAGAAAACTTCAAAAATATTACAAGTACTTAGGTCGTTTCCGACCTATAACCTTCGACCTAACAACATATGACCTAAACAAACGACTTAAGAAAACACAGCTTTCGACTTAACAAATGGTAATTACAACAACTCTTAGGTCGTGAACGACCTACGACTTAAACAGACGCGACCTATCTTCAATACATCTGCACGCAGCGGATTAATCAAAACAAACTTCAATCGGTGAAAGTAGTAATCGGTGGATTGATGAATACTGCGATGCCTGAATTCGTTGATCCGAAGATACCGAATTCTAGCTATCTCTGACTCATTGATCCGAAGATACCGGGAAAGAGATCTACGATTCTTCGACGTTGATCTTGCGCACAAGATACCGTGAATCGGCTTCAACAAACGATGATTCGAGCGCACTCGAATGACGTAAGTGGAGATAGGAGATACACTCGACTACCAATTGAAATTGAAAGCACAAAGCTAACAAAAGAGAATTTTATTCAATATTCAACAACCTTTTACAAATGACCATACATGCCTATTTATAGGCTACAACTCAACACAACAGAAAACTTCAAAAATATTACAAGTACTTAGGTCGTTTCCGACCTATAACCTTCGACCTAACAACATACGACCTAAACAGACGACTTAAGAAAACACAGCTTTCGACTTAACAAATGGTAATTACAACAACTCTTAGATCGTGAACGACCTACGACTTAAACAGACGCGACCTATCTTCAATACATCTGCTTCCTTCAGCGACTTAAGAATCAACGGCAGAGATCAATGCGGCATAAGAATCAACGACATCCAGAGCTTTGCGACCTAAAAGATAAGCGGTTCCAGACACTTCGCGACCTAAGCCCTCGCGACTTAACTCCCAGTTCACCAAGCGACTTACATTAAGTCGTAACTCATTTACGCGACCTATCTTAGGTTGAATCAAAACTCCGCGACCTAACTCCTTGCGACCTAACTTAGGTCGTAACGTCTTCCTGCGACCTATCATAGGTCGTGACTTGTTAGGTCGTAGCACCCTCTTAGCTCGTTCCAGCGATCTATTTTCCCACTCGCTAAGTCGTACACGAGTTAACTTGTTAAGTCCTTCTTGCGACCTATCTTCTAACTTGCTAAGTCGTATATGAGTTAAAAACATGTTAGGTCGTTCCAGTATCTCGTTAGCTTGCAAATCTTCGGTAGGTCGTTGGAGCGACCTAAAGGCCTCGTTAGGTCGTATGCGACCTAACACTTCACCAATTTGGGCTGTGCCACTCTTTAGCTTGCTTATCGACTTATCATAGGTCGTTAGACCACTCTTCCCAGCATCACTCGCTTCCTCCTCTAACTCCTTAGGTCGTGAGCGACCTATGCCTTTAACATTCTGCGCTGCATCATCCTCCCTAGGTTGAGAAAAATTCGACCTCGAATTTGCACCATCCTCCTCTACGATGAGTTCATTTCCGTGGTATGGTATGAGATGTTTAACATTGAATACGTCAGACGTATACACATCATCTGGCAGTTTCAATTTGTAAGCATTTTCATTAATTCGCTTCACAACTTCCACCGGACCAATTTTCCTTGCTTTCAACTTGTTATAAGCGCCTACTGGAAAACGATCTTTTGTTAACACTGCATAAACCATATCTCCTTCATTAAACTCAACATTTCGTCATTTCAAATCTGCAGATTGTTTATACTTCTCATTTGCTTTCTCCAATCGTTCCTGAACGATTTTACGACATTCCGTCAACCCTTCAACAAAATCAGCAGCTTTCTTAACTGTCTTCTTTGATTGTGGCACTACCGTTAAATCCAACAGTCCCTTCGGTAAGCTCGAATAAACAATCTGGAATGGACTGAACCCAGTACTTCGATTCACAGCATGATTATGGGCAAACTCTGCCTGGCATAACTTCATATCCCAACTCTTCAGATTATCTTGAACAAGACACCTCAACAAGTTTCCCAACGATCTGTTCACAACCTCGGTCTGTCCATCCGTTTGCGGATGATAATCACTACTAAACTTCAGCTTCGTTCCCACCATCTTCCACAAACTTAGCCAAAAATGACTCAGAAAACGTGTATCCCTGTCTGACACAATCGATTCTGGCAATCCATAAAGTCGATATATCTCTTTGAAAAACAACTGAGCAACATGAATAGCATCCGCCGTCTTCTTACAAGCGATAAAATGTGCCATTTTCGAGAATCGGTCAACTACCACATAAATGGAATCATTACCACGCTGTGTCCTCGGTAATCCCAACACGAAGTCCATACTCACATCAACCCATGGTTTAATTGGTACAGGTAACGGCATATATAACCCAACATTAGTTGCAGTTCCTTTCGAAACCTGACAAATATGACAACGCTCCATAAACCTCTCTACTTCTTTCCTCATCGATGGCCAAAAGTAAGATTGTGAAATCAACTGTAATGTACGGTCTCTACCCACGTGTCCTTCTTCATGTAGCTCTTTTACGATCTTCATTCTCAAACTACCCTCCGGTATGCACAATCGATTTCCTTTGAACAGAAAACCATCTACCATCAAAAACTCATCCGTCTTTCCCTCCTTGACTTTATCAACCACCTTTGCAAAGTAAGGATCATCGACAAATAATTCTGGCAACACATCGAACCCTGTCACCTCAACTTTCAGTGTAGTCAACAAATGACTCCTTTTACTCAAAGCATCAGCCACTCGATTCGTCACCCCTGACTTGTGTTTAACAACAAAAGTAAACTGCTGCAGATATGCAATCCACGATGCATGTCTCGCTGAAATCTTATCTTGTCCTTGTAAATGCTTCAACGCCTCATGATCAGTGTAAAGAACAAACTCTTTCTGAAATAGATAGTGTCTCCAGTGTTTAATAGATTGTACAATAGCATAGAATTCCACATCATACGTACTGTACCTCATCTTCGCTCCTGACAACTTCTCCCTGAAATATGCAATAGGACGTCCCTTCTGACTCAACACTCCTCCAATTCCAACCTTCGACGCATCAGTATGTAATTCAAACAACAATTGAAAATCAGGCAATGCTAGAATTGGTGCTGTCGCCAACAACTCCTTGATTCGTTCAAAAGCAACTCCTGCTTCCTTCGTCCATGAAAATTGTTTACCCTTCATACAATCCGTAACAGGTGCCATCACACTACTAAAGTGTGGAATAAATCTTCGATAAAATGAAGCCAACCCATGAAAACTACGAACTTCCGTTATAGTCTTGGGCTGCGGCCAATCTCTAATTGCTTCAACTTTACTTTGGTCAACCTGTATTCCTTTTTCCGACACAACATATCCCAGAAATAAAACGCTATGCGTCATGAACATGCATTTCTTCGTTGCAGCATAAAATTGTTCTTGTTGCAATACCATCAGCACTTCTCTAAGATGATTCAAATGTTCCTCTGGACTCCCACTGTAAATCAGAATATCATCAAAATACACCATGTAACGACCCGCAAATTTCAGTTGTTTTATTTAATTAATTAATTGAATTTTGTGAAATTTTAAACAGTGAAATTTTGAAATATAAATTTGATATTTGGAATGCGTCTAATTAAACATAGCAACTGGTAAATTTTCGTCCGAAATATAAAAAATTATTTCGCGTGTAAATTTACTTCAATTTTTCTCAGTTAAAAGTGATGAAAATAAAATGTTTCCGGTACCTAAATATTTTTACATAGAAAAATTCTAAACCATCTTCTGTGCAAGATGTCAGTTGTCGTTTTTCCAAATTTGGACTTCTGTTGCTCCGTTTATCTTATTTCTGTTAAAATAGCAGCATTTCTGGTACCGGTTATCGATTTTTGATCGGATGACCGTACCACTAATATCTGTGTACCGTTTTGATCGTCTCGTTGCGCTGACCTCTACGGTATATTCAACTCTGTATTTTGAGGTCCGGTACGCGACAGAAACAATAAAACAGTGCGTCGTACCGGTACCCTGAATTGTGACCGTTAGCTTTCGTTTGCCTTTTTAAGTTTGAACGTGCAGGCCAAGTAATGTAATAAATTGCTTTAATCTTCCAGCTTAATTCCAGGGTGACCATTTCCATCCCATACTATTTTTGAAAAAAATCAAAACGTATGAATTGATATATGTTGTATTCATTTGAACGGTTCTCTGGTTATCTATTTATTTTTATTTTTTTTTTAGCCTGCCACCTCATTCATTTCAATTGCTCTTCCTCTTGAATCACCTGTTCATATTTCCCCATCGTTTTACCTGCCTAGCAAACCAAAGACGCGCAGCTATCCCCAACCGAACACTCCACGTAACAGCCCACGCCAATCAGCCAATCCATCACGCCCAACCACTTCCACATCTCCTCCACCTCTGCTCCACGCGCCCAGCCTCTGTCAGGCAACCGAGAGCCACCTCGGCAACCCGTAGCCTCCCGCGATCCACCCAGATCTGCCTCCAGCTCGTCTTCCCGCGTGCAGCCACCTACCAAAGTCGATCCAAACCTCCCACCACGTCACCAACTGCCACCTCGTCGAACTCCTCCGCCTTTCCAGCCTCCACGTCAACACCGAACCCACACAGCAGCCAACGCACTTGCTCCTCCCTCCGCCTTGGCTGGCCACAACCCACCTTCCTCCTCCTTCTCAGTGCCGAGCGCCCATCCATTGGCCATACGCCTTTGCCGCCAGCCCCTGCTTCTTTGATCCACCCGCCCGAGATTTCATCTACCTGCGTCCAATGCCTTATCCCCTTGCTCTCCCATCCTCCAAGCATACAAACCCATCACCGTGACCATGCCTTGATGAAAGAAAAAGCTGGCCATGCCAAGACAAATTGCAAACCGTGGCCTACCCAATCTTGTATATATAAGGTAAAATATATAGATATTGTATTATATTAGATTTTGTATATATATAATAAAAAGTTGAGAATCTTGGATGGTTATAAAGTTATATAAAGTTAGTCTGCATATAAGTTGTATCATATATAATTACAACAACAGTTTACGTATTAGTTAATAATATATATATGATGAGTTTTAAGTATATGTATGTGAGTTTATTTAAGAGTATGTAAACTGGGATATTGATTGATTAAAATATTGATATTAAATATTTTATATTATGTTAGTTATATATTATATATACGGGTTAGTTTTTGAAGTTATAAAGTTTATACAGTTTACAAAGGGTAGGCATGTTGCTGTATATATATTGGTTTCTATGTATTATATCTGGTTCACGATATGATGTTATGTATATATATTTACAACAGTTTTGTTTATTCTTATTTCTTTTTCTGCAATATATATATTTATACAGTAGCCTAAGAGAAAGTATATAAACTATGGGATTGTCTGTAGTGAATATATACTATAGTAGTATTGTTTTAAAGGTATGCTAATCACTTTTGGTATAAATTTTAACCTGTGTGTTTATATAAACCTATATGAGCTTGTTCATATATATATATATATATGTTATATATATAGTTTGAATTTTTGAAGATAAAGCTGGGGTTTTTGATATTATATTTATATCTATGGGCTGATTTATATAAATAGTGAAATGTTTATTTTATATAATCTAGAATTTTGTAAAAAAAAAAAAAATGTGCATATATATATATAGTTCATAATCTATAGGTCAGTTTATATAAATAGTATATAGGTTTATAGTTTATACAGTTTGTATATGTTGTAGATATAATATGTAGTCTACAAAATCTGTTGGTTTATATATATAAACTTTATATATGTTAGTTTATATATATAATTAAATAAACATTTGCAAGTTATATATATATATCTTGTATCTAAAGTTTATGTATATTAATAGATGTGGATCATATGATATGATAAGTATATAGGTACATATACAGTTAATTTAAGTTTAAATGTATATAGACTTGAAACTAAAATAATATATATGAGTTTGATTTAATAATAATATATATCTTGTTCGCTTATATCAAGAATTCGGATTCATTCTCATCGATTCCTATCTTTCAGCTTTATCTGTCAAAAATCCGCACTCAGCTTACTTTGCTTTGGGCTGTGGTTTGGATGGTTCGATTTTCTAGATCGTGATTCAAATTCGTAGCTGATTGTGTTTCAAACTTCTCTAACCTCGAAAGGTGAGCAATCACTCACGATTAATGTTCTTATATTTATTAAATTTGATTTCAATTGTAATGTCAATTGAAATGTGCTGATGTTAGTTATTTACATTGTTTTTATGTCATTATCTGTATCTGTTCACTTGTGACATCTGACACCATTATCTGTATTTATTATTGTTGATATATGCCTGTTACTGTTGTTATTTTATTTTCATACCTGTTATCACTCTGCAAGTTCCCTGTTAGTATAGAATCACTATGGGTTGAAATGATACATACCCGAACGATCTGTAGAATAGGAGGAAATCGTTATGGGTTGAAATGATAAACCCAAGCGATATTCAATTGAATTGAATTTGGGATTTCGGGTTGAAAAGATATATACCCGAATATGTTTAAATTGTGGATTGAAATGATAAATATCCGTATCACTTGACCATAGGATAGAAAATTATATACAGGCACCGTTGGTCTATATATAAACGTTTTGAAAATGATTTCTATGGTTTTGAAAAAAGAAATATATGGTTTTGATAAATATTGATTTTAAAGATTTATTAAAGTTGATTTAATAAAGTTGATAAATAATATGTTTAAGTATTTATTTAATATCAATATTTTTAAATATAGGATTTAAAATGATTTGAAATTGATTGAAATGGTATTTATTTAAGAATTATACTTAAATAAGTTTGATTTGAAATGTATTGAATTTGAAATTTAAAGAAGTGATCTACAACTTGGAATTTGAAAAGGTGACAAAAATGGATATTTCAAACGTATAAATATTTGAATGAGATATTTTGTTTATTTAAATTGTAAATTGAAATGGAATTTAAATGTTATGGAAATGATTAAGTTAAAACTAAATAATTGTAAAGGGAATCTGATATGTATATAAATTTATCGAATTTAGTTTTGAAATGTTGAATATTTAAAGCTTTGAAATATATTAAAATGAAATGACTTATTTTATGGTTCCGATATGTATTTGAAATCGATAAATTGAAATGGTTTATTTAGAAGCTGAATCGAGTTGAAACTAATGATTTGAGATTTGATTAAATTAAATTTTTGGAATTCGAGTTAATTTGAATCGTTTGGGAAATTTAAGGAAACTAATATATTCTATAACGAAATTTAATATCTAAACTGTTTATAAGGAAAGTGCTATGATTTTTAAAATACTGTGATTTCCAGACTATGATTTCGAAAGCATTATAACTTTGGAAAGTAAATATGATTTTGAAAATGGATATATATTTAAAATGAAATGATATCGTATTAAATTGGGTTTTTGAGATGATAATGATGTTGGTTTGAAGTATAAACTATTTTGAAACGACCACGGTGGTATAATAACGATTGGTTGGCAAAGAGACCGGGATCGGATATGGACATACTTTCTGTCGATACCGAAAACCACTTTGACAACCGTGTACGCGGTGGAGATTCCAGAATGAAGTAGGACGGTGGCGACGTTCTTGAGGTATGTTACGTGGACCCAACTCCCGTGAGTTGGCAATAAGGTGGCTAAAACAGGAGCGATCTCGGACCAGTGAGGTAGCACCTCTTCTCGGACGCATTTCTTCGATATTATACTCTTACTTGTGATTTGACTAGATGGCCATCCTCCGATTGGGAATGTTGTTCGAGGTGGAACGGTAGTGGCTGCTATGCGTATCCATCAGTCCGTGTGCGTAATTGGTATATCTACCCTGGCATTGCCTAGTTATGCCGTGTCACCTACCATACCGAGCTTTACTACGATTATGATTTTAAGATCCGACCGCGTTAAGGTTCTCCATCCCCTTAATGCTATTTTCCGATATGATTATACTTTACTTATTTAGACACTACTGTATATAGCGTATATTACTACATAGTAAATAGTTTAACGGACCCTTAGAGGATGGTTATCCCAAACATCCTTTAAGTTACTTGTATTTCAGTTGATATTTCACTTGAGTTGGATTTATTAATATAAGAATGTTAATCCTGACTCGAGTGTTTTGTGTTTTGCTTTACGCTCGGGTCAGACTGAGTGATACAGCATTGGAGACTCACCTTTGGAGTTGGAGCTTCGCTTGGAGATACAGCTATCTATCGATCCTGCTTTCAGTTATTCTGTTGATTCCAGTGATGTATTCAGATCTTGTATTCGATTATTGTATTGAGACATCTATGGTATTCGAGACTTCTGTTGTATCAATGTTTAACTCTGTTATATATATATAGTAGCTTCATGAACTACTATCCTTTGTTTCCGCTGCAGTATTGTTATATTACTCTGTGTCTGTGATCTGTAATTATTTTATTTACTGTATATGTTGAGTTTTGCCAAATTTTAATTACAACGCGGTATTTTGAGCAATTCAACTCCGGCATGAGTGTCTACCTATACACTTATAATGGATGCGAATGGTTGAAAATACTGGGTCGTTACATGTGGTATCAGAGCCAGGTTTTAGGCAAAACTCAGCATATGTAGTAAATTCGATTACAGAACCACCTTCGTTCAAGCTTGAATTCCTTCTTCTTTGACTCGGTTCCTTTGAATTTGGAACATTCACTTCGGTTCCAAAGTCCATTCGTGTCTCCCCTATTCGTGTCTTTTGATTCTGGAGTATCCCATAACTCCACTTCGAATGATCTCTATAATAAATCGGCGGTCTCGCCAATCTTCGAATAATTTGTACTAGGGTGAAACTCCTTTACAATCGGTATTGAGTCACCGGAGATTTCTGTATCCTCGGTTTACGATGCTGCTATCTTAAGCTATACCCGAAATTCTACCTCTGGTAATCGAATGTCGATTTGCTTCAGAATTCTACATTGATCTTGTCTATGAAGTCACGGTTGACCCGGTTAAGGTTGCTCGTGATTTATACAACTTTATCCATCTTCCTGTTTGAAATGCAATCATCTAACCTTCGTTTCGAGCCTATTTATTTTAGATTATAATTCTCTTTGATTAGAGTCCTTCTATATTTGGATCTCTATCCTTTTGTCGGAATCCAATTCTGGAATCATCGTGTGGGGGAGTGTATTGGTATTTGTATATTAATATTAAAATGTTTTATATATTGTGTTGTTTGAGTTGTTGATGTTGATTTGGGTTTTCGATCGATTCGTCTGATCAACGCTATCGATAGGATTTCCAAAACACTTGAATAGAGCAAACTGACACAATATAAATTTTAAATTTGATAAATGAAATAAATTTGTATGATTATATTATAAATATATAAGGAAATTTTCTGGAATTAAAAGTTAAATAAGTTGGTTGTTGAAAATGATAATATTTGATTTTGATGTTATTGTTATGTAAGTCATTGACTATTGCAAAATGACTATTGGTTATAAATTTATTTGGAATTGAAATGAATTTAAATCGAAGATTTAAGAATTAATTTTCCGGTGATTTCAAACTTTGTTTTAAAGTCTTAAAATGTATATTATTTAAAGTATTTTCGAATAAAATGGTTTTCAAAGAATTTTAAATGTTTAAACCAGTGCTCTTCTCTTTGTCGCTGGAAAATAATTTCGGTGATGGCGGCCGCATCATCGACATTCATTTTCGAGTTTCGAAGAGGAGAAACCATTCTGTAGCTTTGCTACGGTTTTGTTTTGAAAAAAAAAAAAAACATATTCGATTTGAATTTCTTCAATATAATTTGATTTATATATATATAGGTATCTTATTTAATTTGATTTGAGATAAATATATTATATATATATATATCTCTAAATTGTTTGAAGTAAATCGGAGATTTAAATTCTTAAATTTTAGATTTAAGATGATTTCAATTATAAACTAAAGTCAAAATTCTTGGATAAATAGTTAACTGGGAATAACTGAATTGTAAAATCTTATTGGTATAATACTCAATTACATCTCAACATAACTTACCTAAAATTTTCAGAAGTTAAAATGTAATTGGATAGTATACAATATAAAATGACTTTTATAAATAGAATTTGAGTGGATATAATAAAGGTTATACACTTAAATTTTAGTTATAAATATTAATTGAAGTAAATAGAAGTATAAGTTAAGTGGATAATAAGATGAGACAAATAAATTTGTTTTGAAGGAATTAATAAATTGAAATTTGATTAAAGTATGGAAATACCTTGAATTTAAAATCAATTACTGAATATAAGTTAATTTAAATTGAAATCTGAATGGTTTAAATTAATTTATATGGTTTAAATATATGTGATAGGATATATTAAGTGGAATAAAACCTAATAATAATTTGGAATAAAAGAATTAAATTTGTTGAATAAAATATGAGTATAATAAATGATTATACAAATTGATAGTTTAGAAATTGTTAATTTAGAATGACTAGATAATAAGATAATGAATTTAGGAATAGACGAATTGGTTTAACTTAAGTGAACTCAGTGGATTAAATCAAATTGGTGAATATTAATTAGTTTAATTTGAAATTCATATGGTTAATTTAATTGTTTTATTTGTATTTCAATCTAATTTCTTTATGGTTGTTTCTATTCTCCTACCTCCTTCCTTTTCGGGGACGAAAAGTTTTGAGTGGGGGAGAGTGTAACGACCCGCAAATTTCAGTTGTTTTATTTAATTAATTAATTGAATTTTGTGAAATTTTAAACAGTGAAATTTTGAAATATAAATTTGATATTTGGAATGCGTCTAATTAAACATAGCAACTGGTAAATTTTCGTCCGAAATATAAAAAATTATTTCGCGCGTAAATTTACTTCAATTTTTCTCAGTTAAAAGTGATGAAAATAAAATGTTTCCGGTACCTAAATATTTTTACATAGAAAAATTCTAAACCATCTTCTGTGCAAGATGTCAGTTGTCGTTTTTCCAAATTTGGACTTCTGTTGCTCCGTTTATCTTATTTCTGTTAAAATAGCAGCATTTCTGGTACCGGTTATCGATTTTTGATCGGATGACCGTACCACTAATATCTGTGTACCGTTTTGATCGTCTCGTTGCGCTGACCTCTACGGTATATTCAACTCTGTATTTTGAGGTCCGGTACGCGACAGAAACAATAAAACAGTGCGTCGTACCGGTACCCTGAATTGTGACCGTTAGCTTTCGTTTGCCTTTTTAAGTTTGAACGTGCAGGCCAAGTAATGTAATAAATTGCTTTAATCTTCCAGCTTAATTCCAGGGTGACCATTTCCATCCCATACTATTTTTGAAAAAAATCAAAACGTATGAATTGATATATGTTGTATTCATTTGAACGGTTCTCTGGTTATCTATTTATTTTTTTTTTTTTTAGCCTGCCACCTCATTCATTTCAATTGCTCTTCCTCTTGAATCACCTGTTCATATTTCCCCATCGTTTTACCTGCCTAGCAAACCAAAGACGCGCAGCTATCCCCAACCGAACACTCCACGTAACAGCCCACGCCAATCAGCCAATCCATCACGCCCAACCACTTCCACATCTCCTCCACCTCTGCTCCACGCGCCCAGCCTCTGTCAGGCAACCGAGAGCCACCTCGGCAACCCGTAGCCTCCCGCGATCCACCCAGATCTGCCTCCAGCTCGTCTTCCCGCGTGCAGCCACCTACCAAAGTCGATCCAAACCTCCCACCACGTCACCAACTGCCACCTCGTCGAACTCCTCCGCCTTTCCAGCCTCCACGTCAACACCGAACCCACACAGCAGCCAACGCACTTGCTCCTCCCTCCGCCTTGGCTGGCCACAACCCACCTTCCTCCTCCTTCTCAGTGCCGAGCGCCCATCCATTGGCCATACGCCTTTGCTGCCAGCCCCTGCTTCTTTGATCCACCCGCCCGAGATTTCATCTACCTGCGTCCAATGCCTTATCCCCTTGCTCTCCCATCCTCCAAGCATACAAACCCATCACCGTGACCATGCCTTGATGAAAGAAAAAGCTGGCCATGCCAAGACAAATTGCAAACCGTGGCCTACCCAATCTTGTATATATAAGGTAAAATATATAGATATTGTATTATATTAGATTTTGTATATATATAATAAAAAGTTGAGAATCTTGGATGGTTATAAAGTTATATAAAGTTAGTCTGCATATAAGTTGTATCATATATAATTACAACAACAGTTTACGTATTAGTTAATAATATATATATGATGAGTTTTAAGTATATGTATGTGAGTTTATTTAAGAGTATGTAAACTGGGATATTGATTGATTAAAATATTGATATTAAATATTTTATATTATGTTAGTTATATATTATATATACGGGTTAGTTTTTGAAGTTATAAAGTTTATACAGTTTACAAAGGGTAGGCATGTTGCTGTATATATATTGGTTTCTATGTATTATATCTGGTTCACGATATGATGTTATGTATATATATTTACAACAGTTTTGTTTATTCTTATTTCTTTTTCTGCAATATATATATTTATACAGTAGCCTAAGAGAAAGTATATAAACTATGGGATTGTCTGTAGTGAATATATACTATAGTAGTATTGTTTTAAAGGTATGCTAATCACTTTTGGTATAAATTTTAACCTGTGTGTTTATATAAACCTATATGAGCTTGTTCATATATATATATATATGTTATATATATAGTTTGAATTTTTGAAGATAAAGCTGGGGTTTTTGATATTATATTTATATCTATGGGCTGATTTATATAAATAGTGAAATGTTTATTTTATATAATCTAGAATTTTGTAAAAAAAAAAATGTGCATATATATATATATAGTTCATAATCTATAGGTCAGTTTATATAAATAGTATATAGGTTTATAGTTTATACAGTTTGTATATGTTGTAGATATAATATGTAGTCTACAAAATCTGTTGGTTTATATATATAAACTTTATATATGTTAGTTTATATATATAATTAAATAAACATTTGCAAGTTATATATATATATCTTGTATCTAAAGTTTATGTATATTAATAGATGTGGATCATATGATATGATAAGTATATAGGTACATATACAGTTAATTTAAGTTTAAATGTATATAGACTTGAAACTAAAATAATATATATGAGTTTGATTTAATAATAATATATATCTTGTTCGCTTATATCAAGAATTCGGATTCATTCTCATCGATTCCTATCTTTCAGCTTTATCTGTCAAAAATCCGCACTCAGCTTACTTTGCTTTGGGCTGTGGTTTGGATGGTTCGATTTTCTAGATCATGATTCAAATTCGTAGCTGATTGTGTTTCAAACTTCTCTAACCTCGAAAGGTGAGCAATCACTCACGATTAATGTTCTTATATTTATTAAATTTGATTTCAATTGTAATGTCAATTGAAATGTGCTGATGTTAGTTATTTACATTGTTTTTATGTCATTATCTGTATCTGTTCACTTGTGACATCTGACACCATTATCTGTATTTATTATTGTTGATATATGCCTGTTACTGTTGTTATTTTATTTTCATACCTGTTATCACTCTGCAAGTTCCCTGTTAGTATAGAATCACTATGGGTTGAAATGATACATACCCGAACGATCTGTAGAATAGGAGGAAATCGTTATGGGTTGAAACGATAAACCCAAGCGATATTCAATTGAATTGAATTTGGGATTTCGGGTTGAAAAGATATATACCCGAATATGTTTAAATTGCGGATTGAAATGATAAATATCCGTATCACTTGACCATAGGATAGAAAATTATATACAGGCACCGTTGGTCTATATATAAACGTTTTGAAAATGATTTCTATGGTTTTGAAAAAAGAAATATATGGTTTTGATAAATATTGATTTTAAAGATTTATTAAAGTTGATTTAATAAAGTTGATAAATAATATGTTTAAGTATTTATTTAATATCAATATTTTTAAATATAGGATTTAAAATGATTTGAAATTGATTGAAATGGTATTTATTTAAGAATTATACTTAAATAAGTTTGATTTGAAATGTATTGAATTTGAAATTTAAAGAAGTGATCTACAACTTGGAATTTGAAAAGGTGACAAAAATGGATATTTCAAACGTATAAATATTTGAATGAGATATTTTGTTTATTTAAATTGTAAATTGAAATGGAATTTAAATGTTATGGAAATGATTAAGTTAAAACTAAATAATTGTAAAGGGAATCTGATATGTATATAAATTTATCGAATTTAGTTTTGAAATGTTGAATATTTAAAGCTTTGAAATATATTAAAATGAAATGACTTATTTTATGGTTCAGATATGTATTTGAAATCGATAAATTGAAATGGTTTATTTAGAAGCTGAATCGAGTTGAAACTAATGATTTGAGATTTGATTAAATTAAATTTTTGGAATTCGAGTTAATTTGAATCGTTTGGGAAATTTAAGGAAACTAATATATTCTATAACGAAATTTAATATCTAAACTGTTTATAAGGAAAGTGCTATGATTTTTAAAATACTGTGATTTCCAGACTATGATTTCGAAAGCATTATAACTTTGGAAAGTAAATATGATTTTGAAAATGGATATATATTTAAAATGAAATGATATCGTATTAAATTGGGTTTTTGAGATGATAATGATGTTGGTTTGAAGTATAAACTATTTTGAAACGACCACGGTGGTATAATAACGATTGGTTGGCAAAGAGACCGGGATCGGATATGGACATACTCTCTGTCGATACCGAAAACCACTTTGACAACCGTGTACGCGGTGGAGATTCCAGAATGAAGTAGGACGGTGGCGACATTCTTGAGGTATGTTACGTGGACCCAACTCCCGTGAGTTGGCAATAAGGTGGCTAAAACAGGAGCGATCTCGGACCAGTGAGGTAGCACCTCTTCTCGGACGCATTTCTTCGATATTATACTCTTACTTGTGATTTGACTAGATGGCCATCCTCCGATTGGGAATGTTGTTCGAGGTGGAACGGTAGTGGCTGCTATGCGTATCCATCAGTCCGTGTGCGTAATTGGTATATCTACCCTGGCATTGCCTAGTTGTGCCGTGTCACCTACCATACCGAGCTTTACTACGATTATGATTTTAAGATCCGACCGCGTTAAGGTTCTCCATCCCCTTAACGCTATTTTCCGATATGATTATACTTTACTTATTTAGACACTACTGTATATAGCGTATATTACTACATAGTAAATAGTTTAACGGACCCTTAGAGGATGGTTATCCCAAACATCCTTTAAGTTACTTGTATTTCAGTTGATATTTCACTTGAGTTGGATTTATTAATATAAGAATGTTAATCCTGACTCGAGTGTTTTGTGTTTTGCTTTACGCTCGGGTCAGACTGAGTGATACAGCATTGGAGACTCACCTTTGGAGTTGGAGCTTCGCTTGGAGATACAGCTATCTATCGATCCTGCTTTCAGTTATTCTGTTGATTCCAGTGATGTATTCAGATCTTGTATTCGATTATTGTATTGAGACATCTATGGTATTCGAGACTTCTGTTGTATCAATGTTTAACTCTGTTATATATATATAGTAGCTTCATGAACTACTATCCTTTGTTTCCGCTGCAGTATTGTTATATTACTCTGTGTCTGTGATCTGTAATTATTTTATTTACTGTATATGTTGAGTTTTGCCAAATTTTAATTACAACGCGGTATTTTGAGCAATTCAACTCCGGCATGAGTGTCTACCTATACACTTATAATGGATGCGAATGGTTGAAAATACTGGGTCGTTACACACCACCACAAATTTCCCAATGAACGGTCGAAAAATCTGATTCATCACCCTCATAAAAGTACTCGGTGCATTGGATAAACCAAATGGCATGACCAACCATTCGTTTTGACCCTCCCTGGTATTAAAAGCAGTTTTCCACTCATCGCCTGGTCTGATACAAATTTGATGATATCCGCTCTTCAAATCAATCTTTGAAAAGATAGTAGCTCCGCTTATTTGATCTAACAAGTCATCCAACCTCGGCATTGGAAATCTATATCTCACAGTAATCTTATTCAATGCTCGACTATCAGTGCACATCCTCCACGTTCCATCCTTTTTGGGTACCAATAATGATGGTACAGCACAAGGACTTAAACTCTCCTGTACACGCCCCTGTTCAAGCAATTCTTCCACTTGCCTCCGCAACTCTTCATGTTCCTTCGGACTCATTCGATAATGTGGTCTATGTGGCAACACAGCACCTGGAACAAGATCTATCTGATGTTGTATATCCCTCAACGGTGGCAACTCCGTTGGTAACTCTTCTGGAAATACATCATCAAATTCTTTCAAAACTGGTTTAACTTCTTCTGGAATCTCAACCTCTTCACTGCTCTCTCGCCCAATTAACAAAAACACTTCAGGTTCCTCCTCTACTTCCTTCACAAACTCCTTCAACGATAACAAAGTTTTGAGCTCTTCAATCTCCTCCAACTTGTTTACCTCCTGTTGTCGCTTCTTTGGAACTAGAGTAATCTTTGTGCCTTCAAACATGAAACTGTAACTGTTGGTCCGTCCGTCATGCTGCACAGCTCGATCATACTGCCACTGTCTCCCTAGCAACAAATGACAAACGTCCATATCTACGACATCACACCAGATTTCATCTTTGTATTTCTTCCCAATAGAGAATGGAACATGAACTCGTCTATCCACTTTCACTTCTCCTCCTTTTCTCAACCATGCTAACTTGTATGGACTCGGATGTTTCTCTGTCTTCAATTTCAACTTTGTCACAGCCTCGGTTGAAATAATATTATCACAGCTTCCTGCGTCAATCACAAACTTACACACCTTCCCCAGAATAGTACATGTTGACTGAAAAATATTACTTCTCAACCAACTAGCTTCCTCCTGCTTCGGTGTTAAACACGATCTCCTCAGCATTAGATTACAACCTTCATCTCCTGATGCAATATCCTGTTCATCTTCCTCAACTGGACTAGAACACTCCCCATCAACATCCTCATCTTCAACTTCTACAATCATGGTTCGTTTCTTCGGCTTTGGACACTCATTGCTTTTATGACCCAATTCCTGACAATTGTAACATTTGAAACCATTGTTAACCCTTGCCTTCTCAGCCTCCTTCACCACCGGTTTACTGATAGGTTTAGACACATTAGAACTTCCACTAACACCCTTCATTTGATTGTTGGAACTAGTAAACACACCACCTCCTCGTTGTCCCTGCTTCTCCCAAGCCAACGCTTTCTGATGTGCCTCTGCTACAGATCTTGGATCGAACATATTAACCATATCCTGGATCTGCATTCGTAGTCCCCCAACAAATCTAGCTGTCAGTTGTTCTTCCGTCTCCATAATATCATTTCGAGCAATAAGTTGATAGAATTCATCAGCATAGTCATTCACAGATTTCGTTCCTTGTCTCAAGTTTTGCAAATGTTGATACATCAAAGATTGATAATTGTAAGGTAAGAACGTTGCTTTCATCAATTTCTTCATCTTCTCCCAAGATTCAACTTTTGACTTTCCCATTCGTTCACGTGTAAGTTTGGTTTGCTGCCACCACGCCAAAGCTCTACCCCTCAACCTTGTAGCAACCAACTTCACTCTACGATGTTCTGGAACTTCTTTAAAGTCAAAAATCTCCTCAACATTAGCTACCCAATCTAGAAACTCCTCTGCTTGCATACCACCTTTGAATTCTGGAATTTTAGTCTTTATCCCCGACTCCCACTTGTGATCATACTCAGAGTAATTTCTTCCTTGTCCTCGTCCTAGTCCTCGAACACTACCACCATCATACTCCTCTTCAAAATCAGATGTATATCGTTGTCTATCTCGTCCACCCACATCTCTACTACCATTACGTCTTCCACCATCATCCCTTCTATCTACATTCCTCCGTTCACGATCATTCACGTTCCTCCCACGCCCTTGATCATTTTCAACACTTCTGTCTCGATTGGAATGTGGCGAGACTCTACTACCCCCATGGTTAGATTCCGGTGAAACCCTTCTCCGATTTTGATTCATCTCTAACATCATCTTCTCTAATCGTCCAATCCCTTCGTTAAGCTTTTCACTAAAGTTTTCTTTGATTCTTTGTTCCATCTCATCAGCTTCTTCTCTTCGATACAAAGCTTCTACGTTTTGGTGGCGATTAGCTCTTCTTGGCGGCATACTTGAAATCTTTACAAACACTTCAACACTTCAAAATTCAAACACTTTTCGGACTTTGATCCAAAATGAAACGGATCGAAAACTTCCACTTTGTAGCAAATTGCGATGAACACGATGGACAAAGTTTTGGCTTCCAATACAAATTCGATCAATCAATCTTCGACCAGCTCTTCTTACTCTCGGCCGTGATAAACAACCTCCAATCTTCAAACTCCAAAATGATTAGGCTCCAAGTCTCGATCCAGCTATGATTGGCTAGAACAAGCTCTGATACCAAAACTGATGCAACGGATTAATCAAAACAAACTTCAATCGGTGAAAGTAGTAATCGGTGGATTGATGAATACTGCGATGCCTGAATTCGTTGATCCGAAGATACCGAATTCTAGCTATCTCTGACTCGTTGATCCGAAGATACCGGGAAAGAGATCTACAATTCTTCGACGTTGATCTTGCGCACAAGATACCGTGAATCGGCTTCAACAAACGATGATTCGAGCGCACTCGAATGACGTAAGTGGAGATAGGAGATACACTCGACTACCAATTGAAATTGAAAGCACAAAGCTAACAAAAGAGAATTTTATTCAATATTCAACAACCTTTTACAAATGACCATACATGCCTATTTATAGGCTACAACTCAACACAACAGAAAACTTCAAAAATATTACAAGTACTTAGGTCGTTTCCGACCTATAACCTTCGACCTAACAACATACGACCTAAACAGACGACTTAAGAAAACACAGCTTTCGACTTAACAAATGGTAATTACAACAACTCTTAGGTCGTGAACGACCTACGACTTAAACAGACGCGACCTATCTTCAATACATCTGCTTCCTTCAGCGACTTAAGAATCAACGGCAGAGATCAATGCGGCATAAGAATCAACGACATCCAGAGCTTTGCGACCTAAAAGATAAGCGGTTCCAGACACTTCGCGACCTAAGCCCTCGCGACTTAACTCCCAGTTCACCCAGCGACTTATCTTAAGTCGTAACTCATTTACGCGACCTATCTTAGGTCGAATCAAAACTACGCGACCTAACTCCTTGTGACCTAACTTAGGTCGTAACGTCTTCCTGCGACCTATCATAGGTCGTGACTTGTTAGGTCGTAGCACCCTCTTAGCTCGTTCCAGCGATCTATTTTCCCACTCGCTAAGTCGTACATGAGTTAACTTGTTAAGTCCTTCTTGCGACCTATCTTCTAACTCGCTAAGTCATATACGAGTTAAAAACATGTTAGGTCGTTCCAGTATCTCGTTAGCTTGCAAATCTTCGGTAGGTCGTTGGAGCAACCTAAAGGCCTCGTTAGGTCGTATGCGACCTAACACTTCACCAATTTGGGTTGTGCCACTCTTTAGCTTGCTTATCGACTTATCATAGGTCGTTAGACCACTCTTCCCAGCATCACTCGCTTCCTCCTCTAACTCCTTAGGTCGTGAGCGACCTATGCCTTTAACATTCTGCGCTGCATCAAATATATATAAACTAAATAAGCTAGTGGGTTAAAAACAATATATGTAGTATACATATGCGTGGGCTAATAAATATAGTTATTATGAATT
This sequence comes from Allium fistulosum, assembly GCA_030737815.1. Classification (NCBI taxonomy): domain Eukaryota; kingdom Viridiplantae; phylum Streptophyta; class Magnoliopsida; order Asparagales; family Amaryllidaceae; genus Allium; species Allium fistulosum. The sequence continues at coordinate 55,720,676 of CM060904.1, forward strand.
TTATACATTTATATATGTATATATGTATGTATGTATGTATGTATGTATATCGAAAATGAAAGAAGGATGTATACATATATATAAGTTCAAAAAAAATTATAGTATTTATGAACCAAATAAATATAGTTTATTAAAAAGTAGTATATATTTTTATATATTGAAAAATGAAAGAAGTAAATATATAAGAAGAGGTTTATATATATACGAAAAATAGATGATGACAGAAATGAGAAAAATCTATGAAATCATTTCAAAAAGAAAATCATTAACAAAGCAATGTTTTGTTAAAAAATGTTATTTTACACATTTAAAATAAAATAGCAAAAATTTCCATTTTGCCTTGAGTTATATAGAAGTGTATATATATATATATATATATATATAAATGAAGACTTGAAGTTGTTTCAAACCACTTATTATTTCTTCTGTTTCAAAATACATGTATGAAGTTGCTATACAAAACAAAAAGGGAAAATTCAGCAAAGTAAAAAGTAAATAAACAAAAAGGTAAATCATGTGAAAGTTAAAACAAAATTTACCAATCAACTATATAAGCCTATAGTACAGAAAAAAATAAAAATAAAATAAGCATTTCCTAGAAAGGTATAAATGTACAACAAATATAAACATATATATATATATATATATTTATTTATTTATTTACATCAGTACTGCCTAGCCAAAAGAAACAAAGACCAAAACCTTTGTTTAAATTTCATTTCAAACTCAAAACAAAATCAATTCAAATCATCTCAAGCTTTTCACCCATCACTGTACAAATTCTTGTACAGCATATCAAATCACTTTTGAGCCAAAAACCTGTTCAATTACATACCATCCCATGTCCAGACTTGTGTATATATATAGGTTGTATGTGTGTTTATGCTCAGTTTGTAAAGCCTATTAAAAAAATGATAAGCTCTGTAAACAAAAGAAAGCACTCTATTCAAATCAAAGGCAAAGCTAGTCCTTTTTCAAGTTTGCAAATCTAAAACTAAGATTCACGTGGGAGACTTCAAAGTATTTCAACATGTGAAAGGTGAGAATTGTTGTTTGAAATGCCTGTAAGCGTTTACTGTTCTTTGTAAAATGTTAACAGAGTTTAGATTCATATACAAACTCGGGTTTTCAAAAATCAATTCCTCTCTTTCCAATTCGAATTTGAAGATGATGTAAACTAGTAACTTGTTTTTTTTTAGTAAGGAATACAATTAAAATAGCTTTAGGTCGATCCATGCTATAATTTAGGTGAAATGTTGGATTTACAGTAGAAAAATGATTTTTGGTCAAAATTCAATATCCATAAAACCTTGATTCATGTATATAATCATGATCTTAGGGTAAAAACGTGATTTTTAGTGAAGAAATTGTGTTTTTTGTAGCTTAGGCTTCGCGAATTTTTGAGATGATCTATTTTTATAAAAAATAGATTTTGGGTTCAAGGGTGAATGAGGCTGCAGGCCGTCGGCTTTGGGACGATCGTGGTGACGTGGGTGAAGGGTTCACCATGGCCAAATCTTGATTTGGTCTTGAATTGGGGTGGAGTGACATTTTTAGGGTTTTAGGGCAAGTTTTGGATGGGTTCTGTTTTCTCGTCGTTGATGCGGTGGAAGGGTATCGGACCTGGTGCTGAGGGGCTCGGAGGCAAAGAGAAAGATTGGTGGCTTCGTCGGTGGTGGTGGCTTGTGCTAAATGCTGATGGTTCAATGGGACGAGGTCGATTTTGCTCGGTGGTAGAAAAAATCTAGGCTCGGCATAAATCAGTTTTGGCTAGAGAAGGTCAAAGGTGGAACTATGGGGGAGAGGAGATCGAGTTTTGGATTGTGCATTTGCGAGTGGTCCTGGTTGGGTAGTTCAACGTCGAAAGAGTTCGTGCCCGTGCATGTGCACGCGTGCACGAAGGAATTCCAGGTGGAGGTGATTGTGTTCGAGCATGAGGCTTGCGGTGGGTTAGTCCTTAGTCTCGAGTCGTGCGCAATCGGTGAAGGTAGCTAGTTCGATCGAAGGTTGAAGCATAGGGGAATTCATGTTTACGGTGTAGTGGTTGCTTACAGGTGAAAGTGAGAGAGAGGGGAAAACTGGAAGAACAAGAGAGAATGGGAGGAGAAGAAAGGAGGGTAGCAGGTTGTTTTTTTTGGTATGTGAAATTGGGCTTCGTCCCAAACAAAAATTTGTGGAAAAAGGGGTTTAAAATTGAATGTTTTAATTATACACACTAGTGAATTCATTATTAAATAGTAACTCACACCAGTTACTATTACTTTAATCCACATTAGTGAATCCATTATTATTTACAAACCAAATGTTACAATTGCTCAATTAACACTGATTTACTTTAATTTCTATTTATCACATATTATCTCATTAATGATTCAACATTCACACTTGTTTCTTTCATTCAAATTTATTACTAATTTACATTATTTCACCATTGGGACTTCATTTCGATTGTTACTAATTAGTTCTAATTACCATTGCTCAATTATTAATAGATAAAGTTTTTTTTTTCTGTATTAAATCACTCAAAACTTATTAACCTAACAAATTAAATTATTGAAAATTTTACGGGTCGTTACACTCTCCCTCACTCAAAACTTTTCGTCCCCGAAAAGGAAGAAGGTAGGAGAATAGAAACACCCTGAAAGAACACTAAATTGAAACTCAAAATAAAATCCATGATTTTAACCATATAAATTCAATTCAATTTAAATTAATTTATACCCAAAGCAGATAGAATGAGATAGGATTAAGGTAAGGTGAAATAAGACTGACATTATAACTGTCGTTATAGGTGAATTTTACAAGATGGAGATGATCTTTCAAATTCAAGAACACAAGCACGAAGGAGATCCTCTAGAACCTGATTTACTCTTCCCGTTTGACCATCGGTCTGTGGATGGTAAGTAGTGCTAAGATTCAGGTGAGTACTCAAAGATTTATGAAAAGTTTCCAAATCTGATAGGTAAAGATAAGTTCTTCTGGAGGGAAGGACTATAGGTTGAACTTCAGGAATAAAATCAATTTGGAATTCAATTCCCTCTTAGGATGCAGGAAAACAGGAACATCCGAAAGAAAAGAGATTGGAAAACAAAATAAGATAATAAATTTTAAACCATGAAAATTTCAACTTAAATTAATAATTGATTTCATCCATTTGATTTCACCTAATTTAAATAAATCTTAGCTATTTTTAAATCTTATTATCTCATCATACAATTATCTTAAATTAACAATTTTCCAAAGTCATGAATTTGTAAATCATTTATTATGCTCATAATTTATGCAATAAATTTAATTCTTCTTTATTCCAAATTATTATTTAATTTTATTCCACTTAATATATCTAATCACATATATTAAGTATATTTACACTTATTATAACTACTCCAATTTATTTATAAATTCCTTTAACACCATTTTAAATCATAAATTATTCACTTAATTTTTATTCTGTTTACCTTTATTAATCTTTTATAACTAAAATTTTAGTGTATAACAATTATTATAACCACTCAAATTTTATTTATAAAATTCTTTATATTGTACATTATCCAATTACATAGTTAACTTCTGAATGATTTAGGTAAGTTATATTGGAAAGTAATAGAATATTATACAAATAAAATTTTTCTAATTCAATTATTCAAGCTTAAATATTTATTCAAATTTTGGCTTCATTTTATAATTGAAATCATCCATTAGGATAAAATTTAAGAGTTAAATTTCTGATTAGCTTCAAATTATTCTAGAGATAAATAAATATATATACATAAATTATATCAAATCAACTTTAAATCATATATCAATATATATATTATAAATCAAGTCAAATTTTAGAAATTCAAATCAATTTAATTTTTCAAAGCAGAACTGTAGCAAAGATACAGAATGGTCTCTTCGCTTCGAAACTCGAAAATGAATGTCGATGATGCTGCATTCATTACCGAAATTATTTCCAGCGACAAAGGGAAGAGCACTGATTTAGAACTTCAAAAATTCTTTGAAAACGATTTCTATTTGGAAATACTTTAAATAATATATACTTTAAAACTTTAAGCACAAAGTTTGAAACCAACGGAAATAAATTCTCAAATTCTTGATTTAAATTCATTTAAATTTCCAAATAAATTTATAACCATGTTTTATAGTTCAACTATTTTTATATGGAACAAAAGCCAATGGTTACAAGATATATTTCTTTACAAATATTATTTCTTAACATCCAATTCAACTAACTATCAATATTCAAAAAATTATACATATATAAAATATAATTATACAAAATTTATCCCATTTACCAAGTTTGAAAACAATATGCTGTCAGTTTGCTCTGTTCAAGTGTTTTGGAGATCCTATCGATAGCATTGATAAGACGAATTGATCGGAAACCCAAATCAACATCAACAACTCAAACAACACAATATATATTAAAACAATTTAAATATTAGTTTACAAATACACTTCAAGAATGATTTGAAGATAAGTTGGAAACAAAAGACAAGATGATTAAATAACAGAATAAAGGAAATGGATAAGCTTATATAAATCTCAGACAACCTTAACCGGGTCAACCGTGACTTAAAGAATAAGATTGATGTGGGGTTCTAGGGTAAATCTACATCAGATCTCAAGAGATAGAATTCAGGATAACAAGATATAGATAGCATTGTAAACCGAGGATGCAGAAATCTTTGGTGAATCAATGCTAATTGTAAAGGAGCTTCACCCCTTTACAATTCATTCAAAGATTGGCGAGACCGCCAATTTATTATAAAGATCATTCTAAGTGGAGTCATGGGATACTCCAGAATCAAAAGAAGACAAATAGAGAGAGACAAGAATGGTTTTGGAACCACAGGGAACGTTCCAAAATTCAAAAGAAATCGAGTCAAAAAGGAAGAGATTCAAGCTCGAACGAAAGTGATTCTGTAAATAAATTTACCATATATGCTAAGCTTTGCCTAGAGCTAAAGCTCTGATACCAAATGTAACGACCCACTATTTTGGACCACTCGCATCCGCACATGTCGGACTTGAATAATTCAAAACAATAGATTGTAAATATAAATTTGGCAAAACTCAGAATATACAGTAAATAAATCACAGATCACAGACACAGAGTAATATAACAATGCAGCGGAAGCAAAGAAATAGTAGTTCATGAAACTACTATATATATAACAGAGTTAAACAAGATACAGCAGAATTTATGAATACAAAGATGTCTCAAAACAATAGTCAAATACAAGATCTGAATACATCACTGGAATCAACTGATAACTGAGAGCGAAATAGATAGCTGGATCTCCAAGAAAGCTCCAACTCCAAAGGTGAGTCTCGAATGCTGTATCACTCAGTCTGACCCGAGCGTAAAGCAAAACACAAAACACTCGAGTCAGGACATACATACTTATACAATGTAAACCAACTCAAGTGAACTGTAATAAAAATGCACAAGTAACTTAAAGGATGCTTGGGACCGCCCATCCTCTAAGGAACCGTTAACTATTTACTATGTAGTAATATTCGCTATTATAATAATGTCTAATAATAATGTAAACTTAATTTTAAACAGCGTTAAGGCTTTACATTTTCCACCTTAACACATTTTTATATTCCCATAGTCTATACAGTACCATAATCTCCCCCGTACCGGGCGTCGTCAGAGGGCACTCCATAGGTATGGTACAAAACAAACTCGTAGTAAAGCTCGCTATGGTAGGTGACACGGCACAACTAGGCAATGCCAGGGTAGATATACCAATTACGCACACGGGCTGGTGGAAACACATAGCAGCCACTACCGCCCACCTCGGAACACACTCCCAAATCAAAAATCGAAGGGTGGCCACCAAATCAATCACAAATTAATAGAATGGTATCGAAGAAATGTGTCCAATCAGAGGTGCTACCTCATTGGCCTGAGATCACTCCTGTTTTAGCCACCTTAAGCCAACTCACAGGAGTCGGGTCCACGTTCATACCTCAATAGGATCGTCGCCACCATCCTACTTCATTCTGGAATCTCCACCGTGTACATGGTTGTCAAAGTGGTTTTTGGTATCGACAGAGAGTATGCCCATATCCGATCCCGGTCTCTTTGCCAACCAATCGTTATTATAACCCATGGATATTTATTTCGAAATAATTTATACTTCAAAGCCAAAAATATCATTATCCAATTCCAAACTAGTTTATACTTCAAAACCAAAACATCATATTCAAAACTAGTTTCTACTTCAAACCAAAATATCATATTCAAAACTAGTTTATACTCCAAAAACCAAAATATCATTCCCATTTCAAAAACCAAAGCCATAATATATCATTTAAATTCCAAAACCGAATCAATATATCATTTAAGTAAAATCTCCATTTCCAAATCACTGAATATTTCCTTCAATTTATTAAACTTGAAATATTCCTTTAAATCATCTTAACCACCACTTTATAAAGTCACATTCTTAAATCTTAAATTTCAATAAGTTCCAAGTTAATATATTTAAAGACAATTCTTAATTAAATATAATTTCAAAAAATGCATTTCCAAACCATTTAAATTCAATGTCAAATAATATTCATTTCAAAGTTGTAACATTTCTAAGTTCATTCGTTCAATCATTTCAATTGAAATTTTCAAAACAGCAGCATTTATAAAGTGCCGCGGTAGGTATATTTAGTATATATCAAAACATAGTTCAAATTCAGAAACTACAACATTTTAGAAATGCTGTTATAGGTTTATTTAGTAATTTCAGCATATAGTTCAAATATTCAGAAATTACAGCACTTCAGAAATGCTGTTATAGGTCCTTTTAGTATATTTTCAGCCATAGTTCAATTTCCAAAAATTACAGCACTTCAGAAATGCAGTTATAGGTCTTTTAGTATATTTCCAGCCATAGTTCATTTAACCACAGCATTTTAGAAACGCTATAATTTCTTTTATACCCTTTAAAACAATATATCTTCAATTTTTCTCATTTTACTTATCAAACTCATTCCACTTTCGAAAACAATTTATTTGGATATTACTTAACTTATAAATTTTTATAAAACAACATTTTTATTAATAAATGTCGAATTTAAATTAATTTCATTTGTTAGTCAATCCTTTATAAATTGCTTAACTTTTCAGAAACATTAAAACTCCAATTCTAGCCATTTTTAACCTATAAAATTACATCTTCCGCTTCGGAAATTATTCATTTGGATATCATTAAACTTATGATTCAATAAGATAAACTTTTATAAATAAATATCCAAATTAAACTATAATTCATTTATTAAGTCAAAAGCACATTCTTTTACTTAACTTTTATTTCAACAAATAACCTAACATTTTATTTTAAAATACCCACTTCATAAATAAAACTAAATTCCCATTTATTTACTTAACTTAACAATTTCATTTGGAACCAAATTTTCCAATTATCAAGTTAAGTCGTATTTTAAATTACAATTTCCTTCCATTTAAATCCTAATTATTTATTTTACAAACATATTCATAAATAGAATATCTTACCATTGTTAATATAACAATCCAATTTCCTTATAAATATATTCATTTGACATAAATAACTATGAATTTAGTAAACAAATTTTATTACCAAAGTCCAAGCAAAACTGTAACGACCCGATATTTTCAACCATTCGCATCCACACATGTCGGACTTGAATTGCTCAAAATACCGCGTTGTAAATAAAAATTTGGCAAACTCATCATATTTAGTAAATAAATAATCACAGATCACAGACACAGAGTAATATAATGCAGCGGAAACAAAGAAATAGTAGTTCATGAAGCTATTATATAAATACATCAAAGTTAAGTAAGATACAATAGGAATACCAAAATACAACAGGAGTAACAGTATGATAATCAGGTACAACTCAGAATTCAACTGGAATCAACTTGATAACAAAATGAATAGATATGTGGATCTTCAAAGCAAAACTCCAGCTCCAAACGCGAGTCTCAAATGCTGTATCACTCAGTCTGACCCGAGCGTAAAGCAAAACACAAAACCCTCGAGTCAGGACATACATACTTATATAATGTAAACCAACTCAAGTGAACTGTAATAAAGGTACAAGTAACTTAAAGAATGCTTGGGATCGCCGATTCTTTAAGGATCCGTTAAACTATCTACTATGTAGTAATATTCGGTATTATAATAATGTCTAATATAAAATAAACATACTTTTAAATAGCATTAAGGCTTTACATTTTCCACCTTAACACGTAATAGTCCCAGTAGTCTATCCAGTATTAGCATACTCCCAAAATGGGGGCTACCCTCGATACTCCACAGGCTACGGGAGAAATCACAACTCGTAGTAAAGCTCGGTATGGTAGGTGACACGGCACACAAGGCAATGCCAGGGTAGATATACCCATTACGTATCTGGACTGGTGGTGACGCATAGCAGCCACTACCGCCCACCTCGAACAACACTCCCAAATCAAGGGGTGCACCCAATCAATCACAAAGTAATAGAATGATATCGAAGAAGGGTGTCCGATAAGAGGTGCTACCTCATTGGCCTGTCGATCGCTTTTGTTTTAGCCACCTTATGCCAACTCACGGGAGTTGGGTCCACGCATATACCTTTAGGATCGTCGCCACCATCCTACTTCATTCTGGAAAATCCACCGCGTACACAGTTGTTAAAGTGGTTTCCAGTATCGACAGAGAGTATGTCCATATCTGATCTCGGTCTCTTCAACAACCAATCGTTATTATAACCCGTGGTTATAAATTTAAAACAGTTTATATTTCAAATCAAAATACTTCCTTTAAACCATTTCAAAATCATATCATTTATTTCAAAATAATACATACTTTCAAATCCAAAACATATCCATTTCAAAACCAATTCTACAATATATCATTTCCATTTCAAAACCAATTCAATAATATATCATTTAACTTCCAAACTAAATCAATATATTTCTTTCAATTTATTTAACTTGAAATATTCTTTTAAATCATATTAAACCAAACCACCTTATAAAGTCATATTCTTGAATCTTCAATTTCAACAAGTTTCAAATTAATATATATTTAAAGACAATTCTTAATTAAATACAATTCCAATTAATTTCATTCCCAAACCATAGTACTTTCAAAGTCATAACAATTCTGAAACCAAACTTTTTGAAACTAAAATACTTGGAAATCATAACACTTGAAATATTGTCATTAGGACCTCATAATACTTAGAAAAGTCATAATACTTAGAAAAATCATAATACTTCTAAATTAATATTCATTACCAAAGTTATAACATTTTAAGTTCATTCATTCAATTATACCAATTTCAAACATTGTATTAACTCATAAATTTCAAAGTGGTTTATATTCAAATCAAAATAATTCATTTACACCATTTAAATATGAAGTCGTTATACTTACAAATCAAATATTCAATTCCCAAAAATTTATCCTTTTCTAAGCTCATTTATTCACTTAAATACTTTAAACATTAAAATTCCAGCTTTCACAGCATTTAGAAAGTGCTGCGGTAAGTTATATTCGAAAACAATTAATTTCAGCAAAGACAGCATTTAAAAACTACTGTAATAGTTCAGGGTTTAATTTAAAAGATTTAAATTCAATTCATTAAAGACAGCATTTAAAAACTGCTGTAATAGTTCAGGGTTTAATTTAAAAGATTTAAATTCAATTCAGCAAAGATAGCGTTTACAAAACCGCTGTAATAGTTTAGTAATATTCAAAAATCACATTTCAGCTAACTGCAGCACTTAACAAGTGCTACAATAGCTCTTTCATTAATTTCAGGTTCAAATTTAGTTTCTTCCACTACAGCACTTACCAAGTGCTGTCATAGCCTTAGTTAATTTTAGCTTTTAGTTCATTTGTATCAACCACAGCACTTACAAAGTGCTGCAGATTCTATTAGTTCAGTTTTTAGGTTAAATTCAGAAACGATAGCATTTCTGAAGTGCTAGTAAAAGAATTTCCAGATTTTAAATAAAATTCCAGCCATAAATAAACTTCAATTTAAATCAATTTAACTTATAAAAATCATATTTTCCACATCAAAATGTTCATTTAATTCTCTTTTACTTGTGGTTTTTTTATAAAGAAATTTTTTTACAATAAAATACAAATTTTCCAACATTTCACTTATTAAATTCAAGTGTACCATTTTTCTTATTCTTTCATTTTTACAATTTCTTTAACACTTAAATTTAAATTTCCATTTTCACAAATTAAAACTTAATTTCCATTTTTAATTTAATTAACTTGAATTTCCATTAAAAATCAAATAACAAATTTCCAAATTAAGTTATATTTTAAATCACAATTTTCTATTCATTTATGCAACATTTTTAACACATAGAAAAATCATTTTTCTCTTTATTAAATCATTTTAAATTCAATTTAAATCAAATTATCATATTTTTTACATTTTTAAATACTTAAAATTTTCCAAAAAAATTATATAAAATAACCACGGGTCTATATAATATTTTCTAGCCTAAGTCAAGTGATACGGATAATATATCATTTCAATCCGTAGTTTACAAAGAAAAATCCGGGTTCTATCATTTCAAACCCGCAATCCCAAGTTAAATAAAAATAAATAAAAATCGCTCAGGCCTATCATTTCAGCCCATAACGATTTTTCCCTATTCTAAAGTCCGTTCGGGTATGTATCTTTCAACCCATAGTGATTCTATTCTACAGGGAACTTGTAGTGTGATATACAGAACAGAATAAACAGTAAAATAAAATAAACATAACAGATGATGTGACAAGTTTATAACAGGGTTTAACATCATATAATTTACATCACAGGCAGGTATAACATGATATAATAATTTATACATATTCACTTGTTGTCACTTCACAATTTATATAAGTATAGATGTCGTGTGTGAATACTCACCTTTCTACGCTGGAGTTAGCAAAACAAACACACAAACAAAAATCCAAAAAGCACGAAAGCACGTCTAGATTTGGATGGAGAGAGAGCCAAGATGTAAATCTTGTATTCACAAAATAAACAAAGCAAGATATAAATATGAATATAATACAAAAGAATATATTGAAACAAAGTGAAATAGAAATAGACAATTGACTACACAAAGTTTTTAAACAATTTTTGCTTGATCTTCACTCAACTTTGCTCGACCACACATGTTGTTTGGCTTGGCCACAACATGATTTCAGGTGGTAACGGTCTAGTTTGGGTTCACAAAGGCATGGTTAAGCAAGAATGTGAAGGGGTAGGAGTTACAAATGGAAGAATACAAAGGGACAAGGCTAACAAGTGGGTTTGGATGCATCTAGGCTCGACCAAAGGGGTCTATGGACTCGGTCAAAGGCTGCTACAGATCTGGACAGAGGGCAAAGTGATGTCTAAAGGTGGAGCACTTGCTGGTGGTGGTGGATATGGTGGTGGCCGTGCTCAACAATGAAGGTGGAAGTTGGACTAGGCTCGGTTATGTGCAATTTTTGGAGTTTTGGACATTGTTTTGTGATGTTTGGATCAAGGGGAGGTCACGGCCTGAATTGGACAGAGGTGATGGAGGGTTAGGTCGTGGATGTTGTGGTAAAGAAGTTGTGGAGGAGATGGTGGAGGGTATAGGCCGAGCAAAGCTAACATAGATCAAGCAAAAATCAAGGCAAAAATCAAAGAAAATGAAGAGAAAAAGTAGAAAAAGAAGGAGAGGCCATTACCAAAATATTTTAGAAATGAAGATGGCTGAAAATGTGATGAAGTGAGAAGCTTTTATGTAACGACCCGACTTTCTATGCCCAGAAAATCGGATCATTATGAAGAAAGAAAGGGTAGAAAATAGAAAAGAAGAGAAGAAAGAAGAAACAACAACAACGATCTCACAGCGGAACGAATAAATTATATTAATAACATAAAGAAACTATTACATAGTATACAACACTTATCAGAGTTTACACAACTATACAACACATGCTAGACAGTTATAAACATCTGTCTAGACATTACAACTCAATACACTACAGAGATACAGACACAGCGGAACACTATATCTACGAACGCCGAAGCCTCCTGCTCCATTGCTCCTCCAGAATATTCGTCAAAGCTAAACCTGAATCCCTTGGCTACTCGTAAAAATTTGAGTACCCAAGAGTTTATAAAACAGAAATAAACACTTGGGTCAGACATGGGTCTGGTGTGAGTAACAGGTTAAACTTGCTTAACTTCAAAACCTTTAGAAAGAAAAGGTATCACGTAAGACTCCCCACAAATAAACATGGGTAAGTTTTTACCTTACGCTAACCAAAACATTTGATAGGAAATCCAGTTATATTATAATTGGGTCTAGGGTTTTCAAATAAATATGAAATAGCTGAAATTGTTACATTATTAAATTCCAGCATACTAGCCACAAAGTGGGTTATACAATCAAAACCGTAAGGGCACGTAGGAAGAATGGGTTTCCATACAATGGCAGGGCTACTGGGGTACCGCCCGTCACAGTACGTGGCCTAGATCACCGTACCGAGGAGTACGCCCGCTCCCCTGCAACACAAAGCCGGAACCATCCCTTACTGGATAATCCCGAACAAGACAATCCCGTAGTTGGCGCGACCAACCACACACTAAGCCGAATAAAAGAAAAGGGACCTCTAGACAGGGATCTATCTTGCTCTCAGTGGGTGCTACCCACGAAACCTTGCTGCACCTCCCCTGTTTTAGCCATTCCCGGTTGATGAGGCTTGAGGTTACGATTACCTTTAATCAGAACATATCACTTAGAATGCTCATCGTCCGCCTGACGATGTGCTGAAAGCATTCAATCCATACAAGTTCGTTCCGGGTTCGAACGAAACCGAAGGCATTATCTCGTTACACTCGTTTTGGAATCACCCTCAGAGTTAACGACAATAACCCTTGCACTCTGAATCTTCATCTTCACTTGAGATTCACGACCTATCGTTAATTTGGATCGATGTGGTATTCGGGTCTCCAGACCTGGAATTCCGGTATACGGAAACCCGATCCTGGTCTCATCGAAATCCAAAACGTATCTTTTAAGGGCCAAGTTGTTTTAAGGTTAAAACAATTCAATTCTTATCTATATACACAAAGATAGATAATTCAATAGATAATCTACATTATCATCCCAAACAGATAATTCACATTATCATTATAATTCAACCAAACATCCATATCATATATCAATCATATCTTATCAGAGATATCAAACAATGAAATACATTCAACCTCATTCATCCATCCTTAAGCAATGATTTATATCATCTAATTAATTTAAAGTGAATTAAATTAATTACTTCATTCTATAAATCCTGCTTACTTAATTATTAATTAAACCAATTAATTAATCATTACTCTAAATATCCATCTTAATTAATCATTCCTGATTAATTATACTCTAATTACTTTAAGTAATTAATCCCTAATTAATTTCACAAATTAATTATCTTAAACCATTTCAGTAATTAATCTTAAATTACTTCATTAAATAATTAACTATAATTAGTTAAATTAATCAACTATAATTAATTACATTAATCCTTAATTAATTACATTAATTAATCACTTCATTTATTAATTATTACTTAATTAATCAATCTTAATTACATCATTAATTATATTAATTAATGATCCTTAATTACAAATTGATTATTAATTACTAAAATTAAATTAATTACATTAAGTAATTAACCTTTAATTAAAACACATTTATTAATCACCTTGATTAATCTTCAATTAGTAATTAACTACCCTTAATTACTTTCATTAACTAAATTAATTATTCCTTAATTAATTTCTTAATTAATCCCTTGATTAATTCACAAGTAATTAAACTCAAATTACTTCCATTAATAAAATCATTATTCACTTAATTACTTCCAGTAATTATTTATTATTAACTTCCCTAAATAATCACACCTTAACAATTACATTAAGTAATTATTATTAAACCATCTCTTGATTATCCTAAATTAATTAAACTTAATTAATTAACTTAACTAAATCAAATTAACTCAATTAATTACAAATGAGTAATTAATTCCTTAATTACTTTTATTAAGTAATTACATTTAAACCATTTTCACAAATGATTATCTTTAAATCAATTAATCTAATTAATTATCAAAATTAATCACATTAATTATTTATTTAAAAAAATCTCAAGTTAATGACCTTCATTAACTATTAACAACCCTTTAATTACTTTTCTTAAGTAATTAACTTAGATTAATTATTATTAATTTCAAATTAATAAATCTTAATAACCAATTTAATTAATCTTTAATTATTTAATTAATTAAGTGTTAACCATAACTTAATTAATCTTTAATTACTTTATTAATTAATTCTTAATCATTAATTAATACTCTAATTATAATCCTTAATTATAAATTAATTATTCCTAATTAATTAATCTTAAACCTTTTTTAAATTAATTTAAGTCCTTAATTATAAATTAATTAATCCAAATCATTAATTAATTGAATTAATTAATTATCCATTTTTATTTACCTTATTAACTTAATTTATTACAAATCATTAAGTCTTTGTAAAAACATTTCCTTATTAATGAAAATTATCATTCAAAACATATTTGAAAACATTTAACTTCCAAATTTACTTTTAAATTCCATTTTAAATATGAGATTTAAAATGAATAAAAATTTAACTTTAACAAAGCTTAAAATCCATTTACATCTCTTATCATCATACGGTGAAGAAATACTAATCTTATAGAAGAACTTAAGAATTTAAATCAATTTACTTTTAAATTCTACTCATTTAATATCCACATTTACAATTAAAGTTATTTAAACAATTTAATTTAAAAACTTTCTTTTATTTCAAATCTGAGATATAGATTTAACATTTGATTCCAGATTAACTCAGATTTAAACTTACTTACAATTTAAAAACTTCATTCTTAAATTCAACTATCTAAACATTTTAAGGTTGCTAAAATATTTTAAATATTTAAAAACTTATTTTATTTTGAACTGAGATTCAAATTTAAACTTGAATCAGATTTAAACTTAGATTTAAGACTTGTTTAAATTTCACTTAACCATTTAACATTCAGTTTTAATTTTTTAAAACAGATTCAGTTTTAAAATCTGGAACCCAGAATTTACCCGAGACCCTACAAAATTGCTTCGAGTCGAAACTCTACCTACTTCGAGTCTTTTACGCAAGAAACTCGAGAAGCTCGAGACCTCTTCATTCCCAATCTACTGACACCAGACAAAATTGTGCACATGCACCATCGATCGCCAGAACTCCGGCTTCCACTTCCATCGTCGACAGGTCCCCTTCGACCAACTCCAGCCATCTGATCACCCAGAAACACCACTACAACTCGAAAGCGAAATCGAGACTTAAAGCCAAAACTGGAACCACTTCGAAAACCTGACATCACTTCGATCTCACACCTCCGGTCATCAGAGACTTGGAAACTTCGTCCAACCCTTCTTCAACATCCAAGCTACGACCTCCTTGAATATCAGAGAGCTCGATCACTCATAGGTACGATGTCGATCAAATTGCCAGAGCACACCCAAAACTAGGTTTACAGACATAAAATAATCACTGTCGCCATCACAATGCCATGATCACTATTCTGGTATTTTTGTCAAACTATACGACCATTCTACTACCCCCAGAAAAAGTTACGACCTCTCCAATCAACTAGATTCCCAAAGGTAACTGAAAATACCACTTTCGATCAACCCCGAACTGCTCCCTCAATTTAGCGTTTAAATTTGTGATTTTATTTTTAAAAATCAAGAATTTAGTTAATGATTCAGTCTACATGCCTGAATTAGTGAATCTAAAAGTTTGAATTTTTGCAAATCTTATGCTTTCCTATTCTACTCTGTTTTCCAGAGCAGAAATCCAATTTAATTCATTTAAATAAAGTTTAACCCTTAAGTTATGATTAAACAATTAATTATAGTTTGAATTATAAGTCCTAACAAACAGTAGATCAAGAGATATTAATTTTTGAATTAAAATTTTGAGCCTGGAAAGTAAAACAGCTAAACATCCAAATACATAGCAGATGCACACATCCAAATATTCATATCCATACATGCATACAAAATATCACCATATACACACAATTCATACTTAAACAACATGCAGGCAATATTACATCATAGATACCAGAATTTATAGCATGCAAACAGATATACTTAAGTTTTTAAAAATGTAAGTTACTCACCTTTTAAAATGAAGAACAGAGCCCTCTTTGAAACTGCTTTAAACTTTAAAACTGAAGTGCTTTTGAAACTTTTAAAACTCGATTTAAAAACTTGAATGCTGGCTTTAGTTTGAAAGGATTTCAGTTGCATGCAGAGATGCCTTGTTTGACATGCCTCCAGATTTGAAAAGAATTTGCAGTCTTTTTGAAAACTTTTAACTTGAATACATTCTAGAAAACTTGCATTGCTAGCTGTTTAGATTTGCATGCAGGTTATTAGTTTGTTGAGACATTTTCTTTAGATTCCAGTTGCTTGCTTTCAGATTTTTGAAGAAAACAGGCTTTGATTCCAGGTTGAAAAGAAATGAATTCCAGGCAGGCTTTGTTTTGAGATTGAAGAAATGCAATACAGGTCTTGGTTTGAGAATAGGCTGATTTACTGATTTGTTTGGAGAATTTTGTTTTGGAAATAAATTACAGAGTTGAAGAAATGTTGATTATTGTTTGAGGAGTTGATTACAGATTCTCTTTGGAGAGGTTACAGGTTTTGTTATGATTTTGGGAAGTTGATTATCAGATTTGTTTTGAGAGATTTGTTTTAAATTTTCAGGCTGAAAGTTTATCTCTTTGAATTCAAGAAGATAGAAAAATAAAATGAAGGGAGAGGTATGCATATATAAGTTAATTTGTAGTTTCTTAAAAATAAAAGAAAACAAAATTTTAAAAACTTGACATTTGTCACTTAGAGTGGTTAATTAGTTTACATTTGTTTAAACAAGCTTTTATAGATTTACACATGTCATTTAAGTAACACTTATTTATTTAAATGTAAATAAAAGCTTTTCTTTATTTATTAAATACAATTACTTATCTATTTATATATATTACTTATAAAGAAACAAAACTAATTATTATAAATAAAAGTTTACATATACTTTGAGATCCAAACTATTTGAATATTACCTCTTTTTGAATTCAAAAATCCAAATTCAAATTATATTTAAAATCCAATTTAAAGTCAATTTAAAAGAACACATTCAAATTCTTTAAAATCTTATTTTACATAATAATCTATTTTATTAAATTTTTAAAGTATAAAATTCACTAATTAAATATTCATTTAATTAGATTATTAAACCAATTCAAATTTGTTATCAAAAATTATCAAATCAATTTAATTATTTAAACAGATTATTAAATTGATATTGCCCATAAATTTCGGGATATTACATTCCTCCCCCCTTAAAATAATTTCGTCCCCGAAATTTAAAACAAAGGTAATTTAATAATCTATTTAAATCACAAACAAATATTATCATCCATATGCTAACAACCATAGCAACCAATCATCCAAACAAACAATTCTAACTATCCAGCCAAAATTCTGAATAGAATTTCCTCGAGTTTCCCCAAGTATATATATATACCGGGATACTCGCTCTACAAACAATCCAAACAACCAATACTACTAAGCTATAGAGCTCCTACTCATCTAGATCTATAGAACTAAACAAGATATCAGACTACAGACGAGTCTGACTCAACAACCAAATCTCCTGAACTGCTGGTTCTAAACCAGAGAAAAACTTCACAACAACGAAGTCTCCAACTTCGAATTTCAAATTCCTTCGTCTCCTATCCACAAAATTCTTCAGACGATCCTGGCTTCCTACAAATCCTTCTTGATCAGTTCAACCTTCGTCGATGCTCCTCGAAACAAACAGGACCAAGAATAACTCAACAAAATGATCTTCTCAAGATCAACCAAGATCAAGAACAAACTCTACTCACAAACATCAGAAGACCGAACTAACTTCTCCTATCTGGAAAAGACAAACAGGATCACTCGCCAAACTGCTTCCGCTACACCACTCTGATCTGGAGTTGATAAGAATGCTGATGAAGAACACAAGCACAAACTGGACAACATATCCCAGAAAATCTCAGATACCCAAAAGAATACTCAAACTATCGCAAGTCACTTTTGCGATCAACCCAGCCTAATTCCAAAGAAACTGTTCTCCCTTTAACCAATCAGAGCAGCTCATACTTAACTATCCAATCTATCGAAGAAATGGATCCACTTTACTGCTTCTGAACTCTACCTTCAGAAAAACTGCTCAGTCAGAAAACTTCCTGCCAATGCACAGAATACAACGAGCTGTACTGCTGCCACCGATGCCAAAGACTTCCTTTTCCAAAGCTCTTCGAGAAACTCGGACCCAAACCAACACAAACACCATGCTGAACTCAGCCACAACACCGAAGTATACATACTCCTTAAACTTGTCCCAAAGAAAATATCTTCGGAAACATCCATAGTCACTGTGTCTCATCACGCAGCTACTTCTTCCAGAAGTATCAAGATACCATCACTCGCTTCTGCCTCACTGACAGATCCAACTCCTAAGATAAACTCCGAACCATAACAGGTTTTTCTTCAGAGATTGTGAAATCCTTACAATTGCAAAGTTCACTCGAGACGGTATTAGGTTTACAGTCTCGACAGATATACTTCCAATCTCAACACTCAAACTCCTAATCCTAGATGATAAATTATTATCATCTCAACCAATCATTACAAATACCATATACATTTAAAATGATACTTTTTATATATAGAAAATATATCTAGGTAAAATTATTTCACCTTCCCCTTTTTAAAACAATATTGTGTCTGTTGGCCTGGTCCAAGTGTTTAGAGATCCCTATCAATAACGTTAGCTACTCGTATTGACCAGAATCCATATACCACTCAACCGATCAATTAACACAATATAAAGCCATTTTATATAACTAACAAATACGCGCTCTCGTATATATATATATACACTCGGACTCAAACAGGTTGCTACAGATCCTATCTCTAATGAACAATCCTTCCGAACCTAGGTATTCACTCAACCTAGTGTTCTGATATTCACTTAACCAAAAGCTTAGGTATTCGCTCAACCTATGCTCTGATACCAAGTGTAACGACCCGACTTTCTATGCCCAGAAAATCGGATCATTATGAAGAAAGAAAGGGTAGAAAATAGAAAAGAAGAGAAGAAAGAAGAAACAACAACAACGATCTCACAGCGGAACGAATAAATTATATTAATAACATAAAGAAACTATTACATAGTATACAACACTTATCAGAGTTTACACAACTATACAACACATGCTAGACAGTTATAAACATCTATCTAGACATTACAACTCAATACACTACAGAGATACAGATACAGCGGAACACTATATCTACGAACGCCGAAGCCTCCTGCTCCATTGCTCCTCCAGAATATTCGTCAAAGCTAAACCTGAATCCCTTGGCTACTCGTAAAAATTTGAGTACCCAAGAGTTTATAAAACAGAAATAAACACTTGGGTCAGACATGGGTCTGGTGTGAGTAACAGGTTAAACTTGCTTAACTTCAAAACCTTTAGAAAGAAAAGGTATCACGTAAGACTCCCCACAAATAAACATGGGTAAGTTTTTACCTTACGCTAACCAAAACATTTGATAGGAAATCCAGTTATATTATAATAGGGTCTAGGGTTTTCAAATAAATATGAAATAGCTGAAATTGTTACATTATTAAATTCCAGCATACTAGCCACAAAGTGGGTTATACAATCAAAACCGTAAGGGCACGTAGGAAGAATGGGTTTCCATACAATGGCAGGGCTACTGGGGTACCTCCCGTCACAGTACGTGGCCTAGATCACCGTACCGAGGAGTACGCCCGCTCCCCTGCAACACAAAGCCGGAACCATCCCTTACTGGATAATCCCGAACAAGACAATCCCGTAGTTGGCGCGACCAACCACACACTAAGCCGAATAAAAGAAAAGGGACCTCTAGACAGGGATCTATCTTGCTCTCAGTGGGTGCTACCCACGAAACCTTGCTGCACCTCCCCTGTTTTAGCCATTCCCGGTTGATGAGGCTTGAGGTTACGATTACCTTTAATCAGAACATATCACTTAGAATGCTCATCGTCCGCCTGACGATGTGCTGAAAGCATTCAATCCATACAAGTTCGTTCCGGGTTCGAACGAAACCGAAGGCATTATCTCGTTACACTCGTTTTGGAATCACCCTCAGAGTTAACGACAATAACCCTTGCACTCTGAATCTTCATCTTCACTTGAGATTCATGACCTATCGTTAATTTGGATCGATGTGGTATTCGGGTCTCCAGACCTGGAATTCCGGTATACGGAAACCCGATCCCGGTCTCATCGAAATCCAAAACGTATCTTTTAAGGGCCAAGTTGTTTTAAGGTTAAAACAATTCAATTCTTATCTATATACACAAAGATAGATAATTCAATAGATAATCTACATTATCATCCCAAACAGATAATTCACATTATCATTATAATTCAACCAAACATCCATATCATATATCAATCATATCTTATCAGAGATATCAAACAATGAAATACATTCAACCTCATTCATCCATCCTTAAGCAATGATTTATATCATCTAATTAATTTAAAGTGAATTAAATTAATTACTTCATTCTATAAATCCTGCTTACTTAATTATTAATTAAACCAATTAATTAATCATTACTCTAAATATCCATCTTAATTAATCATTCCTGATTAATTATACTCTAATTACTTTAAGTAATTAATCCCTAATTAATTTCACAAATTAATTATCTTAAACCATTTCAGTAATTAATCTTAAATTACTTCATTAAATAATTAACTATAATTAGTTAAATTAATCAACTATAATTAATTACATTAATCCTTAATTAATTACATTAATTAATCACTTCATTTATTAATTATTACTTAATTAATCAATCTTAATTACATCATTAATTATATTAATTAATGATCCTTAATTACAAATTGATTATTAATTACTAAAATTAAATTAATTACATTAAGTAATTAACCTTTAATTAAAACACATTTATTAATCACCTTGATTAATCTTCAATTAGTAATTAACTACCCTTAATTACTTTCATTAACTAAATTAATTATTCCTTAATTAATTTCTTAATTAATCCCTTGATTAATTCACAAGTAATTAAACTCAAATTACTTCCATTAATAAAATCATTATTCACTTAATTACTTCCAGTAATTATTTATTATTAACTTCCCTAAATAATCACACCTTAACAATTACATTAAGTAATTATTATTAAACCATCTCTTGATTATCCTAAATTAATTAAACTTAATTAATTAACTTAACTAAATCAAATTAACTCAATTAATTACAAATGAGTAATTAATTCCTTAATTACTTTTATTAAGTAATTACATTTAAACCATTTTCACAAATGATTATCTTTAAATCAATTAATCTAATTAATTATCAAAATTAATCACATTAATTATTTATTTAAAAAAATCTCAAGTTAATGACCTTCATTAACTATTAACAACCCTTTAATTACTTTTCTTAAGTAATTAACTTAGATTAATTATTATTAATTTCAAATTAATAAATCTTAATAACCAATTTAATTAATCTTTAATTATTTAATTAATTAAGTGTTAACCATAACTTAATTAATCTTTAATTACTTTATTAATTAATTCTTAATCATTAATTAATACTCTAATTATAATCCTTAATTATAAATTAATTATTCCTAATTAATTAATCTTAAACCTTTTTTAAATTAATTTAAGTCCTTAATTATAAATTAATTAATCCAAATCATTAATTAATTGAATTAATTAATTATCCATTTTTATTTACCTTATTAACTTAATTTATTACAAATCATTAAGTCTTTGTAAAAACATTTCCTTATTAATGAAAATTATCATTCAAAACATATTTGAAAACATTTAACTTCCAAATTTACTTTTAAATTCCATTTTAAATATGAGATTTAAAATGAATAAAAATTTAACTTTAACAAAGCTTAAAATCCATTTACATCTCTTATCATCATACGGTGAAGAAATACTAATCTTATAGAAGAACTTAAGAATTTAAATCAATTTACTTTTAAATTCTTGTAACGACCCAGGATTTTTAACAAATTAAATTGAGAATATTTAATTTATTTTAAATATTTGAGCGATGATTTAATTTGAATCCCGAATATAACTTGGAATTTGGCGATTTAATTTTATAATTAATCTATTTGTAGTCGAATAAAAATTTGTATCTTCGATTTTAAGTCGAAGAAAAATATTTCGAAAGCTTTTAAAATTCGTATTGATAATACTGAAGATGATTGAAGCTTCAGAATTTAATTTCGAACTGTTTTGTTCAGTTTTGAAAATAATCACTCGAACCGATATTTATAAAATAGTCAATTTTCAAACAGTCTCGGAATTCGACAAAACCAGTTCCATTTGGTCCGGAATGTTGTATTATTGCCGGATTTCAATTTTCATAATTTTCTGAGTTGATATGTGACCACATGATGGGTAAACGCTTTGAAATTTAATCGAGTTCAATTTGAATTTAAAATTTTAAATTGTCAATATCAATACAGGTTTCTTCCCTTGGTTTCAGCCTTTAATCAAGCCGAGAATCACGAACGAAAAATCGTGCAAGCACGATCTTCTCTGATAAAATACGTCCTCCTCTTTCCATCTCGTTCAAAGACAAACTCGGTTGAAAGAAAAAAAAATCAATGCCGCGTTCGTTTGTTTCTTTTTCCCCCCAAATCAAAATATAATAAAATCGATTTCGTTCAAATGAAAAGGGGTCAACCGCGAAATTTAATCGAGTCTCCCAAATTGAATCAGAGTCGTTTTCGTTCAAAGGGGTGGACCTCAGTTTCTCGATCAAATCACGATCGATCAAGGGCTTTTGGGGCACGCGATGCGGGGGGAAAGGCAGCAGCGATATCGCGTGGAGGCATTGGGATGGCCATCGCGACTAGGGCACTTGCGGTATAGGCTCTGCAGATGTTACGTTTTGTTTCAGTGATGTGGTGGCTCGCCTAGAGTATGGGCTGGTAGAGGAGTTTCGTTCGAGGGCTCCTGTGGTTTCGCGTGCTCGAGCAGAAGGGCAGCGGCAAAGGCGAAATAGGGTTTCGCGTTGAGGCGTGCGCGTCGTTCTGGGAGATGCTCGAGGCAGGCGTCTTCGATTTTGGGGTTCGTGAGGTGCAGTGGTGTCGCGATCGAGTTAGGGCACGGAAAATTTCTGGTGGTGGTCGAATTCGATGGCGTGGGTGCTGGCAATGGCCTGGAGCTCGCGTTCGATCTGAAGTCAGTTAGGTATTGTTTCGAAATTTCTTTAGTTTAAAATCTCTGAATCTGGAGTTAATTGATTTGAATGCAAGGTTAGGGTAAATCAGTTAAAAAGAAATTTTAGTTGATTGAATTTATTAAAAGAAGTTTGGTTTTAAATTTAATCGATTTAGTTAAATAAAATTATTTAAGGAGAAATTAATAATTAGTTTGAAATAAATCAAGGGTTAAATTATTTTGTTTAGGAGAAATAAGTTTAAAAGTAAAGTATAAATGTATTGTTCAATTGATTATCTAAAACTATTTAGATTACTAGAGGAATATATATATAAAGGAGATTTATTTTTAAATATAAAATTTTGAGTTAAATAAGGTTATTTATTGATTTGGTATCAAAATAAAATGACCGGCGAATCAAAATTATCAAATGAAAATTTATTACTCGATCTGTTCGAATATTAATAAATCGTATAAATGTTTATACAGTTTGAAATCGTAAAGGGAACAAGACGAATTGGATTGGATTGCAAAATTTAAAGCTAAAGTGAGATCTTCTCACTCAAAATTTAATGTGGAAATTTTTGCAGTTATTGATTGCTATTGATTGTGGTATTAGATATTTTAGGATATATCTATATATATATAGCAGTATATACATATTGGCATATGTATATATTGGATTGTTGATTTCCCGCCTCGTATAGCGGATGAGACCCTATTGCGCCGTTAGTAAGCGGATTTATAAAAACCTATATACCGCGATAATTCCGTACTAGAGCGGAATTGGTATTGTGCTAACATCTTTGGATGCAGGGAAACAGGTTGGAGGGATCCAACTGGACCCCTCACATTGATTGAATTTATTTCTATTGTGATATAAATCTGTAAATGATTATAGTGATGCTGTAAAGACCCAAAAGTTGGCCTTCGAAAATCGGCACCCGTACTTCACTTGTACTCAAAATGCCGTAGATTCAAATGCCAAATCTGGTTCTCCGGAGCTTATAACACAGTTAAGTAAATAACACAGCGGAATAAAAGAATAATACATTGATATACAATATCTGATACAACAGAGTGATACAATGAATATCAATATACATCAGAGATATGATACAACAAATAGCAGCGGAAAAGAAAAGATAACAACAGCAGCGGAACAATATCAATAGAAATGATAACTCCAAAATGATCTTCAAACAAGAATGAATCCACAACTCCAAGATAAGCAACTCCGATGAATGAACTAGCTCCAGATAACCTACTAAACCTGAATATCTGAAAAGCCCAACTCTAGACTGCTCGTGTAGAAAAATTTTGAGCATCCAGAGTTTAGGAAAGAAACAATAAACTCCGGATCAGTCATGGGACTGGTGTGAGCAACAAAAACAGTTTATCTTTAAAAACAAATAGCAGAGATTTTTAAAGTCAATTCGCAATGCTTTTAGAAAATGAAACTACCATAAGACCTCCCACCACACACACAATGCAAACGCAGACTTGGAGGAGATTTCTTCTTATGATAGTCAAAGATGCTTACTACGCAAAATCAAATCATTTTGATATTATTATTAGTGCATAGTGGAAAACATTTCGAAAGTAGAATATTAATCTTAGCCGACATAGGTACCATTATAGTATGCCTACTATAGCTACCATATTAAATGGCAGGTTCTACAACTAATACCGTACAAGTCTCGTATTGTTTTGTTTGGATTTCCAACAAATGATCAGGCTAAGGAACTTCCTATCCACGATGGGTACGTCCCTGGAATAGACGACCCGAGAACCTAACCGGATCTCTGCTGTGATATCCCGGGTTTTTGGGCAATTTAAATTTAATAATCTGTATTGATAATTTAATCTTTTAAAAGTTAATAAATATTTAATCTGGCAATATTGATAAGATTTATTTTCAAAGCTAATAAAGTTTTAATCTATTTATAACAATATATTGTTATATATTGTGAATAGGATATCTTTTGTTTTAAATTAAAGATGAATTTTCAAATTTGTAATATATATGTATATATATGTTATAATTTGGATTGTTTGAAATTTAATTAAATCTATTGATAAATATATATGTATAAATTGTGATTTTAAAAGCTTTGTTTTATAATTTAACATTTTTCAAAAGGTTAATTTAGATTTAATTAAATTGTTTTCAAAATATAAGACAATTGTTTATTTTAAATGTGATAGTTTAAAAAGGGGTTTAATCAAAGTTTTATTTTAGTTTTCTTTAAAGTGTTAAATTTTAAATGGTTATATAATGTTCTAGACTTTAAAATACATGAATAAGGAATTTATTTATATTTATAGTTAGTTTTAACATATTTTCTTTTAAAGGTAAACTAATATTTATTAATTAAGTAACTAAAAAAAGTAAGTTTTATATTAACATTTAAATTAAATAGAAATTTATTTAAAATTACTTAGGACATGTGTTAGTATCTTAACACATGATAATAACACTTGTAAACACATAAACCAAGTTGGGACATTTGTAATACTAATAAAAATACAAGTGGCAACATTATCTTCATTTAAAATTTAATTTAAAAATAATGTAGTAAAAGAAGAAAGCTGGTCTTCATTTGTTCAGTTCGAATCTTTTCTTTCTAAATACTCTTTCTTCTTCTAAAAACCTGAAATTAAACTAAAAGCAAATGAAGATAAAAATCTGGGAATTTAAAATGTGCAAAATCAGTTTGAAAGTGAATGCTGCAACTCGAAATCAACCTGCAACTAAATCAAGCTCTGTAATTCAACATGCAAATGAAGTTCAACAGCAACTTCCACACCAGATTCAACATAAATAAAGCATGAAAAAGGATTTCAAATCTCAATAACAAAATCAAGAGCAGTTTCCAGAAATCAGAAATTTAAAAGCCTGTCTCTCTGTTTTGATATTAAGGTGAGTAAATGAAATTTTAAAAACAGTTTTAATCCTGGATTTATACGTTATTCTTGTGATGAAATCATGATGATGTGTCTGAATTCTTAGATTTAATTGATGTATGTTGGTGATTGAGTGAATGATGATATTGAGATGCCTGTATATGCTCTGTATATTTATAACAGTTTCAATTGCCATAGTAAATTCAATAACTAGATTTTTAATTCGAATTGGCCTTTGATTTGTAAATAGAAGTTGTTTGTAATCATGTAAATTATCATCTAAAAATAATTCTAGGATTTTATAATTTGGAATTTCCCTCGAATTGAAGAAAATACAGTGAAATTAAAATATAAGTTAAAAATCAATTGCTCTAAATTCTAAGTTGAATTATATATATGAAATCGTACTGAAAAATCATGAATTTAGGCATGCATATCAAAAATTTTAGTTTGGAAATTCGAACGTAATTTGGGTTTGTTCGAATTTGGGTTGATAGGCGATTAGTGGTGATCCGCATGTTAGAGTTGAACGATTTTTGGTATGGAGGAGGGTTGATTGATTGTGATCATGGGAAAAATACAATTGAATTTTTCTTATGGACGAATTGTTCGAATTCGATTGGAGTAGGGTTTTAGACGCTGTTTTTATGTTGATTGTTCTAATGGGTTTCGTGATGTCGAGAGGTGATCGGAGTTGATCGCATATGGTTCTGGAGGCTCGGGGCAGTGAGGCGGAGCTGGGTTAAGACGGCGAGGAGTTTCGAAGCTTGGGTTGCCGTGGAGGATGGTTTTCTGGTGATGGTGTTCTTCGAGCTGATGGGTTAAATGGTCGAATTCGATTCTCGATCGAATCGTGGGAGTTTGGATGGTCGATCGCGATGTAGTGATGAAAGGCGACTTGCCGGAGATCAGAACGGAGATCATCGACGTCCAACCGTAGCGTGCATGTACACGAGCACGTTCGTGTGCATCTGAGATTTTGTTTTTGGGGAAGAAAGCTTGTCTCGGGTTTCGTTCGAGTATATTCGAGTTTTACTCGAAGCAGGGTAGTGGGTTTTGACGCGGAAGTTGCTTCGAGTTCCTGAGTGTTTTACTCGGGTTTTGGTAGAAACATTTTCTAAGATGTTTGGTTCAGAAATGTTTTAAGTTTTAAACAAAGAAAATTTGTTTTGTAATGTTTCTGAGTTGTTAAGCAAAGGTAAACAAGATTTTAACCATTTAAACTAAATTGATTTCTAGAAAAATTGTTTTAACAAGTTTTAAATAATTTAAATAAGTAAGTTTTTAAATAATAGAAAGTGGATTTTCAAAAATGATCTTTGTATTAAAAATTATTTAAATAACTTTGAAAAGCTTCAAGATTTTAAAGGTAAAAACTAAATGTTGTAATTATTTAATTATAATAAAGATTTTATCTTAAGTAATTAAGATTTTGATTTATTAAAGGAAATTAATATGTGAAATTAATAAGGATAATTCATTTACTGAAAATGATTTAAGAATAGATAATTAATTTAATTAAGATAATGATTTTTCTTAATTAAGATATTTAAGTATAAATAGTTAAGAAATTATTTAATTAAATTTAAATAATTAGATAAATAATTAACTAAGTAATTAATTAATGATTAGTTAGAGATAATCACTTATAAATTATTTAAGTATAATTACTTGATGAAGTAATTAAGGAATAATTACTAGATGTAATTAAGTAAGGCAAATTATTTAATAAAGTGATTAAAGGATAATTATTTTATGAAAGTAATTAAATGGAAATGATTAAGAGTTAATTACCTAGTGTTATTAATTAAATAATTTAGTTAATAAAGTTAATTAATGGATTAAGGTAATTAATTGTTGGTTAAGGTAAATTAATTGTTGGTTAAGATAATTAATTAAAAAGTAATTAATTAATGAAAGTAATTAAGGGAAGTTAATTACTAATTAAGATTAATCAAAGGTGATTAATAATTGTGGTTTAATTAAGATTAATTACTTAAATGTAATTAATTTAAATAAATAAATAATTAAAGATGTAATTAGAAATCATTAGTTTATAATTAATTAATGATGTAATTAAGAGTTGATATTAAGATTTATTAATCAAATGATAAGTGATTAATTGTAATTAATTAAGGATTAAAGTAATTGATTATAATTAATTAATTAATGAAGTAATTAAAGGTTAATTACTGTATTTGATTAAGAATAATTAATTTGTGAAATTAATTAAAGATAATTACTTAAATGTAATTAAAGAATGATTAATCAAGGTAATTAATTAAAGTGGATAATTAGAGAAAGATTAATTAATTTATTGGTAATTAATTAATGATTATATAAGTAAGATTTATGATGAAGTAATTAATTTAATTTATTTTAAATTAATTTGAATAAAGTAATTAATTTAATTCACTTTAAATTAATTAAAGATAGAGATAGTTAATTTAATTCATTTTAAATTAATTATGTTGTGATTAAGTAAATCATTGCTTATGTATGAATGGATGACATTGATTGTCTCGAATGGATGTAATCTCAGAAATGAGATAAGTAATGTGGTGTGATATGAATGCTTCGTTGCATTATGATGGTAATATAGATTAACTATTGTGATGTTGATATGGATTACCTATTTTGTTATGAATCATTTGTTTATTTGATAATGTGATTATCAATTGTGAATTGTGAATTATCTATCTGTATGAATATAGATAAGTTAAATTGTTTAAACCTTTAAACAACTTGGCCTTAAAAGATACGTTTTGGATTTCGATGAGACCGGGATCGGGTTTCCGTATACCGGTATTCCAGGTCTGGAGACCCGAATACCACATCGATCCAAATTAACGATAGGTCGTGAATCTCAATTGAAGATGAAGATTCAGAGTGCAAGGGTTATTGTCGTTAACTCTGAGGGTGATTCCAAAACGAGTGTAACGAGATAATGCCTTCGGTTTCGTTCGAACCCGGAACGAACTTGTATGGATTGAATGCTTTCAGCACATCGTCAGGCAGACGATGAGCATTCTAAGTGATATGTTCTGATTAAAGGTAATCGTAACCTCAAGCCTCATCAAATCGGGAATGGCTAAAACAGGGGAGGTGCAGCAAGGCTTCGTGGGTAGCACCCACTGAGAGCAAGATAGATCCCTGTCTAGAGATCCCTTTTCTTTTATTCGGCTTAGTGTGTGGTTGGTCGCGCCAACCACGGGATTATCTTGTTCGGAATTATCCAGTAAGGGATGGTTCCGGCTTTGTGTTGCAGGGGAGCGGGCGTACTCCTCGGTACGGTGATCTAGGCCACGTACTGTGACGGGCGATACCCCAGTAGCCCTGCCATTGTATGGAATCCAAACTCCAATAAGTGCCGTACGTATTAGTTGTGCCCAACTATGTTGGAATGTGAGATGTAAGCATTTCAGCTATTTCTGTATTTTACTTGAAAACCCTAGACCCTATTATAATACAATCGGATTTCCTATCGAATGTTTTAGTTAGCGTAAGGTAAAAACTTACCCATGTTTATTTGTGGGGAGTCTTACGTGATACCTTTGTTTTCAAAAGATTTTGAAGTTAAACAATTTTAACCCGTTTACTCACACCAGACCCATGTCTGACCCAAGTTGTTTATTTCTGTTTATAAACTCTTGGGTACTCAAATTTTTACGAGTAGCCAAGGGATTCAGGTTTAGCTTTGACGAATCTATGGAGGAGATATGGAGCAGGAGGCTTCAGCATTCGTAGATAGATAGTATTCCGCTGTGTTGGTTGATCTGAGTCTTTTGAATTGTATCTTGAGTTGTATAATAGACAGAAATTATAACTGTCAATTTTGTTGTATAAGTTGTGTAACTCTGATTATGTAAAGACTATGTAATAGTTATGTGATATATTATATTTTGTTTCGTTCCGCTGTGAGATTCTGATATTGTTGTTGTTCTCTCTTCTTTTCTTTTCTTCTTCTATCCCTTTCTTTCTTCATAACGATGCGTCTTTCTGGGCAAAGAAAGCCGGGTCGTCACATTTGGTATCAGAGCATAGGTTGAGCGAATGCCTAAGCTTTTGGTTAAGTGAATATCAGAACACTAGGTTGAGTAAATACCTAGGTTCGGAAGGATTGTTCATTAGAGATAGGATCTGTAGCAACCTGTTTGAGTCTGAGTATATATATATATATACGAGAGCGCGTATTTGTTAGTTATATAAAAATGATTTTATATTGTGTTAATTGATCGGTTGAGTGGTATATGGATTCTGGTCAATACGAGTAGCTAACGTTATTGATAGGGATCTCTAAACACTTGACCAGGCCAACGGACACAATATTGTTTTAAAAAGGTAGATGAAATAATTTTACCCAGATATAATTTCTATATAAAAAAAAAATATATCATTTTAAATGTATATGGTATTTATAATGATTGGTTGGGATGATAATAATTTATCATCTAGGATTAGGAGTCTGAGTGTTGAGGTTGGAAGTGTATTTGTCGAGACTGTAGACCTAATACCGTCTCGAGTGAACTTTACAGTTGTGTAAGGATTTCACAATCTCTGAAGGAAACCTGTTAAAGTTCGGAGTTCATCTTAGGAGTTGGATGAGTAGAGTTGGATCTGTCGGAGAACAGAAGCGAGTGATGGTAGCTTGGCGACTTCAGGAAGGAGCAGCTATGTGATGAAACGCAGTATCTATGGATGTTCCCGAAGAAGATGTTCTTTTTGGAGCAAGATCAAGAAGGTATTGGAGGAACAGTTGATGTCTACCGCAGGAAAGACTCGGCTGTATAGGAATTCTCTGATATCGAGTAAGAGAGTTTTATCTATTTTGAAGTAGGGGACTAAGGTCGATTAGTTGTTCTTCGGACATGGTCTCATTCTTCCCTTAAGAAGAGTAAGTTATTGGCGATTGGTTTGGAGCCCGAGTTTCTTTTGGATGTCTGCCATCTCGGAGATTCGTTGAGAGGTTTGTTGATGGTTTTAGTTTTGAGAAGCCTTTGGATTAGAAGTTCTTGGTTAGCTGTGATAGCAGTGCAGCTCGGAGTGTTCGGTGTGCTGTCGAGATAGAGTTTGGAAGCAGCAGTGTGGTCCGTTTCTTCGATGATCCCGGAATCTTTGCGGTTCTTCTATCAGCAGTCCGAGTTGGTGGTGAAGTTTTTCTTGAAGGGTTAACCTTGTTTGGAAAAGTTTAAGGCTGTTTTAATTGGTAAAGAGAGAACAGTATCTTTGGAATCCGAACTAGGTAGGATCGCAAAAGTGACTTGCGATTAGTTTGAGAGTCATCTTGAGTAATCTTTTGTATGAAGTTGAGACATCTCAAGAGAAAGTAAAAGTTATCGAAGAGGTCAAAGGTTTAGTTACATCGATTGTTCCTAGAGAAGGATTGGTGAAGCATCTTAGAATTTTATGGAGTATCTATGTTTTCTCTTCTGTTTCTAGTTTCGAGTTTCCTCTAGCCAAGGATAGCTGAAGACAGTACCCTTGACCGAGGACTCGTCTATTCTTTGAGAAGTTGGTTATGTCTTTAAGATAACCAATGTTTCCGCTTGTTTGTGGATCTAGTTTGTGCTCGAGTTCATCGACATTCTCATCTATTTTCAAAATCAGAGTTGTGCAGCGAAAGCAAAGGTAGTATCTGTGCAAGAAAGGAAGTAACCTCAGATTTCTACAAGAAGTTTATGTGAATTTCTAAGTGGGTATAAAATTTTCTGGAATCTGGGAGAAGGAAGTTCAGTCTTCTATTTCTTGTGGAGTAGAGTTTGTGGATTTCAGTAGATTTTGGAATATCATCTTGTTGATAGGATCTAGAGATCATTTTTGATCCAGAATTGTTTCAAGAAGCATCAGCGAGGGTTAAGCTAATCAAGAAGAGATGAGGTAGCCCAGGAATCGTCTAGTGAGTTATGCAGATAAGAGACAAGGAGTTTGGAATTCGGAGTTGGAGATTGGAAATTGTTTAAGTTTTTCTCCAATTAAAGAGCTATAAGATTTGATAAGTCAGGAAGTTAGCACTGAAGTATTTTGGATTTTCCTGTGTTCTCGAGAGAAGTAGTTCTTTGTCTACAGGAATGAATAGCCAATTTTGGATATCTGGAATTCATTGTATTTCACGTATCTCTGAGGGAGTACGTGTATGATTCATCGCTAATTATAGGATCTGCAGTCCAGATGGATTTGGAAGTTGAGCTGGACTTGGGTGTGATCTGATATTCTGTTCAGATTAGTGGATCTAGAGATAAGGGAAGCTCTGGATTATGGGGTGTAGTTTGTTTAGATTCTGTAGAGCGGGTCTCCCGGTGATTTATATCCGGGGAAACTCTAGATAGTGTTAGTAAGATTTATTCTGATTTGTATCAGGATAATTAGTTAGGTTTAATTGTTTGGTTGGTTGCTTTGGTTGTTAGTAATTGGATGATAGGTATGCTTTGCTGTTAGAGATTAAAATCTTTGCTGGATTATTAAATTAACTTTGTTTTTAATTTCGGGGACGAAATTATTTTAAGGGGGGAGGAATGTGATATCCCGGGTTTTTGGGCAATTTAAATTTAATAATCTGTATTGATAATTTAATCTTTTAAAAGTTAATAAATATTTAATCTGGCAATATTGATAAGATTTATTTTCAAAGCTAATAAAGTTTTAATCTATTTATAACAATATATTGTTATATATTGTGAATAGGATATCTTTTGTTTTAAATTAAAGATGAATTTTCAAATTTGTAATATATATGTATATATATGTTATAATTTGGATTGTTTGAAATTTAATTAAATCTATTGATAAATATATATGTATAAATTGTGATTTTAAAAGCTTTGTTTTATAATTTAACATTTTTCAAAAGGTTAATTTAGATTTAATTAAATTGTTTTCAAAATATAAGACAATTGTTTATTTTAAATGTGATAGTTTAAAAAGGGGTTTAATCAAAGTTTTATTTTAGTTTTCTTTAAAGTGTTAAATTTTAAATGGTTATATAATGTTCTAGACTTTAAAATACATGAATAAGGAATTTATTTATATTTATAGTTAGTTTTAACATATTTTCTTTTAAAGGTAAACTAATATTTATTAATTAAGTAACTAAAAAAAGTAAGTTTTATATTAACATTTAAATTAAATAGAAATTTATTTAAAATTACTTAGGACATGTGTTAGTATCTTAACACATGATAATAACACTTGTAAACACATAAACCAAGTTGGGACATTTGTAATACTAATAAAAATACAAGTGGCAACATTATCTTCATTTAAAATTTAATTTAAAAATAATGTAGTAAAAGAAGAAAGCTGGTCTTCATTTGTTCAGTTCGAATCTTTTCTTTCTAAATACTCTTTCTTCTTCTAAAAACCTGAAATTAAACTAAAAGCAAATGAAGATAAAAATCTGGGAATTTAAAATGTGCAAAATCAGTTTGAAAGTGAATGCTGCAACTCGAAATCAACCTGCAACTAAATCAAGCTCTGTAATTCAACATGCAAATGAAGTTCAACAGCAACTTCCACACCAGATTCAACATAAATAAAGCATGAAAAAGGATTTCAAATCTCAATAACAAAATCAAGAGCAGTTTCCAGAAATCAGAAATTTAAAAGCCTGTCTCTCTGTTTTGATATTAAGGTGAGTAAATGAAATTTTAAAAACAGTTTTAATCCTGGATTTATACGTTATTCTTGTGATGAAATCATGATGATGTGTCTGAATTCTTAGATTTAATTGATGTATGTTGGTGATTGAGTGAATGATGATATTGAGATGCCTGTATATGCTCTGTATATTTATAACAGTTTCAATTGCCATAGTAAATTCAATAACTAGATTTTTAATTCGAATTGGCCTTTGATTTGTAAATAGAAGTTGTTTGTAATCATGTAAATTATCATCTAAAAATAATTCTAGGATTTTATAATTTGGAATTTCCCTCGAATTGAAGAAAATACAGTGAAATTAAAATATAAGTTAAAAATCAATTGCTCTAAATTCTAAGTTGAATTATATATATGAAATCGTACTGAAAAATCATGAATTTAGGCATGCATATCAAAAATTTTAGTTTGGAAATTCGAACGTAATTTGGGTTTGTTCGAATTTGGGTTGATAGGCGATTAGTGGTGATCCGCATGTTAGAGTTGAACGATTTTTGGTATGGAGGAGGGTTGATTGATTGTGATCATGGGAAAAATACAATTGAATTTTTCTTATGGACGAATTGTTCGAATTCGATTGGAGTAGGGTTTTAGACGCTGTTTTTATGTTGATTGTTCTAATGGGTTTCGTGATGTCGAGAGGTGATCGGAGTTGATCGCATATGGTTCTGGAGGCTCGGGGCAGTGAGGCGGAGCTGGGTTAAGACGGCGAGGAGTTTCGAAGCTTGGGTTGCCGTGGAGGATGGTTTTCTGGTGATGGTGTTCTTCGA
The DNA here is from genome assembly GCA_030737815.1 of Allium fistulosum. Classification (NCBI taxonomy): domain Eukaryota; kingdom Viridiplantae; phylum Streptophyta; class Magnoliopsida; order Asparagales; family Amaryllidaceae; genus Allium; species Allium fistulosum. The sequence continues at coordinate 55,755,398 of CM060904.1, forward strand.
GCTGATGGGTTAAATGGTCGAATTCGATTCTCGATCGAATCGTGGGAGTTTGGATGGTCGATCGCGATGTAGTGATGAAAGGCGACTTGCCGGAGATCAGAACGGAGATCATCGACGTCCAACCGTAGCGTGCATGTACACGAGCACGTTCGTGTGCATCTGAGATTTTGTTTTTGGGGAAGAAAGCTTGTCTCGGGTTTCGTTCGAGTATATTCGAGTTTTACTCGAAGCAGGGTAGTGGGTTTTGACGCGGAAGTTGCTTCGAGTTCCTGAGTGTTTTACTCGGGTTTTGGTAGAAACATTTTCTAAGATGTTTGGTTCAGAAATGTTTTAAGTTTTAAATAAAGAAAATTTGTTTTGTAATGTTTCTGAGTTGTTAAGCAAAGGTAAACAAGATTTTAACCATTTAAACTAAATTGATTTCTAGAAAAATTGTTTTAACAAGTTTTAAATAATTTAAATAAGTAAGTTTTTAAATAATAGAAAGTGGATTTTCAAAAATGATCTTTGTATTAAAAATTATTTAAATAACTTTGAAAAGCTTCAAGATTTTAAAGGTAAAAACTAAATGTTGTAATTATTTAATTATAATAAAGATTTTATCTTAAGTAATTAAGATTTTGATTTATTAAAGGAAATTAATATGTGAAATTAATAAGGATAATTCATTTACTGAAAATGATTTAAGAATAGATAATTAATTTAATTAAGATAATGATTTTTCTTAATTAAGATATTTAAGTATAAATAGTTAAGAAATTATTTAATTAAATTTAAATAATTAGATAAATAATTAACTAAGTAATTAATTAATGATTAGTTAGAGATAATCACTTATAAATTATTTAAGTATAATTACTTGATGAAGTAATTAAGGAATAATTACTAGATGTAATTAAGTAAGGCAAATTATTTAATAAAGTGATTAAAGGATAATTATTTTATGAAAGTAATTAAATGGAAATGATTAAGAGTTAATTACCTAGTGTTATTAATTAAATAATTTAGTTAATAAAGTTAATTAATGGATTAAGGTAATTAATTGTTGGTTAAGGTAAATTAATTGTTGGTTAAGATAATTAATTAAAAAGTAATTAATTAATGAAAGTAATTAAGGGAAGTTAATTACTAATTAAGATTAATCAAAGGTGATTAATAATTGTGGTTTAATTAAGATTAATTACTTAAATGTAATTAATTTAAATAAATAAATAATTAAAGATGTAATTAGAAATCATTAGTTTATAATTAATTAATGATGTAATTAAGAGTTGATATTAAGATTTATTAATCAAATGATAAGTGATTAATTGTAATTAATTAAGGATTAAAGTAATTGATTATAATTAATTAATTAATGAAGTAATTAAAGGTTAATTACTGTATTTGATTAAGAATAATTAATTTGTGAAATTAATTAAAGATAATTACTTAAATGTAATTAAAGAATGATTAATCAAGGTAATTAATTAAAGTGGATAATTAGAGAAAGATTAATTAATTTATTGGTAATTAATTAATGATTATATAAGTAAGATTTATGATGAAGTAATTAATTTAATTTATTTTAAATTAATTTGAATAAAGTAATTAATTTAATTCACTTTAAATTAATTAAAGATAGAGATAGTTAATTTAATTCATTTTAAATTAATTATGTTGTGATTAAGTAAATCATTGCTTATGTATGAATGGATGACATTGATTGTCTCGAATGGATGTAATCTCAGAAATGAGATAAGTAATGTGGTGTGATATGAATGCTTCGTTGCATTATGATGGTAATATAGATTAACTATTGTGATGTTGATATGGATTACCTATTTTGTTATGAATCATTTGTTTATTTGATAATGTGATTATCAATTGTGAATTGTGAATTATCTATCTGTATGAATATAGATAAGTTAAATTGTTTAAACCTTTAAACAACTTGGCCTTAAAAGATACGTTTTGGATTTCGATGAGACCGGGATCGGGTTTCCGTATACCGGTATTCCAGGTCTGGAGACCCGAATACCACATCGATCCAAATTAACGATAGGTCGTGAATCTCAATTGAAGATGAAGATTCAGAGTGCAAGGGTTATTGTCGTTAACTCTGAGGGTGATTCCAAAACGAGTGTAACGAGATAATGCCTTCGGTTTCGTTCGAACCCGGAACGAACTTGTATGGATTGAATGCTTTCAGCACATCGTCAAGCGGACGATGAGCATTCTAAGTGATATGTTCTGATTAAAGGTAATCGTAACCTCAAGCCTCATCAAATCGGGAATGGCTAAAACAGGGGAGGTGCAGCAAGGCTTCGTGGGTAGCACCCACTGAGAGCAAGATAGATCCCTGTCTAGAGATCCCTTTTCTTTTATTCGGCTTAGTGTGTGGTTGGTCGCGCCAACCACGGGATTATCTTGTTCGGAATTATCCAGTAAGGGATGGTTCCGGCTTTGTGTTGCAGGGGAGCGGGCGTACTCCTCGGTACGGTGATCTAGGCCACGTACTGTGACGGGCGATACCCCAGTAGCCCTGCCATTGTATGGAATCCAAACTCCAATAAGTGCCGTACGTATTAGTTGTGCCCAAATATGTTGGAATGTGAGATGTAAGCATTTCAGCTATTTCTGTATTTTACTTGAAAACCCTAGACCCTATTATAATACAATCGGATTTCCTATCGAATGTTTTAGTTAGCGTAAGGTAAAAACTTACCCATGTTTATTTGTGGGGAGTCTTACGTGATACCTTTGTTTTCAAAAGATTTTGAAGTTAAACAATTTTAACCCGTTTACTCACACCAGACCCATGTCTGACCCAAGTTGTTTATTTCTGTTTATAAACTCTTGGGTACTCAAATTTTTACGAGTAGCCAAGGGATTCAGGTTTAGCTTTGACGAATCTATGGAGGAGATATGGAGCAGGAGGCTTCAGCATTCGTAGATAGATAGTATTCCGCTGTGTTGGTTGATCTGAGTCTTTTGAATTGTATCTTGAGTTGTATAATAGACAGAAATTATAACTGTCAATTTTGTTGTATAAGTTGTGTAACTCTGATTATGTAAAGACTATGTAATAGTTATGTGATATATTATATTTTGTTTCGTTCCGCTGTGAGATTCTGATATTGTTGTTGTTCTCTCTTCTTTTCTTTTCTTCTTCTATCCCTTTCTTTCTTCATAACGATGCGTCTTTCTGGGCAAAGAAAGCCGGGTCGTCACATCTGCCAACACAAGGCCGGGTTACCTCTGCAAAAATAGGTAACTACTGACACGCGTATGCCATCCCCCGATCGTCACCGATCTTCCCGAGGATCCTCGATTCGCAACAACCACAAAGTAATAAACTTGCAGCAACCACAGAGGTTAAGTATCTGGGCTCCATACCATGATACCACCTTTATCCAGAAGGAATGACATACACTAAGGGGCGCTACTCCCTAGAACCTTGCTGCATCCTTCCTGTTTCGACCATTTCCGGGGTGTGAGGCTCGATGAAGTCTCGTCCACAAAGCTACGCTTTGTCACAAAGCCATGCTTTGGGTCAAACAAATGATCAACCTATGATCACAAAGATATACGATCAAATAAATGATCATATCGCAAATGATCAAACACTGATCATCACACAGCAACACTCAGCATGCCACATTACCAAATTGGGATATATCGCTGATAAATTTCAACTACATAACCTCTGAGCTCGTACGTCTCAGAGAAGGGTGTTAAGCTAAGAGAATAAATTCTCCGCCACCAACAGAAATGTATTTGAAAGAAATCGGCTTTATATCTCAAAGTGTAATGTCAGACATGTATCCATACAAGTCTGTTCCGGGTTCGAACAGAACCGAAGGCACTTCTTACGAAGCCCTTGCAATTCCGGGTAATTTCCAATCACGTCCGGACTTCCCGTCACAAAAGAGTGATATAAATCTCTATACCGGAGCAACTCAGTGCAGAGACATTCGACAGGTTGTCCTTTCATTTTCGAAAATATCCGGTCTTCATCACCGGTCTTCAAATGCCATCCATATACGACGTATCACTATTCGGAATGGGTTATACGACACAAATGTCTTTTCCCGGCTAACCCGAATAGTGAGCGCAATATTTAAAAATATATGGATATTGGGAATTCAATTAAGTCACAACTTATTACCCAAAAATCTTTCTTCAAATGGTTTAACAAATTACCATTTTAATCTTTTTAAACAAAAAGATTCAATTCACAAAGTTCACTTAATTTCACAAAGATTCATTCACAGATTTTCCAAATCAATTTCCATTTCAGTTTAACTCGTTAAATCTTTAAATCAAAGATTTAACTCATAGCTTTCAAACAATTTCATTTCGAATGGGTTAAACAAAACATCATTTTAAATCTGTTAAGATAACAGATTTAATTCATAGCTTTTTAAAACAGTTCATTCATAACTTGGAAAACAATTTTTTTCAATTAAATCTTGAAATTCCTTTAATTAAACTGGAATTTCATTTCTTATATGAAAGCTTTTATTCCTTTTAAAACCACAGTTTTATCTCAGAAAATCTGATTCATTCATACGAGTGAAAATCCTTGGTTTAAATTCAAATTCCCAACTTATACTTTTAAAATGGTTAAATTCATACAAACACATTTATCATCTTTAATTCCTAGTTTCAAATCATAGGATTCAATTTCAAACTTGAATTCAAATTTAAATCTAATTATTTAAATTTTCAAAACTCGGTTAAGTTATTCAAAATAACTTTTATCTTTGAAATTCCATTTCAAAAGCTTTCATTTTAAACTCAAATTTCCAATTTCAAAATCAATTGAAATTAAAATTCCAATTTCAAAACATCAAATTTAAATTATCTGTGACTTAACCGATTTCCACGTGAAATCCATATTTGTGTGTGTAAAGATGTGGTCCAGGGGTTTTACACACAATAGTGCAACATCAATCATCACAGATCAAAATACAGGATATATTTGATAAGCGATATAAACTATAACGCTTATCTTTTCATTCACAGATCACAGATGTATAAATATCACAGATAAAGAAACTACAGATCACAACATAAATCAGGGTATATCACAAAGCATCATATATCAGGGATATCAAGTAATTCAATCATTCAATATAATCCATACATTCACAAATGAATTTATTAATCAACTGATTAATTTAAATCAGATGTATCAATTTATTTATCCGGGTTAATTATCATAATTTAATTACAAAATATTTGAAAATCTTCCTTTCAAATTTATTAGTTAACCCTTAATTATTAACTAATCATTCTAAATTAATGAATCATTAAATCTTTAATTGTTAAATAAATCTTAATTAATCACCATTATTAATTAATACTTTAATTTATTATCTTCATTTATTTTATCAACTAATAATTCCTTTAATTATCCATTTAAATCTACTTAATAATTAATGAATTATAGATCATTAAATCATCATTACTTAAAGTAAAGCTTATTTATATTTCTGATTTAATTATTGTTACTTACAATATGCTTGAAAGCATTGATTTCAAATTTTATTTTAAATCTTAATTTAAATTTAAGATTTGCAATGAATTCTTATTTACCTTAATTTACACGATAAATAATATTTTATTATAAAGGAAATGTAAAAGAGTTCAACATCAATTTCTCTTTGAATTCACATATCAACGAATTCTTTACATTTAAACTTGTTTAAGTATTTAGGTATTTGAATTTGTACAACTTTATTTAACTTCAAAAATCTGGAATTTAAAGTTAGATTTAAAACTCAAGTTTACAATGTAATTTAAGTTCTGTTTGATTTCTTACTTTACAAATTCAACCTTCATTTAAAATTTACTTAATTACTTAACTTTTAGTTATCAAAACAATATAAACTTTTAACTTTATAAATTTTCAAATCAACTCCAATTCATCTTGAATTTTGTTTGAATCTTGATTTACCACTCAGCTGAAACCTGGTTTTAAATTTTTTTTAAAATTAGTTTTAATATTTTCTGGAAAACAGGTTCAGCTTGAAAATCTGGAACCATTTGACCCGAGCCCAGACTCGATTTTCTTCGCGTCACTTACTCGATTTACTCGAGTACCACTTCGGGTAAAACCCACTGGAACGCCACTTCTATCCAAACGACATCACTAGGCTAGGCTTCAGACTCGTGCACGTGCACGTCTGCCGGAGCCACCTCCGATCTTCGCCACATCCTCCAACATTTCACCCTTCATCACCGCAACACGCTTCGACCATCAAACCATCACTATTAGCCTCAAATTCGAAAACGAGAAAAGCTCAAAACCTGGAACACTCGACAGCGACCCCACCACAAAACCTGGCAATGCCACGTTCTCCGAGCTCCTCCCACCGTATCGCCTAACACTCCGGCGAAGACCTCGTCTACCCCCCAACTCCCATCGCTCCAAACTCCGAAGCACTCGATCAATCCTAGGCTACGAACGAACAAAAGAAACTTGGTGCCTTAAAACTAGGTTTACAAATAAAAATGATCACCACCGTCGCCTCCGTTCAACGATGCTACCTCCGCCTATTTTTCCTACCTCCACCATAGGCTTCTCCACCACCTCGAACAACCCCTATCCTCCTCCTCGACGTGTTTGTCAGGATTTCCTCAAACAATGAAATTCGAACAAAACCCAATCCCTCTTGAATTCGTGATCTAAAAATTCCTATTCTTGCCTTAAAAATCAAATTAAGGTATAAGAATTCAAATTGTATATTTGAATTCGAGGATTAAGACATTCGAATTTTCGTATATATGATGATGTTTCTCAGTTCTTTGGCTTTTCCAGAACCTTAACAAGTTATTTTAACTTGTATACATTTTTAAACCTTAATATACTAGGTAACAACCAACTTTTGTTTTGATCACCAATACAAAAAGTAAATGAATCAAAAGAATTGATTTTTTTGAATTAAAACTTGAGCTTGAAAAGCTGGCAGAGAGATGATGCAGGAGATAACTGGGCATATATATTCATTCATCATTCATGTATACGCAGAGAAACATACTTGTATACCAATGCACTTACCTCAAATACTTGCAAACAGAACTATGTTGAAATTTTTAGAAAGAAGAGTTACTCACTTGTTTTAAGAAATGGACAGAGCATACTTATTGAACCAGGCCTTAAAACTGTTAGTTGAAACTTCTCTTTTGATCCCTGATTGCAGTTGCATGCTTGATGTTTTTTTTTTCTTTTTTTTCTTTTTTCATGGCTTTGCTATGATATTGGCCGGACTGAAGTGAGAAAGTTAATGTATAAGAAGATTACAGGCTGGTATAGTTAGTATGGTGTATTATAATAATTTGTATAATAGGCATGGTTGAAGTATGTTGCATTAATTGCCTGGTACTTTGTTCCTATGCTTAGCCCATGCTTTTTTTAAATTCGGCTGAGACTTTATGGTGATGCTTTGCATTAATCTCTTTATTCTTGTTTGTACTTAGATGTATAGGATGTTGTCATTTATTTCATTTTGCAGGCTATTTCCTTGTTTCATTTGGCAAATGTACATTTGTTTGTATTTTATTTTCTATTTAAAGTTTAATTATCAACATTCACCTAATATTTATTGTCTTATATCTATTTTATAAACTCAAACCATCTTTAACCATCAATTCAAATATATATACATATATTTATCATTTATCTCTAAACCATTTATTTTTAACTTTTAAATCCAAATAGAAATATATATTAAATTTGCTCGTATATACCTAAATATATATATATACATCCAATATATGCACATATACTCACATATACACTATTTACAATATTTTAATCTCAAATGATTTATACAGAATATACTTGGATATCGGGGAAACTTGCTCTCAATTTATCAATTAAATTTACAAATTTTTATCTAAAATTTATTTAATCATAAATTTAACTCAAGAATTCATTTAATTATAAATTTAAATAAATTTAAATTTCGGGGTCGTGACTGATGCTATTAATCATATTGATATCTGGAAATTGTTTGAAGGCTAAAATTTAGCTGAATGGATGTTTTGACATCATTGGATTCCAAAGATAAACGAATTTGAATTTTTGAAATTCAAGTAGAAATTTCTAAGTGAATCAATTTTAGAAATTGAATAAATTTCGAAGAAAGGAATTTTAAAGTATAAAAAGTAAATTTTTATAATCGTATTTAATAAATTCCAGAATAAAGTGAAAATGTTAAATAAATGGATTTCGTAAAAACAGTGATTTTAAATTGAAGAAATTAATTTAAATTTGGATTTTGAAACAGATTAAAAAAAAAAAAACGATTGAAATTTATTTTCTTAATAAGGAATTTATTTTAGTAGTGATAAATAAAATTTGAAATCAATCTGTAATTGATTTAATATTTAGAAATGAATTTTTGAGAAATCAATATGGAAATTTTATTCAAACGTCGAAAATAAAATTAGAAATCAATATTGAAATTGATTTGGTATTGAAGCTTTTATAAATAGAATTAAAATTTATAAAAGTTGTTCATAAACCCAGAGTCACTTATTTTGATAAGTTAAATATAGTAGTTGATAAAAGAAGGTTTATAAGTCGAAGTTGTTATTAAAAAGAGAAATAGAATTTATAAACGTGCTTATAAATTCGGAATAGATTGAACGTGATAAATTTATTATAGAAGATTATTTAAGGAAATTTTATTCACGATTTTGGACAGTGAATATATGGTTAAGTAAAATGGATTCATTTTTGAAGAAGTAATATTTTAAAAATGAAGTTAAACATTTTAAAGGTGTTTTAAAATGTGTTATGAATCGAAAGCATAGATTTCAACATTTATTGTTGAAATAGACGTTTTCGAGAAATTTAAGGAAATGGTGGACTATAACACTGTTGTTATAGTAAATGATTTCCGAAAGGAAATGTTTTGATGTAGTATTGGGATTTATATACCTATCTTAAAATCCGAATCCCTATACTAATGATTTTGAGTCGTTGTAACGATGTTTTACGCAACATTCGTTTTGACTCGAATAAATGTTGTTATAATAAATGATTTCCTTAAAGAATGAATATATACTTAATATTGATTTAAGTATATTGAATATTTTCAAATGTTGAAAATAAATAGATTTGTGAATTACTTATTATTTAATAAGTATGGAAATGTTTTCCAAAATGAAATGAAATGTTTTGAGAATTTATCTTCTTAAAGATAAATCAAAATTGAATATTGAAATCGATTTGAAAAATCGAATATCGGTAGATATTCGATAAGTATAAATTCACTATGGAATTTATAAAAAAAAATGGGGATTCGTTTTAAAAATAAACGTTGATTTATTTTTGAAGTGTGGAAATTATATATCTAGTAAGATATTTTTTTTGGAGATAAAATAATTTGGAAAATTATTTGGAATCTGATGATGTTGCGCATCTTTATTGATAGTTAAATAACCGACTATCAATAATTACCTTGAATTGGTATTTGTTGTGAATTGGATGGATTTGAATGCCACACTTATTTTTGAATTAACGCTCACTATTCGGGTTAGCCGGGAAAGGACCATGGGGTCGTATAACCCATTCCGAATATGTGATACGTCGTTATGAATCGCATTTGAAGACCGGTGTTGAAGACCGGATATTTTTGAAAACGGAAGGATTACCGTCGAGTTACTCTACATCGACTGATCTTCGATTTAGAGGTTTTATCACCCTTAGTGACGGGAAGTCCTGACGTGATTGAAAATTATCCGGAATTGCAAGGGCTTCGTGAGAAGTGCCTTCGGTTCTGTTCGATCCCGGAACAGACTTGTATGGATTGTGTGTCTGACGTTACAATTTGAGATATAAAGCTGATTTCTTTCAAATACATTTCTGTTGGTGGCGGAGAATTTATTCTCTTAGCTTAACACCCTTCTCTGAGACGTACGAGCTCAGAGGTTATGTAGTTGAAATTTATCAGCGATATATCCCAATTTGGTAACGTGGCATGCTGAGTGTTGCTGTGAAATGATCAGTGTTTGATCATTTGTGATATGATCATTTGTTTGATCTTATATCTTTGTGATCATAGGTTGATCATTTTGTTTGACCCGAAGCAGGGCTTTTTGTAGAAAGCGTAGCTTTGTGGACGAGACTTCGTCGAGCCTCACACCCCGGAAATGGTCGAAACAGGAAGAATGCAGCAAGGTTCTAGGGAGTAGCGCCCCTTAGTGTATGTCATTCCTTCTGGATAAAGGTGGTATCATGGTATGGAGCCCAGATACTTAACCTCTGTGGTTACTGCATTATTTTTTCTATGTGGTTTGTTGGAATCGGGGATCCTCGGGAAGATCGGTGACGATCGGGGGATGGCATACGCGTGTCAGTAGTTACCTATTTTTGCAGAGGTAACCCGGCCTTGTGTTGGCAGAGATCCGGTTAGGTTCTCGGGTCGTCTATTCCAGGGACGTACCCATCATGGATAGGAAGTTCCTTAGCCTGACCATTTGTTGGAAATCCAAAGAAACAATACGATCTTGTACGGTTTTAGTTGTAGAACCTATCATTCACTTATGGTGGTCACCACTGTTTGGATGGTAGCTATAGTAGGCATAAGTGCGGAATGCCTATGCTGGCTAAGATTAATATTATACTTTCGAAATGTTTTCTACACTATGCACTAATAATAATATCAAAAAGGATTTGATTTTGCGTAGTAAGCATCTTTGACTATTATAAGAAGAAATCTCCTCCAATTCTGCGTTTGCATTGTGTGTGTGGTGGGAGGTCTTATGGTAGTTTCATTTTCCAAAAGCATTTCGAATTGACTTAAAAATTATTTTTGTTGTTATAAAGAATAACTGTTTTACGATCTCACACCAGTCACCATGACTGACTCGGAGTTTATTGTTCCGTTCTAAACTCTGGGTGCCCACAAATTTCCACACGGGCAGTCTAGAGTTAGATTATCAGGATATTCTGGATATTCTGGAGCTTGGAGATAAGCTGGATGACGAGACGTAGTATTTGTATCTGATAGTATTTATTCCGCTGTGTATTCTGTATGAGGACAAGTTTATGAAACTGTCCATTGTTGTATATTGATTCTGATTGATGTATGTATAAACTGATATAGTTCTTTGTTTTAAAAGACTAGTGTTTATCTATTATATATTGTTCCGCTGCGATGTGTAAGATTCTGATATTGTTTTCAGTTCTGATGTGTTTTCTGTTGTTCTTCTTCTTTCTTTCTTCTCTTTTTCTTCTATCTTTTCTTCTATCTCTTCTTTTAAACATTAAAGTTCGCGTTTCCGCCACCCGATCGTTCGACAGTTGCTACAGTGGACGTAGCAGTGTCGGGTTTTCGGAAGACGGATTTACGGGTCGTTACAATTCTACTCATTTAATATCCACATTTACAATTAAAGTTATTTAAACAATTTAATTTAAAAACTTTCTTTTATTTCAAATCTGAGATATAGATTTAACATTTGATTCCAGATTAACTCAGATTTAAACTTACTTACAATTTAAAAACTTCATTCTTAAATTCAACTATCTAAACATTTTAAGGTTGCTAAAATATTTTAAATATTTAAAAACTTATTTTATTTTGAACTGAGATTCAAATTTAAACTTGAATCAGATTTAAACTTAGATTTAAGACTTGTTTAAATTTCACTTAACCATTTAACATTCAGTTTTAAATTTTTAAAACAGATTCAGTTTTAAAATCTGGAACCCAGAATTTACCCGAGACCCTACAAAATTGCTTCGAGTCGAAACTCTACCTACTTCGAGTCTTTTACGCAAGAAACTCGAGAAGCTCGAGACCTCTTCATTCCCAATCTACTGACACCAGACAAAATTGTGCACATGCACCATCGATCGCCAGAACTCCGGCTTCCACTTCCATCGTCGACAGGTCCCCTTCGACCAACTCCAGCCATATGATCACCCAGAAACACCACTACAACTCGAAAGCGAAATCGAGACTTAAAGCCAAAACTGGAACCACTTCGAAAACCTGACATCACTTCGATCTCACACCTCCGGCCATCAGAGACTTGGAAACTTCGTCCAACCCTTCTTCAACATCCAAGCTACGACCTCCTTGAATATCAGAGAGCTCGATCACTCATTGGTACGATGTCGATCAAATTGCCAGAGCACACCCAAAACTAGGTTTACAGACATAAAATAATCACTGTCGCCATCACAATGCCATGATCACTATTCTGGTATTTTTGTCAAACTATACGACCATTCTACTACCCCCAGAAAAAGTTACGACCTCTCCAATCAACTAGATTCCCAGAGGTAACTGAAAATACCACTTTCGATCAACCCCGAACTGCTCCCTCAATTCAGCGTTTAAATTTGTGATTTTATTTTTAAAAATCAAGAATTTAGTTAATGATTCAGTCTACATGCTTGAATTAGTGAATCTAAAAGTTTGAATTTTTGCAAATCTTATGCTTTCCTATTCTACTCTGTTTTCCAGAGCAGAAATCCAATTTAATTCATTTAAATAAAGTTTAACCCTTAAGTTATGATTAAACAATTAATTATAGTTTGAATTATAAGTCCTAACAAACAGTAGAACAAGAGATATTAATTTTTGAATTAAAATTTTGAGCCTGGAAAGTAAAACAGCTAAACATCCAAATACATAGCAGATGCACACATCCAAATATTCATATCCATACATGCATACAAAATATCACCATATACACACAATTCATACTTAAACAACATGCAGGCAATATTACATCATAGATACCAGAATTTATAGCATGCAAACAGATATACTTTTGTTTTTAAAAATGTAAGTTACTCACCTTTTAAAATGAAGAACAGAGCCCTCTTTGAAACTGCTTTAAACTTTAAAACTGAAGTGCTTTTGAAACTTTTAAAACTCGATTCAAAAACTTGAATGCTGGCTTTAGTTTGAAAGGGTTTCAGTTGCATGCAGAGATGCCTTGTTTGACATGCCTCCAGATTTGAAAAGAATTTGCAGTCTTTTTGAAAACTTTTAACTTGAATACATTCTAGAAAACTTGCATTGCTAGCTGTTTAGATTTGCATGCAGGTTATTAGTTTGTTGAGACATTTTCTTTAGATTCCAGTTGCTTGCTTTCAGATTTTTGAAGAAAACAGGCTTTGATTCCAGGTTGAAAAGAAATGAATTCCAGGTAGGCTTTGTTTTGAGATTGAAGAAATGCAATATAGGTCTTGGTTTGAGAATAGGCTGATTTACTGATTTGTTTGGAGAATTTTGTTTTGGAAATAAATTACAGAGTTGAAGAAATGTTGATTATTGTTTGAGGAGTTGATTACAGATTCTCTTTGGAGAGGTTACAGGTTTTGTTATGATTTTGGGAAGTTGATTATCAGATTTGTTTTGAGAGATTTGTTTTAAATTTTCAGGCTGAAAGTTTATCTCTTTGAATTCAAGAAGATAGAAAAATAAAATGAAGGGAGAGGTATGCATATATAAGTTAATTTGTAGTTTCTTAAAAATAAAAGAAAACAAAATTTTAAAAACTTGACATTTGTCACTTAGAGTGGTTAATTAGTTTACATTTGTTTAAACAAGCTTTTATAGATTTACACATGTCATTTAAGTAACACTTATTTATTTAAATGTAAATAAAAGCTTTTCTTTATTTATTAAATACAATTACTTATCTATTTATATATATTACTTATAAAGAAACAAAACTAATTATTATAAATAAAAGTTTACATATACTTTGAGATCCAAACTATTTGAATATTACCTCTTTTTGAATTCAAAAATCCAAATTCAAATTATATTTAAAATCCAATTTAAAGTCAATTTAAAAGAACACATTCAAATTCTTTAAAATCTTATTTTACATAATAATCTATTTTATTAAATTTTTAAAGTATAAAATTCACTAATTAAATATTCATTTAATTAGATTATTAAACCAATTCAAATTTGTTATCAAAAATTATCAAATCAATTTAATTATTTAAACAGATTATTAAATTGATATTGCCCATAAATTCCGGGATATTACATTTTACATAAAAAACAAATTAAAACTCACGGCCTATAGTAAAGGAGAGAACGGCCAAGGCAAATGAAGAGTTTAGGCAATGAAAAGTCACAAATTTAAAGCTTTTTGTCTCTTCGAATTTCCAATTCATTTTAATTCAAAATAAAAAAATAAAACTCAGTAAATAAAAATAAAAACAAACTAAAATAAAGTGGAAAAGAAAATAAATAATTTGTTTTAGGAAAATAGAAAAATAAATAAAGAAAATAGCTTATTATATTGAGACTAGCTTTAAAATTTGCAAACAAAATACACTTAACTTTGGAAAAATTTAACTATACTTTAAAATGTTTTTAAAAATATATATATATACATAACATGTTGTGTTACACATGAAACATAAATTAGAACATGACATCACAAACAAAAATATTATTTATATAAATTAAAACAAACAATTTTGTTAAATAAAACAATTTACATACAATAGTGTAAAAAGCACAACTTTCACAATATTAATCAGATTTCAACGAAACGAAAAGCAGTATACTTGAAATTTTATTTACTTTCATAAAATAAAGATAAATTTCAAAAGTTCAAAATTTAAATTTTTAAAATTAAAAGTCAAAGTTTGACCACATTAACAAAATTCACATTTCTGGAAAACATTCTATTTATTCATGTTTGGAATTATAATTCACATACAAATTAAAATTTATATTTAAAATAACAAAATTTATCCATTTAAAATAAATAAAATAAAGTTATTAAATCAGAAAATTCAATATAAAATAATTACAAATACAGGGTTGTTACAAAAACTGTATTTTTTTATCAATTTTAAAATACATTATTTATTACACACAACATGCCCGTTTCATAAAGTAAAATTCATTACCATTACTAGGTTAGATTTAAAATTTCATATTAAGTCCAATTAAATTATTAAGTTATTTATCATCAATAATTATCTTTAATTCAATTAAAAACCAACACATCTTTAAAATTTCCATTAAAGCCACTTATTGACTTATAAAATCTTAACTTATAGAAAACCAACATCTTCTTATATTTAAGTCATTTAAATCAAATCTTTTAGCTCAAATATCATATATTTAAAACATTCAAAATATTCAATAATTTTTAGGAAAATATTATTAAAAAATATAACCATAGGCCTGTATAATATTTTCTAACCTAGGTCAAGTGATACGGATATGTATCATTTCAATCCGTAATTTAAAAAGAAAAATTCGGGTTCTATCATTTCAAACCCGCAATCCCAAGTCAAATAAATTACAATAAAATCACTCAAGCCTATCATTCAAGCCCATAATGATTTTTCCTTATTTTAATGTCCGTTCAGGTATGTATCATTTCAACCCATAGTGATAGGGAACTTGCAGTGTGAGATACAGTGTAACGATCCTGAAATTTAAATTTATTTAAATTAATAATTTATTGAATTTTTGAATTAAATTGAGTATCAAATAAATTTTTGGATAAAAATTTGTTAATTTAATTAGAAAATTGGAGCGAGTTTCCTCGGATCCAAATTAAAATTTGTTAGATCATTTAATTTTAAATATTGTATATATAGGTGATTTGAATCTTGGATAAATGGTTTAATAAATAAATTAAGTTAAAATGAATGAGAAATAAATATAAATTCAATACAAAGTAACAAAACAAAAAGAAAGTGTAAACCTGGAAACAAGCAAGAACAAAAGCATAGAAACAAAGAAGACATCAAAACAAAATATAAAACAAAGAAATGAAGCCACCATAACATCATCTCCAGCCGAAAACAAACACATTAACTAAGATTTTAACAACATAGAATTTCATTTATATTGCTAAGCAATTAGACTGGACAAAGAATAAAATATACATTCAAGTATAAACTAATACGATAATAAAAACAAACAAAAGAGATAGGAATAAACAAAGCAATTTGACTAAATAAAGAAAAGTAATACAAAATCATTTCAGCCACTTAAATAAAACAAGAAACAGAAAAAAGAAAGAAAATATATCAAACAGCATAGGCTGTAAACATATAGAGGGAGCATGAACATTACCTTACATGCTTTCATTTAATGCTATTTGCTTTTCAGCATGAACAAGATCACATCAGGGAGTAAAAGTATGGTTTAGTCTTATTTTTATATACCTCAACTTGTACCTGTATACAAACCCAAACATCACTTTGTATAAAATATATACACCCTGTATATTTCATCTCCACATCAAACTCTCTTACCATCAGTTCATTCGAAACTGAGAAAAATAAGTAGCATCATCTCAAAACTCCAACAAACCAAAAATGATCAAAGTAAAACAAATAAAATTCTTACCTGATTCAATGCAAAGATCAAAAAGGCAGAGCAACTCAAAGCAAAGAGCAGTTTTCAAATCAAAGCCTACAAAGTAAATTCAACTGCTTTAACTTAAGTGAATCCAGTAGCCAACTCAAACAAATCAAAGATACAGATTTGAAATGAAAATACAAGTCCCAGATTTCATTCCTATCCTCTGTTTTTCTTTCCAGGTGAGCAAATCTCCTTCCTGAACCTGTTTGTTTTTGTTTGTGAGCAATCTTCTAAACAAAAATCCTTTTATCAGCGAGTAACATCATTTTTTTTAAACTTAAGCATCTGAAACTATTTGCAGAAGTGTGATTTAAATTAAGTATGCTGGTATATATGGTTCTGTCTGTGTATATAGATGATGTTTGTGTACCCTGTTGTAGCCTCTGAACAAAACTGTTTTGACTTCAGGCTTGAATATTCATCAAAAAATGCATTTGCTCTAAATTCGAACTTTGATAAAACTTAAGTTCTGAACATAAAATGTTTGTTACAACATACACTTGAATCTAAAAATTTTGTTAAAAGAAAAACAGGTTGTACTAGTTCTGGAAATTATAAAATAACAGTGGAAACCTTAAATAAGTTAAAGCTCAATTCTTATAAATCAGGGGTTCAGGCTCATGAATCAAATCCTCAAACAAAAACTTGATTTTTAAAACCAAAATTACTATTTTTAATCAAGCGTTGAGGTAGTAGTTTGGGTTTGAATGGAAATGGGAATATTTGGGTTCTCTGGTGATCTAAGTATCTGGGAAGGCTGGAGTTTCTCGAGGAGGTGGAGGAGCCAACGAAGTGTCGAGGAAAAATATAGGGATGGTGGATAGATCACGGTGGTGACGTCGGCAACGAGTTGAAGTTTCTAACCCTAGTTCTTTGTGAGGTCGAGATTTTTGGTTGGTGAGGCATCTCGAGTTGATCGAGCTCTACAGGACTCAGGGTGGTGGAAGTTCGGGGTTTGTCGAAGACGTGGCCGGAGTTTTAGTACCAACGATGGTCGAAGCAGTGAGGACGAGGAGGAATCGTGGTCGAGGTTTCTGTTCCAATTCGATCGGAGGTCTTGATTTCGATTTTGGGATGGTGATGGAGTCTGGGTGGTCAGGATCGAATGGGTAGATGGTCGTCGACGTGTTCGACGATGTGAAGTCAACTGGAGAGGCTCGCCGGAATCGTGCACGTGCACCGGGCACTGGCTTTTGTGATCTGGGAGTGTTTGAGGTTGTCTCGAGTTTCCTTTTCTTTTTCCTCGCGTTGCTGTGTGTTTTGCTCGAAGGATTTTTGGTTGGGACTCAGAGCAGTTTTTGATGAGCTCGGGTAGATATTGTTACCAGGTTTCAAACCCTGTTCTGCTTTATAATTTGAAATTTTCATTTTAAAATTATAAAGCAAGGTTTAAACTGAGGTATAAACAAAAAGTTAAAATATGAATTCAAGTTCAGTTTAGAACTTAGTCTGAAATTAAAATCTTTTTTAGAATTTAAATTGTTTAAATAATTAAAAGATAAGTGAGTTTAAAAAGATTTGAACTTAAAACGAAATTGAATTGTAAACAAAATTAAATCAAAATTTGTAAACTTGGATTCAAATTTAACTTTGAATTCCAGATTTTTAAATAAAATTAAGTTTTATAAATTTAAATCTTTAAATAAGTTTAAATGTAAAGGTTTCTTTTAATATGTGAAATTTAAAGTAAATTGATTTTAAACTCTTTTAAATTTCTTTTATAATTAAAATATTACTTTAACATGTAAATCTAAAGGAAAAATTGGTTTTAAACTTTATCAAAGTTAAATAAGAAATCATTCTAAATCCCGAAATAAAAACCAACAAAAAAATGAGATTGGTTTTTAAATTAATAAAGGTTTAATGATGATTTATTAACGATTCGGATTAATGAAGTAAGTGATTAAAGGGTTAAAATCATTAATGAAGAATTATTAATTAAATATTAATTAATGATTAAAGTTGATTAATCAAGTGATTTATCAATATTTAATACAAAGTATAATGTGATAAATTAATTAAGGTAATTAATTTGGGATTAATTAATTTATGTTAAAGGTTAATCAACCAATGGAATGATTTGTAATTTATCGATGTTAATTAACCAGGTTTAGAAATTCATAAGTAATTAATTTAATTTGAATAAATCAGATAATTTAATTGGTCCTACTTTTGGATATTTGAATTGTATTGAATGTTGAATTGTTTGATATCCCTGATATTTGATACTTTGTGATATACCCCGATTTATGCTGTGATTTGTAATTTACTTAGCTGTGATTTCTATTTCTGTGATATATTACTATGTGAATATGAAACCCTTTGCCCGTAAAAAGGCATTTGAATTTCGATGCGACAGGGAGTCGGATTTCAGTTGGTTATCCGAAACCCACATCGAATTATAAGTGTGAATCTTTGTGACTGATAAATTTATTTTATCTATGAATCTGTGAATGAAGATAAGCGTTATCGATTATACCGCTTATCGATATATCTGTGATTGAATGATGTTGCACTATTGTGTAAAACCCATGGACTACACTGTTACACACACAAATATGGATTTCACGTGGAAATCGGTTAAGTCACAGATAATTTAAATGTGATATTTTTGAAATTGAAATTTTAATTTCAATTGATTTTGAAATTAGAAATTTGGGGTTTAAAGTGAAAAGCTTTTGAAATAGAATTTCAAAGAGAAGAGTTATTTTGAATAACTTAACCGAGTTTTTGAAAATTTAAATAATTAGATTTAAATGTGAATTCAAGTTTGAAATTAAATCTATGATTTGAAATTACGGTTAAAGATGTTATAAATGTGTTTGTATGAATTAAACCATTTTTAAAGTATTAATTTGGGAATTTGAATTTAAACCAAGGATTTCAACTCGTATGAATGAATCAGATTTCCAAATTGAAAACTGTTGTTTTCAAATGATAAAAGCTTTTAGATAAGAAAAGAAATTCCAGTTTAAATTAAAGGAATTTCAAGTGAATTGAAAAATGGATTTTCCAAGTTATGAACGAATTGTTTTTGAAAGCTATGAATTAAATCTGTTTATTTTTAACAGATTTAAAAGTGATGTTTTGTTTAACCCATTCGAAATGAAATAGTTTTGAAAGCTATTAGTTAAATCTTTGATTTAAAGATTTAACGAATTAATTAAACTGAAATTGACGCAGCGGATAATTCAAAACAATGTAGATCTGTGAAAGTAGCAGTCGATGGATTGATGAATGCTGAATTGCCCGAATTCGTTGATCCGAAGATGCCGAACTCTAGCTATCTCGAACTCGTTGATCGCGCACGATACCGGGTTCAAAGATCTTCAATTCTTCAAGCGTTGATCAAGCGCACTTGATTCCGCGAATCGGCTTCTACAATCGTTGAATCGAGCGCACTCGATTAACCGAAAGAGGAGATAGGAGATTACACTCAACTACCAATTTGAATGAAAGCACAAAGCAATCAAAAGAGAATTTTATTCAAAAATCAACAACCTTTACAAAATGACCATACACGCCTATTTATAGGCTACAACTCAACACAGCAGAAAAGTTTCAAAATATTACAAGTACTTAGGTCGAAAACGACCTTCGACCTTGAATGTTGCGACCTAGTACAGACGCGTCCTAACAAACATGTTAAAAGACAAACAACTCACTTAGGTCGGTAACGACCTAATTACATTATTCCACGACTTAACAAATGAACACACAGCATTCCAGATCGGCGAGTTGGGGAAATCAATGGCCTCCAGAGCTTTGCGACCTAAGAATGAACGGCATCCCTTCGTTTGCGACCTAACAGAAGCGGCTTCAGAGATTCTTCGCGACCTAAGCCTTCGCGACCTAAGGCCTTGCGACCTAATCCTTTGCGACCTAAGGCTTTGCGACCTAGGCCTTTGCGACCTAAGACTATGCGACCTAAGCCTTTGCGACCTAAGACTTTGCGACCTAGGCCTTTGCGACCTAAGACTTTGCGACCTATCTTAAGTCGTGATTTGTTAGGTCGGAGCACCCCATTAGCTCGTTCCAGCCCCCTCTTTCCTATCTCGCTAGGTCGTACGCGACCTAAAAGCATGTTAGGTCGTTCCAGCGACCTATCTCCTTGTTTTAGTTCGCCATCCACTAACCCGTTAGGTCGTAGCTCTGTACTTGGTGTTATGTTAGATCGTTCACCATGTTGCACTGCACAGTTAGGTCGTACGCGACCTAAGAACATGTTAGGTCGTTCCAGCACCTCGTTTCTGTTAGGTCGTAGCTCCAACTTAAAAGCCTTGTTAGGTCGTATGCGACCTACCACTTCACCGAATTGGACTGTGCAACCACTCTTCTCGGCATCACTCACTCCCCCCTCTAACTCCTTAGGTCGTGAGCGACCTACACACTCCTTAGATCGTGAGCGACCTAGACCCTTAGCTTTCTGCACTGCATCATCCTCCCCTGGTTGAGAGAAATTCGACCTCGAATTCGCACACTCTTCATCCCCAACAAACTCTTCCCCATGATATGGTACAAGATGTTTAACATTGAATACGTCAGATGTATACACATCATCTGGCAGCTTCAGTTTATAAGCATTTTCATTGATTCGTTTCACAACTTCCACCGGACCAATTTTCCTGGCTTTCAACTTGTTGTACGCGCCCACTGGAAAACGATCTTTTGTTAACACTGCATAAACCATATCTCCTTCATTAAACTCAACTTTTCGTCGTTTCACATCTGCAGCTTGTTTATATTTCTCATTTGCTTTCTCTAATCGTTCTTGAACGATTTTATGACACTCCGTCAGCCCTTCAACAAAATCAGCAGCTTTCTTAATTGTCCCCTTCGAGTGTGGTATCATCGTTAAATCTAACGGTCCCTTCGGTAAACTTGAATAAACAATCTGGAACGGACTGAACCCCGTACTTCGATTCACAGCATGATTATGGGCAAATTCTGCCTGACATAACTTCACATCCCAACTCTTCAGATTATCTTGAACAAGACACCTCAACAAGTTTCCCAACGATCGATTAACCACCTCAGTCTGTCCATCCGTTTGCGGGTGATAAGCACTACTAAATTTCAGCTTCGTTCCCACCATTTTCCACAAACTCAACCAAAAATGACTCAGAAATCGAGTATCTCTATCCGACACAATAGATTCTGGCAATCCATGAAGTCTATAGATCTCCCTGAAAAACAACTGAGCAACATGAACCGCATCTGCCGTCTTCTTGCAAGCAATGAAATGTGCCATTTTTGAAAATCTGTCAACCACCACATATATGGAATCGTTACCACGCTGTGTCCTTGGTAATCCCAACACGAAGTCCATACTCACATCAACCCATGGTTTAGTTGGTACAGGTAATGGCATATATAAACCAGCATTAGTCGCAGTTCCTTTCGAAACTTGACAAATATGACAACGCTCCACAAACCTCTCCACTTCTTTCCTCATCGATGGCCAAAAGTAGGATTGTGAAATTAACTGTAAGGTACGGTCTCTTCCAACATGCCCTTCTTCGTGTAACTCCTTGATAATCTTCATTCTCAGACTACCCTCCGGTATGCACAATCGACTTCCTTTAAAAAGAAAACCATCTACCATCAAGAACTCATCCGTCTTTCCCTCCTTAACTTTATCAACAAACTTCATGAAGTAAGGATCTTCAACAAATAATTCCGGCAACATTTCAAACCCCATCACTTCAACTTTCAGTGTAGTCAACAAATGACTCCTCCTACTCAAAGCATCAGCCACTCGATTTGTCACCCCTGACTTGTGTTTCACAACAAAAGTAAACTGTTGCAGATATGCAATCCACGATGCATGTCTCGCTGAAATCTTGTCTTGCCCTTGCAAATGCTTCAATGCTTCATGATCAGTATACAGAACAAACTCTTTCTGAAACAGATAGTGTCTCCAGTGCTTAATAGATTGTACAACAGCATAGAACTCCACATCATACGTACTGTATCGCATCTTCGCTCCTGACAACTTCTCACTGAAATAGGCAATTGGACGTCCCTTCTGACTCAACACCCCTCCAATCCCAACCTTGGATGCATCAGTATGTAGTTCAAATACCAACTGAAAATCAGGTAATACTAGAATTGGTGCAGTCGTCAGCAATTCCTTGATCTTCACAAAAGCAACTCCTGCTTCTTCTGACCATGAAAACTGTTTGCCTTTCATACAATCTGTAACAGGTGCCATCACACTACTAAAGTGTGGAATGAACCTTCGATAGAATGAAGCCAACCCATGAAAACTACGAACTTCCGTTATCGTCTTGGGTTGCGGCCAATTTCTGATCGCCTCGACTTTACTTTGGTCAACCTGTATTCCTTTCTCTGAAACAACATACCCCAGAAATAAAACACTGTGCGTCATGAACACGCACTTCTTTGTAGCAGCATAAAATTGTTCTTGTCTCAGTACCATCAGTACTTCTCTAAGATGATTCAGATGTTCCTCTGAACTCCCACTGTAAATAAGAATATCATCGAAATACACCACCACGAATTTTCCAATGAATGGTCGAAAAATCTGATTCATCACCCTCATGAACGTACTTGGTGCATTGGATAAACCAAATGGCATGACCAACCACTCGTATAGACCCTCCCTGGTTTTAAAAGCAGTCTTCCATTCATCGCCTGGTCTGATACGAATTTGATGATATCCGCTCTTCAAATCAATCTTCGAAAAGATAATAGCTCCACTTATTTGATCTAACAAGTCATCCAACCTCGGCATCGGAAATCTATATCTCACAGTAATCTTGTTCAATGCTCGGCTGTCAGTGCACATCCTCCACGTCCCATCCTTCTTGGGTACCAATAAAGCTGGTACAGCACAAGGACTCAGACTCTCCTGCACACGCCCCTGCTCAAGCAATTCCTCTACCTGCCTCCGCAATTCTTCATGTTCCTTCGGACTCATTCGATAATGTGGTCTGTGTGGCAACACAGCACCTGGAACAAGATCTATCTGATGTTGTATATCCCTCAACGGTGGCAACTCCGTTGGTAACTCCTTTGGAAATACATCGTCAAATTCTTTCAAGATTGGTTTAACTTCTTCAGGAATTTCAACTTCTTCACTACTCTCACGTCCAATCAACAAGAATACTTCCGGTTCTTCTTCAACTTCTTTAACAAACTCCTTCAAAGTCAATAAAGTTTTCAGCTCTTCGATTTCTTCGGACTTACTTTCTTCTTGTGATCTCTTCTTTGGAACTAATATAATCTTCGTGCCTTTAAACATAAAACTGTAGCTATTGGTCCGACCGTCATGTTGTACTGCTCGATCATACTGCCATGGTCTTCCCAATAATAAATGACAAACATCCATCTCTACTACATCACACCATATTTCATCTTTGTATTTCTTCCCAATAGAGAATGGTACACGAACTCGTCTATCCACTTTCACTTCTCCTCCTTTTCTCAACCATGCTAACTTGTATGGACTCGGATGTTTCTCTGTCTTTAATTTCAACTTCGTCACAGCTTCGGTTGAAATAATATTATCACAGCTTCCTGCGTCAATTACAAACTTACACACCTTCCCCAGAATAGTACATGTTGACTGAAAGATATTACTCCTCAACCAACTAGCTTCTTCCTGCTTCGGTGTTAAACACGATCTCCTCAGCATTAGGTTACAACCTTCGTCTCCTGACGCAATATCCTGCTTATCCTCCTCAACTGGACTAGAACACTCCTCATCAACATCCTCATCATCAACTTCCACAATCATGGTTCTCTTCTTTGGCTTTGGACACTCACTGCTTTTATGACCCATTTCTTGACAATTGTAACATTTGAAACCATTGTTAACTTTCGCCTTCTCAGCCTCTTTCACCACTGGTCTACTGATAGTTTTAGAAACATTAGAACTTCCTCCAACACCCTTCGCTTGATTGTTAGAATTAGAAAACACACCACTTCCTCGTCTCCCTTGTTTTTCCCAAGCCAACGCTTTCTGATGTGCTTCTGCTACAGATCTTGGATCGAACATATTCACCATATCCTGAATCTGCATTCTCAATCCTCCAATGAACCTAGATGTCAGCTGCTCTTCTGTTTCCATAATATCGTTCCTTGCAATGAGTTGATAAAATTCATCAGCATATTCATTAACTGTCTTCGTGCCCTGCCTCAAGTTCTGCAAACGTTGATACATCAAAGATTGATAATTGTATGGTAAGAACGTTGCTTTCATCAATTTCTTCATCTTCTCCCAAGATTCAATCTTTGACTTCCCCATTCGTTCACGTGTAAGCTTGGTTTGCTGCCACCATGCCAAAGCTCTACCCCTCAGCCTCGTAGCAACCAACTTCACTCTACGATGTTCTGGTACTTCTTTGAAATCAAAAATCTCCTCTACATTAGCCACCCAATCTAGAAACTCCTCCGCTTGCATACCACCCTTGAATTCAGGAATTTCTGTCTTCATCCCCGACTCCCATTTGTGATCATACTCAGAATAGTTTCTTCCTTGACCCCTTCCTTGAACACTACCACCATCATACTCTTCTTCAAAATCAGATGCATAACGATGTCGATTCTGACCACCAACATCTCTACTACCATTACGCCTTCCACCATCATCCCTTCTATCAACGTTCCTCCGTTCTCGATCATTCACGTTCCTCCCACGCCCTTGGTCATTTTCAACACTTCGGTCTCGATTGGAATGTGGTGAGACTCTACTACCTCCATGATTAGATTCTGGTGAAACCCTTCTCCGATTTTGATTCATCTCCGTCATAAGCCTCTCTAACCGGCCAATTCCTTCGTTAAGCTTTTCACTAAAATTCTCATTGATTCTTTGCTCCATCTCATCAGCTTCTTCTCTTCGATACAAAGCTTCTACGTTTTGGTGGCGATTAGCTCTTCTTGGCGGCATACTTGGAAACTTCACAAATTCTAACACTTTTCGGATTTTGATCCAAAATGAAACGGATCGAAAACTTCCACTTTGTAGCAAATCGCGATGAACACGATGGACAAAGTTTCGGCCTCCAATGCAAATCCGATCAAACAATCTTCGAACAATGATGAACACTTCACTCTTGAGCACGGCCTAACACTCCAAGCTCGGCTTCTCTTCAAACTTCAAATTGAATAGGCTCCAAGTCTCGATCTAGCTATGATTGGCTAGAACAAGCTTTGATACCAAAAACTGACGCAGCGGATAATTCAAAACAATGTAGATCTGTGAAAGTAGCAGTCGATGGATTGATGAATGCTGAATTGCCCGAATTCGTTGATCCGAAGATGCCGAACTCTAGCTATCTCGAACTCGTTGATCGCGCACGATACCGGGTTCAAAGATCTTCAATTCTTCAAGCGTTGATCAAGCGCACTTGATTCCGCGAATCGGCTTCTACAATCGTTGAATCGAGCGCACTCGATTAACCGAAAGAGGAGATAGGAGATTACACTCAACTACCAATTTGAATGAAAGCACAAAGCAATCAAAAGAGAATTTTATTCAAAAATCAACAACCTTTACAAAATGACCATACACGCCTATTTATAGGCTACAACTCAACACAGCAGAAAAGTTTCAAAATATTACAAGTACTTAGGTCGAAAACGACCTTCGACCTTGAATGTTGCGACCTAGTACAGACGCGTCCTAACAAACATGTTAAAAGACAAACAACTCACTTAGGTCGGTAACGACCTAATTACATTATTCCACGACTTAACAAATGAACACACAGCATTCCAGATCGGCGAGTTGGGGAAATCAATGGCCTCCAGAGCTTTGCGACCTAAGAATGAACGGCATCCCTTCGTTTGCGACCTAACAGAAGCGGCTTCAGAGATTCTTCGCGACCTAAGCCTTCGCGACCTAAGGCCTTGCGACCTAATCCTTTGCGACCTAAGGCTTTGCGACCTAGGCCTTTGCGACCTAAGACTATGCGACCTAAGCCTTTGCGACCTAAGACTTTGCGACCTAGGCCTTTGCGACCTAAGACTTTGCGACCTATCTTAAGTCGTGATTTGTTAGGTCGGAGCACCCCATTAGCTCGTTCCAGCCCCCTCTTTCCTATCTCGCTAGGTCGTACGCGACCTAAAAGCATGTTAGGTCGTTCCAGCGACCTATCTCCTTGTTTTAGTTCGCCATCCACTAACCCGTTAGGTCGTAGCTCTGTACTTGGTGTTATGTTAGATCGTTCACCATGTTGCACTGCACAGTTAGGTCGTACGCGACCTAAGAACATGTTAGGTCGTTCCAGCACCTCGTTTCTGTTAGGTCGTAGCTCCAACTTAAAAGCCTTGTTAGGTCGTATGCGACCTACCACTTCACCGAATTGGACTGTGCAACCACTCTTCTCGGCATCACTCACTCCCCCCTCTAACTCCTTAGGTCGTGAGCGACCTACACACTCCTTAGATCGTGAGCGACCTAGACCCTTAGCTTTCTGCACTGCATCAGAAATGGAAATCGATTTGGAAAATCTGTGAATGAATCTTTGTGAAATTAAGTGAACTTTGTGAATTGAATCTTTTTTTGCTTAAAAAGATTAAAATGGTAATTTGTTAAACCATTTGAAAAGAAGTTTGGGTTTAAGTTGTGACTTAATTGAAATCCCAATATCCATATGTTTTTAAATATTTCGCTCACTATTCGGGTTAGCCGGGAAAGGACTTTTGGGTCGTATAACTCATTCCGAATAGTGATACGTCGTATATGGATAGCATTTGAAGACCAGTGTTGAAGACCGGATATTTTTCGAAAATGAAAGGACAAACTGTCGAATGTCTCTGCACTGAGTCGCGCCGGTATAGAGATTTATATCACTCTTTTGTGACGGGAAGTCCGGACGTGATTGGAAATTATCCGGAATTGCAAGGGCTTTGTGAGAAGTGCCTTCGGTTCTATTCGAACCCGGAACAGACTTGTATGGATACATGTCTGACATTACACTTTGAGATATAAAAGCTGATTTCTTTCAAATACATTTCTGTTGGTGGCGGAGAATTTATTCTCTTAGCTTAACACCCTTCTCTGAGACGTACGAGCTCAGAGGTTATGTAGTTGAAATTTATCAGCGATATATCCCAATTTGGTAATGTGGCATGCTGAGTGTTGCTGTGTGATGATCAGTGTTTGATCATTTGTGATATGATCATTTGTTTGATCTTATATCTTTGTGATCATAGGTTGATCATTTGTTTGACCCGAAGCATGGCTTTGTGACAAAGCGTAGCTTTGTGGACGAGACTTCGTCGAGCCTCACACCCCGGAAATGGTCAAAACAGGAAGGATGCGGCAAGGTTCTAGGGAGTAGCGCCCCTTAGTGTATGTCATTCCTTCTGGATAGAGGTGGTATCATGGTATGGAGCCCAGATATTTAACCTATGTGGTTGCTGCATTATTATTATGTGGTTTGTTGCGAATCGAGGATCCTCGGGAAGATCGGTTACGATCGGGGGATGGCATACGCGTGTCAGTAGTTACCTACTTTTGCAGAGGTAACCCGGCCTTGTGTTGGCAGAGATCTAACCGTAATGTTAGGTTATTTCTCGGGTCGTCTATTCCAGGGACGTACCCATCGTGGATAGGAAGTTCCTTAGCCTGACCATTTGTTGGAAATCCAAAGAAACAATACGAACCTTTACGATTTCAATTGTATAACCTGTCTCCTCAGGAGGCAGCTATAGCAGGCATAATATAATGGTACCTATGCTGGCTAAGATTTATATTCTACTTTCGAAATGATTTCTACACTATGCACTAATAATAATATCAAAAATGATTTGATTTTGCGTAGTAAGCATCTTTGACTAACATAAGAAGAAATCTCCTCCAAGTCTGCGTTTGCATTGTGTGTGTGGTGGGAGGTCTTATGGTAGTTTCATTTTCTAAAAGCATTTCGAATTGACTTTAAAATTCTCTGCTATTTGTTTTTTAAAGATAAACTATTTTTGTTGCTCACACCAGTCCCATGACTGATCCGGAGTTTATTGTTCATTTCCTAAACTCTGGATGCTCAAAATTTTCTACACGAGCAGTCTAGAGTTGGGTTTTTCAGATATTCAGGTTTAGTAGATTATCTGGAGCTAGTTCAGTCTTTGGATCAGACTGCACTTGCTTATCTTTGTTCATCGTTATTATCTGGATTGGTGCTTTGAAGATGAAGATTTTCCGCTGCTGATGTTATCGTTTTCTTTCCGCTGCTATTTGTTGTATCATATCTCTGATGTATATAGATATTCATTGTATCATCATTGTATCTGGATATTGTATCAGATGTTGTATATCTATATTCTTTTTATTCCGCTGTGTTATTTACTTAATGTTGTTATAAGCTCCGGCGACTCGGATTTGAACGATCGAATCTACGGCATTCGAGTACGATGTAAAGTATGGATGTCGATTTTCGAACGCGAAAATCCGGATCGTTACATACAGTAATTAAAATAAACAGTATAACATATAATAACATATCAGGTAATGTAACAGGTATATAAACAACATTTAACATCATATAATATATCACATGCATGTATGAATAACATATCAATTTATACAGATTCACTTGTCATCATTTCACAATAATATAAGTACATATGTCTATAGTGATAAAACTCACCTTTAGAGTTAGAGATGACAAACAATCACAAGATAAACTACTTCGAAAAGCACGACAAAGCACGAATCAAATACGAGTGGATGGAGGGCCAAGATTCAATCTTGTAACAAATAATTACAAAACATATATAAGAATATGATTTCAATACAAACAAATAGAAATTAAAACAATGTAAAGATGTGAAACAAAATGACATAACCTTTGGTTTAACCAACAAGTGGCTCGGCCACTATGTAAATGGGCTAGCCACACCATCACATGGCTCGGCCATGATCATTCAAGGGCATCTATGCTCGGCCATAGTGGTCATAAGGCACGGCTAGGCAAGGATATGAAGAGGAGTGGCAAGGCAAAGGCCAAGTGGAGACAAAAGCATGGATCAAGAGGAGTTTTTGCAATTTTGGTGATGGAATTTGCTTTAGGGTTCACGGCCTTGGTATGGTGATGATGTGAGGAGGTGGAGGCCGATCATGTTGGTAGTGGAGTGGAGATGAGGAAGGCTAGCATGGTGTGGCCGAGCTAAATAATTAGAGAACAAAAGGAAAAAGAAAAGAGAAAAGAGAAGAGAAGGAGGAGGCCACTGAAAACTTACTGTGTTTTCCTCTAGACGCAAATGAATTTGAGAGATGAGAAACTTTTCTTTTGTACGTGAATTGCAAAATAGGTGACGGCTAAGGTTATGAAGATGAATGGCCAAAAGAATAAATGGTAAGAAAATATTGAAGGGGATTTATTTCCCATTTAATAAAAGAAACGTATGAAGAATCTTTAAATCAGAAGAGAAAGAGAAAGTTAGGAAATATTTTGTGCGTGAATGATGAAGTGTAATGCACGGCTAGAAGGAGTTTGGATGGCAAGAAAGTGGAAATGACTATTAAGGAACAGAAAAGGCAGGAGTTACGGGAAAAAGAAACATACATATTTTTTTCTTAAATTTGTATAAAATGTTACATTTCTAAATGTGAAATCTTGTCAATTGTACACATCAATTAAGATTTAAAACCAATTAATTAATTTACCTTAGTTCCATTCCTTTTAACAATTTATTACTTTGTAATAAATTTACGTTTCTATTTATTTTATACATTCACACCTCCCGCTACTGCATAAATTCTCATTAATGACATTAAAGATTTTCTAATTATTTTATAGACTAAATAGGCAACTTATAATAGCTGTTAACAGTACCCTTAAATTTACACTTAAATTTATCATATATTCAACTAATTATCATAATTACTTACCTGATATTGAATTCATTCAATTACTATCCATTATACAAATTTATTTATTTATACACCACTTACCCTTATTTACTTATATTTAAATTTATACTCAAATATAAATGTTATAACTAAATTAATAGGCCAATTAAATAGTAACTCACACCGGTTACTATTACTTTAATCCACATTAATGAATCCATTATTATTTACAAACCAAATGTTACAATTGCTCAATTAACACCGATTTACTTCAATTTCTATTTATCACATATTATCTCATTAATGATTCAACATTCACACTTGTTTCTTTCATTCAAATTTATAACTAATTTACATTATTTCACCACTGGGACTTCAATTCGATTGTTACTAATTAGTTCTAATTACCATTGCTCAATTATTAATAGATAAAGTTTTTTTATATATTAAATCACTCAAAACTTATTAACCTAACAAATTAAATTATTGAAAATTTTACGGAACGTTACAGATTGGAAGCAATATTGAATTAAAATTTTTATTGAGAATTTGAAAAAAAAATCTGAAATTGGGATTGGAAATCGAAATGGTCCAAATGTGTTGAAATGAAATAAATAGTTTAAATTGATATAAATTTCAAATTCATGTTTTAATGTAAACTGTTTTAAAAGTATATATTTTTAAAGATTCTAAATTTGAAGATTTTCAAATTATTAAATTATTAAATTATTTTAACCTATATTAACTATACTAAATCATTTTAACCTATGTTAAACCATTTAATTTATTTTAAACTAATTAAACCATTTTAACTTATTTTAAATCTAATTAATTTATTTTTAAAGCTATTTAATATATTTTAATTATATTTAATCTATTTTAAATCTATTTAACTATCTTAATTCAATTTAACAGTTTCTTTAATTTATAATTAAACTATTGTAGAGGATTTAACTATTTATAACTATTTAAACTATTTTCTAAATTTTCAGACTACATAAAGTTGAAGTATTATTATTTGAATCCTTGATGAAGATACAACCTAAGTTTGAAATTTGGAATTGATACCTTTTTGAAAATTTGCCTATTGAGTAATATAATGATTTTGGAACGAGGATTTTATTAACCTCTCATATCGATAATTTCAAAAGTGAATATGATTTGAAAGTGAATATGATTTTGGAAGTGGATACAGTTTGAAAGTGCATATGATTTCGAAAGAGATATGATTTGAAAATCGAATATGATATTTTGATATGAATTGTGAATTGACTTGTGAAATATAAAAGAACCATCCGGTGTGAAATAAGCGTTTGGTTGTTAAGGAGACCGGGATCTGATATTGTCATACTCTCTGCCAATACCGAAAACCACTTTAACAATTGTGTACATGGTGGAGATTCCAGAAATGAAGTAGGATAGATTGGTGAATGATTCTGTATGAGGTATTTACGTGATCCTGACTCCTGTGAGTCAGCTTGATGTGGCTAAAATCAGGAGCTACGCCGGGCCAAGTGAGGTCATTCCTCACATTTCTTCGATACTATATTCTGACTTTGTGATTGATTTGGTGGCCACCCTTGATTTTGATTTGGGAGTGTGTTCCGAGGTGGGCGGTAGTAGCTGCTATGCGTTACCACCAGTCCGGATACACAAATGGTATACCTACCCTGGCATTGCCTCGAGTGTCGTGTCACATGCCCTATCGCGCCTTCTACAAGTTTGTTTTGTACCATACCTATGGAGTGCCCTGTAATATCCCAGAAATTTGGGGCAATATCAATTTAATAATCTGTTTAAATAATTAAATTGATTGATAATTTTTGATAATAAATATTTGAATTGGTTTAATAATCTAATTGAAAAAATATTTAATTAATGAATTTATCTTTTAAAAACTAATAAAATGATTTCTATTTATAATATATATATAATTGTATATATTGTAGATAGATAAGCTTGGGTTTGTAATTTAAATAATAAATAAAATCTTGTTTTTAAAATTTCTAATATATATATATTGATAGTTTGGAGATTTGGATTTATTTAATATTAGCTTTTCAAAGCTATTTAAACAAATAACAAATATGGTTTTAAATAAGATTAGTAATAAGGTTTATTTTATTTTCTTATTAATTTCTAAATAAATATGATTTAAGAGTATATCTATATAAGTTTAAAATACAAATTATATATAGATAAGTTTAAAATACAATATTAATAGTGTATTGTTTTATAAATAGATAAATAGTTAATAAATTAAGAAAGGGCTTTTATTTACATTTACAATAAATAAAATTTATTAAAAAGACAAGTGTTAATTTATTAAGTAACCATGGTGACATGTGTTAGTTAGTGAATTAGAGAAAATGCCAAATGTCAAGTTTTAATTTTAGTTTTTCTTTTATTTTTATTAAACCACAAATTAACCTATATTCATTTACTCCTCATTCTCCTTCCTTTTCTATTTTCTTTTCAAGTCTTAAAAGAATTCAGCCTATTCTCTAAAACAAATCTGTAATCAAATCTTCCTCATAGAACAGAGATTTATCAATCCTCTGAAAAGTTTTTCCTTCAACTCTGTAATGCATTTCTTCAATCTGAAACTAGAGCCTGCATTTTTAATCTGAGAACAACAAAAGTATGCAATACCTTTTCAATTTCTGGAACTCAAATCTGCATTTCTTTAAAACCTGGAATGAAAGCCTGTAACCTCTCCTCAATCAAAACAAAAGCCTGTTCTTCTTTTCAAAATCTAAAAGCCTGCAATTTCGTTTCTGGAAGCATTTTCAAACAAGTTTTTAGCCTGTAAACATTTTTTCAAATCTGAAGCAAGTAATCAAAAGCCTGCAATCTCTTTCCAAACCTGGAATCTAAAGCAACTTCACAACAAAACAAGTTAGAGCATGCATGCAAGTATTCAAGTTTTTAAATCGAAGTTTTAAAGTTCTCAAAATCAAAACTGTTTAAAAAGAGGAAGTTATGTCCTTCATTTTATCTGGTGAGTAACATTTTTAAAAATAAACTTAAGTTGATTCTGAAATTCATGTTAAGTATTGAATGAAATATGGTTGCATGTGAATCTTTATAAGTAGTTCTGCATATATATGTATTGATGTATGAATATACAAGTGCATTTTCCTGTTTGTATATATGGATGTATTGTATGCATGTATGAATATGAACTCTGTTCTGTTTTGTTTGCCCAGACTCAAGAAATCCCTTTAAAATCTCTTACTACTTGATCTAGTTCTTGTTAGGACTAAACTTATAAACAAAAGGTGTTGATTTATCATAGAGGAATGTTTTAAAATTTAGTTAAGTCAAACTTTAAAACCAAGTATCTCTGTAAAACAAAAACAACAAGTGCATGTATATATAAGTGGAAACCCAAACATTTTAATTCGTAAATCCAGGAATATAAATGGAATGCATAAGCTATAACATGATTTTTAGTATTAAAATTATAAATTTTAGTTCAATAATAAAGGAGCAGTTCTGGTTTAAACTAAATATGAATTTTGGGTAACTCTGTTGATCTTGGAGAATTTGGGATGTTGTAGTTTTCAGTGATGTTAGAGGAATGATCGGTGATGGTAGGAAAATTGTCAGGAAGGTGTTTAATTCACTGAGGAGGTAGCAGTAGTTGATTATTTGCTAGAACCCTAGTTTAGCTAGATTAGAAAAAAATCGATCATCGCGGCATCTAGAATCGATCGAGTGCTTCAGGCTTTTGAGAGAGGGAAGTTTGGTCGATGACGATGACATGGCCGGAGTTTCAGGATGTCTGGTGGTCGGAGGGTCGTGGTCGAGACGTTGCCAGATTTGGTCTTTGTTCCAGTTTTTGGTGCTCTCATACTCGATTTTGATTTCGCGAATTGATCGAAGAATTGATGATCGTGAGATGGTGTAGGGAGGAACGTCGACTTGTGGGGATACTCAGCGATGGTCGGAGTTGACGCTGGTGGTCGTACACGTGCATGCGATCGTGATGTGTCTGGGTGAAGTCTGTTTTTACAGAGGAAGGTCTCGCGTTTTGTTCGAGTTATTTTGAGGGAGACTCGGGTTTTTAGGGGATGCGACTCGAAGTATTTTGGTGGAGTCTCGAGTACATCAGTGTTGCCAGGTTTTCTAAAACCTGTCAGTTTAAATTTAAAACTGAATTTAAATTGTGAAGTAATATTTAAACAGGGATTTAAATCAAAGTTTTAATATATAGATTCAAGTTTGGTTTTAAAACTTAGATTGGAACTAAAATAATTTTTATAAATTTAAATGTTTTAAATGTTAGTTATATTTAAATGGTTTGAAATTTAAAAGTAAGTTGATTTAAACTCTTTTAAAAATTCTTTTATAAGATATAAGAAATTCTCTAACATATAAAACTTTTAATTTGGTTTTAAACTTGGTTAAAGACAAATTGGTATTCATTTTAAATCTAGAATTTAAAATGAAATTTAAAAGTAAATTTGAAATGGATGTTTTCAAATGTATTTGTGAATGATAAATTTAACCGTGAATAAGAAAATGTTTTTATCTTAAAGTTAAAATCATTAAAACTTTAGGGTAATTAAAATGGTTTAAATAATCTAATCAATTAATGATTTGGATTAATTAATTGGTAATTAAGGATTATAAATTAAAATATTAATTAATAATTAATGATTAATTAATAAAGTAATTAAAGATTAATTAAGTTATGGTTAACACTTAATTAATTAAATAATTAAAGATTAATTACTTGGTTATTAAGATTATTAATTTGAAATTAATAATGGTTAATCTAAGTTAATTACTTAAGAAAAGTAATTAAATAATTGTTAATGAAAGTCATTAACTATGGATTATTAAATAATTAATTAATGTGATTAATTTTAATAATTAATTAGATTAATTAATTTAAAGATAATCAATTCTAGAATTTGTTTTAAATGAATTACTTAATGGAAGTAATTAAGAAATTAATTACTCATTGTAATTAATTAAGTTAATTTGATTAGTTAAGTTAATTAATTAAGTTTAATTAATTTAGAATAATCAATGGATGATTTGATAAATAATTACTTAATGTAATTATTAAGGTAAGATTATTTAGGGAAGTTAATAATAAATAATTACTGGAAGTAATTAAGTGAATAATGATTTTATTAATGGAAGTAATTAAGGTAATTAATTATTTAAGGTAATTAATTAAATAAATTTGATTAAGTTAAATTAATTAATTAAATTAATTTAAGATAATCACTTAGAGATGTGATAAATATAATTACTTAAATGTAATTAGTGAAGAGTAATTACTTAGGAAAGTAATTAAAGTTAATTAGAGGATGTAATTAACTAAAGAAGATTTTTAATGATAAAAGTAATTTTAGTTTAATTACTTTTGTATAATTAATCAAGGGATTAATTAAAGGATAATTAATTTTGGAGAAATTAATTTATGGAAGAGTAATTAAGGGTAGTTAATTACTAAATGTTATTAATCAAAGGTGATTTATAAATGTGACTAATTAATTATTAATTTAAATAAGATAATTAATTAAGAATAATTAAGGATCATTAATTAATATAATTAATGATGTAATTAAGAATTGATTAATTAAGATTAATTAATAAATAATAAGTGATTAAAGTAATTAATTAATTGTAATTAATTAAGGATTAATGTAATTAAGTATGGTTAATTAATTACTGAAGTAATTTAAGATTAATTACTGAAATGGTTTAAGATAATTAATTTGTGAAATTAATTAGGGATTAATTACTTAAAGTAATTAAAGTATAATTAATCAGGAATGATTAATTAAGATGGATATTTAGAGTAATGATTAATTAATTGGTTTAATTAATAATTAAGTAAGCAGGATTTGTAGAATGAAGTAATTAGTTTAATTCACTTTAAATTAATTAGATGATATAAATCATTGCTTAAGGATGTATGAATGAGATTGAATGTATTTCATTGTTTGATATCTCTGATGAGATATGATTGATATATGATATGGATGTTTGGTTGAATTATAATGATAATGTGAATTATCTGTTTGGGATGATAATGTAGATTATCTATTGAATTATCTATCTTTGTGTATATAGATAAGAATTGAATTGTTTTAACCTTAAAACAACTTGGCCTTTAAAAGATACGTTTTGGATTTCGATGAGACCGGGATCGGGTTTCCGTATACCGGGATTCCAGGTCTGGAGACCCGAATACCACATCGATCCAAATTAACGATAGGTCGTGAATCTCAAGTGAAGATGAAGATTCAGAGTGCAAGGGTTATTGTCGTTAACTCTAAGGGTGATTCCAAAACGAGTGTAACGAGATAATGCCTTCGGTTTCGTTCGAACCCGGAACGAACTTGTATGGATTGAATGCTTTCAGCACATCGTCAGGCGGACGATGAGCATTCTAAGTGATATGTTCTGATTAAAGGTAATCGTAACCTCAAGCCTCATCAACCGGGAATGGCTAAAACAGGGGAGGTGCAGCAAGGCTTCGTGGGTAGCACCCACTGAGAGCAAGATAGATCCCTGTCTAGAGGTCCCTTTTCTTTTATTTCGGCTTAGTGTGAGGTTGGTCGCGCCAACTACGGGGTTATCTTGTTCGGAATTATCCAGTAAGGGATGGTTCCGGCTTTGTGTTGCAGGGGAGCGGGCGTACTCCTCGGTACGGTGATCTAGGCCACGTACTGTGACGGGCGGTACCCTAGTAGCCCTGCCATTGTATGGAAACCCATTCTTCCTACGTGCCCTTACGGTTTTGATTGTATAACCCACTTTGTGGCTAGTATGCTGGAATTTAATAATGTAACAATTTCAGCTATTTCATATTTATTTGAAAACCCTAGACCCTATTATAATATAACTGGATTTCCTATCAAATGTTTTGGTTAGCGTAAGGTAAAAACTTACCCATGTTTATTTGTGGGGAGTCTTACGTGATACCTTTTCTTTCTAAAGGTTTTGAAGTTAAGCAAGTTTAACCTGTTACTCACACCAGACCCATGTCTGACCCAAGTGTTTATTTCTGTTTTATAAACTCTTGGGTACTCAAATTTTTTACGAGTAGCCAAGGGATTCAGGTTTAGCTTTGACGAATTGTGGAGGAGCAATGGAGCAGGAGGCTTCAGCGTTGTAGATATATATAGTAGTTCCGCTGTGTCTGTATCTCTGTAGTGTATTGAGTTGTAATGTCTAGACAGATGTTATAACTGTCTAGTAAGTGATGTATATGCTGTGTAACTCTATAAAGTGTTGTATACTATGTAATAGTATATGTTATTAATATAATTTATTCGTTCCGCTGTGAGATCGTTGTTGTTGTTTCTTTCTTTCTTCTCTTCTTTTCTATTTTCTACCCCTTTCTTTCTTATTAATGATACGACTTTCTGTGGAGAAAAAGTCGGTCGTTACAGTTGGTATCAGAGCATAGGTTGAGCGAATGCCTAAGCTTTTGGTTAAGTGAATATCAGAACACTAGGTTGAGTGAATACCTAGGTTCGGAAGGATTGTTCATTAGAGATAGGATCTGTAGCAACCTGTTGAGTCTGAGTATATATATACGAGAGCGCGTATTTGTTAGTTATATAAAATGGTTTTATATTGTGTTAATTGATCGGTTGAGTGGTATATGGATTCTGGTCAATACGAGTAGCTAACGTTATTGATAGGGATCTCTAACACTTGGACCAGGCCAACGGACACAATATTGTTTTAAAAAGGTAGATGAAATAATTTTACCCAGATATAATTTCTATATAAAAAAGTATCATTTTAAATGTATATGGTATTTGTAATGATTGGTTGAGATGATAATAATTTATCATCTAGGATTAGGAGTCTGAGTGTTGAGGTTGGAAGAGTATCTGTCGAGACTGTAAACCTA
Organism: Allium fistulosum; assembly: GCA_030737815.1. Classification (NCBI taxonomy): domain Eukaryota; kingdom Viridiplantae; phylum Streptophyta; class Magnoliopsida; order Asparagales; family Amaryllidaceae; genus Allium; species Allium fistulosum. Next base: position 55,793,481 of record CM060904.1, read on the forward strand.
ATACCGTCTCGAGTGAACTTTACAGTTGTGTAAGGATTTCACAATCTCTGAAGGAAACCTGTTAAGGTTCGGAGTTCATCTTAGGAGTTGGATGAGTAGAGTTGGATCTGTCGGAGAACAGAAGCGAGTGATGGTATCTCAGGTAATAGTAGCTGTGTGATGAGACGCAGTGACTATGGATGTTCCCGAAGATGTTTTCTTTGGAACAAGTTAAGGAATTGTATCTGCTTCGGTGTTGTGGATGAGTTCAGCATGGTGTTTCTGTTTTGTTTGAGGTTCGAGTTTCTCAAAGAGCTTTGATTTGGGAATCTTTGGCATCTGTGGCAGCAGTGCAACTCGGAGTATTCTGTGCGTTGGCAGGAAAGTTTTCTGGCTGAGCAGTTTTTCTGGAGGTGAAGTTCAGAAGCAGCAGAGTGGATCCATTTCTTCGATGGATTGGATAGTTAAGTATGGACTGTTCTGATTGGTAAAGATAGAACAGTTTTATTTGGTTTTGGCTGGGTTGATCGCAAAATTGACTTGCGATAGTTTGAGTATTCTTTTGAGTTATCCGAGATTTTCTGGGATGTGTTGTCCAGTTTGTGCTTGTGTTCTTCATCAGCATTTTCATTCTACTCCAGATCAGAATGGTGCAGCGGAAGTAGTTTGGCGAGTGCATCTGTTTGTCTTTTCCAGATAGGAGAAGTTAGTTCGATCTTCTGTTTGTGAGTAGAGTTTTGTTTTGGATTGGATAGATCTTGAGGAGATCATTCTGTTGAGTTATTTTAGGTCCTGATTGTTTCAAGAAGTATCAGCGAAGGTTAAGCTGATCAGGAAGGATCTGTAGAGAGCCCAAGATCGTCTGAAGGATTTTGTGGATAAGAGAAGAAGGAATTTGAAATTCGAAGTTGGAGACTTCGTTGTTGTTGAAGTTTTCTCTGGTAAAGGGAGCTATAAGATGGGTAAGTCTGGGAAGTCAGCTCCGAGAAATATTGGATCTTTTCTATATTCTGTTTTGGATAAGAGTTTGGTCTACGGGATTGAATTGTCAGTTTGGATAACTGGAATTCGATATGTATTTTATGTATCTCTAAGGGAATACGTGTTTGATCTATCTCTGGTTTAGAACCAGCAGTTCTGGAGGATTTGGTTGTTGAGTCAGACTCGTCTGTAGTCTGATATATTGTTTAGTTCTGTAGATCTAGATGAGTAGAAGTTCTGTAGCTTAGTAGTGTTGATTTTGTTTGAATTCTGTAGAGCGAGTATCCCGGTATATATACTTGGGGAAACTCGAGAAAATTGTATCCAGGATTTTTTTCTGGATAATTAGAATTGTTTGATTTGTGTGAATTGGTTGCTATGGTTGTTAGCATATGGAAGATAATATATGCTTGTGATTTAAATGGATTATTAAATTACCTTTGTCTTAAATTTCGGGGACGAAATTATTTTAAGGGGGGAGGAATGTAATATCCCGGAAATTTGGGGCAATATCAATTTAATAATCCGTTTAAATAATTAAATTGATTGATAATTTTTGATAATAAATATTTGAATTGGTTTAATAATCTAATTGAATAAATATTTAATTAATGAATTTATCTTTTAAAAACTAATAAAATGATTTCTATTTATAATATATATATAATTGTATATATTGTAGATAGATAAGCTTGGGTTTGTAATTTAAATAATAAATAAAATCTTGTTTTTAAAATTTCTAATATATATATATTGATAGTTTGGAGATTTGGATTTATTTAATATTAGCTTTTCAAAGCTATTTAAACAAATAACAAATATGGTTTTAAATAAGATTAGTAATAAGGTTTATTTTATTTTCTTATTAATTTCTAAATAAATATGATTTAAGAGTATATCTATATAAGTTTAAAATACAAATTATATATAGATAAGTTTAAAATACAATATTAATAGTGTATTGTTTTATAAATAGATAAATAGTTAATAAATTAAGAAAGGGCTTTTATTTACATTTACAATAAATAAAATTTATTAAAAAGACAAGTGTTAATTTATTAAGTAACCATGGTGACATGTGTTAGTTAGTGAATTAGAGAAAATGCCAAATGTCAAGTTTTAATTTTAGTTTTTCTTTTATTTTTATTAAACCACAAATTAACCTATATTCATTTACTCCTCATTCTCCTTCCTTTTCTATTTTCTTTTCAAGTCTTAAAAGAATTCAGCCTATTCTCTAAAACAAATCTGTAATCAAATCTTCCTCATAGAACAAAGATTTATCAATCCTCTGAAAAGTTTTTCCTTCAACTCTGTAATGCATTTCTTCAATCTGAAACTAGAGCCTGCATTTTTAATCTGAGAACAACAAAAGTATGCAATACCTTTTCAATTTCTGGAACTCAAATCTGCATTTCTTTAAAACCTGGAATGAAAGCCTGTAACCTCTCCTCAATCAAAACAAAAGCCTGTTCTTCTTTTCAAAATCTAAAAGCCTGCAATTTCGTTTCTGGAAGCATTTTCAAACAAGTTTTTAGCCTGTAAACATTTTTTCAAATCTGAAGCAAGTAATCAAAAGCCTGCAATCTCTTTCCAAACCTGGAATCTAAAGCAACATCACAACAAAACAAGTTAGAGCATGCATGCAAGTATTCAAGTTTTTAAATCGAAGTTTTAAAGTTCTCAAAATCAAAACTGTTTAAAAAGAGGAAGTTATGTCCTTCATTTTATCTGGTGAGTAACATTTTTAAAAATAAACTTAAGTTGATTCTGAAATTCATGTTAAGTATTGAATGAAATATGGTTGCATGTGAATCTTTATAAGTAGTTCTGCATATATATGTATTGATGTATGAATATACAAGTGCATTTTCCTGTTTGTATATATGGATGTATTGTATGCATGTATGAATATGAACTCTGTTCTGTTTTGTTTGCCCAGACTCAAGAAATCCCTTTAAAATCTCTTACTACTTGATCTAGTTCTTGTTAGGACTAAACTTATAAACAAAAGGTGTTGATTTATCATAGAGGAATGTTTTAAAATTTAGTTAAGTCAAACTTTAAAACCAAGTATCTCTGTAAAACAAAAACAACAAGTGCATGTATATATAAGTGGAAACCCAAACATTTTAATTCGTAAATCCAGGATTATAAATGGAATGCATAAGCTATAACATGATTTTTAGTATTAAAATTATAAATTTTAGTTCAATAATAAAGGAGCAGTTCTGGTTTAAACTAAATATGAATTTTGGGTAACTCTGTTGATCTTGGAGAATTTGGGATGTTGTAGTTTTCAGTGATGTTAGAGGAATGATCGGTGATGGTAGGAAAATTGTCAGGAAGGTGTGTAATAACCCGCTTTTCCGTACCCCTTGAATAGACACTAATCTCCATCTATTTACTCAAGGTGAACGAAAAACCGAACCATTAGGGTTTTAAAAGAAGAGGTAGAAGAAAAGATAGAAGAAAAAGAAAGAAGAACAACAACAGATACAGAACAGAGACAATATCAGAATCTCACATATCGCAGCGGAACAACATATAATAGATAAATGAATAATCTTTAAATCAAAGAACTATATCATTTTATACATCACATCATCATCAGAGTCAATATACAACAATGGACAATTATATAACTTGTCCTCATACAGAATACACAGCGGAATAAATATATCAGATACAAATACTACGTCTCACCATCCAGCTTGCTTCCAAAGCTCCAGAATATCCAGAATATCCTGATAATATAACTCTAGGCTGCCCGTGTGGAAATTGGTGGGCACCCAGAGTTTAGAAGGGAAACAATAAACTCCGAGTCAGTCATGGTGACTGGTGTGAGATCGTAAAACAGTTATTCTTTAAAAATAAACAGCAGAGAATTTTAAAGTCAATTCGCAATGCTTTTGGAAAATGAAACTACCATAAGACCTCCCACCACACACACAATGCAAACGCAGAATTGGAGGAGATTTCTTCTTATGATAGTCAAAGATGCTTACTACGTAAAATCAAATCATTTTTGATATTATTATTAGTGCATAGTGCAGAAAAACATTTCGAAAGTATAATATTAATCTTAGCCAACATACGACCAGTATCGTATGCCTACTATAGCTACTATGTTCAATAGCAGGTTACCGCCACATTCCATAGCAGGTAATACAACTAAAACCGTACACGTCACGTATTGTTTCTTTGGATTTCCAACAAATGGTCAGGCTAAGGAACTTCCTTTCCTCCTGCCGATTGGGATCGCCTCTGGCTGGACGTCCCGAGAGACAAACTGCTCTCTGCCAAACAAGGCCGGGTTACCCCTGTAACAGGTAACTCACGAATATGTCATCACCCGGTCCTTTGGGACCTTTATCCGAGCGCTCGATATCCAACATCACACATCATAAAGAAAGTGTATCCACATGAGTAAGTATCTGGGCTCCATACCATGATACCACCCCTTTCCAGAAGGAAATGACATACCCTAAAGGGCGCGACCCTCATAACCTTGCCGCAACATTCCTGTTTCGACCATTTCCGGGGTGTGAGGCTCGACGAAGTCTCGTCCACAAAGCTACGCTTTCTCAAAAAGCCCTGCTTCGGGTCAAACAAAATGATCAACCTATGATCACAAAGATATAAGATCAAATAAATGATCATATCACAAATAATCAAACACTAATCATTTCACAGCAACACTCAGTATGCCACGTTACCAAATTGGGATATATCGCTGATAAATTTCAACTACATAACCTCTGAGCTCGTACGTCTCAGAGAAGGGTGTTAAGCTAAGAGAATAAATTCTCCGCCACCAACAGATATGTATTTGAAAGAAATCAGCTTTATATCTCAAATTGTAACGTCAGACACACAATCCATACAAGTCTGTTCCGGGATCGAACAGAACCGAAGGCACTTCTCACGAAGCCCTTGCACATCCGGATAATTTTCAATCACGTCGGGACTTCCCGTCACTAAGGATGATAAAACCTCTAAACCGGAGATCAGCCGATGTAGAGTAACTCGACGGTAATCCTTCCGTTTTCAAAAATATCCGGTCTTCAACACCGGTCTTCGAATGCAATTCATAACGACGTATCACATATTCGGAATGGGTTATACGACCCCATGGTCCTTTCCCGGTTAACCCGAATAGTGAGCGCTTATTCAAAAATAAGTGTGGCATTCAATTTCATCCAATTCACAACAAATACCTATCTAAAGGTAATTATTGATAGTCGGTTATTTAACTATCAATAAAGATGCGCAACATCATCAGATTCCAAATAATTTTCCCAAATTATTTTATCTTCCAAAATATCTTTTACTAGATATAAAATTTCCACACTTAACCATTTGAAAACAATTTCAAATCAATTTCCACATTTCATTTTATCTTTGAAGATAAAATCTCAAAACAGTTCATTTCATATTGGCAAAGCATTTCCATACTTATTTAAAAATAAGTATTTCACAAATCATTTATTTTCAACATTTGAAAATATTCGATATACTTAAATCAAATTAAGTATATATTCATTCTTTAAGGAAATCATTCTCTTTAAACACATTTATTTGAGTCAAAACGAATGTTGCGTAAAACATCGTTACGACGACTCAAAATCACTAGTATAGGGATTCGAATTTAGATAGATATATAAATCCCAATACTACAAAAAAAAAACATTTCCTTTCGGAAATCATTTACTGTAACAACAGTGTTATAGTCCATGATTTTCTCGAAAACGTCTATTTCAACAATAAACGTTGAAATCTATGATTTCGATATTCAATACATTTTAAACCATCGTTTAAAACAATTAACTTCATTTTACAATATCGCTTTTCCAAACTATCCATTTTACTTAACAATATATTCACTGTCCAAAATCGTGAATACACTTTACTAATTACATTTCACTATTTTCTACACATTTTATTTCAATAATAATTCGCTATCCAAAATCGCGAATATATCTCCTTCAACATTTTAATTTATCAAATCCAGTTGATCTCGAATTTATAAAACAACGTTTATAAATTCTATTTCTGTTTTTAATAACAACTTCAACTTACAAATCTTCTTTTTAATAATTCGATAAATATTCCATCTAAAGGTAAAAATCCAATTTATAAGTTAATCTCTTATAAATCTTTTATTCTACAGTTTCATCCATTTTACAACTTCACAATTTATAAATCTATAAATTTCATTCACTTACGGATTCCATAATATTTCATTTTTAACACTTATAAAAATTCGTTTTATAAGTCCAATATTTTGATTTATAAAAATATCAATTTTATAAATCTTTCTATACAAATCGTTTATAGTTATTCAAAAATCCCAACTTAAACCATTTTATAAATAAATCAACTTTTGTTTCAAAACACAACACTTCGGTTATATTTCACTAAAAATTATAACTTTTTATAACTTCAAAATTTTACGTTTATAAATCGATTCAAAAATTCCATAAAACGTATATTCTCAAAAATCCCTTTAAAAAATCCTTTTAAATTAAAAGTCGTCATTTTTAAAGTTCAAAACTGAATCCGATGATGCAACAACACCAATCAGTCCATCACAACAGTCAAATATCATATATCATCATATGATAACAGAATATATCAAAATATCTGTAAATAATCAATACTGTGAGGAATCCAGTCGGATCCCTCCAACCTGTTTCCCTGCATCCACAGATGTTAGCACAATACCAATTCCGCTCCAGTACGGAATTATCGCGGTATATAGGTTTTATAAAATCCGCTTACTAACGGCGCAATAGGGTCTCATCCGCTATACGAGGCGGGAAATCAATCAATCCAATATATACATATGCCAATATGTATATACTGCTATATATATAGATATATCCTAAAATATCTAATAGCACATTCAAACAGTCAATCATCAATCAATAATAACTGCAAAAAATTCCACATTCGATTTGAGTGAGAAGATCTCACCGAGATTTTAATTCTGATTCCAGCGTTTATTTCGAATAAAATTAAACGCACGTTTAATTTTACCCGAAGATTTCACTGATTCCAAACGCGTCCAGATCTGCGCTGCAGCGTAGAGCGCGTCGCTGCGATTCCAACGCTTCTGGTTTCGTAATTTTCCGATCTCGTATGAAAGAGATATACAATTTTAAACATTCACAAATTTAAATATAAACTAATTACAAAATTTTCTTTTATTTATTTTTCAAACCCACATCTGCCGTTCAATCCCTTTCTTCCAGATCGAAGGCCACGCGTGCGTTCTTCTTCCCGCTCCAGTATTTCACGCGAGAACCCATCATTCACGTTCGAATTCGAACGCCGCACCACCCATTGACGAACTAGCATTCGATCAAACGTTGCCAAGTTGAAGCCCATCACCACGCCACCCCACGACCAACGACCGGTCATGCTCGGCGCTGCCATTAGCCTCGAAAATCGTGCCGAACGTGGTGCCTTCAAGTCGAGATTGCCATCAATTTACAACTCTAAAAACGATCACCACCGTTCGTTTCATAGAACTCACTGCCCTCTTCCATTTGCTAGTTGAAAGTATTTCGAATTGAAGTGTGGATTGGAAGGAAAATAGGGAAGAAGATTGTTGTTTTCTGGCCTTTGGTTTCGTAAATGGCGGCCAGGCTGAAGAGAATGAATTAGGGTTTGATTATTAACGTTAGATATATACGTATATATATAATAATATTTAATTCATTTTAAAACGACTTTTCCAAACGATCTCCAAATCACACGTGCCGTCTGGCGTTCGTAAGGTTTACCCCGCGTTCCGAACGCAATGGAACGTGTTTCGGAAGCTAATTAGATCGTCTGTGCGAGATATGGCAATAAACGATCAATTTAAATTAAACCGATTTCGAGGCGTTTTAATTTGCACCGGACAAATGGTAAATCCAAAAATTACGAAATTTGAAATCTTACAATAATATCACATTACGGATCCGATGAAACTGGTTTCGTCGAAATCCGAGACCGTTTGAAAAATGACTATTTTAACTCGACGATTTAAAATTAAAACGATATCGATGCGTTTCGAGTTGCCACGGTCAAACGACAACTCCGATTGATACGAAAATTGAAATCCCATAATAACTAACTATTACGGATCCAATGGAACAGGTCTCGTTCAATTCTGAGACTGTTCGAAAATTGGCTATTTTTTACAGTCGATAATTAAATATTAAAATATTCAATTTTCACAGATTAACTCCAAATTCAATTTTTAAAAGTTCTAAAACTTTTCTATAACTCCAGTATGATTAAATAAAATTTTACAAATCATTTTCAATCACTTTAAACTCGATTTACAATTATCTCTGGAATTTCAATCGTTAAATTATCGATTTAATTATCAAATTAAATCCAATATCCTTTAAATAAATTATTCGACTTATAAATTCCACTTATTAATATTTAAAATCAATTAAATATTCGAATTTTAATTAACTAAAATTCTGGGTCGTTACAGACTTCCCCCCTTAAAAGAATTTCGTCCTCGAAATTACAAGTTAGGAAAAAGATACAAAATCCGTTAACTTTCCAAAACAAACTATTCAAATTAGATTTACAATCTCTTAAGTGCTTAACTTTTCCAAGGTTCATAGTTAAACTTCTTACAAAAATTTTACTAAGTTTTCAAATCATAACTTAGTTTTCAAAATTTTCAAATTTCTCTAAAATATTCTAACACCTTAAATTTTCAGAAAATTTCGCCAGCGTCTCCTTTGCGCGGCTCGATCCGAAAAAAAAATGACAGTGTATATATATCACAAATATACATCCCATCAAGTGATGAGGCATCCCGTAGGGAAAAAGTGTAAAAGTACGATATTTAATCCGAGATATGTACCTTATTATATTTTTAGCGAGCGTATACGGCTAATATAGCGCGAAAGCGAGCTCCAAGTGCGAAGCAACGCCATCCGCACCTACTAAACACTCAACAAACCATATGAGAACATGTAGATATGAAAATATAGTCAATATACATCATATAGCAACATAATACTACATATGTCAACATAGCAAATGCAACAAACAACAAATGCATTCAGAAGCAACAATGCAACCATCATCCAATAAAACATCCAACAAATCAATACCGGATCAATATTCATTCATTTCTCATTAATATTCATTGAATTGGTTTTCAATTTTCTCACATTTGATTTGCTAATATTGGATTTAACTAACATTCATTCATTTGTTTCCAATTAGTTTACATCCACTAATTTACATTCATGTTGGTTCATTTTCAATTTGAATCAAATTCATTTCTATTCAAATTTACATATTATCAATTTGAATTTAATCACTTTGCTTCCAATTTGTCGATTCAATTTCATTAACCCTTAATGAATTACACGAAATCAACTAACAATCAATCTAACAACCAATGTATAACCAATCATAACCAAATTATTCAATTTACATTTCTTTACATTCAATTTGGTTCAACACTTTAAGTTTCAATTTGTTGATATTAAATTGATTTCCATTCAATTATTCAATTCCTTTAGCTTCTAATGAATTAACACTTATATTCATTGCTTCATATCAATTATTTATATTCAATTGATTGACATTCAATTGCTAATTCATTTTAACAAATAAAATTGAATTTTATATAACTCAAGTTCACCTTCATTTAATAAATTCACTTTATTAATTTCTTTGATATCAAAATAAACTTCACTTCATCATCACTTAAGTTATTTTCCATTTCAAACATCATTTGTTCAACTTAACTTAAGTTTCCACTTATAAATCCAAATCAGATTTTGTTTTTCTTAACAAAATTCATTTAACCTTTTACCAAAATCAAATTTCATCAATCATTCAAATTTATATCACATTTGACTTTCTTTTAGTTAAATTTCACATCATATTTCATTATGCTACTCAAATTCATTAACTTTACCAAAGTTAAATCTATTATCTCATATCATAAGTATAAATCTTATTTCACTTATATTTACCATATTTAAATTTGGACTTTAATTTTCAAATTTGTTTATCACAACAAAACCTCAATTTCCAATTTACTATGGTAGCAAATCAATCACACAGAAACTCGAAAATGATACTGATGATGCTGCAGTCATCACCCTTATTATTTCCCAGCAACAATAGTGAATGTAGTGCTTTAAATTCTTTCAAAAATTTCCTTTTATTCATAAATCACATTTATAAATCTCTTTGCACATAATTTCACTTCTTACATATAAGATTATTTTACCATTGTAAATCATTTTAATCATAACTTCATCTTTTATAATTCATTGGTTTATACAATTTACTCTTTCAAAATTGTTGTTTTAATTCAACTTATTCAAACAATCTTAACAATCAATTCATATACACTTTAATAATTCTTAAAAAATTATTTCTTTATATACAAAACATAATCAAGGTAAAATTATTTCATTTACCCAATTTTAAAACAATATCGTGCCGAATTGTTCTATATAAGTGTTTAGAGATCCCTATCGATAGAGTTGTACGGACAATACCGACCAGAATCCATATACCACTCAACAAACCAATCATCACAATATAAAACAATTTTATATTCACTAACAAATACGCACTCGTATCTATTATTACACTCAACTCATTCTAGAGTACTACTGACTCTATCTCTAATGAGTAACACCCAACAGAGCAGGGTTGTCGCTTAACCATATGCTCTGATACCAAATGTAATAACCCGCTTTTCCGTACCTCTTGAATAGACACTAATCTCCATCTATTTACTCAAGGTGAACGAAAAACCGAACCATTAGGGTTTTAAAAGAAGAGGTAGAAGAAAAGATAGAAGAAAAAGAAAGAAGAACAACAACAGATACAGAACAGAGACAATATCAGAATCTCACATATCGCAGCGGAACAACATATAATAGATAAATGAATAATCTTTAAATCAAAGAACTATATCATTTTATACATCACATCATCATCAGAGTCAATATACAACAATGGACAGTTATATAACTTGTCCTCATACAGAATACACAGCGGAATAAATATATCAGATACAAATACTACGTCTCGCCATCCAGCTTGCTTCCAAAGCTCCAGAATATCCAGAATATCCTGATAATATAACTCTAGGCTGCCCGTGTGGAAATTGGTGGGCACCCAGAGTTTAGAAGGGAAACAATAAACTCCGAGTCAGTCATGGTGACTGGTGTGAGATCGTAAAACAGTTATTCTTTAAAAATAAACAGCAGAGAATTTTAAAGTCAATTCGCAATGCTTTTGGAAAATGAAACTACCATAAGACCTCCCACCACACACACAATGCAAACGCAGAATTGGAGGAGATTTCTTCTTATGATAGTCAAAGATGCTTACTACGTAAAATCAAATCATTTTTGATATTATTATTAGTGCATAGTGCAGAAAAACATTTCGAAAGTATAATATTAATCTTAGCCAACATACGACCAGTATCGTATGCCTACTATAGCTACTATGTTCAATAGCAGGTTACCGCCACATTCCATAGCAGGTAATACAACTAAAACCGTACACGTCACGTATTGTTTCTTTGGATTTCCAACAAATGGTCAGGCTAAGGAACTTCCTTTCCTCCTGCCGATTGGGATCGCCTCTGGCTGGACGTCCCGAGAGACAAACTGCTCTCTGCCAAACAAGGCCGGGTTACCCCTGTAACAGGTAACTCACGAATATGTCATCACCCGGTCCTTTGGGACCTTTATCCGAGCGCTCGATATCCAACATCACACATCATAAAGAAAGTGTATCCACATGAGTAAGTATCTGGGCTCCATACCATGATACCACCCCTTTCCAGAAGGAAATGACATACCCTAAAGGGCGCGACCCTCATAACCTTGCCGCAACATTCCTGTTTCGACCATTTCCGGGGTGTGAGGCTCGACGAAGTCTCGTCCACAAAGCTACGCTTTCTCAAAAAGCCCTGCTTCGGGTCAAACAAAATGATCAACCTATGATCACAAAGATATAAGATCAAATAAATGATCATATCACAAATGATCAAACACTGATCATTTCACAGCAACACTCAGTATGCCACGTTACCAAATTGGGATATATCGCTGATAAATTTCAACTACATAACCTCTGAGCTCGTACGTCTCAGAGAAGGGTGTTAAGCTAAGAGAATAAATTCTCCGCCACCAACAGATATGTATTTGAAAGAAATCAGCTTTATATCTCAAATTGTAACGTCAGACACACAATCCATACAAGTCTGTTCCGGGATCGAACAGAACCGAAGGCACTTCTCACGAAGCCCTTGCACATCCGGATAATTTTCAATCACGTCGGGACTTCCCGTCACTAAGGATGATAAAACCTCTAAACCGGAGATCAGCCGATGTAGAGTAATTCGACGGTAATCCTTCCGTTTTCAAAAATATCCGGTCTTCAACACCGGTCTTCGAATGCAATTCATAACGACGTATCACATATTCGGAATGGGTTATACGACCCCATGGTCCTTTCCCGGTTAACCCGAATAGTGAGCGCTTATTCAAAAATAAGTGTGGCATTCAATTTCATCCAATTCACAACAAATACCTATCTAAAGGTAATTATTGATAGTCGGTTATTTAACTATCAATAAAGATGCGCAACATCATCAGATTCCAAATAATTTTCCCAAATTATTTTATCTTCCAAAATATCTTTTACTAGATATAAAATTTCCACACTTAACCATTTGAAAACAATTTCAAATCAATTTCCACATTTCATTTTATCTTTGAAGATAAAATCTCAAAACAGTTCATTTCATATTGGCAAAGCATTTCCATACTAATTTAAAAATAAGTATTTCACAAATCATTTATTTTCAACATTTGAAAATATTCGATATACTTAAATCAAATTAAGTATATATTCATTCTTTAAGGAAATCATTCTCTTTAAACACATTTATTTGAGTCAAAACGAATGTTGCGTAAAACATCGTTACGACGACTCAAAATCACTAGTATAGGGATTCGAATTTAGATAGATATATAAATCCCAATACTACAAAAAAAAAACATTTCCTTTCGGAAATCATTTACTATAACAACAGTGTTATAGTCCATGATTTCCTTATTTCTCGAAAACGTCTATTTCAACAATAAACGTTGAAATCTATGATTTCGATATTCAATACATTTTAAACCATCGTTTAAAACAATTAACTTCATTTTACAATATCGCTTTTCCAAACTATCCATTTTACTTAACAATATATTCACTGTCCAAAATCGTGAATACACTTTACTAATTACATTTCACTATTTTCTACACATTTTATTTCAATAATAATTCGCTATCCAAAATCGCGAATATATCTCCTTCAACATTTTAATTTATCAAATCCAGTTGATCTCGAATTTATAAAACAACGTTTATAAATTCTATTTCTGTTTTTAATAACAACTTCAACTTACAAATCTTCTTTTTAATAATTCGATAAATATTCCATCTAAAGGTAAAAATCCAATTTATAAGTTAATCTCTTATAAATCTTTTATTCTACAGTTTCATCCATTTTACAACTTCACAATTTATAAATCTATAAATTTCATTCACTTACGGATTCCATAATATTTCATTTTTAACACTTATAAAAATTCGTTTTATAAGTCCAATATTTTGATTTATAAAAATATCAATTTTATAAATCTTTCTATACAAATCGTTTATAGTTATTCAAAAATCCCAACTTAAACCATTTTATAAATAAATCAACTTTTGTTTCAAAACACAACACTTCGGTTATATTTCACTAAAAATTATAACTTTTTATAACTTCAAAATTTTACGTTTATAAATCGATTCAAAAATTCCATAAAACGTATATTCTCAAAAATCCCTTTAAAAAATCCTTTTAAATTAAAAGTCGTCATTTTTAAAGTTCAAAACTGAATCCGATGATGCAACAACACCAATCAGTCCATCACAACAGTCAAATATCATATATCATCATATGATAACAGAATATATCAAAATATCTGTAAATAATCAATACTGTGAGGAATCCAGTCGGATCCCTCCAACCTGTTTCCTTGCATCCACAGATGTTAGCACAATACCAATTCCGCTCCAGTACGGAATTATCGCGGTATATAGGTTTTATAAAATCCGCTTACTAACGGCGCAATAGGGTCTCATCCGCTATACGAGGCGGGAAATCAATCAATCCAATATATACATATGCCAATATGTATATACTGCTATATATATAGATATATCCTAAAATATCTAATAGCACATTCAAACAGTCAATCATCAATCAATAATAACTGCAAAAAATTCCACATTCGATTTGAGTGAGAAGATCTCACCGAGATTTTAATTCTGATTCCAGCGTTTATTTCGAATAAAATTAAACGCACGTTTAATTTTACCCGAAGATTTCACTGATTCCAAACGCGTCCAGATCTGCGCTGCAGCGTAGAGCGCGTCGCTGCGATTCCAACGCTTCTGGTTTCGTAATTTTCCGATCTCGTATGAAAGAGATATACAATTTTAAACATTCACAAATTTAAATATAAACTAATTACAAAATTTTCTTTTATTTATTTTTCAAACCCACATCTGCCGTTCAATCCCTTTCTTCCAGATCGAAGGCCACGCGTGCGTTCTTCTTCCCGCTCCAGTATTTCACGCGAGAACCCATCATTCACGTTCGAATTCGAACGCCGCACCACCCATTGACGAACTAGCATTCGATCAAACGTTGCCAAGTTGAAGCCCATCACCACGCCACCCCACGACCAACGACCGGTCATGCTCGGCGCTGCCATTAGCCTCGAAAATCGTGCCGAACGTGGTGCCTTCAAGTCGAGATTGCCATCAATTTACAACTCTAAAAACGATCACCACCGTTCGTTTCATAGAACTCACTGCCCTCTTCCATTTGCTAGTTGAAAGTATTTCGAATTGAAGTGTGGATTGGAAGGAAAATAGGGAAGAAGATTGTTGTTTTCTGGCCTTTGGTTTCGTAAATGGCGGCCAGGCTGAAGAGAATGAATTAGGGTTTGATTATTAACGTTAGATATATACGTATATATATATAATAATATTTAATTCATTTTAAAACGACTTTTCCAAACGATCTCCAAATCACACGTGCCGTCTGGCGTTCGTAAGGTTTACCCCGTGTTCCGAACGCAATGGAACGTGTTTCGGAAGCTAATTCGATCGTCTGTGCGAGATATGGCAATAAACGATCAATTTAAATTAAACCGATTTCGAGGCGTTTTAATTTGCACCGGACAAATGGTAAATCCAAAAATTACGAAATTTGAAATCTTACAATAATATCACATTACGGATCCGATGAAACTGGTTTCGTCGAAATCCGAGACCGTTTGAAAAATGACTATTTTAACTCGACGATTTAAAATTAAAACGATATCGATGCGTTTCGAGTTGCCACGGTCAAACGACAACTCCGATTGATACGAAAATTGAAATCCCATAATAACTAACTATTACGGATCCAATGGAACAGGTCTCGTTCAATTCTGAGACTGTTCGAAAATTGGCTATTTTTTACAGTCGATAATTAAATATTAAAATTTTCAATTTTCACAGATTAACTCCAAATTCAATTTTTAAAAGTTCTAAAACTTTTCTATAACTCCAGTATGATTAAATAAAATTTTACAAATCATTTTCAATCACTTTAAACTCGATTTACAATTATCTCTGGAATTTCAATCGTTAAATTATCGATTTAATTATCAAATTAAATCCAATATCCTTTAAATAAATTATTCGACTTATAAATTCCACTTATTAATATTTAAAATCAATTAAATATTCGAATTTTAATTATCTAAAATTCTGGGTCGTTACAAGGTGTTTAATTCACTGAGGAGGTGGCAGTAGTTGATTATTTGCTAGAACCCTAGTTTAGCTAGATTAGAAAAAAATCGATCATCGCGGCATCTAGAATCGATCGAGTGCTTCAGGCTTTTGAGAGAGGGAAGTTTGGTCGATGACGATGACATGGCCGGAGTTTCAGGATGTCTGGTGGTCGGAGGGTCGTGGTCGAGACGTTGCCAGATTTGGTCTTTGTTCCAGTTTTTGGTGCTCTCATACTCGATTTTGATTTCGCGAATTGATCGAAGAATTGATGATCGTGAGATGGTGTAGGGAGGAACATCGACTTGTGGGGATACTTGGCGATGGTCGGAGTTGACGCTGATGGTCGTACACGTGCACGCGATCGTGATGTGTCTGGGTGAAGTCTGTTTTTACAGAGGAAGGTCTCGCGTTTTGTTCGAGTTATTTCGAGGGAGACTCGGGTTTTTAGGGGATGCGACTCGAAGTATTTTGGTGGAGTCTCGAGTACATTAGTGTTGCCAGGTTTTCTAAAACCTGTCAGTTTAAATTTAAAACTGAATTGAAATTGTGAAGTAATATTTAAACAGGGATTTAAATCAAAGTTTTAATATATAGATTCAAGTTTGGTTTTAAAACTTAGATTGGAAATAAAATAATTTTTATAAATTTAAATGTTTTAAATGTTAGTTATATTTAAATGGTTTGAAATTTAAAAGGAAGTTGATTTAAACTCTTTTAAAAATTCTTTTATAAGATATAAGAAATTCTCTAACATATAAAACTTTTAATCTGGTTTTAAACTTGGTTAAAGACAAATTGGTATTCATTTTAAATCTAGAATTTAAAATGAAATTTAAAAGTAAATTTGAAATGGATGTTTTCAAATGTATTTGTGAATGATAAATTTAACCGTGAATAAGAAAATGTTTTTATCTTAAAGTTAAAATCATTAAAACTTTAGGGTAATTAAAATGGTTTAAATAATCTAATCAATTAATGATTTGGATTAATTAATTGGTAATTAAGGATTATAAATTAAAATATTAATTAATAATTAATGATTAATTAATAAAGTAATTAAAGATTAATTAAGTTATGGTTAACACTTAATTAATTAAATAATTAGAGATTAATTATTTGGTTATTAAGATTATTAATTTGAAATTAATAATGGTTAATCTAAGTTAATTACTTAAGAAAAGTAATTAAATAATTGTTAATGAAAGTCATTAACTATGGATTATTAAATAATTAATTAATGTGATTAATTTTAATAATTAATTAGATTAATTAATTTAAAGATAATCAATTATAGAATTTGTTTCAAATGAATTACTTAATGGAAGTAATTAAGAAATTAATTACTCATTGTAATTAATTAAGTTAATTTGATTAGTTAAGTTAATTAATTAAGTTTAATTAATTTAGAATAATCAATGGATGATTTGATAAATAATTACTTAATGTAATTATTAAGGTAAGATTATTTAGGGAAGTTAATAATAAATAATTACTGGAAGTAATTAAGTGAATAATGATTTTATTAATGGAAGTAATTAAGGTAATTAATTATTTAAGGTAATTAATTAAATAAATTTGATTAAGTTAAATTAATTAATTAAATTAATTTAAGATAATCACTTAGAGATGTGATAAATATAATTACTTAAATGTAATTAGTGAAGAGTAATTACTTAGGAAAGTAATTAAAGTTAATTAGAGGATGTAATTAACTAAAGAAGATTTTTAATGATAAAAGTAATTTTAGTTTAATTACTTTTGTATAATTAATCAAGGGATTAATTAAAGGATAATTAATTTTGGAGAAATTAATTTATGGAAGAGTAATTAAGGGTAGTTAATTACTAAATGTTATTAATCAAAGGTGATTTATAAATGTGACTAATTAATTATTAATTTAAATAAGATAATTAATTAAGAATAATTAAGGATCATTAATTAATATAATTAATGATGTAATTAAGAATTGATTAATTAAGATTAATTAATAAATAATAAGTGATTAAAGTAATTAATTAATTGTAATTAATTAAGGATTAATGTAATTAAGTATGGTTAATTAATTAATGAAGTAATTTAAGATTAATTACTAAAATGGTTTAAGATAATTAATTTGTGAAATTAATTAGGGATTAATTACTTAAAGTAATTAAAGTATAATTAATCAGGAATGATTAATTAAGATGGATATTTAGAGTAATGATTAATTAATTGGTTTAATTAATAATTAAGTAAGCAGGATTTATAGAATGAAGTAATTAGTTTAATTCACTTTAAATTAATTAGATGATATAAATCATTGCTTAAGGATGTATGAATGAGATTGAATGTATTTCATTGTTTGATATCTTTGATGAGATATGATTGGTATATGATATGGATGTTTGGTTGAATTATAATGATAATGTGAATTATCTGTTTGGGATGATAATGTAGATTATCTATTGAATTATCTATCTTTGTGTATATAGATAAGAATTGAATTGTTTTAACCTTAAAACAACTTGGCCCTTAAAAGATACGTTTTGGATTTCGATGAGACCGGGATCGGGTTTCCGTATACCGGGATTCCAGGTGTAACGACCCAGAATTTTGAACGAATTAAATTGAGAATATTTAATTTATTTTAAATATTTGAACGATAATTTAATTTGAATCTCGATATAACTCTGATTTTTTCGAATAAACTTTAAAATTTAATCTGTTGAATGTTGAATAAAATTTCGAATCTTCAGTTTAAGCTGAAGAAAAATATTTCGAAAGCTTTTAAAATTCGTATTGATAATTCTGAAGATAACAGAAACTTCATAATTTAATTTCAGACTGTTTTGGTCAGTTCTGGAATTTATATCGTTTAAATCGATATTTAAAAATAGCCGTCCGAGGCGCAGTCTCGGAATTCGACGAAACGAGTTTCATTGGATCCGTGATATTGTTTTATTATCGGATTTCAAATTTCGTAATTATCGGGGTTGTTATGTGAGCATACGATAAGCAAACGCGTCGAGAATTAAATTGAAA
This sequence comes from Allium fistulosum, assembly GCA_030737815.1. Classification (NCBI taxonomy): domain Eukaryota; kingdom Viridiplantae; phylum Streptophyta; class Magnoliopsida; order Asparagales; family Amaryllidaceae; genus Allium; species Allium fistulosum. The sequence continues at coordinate 55,812,357 of CM060904.1, forward strand.
ATTGATTTAAAATTTTGTACAGATCAAATCACAACCACCCTATGATCGTACTCAAGCCACCCTACATCTGAACGTGTTGATCTATTGTCCCCTTCCTCGTTTAAATCACGCAACCTTTCTCTGTTTCTTCAGAAAAACATTTCAGAAGAAAAATATCGTTCAAGGAAAAATTTATGGCCGAAGAAGATAATGAATGAAGGTCTTAGATTTGGTTTTTCGTTCGATTTTCCCCTCCTCCTTTCTATCGACAGCAGCCTCAAATTTTCGAAGGCTTTCTTCAATCAAAAAAATAAAAATGGCCGCGTCCATTTCCCTCCCTATCTCGTTCGCAAATCAAATAGCCGGTCGAACTCTTCATCAAAAAAAAAAGAAATCAAAACAAAAAAAAAACTATTTCGTTCCTGTTCGAATTTAACAGCCGAAGCCTTTCAAGTTCGAGTCGCATATAGGAAGGAGGGCACGAGTTCGATAATCTCGTTCGAGCTCAATTTCGAGCAAGGCGGCGACCCGAACTCGAGTTGGCAGAATTGAAGTCGTGACTAAAGGTTGGCGATGGCGGCAGTTCGTGGAATCGAGGTCAGGGGCAGTGTCGCGATCGATTAGTGGCTCGAGTGGATCTCGATCATGGTGCGAGGCAGTCTCGAGGTGAAGGGGGTTCGCGTGAAGAAAATCTGGAGTTGAGGCGCGACATCGAGTAGCTAGGGCTTGAATCGATTTCGTAGTAGGGGTCGATATCGCGTTCTGGCATTGGACCGGCTCTAGTGGCGTTCGAATTGAAGGCGTGAGCAGGTTGGAGTTGATCACAAGTTCGACTGAGAGGCTGTGAGGTATATTTGCTTCTTTCGATTCATTAACTGATGTGTGTAGAAAAAAAAATGTTTTAAATATTTACAGTAAGGATCTGGAAATAATAATATGTAGGAAGATGAATTTATTTCTTTAGAAAAGTATATATATATGTATATATTTAGGGAAGACAGAAGGTATATACATATATATATATATGGGGCTTTGAAAACAATATAAAGATTAGATTTTTAAAATAAATATAAGTCATTTTGGCATAAATAGTTACAAAGAAGAAACTGAAATAAATGTACCTCTACATTTCAAATATTGTTAATTCATTTTAAAAGGTAATTTACTTAAGTGATTGATTTGTTTAATTAGCTTATTTAATCATTTTAATCACTAAAGGATTTTTATAAAGGGGGAATTAATTTAAAATAAAATTTATTTGCTAAAAATAAATTATTAGATTAACATAAATTTATTTAAACAATAAATAATTATTCGATTGTTCGAATATTTACGAAATGTATAAATTGTTTATACCAGGTTAAAATCGAGAAAACAAAACTGGAATGGAAAATTGGATTGCAAATAAAAGCTAAGGTGAGATTTTTCTCACTCAAATGAAAAGTGGAATTTTCAGTTATTTATTGATTGATGATTTGATTGCTATTGGATGTGGTATTAGATATGATAGGATATATCTATATATATAGCAATATATACATATTGGCATATGTATATATTGGATTGATGATTTCCCGCCTCGTATAGCGGATGAGACCCTATTGCGCCGTTAGTAAGCGGATTTATAAAAAACCTATATACCGCGATAATTCCGTACTGGAGCGGAATTGGTATTGTGCTAACGTCTTTGGATGCAGGGAAACAGGTTGGAGGGATCCAACTGGACCCCTCACTTTGATTAAATTTATTTATACTGTGATATGAATTTGTGAATGATTATATTGATGATATTGATCATATCGATGTCTGGAAAATTGTTGAAAGCTAAAATTTAGCTGAATGGATGTTTGATATCATTGGATTCCAAAAATAAACGAAATTGAATTTTTGGAAATCAAAATAGAAATTTCTAAGTGAATTTGATTTTAGAAATTTAATAAATTCGAAGAAAGGAATTTTAAAGTATAAAAAGTTAATTTTTATAATCTTATCGAATTTATTTCCAGAATAAAGTGAAAATGTTAAATAAATGAATTTCGTATAATAGTGAATTTAAATTGAGGGAATTAATTTAAAATTTGGATTTTTAAATAGATTGAAAGAAACGATTGAAATTTATTTTCTTAAAAAGGAATTTATTTAAAAGAAGATAAGTTGGAAATTCAGTTTGAAATTTAATCGGTAAATTTAAATAAGTGGTGAAATCAATGTAAAATGATTTCAATTTGAAGAATCCATTTTAAAACAGAATATTGAATAATTTGAGAAAAATAAGGAATTTATTTTAGTAGTGATAAACAAAATTAGAAATCAATATTGAAATTGATTTGGTATTGAAGCTTTTATAAATAGAATTAAAATTTATAAAAGTTGTTTATAAACCCAAAGTCACTTATTTTGATAAGTTAAATATAGAAGTTGATAAAAGAAGGTTTATAAGTCGAAGTTGTTATTAAAAGAGAAATAGAATTTATAAACGTGCTTATAAATTCGAAAATAGATTGAATGTGATAAATTTAATATAGAAGATTATTTAAGAAGATATATTCACGATTTTGAATAGCGAATTTTTATTGAAATAAAAATGTGTAGGAATGATTGAAATGGGGTTAAGTAAAGTTTATTCACAATTTTGGACAGTGAATATATTGTTAAGTAAAATGGATTCATTTTTGAAGAAGTAATATTTTAAAAAATGAAGTTAAACATTTTAAAGGTGTTTTAAAATGTGTTATGAATCGAAAGCATAGATTTCAACATTTATTGTTGAAATAGACGTTTTCGAGAAATATAAGGAAATGGTGGACTATAACACTATTGTTATAGTAAATGATTTCCGAAAGGAAATGTTTTTATCTAGTATTGGGATTTATATATCTATCTAAATTTCGAATCCCTATACTAATGATTTCGAGTCGTCGTAACGATGTTTTACGTAACATTCGTTTTGACTCAAATAAATGTTAGAATAAATGATTTCCTTAAAGAATGAATGTATACTTAAATTGATTTAAGTATATCGAATATTTTCAAATGTTGAAAATAAATGATTTGTGAAATACTTATTTTTAAATAAGTATGGAATTGATTTTCCAATATGAAACGAGGGGTTTGAAACTTTATCTTTTAAAGATAATTAGAAAGGTGGAAATTGATTTGAAATTGTTTTCAAACGGTTAAGTGTGGAAATTATATATCTAGTAAAGATATTTTTGAAGATGAAATAATTTGAGAAAATTATTTGGAATCTGATGATGTTGCGCATCTTTATTGATAGTTAAATAACCGACTATCAATAATTACCTTGAATTGGTATTTGTTGTGAATTGGATGAATTTGAATGCCACACTTATTTTTGAATTTACGCTCACTATTCGGGTTAACCGGGAAAGGACCATGGGGTCGTATAACCCATTCCGAATATGTGATACGTCGTTATGAATCGCATTTGAAGACCGGTGTTGAAGACCGGATATTTTTGAAAACGAAAGGATTACCGTCGAGTTACTCTACATCGACTGATCTTCGATTTAGAGGTTTTATCACCCTTAGTGACGGGAAGTCCTGACGTGATTGAAAATTATCCGGATGTGCAAGGGCTTCGTGAGAAGTGCCTTCGGTTCTGTTCGATCCCGGAACAGACTTGTATGGATTGTGTGTCTGACGTTACAATTTGAGATATAAGGCTGATTTCTTTCAAATACATTTCTGTTGGTGGCGGAGAATTTATTCTCTTAGCTTAACACCCTTCTCTGAGACGTACGAGCTCAGAGGTTATGTAGTTGAAATTCATCAGCGATATATCCCAATTTGGTAACGTGGCATACTGAGTGTTGCTGTGAAATGATCAGTGTTTGATCATTTGCGATATGATCATTTGTTTGATCTTATATCTTTGTGATCATAGGTTGATCATTTTGTTTGACCCGAAGCAGGGCTTTTTGAGAAAGCGTAGCTTTGTGGACGAGACTTCGTCGAGCCTCACACCCCGGAAATGGTCGAAACAGGAAGGATGCAGCAAGGTTCTAGGGAGTAGCGCCCCTTAGTGTATGTCATTCCTTCTGGATAAAGGTGGTATCATGGTATGGAGCCCAGATACTTAACCTCTGTGGTTACTGCATTATTATTATCTATGTGGTTTGTTGGAATCGGGGATCCTCGGGAAGATCGGTGACGATCGGGGGATGGCATACGCGTGTCAGTAGTTACCTATTTTTGCAGAGGTAACCCGGCCTTGTGTTGGCAGAGATCCGGTTAGGTTCTCGGGTCGTCTATTCCAGGGACGTACCCATCGTGGAAAAGGAAGTTCCTTAGCCTGACCATTTGTTGGAAATCCAAAGAAACAATACGAGCCTTGTACGGTTTTAGTTGTAGAACCTATCATTCACTTATGGTGGCGCCCCACTGTTTGGATGGTAGCTATAGTAGGCATAGTTCGAAATGTCTATGCTGGCTAAGATTTATATTCTACTTTCGAAATGTTTTCTACACTATGCACTAATAATAATATCAAAAATGATTTGATTTTGCGTAGTAAGCATCTTTGACTATCATAAGAAGAAATCTCCTCCAATTCTGCGTTTGCATTGTGTGTGTGGTGGGAGGTCTTATGGTAGTTTCATTTTCCAAAAGCATTGCGAATTGACTTTAAAATTCTCTGCTATTTATTTTAAAGATAAATAACTGTTTTACGATCTCACACCAGTCACCATGACTGACTCGGAGTTTATTGTTTCCCTTCTAAACTCTGGGTGCCCACCAATTTCCACACGGGCAGTCTAGAGTTAGATTATTAGGTTATCTGGATATTCTGGAGCTTTGGAGATAAGCTGGATGGCGAGACGTAATATTTGTATCTGATAGTATTTATTCCGCTGTGTATTCTGTATGAGGACAAGTTTATATAACTGTCCATTGTTGTATTGAGTTGTATATTGACTCTGATGATTGATGTGTGTATAAAATGATATAGTTCTTTGTTTAAAGATTATTCATTTATCTATTATATATTGTTCCGCTGCGATATGTGAGATTCTGATATTGTTTTCTGTTGCTGTTCTGTTGTTCTGTTCTTCTTTTTTTTCTCTTTTTCTTCTATCTCCTTCTTCTTCTACCTTTTCTTTTTCTTAAAACCCTCACTATTGGAGTTTCCGGCACTCGATTGCTCAGCAGTCGATAAAGTGAGTATCGATGTTGAATTTTCGAAAGTCGAAAATTTTCGGGATGTGACAAAGTGGTATCAGAGCATATGGTTAAACGACAACCCTGCTCTGTTGGGTGTTACTCATTAGAGATAGAGTCAGCAGTGCTCTAGGATGAGTTGAGTGTAATAATAGATACGAGTGCGTATTTGTTAGTGAATATAAAATTGTTTTATATTGTGATGATTGGTTTGTTGAGTGGTATATGGATTCTGGTCGGTATTGTCTGTACAACTCTATCGATAGGGATCTCTAAACACTTATATAGAACAATTCGGCACAGTATTGTTTTAAATAGGGTAAATGAAATAATTTTGCCCAAAACTATTTTTGTATAGAAAAGAAATGTTTTTCTATGAATTATCATAGTATATGGTTGCATGGTTGCTAGAAATGATAACATTAAATTATTATCGTTAAAATTGAATAAGAAATTGAAATTGTAACTCCAAAGTTAAGAAATAAAATCCATATACAAATGAAATTTGAGAATGTAAATTATAAATGTAAATTGTAATTTAAAACGGAGTTCCAGAAAAGTTTTTGGAAATGTTTTGAAAGAATTTGAAAATTTTGGAGATTTGAAAAGTTTAAATTCTTTTTGATTTGAAAATGAGTTTCGAAGGTTTTGAAAAATATTTTGAAGAGATGAAAAGCTCTAAACTCTTTTCGGTCGCTGGAAAATAACTTCGATGATGACTGCAGCATTATCGATGTTCATTTTCGGGTTTCCAAAAGAGGGATTGCTGCCAAATGGTTTTAAATGGAGGTTGTTTTGAAAATTTGGGTTTGGTTTTAGGAAAATTCAAAGGATAATTTGAAATTGTTTTCAAATGGCTTTGAAATGTTGGTAAACTCTGGAATGCTATATAAAAATATTGATGAGAATAATAAATGAGTTGATAACTTATACGATTTGTTGTGAATTTAGATTGAATAAATTTAACTTAAGGAATTTTAAGTTGAATCAAAATAAATTTGCAAGTGAATCAATTAAATAAAATGAGATTGAAAATTGAAATTCATTTCAAATTTGTAAGAAATGAATTGAATTGAATAATTATAAATGAAAGATGAATAAAAGATAAAATTCATAATGGAATGTAAATAAGTTAATAACTTATAGAATATTTGGAATTTGATAGAAATGAGATTCAAATTGAAAATGAATGAATTAGTGGATGAATGTATAATTTGCAATTGTAAATGAAATTGAAGACAAATTTGAAATTGTAAGTGAATTGGAATTTGTAATGAGTTAGTAATTGAAACTAAGCTAAAAGAGCAATTATGAATGAAAGTTGTTTGGTTAATAGAATAAACCGAATGAAAATATGAAATGCAAATTAAATTGAATGGAATCAATTGCAAATGAAGTAGAATTAAAATAAATTGAATTTGTATCAATTTGAATTGGTTATAAACTAGAATGGATATGAGTTCATTTTGTTTAAAAACGAATGTAACTTCAACCGTAAATATATAAGCATATATTGAAAATTTTGTAATCGAATTTGCAAAATAGTTTGAATGCTGTAACTAGATATTATGGCTAGTAGATATACAGGTATAAAGGAAATTGAATTTGATTTCACAGATAATTTGAATTGCTCGACAAAAGGTACGTATTTGAATTATAATATGAGTTTTTGATGATTTCTCTCTAGCCGCTTGGCGTTTTCTTTTTCTTTTTGAAATCTGAGAGTCCGTTGGGACGTTTTGTAGTCGTACCGTATTAGCCGCGCAAAGGAGACGCTGGCGAAATTTTTCGGAAATTTAGGGCGTTAGAAAATTTTTGAGAAAATTTTGAAAGTTTAAATTTGAATTTGAAGTTTAAATTTGAATTTTGAAGTAAAGCAGTGTTGTTTGAAACTTAAAATTGGAGTTGGAAATTTAGTTGAATTGATAACGAATCTTTAGTAGGAAGATTTGTTTTGATAAGTTGATAAAACTATTTAGATGTTGAAAAATAGTCGACGAGTTAAAAACCAATTTTTCCTAACTTGTAATTTCGAGGACGAAATTCTTTTAAGGAGGGAAGTCTGTAACGACCCAGAATTTTGAACGAATTAAATTGAGAATATTTAATTTATTTTAAATATTTGAACGATAATTTAATTTGAATCTCGATATAACTCTGATTTTTTCGAATAAACTTTAAAATTTAATCTGTTGAATGTTGAATAAAATTTCGAATCTTCAGTTTAAGCTGAAGAAAAATATTTCGAAAGCTTTTAAAATTCGTATTGATAATTCTGAAGATAACAGAAACTTCATAATTTAATTTCAGACTGTTTTGGTCAGTTCTGGAATTTATATCGTTTAAATCGATATTTAAAAATAGCCGTCCGAGGCGCAGTCTCGGAATTCGACGAAACGAGTTTCATTGGATCCGTGATATTGTTTTATTATCGGATTTCAAATTTCGTAATTATCGGGGTTGTTATGTGAGCATACGATAAGCAAACGCGTCGAGAATTAAATTGAAAATTGATTTAAAATTTTGTACAGATCAAATCACAACCACCCTATGATCGTACTCAAGCCACCCTACATCTGAACGCGTTGATCTATTGTCCCCTTCCTCGTTTAAATCACGCAACCTTTCTCTGTTTCTTCAGAAAAACATTTCAGAAGAAAAATATCGTTCAAGGAAAAATTTATGGCCGAAGAAGATAATGAATGAAGGTCTTAGATTTGGTTTTTCGTTCGATTTTCCCCTCCTCCTTTCTATCGACAGCAGCCTCAAATTTTCGAAGGCTTTCTTCAATCAAAAAAATAAAAATGGCCGCGTCCATTTCCCTCCTTATCTCGTTCGCAAATCAAATAGCCGGTCGAACTCTTCATAAAAAAAAAAAAAGAAATCAAAACAAAAAAAAAACTATTTCGTTCCTGTTCGAATTTAACAGCCGAAGCCTTTCAAGTTCGAGTCGCATATAGGAAGGAGGGCACGAGTTCGATAATCTCGTTCGAGCTCAATTTCGAGCAAGGCGGCGACCCGAACTCGAGTTGGCAGAATTGAAGTCGTGACTAAAGGTTGGCGATGGCGGCAGTTCGTGGAATCGAGGTCAGGGGCAGTGTCGCGATCGATTAGTGGCTCGAGTGGATCTCGATCATGGTGCGAGGCAGTCTCGAGGTGAAGGGGGTTCGCGTGAAGAAAATCTGGAGTTGAGGCGCGACATCGAGTAGCTAGGGCTTGAATCGATTTCGTAGTAGGGGTCGATATCGCGTTCTGGCATTGGACCGGCTCTAGTGGCGTTCGAATTGAAGGCGTGAGCGGGTTGGAGTTGATCACAAGTTCGACTGAGAGGCTGTGAGGTATATTTGCTTCTTTCGATTCATTAACTGATGTGTGTAGAAAAAAAAAATGTTTTAAATATTTACAGTAAGGATCTGGAAATAATAATATGCAGGAAGATGAATTTATTTCTTTAGAAAAGTATATATATATGTATATATTTAGGGAAGACAGAAGGTATATACATATATATATATGGGGCTTTGAAAACAATATAAAGATTAGATTTTTAAAATAAATATAAGTCATTTTGGCATAAATAGTTACAAAGAAGAAACTGAAATAAATGTACCTCTACATTTCAAATATTGTTAATTCATTTTAAAAGGTAATTTACTTAAGTGATTGATTTGTTTAATTAGCTTATTTAATCATTTTAATCACTAAAGGATTTTTATAAAGGCGGAATTAATTTAAAATAAAATTTATTTGCTAAAAATAAATTATTAGATTAACATAAATTTATTTAAACAATAAATAATTATTCGATTGTTCGAATATTTACGAAATGTATAAATTGTTTATACCAGGTTAAAATCGAGAAAACAAAACTGGAATGGAAAATTGGATTGCAAATAAAAGCTAAGGTGAGATTTTTCTCACTCAAATGAAAAGTGGAATTTTCAGTTATTTATTGATTGATGATTTGATTGCTATTGGATGTGGTATTAGATATGATAGGATATATCTATATATATAGCAATATATACATATTGGCATATGTATATATTGGATTGATGATTTCCCGCCTCGTATAGCGGATGAGACCCTATTGCGCCGTTAGTAAGCGGATTTATAAAAAACCTATATACCGCGATAATTCCGTACTGGAGCGGAATTGGTATTGTGCTAACGTCTTTGGATGCAGGGAAACAGGTTGGAGGGATCCAACTGGACCCCTCACTTTGATTAAATTTATTTATACTGTGATATGAATTTGTGAATGATTATATTGATGATATTGATCATATCGATGTCTGGAAAATTGTTGAAAGCTAAAATTTAGCTGAATGGATGTTTGATATCATTGGATTCCAAAAATAAACGAAATTGAATTTTTGGAAATCAAAATAGAAATTTCTAAGTGAATTTGATTTTAGAAATTTAATAAATTCGAAGAAAGGAATTTTAAAGTATAAAAAGTTAATTTTTATAATCTTATCGAATTTATTTCCAGAATAAAGTGAAAATGTTAAATAAATGAATTTCGTATAATAGTGAATTTAAATTGAGGGAATTAATTTAAAATTTGGATTTTTAAATAGATTGAAAGAAACGATTGAAATTTATTTTCTTAAAAAGGAATTTATTTAAAAGAAGATAAGTTGGAAATTCAGTTTGAAATTTAATCGGTAAATTTAAATAAGTGGTGAAATCAATGTAAAATGATTTCAATTTGAAGAATCCATTTTAAAACAGAATATTGAATAATTTGAGAAAAATAAGGAATTTATTTTAGTAGTGATAAATAAAATTAGAAATCAATATTGAAATTGATTTGGTATTGAAGCTTTTATAAATAGAATTAAAATTTATAAAAGTTGTTTATAAACCCAAAGTCACTTATTTTGATAAGTTAAATATAGAAGTTGATAAAAGAAGGTTTATAAGTCGAAGTTGTTATTAAAAGAGAAATAGAATTTATAAACGTGCTTATAAATTCGAAAATAGATTGAATGTGATAAATTTAATATAGAAGATTATTTAAGAAGATATATTCACGATTTTGAATAGCGAATTTTTATTGAAATAAAAATGTGTAGGAATGATTGAAATGGGGTTAAGTAAAGTTTATTCACAATTTTGGACAGTGAATATATTGTTAAGTAAAATGGATTCATTTTTGAAGAAGTAATATTTTAAAAAATGAAGTTAAACATTTTAAAGGTGTTTTAAAATGTGTTATGAATCGAAAGCATAGATTTCAACATTTATTGTTGAAATAGACGTTTTCGAGAAATATAAGGAAATGGTGGACTATAACACTATTGTTATAGTAAATGATTTCCGAAAGGAAATGTTTTTATCTAGTATTGGGATTTATATATCTATCTAAATTTCGAATCCCTATACTAATGATTTCGAGTCGTCGTAACGATGTTTTACGTAACATTCGTTTTGACTCAAATAAATGTTAGAATAAATGATTTCCTTAAAGAATGAATGTATACTTAAATTGATTTAAGTATATCGAATATTTTCAAATGTTGAAAATAAATGATTTGTGAAATACTTATTTTTAAATAAGTATGGAATTGATTTTCCAATATGAAACGAGGGGTTTGAAACTTTATCTTTTAAAGATAATTAGAAAGGTGGAAATTGATTTGAAATTGTTTTCAAACGGTTAAGTGTGGAAATTATATATCTAGTAAAGATATTTTTGAAGATGAAATAATTTGAGAAAATTATTTGGAATCTGATGATGTTGCGCATCTTTATTGATAGTTAAATAACCGACTATCAATAATTACCTTGAATTGGTATTTGTTGTGAATTGGATGAATTTGAATGCCACACTTATTTTTGAATTTACGCTCACTATTCGGGTTAACCGGGAAAGGACCATGGGGTCGTATAACCCATTCTGAATATGTGATACGTCGTTATGAATCGCATTTGAAGACCGGTGTTGAAGACCGGATATTTTTGAAAACGAAAGGATTACCGTCGAGTTACTCTACATCGACTGATCTTCGATTTAGAGGTTTTATCACCCTTAGTGACGGGAAGTCCTGACGTGATTGAAAATTATCCGGATGTGCAAGGGCTTCGTGAGAAGTGCCTTCGGTTCTGTTCGATCCCGGAACAGACTTGTATGGATTGTGTGTCTGACGTTACAATTTGAGATATAAGGCTGATTTCTTTCAAATACATTTCTGTTGGTGGCGGAGAATTTATTCTCTTAGCTTAACACCCTTCTCTGAGACGTACGAGCTCAGAGGTTATGTAGTTGAAATTCATCAGCGATATATCCCAATTTGGTAACGTGGCATACTGAGTGTTGCTGTGAAATGATCAGTGTTTGATCATTTGCGATATGATCATTTGTTTGATCTTATATCTTTGTGATCATAGGTTGATCATTTTGTTTGACCCGAAGCAGGGCTTTTTGAGAAAGCGTAGCTTTGTGGACGAGACTTCGTCGAGCCTCACACCCCGGAAATGGTCGAAACAGGAAGGATGCAGCAAGGTTCTAGGGAGTAGCGCCCCTTAGTGTATGTCATTCCTTCTGGATAAAGGTGGTATCATGGTATGGAGCCCAGATACTTAACCTCTGTGGTTACTGCATTATTATTATCTATGTGGTTTGTTGGAATCGGGGATCCTCGGGAAGATCGGTGACGATCGGGGGATGGCATACGCGTGTCAGTAGTTACCTATTTTTGCAGAGGTAACCCGGCCTTGTGTTGGCAGAGATCCGGTTAGGTTCTCGGGTCGTCTATTCCAGGGACGTACCCATCGTGGAAAAGGAAGTTCCTTAGCCTGACCATTTGTTGGAAATCCAAAGAAACAATACGAGCCTTGTACGGTTTTAGTTGTAGAACCTATCATTCACTTATGGTGGCGCCCCACTGTTTGGATGGTAGCTATAGTAGGCATAGTTCGAAATGTCTATGCTGGCTAAGATTTATATTCTACTTTCGAAATGTTTTCTACACTATGCACTAATAATAATATCAAAAATGATTTGATTTTGCGTAGTAAGCATCTTTGACTATCATAAGAAGAAATCTCCTCCAATTCTGCGTTTGCATTGTGTGTGTGGTGGGAGGTCTTATGGTAGTTTCATTTTCCAAAAGCATTGCGAATTGACTTTAAAATTCTCTGCTATTTATTTTAAAGATAAATAACTGTTTTACGATCTCACACCAGTCACCATGACTGACTCGGAGTTTATTGTTTCCCTTCTAAACTCTGGGTGCCCACCAATTTCCACACGGGCAGTCTAGAGTTAGATTATTAGGTTATTTGGATATTCTGGAGCTTTGGAGATAAGTTGGATGGCGAGACGTAATATTTGTATCTGATAGTATTTATTCCGCTGTGTATTCTGTATGAGGACAAGTTTATATAACTGTCCATTGTTGTATTGAGTTGTATATTGACTCTGATGATTGATGTGTGTATAAAATGATATAGTTCTTTGTTTAAAGATTATTCATTTATCTATTATATATTGTTCCGCTGCGATATGTGAGATTCTGATATTGTTTTCTGTTGCTGTTCTGTTGTTCTGTTCTTCTTTTTCTTCTCTTTTTCTTCTATCTCCTTCTTCTTCTACCTTTTCTTTTTCTTAAAACCCTCACTATTGGAGTTTCCGGCACTCGATTGCTCAGCAGTCGATAAAGTGAGTATCGATGTTGAATTTTCGAAAGTCGAAAATTTTCGGGATGTGACACCAGGTCTGGAGACCCGAATACCACATCGATCCAAATTAACGATAGGTCGTGAATCTCAAGTGAAGATGAAGATTCAGAGTGCAAGGGTTATTGTCGTTAACTCTGAGGGTGATTCCAAAACGAGTGTAACGAGATAACGCCTTCGGTTTCGTTCGAACCCGGAACGAACTTGTATGGATTGAATGCTTTCAGCACATCGTCAGGCGGACGATGAGCATTCTAAGTGATATGTTCTGATTAAAGGTAATCGTAACCTCAAGCCTCATCAACCGGGAATGGCTAAAACAGGGGAGGTGCAGCAAGGCTTCGTGGGTAGCACCCACTAAGAGAAAGATAGATCCCTGTCTAGAGGTCCCTTTTCTTTTATTTCGGCTTAGTGTGTGGTTGGTCGCGCCAACTATGGGGTTATCTTGTTCGGAATTATCCAGTAAGGGATGGTTCCGGCTTTGTGTTGCAAGGGAGCGGGCGTACTCCTCGGTACGGTGATCTAGGCCACGTACTGTGACGGGCGGTACCCCAGTAGCCCTGCCATTGTATGGAAACCCATTCTTCCTACGTGCCCTTACGGTTTTGATTGTATAACCCACTTTGTGGCTAGTATGCTGGAATTTAATAATGTAACAATTTCAGCTATTTCATATTTATTTGAAAACCCTAGACCCTATTATAATATAACTGGATTTCCTATCAAATGTTTTGGTTAGCGTAAGGTAAAAACTTACCCATGTTTATTTGTGGGGAGTCTTACGTGATACCTTTTCTTTCTAAAGGTTTTGAAGTTAAGCCAGTTTAACCTGTTACTCACACCAGACCCATGTCTGACCCAAGTGTTTATTTCTGTTTTATAAACTCTTGGGTACTCAAATTTTTTACGAGTAGCCAAGGGATTCAGGTTTAGCTTTGACGAATTGTGGAGGAGCAATGGAGCAGGAGGCTTCAGCGTTGTAGATATATATAGTAGTTCCGCTGTGTCTGTATCTCTGTAGTGTATTGAGTTGTAATGTCTAGACAGATGTTATAACTGTCTAGTAAGTGATGTATATTGTGACGACCCGACTTTCCACTCCCGGAAAATCGCATCGACAGTAAGAAAGAAAGGGGTGAGAAATAGAAAAGAGAAGAAGAGAAAAGAAAACAACAACAGATACTCACAGCGGAAACGAAACGAAATATAATATATCACATAAATATTACATAGTATCATATACATCATCTATCAGAGTTACACAGATTACACATCACATACTAGACAGTTATAAACATCTGTCTAGTTATTACATCTCAACACAATACAGATCAATACAAAGATCAACACAGCGGAAACTACTATCTATATCTACAACGCCGAAGCCTCCTGCTCCATTGCTCCTCCAGATTACTCGTCAAAGCTAAACCTGAATCCCTTGGCTACTCGTAAAAATTTGAGTACCCAAGAGTTTATAAAACAGAAATAAACAACTTGGGTCAGACATGGGTCTGGTGTGAGTAACAGGTTAAACTTGTTTAACTTCAAAACCTTTTGAAAGAAAAGGTATCACGTAAGATTTCCCACAAATAAACATGGGTAAGTTTTTACCTTACGCTAACCAAAACATTTGATAGGAAATTCGATTGTATTATAATAGGGTCTAGGGTTTTCAAGTAAAATACAGAAATAGCTGGAATGCTTACATCTCACGTTCCAACATAGTTGGGCACAACTAATACGTACGGCACTTATTGGAGTTTGGATTCCATCAATGGCAGGGCTACTGGGGTACCGCCCGTCACAGTACGTGGCCTAGATCACCGTACCGAGGATCACTCCCAATCCCCTGCAACACAAGGTCGGAACATCCCTTACTGGATAATTCCCGCACAAGATACCCCACGGTTGTCATGATTCAACCGCACACACTAAGTCGAAAATAGAAAGGGACATCTAGACAGAGGTAACCTTGTCCTACTTGGGTGCTACCCACTAACCTTGCTGCACCTCCCCTGTTTTAGCCATTCCCGGTTTGTGAGGCTTGAGGTCACGATTACCTTAGAAAAGAACACATCACTTAGAATGCTCATCGTCCACCTGACGATGTTCTGAAAGCATTCAATCCATACAAGTTCGTTCCGGGTTCGAACGAAACCGAAGGCATTATCTCGTTACACTCGTTTTGGAATCACCCTCAGAGTTAACGACAATAACCCTTGCACTCTGAATCTTCATCTTCACTTGATTCACGACCTATCGTTAATTTGGATCGATGTGGTATTCGGGTCTCCAGACCTGGAAATCCGGTATACGGAAACCCGATCCCGGTCTCATCGAAATCCAAAACGTATCTTTTAAGGCCAAGTTGTTTTAAAGGTTAAAACAATTTAATTCAATTATCTTTATACACTTAGAAAGAAAATTCACAATAGATAATCAACATTATCATTATCATCAGATAATCCATATTATCACAATTCAACTAAACATCCATATCACATAGCATATATCTCATCAGAGATATCAATCAAATGCAAAGCATTCAGTATTATCATCCATCCATAAGTAATGATCTATATCATCTCTAATTAATTTAAAGTTAATTAAATTAATTACTTTTATTTTATAAATCCTTCTTACTTAAACATTAATTAATTATAAATTAATTAATTATCCTCTAATTACCTTTTTCAATTAATCATCTTTGATTAATTATCTTTTAATTACCTTCAAGTAATTTATCTTTAATTAATTACTCAAATTAATTAACCTTAACCACTTATAGTAATTAACCTTTAATTACTTCATTAATTAATTAACTATAATTAATTAAATTAATCACTATAATTAATTATATTAAACCTTAATTAATTACATTAATTAATCACTTCATTTATTAATTATACTTAATTAATCAATCTTAATTACATCATTAATTATATTAATTAATGATCCTTAATTACAACTTAATTATTAATTACTTTAATTAAATTAATTACATTAAGTAATTAACTTTAAATTAAACAACATTTATTAATCACCTTGATTAATCTTCAATCAGTAATTAACTACCCTTAATTACTTTCATTTACTAAATTAATTCTCCTTAATTAATTTCTTAATTAATCCCTTGATTAATTATTCAAAGTAATTAAACTCAAATTACTTTCCTTAATACATAACCATCAATTAATTACTTCCAGTAATTATCTTATTATTTACTTCCTAAATAATCATACCTTAATAATTACATTAAGTAATTATTATCAAATCATTTCTTAATTAATTAATCTAACTAAATCAAATTAACTAAATAAATTACAATAAGTAATTAATTCTTAATTACTTCCATTAAGTAATTCATTTAAACAAATTCTATAATTGATTATCTTTAAATTAATTAACTAATTAATTATCAAAATAAATCCTATTAATTAATTATTTAATAATCCATAGTTAATGACCTCCATTAACTATTAACAACTCTTTAATTACTTTTCTTAAGTAATTAACTTAGATTAATTATTATTAATCCCAAATTAATAAATCTTAATAACCAATTTAATTAATCTTTAATTATTTAATTAATTAAGTGTTAACCATAACTTAATTAATCTTTAATTACTTTATTAATTAATTCTTAATCATTAATTAATATTCTAATTATAATCCTTAATTACAAATTAATTAATCTTAATCACTAATTAATTAGTTTAAACCATTAATTACCTATTAAATTAATCCAAATGATTAATTAATCAATTAAATTAATTATCCATTAAATTTCCTAATAAATTTAATGAACACAAATTTCTAATTACTTTAAGATAAAACTTGTTCTTATTAATAATCAAGTTATCATTTACAAAGTATTTTAAATCAATTTATTTTAATTTTTCCTTCAAAATTTCTTTTAAATTTAAAGATTTAAAATGAAACAAATTATCTTTAACCAAGTTTTAAACGACATTTCTAAAACTCTTTTAATTTATAAGTTAAAGATATACTCATTCATAAAGGAGTTTAAAAGGGTGCTAAACAAATTCATATTTAAATTTATAAAACTTATTTATTTCTCCATCTAAAATTCAAAACTAAACCTTACTCCAAAAATTAAAACTTTGATTTAACTTTCAGTTTTAATCTTCCTTACAAATTTAAGTTCAGTTAAATTTAAACAGACAGGGTTTTCAAAACCAAGCATCTCTATTTACCCGAGACCTTACAAAATTGCTTCGAGTCGTACCCTTAAATGCTTCGAGCATCTCACGGAATAACTCGAGAGAAAACTCGAGTATCACTCTGTTATAAACCCAGACTTCACCAGATACATATCACGATCACGTGCACGTGCACCAGAGGTGCAGTCGCCTCCGACCATCACCACTAACCCTCACAAGTCGTCGTTCACCACTTCAGACGAACCAAATCCCAACTTCGTCAATTCCTACTCGAATTCAAATTCGAGCATAAAACCAAAACCTGGAACAGAACAATCGCAAACCTGTAAATGCTTCGCCAGCCCAATTCCGATCACCGTAGTTTCTACAACTTCGACCCTGATCTCGACTACGTCCAAACTATCGTCCTTCAAAGCCTTACTTCACTCGATCAACCCAATCTGTCGTGGTGATCGATTCATCATTCTTGGTTAAAAACTAGGGTTCTAGCAAATCTCTCACAACTGCAACTTCCACTATGATTTCCATCACCAACAATTATTTTTCCTCACAACTCCTAACCCTCCTCCATCACCTAGAAGAACCCCGAGCCTTCCAGTCACATAGATCACCAGAAAATTCCTAATATCCTCATTCCAGTCATCTCTTAACTGTACCTAAATCTCTTTACTAAAAATTATAGTTTTTGTTTTAAAAATCATATTTTGATTTTAGTATTCAATTTATAACCCTGGATTTATGAATTACCTAGTTTGAATTTTCACCTTTATATACATGCACTGATTTTTCTTATGTTTCCAGAGACAACAAACTAATATTTTAACTTACTTACAATTTTAAATATTAACTTAAGAAAATCAACAGCTTCATTTTTATAAATTTCATTCTATCAGAAACTTATGATAAGTATTTTAATGAAGTTTTGTGCCTGGAAAATCAAAACAGAACAGGCAAATAGAAAGAAACAGCATACACACATATATATTTACATATGCACACAATACATCCATTGTTCACAGCAGCTTTCAGTTATACATACAAACATTACATATTTATTCACTTCAAACATGATTATCACATGAAGAAATCAAGCAATTTACTTAAGTTAGTTTTAAATAAAAAGTGTTACTCACCTGTTCAAAGATGAAACAGAGACAGTTTTACTTTTGAAAACAGTAGACTTGCAAGCTTCTTTTGAAACTGAGAACTGTGTTTGAACTTTACTTGTTGGATTTAAAACTGCATGCATGTTGCTTCCAAGTTGAACAAATGAAGGCAGATAGACTTGAGGTGGTTCCAGATTGCAAAATGAATGCAGACAGTTTTCTTAAGTTGATTCCAGATTGAAAAAGGCAGGTAGGCTTTAATGTTGAAAAGAATTGCAGACTGATTGTTTTGATTTAATCTCAGGATCGAAGAGTATAGGTTTTGAAATTGATTTGAGATTGTGGTTTTATGAAGAGTTTAGAATATTGAAAATCATATTTACAGGGTATTGATTTTTGGTTTGAGGCAATTTGATTTGTATAAGTTCAAATCTGAAAGCTATATTGATTTCAGATTTTTACTAGAGAAAGGAGTTTGAGTTTATCTTGTTTTTGAGAAGGAAATAGAAAGGATGAAGAAAAGAAATGCATATGTGTATATAGGAGAATTTATGATAAATAAAAATAAAAGAAAATAAAAATAAATGAAGACACTTGTCATAAACATTAGCTAATTAAATTACACATGTTATAATGAGTCATTAGATAAAGACACATGTCTCTTAAGTAATTATCTTATTTCTATTTATTTTAAAGTAATTAAAAAGCCTTTTTCTTATTTAATAAATACTTATCTATATATATATAAATCATTTTAAAGAAACAAAACCAATTTTATTTATAATTAAAAGTTATACAATTTTCTAAACTCCAAAACAAATTTAAATATTTATTCCATTGAATTTCAAAACTTAATTTCAAATTCAATTTAAATTAAATCCTAAGATTCAATTTAAAAGTTAAGTTATATATATACATATATAACTATTCATTCAATTAAATAAAAATTCCATATTCTATAAAATCCATTCATATTAATAAAAATAATACATTATACTTATTATTTGAAATTAACATATTTGATATTAAATAATTTATATAAAAGATTATATTATCAAGTGATATTTTAAAAAGAAACAAAACAAACCATTTTTGTTAACTCTTATATATTTTTAACTTAAGTAAAAATATCTTAAACTAATTAAAGTATTTTAAAACTATAAATTTACTAATTTAAATAACTTTGAAAAGTCATATTAAATTAAATCTAAATTCCCAATTTACCCAAAGCTTCTATTTACAATATATATAAATAAATATATATATTCAAATAGAAAATATCTTATTAACTTTTAAAAGATAAAATCACCAATTAGTACTAATTTAATCAGATTATTAAATTAAATTCAAATTTTATTATCAAAGATCATCAATATCAATTTAATTATTTAACAGATTATTAAATTGATATTGTTAAAATTTCCGGGATATTACATTCCTTCCCCCTTAAAATAATTTCGTCCCCGAAATTTAAACAAAGGTAATTTAACAATCTTATTAAAGATTTTAAATTTTAAAACACAAGCATATACTATCAACCATATGCTAACAGCCATAGCAACCAATTCATCCAATCAATCAAATCTAACTATCCAGACAAAATTCTAGATAGAATTCCTCGAGTTTCCCCAAGTATATATATATACCGGGATACTCGCTCTACAACAATCTAAACTACTAAGCTATAGATCTCCTACTCATCTAGATCTACAGAACTAAACAGAATATCAGACTACAGACGAGTCTGACTCAACTACCCAATCCTCAGAACTGCTGATTCCAAAACCAAAGATAGATCAAACACGTACTCCCTCAGAGATACGTAAAAGACAATGAATTCCAATTATCCAAACTGACAATTCAATCCTGAAAACCCAATACTTATCCAAATCAGAACACAGAAGAGATCCAAACATAACTTTACTTCACAACATCAGTAGATTCCAAACTTACTTCTCCTATCCAGAGATATACTCCAAACTGCTTTCGCTGCTCAATTCTGATCTGAGGTAGAACACAAGCACAGACTGGACAACTCATTCCAGAAATAAGGTTCACTGATCCATAAATAAAACTCAGATACTCCATCAAAACTTGAGTTGCTGCACCAACTCCATCTCTAGGAAACATCCTTCAACTAGACTGAACTACCGGTACTACTCCTGGAATCCAGTCGATAAGAAAACTCAACCTTCAGATGCGGACAACTCCTGACTTCTCTGAAGACACTCAGAAAAATTCTGATAACCCAAGAGAACCCTCAAACTATCGCAAGTCACTTTTGCGATCAACCCAGCCTATTTCCAAAGAAAACTGTTCCTCTTAACAAATCAGAACAGCCCATACTTAACTATCCAATCTATCGAAGAAATGGATCCTCTTTGCTGCTTCTGAACTTCACCTTCAGAAAAACTACTCAGCCTGAAAACTTCCTACCATCACAGAATACTCCGAGCTGCACTGCTGATACTGATGCCAAGGACTTTCTATCCAAAGATCTTCGAGAAACTCGAACCCCAAACCAACAGAAACACCATGCTGAATTCAGCCATAACACTGAAACAGACATACTTCCTTAAACTCGTTCCAAAGAAAACATCTTCGGGAACATCCATCGTCACTGCATCTCATCACACAGCTACTATTACCTGAGGTATCAAGATACCATCACTTGCTTCTGTTCAACCGATAGATCCAAACTCTACTCATCCAATTTTACAGATAAACTCCGAACCTTAACAGGTTTCCTTCAGAGATTCGATGAAATCCTTCATCACAGCAAAACTTACTCGAGACAGTATTAGGTCTACAGTCTCGACAGATACACTTCCAACCTTAATTCCAACCATTGGTAGTCGTGTTTCATACACTACTACCCTATCTACCTTTATATCTTATATTGGAGAACCTGTACGGGTAACCCAACAATATAGGTAGAATAAATATATATATATATATAGTTATATAAAAATTACAAATACGCTCTCTCACGATAGATACCACTCTAGAGCCTAGGTATTCACTCAACCTACTGCTCTGATATTCACTTAACCAAAAGCTTAGGCATTCGCTCAACCTAAGCTCTGATACCACGTGTGACGACCCGACTTTCCACTCCCGGAAAATCGCATCGACAGTAAGAAAGAAAGGGGTGAGAAATAGAAAAGAGAAGAAGAGAAAAGAAAACAACAACAGATACTCACAGCGGAAACGAAACGAAATATAATATATCACATAAATATTACATAGTATCATATACATCATCTATCAGAGTTACACAGATTACACATCACATACTAGACAGTTATAAACATCTGTCTAGTTATTACATCTCAACACAATACAGATCAATACAAAGATCAACACAGCGGAAACTACTATCTATATCTACAACGCCGAAGCCTCCTGCTCCATTGCTCCTCCAGATTACTCGTCAAAGCTAAACCTGAATCCCTTGGCTACTCGTAAAAATTTGAGTACCCAAGAGTTTATAAAACAGAAATAAACAACTTGGGTCAGACATGGGTCTGGTGTGAGTAACAGGTTAAACTTGTTTAACTTCAAAACCTTTTGAAAGAAAAGGTATCACGTAAGATTTCCCACAAATAAACATGGGTAAGTTTTTACCTTACGCTAACCAAAACATTTGATAGGAAATTCGATTGTATTATAATAGGGTCTAGGGTTTTCAAGTAAAATACAGAAATAGCTGGAATGCTTACATCTCACGTTCCAACATAGTTGGGCACAACTAATACGTACGGCACTTATTGGAGTTTGGATTCCATCAATGGCAGGGCTACTGGGGTACCGCCCGTCACAGTACGTGGCCTAGATCACCGTACCGAGGATCACTCCCAATCCCCTGCAACACAAGGTCGGAACATCCCTTACTGGATAATTCCCGCACAAGATACCCCACGGTTGTCATGATTCAACCGCACACACTAAGTCGAAAATAGAAAGGGACATCTAGACAGAGGTAACCTTGTCCTACTTGGGTGCTACCCACTAACCTTGCTGCACCTCCCCTGTTTTAGCCATTCCCGGTTTGTGAGGCTTGAGGTCACGATTACCTTAGAAAAGAACACATCACTTAGAATGCTCATCGTCCACCTGACGATGTTCTGAAAGCATTCAATCCATACAAGTTCGTTCCGGGTTCGAACGAAACCGAAGGCATTATCTCGTTACACTCGTTTTGGAATCACCCTCAGAGTTAACGACAATAACCCTTGCACTCTGAATCTTCATCTTCACTTGATTCACGACCTATCGTTAATTTGGATCGATGTGGTATTCGGGTCTCCAGACCTGGAAATCCGGTATACGGAAACCCGATCCCGGTCTCATCGAAATCCAAAACGTATCTTTTAAGGCCAAGTTGTTTTAAAGGTTAAAACAATTTAATTCAATTATCTTTATACACTTAGAAAGAAAATTCACAATAGATAATCAACATTATCATTATCATCAGATAATCCATATTATCACAATTCAACTAAACATCCATATCACATAGCATATATCTCATCAGAGATATCAATCAAATGCAAAGCATTCAGTATTATCATCCATCCATAAGTAATGATCTATATCATCTCTAATTAATTTAAAGTTAATTAAATTAATTACTTTTATTTTATAAATCCTTCTTACTTAAACATTAATTAATTATAAATTAATTAATTATCCTCTAATTACCTTTTTCAATTAATCATCTTTGATTAATTATCTTTTAATTACCTTCAAGTAATTTATCTTTAATTAATTACTCAAATTAATTAACCTTAACCACTTATAGTAATTAACCTTTAATTACTTCATTAATTAATTAACTATAATTAATTAAATTAATCACTATAATTAATTATATTAAACCTTAATTAATTACATTAATTAATCACTTCATTTATTAATTATACTTAATTAATCAATCTTAATTACATCATTAATTATATTAATTAATGATCCTTAATTACAACTTAATTATTAATTACTTTAATTAAATTAATTACATTAAGTAATTAACTTTAAATTAAACAACATTTATTAATCACCTTGATTAATCTTCAATCAGTAATTAACTACCCTTAATTACTTTCATTTACTAAATTAATCCTCCTTAATTAATTTCTTAATTAATCCCTTGATTAATTATTCAAAGTAATTAAACTCAAATTACTTTCCTTAATACATAACCATCAATTAATTACTTCCAGTAATTATCTTATTATTTACTTCCTAAATAATCATACCTTAATAATTACATTAAGTAATTATTATCAAATCATTTCTTAATTAATTAATCTAACTAAATCAAATTAACTAAATAAATTACAATAAGTAATTAATTCTTAATTACTTCCATTAAGTAATTCATTTAAACAAATTCTATAATTGATTATCTTTAAATTAATTAACTAATTAATTATCAAAATAAATCCTATTAATTAATTATTTAATAATCCATAGTTAATGACCTCCATTAACTATTAACAACTCTTTAATTACTTTTCTTAAGTAATTAACTTAGATTAATTATTATTAATCCCAAATTAATAAATCTTAATAACCAATTTAATTAATCTTTAATTATTTAATTAATTAAGTGTTAACCATAACTTAATTAATCTTTAATTACTTTATTAATTAATTCTTAATCATTAATTAATATTCTAATTATAATCCTTAATTACAAATTAATTAATCTTAATCACTAATTAATTAGTTTAAACCATTAATTACCTATTAAATTAATCCAAATGATTAATTAATCAATTAAATTAATTATCCATTAAATTTCCTAATAAATTTAATGAACACAAATTTCTAATTACTTTAAGATAAAACTTGTTCTTATTAATAATCAAGTTATCATTTACAAAGTATTTTAAATCAATTTATTTTAATTTTTCCTTCAAAATTTCTTTTAAATTTAAAGATTTAAAATGAAACAAATTATCTTTAACCAAGTTTTAAACGACATTTCTAAAACTCTTTTAATTTATAAGTTAAAGATATACTCATTCATAAAGGAGTTTAAAAGGGTGCTAAACAAATTCATATTTAAATTTATAAAACTTATTTATTTCTCCATCTAAAATTCAAAACTAAACCTTACTCCAAAAATTAAAACTTTGATTTAACTTTCAGTTTTAATCTTCCTTACAAATTTAAGTTCAGTTAAATTTAAACAGACAGGGTTTTCAAAACCAAGCATCTCTATTTACCCGAGACCTTACAAAATTGCTTCGAGTCGTACCCTTAAATGCTTCGAGCATCTCACGGAATAACTCGAGAGAAAACTCGAGTATCACTCTGTTATAAACCCAGACTTCACCAGATACATATCACGATCACGTGCACGTGCACCAGAGGTGCAGTCGCCTCCGACCATCACCACTAACCCTCACAAGTCGTCGTTCACCACTTCAGACGAACCAAATCCCAACTTCGTCAATTCCTACTCGAATTCAAATTCGAGCATAAAACCAAAACCTGGAACAGAACAATCGCAAACCTGTAAATGCTTCGCCAGCCCAATTCCGATCACCGTAGTTTCTACAACTTCGACCCTGATCTCGACTACGTCCAAACTATCGTCCTTCAAAGCCTTACTTCACTCGATCAACCCAATCTGTCGTGGTGATCGATTCATCATTCTTGGTTAAAAACTAGGGTTCTAGCAAATCTCTCACAACTGCAACTTCCACTATGATTTCCATCACCAACAATTATTTTTCCTCACAACTCCTAACCCTCCTCCATCACCTAGAAGAACCCCGAGCCTTCCAGTCACATAGATCACCAGAAAATTCCTAATATCCTCATTCCAGTCATCTCTTAACTGTACCTAAATCTCTTTACTAAAAATTATAGTTTTTGTTTTAAAAATCATATTTTGATTTTAGTATTCAATTTATAACCCTGGATTTATGAATTACCTAGTTTGAATTTTCACCTTTATATACATGCACTGATTTTTCTTATGTTTCCAGAGACAACAAACTAATATTTTAACTTACTTACAATTTTAAATATTAACTTAAGAAAATCAACAGCTTCATTTTTATAAATTTCATTCTATCAGAAACTTATGATAAGTATTTTAATGAAGTTTTGTGCCTGGAAAATCAAAACAGAACAGGCAAATAGAAAGAAACAGCATACACACATATATATTTACATATGCACACAATACATCCATTGTTCACAGCAGCTTTCAGTTATACATACAAACATTACATATTTATTCACTTCAAACATGATTATCACATGAAGAAATCAAGCAATTTACTTAAGTTAGTTTTAAATAAAAAGTGTTACTCACCTGTTCAAAGATGAAACAGAGACAGTTTTACTTTTGAAAACAGTAGACTTGCAAGCTTCTTTTGAAACTGAGAACTGTGTTTGAACTTTACTTGTTGGATTTAAAACTGCATGCATGTTGCTTCCAAGTTGAACAAATGAAGGCAGATAGACTTGAGGTGGTTCCAGATTGCAAAATGAATGCAGACAGTTTTCTTAAGTTGATTCCAGATTGAAAAAGGCAGGTAGGCTTTAATGTTGAAAAGAATTGCAGACTGATTGTTTTGATTTAATCTCAGGATCGAAGAGTATAGGTTTTGAAATTGATTTGAGATTGTGGTTTTATGAAGAGTTTAGAATATTGAAAATCATATTTACAGGGTATTGATTTTTGGTTTGAGGCAATTTGATTTGTATAAGTTCAAATCTGAAAGCTATATTGATTTCAGATTTTTACTAGAGAAAGGAGTTTGAGTTTATCTTGTTTTTGAGAAGGAAATAGAAAGGATGAAGAAAAGAAATGCATATGTGTATATAGGAGAATTTATGATAAATAAAAATAAAAGAAAATAAAAATAAATGAAGACACTTGTCATAAACATTAGCTAATTAAATTACACATGTTATAATGAGTCATTAGATAAAGACACATGTCTCTTAAGTAATTATCTTATTTCTATTTATTTTAAAGTAATTAAAAAGCCTTTTTCTTATTTAATAAATACTTATCTATATATATATAAATCATTTTAAAGAAACAAAACCAATTTTATTTATAATTAAAAGTTATACAATTTTCTAAACTCCAAAACAAATTTAAATATTTATTCCATTGAATTTCAAAACTTAATTTCAAATTCAATTTAAATTAAATCCTAAGATTCAATTTAAAAGTTAAGTTATATATATACATATATAACTATTCATTCAATTAAATAAAAATTCCATATTCTATAAAATCCATTCATATTAATAAAAATAATACATTATACTTATTATTTGAAATTAACATATTTGATATTAAATAATTTATATAAAAGATTATATTATCAAGTGATATTTTAAAAAGAAACAAAACAAACCATTTTTGTTAACTCTTATATATTTTTAACTTAAGTAAAAATATCTTAAACTAATTAAAGTATTTTAAAACTATAAATTTACTAATTTAAATAACTTTGAAAAGTCATATTAAATTAAATCTAAATTCCCAATTTACCCAAAGCTTCTATTTACAATATATATAAATAAATATATATATTCAAATAGAAAATATCTTATTAACTTTTAAAAGATAAAATCACCAATTAGTACTAATTTAATCAGATTATTAAATTAAATTCAAATTTTATTATCAAAGATCATCAATATCAATTTAATTATTTAACAGATTATTAAATTGATATTGTTAAAATTTCCGGGATATTACATATATGCTGTGTAACTCTGTAAAGTGTTGTATACTATGTAATAGTATATGTTATTAATATAATTTATTCGTTCCGCTGTGAGATCGTTGTTGTTGTTTCTTTCTTTCTTCTCTTCTTTTCTATTTTCTACCCATTTCTTTCTTATTAATGATACGACTTTCTGTGGAGAAAAAGTCGGGTCGTTACATGCCCTCTGATAGCCCTCCATTTTACGATGGAATTACGGTATTGTATAGACTGTGGGAATATATAAAAATGTGTTAAGGGGGATATGGGTAACGCCTTAATGCTATTTTAATACTTTTACTTTACTGTAGACATATTATAATAGCGTATTATACTACATAGTAGATGGTTTAACAGTTCCTTAGGAGATGGAAATCCCGAACATCTCTTAAGTTACTGCACTCACGTTAGACACTGGATAGGAGATGTCAAACCCCGTAAACATCTCTGACGACGTCACACTTATATTTACCGTTGATTTAACTTACATAGGATCTTTTAGTTCTGACTCGAGCGTTTTGTCTTTTCAATTCGCTCGGGTCAGCCTAAGCATTTCAAGGTTGAAGACCTTATTTCTGGAGGACGAAGACGAATATTTGTATTATTATTATATTTATTCCACTACATCATGTTGTTCCGCTACATTTATTTATTTAATTATTCTTGTTGTCTGTAACTCTGATTCTGTAGTTGTATAAGTATAATCAAATTTATTTGTAAACAGCTTCATGAACTGTTATTTGATAATGTATTTTGTCATTCCGCTGTGAGATTTTGTATTTGTTTTATTTCTTTTCCTTTTTCTTATTTACCCTACAACAATCTGCCCTTTTGAATGGTTTGAGTCTGGCATGTGTGTTTGCTTAAAACGTCCAAAAAGGCAGGTCGTTACAGTTGGTATCAGAGCTTTGGTTTAGCGATAACCTTAGCTTTGTGCGGTCTAACTCTTTAGAAATAAAGTAGTAATACCCTAAAATGAGTCGCTGAGTGTGTGTATATATATGAGAGAGCGTATTTGTTAGTGTTATAAAAGGTTTTATCATTGTGTTAATTTGTTCCATTTTGTATTTATAAATTCTGGTTGGTGCATAGAACGCTGTGACATCGATAGGGATTTCTAAACTTTTAATAGGGCAAACCGACACAATATTTTTTTTGAAACATAGGTAAATGAAATAATTTTGCCTATTATATATTTTGTATATAAAATAATAGATTTTATAAATGATATAGTTGGATGTAATATGTTGTTTGTTAGGTAGAATTTTTTTATAAATATTTATTCAAAATAGGATTTACAAATGAAATGAATATAAATTGGAAATTTCAGAACTTAAGTTCCGGGATTTTGAAATTTCTTTCGAAGGATTTTGGAATATAATATTGATATTATTCGAAAGTATTTTCTGATATAAGTATTTCAATGTGATTTGAAAGAAATGTTTTAAAAGAAATTTTTTAAAGAGATAAGTTTTGTACTCCTCTCTCTGTAGCTGGAAAATAATTTCGATGATGAGTGCATGCATCATCGACATTCATTTTCGAGTTTCGAAGTGGGAAGACTGTTGTAGTAGTTATATTGCACATCCGTTTTGATAAACCAATCTTAATTTTAAATATTCTGAAGTTTGACTTGATATATATATATATATGTGTGTGTGTGTGTGTAAGTTATGATTGTATATATTATTTTTAAAATAATTGAAATGAAACCCGGTTGTTTAGTTCTTAAGTTCTATAAATTAGAAGTTGAAATTATTGTAATGAATGGAATCTTGACTATATTAATAATTGAAACTTCTAAAATGAAATAAGAAATGTGATGTTAAAATGATTAATGAAATAGATAAGAAACTAAAAATTTGAAACTGTAAATAAAAAGGAAACGAAAATAAGAAATGTAACTGTTGAACATTTGTTTTAAAATAAATATGAAAACTTGTGTAACCATTTACTGCATTCTAAAACATATATATAACTTACCAAATAATAAAAGTTGAAATGTTTAATAAGGACATGTAATGGAATAGTATACAAGTAAACTTAAGTAATGAAAGTGTTCAATGGAATTTCTTTACAAATAAGAATTTTGATATTTTAGTTGTTATAAACCTAGGTTATAATTGAAATGCTACTAAATTAAATGAAATAGAAAAGTGAGTACTATATGTAAATGATTATAAACTCAAGTTAATGATGGAAGCCATTTATAATTAAAATGAATACTATATTAAATTTAATGATTATAACTTCAGAAAAGTTGAAATGATCCAGAAAATAGATTTAATGTTCATTGACACTATGTGTCACGACCCTGAAATTTAAATTTATTTAAATTAATAATTAAATGAATTTTTAAATTAAATTGAATAATTAAATAAATTTTTGATAAAAAATTTGTAAATTAAATTTATAAATAGAAGCGAGTTTCCCCGATATCCAAGTATATTCTGTATAAATCACTTGAGATTAAAATATTGTAAATAGTGTATAAATGAATATATATGTATATGTGATGTATGAGTAAAATTGAAATTATATATATATATATATGTATATATTGAGATTGAGTTTAAATCTTAAATAAACGGTTTTAAAAATAAATATCTACTTTAGATACGAGATAAATAACAGATTTAAAAATTTAGAATAGATGTCAATTTGAATTTCAAAAATAATATAATTTGTATTAGAATTAAATAATAATAGATGTTAAACTGGAAAGAAAATATAAGATAAAGTATAATAACAAACAACTAAATCTATCAACATA
The DNA here is from genome assembly GCA_030737815.1 of Allium fistulosum. Lineage (NCBI taxonomy): Eukaryota > Viridiplantae > Streptophyta > Magnoliopsida > Asparagales > Amaryllidaceae > Allium > Allium fistulosum. The sequence continues at coordinate 55,842,013 of CM060904.1, forward strand.
CAGAAACCATGCACCAACCAGTAAAACAAAGTACAAATATTTACAATTACAAAAGAAATAAAATATCAAATACAAACTGAATTGTAAACCACAAAACAAAAGAAGACAACATAACAATGTATAACATGGCAAAGTACAAGAAAAGCAAAGATAATAACATATCTTTGTACAAAATAAATAAGGTGTGAATTAACTTGTAAATACAAACAAGAAAACAAGGCAACAAAGTATAAATCACCTCAGCCGAAATAAAACAAGACAAAGATAAAATAAAATACAATACCAAAACAAATCAACACAAACATGTACAGCCGAAAGTAAGGAAACAAAGTACCAGGCAATTAATACAAGTATATCTTTAGCCATGCCTATTTGTACAAACAAATATATCATCATCTTGTACAAAGCAATATCTCCTCTTCATTTCATATTTCGTTCCATTTCAAAACTGAGAAACATTGGAAATTTAAGATCATTCAAAATCTAAACAAGCTTCAACTAAAACAACAATCTAAACCAACTCAAACCAGATCAATTAAAGAGTCAAAAGAAGAGCTTCAGCTTACAATTCAAGACAGTTTCAAAATGATGAAAGCTCTGTTCTTCTTCCTAAAAATCATGTGAGTAACTTTACCTTTAAACCTCTAAGTATAATTTTGGTTCATATCATTGCTGTGTTCCATCTTGTAGTGTGAAGTATATTTGGATATTTATATTTTTGAACTGCTGAAGTATGATGAAACATGTTCAACCTGTAGATGACCTCTGTTCAAAAAGAAAAAAAATTCAAACTCAGGTTATCATTCAAAAAAAAAAAAATTCCCTTTTGATCCAAGAAAATCTGGGTTCATAATTTAAACAAAACTTGATTGTTTTGCCTTAAGCTTTAATTTGAAATTTTATTTATGTTAAAACAACTAGTCAATGTCTCTGGAAAAGCCAAAGAACTGAGAAACATCATCATATATACGAAAATTCGAATGTCTTAATCCTCGAATTCGATATACAATTTGAATTCTTATACCTTGATTTGATTTTTAAGGCAAGAATAGGAATTTTTAGATCATGAATTCAAGAGGGATTGGGTTTTGTTCGAATTTCATTGTTTGAGGAAATCCTGACAAACACGTCGAGGAGGAGGGTAGGGGTTGTTCGAGGTGGTGGAGAAGCCTATGGTGGAGGTAGGAAAAATAGGCGGAGGTAGCATCGTTGAACGGAGGCGACAGTGGTGATCATTTTTATTTGTAAACCTAGTTTTAAGGCACCAAGTTTCTTTCGTTCGTTCGTAGCCTAGGTGTAACATCCCGAAAATTTTCGACTTTCGAAAATTCAACATCGATACTCACTTTATCGACTGCTGAGCCATCGAATGCCGGAAACCCGAAAAGTTATGGTTTTAAGAAAGAAGAAAAAGGTAGAAGAAGAAGATAGAAGAAAAATAAAGAAAGAAAGAAGAAGAACAACAGAACAGCAACAGAAACAGAACAATAACAGAATCTCACATATCGCAGCGGAACAATATATAATAGATAAATGAGTATCATTTAAAAACAAAAGAATTATATCTGTTATTACATTACATCAATCAAAGTCAATATACAACTCAATACAACACAGCACATCAATGGACAGTTATATAAACTTATCCTCATACAGAATACACAGCGGAATAAATACTATCAGATACAAATACTACGTCTCGTCCTCCAGCTTATCTCCAAGCTCCAGAATATCCAGAATATCCTAAAAATATAACTCTAGGCTGCCCGTGTGGAAATTGGTGGGCACCCAGAGTTTAGAAGGGAACAATAAACTCCGAGTCAGTCATGGTGACTGGTGTGAGATCGTAAAACAGTTATTCTTTAAAATAAACAACAGGATAATTTTAAAGTCAATTCGCAATGCTTTTGGAAAATGAAACTACCATAAGACATCCCACCACACACACAATGCAAACGCAGAATTGGAGGAGATTTCTTCTTATGATAGTCAAAGATGCTTGATACGCAAAATCAAATCATTTTGATATTATTATTAGTGCATAGTGTAGAAAACATTTCGAAAGTATAATATTAATCTTAGCCAGCATAGGCATTCCGCACTTATGCCTACTATAGCTACCATCCAAACAGTGGTGACCACCATAAGTGAATGATAGGTTCTACAACTAAAACCGTACAAGATCGTATTGTTTCTTTGGATTTCCAACAAATGGTCAGGCTAAGGAACTTCCTATCCACGATGGGTACGTCCCTGGAATAGACGACCCGAGAACCTAACCGGATCTCTGCCAACACAAGGCCGGGTTACCTCTGCAAAAATAGGTAACTACTGACACGCGTATGCCATCCCCCGATCGTCACCGATCTTCCCGAGGATCCCCGATTCGCAACAAACCACATAGATAATAATAATGCAGTAACCACAGAGGTTAAGTATCTGGGCTCCATACCATGATACCACCTTTATCCAGAAGGAATGACATACACTAAGGGGCGCTACTCCCTAGAACCTTGCTGCATTCTTCCTGTTTCGACCATTTCCGGGGTGTGAGGCTCGACGAAGTCTCGTCCACAAAGCTACGCTTTCTCAAAAAGCCCTGCTTCGGGTCAAACAAAATGATCAACCTATGATCACAAAGATATAAGATCAAACAAATGATCATATCACAAATGATCAAACACTGATCATTTCACAGCAACACTTAGTATGCCACGTTACCAAATTGGGATATATCGCTGATAAATTTCAACTACATAACCTCTGAGCTCGTACGTCTCAGAGAAGGGTGTTAAGCTAAGAGAATAAATTCTCCGCCACCAACAGAAATGTATTTGAAAGAAATCAGCTTTATATCTCAAATTGTAACGTCAGACACACAATCCATACAAGTCTGTTCCGGGATCGAACAGGACCGAAGGCACTTCTCACGAAGCCCTTGCGTTTCCGGATAATTTTCTAATCACGTCCGGACTTCCCGTCACTAAGGGTGATAAAACCTCTAAATCGAAGATCAGTCGATGTAGAGTAACTCGACGGTAATCCTTCCGTTTTCAAAAATATCCGGTCTTCAACACCGGTCTTCAAATGCGATTCATAACGACGTATCACATATTCGGAATGGGTTATACGACCCTGTCAAGACCCAAAAATCGACCTTTGAAAATCGGCACCCGTGCTTCACTTGTACTCAAAATGCCGTAGATTCAAATGCCGAATCTGGTTCTCGGGAGCTTATAACACAGTTAAGTAAATAACACAGCGGAATAAAAGAATAATACATTGATATACAATATCTGATACAACAGAATGATACAATGAATATCAATATACATCAGAGATATGATACAACAAATAGCAGCGGAAAGAAAAAAATAGATAACATCAGCAGCGGAAAATCTTCATCTTCAAAGCACCAATCCAGATAATAACGATGAACAAAGATAAGCAAGTGCAGTCCGATCCAAAGACTGAACTAGCTCCAGATAATCTACTAAACCTGAATATCTGAAAAACCCAACTCTAGACTGCTCGTGTAGAAAATTTTGAGCATCCAGAGTTTAGGAAATGAACAATAAACTCCGGATCAGTCATGGGACTGGTGTGAGCAACAAAAACAGTTTATCTTTAAAAACAAACAGCAGAGAATTTAAAGTCAATTCGCAATGCTTTTGGAAAATGAAACTACCATAAGACCTCCCACCACACACACAATGCAAACGCAGAATTGGAGGAGATTTCTTCTTATAATAGTCAAAGATGCTTACTACGCAAATCAAATCATTTTTGATATTATTATTAGTGCATAGTGTAGAAAACATTTCGAAAGTATAATATAAATCTTAGCCAGCATAGACATTTCGAACTATGCCTACTATAGCTACCATCCAAACAGTGGTGACCACCATAAGTGAATGGCAGGTTCTACAACTAAAACCGTACAAGATCGTATTGTTTCTTTGGATTTCCAACAAATGGTCAGGCTAAGGAACTTCCTATGCCACGATGGGTACGTCCCTGGAATAGACGACCCGAGAACCTAACGTTACGGTTAGATCTCTGCCAACACAAGGCCGGGTTACCTCTGCAAAAATAGGTAACTACTGACACGCGTATGCCATCCCCCGATCGTCACCGATCTTCCCGAGGATCCCCGATTTCCAACAACCACAAAGTAATAAATTTGCAGCAACCACAGAGGTTAAGTATCTGGGCTCCATACCATGATACCACCTTTATCCAGAAGGAATGACATACACTAAGGGGCGCTACTCCCTAGAACCTTGCTGCATCCTTCCTGTTTTGACCATTTCCGGGGTGTGAGGCTCGACGAAGTCTCGTCCACAAAGCTACGCTTTGTTCACAAAGCCATGCTTCGGGTCAAACAAATGATCAACCTATGATCACAAAGATATAAGATCAAACAAATGATCATATCACAAATGATCAAACACTGATCATCACACAGCAACACTCAGCATGCCACATTACCAAATTGGGATATATCGCTGATAAATTTCAACTACATAACCTCTGAGCTCGTACGTCTCATAGAAGGGTGTTAAGCTAAGAGAATAAATTCTCCGCCACCAACAGAATATGTATTTGAAAGAAATCGGCTCTATATCTCAAGGTGTAATGTCAGACATGTATCCATACAAGTCTGTTCCGGGTTCGAACAGAACCGAAGGCACTTCTCACGAAGCCCTTGCAATTCCGGATAATTTTCAATCACGTCCGGACTTCCCGTCACAAAAGAGTGATATAAATCTCTATACCGGCGCGACTCAGTGCAGAGACATTCGACAGGTTGTCCTTTCATTTTCGAAAAATATCCGGTCTTCAACACCGGTCTTCAAATGCTATCCATATACGACGTATCACTATTCGGAATGAGTTATACGACCCAAAGGTCCTTTCCCGGCTAACCCGAATAGTGAGCGAAATATTTAAAAACAAATGGATAATGGGATTTCAATTAAGTCACAACTTAAACCCAAACTTTCTTTACAAATGGTTTATCAAATTACCATTTTAATCTTTTTAAACAAAAAGATTCAATTCATAAAGTTCACTTAATTTCACAAAGATTCATTCACAGATTTTCCAAATCGATTTCCATTTCAGTTTAATTAACTCGTTAAATCTTTAAATCAAAGATTTAACTAATAGCTTTCAAAACAATTTCATTTCGAATGGTTTAAATAAATCATCATTTTAAATCTGTTAAAAATAAATAGATTTAATTCATAGCTTTCAAAAACAATTCGTTCATAACTTGGAAAATCCATTTTTCAATTCACTTGAAATTCCTTTAATTTAAACTGGAATTTCTTTTCTTATCTAAAAGCTTTTATCATTTGAAAACAAACAGTTTTCAATTTGGAAATCTGATTCATTCATACGAGTTGAAATCCTTGGTTTTAAATTCAAATTCCCAAATTAATACTTTAAAATGGTTTAATTCATACAAACACATTTATATCATCTTTTATCCCTAGTTTCCAAATCATAGATTTAATTTCAAACTTGAATTCAAATTTAAATCAAATTATTTAAATTTCAAAACTCGATTAAGTTATTCAAAATAACTTTTATCTTTGAAATTCTATTTCAAAAGCTTTTTACTTTAAATCCGAATTTCCAATTTCAAAATCAATTGAAATTAAAATTTCAATTTCAAAAACATCAAATTTAAATTATCTGTGACTTAACCGATTTCCACGTGAAATCCATATTTGTGTGTGTAAAGGTGTAGTCCAGGGGTTTCACATACAATAGTGCAACATCAATCACCACATAACAAAATACAGAATATAGTTGATAAGCGATATAAACTATAACGCTTATCGTTCATGCACAGACTACAGATATATAAATATCATAGATAATAAATTACATCACAGATAATTTATCACAGATCACCATCATAAATCAGGGTATATCACAAATCATCACATATCAGGAAATACCAAACAATTTAACATTCAATAGAATCCAAACATTCTCAGGTGAATTTATTAATCAACTGATAAATTTAAATCAGATGTATCAATTTATTTATCCGGGTTAATTATCGTAATTTAATTACAAATTATTTGAAAATCTTTCTTTCAAATTTATTTGTTAACCCTTAATTATTAACTAATCATTCTTAAATCACTGAATCAATTAATCTTTAATTTTTAAATTAATCTTAATTAACTGCCATTATTAGTTAATCCTTTGATTTATTAATAAATAATTGATTCACATTTTAAATTACTATTAAATTAATTACATTCAGTAATTATTTATTCATTACTTCTCTAAGTAATTTTTATTTTCCAAATTGTCAAGTGATTATTAATTTAAACTTTAGTTAATACATTTAACTTATAATTACAAATTATCAATTACCATTCAAATTATCTTAATGGTTAAAGAATTTAAATCTTAATCTTTATTTACTTAAAGAAAACCCATTTTCCATTTATTAAATTAAGTTTCACTTAAATATGTTTGGAAACATTTATTTCAAATTTTCTTTGAGCTTTCAGTTTAAACTCTAAGTTCAAACGATCATTAATTTAACTTTAAATCACTTTATAAACTAACCTTTAAAACTTTAAATTACAAATTAAAACAATACTTAGTTATGAAGGGGTTTAAATCGAATTTACTTAATCTAGATCTCTTTAAATTTGTTTTAAAGTTTTTAAATTAAAACTTTATTTTATTTTAAAAGTCTGGAAATTTTAAACACTTAATTTTACTCAATTTAACATTGGTTTTAAATTTTTAAAACCCACACTTTAAAAACTGTTTAAAATCTGGTTCAGTTTACACTAGAAACAAATGACCCGAGTCCTCTGTAATTTACTTCGAGAAAAACAGGGAATTTCCCGAGCCAGAATGAAATTTACCCGAGTACGAACTCGAGTGAAACTGGGTATTGTCAAAACTGAAAAACAGACCTACCCTAGACTCCTATATTTTACTTCGAGTTATCACGCAAAATTCTCGAGATCAACCCGAGACGACTACCAGAATTCACGAGCTGAACTTCAACTTCCCATCATCAAAAATCCCCAGTGCTACAAACATGCACGGTGCACGTGCACCATGGCTCCGGCCACCTCCGGCCACCCAACAGCACGTCAACACCTCGCCCACCAACCTCAGACAGGGCTGCGATCGCCCAAAACCATCACGGCTACTCCAAACGAAATCGAGTTCGAAACTCAAACCTGGGATTCGAGACATCAACCCACCCAAAACCTGTCAACAACCCATTCTCGCCGCCACGACCACCAGAGTTCATGAAAACCCAGCCACGACTTCGTCAACTCTCCCTCCTCCATCACCCAAGAGCGCGTTGCACTCGATCGACTATCGGCGACGAACTAAACGTTAAACTACGGCACCTCAAAACTAGGTTTAGGAAAAAGAAATCAACGCCACCGCCACCACAATGCTCCGGCCACCTCCAGACCATTTTTCCCCGACCCACTGCAGCCTCCTCCACCTCCAGGCCAAACGCCGAGCCTTCCAGCCGCCTCGATCAACCACGGCGACCCAAAAACTCCAAAGTAGAAAACCACGAACTGCTATCAAATCAGATCACTAAAAATTATGATATGAACCTTAAAATTCACGTCATCCCCTAAGTATTCAAGCTATGTAATTGAATTCGTAAATGGCGATATTCGAATTTTGTCAAAAATGAAGTTGTACTCGAAATATTTATTTCCAGAGATAATGTCAAATGATTTCTATTCAAATTTATTTTTAAAATTAAATTCAAAGTTAAACAAACAGAAACTCTTTTAATTCCCAGTCTAAATATCAATTGGTTTGGGAAGAAATGATTTTCGAAAGCAAAATTTTTGTTTGTAGAGTATCAGACAGTAAGCCTGTCCCAAAACACTTCTAGCTTTCAATTTAGATTCAGAGAATCATGGATATTCATAGGAGCTTATTCACCGATATATATAGATGGATAACAGATTTATACTCTTAAAATTTAAAGACAAATGCTACTCACCTTAATCATGGTTTACAAATGACAGAGCCTCTTTTCCTTTCCAGGCCTTTGCAATTCCCAGTTGAAAGTTGAAGTCTTTTAAATTTGCAAAGTTGCACTTGATCCTCTGGTTTTGTTTTGATTTTATGATCTTGACTTTGAAATATGGTGATACTTATATTTTTTTCTTTCTCTCAGTTTTACTATGTTGTGTTTTGAACGAACCAGAATATGGAAGTTGATATGAATCAAAATTGTGTACAGGCTGATGGATATAGAAGTACAAGATATTTTCTTATTTTTTTGGAGGCTGATGTGAATTTTTAGTGTGCTTGCATTTATTATGTTGTACTTTGTGTTTTTATATGTTTTCATTCCATACTTTATGAAGGCTGATGAAAATGAATTACTTCGGCTGAGATGATGTTGTTATGGCTTGCATAAATGAAGGTATGTAGCATTTATTACCCAGCTGATTTTGTAAATATAAAATGTTGCCTTTGTTTTCCATTATCATACTCATCTTTGTACTTTTGTTCAAACTTGTCTTTGGTAATATTACTTTCCTAGTTACTGCCTACATACTTATGCTTTGATTTTATTTTGTTTGTTACTTTGTATTGAAAGAGTTTGGTTTTTCTTATTTTACTTTGTTTTTATTCCTATTTTATTCTATATGTTGTTTTGTTAGAATTTACATAAGTGTTACTTTATATTTTTTATAGTTCATCTTTTATATGTATATCTATTTGAATTGGTCAAATTTATTTTCTATTCCTAGTTTAAATATTTATTGTTATCTTACTCATTTTAATTCTATTTATAACTCAATACTTATTATCAATCATTATTAAACCATTTATTTAAGTTTTAAATTCAAATAGAAATATATATATCTACATATATATATTAAATTTACTCGTATATACCTAAATATATATAAACATTCAATATACACACATATACTCACATATACACTATTTACAATATTTTAATCTCAAATGATTTATTCAGAATATACTTGGATATCGGGGAAACTCGCTCCATTTAATCAATTTAATTTACAAATTTTTATCTAAAATTTATTTAATCATAAATTTAACTCAAGAATTCATTAAATTATAAATTTAAATAAATTTAAATTTCAGGGTCGTGACAAATTTCCCCCCTTAAAAGAATTTCGTCCTCGAAATTCGCAGGCACGAAAACAACACAGAGATAGACAGATTCGATCTCCTATACTTCCTCGAACACAAGATACGGATTCCGAATTCAAGTCGGAATATCTCAAAACACATACCAATTTGTCCCTCTTCGGACTTCGATATACTCAGAAATTTCAATAGAATTTCAAAATTTGGTTTTCAAACGAAATCGTTTTATTGATTAAATTCAAATTTTAGCTTCATATCCTATTAATCAATTTAACTCAATTTAAAATTTTCAATTTCAAATTCATTAAGGTTTAAATCAAAAAGCTGATAAGAAGTTGATGAAATACGAAGTAAGAATTTTCTACAACGATTCGTAGGGCCATCACCGTACCGAAACTTCTTTTTGGAGCTGATATGAAGAAATCAAAAGAATTTTGGAAACGAATCAAAGAATATTGATAAGAAAGATTGTTTCCACTGTTGCAGGGTATTGACCATTTATAGTCGTACTTCCCTGTCCCCTATCTCGTCTTCTTCTTGTACTCATACTCACTATCAGTGGATAGTAAGAGAATTTACTGAGACGTTCAGACTGATATCTTAGGGATTACTCATTCTAGAGTTTACTTCACTCTATCTCTAATGAGCTACTTAACGTGTTATACTCCTGAGCTAAAGTTCAACCTTAGCTCTGATACCACTTGTCAAGACCCAAAAATCGACCTTTGAAAATCGGCACCCGTGCTTCACTTGTACTCAAAATGCCGTAGATTCAAATGCCGAATCTGGTTCTCGGGAGCTTATAACACAGTTAAGTAAATAACACAGCGGAATAAAAGAATAATACATTGATATACAATATCTGATACAACAGAATGATACAATGAATATCAATATACATCAGAGATATGATACAACAAATAGCAGCGGAAAGAAAAAATTAGATAACATCAGCAGCGGAAAATCTTCATCTTCAAAGCACCAATCCAGATAATAACGATGAACAAAGATAAGCAAGTGCAGTCCGATCCAAAGACTGAACTAGCTCCAGATAATCTACTAAACCTGAATATCTGAAAAACCCAACTCTAGACTGCTCGTGTAGAAAATTTTGAGCATCCAGAGTTTAGGAAATGAACAATAAACTCCGGATCAGTCATGGGACTGGTGTGAGCAACAAAAACAGTTTATCTTTAAAAACAAACAGCAGAGAATTTAAAGTCAATTCGCAATGCTTTTGGAAAATGAAACTACCATAAGACCTCCCACCACACACACAATGCAAACGCAGAATTGGAGGAGATTTCTTCTTATAATAGTCAAAGATGCTTACTACGCAAATCAAATCATTTTTGATATTATTATTAGTGCATAGTGTAGAAAACATTTCGAAAGTATAATATAAATCTTAGCCAGCATAGACATTTCGAACTATGCCTACTATAGCTACCATCCAAACAGTGGTGACCACCATAAGTGAATGGCAGGTTCTACAACTAAAACCGTACAAGATCGTATTGTTTCTTTGGATTTCCAACAAATGGCCAGGCTAAGGAACTTCCTATGCCACGATGGGTACGTCCCTGGAATAGACGACCCGAGAACCTAACGTTACGGTTAGATCTCTGCCAACACAAGGCCGGGTTACCTCTGCAAAAATAGGTAACTACTGACACGCGTATGCCATCCCCCGATCGTCACCGATCTTCCCGAGGATCCCCGATTTCCAACAACCACAAAGTAATAAATTTGCAGCAACCACAGAGGTTAAGTATCTGGGCTCCATACCATGATACCACCTTTATCCAGAAGGAATGACATACACTAAGGGGCGCTACTCCCTAGAACCTTGCTGCATCCTTCCTGTTTTGACCATTTCCGGGGTGTGAGGCTCGACGAAGTCTCGTCCACAAAGCTACGCTTTGTTCACAAAGCCATGCTTCAGGTCAAACAAATGATCAACCTATGATCACAAAGATATAAGATCAAACAAATGATCATATCACAAATGATCAAACACTGATCATCACACAGCAACACTCAGCATGCCACATTACCAAATTGGGATATATCGCTGATAAATTTCAACTACATAACCTCTGAGCTCGTACGTCTCATAGAAGGGTGTTAAGCTAAGAGAATAAATTCTCCGCCACCAACAGAATATGTATTTGAAAGAAATCGGCTCTATATCTCAAGGTGTAATGTCAGACATGTATCCATACAAGTCTGTTCCGGGTTCGAACAGAACCGAAGGCACTTCTCACGAAGCCCTTGCAATTCCGGATAATTTTCAATCACGTCCGGACTTCCCGTCACAAAAGAGTGATATAAATCTCTATACCGGCGCGACTCAGTGCAGAGACATTCGACAGGTTGTCCTTTCATTTTCGAAAAATATCCGGTCTTCAACACCGGTCTTCAAATGCTATCCATATACGACGTATCACTATTCGGAATGAGTTATACGACCCAAAGGTCCTTTCCCGGCTAACCCGAATAGTGAGCGAAATATTTAAAAACAAATGGATAATGGGATTTCAATTAAGTCACAACTTAAACCCAAACTTTCTTTACAAATGGTTTATCAAATTACCATTTTAATCTTTTTAAACAAAAAGATTCAATTCATAAAGTTCACTTAATTTCACAAAGATTCATTCACAGATTTTCCAAACCGATTTCCATTTCAGTTTAATTAACTCGTTAAATCTTTAAATCAAAGATTTAACTAATAGCTTTCAAAACAATTTCATTTCGAATGGTTTAAATAAATCATCATTTTAAATCTGTTAAAAATAAACAGATTTAATTCATAGCTTTCAAAAACAATTCGTTCATAACTTGGAAAATCCATTTTTCAATTCACTTGAAATTCCTTTAATTTAAACTGGAATTTCTTTTCTTATCTAAAAGCTTTTATCATTTGAAAACAAACAGTTTTCAATTTGGAAATCTGATTCATTCATACGAGTTGAAATCCTTGGTTTTAAATTCAAATTCCCAAATTAATACTTTAAAATGGTTTAATTCATACAAACACATTTATATCATCTTTTATCCCTAGTTTCCAAATCATAGATTTAATTTCAAACTTGAATTCAAATTTAAATCAAATTATTTAAATTTCAAAACTCGATTAAGTTATTCAAAATAACTTTTATCTTTGAAATTCTATTTCAAAAGCTTTTTACTTTAAATCCGAATTTCCAATTTCAAAATCAATTGAAATTAAAATTTCAATTTCAAAAACATCAAATTTAAATTATCTGTGACTTAACCGATTTCCACGTGAAATCCATATTTGTGTGTGTAAAGGTGTAGTCCAGGGGTTTCACATACAATAGTGCAACATCAATCACCACATAACAAAATACAGAATATAGTTGATAAGCGATATAAACTATAACGCTTATCGTTCATGCACAGACTACAGATATATAAATATCATAGATAATAAATTACATCACAGATAATTTATCACAGATCACCATCATAAATCAGGGTATATCACAAATCATCACATATCAGGAAATACCAAACAATTTAACATTCAATAGAATCCAAACATTCTCAGGTGAATTTATTAATCAACTGATAAATTTAAATCAGATGTATCAATTTATTTATCCGGGTTAATTATCGTAATTTAATTACAAATTATTTGACAATCTTTCTTTCAAATTTATTTGTTAACCCTTAATTATTAACTAATCATTCTTAAATCACTGAATCAATTAATCTTTAATTTTTAAATTAATCTTAATTAACTGCCATTATTAGTTAATCCTTTGATTTATTAATAAATAATTGATTCACATTTTAAATTACTATTAAATTAATTACATTCAGTAATTATTTATTCATTACTTCTCTAAGTAATTTTTATTTTCCAAATTGTCAAGTGATTATTAATTTAAACTTTAGTTAATACATTTAACTTATAATTACAAATTATCAATTACCATTCAAATTATCTTAATGGTTAAAGAATTTAAATCTTAATCTTTATTTACTTAAAGAAAACCCATTTTCCATTTATTAAATTAAGTTTCACTTAAATATGTTTGGAAACATTTATTTCAAATTTTCTTTGAGCTTTCAGTTTAAACTCTAAGTTCAAACGATCATTAATTTAACTTTAAATCACTTTATAAACTAACCTTTAAAACTTTAAATTACAAATTAAAACAATACTTAGTTATGAAGGGGTTTAAATCGAATTTACTTAATCTAGATCTCTTTAAATTTGTTTTAAAGTTTTTAAATTAAAACTTTATTTTATTTTAAAAGTCTGGAAATTTTAAACACTTAATTTTACTCAATTTAACATTGGTTTTAAATTTTTAAAACCCACACTTTAAAAACTGTTTAAAATCTGGTTCAGTTTACACTAGAAACAAATGACCCGAGTCCTCTGTAATTTACTTCGAGAAAAACAGGGAATTTCCCGAGCCAGAATGAAATTTACCCGAGTACGAACTCGAGTGAAACTGGGTATTGTCAAAACTGAAAAACAGACGTACCCTAGACTCCTATATTTTACTTCGAGTTATCACGCAAAATTCTCGAGATCAACCCGAGACGACTACCAGAATTCACGAGCTGAACTTCAACTTCCCATCATAAAAAATCCCCAGTGCTACAAACATGCACGGTGCACGTGCACCATGGCTCCGGCCACCTCCGGCCACCCAACAGCACGTCAACACCTCGCCCACCAACCTCAGACAGGGCTGCGATCGCCCAAAACCATCATGGCTACTCCAAACGAAATCGAGTTCGAAACTCAAACCTGGGATTCGAGACATCAACCCACCCAAAACCTGTCAACAACCCATTCTCGCCGCCACGACCACCAGAGTTCATGAAAACCCAGCCACGACTTCGTCAACTCTCCCTCCTCCATCACCCAAGAGCGCGTTGCACTCGATCGACTATCGGCGACGAACTAAACGTTAAACTACGGCACCTCAAAACTAGGTTTAGGAAAAAGAAATCAACGCCACCGCCACCACAATGCTCCGGCCACCTCCAGACCATTTTTCCCCGACCCACTGCAGCCTCCTCCACCTCCAGGCCAAACGCCGAGCCTTCCAGCCGCCTCGATCAACCACGGCGACCCAAAAACTCCAAAGTAGAAAACCACGAACTGCTATCAAATCAGATCACTAAAAATTATGATATGAACCTTAAAATTCACGTCATCCCCTAAGTATTCAAGCTATGTAATTGAATTCGTAAATGGCGATATTCGAATTTTGTCAAAAATGAAGTTGTACTCGAAATATTTATTTCCAGAGATAATGTCAAATGATTTCTATTCAAATTTATTTTTAAAATTAAATTCAAAGTTAAACAAACAGAAACTCTTTTAATTCCCAGTCTAAATATCAATTGGTTTGGGAAGAAATGATTTTCGAAAGCAAAATTTTTGTTTGCAGAGTATCAGACAGTAAGCCTGTCCCAAAACACTTCTAGCTTTCAATTTAGATTCAGAGAATCATGGATATTCATAGGAGCTTATTCACCGATATATATAGATGGATAACAGATTTATACTCTTAAAATTTAAAGACAAATGCTACTCACCTTAATCATGGTTTACAAATGACAGAGCCTCTTTTCCTTTCCAGGCCTTTGCAATTCCCAATTGAAAGTTGAAGTCTTTTAAATTTGCAAAGTTGCACTTGATCCTCTGGTTTTGTTTTGATTTTATGATCTTGACTTTGAAATATGGTGATACTTATATTTTTTTCTTTCTCTCAGTTTTACTATGTTGTGTTTTGAACGAACCAGAATATGGAAGTTGATATGAATCAAAATTGTGTACAAGCTGATGGATATAGAAGTACAAGATATTTTCTTATTTTTTTGGAGGCTGATGTGAATTTTTAGTGTGCTTGCATTTATTATGTTGTACTTTGTGTTTTTATATGTTTTCATTCCATACTTTATGCAGGCTGATGAAAATGAATTACTTCGGCTGAGATGATGTTGTTATGGCTTGCATAAATGAAGGTATGTAGCATTTATTACCCAGCTGATTTTGTAAATATAAAATGTTGCCTTTGTTTTCCATTATCATACTCATCTTTGTACTTTTGTTCAAACTTGTCTTTGGTAATATTACTTTCCTAGTTACTGCCTACATACTTATGCTTTGATTTTATTTTGTTTGTTACTTTGTATTGAAAGAGTTTGGTTTTTCTTATTTTACTTTGTTTTTATTCCTATTTTATTCTATATGTTGTTTTGTTAGAATTTACATAAGTGTTACTTTATATTTTTTATAGTTCATCTTTTATATGTATATCTATTTGAATTGGTCAAATTTATTTTCTATTCCTAGTTTAAATATTTATTGTTATCTTACTCATTTTAATTCTATTTATAACTCAATACTTATTATCAATCATTATTAAACCATTTATTTAAGTTTTAAATTCAAATAGAAATATATATATCTACATATATATATTAAATTTACTCGTATATACCTAAATATATATATACATTCAATATACACACATATACTCACATATACACTATTTACAATATTTTAATCTCAAATGATTTATTCAGAATATACTTGGATATCGGGGAAACTCGCTCCATTTAATCAATTTAATTTACAAATTTTTATCTAAAATTTATTTAATCATAAATTTAACTCAAGAATTCATTAAATTATAAATTTAAATAAATTTAAATTTCAGGGTCGTGACAGACCCCATGGTCCTTTCCCGGTTAACCCGAATAGTGAGCGATTATTTAAAAATAAGTGTGGCATTCAATTTTATCCAATTCACAACAAATACCTATCTAAAGGTAATTATTGATAGTCGGTTATTTAACTATCAATAAAGATGCGCGACATCATCAGATTCCAAATAATTTTCCCAAATTATTTATTCTTCAAAAATATCTTACTAGATATAAAATTTCCATACTTCAAAAATAAATCAACGTTTATTTTTAAAACGAATTCCCATTTCTTTATAAATTCCATATTGAATTTATACTTCAAAATATCTTCTGATATACGATTTTCAAATCGATTTTCAATATTCAATTTCAATTTATCTTTTACAAAGATAAATTCTCAAAACGTTCATTTCATTGGAAAGGCATTTCCATACTTATTTAAAAATAAGTGTTTCACCAATCTATTCATTTTCAACACTTGAAAATATTCGATATACTCAAATCAAATTAAGTATATATTCATCTTTTAAGGAAAATATTCTTTTAACACATTTATTTGAGTCAAAACGAATGTTACGTAAAACATTGTTACGACGACTCAAAATCACTAGTATAGGGATTCGAAATTAAGATAGATATGTAAATCCCAATACTATATAAAAACATTTCCTTTCGGAAATCATTTACTATAACAACAGTGTTATAGTCCACCATTTCCTTAAATTTCTCGAAAACGTCTATTTCAACAATAAATGTTGAAATCTATGC
The DNA here is from genome assembly GCA_030737815.1 of Allium fistulosum. Taxonomy (NCBI): domain Eukaryota; kingdom Viridiplantae; phylum Streptophyta; class Magnoliopsida; order Asparagales; family Amaryllidaceae; genus Allium; species Allium fistulosum. Next base: position 55,858,648 of record CM060904.1, read on the forward strand.
TTTCGATTCATAACACATTTTAAAACACCTTTAAAATGTTTAACTTCATTTTTAAAATATTACTTCTTCAAAAATGAATCCATTTTACTTAACAATATATTCACTGTCCAAAATCGTGAATATAACTTCTTTAATAACTTTCTATATTTAATTTATCACATTCAATCTATTTCGAATTTATAAACACGTTTACAAATTCTATTCCCTTTTTTTTTATAACAACTTCGACTTAATAAATCTCCTTTGTTAACAATTCGATCAATATTCCATTTAAAGGCAAAAATCCAATTTATAAGTTAATTTCTTATAATCATTCATCCTACAACTTCAGACTTTATAAATCTATAAATTTCATATCTTTACAATTTATAATTCTATACATTTCATATCTTCACATTTTATATCACTTATAAAACTCATTTTAAAATTCCAATAACTTTAATTGATAAATATCAATTTTGATACATCTTTTATATACATTGGTTTAATAATTCAAAAATCTCAACTTAAACCATTTTATAAATTTCTTAACTCTTTATTTCAAAAGAAATTACTTTTTGGTTAAAATTCACAAAATCTTAACTTTTATAACTTTAAAGTTTTAACGTTTATCTATTTAAAGTAAATCAATTCAACAATTTAAATAAACGTATATTTTCAAAGATCACTTTTAAAAATTTCACTTTTAAAATCAACATCGTTATTTTTAAATTCCAAAACTTGAATCCGATGATGCTACAGCACCAATTGGTCAATCACAACACAACATCATATATCAACATATGATAACAGAATATACATCAATCCTGTAAATAAATAACTACTGGTGAGGAATCCAGTTGGATCCCTCCAACCTGTTTCCCTGCATCCAAAGACGTTAGCACAATACCAATTCCGCTCCAGTACGGAATTATCGCGGTATATAGGTTTTTATAAATCCGCTTACTAACGGCGCAATAGGGTCTCATCCGCTATACGAGGCGGGAAATCATCAATCCAATATATACATATGCCAATATGTATATACTGCTATATATATAGATATATCCTATCATATCTAATAGCACATTCAATAGAAATCAAACAGTCAATCAAATCAATAACTGAAAATTTCCACTTTTCAATGTGAGTGAGAAGATCTCACCTTAGCTTAAATTTGCAATCCATTTTCATTTCAGCTTGTTTCTCCATTTCAGACCTTGTATAAACAATTTTATAAAATCGATTAATATTTGAAATAAATCGAAAATTAAATCTACCATTTTACAATTTTAATTTAACTAAGATTTTCAGTTAACTAATAATTTGATTTTCTTTTATGTACTTTTCATTTTAAACATGATAAAAACAGTACTTAATTTCATTTAAAAAAATTTCTCTTTATACAACCTATTTCAGTTATAAATTTTATAAAAATTATTTTCTAACCTATATACACACGTATATATACATTATATTAAAATTTCCTTTTAAATAATTTTAATTAACTAACAATTTGATTTTGAACTAATAGTTTTAATTTTGAACCAATTCCTTTTAATAAATAAATTTAACTTAAAAATTAAATTCAAAACAAATTTCCCAAATTATTTTTATATTAAAAGAAAAAAAAATTTGAACAAGTTAATTCCCTTTTTTCTGACTACTTTAATTACTGTTTTAAATCAGACTATCTTATCTTTATGTTCTTTTGAAACTATTTATATATATATAAATATACTTATAAAAAATATTCTTTATAGATTTCCAAAAATTACTTTACAGAAACTTTATCATCATTTTTTTCCTTTTCTTCAAATTTCCTTAAATTTTAAATTTGAATATATATATAAGGGTAAGTTAAAACGAAAACAAAAACAAAATCGAGTACCTCACAGTCGACCTTCCAAACTCCTGTCGAATCAAGAGTATCACGACTCGATGCCATCGCCGAAACCCTCAGCCACGTACGCGAACCCACGCCCCAATCCCAATCGCCATCGCGAAACCATGCTGCCCACTGCCTCGACTCGAAATCAATCGCTTTGTCACATACCGAAATTTTTCGACTTTCGAAAATTCGACATCGATACTCACTTTATCGACTGCCGAACAATTGAGTGCTGGAAACTTCAATAGTGAGGGTTTTAGAAAAAAGAAAAAGTAGAAGAAGAAGAAAACAGAAGAAGAAAGGAGAGAAGAACAACAGAACAACATCAGAAACAGAGACAATATCAGAATCTCACATATCGCAGCGGAACAATATATAATAGATAAATGAATAATCTCTAAAACAAAGAACTATATCATTTTATACATACATCAATCAGAGTCAATATACAACAATGGACAGTTATATAACTTGTCCTCATACAGAATACACAGCGGAATAAATACTATCAGATACAAATACTACGTCTCGTCATCCAGCTTATCTCCAAAGCTCCAGAATATCCAGAATATCCTGATAATCTAACTCTAGACTGCCCGTGTGGAAATTGGTGGGCACCCAGAGTTTAGAAGGGAAACAATAAACTCCGAGTCAGTCATGGTGACTGGTGTGAGATCGTAAAACAGTTATTCTTTTTTAAAATAAACAATAGAGGATTTTAAAGTCAATTCGCAATGCTTTTGGAAAATGAAACTACCATAAGACCTCCCACCACACACACAATGCAAACGCAGAATTGGAGGAGATTTCTTCTTATGATAGTCAAAGATGCTTACTACGCAAAAATCAAATTCTTTTTGATATTATTATTAGTGCATAGTGTAGAAAACATTTCGAAAGTATAATATTAATCTTAGCCAACATACGACCAGTATCGTATGCCTACTATAGCTACCATCTAAACAGTGGTGACCACCGTACGTAAATGGCAGGTTCTACAACTAATACCGTACAAAGTTCGTATTGGAGTTTGGATTTCCAACAAATGGTCAGGCTAAGGAACTTCCTATCCACGATGGGTACGTCCCTGGAATAGACGACCCGAGAACCTAACCGGATCTCTGCCAACACAAGGCCGGGTTACCTCTGCAAAAATAGGTAACTACTGACACGCGTATGCCATCCCCCGATCGTCACCGATCTTCCCGAGGATCCCCGATTCGCAACAAACCACATAGATAATAAAAATGCAGTAACCACAGAGGTTAAGTATCTGGGCTCCATACCATGATACCACCTTTATCCAGAAGGAATGACATACACTAAGGGGCGCTACTCCCTAGAACCTTGCTGCATCCTTCCTGTTTCGACCATTTCCGGGGTGTGAGGCTCGACGAAGTCTCGTCCACAAAGCTACGCTTTCTCAAAAAGCCCTGCTTCGGGTCAAACAAAATGATCAACCTATGATCACAAAGATATAAGATCAAACAAATGATCATATCACAAATGATCAAACACTGATCATTTCACAGCAACACTCAGTATGCCACGTTACCAAATTGGGAGTATATCGCTGATAAATTTCAACTACATAACCTCTGAGCTCGTACGTCTCAGAGAAGGGTGTTAAGCTAAGAGAATAAATTCTCCTCCACCAACAGAAATGTATTTGAAAGAAATCAGCTTTATATCTCAAATTGTAACGTCAGACACACAATCCATATAAGTCTGTTCCGGGATCGAACAGAACCGAAGGCACTTCTCACGAAGCCCTTGCATTTCCGGATAATTTTCAATCACGTCAGGACTTCCCGTCACTAAGGGTGATAAAACCTCTAAATCGAAGATCAGTCGATGTAGAGTAACTCGACGGTAATCCTTCCGTTTTCAAAAATATCCGGTCTTCAACACCGGTCTTCAAATGCGATTCATGACGACGTATCACATATTCGGAATGGGTTATACGACCCCATGGTCCTTTCCCGGCTAACCCGAATAGTGAGCGTTTATTTAAAAATAAGTGTGGCATTCAAATTCATCCAATTCACAACAAATACCTACCTAAAGGTAAATATTGATAGTCGGTTATTTAACTATCAATAAAGATGCGCAACATCATCAGATTCCAAATAATTTTCCAAATTATTTAATTTCCAAAAAATATCTTTACTAGATATAAAATTTCCACACTTAACCGTTTGAAAACAATTTCAAATCAATTTCCACATTTCATTTTATCTTTGAAGATAAAATCTCAAAACAGTTCATTTCATATTGGAAAAACATTTTCATACTTATTTAAAAATAAGTAATTCACAAATAATTTATTTTCAACACTTAGAAACATTCGATATACTTAAAATCAAAATTAAGTATATATCTCATTCTTTTAGGAAATCATAAATTTCAACATCTATTTGAGTCAAAACGAATGTTGCGTAAAACATCGTTACGACGACTTGAAATCACTAGTATAGGGATTCAGATTTAGATAGATATATAAATCCCAATACTACATCAAACATTTCCTTTCGGAAATCATTTGCTATAACAACAGTGTTATAGTCCACCATTTCCTTAAATTTCTCGAAAACGTCTATTTCAACAAGAACTGCGGAAATCTCTGCTTTCGATTTATAATACATTTTAAAAACATCTCTAAAATGTTTAACTTCATTTTTTCATATCCCTTTTCCAAAACTATCCATTTTACTTAACGATATATCCACTATCCAAAATCGTGAATATAATTCAATAATTACATTTTAATCTTTTCTACACGTTTTATTCCAAGAATTATCCACTATCCAAAATCGTGGGTAAAATTCCCTTAATAACTTCTATATTACATTCATCAAATTTGATTGATTTCGAATTCATAAAACAACGTTTATAAATTCACCTTTATATTTTCTAACAACTTCGATTTATAAAATTCTCCTTTTATTAACTTCTAAAATTACTTATCAAAATAAGTGATTCCAGATTTATAAACAACGTTTATAAATCACATTTATACTTCATAACAATTTCAACTTATGAAATCATTTCATTTAGCAATTTCTATTTATATCCCAATTAAGTGCAAAAATCTAATTTATAAGTAGATTACTTATAAATCGTTTATTCTACAACATCTATTCACTTTATAACTTCACGTTATAAATCTATTAATTTCATTCACTTATGAAATCCTTTTATACTTCTTTTCAACACTTATAAAAATTCGTTTTATAAGTCCAATATTTTTATTAATAAAATATCCATTTTATAAATCTTCCTATACAAATCGTTTATAGTTATTCAAAAATCCCAGCTTAAACCATTTTATAAATAAATCGACTTTTATTTCAAAAAATCACCTTACGGTCATAATTCACAAAAATCTTAACTTTTATAACTTCAAAATTCTAGACGTTTATTTTTCTGAAATAAATCAATTCAAAAATTCGATAAACGTCTACTTTTCAAAAACCACTTTAAAATCCTTTTTAAAATAAAAGTCGTTATTTTTACATTTCAAAACTGAATCCGATGATGCAACAGCATCAATCAGTCCATCACAACAGTCGATATCATATATCAATATGATCACAGAATATTCATCAATATCTGTAAATAAATAGATACTGGTGAGGAATCCAGTTGGATCCCTCCAACCTGTTTCCCTGCATCCAAAAACGTCAGCACAATACCAATTCCGCTCCAGTACGGAATTATCGCGGTATATAGGTTTTTATAAATCCGCTTACTAACGGCGCAATAGGGTCTCATCCGCTATACGAGGCGGGAATCAATCAATCCAATATATACATATGCCAATATGTATATATTGCTATATATAGATATATATCCTATAATATCTAATATCACATCCAATATAGCAATCATATCAATCAATAATAACTGCAAAAATTCCACATTCATTTGAGTGAGAAGATCTCACCTTAGCTTTAAATTCTGATTTCAGCGTTTATTTCAAATGAAATTAAACAGCCGTTTAATTTCACTCAAAATTTTCACTGACCCCGATCGTACCCAAATCAGTTGCATCGCGAAGTGCTCGACAAAACGAAGCCAACGCTTTTCGTTTCGTTCCATTCCGACCTCGCAGCAAAAAGATATTCGATTTTAAAGTTTATACACATTATTACAAAATTAATTACAACTTTAATTTAATTTTTTATACCTAAATCCAACATCTGCCGCACGTTCAAACTGAGGAAATCACGACCGTTGTTTTCATCATCTCCCACAATGCACGCATGCTCCAGTTCAAACTCGCGTACACCCACTGCCGCCGTTTGCAATGAATTAACGCGACCTCAAACCCCCACTTCACGTTGATCAGCCCTCGCCGTTCGACTCGCCGTACGAAGCTCCACTATCAGCCTCAACCCCAGGAAGTGCGGTCGCCTCCTCCGCCCTGAAATCGCCTACGAACGGCGCGCGTCCCAACACGAATTGCCTCCAATCCTACACTTATTTCTTGATCATAGCCGTCCATATCGAAGCTCTCGGGATGCTTCACGTTTTTGTAGTTGATAATCTTTGCTAATAATGTGTGGATTAAGGGAAAATCGAGGAAGAAGATGATTGCTCTTCGGCCATTCATTTCGTTGGTGGCGGCTGAACGTGATGAAACCCTAGCCTCTTTTGTTTTCTATTTTTGTGAATTAAATCGTCTATTTATAGAAATAAAACGAACACTATTCATTCCGGTTTCCCGAACTCCGATTTACGTGCGGTAACTGGCGTTCCTGGGGTTTATCCTGCGTTCCGAACGCAATGGAACAGGTTTCGGAAGCAAATTCGATCGTCTGTGTGAGATATGACAATAAACGATCAATTTAAATTAAACCGATTTAAATCGATTTCGAGGCGTTTTGGCTTGCCCCGGACAAACGGTAAACCCAAAAATTACGAAATTTGAAACCATGCAATAATTTCACATTACGGATCCGATGAAACTGGTTTCGTTCAATTCTGAGACTGTTTGAAAAATGACTATTTTAACTCGACGATTTAAAATTAAAACGATATCGATGCGTTTCGAGTTGCCCCGGTCAAATGATAACTCTGATTGATACGAAAATTGAAATCCGATAATAACTAACTATTACGGATCCAATGGAACTGGTCTCGTTCAATTCTGAGACTGTCCGAAAATTGGCTATTTTTACAGTCGATAATTAAATATTAAAATATTCAATTTTCACAAATTAACTCCAAATTCGATTCTGAAAGTTCTATAACCTTTCTATAACTCCAGTATGATTAAATAAAATTTTCCAAATCATTTTCAATCATTTTAAACTCGATTTTCAATTATCTCTGGAATTTCAATCATTAAATTATCGATTTAATTATCAAATTAAATCCAGTATTCGAAAAATAAATCATTCGACTTCTAAATTCCATTTATTAATATTTAAAATCAATTAAATATTCGAATTTTAATCATCAAAAATTCTGGGTCGTTACAAACTTCCCCCCTTAAAAGAATTTCGTCCTCGAAATTACAAGTTAGGAAAAAAGATCCTTAACTCGTCTACTATTTTTCACAATCAATAGTTTTATCAATTTTCAATTCATCAAAACAAATATTTCTATTAAAGATTCGTTATCATTCAATCTCGTTTTCCAACTTCAATTATAAGTTTCAAACACATTGTTTACTTCCAAATTCAAATTCGAGTTTAAATTCAAATTTCAAACTTTCAAATTTTCTCAAAAATTTTCTAACGCCCTAAATTTCCAAAAAATTTCGCCAGCGTCTCCTTTGCGCGGCTAATACGGTACGACTACAAAACGTCTCTACGGACTCTCAGATTTCAAAAAGAAAAAGAAAAAGCCAAGCGGCTAGAGAGAAATCATCAAATCTCATATTGGAATTTAAACACTTACCTTTTGTCGAGCAATTCAAATTTATCTTCGAAATTAAATTCCAATTCCTTTATACCTGTATATCCTACTAGCCATAATATCTAGTTGCATATATTCAAACCATTTCGTACATTCAATTACAAAATTTTCAATATAACTGCTTATATCATCATTACTTCACTATTGAAGTTACACATATTCATTTCCATTCAATTTTTACAGTTCACATTCATTTGAATTCAATTCCAACATTTAATTGGATTCAGTTCAATTTCTGAATATTGAATTTTATTGATTAGCTTTCATTCATACTGCACCATTTTAAATTAGTTTCAGTTACTAATCCATTTCAAATTCCAATTCACTTATTCAAATTTGTTTTCAACATTCAGTTTCAATTCTAGTTTTATCTTCATTCAATTAGCTTCACTTACTAATTTTAGTTTAATCCTTCACAATCAAATTCAAATCCAGTCTTACTTTCTTACAAATTCAAAATGAATTTTAACATTTCAATTTTATTCTCTTGCACTTACAATTGCAATTTTATTTGTTCATTCACTAATTCATTCGTTTTCAATTTGAATCTCATTCCAATCAGATTTCAAATATTCTATAAGTTATCAACTTATTTACATTTTGATTTATAAAATCATCTATACATTCATATTACTAATTCTATTCCTTTATGAATTTTATCTTCAAATATTTTTCTGGAACTTTATTTCAAATTATATTTCAAATTTATAATTTACATTCTTACATTTCATTTGTACATGGATTTATCTCTTAACTTTGGAGTTATGATTTCAATTTCTTATTCAATTTCAGTGATGATAATTCACTATTATTACTTCCTAACATCCATGCAACCATATACTATAGTATTTTATAGAAAAACATTTATTTTCTATACAAAAATAGTTTTGGGTAAAATTATTTCATTTACCCTATTTAAACAATAATGTGCCGAATTGTTCTATATAAGTGTTTAGAGATCCCTATCGATAGAGTTGTACGGACAATACCGACCAGAATCCATATACCACTCAACAAACCAATCATCACAATATAAAACAATTTTTATATTCACTAACAAATACGCACTCGTATCTATTATTACACTCAACTCATTCTAGAGTACTACTGACTCTATCTCTAATGAGTAACACCCAACAGAGCAGGGTTGTCGCTTAACCATATGCTCTGATACCACTTTGTCACATACCGAAATTTTTCGACTTTCGAAAATTCGACATCGATACTCACTTTATCGACTGCCGAACAATTGAGTGCTGGAAACTTCAATACTGAGGGTTTTAGAAAAAAGAAAAAGTAGAAGAAGAAGAAAACAGAAGAAGAAAGGAGAGAAGAACAACAGAACAACATCAGAAACAGAGACAATATCAGAATCTCACATATCGCAGCGGAACAATATATAATAGATAAATGAATAATCTCTAAAACAAAGAACTATATCATTTTATACATACATCAATCAGAGTCAATATACAACAATGGACAGTTATATAACTTGTCCTCATACAGAATACACAGCGGAATAAATACTATCAGATACAAATACTACGTCTCGTCATCCAGCTTATCTCCAAAGCTCCAGAATATCCAGAATATCCTGATAATCTAACTCTAGACTGCCCGTGTGGAAATTGGTGGGCACCCAGAGTTTAGAAGGGAAACAATAAACTCCGAGTCAGTCATGGTGACTGGTGTGAGATCGTAAAACAGTTATTCTTTTTTAAAATAAACAATAGAGGATTTTAAAGTCAATTCGCAATGCTTTTGGAAAATGAAACTACCATAAGACCTCCCACCACACACACAATGCAAACGCAGAATTGGAGGAGATTTCTTCTTATGATAGTCAAAGATGCTTACTACGCAAAAATCAAATTCTTTTTGATATTATTATTAGTGCATAGTGTAGAAAACATTTCGAAAGTATAATATTAATCTTAGCCAACATACGACCAGTATCGTATGCCTACTATAGCTACCATCTAAACAGTGGTGACCACCGTACGTAAATGGCAGGTTCTACAACTAATACCGTACAAAGTTCGTATTGGAGTTTGGATTTCCAACAAATGGTCAGGCTAAGGAACTTCCTATCCACGATGGGTACGTCCCTGGAATAGACGACCCGAGAACCTAACCGGATCTCTGCCAACACAAGGCCGAGTTACCTCTGCAAAAATAGGTAACTACTGACACGCGTATGCCATCCCCCGATCGTCACCGATCTTCCCGAGGATCCCCGATTCGCAACAAACCACATAGATAATAAAAATGCAGTAACCACAGAGGTTAAGTATCTGGGCTCCATACCATGATACCACCTTTATCCAGAAGGAATGACATACACTAAGGGGCGCTACTCCCTAGAACCTTGCTGCATCCTTCCTGTTTCGACCATTTCCGGGGTGTGAGGCTCGACGAAGTCTCGTCCACAAAGCTACGCTTTCTCAAAAAGCCCTGCTTCGGGTCAAACAAAATGATCAACCTATGATCACAAAGATATAAGATCAAACAAATGATCATATCACAAATGATCAAACACTGATCATTTCACAGCAACACTCAGTATGCCACGTTACCAAATTGGGAGTATATCGCTGATAAATTTCAACTACATAACCTCTGAGCTCGTACGTCTCAGAGAAGGGTGTTAAGCTAAGAGAATAAATTCTCCGCCACCAACAGAAATGTATTTGAAAGAAATCAGCTTTATATCTCAAATTGTAACGTCAGACACACAATCCATATAAGTCTGTTCCGGGATCGAACAGAACCGAAGGCACTTCTCACGAAGCCCTTGCATTTCCGGATAATTTTCAATCACGTCAGGACTTCCCGTCACTAAGGGTGATAAAACCTCTAAATCGAAGATCAGTCGATGTAGAGTAACTCGACGGTAATCCTTCCGTTTTCAAAAATATCCGGTCTTCAACACCGGTCTTCAAATGCGATTCATGACGACGTATCACATATTCGGAATGGGTTATACGACCCCATGGTCCTTTCCCGGCTAACCCGAATAGTGAGCGTTTATTTAAAAATAAGTGTGGCATTCAAATTCATCCAATTCACAACAAATACCTACCTAAAGGTAAATATTGATAGTCGGTTATTTAACTATCAATAAAGATGCGCAACATCATCAGATTCCAAATAATTTTCCAAATTATTTAATTTCCAAAAAATATCTTTACTAGATATAAAATTTCCACACTTAACCGTTTGAAAACAATTTCAAATCAATTTCCACATTTCATTTTATCTTTGAAGATAAAATCTCAAAACAGTTCATTTCATATTGGAAAAACATTTTCATACTTATTTAAAAATAAGTAATTCACAAATAATTTATTTTCAACACTTAGAAACATTCGATATACTTAAAATCAAAATTAAGTATATATCTCATTCTTTTAGGAAATCATAAATTTCAACATCTATTTGAGTCAAAACGAATGTTGCGTAAAACATCGTTACGACGACTTGAAATCACTAGTATAGGGATTCGGATTTAGATAGATATATAAATCCCAATACTACATCAAACATTTCCTTTCGGAAATCATTTACTATAACAACAGTGTTATAGTCCACCATTTCCTTAAATTTCTCGAAAACGTCTATTTCAACAAGAACTGCGGAAATCTCTGCTTTCGATTTATAATACATTTTAAAAACATCTCTAAAATGTTTAACTTCATTTTTTCATATCCCTTTTCCAAAACTATCCATTTTACTTAACGATATATTCACTATCCAAAATCGTGAATATACTTCAATAATTACATTTTAATCTTTTCTACACGTTTTATTCCAAGAATTATCCACTATCCAAAATCGTGGGTAAAATTCCCTTAATAACTTCTATATTACATTCATCAAATTTGATTGATTTCGAATTCATAAAACAACGTTCATAAATTCACCTTTATATTTTCTAACAACTTCGATTTATAAAATTCTCCTTTTATTAACTTCTAAAATTACTTATCAAAATAAGTGATTCCAGATTTATAAACAACGTTTATAAATCACATTTATACTTCATAACAATTTCAACTTATGAAATCATTTCATTTAGCAATTTCTATTTATATCCCAATTAAGTGCAAAAATCTAATTTATAAGTAGATTACTTATAAATCGTTTATTCTACAACATCTATTCACTTTATAACTTCACGTTATAAATCTATTAATTTCATTCACTTATGAAATCCTTTTATACTTCTTTTCAACACTTATAAAAATTCGTTTTATAAGTCCAATATTTTTATTAATAAAATATCCATTTTATAAATCTTCCTATACAAATCGTTTATAGTTATTCAAAAATCCCAGCTTAAACCATTTTATAAATAAATCGACTTTTATTTCAAAAAATCACCTTACGGTCATAATTCACAAAAATCTTAACTTTTATAACTTCAAAATTCTAGACGTTTATTTTTCTGAAATAAATCAATTCAAAAATTCGATAAACGTCTACTTTTCAAAAACCACTTTAAAATCCTTTTTAAAATAAAAGTCGTTATTTTTACATTTCAAAACTGAATCTGATGATGCAACAGCATCAATCAGTCCATCACAACAGTCAATATCATATATCAATATGATCACAGAATATTCATCAATATCTGTAAATAAATAGATACTGGTGAGGAATCCAGTTGGATCCCTCCAACCTGTTTCCCTGCATCCAAAAACGTCAGCACAATACCAATTCCGCTCCAGTACGGAATTATCGCGGTATATAGGTTTTTATAAATCCGCTTACTAACGGCGCAATAGGGTCTCATCCGCTATACGAGGCGGGAATCAATCAATCCAATATATACATATGCCAATATGTATATATTGCTATATATAGATATATATCCTATAATATCTAATATCACATCCAATATAGCAATCATATCAATCAATAATAACTGCAAAAATTCCACATTCATTTGAGTGAGAAGATCTCACCTTAGCTTTAAATTCTGATTTCAGCGTTTATTTCAAATGAAATTAAACAGCCGTTTAATTTCACTCAAAATTTTCACTGACCCCGATCGTACCCAAATCAGTTGCATCGCGAAGTGCTCGACAAAACGAAGCCAACGCTTTTCGTTTCGTTCCATTCCGACCTCGCAGCAAAAAGATATTCGATTTTAAAGTTTATACACATTATTACAAAATTAATTACAACTTTAATTTAATTTTTTATACCTAAATCCAACATCTGCCGCACGTTCAAACTGAGGAAATCACGACCGTTGTTTTCATCATCTCCCACAACGCACGCATGCTCCAGTTCAAACTCGCGTACACCCACTGCCGCCGTTTGCAATGAATTAACGCGACCTCAAACCCCCACTTCACGTTGATCAGCCCTCGCCGTTCGACTCGCCGTACGAAGCTCCACTATCAGCCTCAACCCCAGGAAGTGCGGTCGCCTCCTCCGCCCTGAAATCGCCTACGAACGGCGCGCGTCCCAACACGAATTGCCGCCAATCCTACACTTATTTCTTGATCATAGCCGTCCATATCGAAGCTCTCGGGATGCTTAACGTTTTTGTAGTTGATAATCTTTGCTAATAATGTGTGGATTAAGGGAAAATCGAGGAAGAAGATGATTGCTCTTCGGCCATTCATTTCGTTGGTGGCGGCTGAACGTGATGAAACCCTAGCCTCTTTTGTTTTCTATTTTTGTGAATTAAATCGTCTATTTATAGAAATAAAACGAACACTATTCATTCCGGTTTCCCGAACTCCGATTTACGTGCGGTAACTGGCGTTCCTGGGGTTTATCCCGCGTTCCGAACGCAATGGAACAGGTTTCGGAAGCAAATTCGATCGTCTGTGTGAGATATGACAATAAACGATCAATTTAAATTAAACCGATTTAAATCGATTTCGAGGCGTTTTGGCTTGCCCCGGACAAACGGTAAACCCAAAAATTACGAAATTTGAAACCATGCAATAATTTCACATTACGGATCCGATGAAACTGGTTTCGTTCAATTCTGAGACTGTTTGAAAAATGACTATTTTAACTCGACGATTTAAAATTAAAACGATATCGATGCGTTTCGAGTTGCCCCGGTCAAATGATAACTCTGATTGATACGAAAATTGAAATCCGATAATAACTAACTATTACGGATCCAATGGAACTGGTCTCGTTCAATTCTGAGACTGTCCGAAAATTGGCTATTTTTACAGTCGATAATTAAATATTAAAATATTCAATTTTCACAAATTAACTCCAAATTCGATTCTGAAAGTTCTATAACCTTTCTATAACTCCAGTATGATTAAATAAAATTTTCCAAATCATTTTCAATCATTTTAAACTCGATTTTCAATTATCTCTGGAATTTCAATCATTAAATTATCGATTTAATTATCAAATTAAATCCAGTATTCGAAAAATAAATCATTCGACTTCTAAATTCCATTTATTAATATTTAAAATCAATTAAATATTCGAATTTTAATCATCAAAAATTCTGGGTCGTTACAATCGCCGCCCAGATAATCGCGCCTCCGCCCTTGCGAAATCCCCAGCCTCCTACTGCCATCACCACGAATCGACTGTCGCCGTCTGCCTCGTTCACGTCGCAAACGCCAAACCCCCAAATGCTTCAAACTCGCGTACGCGAGCGCTATACTACCTGCTCAACTCGAGCTTCCTCCATCGCGATTCGTAAATCGAACGAGGCTCGACATTTTTTTTTTCTTTGACTTGGTTATAACGAGAAGCTCGGCTGTTTGAGTTGTTTCGAAATGAGATAATCAAATTTTTTTTTTCCTTCACAGGCTCCATTTAATTTCGCCGTTGAACGAACGAGGCTTCCGCCATATTTCTTTTCGCAAATCTTGTTTTAAATTTAAATAAAGAGAGAAGCTGGTTCGATTATACTTCAGCCATACTTGCACGATCTCGTTCATGGCTTTAGGCGAAAATCTAGGGCGTGATTTAAGGGAGAACGTGTGTATGTCGGCAAGGTTTTAAATTATAAAATTTTAAATTGAATTTGATTTAAAATCCAATGCGTTTACTCACCGTGTGCTTACGTATTAACACCGAAAAAATACGAAATTTGAAATCCGGTAATAATTCGATATTACGGACCCAATGGAACTGGTTTCATCGAATTCCGAGACTGTGCTCCGGAACGCTATTTTCCAATATCAATTCGAACGATTAAATTTCAAAACTGAACGAAACACTTTGAAATTAGATTCTGAAGCTTCTGTTATCTTCAGTGTTATCAATACGAATTTTAAAAGCTTTCGAAATATTTTTCTTCAGCTTAAAATTGAAGATTCGAATTTTTATTCAACTATTAACAGATTAAATTCTATAATTTAATCGCCGATTTAAAGTTATATTCGGGATTCAAATTAAATCGTCGTTCAAATATTTAAAATTAATTAAATATTCTCAATTTAATTTGTTCAAAATTCTGGGTCGTTACAGACTTCCCTCCTTAAAAGAATTTCGTCCTCGAAATTACAAGTTAGGAAAAATGGCCCTTAACTCGTCTACTATTTTTCACAATCCAATAGTTTTATCACATTTATCAAAACAAATCTTTCTACTAAAGATCCGTTATCAATTCAACTAAATTTCCAACTTCAATTACCGATTTCAAACAACATTGTTTCCTTAACAATTCAATTTTAAGTTTAAATTCAAATTTAAACTTTTCAAAATTTCTCAAAAATTTTCTAACGCCCGAAATTTTCGAAAAATTTCGCCAGCGTCTCCTTTGCGCGGCTAATATGGCACTACTACAAAATGTCCCTACGGACTCTCAGATTTCAAAAAGAAAAAGAAAAAGCCAAGCGGCTAGAGAAATAAGTCATCAAATCTCATATTCGAATTCAAATACGTACCTTTTGTCGAGCCATTCAAATTTATCTGTGAAATAAATTTTCCAATCCCTTTATACCTGTATATCCACTAGCCATGATATCTAGTTACAACATTCAATCCAATTTGCAAATTTGATTACAAAATTTCAATACAAACTGCTTATATCATTTTTAGCTTACTATTGAAGTTGCATATTCAATTTCGTTCAATCTTTACATTTCAATTCCATTTGAATTCAATTTTACCTTCTATTCTGAATATTGAATGTTTATCAACTATCTTTCATTCAACTGCACTATTTTAGATTAGTTTCATTTACTAATTCATTTCAAATTTCAACATTCAGCTTGAATTACATTTACTAACAAATTCAAAACAAAGTTTCACATTTGTAACGACCCAGCTTCCTATGCCCAGGAAGACGCATCGTCAATAAGAAAGAAAGAGGTAGAAAATAGAAAAGAAGAGAAGAAAGAAGAAACAACAACAACGATCTCACAGCGGAACGAATAAATTATATTAATAACATAAATAATCTATATTATACAACACTTATCAGAGTTTACACATCTATACAACACATACTAGACAGTTATAAACTTCTGTCTAGATATTACAACTCAAATACAATACAAGACTCTAACACAGATATCAACACAGCGGAATACTATATCTACGAACGCCGAAGCCTCCTGCTCCATTGCTCCTCCACAATTCGTCAAAGCTAAACCTGAATCCCTTGGCTACTCGTAAAAATTTGAGTACCCAAGAGTTTATAAAACAGAAATAAACAACTTGGGTCAGACATGGGTCTGGTGTGAGTAACAGGTTAAACTTGTTTAACTTCAAAACTTTTTGAAAGAAAAGGTATCACGTAAGACTCCCCACAAATAAACATGGGTAAGTTTTTACCTTACGCTAACCAAAACATTTGATAGGAAATTCGATTGTATTATAATAGGGTCTAGGGTTTTCAAATAAATATGAAATAGCCGAAATTGTTACATTATTAAATTCCAGCATACATAAGTATACAATCAAGTCCGTTATCACTTATTGGAATTTGGATTTCCATACAATGGCAGAGCTACCGGGGTACCGCTCATCACAGTACGGGGCCTAGATCACCGTACCGAGGATCACTCCCAATCCCCTGCAACACAAAGCCGGAACCATCCCTTACTGGATAATTCCGAATAAAATCACCCCACAGATGGCCGTCGCCAACTGCACCACTAAGCCGAAATAAAAGAAGGAACTCTCTAGACAGGGATGACCTTACTCTCAGTGGGTGCTACCCACGAAGCCTTGCTGCACCTCCCCTGTTTTAGCCATTCCCGGTTGATGAGGCTTGAGGCTACGATTTACCTTTAAATCAGAACACATCACTTAGAATGCTCATCGCCCTCCTGACGATGTGTTGATAGCATTCGATCCATACAAGTTCGTTCCGGGTTCGAACGAAACCGAAGGCATTATCTCGTTACACTCGTGTTGGAATCACCCTCAGAGTTAACGACAATAACCCTTGCACTCTGAATCTTCATCTTCACTTGAGATTCACGACCTAACGTTAATTTGGATCGATGTGGTATTCGGGTCTCCAGACCTGGAATTCCGGTATACGGAAACCCGATCCCGGTCTCATCGAAATCCAAAACGTATCTTTTAAGGTCAAGTTGTTTTAAGGTTAAAACAATTCAATTCTTATCTATACTACACATAGATAGATAATTTACAATAGATAATCCATATTTCAATTTAACCAAAGCATCCATATCATAGATCAGCATATCTCTTATCAGAGATAACAACAATGCAAAGCATTCTATATTATTCATCCATCCCTAAGAAATGATTTATATCATCTCAAATTAATTTAAAGTGAATTAAATTAATTACCTCATTTTATAAATCTTTCTTACTTAATCATTAATTAAACCAATAATTAATCATACTTTAAGTATCATCTTAATTAATCAATCCTGATTAATTATACTTTAATTACCTTAAGTAATTAACTCTTAATTAATTTCACAAGTTAATTAACTTAAATCATTTAGTAATTTATCTTTAATTACTTCATCTATTAATTAACTGTATTTAATTACATTAATCCTTAATTAATTACAATTAATTAATTACTTTAATCACTAATTTTATATTAATTAATCTTAATTAATCAATTCCTAATTACATCATTAATTATATTAATTAATGATTCTTAATTACTCTTAATTAATTATCTTATTTAAATTAATTTAATCTAATAATTAATTAGTCACATTTATTAATCACCTTTGATTAATCTCATCTAGTAATTAACTACCCTTAATTACTCTTCCATAGATTAATTACTCATTAATTTATTATCTTTTAATTAATCCCTTGATTAATTATTTAAAGTAATTAACTCAAATAACTTTCATTATATCATCCTTAGTTAATTACATCCACTAATTAACTTTAAATTACTTTCCTAAGTAATTTCACTTTCACTAATTACATTTAAGTAATTATATTTATCACATCTCTAAATGATATCTTAAATTAATTTAATTAATTAATTTAACTTAATCAAATTTATTTAATTAATCACCTTAAGTAATTAATTACCTTAATTACTTCCATTAAGTAATTATACTTAACCAATTCATAAAAGATTATCATTAGTTAATTAATCTACTTGATTATCAAAATTAATCCCATTTATTTAATAATTCCTAATTAATGATCCCTCAATAATTAACCATTTTTAATTACTTCTTTAAGTAATAAATCTTTAATCAACTATCAATTTATTACAAATAAATAAATTCTTAATCACCATTAGATTAACTTCTAATTACTAAATTAATTTCTTAAATTAATTTCTAATCACTTGATTAATTAATTTCCAATCATCTATTAATAACTCATACTTATTTAACAAATGATTCTAAGTCTCAAATTAATTAACACTTAATTAATTTACTTATAATCCTAATTATTTAATTAATTAACACTAAACCATTAATTAATCAAATTATTAAATTATTCTTTAATTATCTTATTAATTTAATGACTCCTATATCATTAAACCTTTATTAATCTCTAAATTAAATTATTATCCTTTAACCACTTTAATTATTATTAACAAAAGACTTTTAAAACAGTTTACTTTTAAAATATGCAACCTCTCAACTGACCCGAGCCAAACAACAAACTACCCGAGAAAAAGTTGCAAACCCCCGAGTATCCCTTCGAGTTTTTCTTTGTTCTTATATTTAAAACTTTGTTAAGTTCAAAATTTTAAAACTGTTAATCCACGCGAGTCTCCCCTGTACGAACCCGAGCCCAGTCCCCAATTTCTCGAGTACGACTTCGAGTCAAACCCATCACCTACTCGAGTACGCCTTGCTTCTTTCCCAAAGCTCAGATAAACTACAGATACACATGTGCTCGTGCACGTACACAATCGCTCCGACCACCATAGATCGTCGCCGCGACTCTCGACAAGTCAACGACATCCACGCCGACCCTCACGTCCACTCAGATCAGAAGAAACACCTTCGAATTGAAAATAAGCTTCTCGATCAAACTGGAGCAAAACCAGACCAGATAAAATCATCTCCAGTCACCAACTCCGACCACCGGGACCGCTGCAACTCTGGCCACACCCTGCCGACCATCCACGTCATCATTTCCTTGAGTATCAAGCAACTCGATCCACCATAGATGACACGGTCATCCCAATTCCAAACACAACCTAATTTAGGGTTTAAAACTTCTCTCGACCACCGTTGACGCCACCGTGATCATTCGACGCTTCTACCATTTTTGCCAAACACCCAGATCACTTAGCTAGCTCCAGCAGGAACCGCGACCTTCCCGGTCACTTAGATCATCATAATTTGCTCAGAAACCCAAGTTCAGACATTTCCCAAATACGCATTCATTTCAACACTAAAAGTTATGATTTTTGTTTTAAAAATCCTATATTTCAAAGATGATTCAAGATATGTACTTGGATCAATATAATTTAACATTTGATTTTATCATATATTAAAAGATTTCCACTGTAATTTCCAACTTTAGCAAATTTAAATCTTAATATACTTGAATCTATTTTTAAATCCTATATCATGTTTAAACTAAACTATTTGGTTTAAATTTCAAAGTCTAACAGAGAACACAAGCAAAGATTTTGAATTTTGATTCATTTTAAAATCTCTGTAATCAAAAGAAAACAGAGAGGCACAGACATCAGACATGCATATTCAAACACATCCATATACACATATTTTATACTTCTATATACACATACAAGGCATCATCATCACAGCAATTTTTCAAGCAACAATCATTAATCTACTTAAGTTTTAAATTAAATGTTTACTCACACTATAAACATTCACATCACAACACAATTATCATATAATTAAACATGCAAATATAATTATACTTAAGTTATTTTAAGTAAGTAGGTTACTCACAAACAAAACATATAACAGAAACAAGCAGGCAACCAGAATCTTATATTAAAGTTTTAGAAATATTGTTACTCACCTTAATTTAGACAGAGGCAGTTTTAGCTTTGAAAACTTGAAACAGTTTTGAACTTAAATCTTGAATTGTTGGTCTTTCTTATTGGATTTAGAGCTGCATGCAGACTATAACTTGCTTGTTGATAGATGTTGCTTAGATCAGGTTTCCTAGCTTCCAGATTTTGAAAAGATATTGCATTTGAACTTTAAATTTGAAAGCTGCTTCCAGATTTGAAAAGAAACAGGTTTTTGTTTCCAGGTTTTTAAAGAATGCAGTCTTGATTTTGATTGAAGAAAAATGGAGGCTTTTTGGTTTGATAATTTCTGGTTTAAGGAAAGTTTAGTTACAGATTATTTTGGAGATTGAGGAACTTGATTACTAATTTTGGTTGAGAGGATAGTTTTATACTTCAGGCTGAAGCTTCTTATCTTTTGAAAAGAACAGCCAAGAAAAAGAAATTGAGAAGTAGGCAAAAGTTTATATAAGTTAATTTTGTAGTTTATTAAAAATAAAAGAAAACAAAAATTTAAAAACTTGACATTTGGCACTTACATAGTATTATTAGTGTACACTTGTTTAAACAAGCCTTAATATGATAACACTTGTATTTTTAAGTAATTTGTATTTATTTAAATGTAAATAAAATGCCTTTCTTTATTAACTAAATACTTATGTATATATATATAAAGTATTTAAAAGAAAATAAAATCAATTATGTTTATAAGTAAAAGTTTATACATATACTTTAAAATCCAAATATTTTAAATATCTATCTTTGAATTTCAAAACTAATTTACATTCAAATTCAAATTATATTTTAAAAATCCAATTTAAAGTCAATTTTAAAACAACACATTCAATTTGAAAATAACAATTCTATTTACATCAAAGTTTATTTATCTCTATATATAAAACAATACATTATAATTATTATTGAAATAACAAATTTATCAATTATGAAATAATTTATAAAAGAGATTATAAATTACTATTATTATTAAATGAATTAATCATATCATATATGAATTGTATTCTAAGCTTATATATATTTATATACTTCTTAAATCATATTTATTAAGCAATATTCAAAAATAAAATAAATCTTATTATTAATCTCATTTTAAACCATATAGTTATTTTGTTTAAATAACTTTGAAAAGCTAATATTAAATAAATCCAAATCTCCAAACTATCAATATATATACATATTAGAAAAACAAGAATTTATTTATTATTTAAATTACAAACCCAAGCTTATCTATTTACAATATATACACTTATATATATATTATAAATAGAAATCATTTTATTAGTCAAATTCACTAATTAAATATTTATTTAATTAGATTATTAAACCAATTCAGATTTAATTATCAAAGATCATCAAATCAATTTAATTATTTAAACAGATTATTAAATTGATATTGCCCCAAATTTCCGGGATATTACATTCCTCCCCCCTTAAAATAATTTCGTCCCCGAAATTTAAAACAAAGGTAATTTAATAATCTATTTAAATCACAAGCATATATTATTATCTATATGCTAACAACAATAGCAAACAATTCTCCCAATCAAACAATTCTAATTATCCAGATAAAATTCTGGATAAAATTTCCTCGAGTTTCCCCAGGTATATATATATCGGGATACTCGCTCTACAGAATCCAACAAACAATACTACTAAGCTATAGAGCTTCTACTCATCTAGATCTACAGAACTAAACAAGATAT
This sequence comes from Allium fistulosum, assembly GCA_030737815.1. Classification (NCBI taxonomy): domain Eukaryota; kingdom Viridiplantae; phylum Streptophyta; class Magnoliopsida; order Asparagales; family Amaryllidaceae; genus Allium; species Allium fistulosum. The sequence goes on from CM060904.1 coordinate 55,880,573, forward strand.
CAGACTACAAACGAGTCTGACTCAACAACCAAATCCTCCAGAACTGCTGGTTCCAAAACCCAAGATAGATCAAACACGTACTCCCTCAGAGATACGTAAAATTCATTGAATTCCAGTTATCCAAACTGACAATTCAACCTTGTAGATCAAAGTACTTATCCAAATTAGATCACAGAAAAGATCCAGAATAACTCAGAGCTAACTTCCCAGACTCACCCAATCTTATAGCTCCCTTTAACCAGAGAAAAACTTCACAATCACGAAGTCTCCAATTTCGAATTTCAAATTCTATCGTCTCTTATCCACAAAATCCTTCAGACGATCCTGAGCTGTCTACAGATCTTCCTTGATCAGCTCAACCTTCACTGATGCTTCTAGCAACAACTGGACCAGAAATAACCCAACAAAAATGATCCTCTCAAGATCTACCAATAATCCAAAACACAACTCTACTTCACCATTATCCGAAGATTCCAAACTAACTTCTCCTATCTGGAAAAGACAAACAGGAGCACTCGCCAACTGCTTCTGCTGCACCACTCTGATCTGGAGTAGAATGAAAATGTTGATGAAGAACACGAGCAAAGACTGGACAACACATCCCAGAAAATCTCAGATAACTCAAGAGAATACTCAGCAATCGCAAGTCACTTTTGCGATCAACCCAACCAAAATGCAAAGAAAACTGTTCTCTCTTTACCAATCAGAATAGTTCATACTTAACTATCCAATCCATCGAAGAAATGGATCCACTCTGCTGCTTCTGAACTTCACCTTCAGAAAAACTTCTGCCGAAAACAGAACACTCCGAGCTGCACTACTGCCACAGATGCCACAGACTTCTCAATCCAAAGTTCTTCGAGAAATTCGGACTTCAAACAGAACAAAAACATCTTGCTGAACTCAGCCTCGACACCGAAGCAGACACACTTCATTAACTTGTTCCAAAGAAAACATCTTCGGGAACATCCATAGTCACTGCATCTCATCACGCAGCTACTTCTTCCAGAAGTATCAAGATACCATCACTCGCTTCTGTCCAACCGACAGCTCCAACTTTACTCATCCAAACTACAAAGATAAACTCCGAACCATAACAGTTTCCTTCGGAGATCGATGAAATTCTTTACCACAGTAAAGTTTACTCGAGACGGTATTAGGTTTACAGTCTCGACAAATATACTTCCAACCTCAACACTCAGACTCCTAATCTTAGATGATAAATTATTATCATCTCAACCAATTATTATAAATACCATATACTTTTAAAATGATACTTTTTATATATAGAAAATATATCTGGGTAAAATTATTTCACCTACCCTTTTTAAAACAATATTGTGTCTGTTGGCCTGGTCCAAGTGTTTAGAGATCCCTATCAATAACGGTAGCTACTCGTATTGACCAGAATCCATACACCACTTAACCGATCAATTAACACAATATAAAATCATTTTATATAACTAACAAATACGCGCTCTCGTATATATATATACATACACTCAGACTAAAATAGGTTGCTACAGATCCTAATTGAACAATCCTTCCGAACCTAGGTATTCACTCAACCTAGTGTTCTGATATCCACTTAACCAATAGCTTAGGTATTCGCTCAACCTGGCTCTGATACCACTGTAACGACCCGGCTTCCTATGCCCAGGAAGACGCATCGTCAATAAGAAAGAAAGAGGTAGAAAATAGAAAAGAAGAGAAGAAAGAAGAAACAACAACAACGATCTCACAGCGGAACGAATAAATTATATTAATAACATAAATAATCTATATTATACAACACTTATCAGAGTTTACACATCTATACAACACATACTAGACAGTTATAAACTTCTGTCTAGATATTACAACTCAAATACAATACAAGACTCTAACACAGATATCAACACAGCGGAATACTATATCTACGAACGCCGAAGCCTCCTGCTCCATTGCTCCTCCACAATTCGTCAAAGCTAAACCTGAATCCCTTGGCTACTCGTAAAAATTTGAGTACCCAAGAGTTTATAAAACAGAAATAAACAACTTGGGTCAGACATGGGTCTGGTGTGAGTAACAGGTTAAACTTGTTTAACTTCAAAACTTTTTGAAAGAAAAGGTATCACGTAAGACTCCCCACAAATAAACATGGGTAAGTTTTTACCTTACGCTAACCAAAACATTTGATAGGAAATTCGATTGTATTATAATAGGGTCTAGGGTTTTCAAATAAATATGAAATAGCCGAAATTGTTACATTATTAAATTCCAGCATACATAAGTATACAATCAAGTCCGTTATCACTTATTGGAATTTGGATTTCCATACAATGGCAGAGCTACCGGGGTACCGCTCATCACAGTACGGGGCCTAGATCACCGTACCGAGGATCACTCCCAATCCCCTGCAACACAAAGCCGGAACCATCCCTTACTGGATAATTCCGAATAAAATCACCCCACAGATGGCCGTCGCCAACTGCACCACTAAGCCGAAATAAAAGAAGGAACTCTCTAGACAGGGATGACCTTACTCTCAGTGGGTGCTACCCACGAAGCCTTGCTGCACCTCCCCTGTTTTAGCCATTCCCGGTTGATGAGGCTTGAGGCTACGATTTACCTTTAAATCAGAACACATCACTTAGAATGCTCATCGCCCTCCTGACGATGTGTTGAAAGCATTCGATCCATACAAGTTCGTTCCGGGTTCGAACGAAACCGAAGGCATTATCTCGTTACACTCGTGTTGGAATCACCCTCAGAGTTAACGACAATAACCCTTGCACTCTGAATCTTCATCTTCACTTGAGATTCACGACCTAACGTTAATTTGGATCGATGTGGTATTCGGGTCTCCAGACCTGGAATTCCGGTATACGGAAACCCGATCCCGGTCTCATCGAAATCCAAAACGTATCTTTTAAGGTCAAGTTGTTTTAAGGTTAAAACAATTCAATTCTTATCTATACTACACATAGATAGATAATTTACAATAGATAATCCATATTTCAATTTAACCAAAGCATCCATATCATAGATCAGCATATCTCTTATCAGAGATAACAACAATGCAAAGCATTCTATATTATTCATCCATCCCTAAGAAATGATTTATATCATCTCAAATTAATTTAAAGTGAATTAAATTAATTACCTCATTTTATAAATCTTTCTTACTTAATCATTAATTAAACCAATAATTAATCATACTTTAAGTATCATCTTAATTAATCAATCCTGATTAATTATACTTTAATTACCTTAAGTAATTAACTCTTAATTAATTTCACAAGTTAATTAACTTAAATCATTTAGTAATTTATCTTTAATTACTTCATCTATTAATTAACTGTATTTAATTACATTAATCCTTAATTAATTACAATTAATTAATTACTTTAATCACTAATTTTATATTAATTAATCTTAATTAATCAATTCCTAATTACATCATTAATTATATTAATTAATGATTCTTAATTACTCTTAATTAATTATCTTATTTAAATTAATTTAATCTAATAATTAATTAGTCACATTTATTAATCACCTTTGATTAATCTCATCTAGTAATTAACTACCCTTAATTACTCTTCCATAGATTAATTACTCATTAATTTATTATCTTTTAATTAATCCCTTGATTAATTATTTAAAGTAATTAACTCAAATAACTTTCATTATATCATCCTTAGTTAATTACATCCACTAATTAACTTTAAATTACTTTCCTAAGTAATTTCACTTTCACTAATTACATTTAAGTAATTATATTTATCACATCTCTAAATGATATCTTAAATTAATTTAATTAATTAATTTAACTTAATCAAATTTATTTAATTAATCACCTTAAGTAATTAATTACCTTAATTACTTCCATTAAGTAATTATACTTAACCAATTCATAAAAGATTATCATTAGTTAATTAATCTACTTGATTATCAAAATTAATCCCATTTATTTAATAATTCCTAATTAATGATCCCTCAATAATTAACCATTTTTAATTACTTCTTTAAGTAATAAATCTTTAATCAACTATCAATTTATTACAAATAAATAAATTCTTAATCACCATTAGATTAACTTCTAATTACTAAATTAATTTCTTAAATTAATTTCTAATCACTTGATTAATTAATTTCCAATCATCTATTAATAACTCATACTTATTTAACAAATGATTCTAAGTCTCAAATTAATTAACACTTAATTAATTTACTTATAATCCTAATTATTTAATTAATTAACACTAAACCATTAATTAATCAAATTATTAAATTATTCTTTAATTATCTTATTAATTTAATGACTCCTATATCATTAAACCTTTATTAATCTCTAAATTAAATTATTATCCTTTAACCACTTTAATTATTATTAACAAAAGACTTTTAAAACAGTTTACTTTTAAAATATGCAACCTCTCAACTGACCCGAGCCAAACAACAAACTACCCGAGAAAAAGTTGCAAACCCCCGAGTATCCCTTCGAGTTTTTCTTTGTTCTTATATTTAAAACTTTGTTAAGTTCAAAATTTTAAAACTGTTAATCCACGCGAGTCTCCCCTGTACGAACCCGAGCCCAGTCCCCAATTTCTCGAGTACGACTTCGAGTCAAACCCATCACCTACTCGAGTACGCCTTGCTTCTTTCCCAAAGCTCAGATAAACTACAGATACACATGTGCTCGTGCACGTACACAATCGCTCCGACCACCATAGATCGTCGCCGCGACTCTCGACAAGTCAACGACATCCACGCCGACCCTCACGTCCACTCAGATCAGAAGAAACGCCTTCGAATTGAAAATAAGCTTCTCGATCAAACTGGAGCAAAACCAGACCAGATAAAATCATCTCCAGTCACCAACTCCGACCACCGGGACCGCTGCAACTCTGGCCACACCCTGCCGACCATCCACGTCATCATTTCCTTGAGTATCAAGCAACTCGATCCACCATAGATGACACGGTCATCCCAATTCCAAACACAACCTAATTTAGGGTTTAAAACTTCTCTCGACCACCGTTGACGCCACCGTGATCATTCGACGCTTCTACCATTTTTGCCAAACACCCAGATCACTTAGCTAGCTCCAGCAGGAACCGCGACCTTCCCGGTCACTTAGATCATCATAATTTGCTCAGAAACCCAAGTTCAGACATTTCCCAAATACGCATTCATTTCAACACTAAAAGTTATGATTTTTGTTTTAAAAATCCTATATTTCAAAGATGATTCAAGATATGTACTTGGATCAATATAATTTAACATTTGATTTTATCATATATTAAAAGATTTCCACTGTAATTTCCAACTTTAGCAAATTTAAATCTTAATATACTTGAATCTATTTTTAAATCCTATATCATGTTTAAACTAAACTATTTGGTTTAAATTTCAAAGTCTAACAGAGAACACAAGCAAAGATTTTGAATTTTGATTCATTTTAAAATCTCTGTAATCAAAAGAAAACAGAGAGGCACAGACATCAGACATGCATATTCAAACACATCCATATACACATATTTTATACTTCTATATACACATACAAGGCATCATCATCACAGCAATTTTTCAAGCAACAATCATTAATCTACTTAAGTTTTAAATTAAATGTTTACTCGCACTATAAACATTCACATCACAACACAATTATCATATAATTAAACATGCAAATATAATTATACTTAAGTTATTTTAAGTAAGTAGGTTACTCACAAACAAAACATATAACAGAAACAAGCAGGCAACCAGAATCTTATATTAAAGTTTTAGAAATATTGTTACTCACCTTAATTTAGACAGAGGCAGTTTTAGCTTTGAAAACTTGAAACAGTTTTGAACTTAAATCTTGAATTGTTGGTCTTTCTTATTGGATTTAGAGCTGCATGCAGACTATAACTTGCTTGTTGATAGATGTTGCTTAGATCAGGTTTCCTAGCTTCCAGATTTTGAAAAGATATTGCATTTGAACTTTAAATTTGAAAGCTGCTTCCAGATTTGAAAAGAAACAGGTTTTTGTTTCCAGGTTTTTAAAGAATGCAGTCTTGATTTTGATTGAAGAAAAATGCAGGCTTTTTGGTTTGATAATTTCTGGTTTAAGGAAAGTTTAGTTACAGATTATTTTGGAGATTGAGGAACTTGATTACTAATTTTGGTTGAGAGGATAGTTTTATACTTCAGGCTGAAGCTTCTTATCTTTTGAAAAGAACAGCCAAGAAAAAGAAATTGAGAAGTAGGCAAAAGTTTATATAAGTTAATTTTGTAGTTTATTAAAAATAAAAGAAAACAAAAATTTAAAAACTTGACATTTGGCACTTACATAGTATTATTAGTGTACACTTGTTTAAACAAGCCTTAATATGATAACACTTGTATTTTTAAGTAATTTGTATTTATTTAAATGTAAATAAAATGCCTTTCTTTATTAACTAAATACTTATGTATATATATATAAAGTATTTAAAAGAAAATAAAATCAATTATGTTTATAAGTAAAAGTTTATACATATACTTTAAAATCCAAATATTTTAAATATCTATCTTTGAATTTCAAAACTAATTTACATTCAAATTCAAATTATATTTTAAAAATCCAATTTAAAGTCAATTTTAAAACAACACATTCAATTTGAAAATAACAATTCTATTTACATCAAAGTTTATTTATCTCTATATATAAAACAATACATTATAATTATTATTGAAATAACAAATTTATCAATTATGAAATAATTTATAAAAGAGATTATAAATTACTATTATTATTAAATGAATTAATCATATCATATATGAATTGTATTCTAAGCTTATATATATTTATATACTTCTTAAATCATATTTATTAAGCAATATTCAAAAATAAAATAAATCTTATTATTAATCTCATTTTAAACCATATAGTTATTTTGTTTAAATAACTTTGAAAAGCTAATATTAAATAAATCCAAATCTCCAAACTATCAATATATATACATATTAGAAAAACAAGAATTTATTTATTATTTAAATTACAAACCCAAGCTTATCTATTTACAATATATACACTTATATATATATTATAAATAGAAATCATTTTATTAGTCAAATTCACTAATTAAATATTTATTTAATTAGATTATTAAACCAATTCAGATTTAATTATCAAAGATCATCAAATCAATTTAATTATTTAAACAGATTATTAAATTGATATTGCCCCAAATTTCCGGGATATTACAACATTCATCTTCAATTTCAGTTTTACTTACTTACCAATTCAAAATGAATTTTTACATTAAATTTCATTTTCTTGCATTTGCTATTGCAAGTTCATTTATTCATTCGTAATTTTATCCATTTTCAATTCGAATCCTCATTTCAATCGAATTTCAAATACTTTATAAGTCTTCGACTTATTTACAATTTGATTTATAAAGTCATTTGTACATTCATATTACTGATTCCATTCCTTTATGAATTTTATCTTCAAATATTTTTCTGGAACTTTATTTCAAACTATATATCACATTAATATTTCATATTCACAAATTCTATTCATATATGAATTCATTTCTTTTAAGTTAGATTTTTTTATTTAAACTTAAACTTTACAAGTTATCGACTTCATAATATTTCATAAACATTTTCATATAGCATTCCAGAGTTTACCAGCATTTCAAAAATCATTTTTGAAAACAATTCAAACTATTCTTTGAATTTTCTAAAACAAAACCCAAATTTCAAAACAACCTCCATTTAAAACCATTTGGCAGCAATTTCTCTTTTGGAAACCCGAAAATGAACACCGATGATGTCGCGATCATCATCGGAATTATTTTCCAGCGACCTAAAAGAGTTTAGAGCTTTCATCCCTTTAGAACATTTTTCAAAATCTTTGAAATTCATTTTCAAATCAAAAAGATTTTAAACTTTTCAAATCACCAAAATTTTCAAACTCCTTTCAAAACATTTCCAAAAACTTCTCTGGAATTCCGTTTTAAATTACAAATTACATTTATAATTCACAAATTTCATTCGTATACAAATTTTATTTCTTAACTTTGGAGTTATAATTCCAATTTCTCATTTAGTTTCAATGATAATAGTTTAATGTTATCATTTCTAGCAACCATGCAACCATATACTATAGTAATTCATAGAAAACATTTCTTTTCTATACAAAATAGTTTTGGATAAAATTATTTCATTTACCCTATTTAAAACAATACTGTGTCGGTTTATCTTGTTTAAGAGTTTAGAAACTCCTATCGATTCCAGTTAGCTAGACTGCACCGACCAGAATCCATAAACAATCAACCGATAAGTCAACACAATACAAAACAATTTTATATTCAAATAACAAATACGCGCTCATATCTATTATTACACTCAACTCATTCTAGAGTACTACTGACTCTATCTCTAATGAGTAACACCCAACAGAGCAGGGTTGTCGCTTAACCATATGCTCTGATACCAAATGTAACATCCCGAAAATTTTCGACTTTCGAAAATTCAACATCGATACTCACTTTATCGACTGCTGAGCCATCGAATGCCGGAAACCCGAAAAGTTATGGTTTTAAGAAAGAAGAAAAAGGTAGAAGAAGAAGATAGAAGAAAAAGAAAGAAAGAAAGAAGAAGAACAACAGAACAGCAACAGAAACAGAACAATAACAGAATCTCACATATCGCAGCGGAACAATATATAATAGATAAATGAGTATCATTTAAAAACAAAAGAATTATATCTGTTATTACATTACATCAATCAGAGTCAATATACAACTCAATACAACACAGCACATCAATGGACAGTTATATAAACTTATCCTCATACAGAATACACAGCGGAATAAATACTATCAGATACAAATACTACGTCTCGTCCTCCAGCTTATCTCCAAGCTCTAGAATATCCAGAATATCCTAAAAATATAACTCTAGGCTGCCCGTGTGGAAATTGGTGGGCACCCAGAGTTTAGAAGGGAACAATAAACTCCGAGTCAGTCATGGTGACTGGTGTGAGATCGTAAAACAGTTATTCTTTAAAATAAACAACAGGATAATTTTAAAGTCAATTCGCAATGCTTTTGGAAAATGAAACTACCATAAGACCTCCCACCACACACACAATGCAAACGCAGAATTGGAGGAGATTTCTTCTTATGATAGTCAAAGATGCTTGATATGCAAAATCAAATCATTTTGATATTATTATTAGTGCATAGTGTAGAAAACATTTCGAAAGTATAATATTAATCTTAGCCAGCATAGGCATTCCGCACTTATGCCTACTATAGCTACCATCCAAACAGTGGTGACCACCATAAGTGAATGATAGGTTCTACAACTAAAACCGTACAAGATCGTATTGTTTCTTTGGATTTCCAACAAATGGTCAGGCTAAGGAACTTCCTATCCACGATGGGTACGTCCCTGGAATAGACGACCCGAGAACCTAACCGGATCTCTGCCAACACAAGGCCGGGTTACCTCTGCAAAAATAGGTAACTACTGACACGCGTATGCCATCCCCCGATCGTCACCGATCTTCCCGAGGATCCCCGATTCGCAACAAACCACATAGATAATAATAATGCAGTAACCACAGAGGTTAAGTATCTGGACTCCATACCATGATACCACCTTTATCCAGAAGGAATGACATACACTAAGGGGCGCTACTCCCTAGAACCTTGCTGCATTCTTCCTGTTTCGACCATTTCCGGGGTGTGAGGCTCGACGAAGTCTCGTCCACAAAGCTACGCTTTCTCAAAAAGCCCTGCTTCGGGTCAAACAAAATGATCAACCTATGATCACAAAGATATAAGATCAAACAAATGATCATATCACAAATGATCAAACACTGATCATTTCACAGCAACACTTAGTATGCCACGTTACCAAATTGGGATATATCGCTGATAAATTTCAACTACATAACCTCTGAGCTCGTACGTCTCAGAGAAGGGTGTTAAGCTAAGAGAATAAATTCTCCGCCACCAACAGAAATGTATTTGAAAGAAATCAGCTTTATATCTCAAATTGTAACTTCAGACACACAATCCATACAAGTCTGTTCCGGGATCGAACAGGACCGAAGGCACTTCTCACGAAGCCCTTGCGTTTCCGGATAATTTTCTAATCACGTCCGGACTTCCCGTCACTAAGGGTGATAAAACCTCTAAATCGAAGATCAGTCGATGTAGAGTAACTCGACGGTAATCCTTCCGTTTTCAAAAATATCCGGTCTTCAACACCGGTCTTCAAATGCGATTCATAACGACGTATCACATATTCGGAATGGGTTATACGACCCCATGGTCCTTTCCCGGTTAACCCGAATAGTGAGCGATTATTTAAAAATAAGTGTGGCATTCAATTTTATCCAATTCACAACAAATACCTATCTAAAGGTAATTATTGATAGTCGGTTATTTAACTATCAATAAAGATGCGCGACATCATCAGATTCCAAATAATTTTCCCAAATTATTTATTCTTCAAAAATATCTTACTAGATATAAAATTTCCATACTTCAAAAATAAATCAACGTTTATTTTTAAAACGAATTCCCATTTCTTTATAAATTCCATATTGAATTTATACTTCAAAATATCTTCTGATATACGATTTTCAAATCGATTTTCAATATTCAATTTCAATTTATCTTTTACAAAGATAAATTCTCAAAACGTTCATTTCATTGGAAAGGCATTTCCATACTTATTTAAAAATAAGTGTTTCACCAATCTATTCATTTTCAACACTTGAAAATATTCGATATACTCAAATCAAATTAAGTATATATTCATCTTTTAAGGAAAATATTCTTTTAACACATTTATTTGAGTCAAAACGAATGTTACGTAAAACATTGTTACGACGACTCAAAATCACTAGTATAGGGATTCGAAATTAAGATAGATATGTAAATCCCAATACTATATAAAAACATTTCCTTTCGGAAATCATTTACTATAACAACAGTGTTATAGTCCACCATTTCCTTAAATTTCTCGAAAACGTCTATTTCAACAATAAATGTTGAAATCTATGCTTTCGATTCATAACACATTTTAAAACACCTTTAAAATGTTTAACTTCATTTTTAAAATATTACTTCTTCAAAAATGAATCCATTTTACTTAACAATATATTCACTGTCCAAAATCGTGAATATAACTTCTTTAATAACTTTCTATATTTAATTTATCACATTCAATCTATTTCGAATTTATAAACACGTTTACAAATTCTATTCCCTTTTTTTTTTATAACAACTTCGACTTAATAAATCTCCTTTGTTAACAATTCGATCAATATTCCATTTAAAGGCAAAAATCCAATTTATAAGTTAATTTCTTATAATCATTCATCCTACAACTTCAGACTTTATAAATCTATAAATTTCATATCTTTACAATTTATAATTCTATACATTTCATATCTTCACATTTTATATCACTTATAAAACTCATTTTAAAATTCCAATAACTTTAATTGATAAATATCAATTTTGATACATCTTTTATATACATTGGTTTAATAATTCAAAAATCTCAACTTAAACCATTTTATAAATTTCTTAACTCTTTATTTCAAAAGAAATTACTTTTTGGTTAAAATTCACAAAATCTTAACTTTTATAACTTTAAAGTTTTAACGTTTATCTATTTAAAGTAAATCAATTCAACAATTTAAATAAACGTATATTTTCAAAGATCACTTTTAAAAATTTCACTTTTAAAATCAACATCGTTATTTTTAAATTCCAAAACTTGAATCCGATGATGCTACAGCACCAATTGGTCAATCACAACACAACATCATATATCAACATATGATAACAGAATATACATCAATCCTGTAAATAAATAACTACTGGTGAGGAATCCAGTTGGATCCCTCCAACCTGTTTCCCTGCATCCAAAGACGTTAGCACAATACCAATTCCGCTCCAGTACGGAATTATCGCGGTATATAGGTTTTTATAAATCCGCTTACTAACGGCGCAATAGGGTCTCATCCGCTATACGAGGCGGGAAATCATCAATCCAATATATACATATGCCAATATGTATATACTGCTATATATATAGATATATCCTATCATATCTAATAGCACATTCAATAGAAATCAAACAGTCAATCAAATCAATAACTGAAAATTTCCACTTTTCAATGTGAGTGAGAAGATCTCACCTTAGCTTAAATTTGCAATCCATTTTCATTTCAGCTTGTTTCTCCATTTCAGACCTTGTATAAACAATTTTATAAAATCGATTAATATTTGAAATAAATCGAAAATTAAATCTACCATTTTACAATTTTAATTTAACTAAGATTTTCAGTTAACTAATAATTTGATTTTCTTTTATGTACTTTTCATTTTAAACATGATAAAAACAGTACTTAATTTCATTTAAAAAAATTTCTCTTTATACAACCTATTTCAGTTATAAATTTTATAAAAATTATTTTCTAACCTATATACACACGTATATATACATTATATTAAAATTTCCTTTTAAATAATTTTAATTAACTAACAATTTGATTTTGAACTAATAGTTTTAATTTTGAACCAATTCCTTTTAATAAATAAATTTAACTTAAAAATTAAATTCAAAACAAATTTCCCAAATTATTTTTATATTAAAAGAAAAAAAAAATTGAACAAGTTAATTCCCTTTTTTCTGACTACTTTAATTACTGTTTTAAATCAGACTATCTTATCTTTATGTTCTTTTGAAACTATTTATATATATATAAATATACTTATAAAAAATATTCTTTATAGATTTCCAAAAATTACTTTACAGAAACTTTATCATCATTTAATTCCTTTTCTTCAAATTTCCTTAAATTTTAAATTTGAATATATATATAAGGGTAAGTTAAAACGAAAACAAAAACAAAATCGAGTACCTCACAGTCGACCTTCCAAACTCCTGTCGAATCAAGAGTATCACGACTCGATGCCATCGCCGAAACCCTCAGCCACGTACGCGAACCCACGCCCCAATCCCAATCGCCATCGCGAAACCATGCTGCCCACTGCCTCGACTCGAAATCAATCGCCGCCCAGATAATCGCGCCTCCGCCCTTGCGAAATCCCCAGCCTCCTACTGCCATCACCACGAATCGACTATCGCCGTCTGCCTCGTTCACGTCGCAAACGCCAAACCCCCAAATGCTTCAAACTCGCGTACGCGAGCGCTATACTACCTGCTCAACTCGAGCTTCCTCCATCGCGATTCGTGAATCGAACGAGGCTCGACATTTTTTTTTTCTTTGACTTGGTTATAACGAGAAGCTCGGCTGTTTGAGTTGTTTCGAAATGAGATAATCAAATTTTTTTTTTCCTTCTGTGACGACCCGTAATTTTTGTATATTTGAAATTGGGATATTTAATTAATTTTAAATATTCAGAGATTAATTATTAACTTAAATTTCAAATATCGCTGTTTATTGGGTGATTTAATTATTAAATTAAATTATTTGAAGTTGGATAAAATAGTAAATCTGGCATTCTAAGCTAATTAAAAATATTTTGGAAGCTTGGAAAAATTCATATTAATGATACTAAAGATGATAGAACTTTCAAAATGGAATTTCAAAGAGTTTTGTTCAGTTTTAAAAATATATCGTTTAAATTGAATTTAAAAATAGTCGTCCGAGGCACAGTCTCGGATTTCAACAAAACCAGTTCCATTGGATCCGTAATATTGTATTATTATCGGATTTCAAATTTCGTAGTTTTCGGAGCTATCGTGTGATCGTACGGGATGTAAACGCCAAGAGAATAATTAACCGATTTAAATATCTTTATTTGATTTAAAAATCAAATCAGCAGCCACTCTTACTGTTCGTGTGAGCCATGCCTCCTTTCTTTCACATCTCGTACCCTTTCTCTTCTCCAAGAAGCTATCGAACTAAAATATCTGAGAAAAATTATATACTTCGAAGTCACGAGTTCCCTTTCTTTTTGAACAGCGAAGCCAAAATCAAAACGAAGAAGAAAAAGCAAAAGCAGGTGCTTTTGTATCAGATAAACCCTCGTCGATTTACAGTAAATCCCCTCCTCCAATTTCAAATACCAATTCGAAACCCTCGTCGTTATTCCCTGTTCTTCCTCCTCCTTTTAAATTCGAATGGCCGAGCGAAACATCCCTCATTCGACTTAAAAACCCAAATCATACCTTGATTCACTTCACTGTTCGAGCGAAACAATTCGAATAGAAAAATCGAGGCAACTTCGATATCTTCATTTCCCAGTATAATCGCGATCGCCATCGCGAGTGGCGCTTTGACAAGATTTATATCGTTTTGAGGAAGACGTGTCGCGAACAGTGGCCTTGGGTGCATCGAATCGCGTGGAACCGCGACTAGGTTTGGTGGATGGTCAGCGGTGGCGTGAGTTGGGGAGGGGCGACTGATGCTCGCGATAGGGAAGGCAACCCTGACCGATTTAGAGGTGATCGATATTAGAGGGAGCGCTAGGGCTTGGCGATGATTGGGTGTGTGTTCTCGGGTCTCATCACAGTTAGGTAATTTAAAAATAAAATAAAATTTTATTCTAGTTAAGGAAGTTTAAACTCTGTGAACTCAATTTGTTCATTGTTAATTATCAGGATATATGTATATAACTTAGTATATCGTTTTAAGTAAAGAATGTTAACTGCTACTGTTTAGTTTTCTATATTGTAGAATTTAAGTTTATATATAGGTATTTATGTATGCAGTAAATTATAGATGCAGATTTTATATATATATATATATATATATATATATATATAAACAGGAAATTTGTTTATATGGAAGAAAAAAAAAATTTGTTAATTAAATTGAATTTAGCAAATGGAAATTGTGGGTTCAAAATAAATTATTAACTAATTTAGATTTATAAACGGTAAGGACAAATTAATTGATTATCTCAAACATTAATAAAACGTATAATGATTATACAGGGTAGTAATTAATTGTTTGATCTATTCCAAATATTAATAAAACCATAAAATGTTTACAAGGTCAAAATCTGGATGGCAGCAAGCCAGTTTGGGTCAGATTTCAAATAAAGGATCAAAGGTGAGTTAATCTCACTCAGTTAAATTTAAATTTAAATGGTTAAATTTAAAAAAATTGATTGGATGATTGCATTGATTGATGTGCTATATATATATAGTAGTATATAGTAATATACACATATTGGCATATGTGTATATTGGAATTGTTGATATTCCCGCATTGTATAGCGGATGAGACCCTATGCGCCGTATAATAGCAGATGATTTTATATAAAAACCCATATACCGCGATATTCCACCTTGAAGTGGAATTGGTATTGTGCTAACATCTGTGGATGTAGGGAAACAGGTTGGAGGGATCCAACTGGATTCCTCAAAATATTTAATTTTGTTTAAATATTTTGTGATATGATTTTTGATATCCTGTGATGAAATATATGGATAATTGGATGTTATGGTTTGGTTGGACCGATTTGGATAATGCCGAGTTATCAAAATCTCTAGAATAGAAATTTTGAAAGAAATAAATGAATAAATTTTTAAGTTAAATAATTTTAGTGAATTTGAATAACTTAAATATTGAATTGTAAAAGAAATAAAGCAATTTCTAAATTCGAACAAATATGATTAAAGGGCATTTTTAATTAACATGAGGATAATGAATTTTAAACTAAAGTGATATTATTGGAAAGAATAAAGAAATTATTTTTGAATGTAAGGATTAAATTTAATAAAGGGATAAAGAAGGAATTTTGGAAGTTTTAAATTGGTATTTTCAGTTAAAAGGGTTTTAACTCAAAATTAAGAAATAAAATCTGAGAGTAAATGTAATTTGAAATAAATGAAGTAAATAAGGAATTTATTTCAAAATAAAGTAAATTGGGAAATCAATTGGAAATTGATTTAGTTGTTTAAAATTGGGATTTGAAAAGAGAAGTGAGATTTTGGAATTTATGAACTGGGTTTATAAAGTAAAGTAAAATATCAGAGGATATTTGGAAATATAAATTCAAGGTGGGAATTTATAAAAGAATATGGATTGGTTTAAAAATAAATGTTGATTTATTTTTAAAAGATGGAAGTGAGAAGGGTATTTCTCTGGATAGCCAAGTACGTTTTCAAAGCAATTTTAAATATAAGTTAAAAGTTCTAATTGTGTTTTTAAAAGAATGTTTTAGAAAATTGATTATTTCTAAATGTTAATTTCCTAAGTAAGTATGTTTGGAAAAATCTATTCTTTTTAAATGTTAAATTTTTAAAGTAAGTATTTTCAAAAATCTATTATTGTAGTAATTATATAAAAGTGATCTGTTATGTTTTAAAAAGAGAAAGTTAGTTATATTTATAAAGTGGTTTCATTTTAAATATTCCTTAAGTATATATTTTAGTAAAGTATTAAAAGTAGTTTTTAAATTTCAATATTATAAAGTATATTTATAGTAAAGTGTTTTAAAATTTTTTAAAATCCAAAGTATTTTGTACTTGGTGATTCAGTGAAAATAAATATTTGGGAAATGTATTCCGTAAGCGGAAACTGTTTTCAAATGAGCTTTGAAAATTTGGAAATATATCTTGGAAAGATATTTGGGCAAATAAATAATGTGGGAAATTATTTATTGTGTGATGGTTGCTTGTGGATGTTAATTGATAGTTAAATAACCGACTATCAATATTGGCCAAATGCGTTGATCGTTTCGAAGAGACCGGGATCGGGTTTCCGTATACCAGGATTCTAGGTCTGGAGACTCGAATACCACTTCGATCCGGTTTGTACGTTTCGTGTAACGTGTTCAGAATCGAAGATGGAGCTGTGAAGTGCAAGGGCTAGTCGCTACTAATCCTGAGGATATTTCCAAAATGGATGTAATAGGAATAGTGCCTTCGGTTCCGTTCGAACCCGGGACGGACTTATATGGATGAATGCTTTCGGGACATCATCAGGTGGACGATGGGCATTCTAAGGGATATGTGCTATAAAGGTATCGTTTAGCCTCAAGCCTCATCAACCGGGAATGACTGAAAATCAGGGGTTATGCAGCAAGGCTTCGTGGGTAGCCCCCACTTGAGAGTAAAGTCATCCCTGTCTAGATGTCCCTTTATTTCGGCTTAGTGGTGCGGTTGCTGATCCCAACCGTGGGGTGATTTTATTTGGAATTATCCAGTAAGGGATGATTCCGGTCTTGTGTTGCAGGGGAGCGGGCGTACTCCTCGGTACTGTGATCTAGGCCACGTACTGTGACAGGTGGTACCCCAGTGCCTAGTCATTCGTTGGAAATCCATTCTCCCTACATGCCTTGTACGAGTTTTGTTTGTATTACCCACGTTGTGGCTAGTATGCTGGAATTTAATCATGTAACAATTTCAGCTATTTTAATAAGTATTTGTGAATAGACACTATTATAATATCAGAGGATTTTGATATAAAATGTTTTAGCTATCGTAAGGTAAAAACCCGACATGTTTATTTGTGGCGTGGTCTTACGAGATGCTTTCGTTTTCAAAAGATTTTGAAACTTTAATAATCAATTGAGTGCAATTTTCTCACGCTGGTATTCCAGACTGACTCGGGTATTGTTTTATATGATGCTCGGGTCAGACCGAGATAAACAGGTTCAGATTGTAGCTGTGGAGCTCAGGAGACGAGCTAGATGGCGATACGTACTTCCGTATTTGTTTATTGTTCCGCTGTGTATTTGGATGTATGTCATTGATGTGATGAACTCTGATGATGTATTCTGTAAATATATTGTATAAACAGATATATTTTTCTGTTTGAGTAAAGATCTGTTTTGTATATATTATATTTTATTCCGCTGCGATGTGAGATTCTGTTGTTGATTTTCTGTTTCTTCTTCTTCTACCTCTTCTTCTTTAACACAAATGGTTCGATTTTCCAGGTCTGGAAAGTCGGGTCGTTACAGTGGTATCAGAGCTTAGGCTGGCGATAACCTTGGCTCTGGTGGGAATTTTGAGGGTATTGATAGATATGAGCGCGTATTTGTTAGTGAATATAAAATGGTTTTATATTGTGTTGACTTATCGGTTGAGTGTTTATAGATTCTGGTCGATGTGTGGGACGCCACAATATCGATAGGGATTTCTAAACCCTTAAACTAGGTAAATCGACACAGTATTGTTTTAAAGTAGGGTAAATGATATAATTTTACCCAAATTATTTTTGTATATAAAGAAAAGTTTTGTAAACTATTCTAGTTGTTATATATGGATGTTTGATTGTTAGGGAGTGATAATATTAAATTAGTATCATTTAGGTATCAAATTGGATAAGAATTGGAATCATAACTAAAAGCTAAGAAATAAATTTATATACAAATAAAATTTGTAAATGTAGATTATAAATGTAATTTATAAATTGGAATAAACTCCATATCCAAATGAGATAGTAATTTGAAATAGAATTCCAGAGAAATGATGAATATAAAACTGGATGGGTTTTAAATTTGGAATTTTGTGAAGTTTAAAATTCCTTTGAGTTGGAAATGGTTTCAAAACGGTTTTGGAGGGATTTTAAAGAGATAAAAGCATTTAACTCTCTTTCGGTCGCTGGAAAATAACTTCGGTGATGACTGCAGCATCATCGATGTTCATTTTCGAGTTTCTAGGAGAGAAATTGCTACCGAGTTGTTTGAAATGGGATTTGTTTGCGAACTGGATTTGGTTTTGAAAATTCAAAGGAATAGTTGAATTGCCAAAGGATTTTGGGATATAGTTGATTTCAAAAGGAATTTTGAAATTTTGAAAATTTGTAAAGCTCTGAAACTTTATTTAAAATGTTTATGGGATAATAAATAAAGTTTGGACACTTACAAAATTTGAAGTAAGTAAGGAAATGAAAATAAGTTAGAATATAAGCCAATTAATTGTAGTAAATTAAAAGAAGTAATCAAATAGAGGGTAAGTAAATTGGGGAACTTATAGAAACTTACAAATTTGAATTGTAATAAATAGATTTCGATGGCTTATTAAATAATTGAAACTAATGGAGAAAAGGTATACATGGCTAAATTAGATGTATAATTCCGAGTTAAAAAGTAAAATGTGAATGGGATTGATTGAAAATAGATGAATGGGAATGTGTTTAATTATAAATGAATGAAAGTATGAAAATGTAAGTATGTGGCTTATAAGAAATTGGAAAGTGAAACAAAAACCAAAATAAGATTTGTTTAGTATATGGGAAAATCCAAACTTGAGAAATAAAATAAAATTGAAATGGTTGCAAATGAATTAAAATGACATTGTTATTGATAAAACAAATTCAATAATAGATTGTGAATTAAAATAGAATTTGAATGTAATGGAAAGAGAATATGTTAAATTGGAGTGGAATTAATATAATTTGAATTGGAATCAATTCGAATAGTTATAAAATGAAGTGATTGTTTAATTGAGTGAAATAAAATTCTACTCAAACAAATAAATGAAAAATCCAAACTTGGGATTTGATTAAAAGAAAATGAAATCAAGAATTTGAATGGAAGTTGTTGAATAAAATAAACTTAAGTTATTGGGTGGAATTGTTTGAAGGAAATACATAACTTAAGTAAGTTGTGTGACGGTTATTTGGTGTATTGGATGCTGAGTTTAATAAAATGGTTTGGAATCAAACTCTTTGGATATGGAAGAAATACAATGAAAGTTGTGAATAAATTTAAAATGGAATAGGTTAAATGTAAATTTATTGGATTTAACCTAAATGGTTCTAAAGCAGAAGTAATCCTTTATTCACATTGATATTGTCGAATTGTATTAGAAAATGGATCGTTTGAGGTAAAACGAGGTTAAATAAAATTCTATGAATTGATAGAAAGGAAATAAAATTGATTTTAGAATCAATTGTAGTAAATGTGAGTTAATATAAGCAATATAATTGATTTTTAAATCAATCGTAATAAATACGTATTCATTTGGATTAAAATGAATAGAATGTAAGTAATGAAGTGTAAACCATTTAAATGGAAGCATTTAATTTGAGTTGGGCCTAATAAATTCACTTATGGAAGTGTTTAGTGGATATCGCTTATGTTACGTAGGTGTTTAGCTATTTAAATATAAGTGAAATGCTATAAATTTTGTATATTGTCACTTAACTGTTTAAATTGAGTTAGTACAGGTTCAGGGAAGCCGCTTGGCTGATTTTGACTGCGTTAAATGCTAAAATAAATCGCCGCTTGCTTTAAAAATGCTAAAATAAGGTACGCCTACGCAAAAAAAAATTTCAAATAGGAGATATGAACTGTTTATATTGATATATATTGTGATTTCCGGCCTGAGGCCGATGTATATATATTTGTGCATCCTGCGATATCGCAGAAGTCCCTCCATACAAAGGAGACTCTGCCAAAATTTTCCATAAATTTTGAGAGTAAGAAAATTTTTGAAAATTTTCATTAACGGCAAATGATTTAAATTTGCTAAGTAAATGGAATTGGAACTGAATAATTGAAATCTATTTGAAATATGAATGTAAGGTGAAGCGAAATTGAAGGAACTAAAGAAAGAAAAGTTCACAAATAAATCTCTAATTGAAATTTAAATTAGTTAGTAAGTGTAACTGATTGAATATTCAAAGTGGAAGATAAATTGAATTCAAGTGGAATTATAAAGACAAAAGTGATTAAAATGAATATGAACTTCAATAGTGAAGTGAAAATTAATATGAGAAATATGTAAAATATTTATATTGGACTTAAGAAATGAATAGTGAATTCTTAAGTAAATTTGTATTGAGAAATTATTCCAAGCAAATAATTGAATGAAAATCGAAACAGGCAGTTGTGGAGTGGGAAAATTGTGAATAAGAGCATAACTACCAAGATGAAAGTGAATAAAAGGAAATTGATAATCAATTGGGCTAATTACGTAAGGTGTACGTATATTATTTTATTCGCATAACTATTTGATCCAGATGTTGAACACAGAATTTCGAGATAGTTTTATCGATCCGAATTAGGATTTTTCACTCGATTTTCAACGGCGAACCTGGATATGGATTGTTGATTGATTTTGGAAATTCTCTATCATAGTTTGTGGCTATGCAAGGAGAATGACGGTTTCTGATCAAGAAACCAGATCTGAGTCCGCACTAGGAAGTCGGGTGGACGATACTAGTTCGGAAGTGAAATTGTGTGATCGATTGAGCGATCGAATGTGATATTGCGTACGGATGATATATGTGCATCGTACGGGCTTAAGTAAAGCAAATGTTGAAAATTTGTAAAGGAAAGTATAAAATGACTTTGGAATTGTGATTGAATATTATTGCTTAGTAGGATATACAGGTGTATAAAAGCAATGGATAAATTGGGATTTTGATTTTTGAAGATAAAATTTAATGGCCCGACCAAAAAGGTATGTATTTGAATTTCTATATGAAATTTAATTGGGTTTTGGATCCAGCCACTTGGCCTTTTGTTTTCTTTTTGAGATTGGGAGGCCGTAGAGCCATTTTGTAGTTGTATCGAGCTAGCCGCGCAAAGGAGACGCTGGCGAAATTTTTCAAAAATTTAGAGAGTTAGAAAAATTTTGAGAAATTTTTGATAATTCAAAATTTGAATTCAAATTTAAATTTGAATGCATAAGTAGGTGGTATGGGTTGAACTTATGAATAAGTTTGGGAAGTTAAAAGATGATTAGTGTATCATTAATAAAAGATTGTTTGGGTATTGTTAAAACTGTTTAAATTTGGGAAATAGTTAACGGGGATTTAATCATTCCTCTTAACTGGTAATTTCGGGGACGAAATTCTTTTAAGGGGGGAGGAATGTGACGACCCGTAATTTTTGTATATTTGAAATTGGGATATTTAATTAATTTTAAATATTCAGAGATTAATTATTAACTTAAATTTCAAATATCGCTGTTTATTGGGTGATTTAATTATTAAATTAAATTATTTGAAGTTGGATAAAATAGTAAATCTGGCATTCTAAGCTAATTAAAAATATTTTGGAAGCTTGGAAAAATTCATATTAATGATACTGAAGATGATAGAACTTTCAAAATGGAATTTCAAAGAGTTTTGTTCAGTTTTAAAAATATATCGTTTAAATTGAATTTAAAAATAGTCGTCCGAGGCACAGTCTCGGATTTCAACAAAACCAGTTCCATTGGATCCGTAATATTGTATTATTATCGGATTTCAAATTTCGTAGTTTTCGGAGCTATCGTGTGATCGTACGGGATGTAAACGCCAAGAGAATAATTAACCGATTTAAATATCTTTATTTGATTTAAAATTCAAATCAGCAGCCACTCTTACTGTTCGTGTGAGCCATGCCTCCTTTCTTTCACATCTCGTACCCTTTCTCTTCTCCAAGAAGCTATCGAACTAAAATATCTGAGAAAAATTATATACTTCGAAGTCACGAGTTCCCTTTCTTTTTGAACAGCGAAGCCAAAATCAAAACGAAGAAGAAAAAGCAAAAGCAGGTGCTTTTGTATCAGATAAACCCTCGTCGATTTACAGTAAATCCCCTCCTCCAATTTCAAATACCAATTCGAAACCCTCGTCGTTATTCCCTGTTCTTCCTCCTCCTTTTAAATTCGAATGGCCGAGCGAAACATCCCTCATTCGACTTAAAAACCCAAATCATACCTTGATTCACTTCACTGTTCGAGCGAAACAATTCGAATAGAAAAATCGAGGCAACTTCGATATCTTCATTTCCCAGTATAATCGCGATCGCCATCGCGAGTGGCGCTTTGACAAGATTTATATCGTTTTGAGGAAGACGTGTCGCGAACAGTGGCCTTGGGTGCATCGAATCGCGTGGAACCGCGACTAGGTTTGGTGGATGGTCAGCGGTGGCGTGAGTTGGGGAGGGGCGACTGATGCTCGCGATAGGGAAGGCAACCCTGACCGATTTAGAGGTGATCGATATTAGAGGGAGCGCTAGGGCTTGGCGATGATTGGGTGTGTGTTCTCGGGTCTCATCACAGTTAGGTAATTTAAAAATAAAATAAAATTTTATTCTAGTTAAGGAAGTTTAAACTCTGTGAACTCAATTTGTTCATTGTTAATTATCAGGATATATGTATATAACTTAGTATATCGTTTTAAGTAAAGAATGTTAACTGCTACTGTTTAGTTTTCTATATTGTAGAATTTAAGTTTATATATAGGTATTTATGTATGCAGTAAATTATAGATGCAGATTTTATATATATATATATATATAAACAGGAAATTTGTTTATATGGAAGAAAAAAAAATTTTGTTAATTAAATTGAATTTAGCAAATGGAAATTGTGGGTTCAAAATAAATTATTAACTAATTTAGATTTATAAACGGTAAGGACAAATTAATTGATTATCTCAAACATTAATAAAACGTATAATGATTATACAGGGTAGTAATTAATTGTTTGATCTATTCCAAATATTAATAAAACCATAAAATGTTTACAAGGTCAAAATCTGGATGGCAGCAAGCCAGTTTGGGTCAGATTTCAAATAAAGGATCAAAGGTGAGTTAATCTCACTCAGTTAAATTTAAATTTAAATGGTTAAATTTAAAAAAATTGATTGGACGATTGCATTGATTGATGTGCTATATATATATAGTAGTATATAGTAATATACACATATTGGCATATGTGTATATTGGAATTGTTGATATTCCCGCATTGTATAGCGGATGAGACCCTATGCGCCGTATAATAGCAGATGATTTTATATAAAAACCCATATACCGCGATATTCCACCTTGAAGTGGAATTGGTATTGTGCTAACATCTGTGGATGCAGGGAAACAGGTTGGAGGGATCCAACTGGATTCCTCAAAATATTTAATTTTGTTTAAATATTTTGTGATATGATTTTTGATATCCTGTGATGAAATATATGGATAATTGGATGTTATGGTTTGGTTGGACCGATTTGGATAATGCCGAGTTATCAAAATCTCTAGAATAGAAATTTTGAAAGAAATAAATGAATAAATTTTTAAGTTAAATAATTTTAGTGAATTTGAATAACTTAAATATTGAATTGTAAAAGAAATAAAGCAATTTCTAAATTCGAACAAATATGATTAAAGGGCATTTTTAATTAACATGAGGATAATGAATTTTAAACTAAAGTGATATTATTGGAAAGAATAAAGAAATTATTTTTGAATGTAAGGATTAAATTTAATAAAGGGATAAAGAAGGAATTTTGGAAGTTTTAAATTGGTATTTTCAGTTAAAAGGGTTTTAACTCAAAATTAAGAAATAAAATCTGAGAGTAAATGTAATTTGAAATAAATGAAGTAAATAAGGAATTTATTTCAAAATAAAGTAAATTGGGAAATCAATTGGAAATTGATTTAGTTGTTTAAAATTGGGATTTGAAAAGAGAAGTGAGATTTTGGAATTTATGAACTGGGTTTATAAAGTAAAGTAAAATATCAGAGGATATTTGGAAATATAAATTCAAGGTGGGAATTTATAAAAGAATATGGATTGGTTTAAAAATAAATGTTGATTTATTTTTAAAAGATGGAAGTGAGAAGGGTATTTCTCTGGATAGCCAAGTACGTTTTCAAAGCAATTTTAAATATAAGTTAAAAGTTCTAATTGTGTTTTTAAAAGAATGTTTTAGAAAATTGATTATTTCTAAATGTTAATTTCCTAAGTAAGTATGTTTGGAAAAATCTATTCTTTTTAAATGTTAAATTTTTAAAGTAAGTATTTTCAAAAATCTATTATTGTAGTAATTATATAAAAGTGATCTGTTATGTTTTAAAAAGAGAAAGTTAGTTATATTTATAAAGTGGTTTCATTTTAAATATTCCTTAAGTATATATTTTAGTAAAGTATTAAAAGTAGTTTTTAAATTTCAATATTATAAAGTATATTTATAGTAAAGTGTTTTAAAATTTTTTAAAATCCAAAGTATTTTGTACTTGGTGATTCAGTGAAAATAAATATTTGGGAAATGTATTCCGTAAGCGGAAACTGTTTTCAAATGAGCTTTGAAAATTTGGAAATATATCTTGGAAAGATATTTGGGCAAATAAATAATGTGGGAAATTATTTATTGTGTGATGGTTGCTTGTGGATGTTAATTGATAGTTAAATAACCGACTATCAATATTGGCCAAATGCGTTGATCGTTTCGAAGAGACCGGGATCGGGTTTCCGTATACCAGGATTCTAGGTCTGGAGACTCGAATACCACTTCGATCCGGTTTGTACGTTTCGTGTAACGTGTTCAGAATCGAAGATGGAGCTGTGAAGTGCAAGGGCTAGTCGCTACTAATCCTGAGGATATTTCCAAAATGGATGTAATAGGAATAGTGCCTTCGGTTCCGTTCGAACCCGGGACGGACTTATATGGATGAATGCTTTCGGGACATCGTCAGGTGGACGATGGGCATTCTAAGGGATATGTGCTATAAAGGTATCGTTTAGCCTCAAGCCTCATCAACCGGGAATGACTGAAAATCAGGGGTTATGCAGCAAGGCTTCGTGGGTAGCCCCCACTTGAGAGTAAAGTCATCCCTGTCTAGATGTCCCTTTATTTCGGCTTAGTGGTGCGGTTGCTGATCCCAACCGTGGGGTGATTTTATTTGGAATTATCCAGTAAGGGATGATTCCGGTCTTGTGTTGCAGGGGAGCGGGCGTACTCCTCGGTACTGTGATCTAGGCCACGTACTGTGACAGGTGGTACCCCAGTGCCTAGTCATTCGTTGGAAATCCATTCTCCCTACGTGCCTTGTACGAGTTTTGTTTGTATTACCCACGTTGTGGCTAGTATGCTGGAATTTAATCATGTAACAATTTCAGCTATTTTAATAAGTATTTGTGAATAGACACTATTATAATATCAGAGGATTTTGATATAAAATGTTTTAGCTATCGTAAGGTAAAAACCCGACATGTTTATTTGTGGCGTGGTCTTACGAGATGCTTTCGTTTTCAAAAGATTTTGAAACTTTAATAATCAATTGAGTGCGATTTTCTCACGCTGGTATTCCAGACTGACTCGGGTATTGTTTTATATGATGCTCGGGTCAGACCGAGATAAACAGGTTCAGATTGTAGCTGTGGAGCTCAGGAGACGAGCTAGATGGCGATACGTACTTCCGTATTTGTTTATTGTTCCGCTGTGTATTTGGATGTATGTCATTGATGTGATGAACTCTGATGATGTATTCTGTAAATATATTGTATAAACAGATATATTTTTCTGTTTGAGTAAATATCTGTTTTGTATATATTATATTTTATTCCGCTGCGATGTGAGATTCTGTTGTTGATTTTCTGTTTCTTCTTCTTCTACCTCTTCTTCTTTAACACAAATGGTTCGATTTTCCAGGTCTGGAAAGTCGGGTCGTTACACCTTCACAGGCTCCATTTAATTTCGCCGTTGAACGAACGAGGCTTCCGCCATATTTCTTTTCGCAAATCTTGTTTTAAATTTAAATAAAGAGAGAAGCTGGTTCGATTATACTTCAGCCATACTTGCACGATCTCGTTCATGGCTTTAGGCGAAAATCTAGGGCGTGATTTAAGGGAGAACGTGTGTATGTCGGCAAGGTTTTAAATTATAAAATTTTAAATTGAATTTGATTTAAAATCCAATGCGTTTACTCACCGTGTGCTTACGTATTAACACCGAAAAAATACGAAATTTGAAATCCGGTAATAATTCGATATTACGGACCCAATGGAACTGGTTTCGTCGAATTCCGAGACTGTGCTCCGGAACGCTATTTTCCAATATCAATTCGAACGATTAAATTTCAAAACTGAACGAAACACTTTGAAATTAGATTCTGAAGCTTCTGTTATCTTCAGTGTTATCAATACGAATTTTAAAAGCTTTCGAAATATTTTTCTTCAGCTTAAAATTGAAGATTCGAATTTTTATTCAACTATTAACAGATTAAATTCTATAATTTAATCGCCGATTTAAAGTTATATTCGGGATTCAAATTAAATCGTCGTTCAAATATTTAAAATTAATTAAATATTCTCAATTTAATTTGTTCAAAATTCTGGGTCGTTACACTAGGATTGATCGAGTGCTTCGGGGTTTGGAACGATGGGAGTTGGGGGGGTAGACGAGGTCTTCGCCGGAGTGTTAGGCGATACGGTGGGAGGAGCTCGGAGAACGTGGCATTGCCAGGTTTTGTGGTGGGGTCGCTGTCGAGTGTTCCAGGTTTCCAGGTTTTGATTTATACTCGAATTCGAGTTCGAGTCGAATTGGAGGGGTTTGGTAGTTGTTGTCAGATCGGAGGATGATAGTCGATCAGTTGATGACGTCGGCGATGACCGGAGTTGGCCTGAGGGGTTGTGCACGTGCACGGAGCCTTATCTGGTGATCTGGGTGGAAGTAGGAATGGTACGCGAGTTTATCTCGAGTAATTCGCGTGTTTTACCCAAGTGTTTACTCGAGGGAATCCAGGCGCGGCTCGAAGCAAGAATGGAAGTGCTCGGGTATAATTTTGTCTCAGGTTTTAAAACCTGTTTCAATTTCTGGTATTTAAACTAAATTTTAAATTTTTAAATCAAGGGTTAAAATGAATTTTTAATCCAGGTGCAGATATGGATTCAAGTCTGATTTGTAACTAAGTTGAAAACAAATAAAGTTTTAAATTTAGATTGCTAAATAACTTAAGAACGTCAAGTATTGAAAGCATTTGAAAATTTAAAATAAAGTTTAATTGTAAAGGAAAGATTTTAAACAAGTTAAATTAAAAATTTAAACCTGGAACTTAAATCTGATCTTGAATTCCAGATTTTGAGAAAGTAAAGTTTTTATGAATTTAATTGTTTGAAGATGAATTTAAATGTTAAAGTATATTTTTAATATGTGAATTTAAAAAGAATTTGATTTTTACTCTTAAAATCTCTTCTATAATAAGAATATTACCTTAACAGGAGAATCTAAAAGTTTCAAAAGAAAAAAAAATTTAGTTTTAAACTTTATATATATAAAAAAAATCAATTGGTATTTATATTAAATTCTAAATTCAAAATGAATTTAAGTTAATGGTTAATTAACTAATGAAAATGATTAAGATTAATCATTTAGTTAAAAAAATAAATAAATTAATAATTAGTGCTAATTAAGTAATAGGGGTAATTACTTATAATGATTAATTAAGGATAATTAATCAAATGGAGATTAATTTAATTAATCTGATTAGTTAAGAATAATTTAATTAATTAAGGTAATTGATTAATAAATTTATATCAAATGATTTGTAATAAATTAATTAATCAGGATTAGATAAATAATTCATAAGTAATAAATTTAATTTGAAATAAATTGAATTAATTAGGATTAAACAATTAATTAATCCTGCTTATAAATGATTATTGAATTGATTTATTAATTGACCTTACTTATGAATGTTTGAATCTGATTGGATGATTGAATTGTTTGATATTTCCTGATCTGTGATACTTTGTGATATACCCTGATTTATGTTGTGATCTGTAATTTCTTTATCTGTGATATTTATACATCTGTGATCTGAATGAAAAGATAAGCGTTATAATTTATATCGCTTACCAACTACATCCTGTATTTTGATATGTGATGATTGATGTTGCACTATTGTGCGTAAAACCCCTAGACTACACAGTTACACACACAAATGGATTTCACGTGGAAATCAGTTAAGTCACAGATAATTTAAATTTGATGTTTTTGAAATTGAAGTTTTAATTTCAATTTCAATTTTGAAATTAGGAATTTGGGTTTAAAAGTGAAAAGCATTTGAAATGGAATTTCAAAGATAAGAGTTATTTTGAATAACTTAAACGAGTTTTGAAAATTTAAATAATAAGATTTAAATTTGAATTCAAGTTTGAAATTAAATCTATGATTTGGAAACTAGGGACTAAAGATGATATAAATGTGTTTGTATGAATTTAAACCATTTTAAAAGTATAAGTGGGGAATTTGGATTTAACCCAAAGACTTCAACTCGTATAAATGAATCAGATTTCCAAAATGAAAACTGTTGTTTTCAAATGATAAACACTTTTAGATAAGAAATGAAATTCCAGTTAATTAGGGGAATTTCAAGAATGAATTGAAAAATGAATTTTTCAAGTTATGAATGAATTGTTTTAAAAGCTATGAATTAAATCTGTTTATTTTTAACAGATTTAAAATGATGATTTATTTAACCCATTCGAAACGGAATTGCTTTGAAAGCTATTAGTTAAATCTTTGATTTAAAGATTTAACGAATTAATCACACTGAAATGGAAATCAATTTGGAAAATCTGTGAATGAATCTTTGTGAAATTAAGTGAACTTTGTGAATTAAATCTTTTTGTTTAAAAAGATTAAAATGGTAACTTGTTTAAACCATTTGAAGAAAGATTTTGGGTAATAAGTTGTGACTTAATTGAAATCCCAATATCCATATATTTTTGAATATTGCGCTCACTATTCGGGTTAGCCGGGAAAAGACCTTTGGGTCATATAACCCATTCCGAATTAGTGATACGTCGTATATGGATGGCATTTGAAGACCGGTGTTGAAGACCGGATATTTTTCGAAAATGAAAGGACAACCTGTCGAATGTCTCTGCACTGAGTTGCTCCGGTATAGAGATTTATATCACTCTTTTGTGACGGGAAGTCCGGACTTGATTGGAAATTACCCGGATTTGCAAGGGCTTCGTAAGAAGTGCCTTCGGTTCTGTTCGATCCCGGAACAGACTTGTATGGTTACATGTCTGACATTACACTTTGAGATATAAAGCCGATTTCTTTCAAATACATTTCTGTTGGTGGCGGAGAATTTATTCTCTTAGCTTAACACCCTTCTCTGAGACGTACGAGCTCAGAGGTTATGTAGTTGAAATTTATCAGCGATATATCCCAATTTGGTCATGTGGCATGCTGAGTGTTGCTGTGTGATGATCAGTGTTTGATCATTTGCGATATGATCATTTGTTTGATTTTATATCTTTGTGATCATAGGTTGATCATCTGTTTGACCCAAAGCATGGCTTTGTGACAAAGCGTAGCTTTGTGGACGAGACTTCGTCGAGCCTCACACCCCGGAAATGGTCAAAACAGGAAGGATGCGGCAAGGTTCTAGGGAGTAGCGCCCCTTAGTGTATGTCATTCCTTCTGGATAAAGGTGGTATCATGGTATGGAGCCCAGATACTTAACCTCTGTGGTTACTGCATTATTATTATTATGTGGTTGTTGGAAATCGAGGATCCTCGGGAAGATCGGTGACGATCGGGGGATGGCATACGCGTGTCAGTAGTTACCTATTTTTGCAGAGGTAACCCGGCCTTGTGTTGGCAGAGATCCGGTTAGGTTCTCGGGTCGTCTATTCCAGGGACGTACCCATCGTGGATAGGAAGTTCCTTAGCCTGACCATTTGTTGGAAATCCAAAGAAACAATACGTGACTTGTATGGTTTTAGTTGTATTACCTGCCATGGAATGTGGCGGTAACCTGCTATTGAACATGGTAGCTATAGTAGGCATACGATACTGGTCGTATGTTGGCTAAGATTTATATTCTACTTTCGAAATGTTTTCTACACTATGCACTAATAATAATATCAAAAATGATTTGATTTTGCGTAGTAAGCATCTTTGACTATCATAAGGAGAAATCTCCTCCAAGTCTGCGTTTGCATTGTGTGTGTGGCGGGAGGCCTTATGGTAGTTTCATTTTCCAAAAGCATTGCGAATTTACTTTAAAATTCTCTGCTATTTGTTTTTAAAGATAAACTGATTTTGTTGCTCACACCAGTCCCATGACTGATCCGGAGTTTATTGTTTCTTTCCTAAACTCTGGATGCTCAAAATTTTTCTACACGAGCAGTCTAGAGTTTGGTTTTTCAGATAGTCAGATTTGTAGATTTATCTGGAGCTAGTTCAGTCTTTGGATCAGAATGCACTTGCTTATCTTTGAGCATCGTTATTGGGAGTTCGAGCTATATCTGGCTTAGCGCTTTGAAGATAGAGATTATCCGCTGCTGATGTTATCGTTTTCTTTTCCGCTGCTATTTCTTGTATCATATCTCTGATGTATATTGATATCCATTGTATCACTCTGTTGTATCAGATATTGTATATCAATGTATTATTCTTTTTATTCCGCTGTGTTATTTACTTAATGTTGTTATAAGCTCCGGAGAACCAGATTTGGCATTTGAATCTATGGCATTTTGAGTACAAGTGAAGTACGGGTGCCGATTTTTGAAGGCCAACTTTTGGGTCTTGACATTTGGTATCAGAGCTAAGGTTGAATTTTAGCTCAGGAGTGTAACACGTTAAGTAGCTCATTAGAGATAGAGTGAAGTAAACTCTAGAATGAGTGTATCCCTAAGATATCAGTCTAAACGCCTCAGTAAATTCTCTTGCTATCCACTGATAGTAAGTATGAGTGCAAGAAGAGGACGAGATAGGGGACAGGGAAGTACGACTATAAATGGTCAATATCCTGCAACAGTGGAAACAATCTTTCTCCATCAATATTTTTTTTTGATTCGTTTCCAAATACTTTTGATTGCTTCGTGACAGCTCCAGAAGAAGTTTCGATATGATGGTAGCTCTACGTATCATTGTAGAAAATCCTTACTTCGTATTTCATCGATTTCTTATCAGCTTTTCCATTTAAACTTTAATGAATTTGAAATTGGAAGTTTTAATTTGAGTTAAATTGATTAAAAGAATATGAAGCTAAATTTGAATTAAATCAATAAAACGATTTCGTTTAAAACAAAATTTGAAATTCTATTGAAATTTCTGTGAATACCAAAGTTCGAAGAGGGACAAATTGGTATGTATTCTGAGATATTCCGACTTGAATTCGGAATCCGTATCTTTTGTTTGAGGAGTTATAGGAGATCGAATCTGTCTATCTCTGTGTTGTTTTCGTGCCTGCGAATTTCGAGGACGAAATTCTTTTAAGGGGGGAAGTTTGTCACGACCCTGAAATTTAAAATTATTTAAATTAATAATTAAATGAATTTTTAAATTAAATTGAATAATTAAATAAATTTTTGATAAAAAATTTGTAAATTAAATTTATAAATAGAAGCGAGTTTCCCCGATATCCAAGTATATTCTGTATAAATCACTTGAGATTAAAATATTGTAAATAGTGTATAAATGAATATATATGTATATGTGATGTATGAGTAAAATTGAAATTATATATATATATATATATATATATATGTATATATTGAGATTGAGTTTAAATCTTAAATAAACGGTTTTAAAAATAAATATCTACTTTAGATACGAGATAAATAACAGATTTAAAAATTTAGAATAGATGTCAATTTGAATTTCAAAAATAATATAATTTGTATTAGAATTAAATAATAATAGATGTTAAACTGGAAAGAAAATATAAGATAAAGTATAATAACAAACAACTAAATCTATCAACATACAGAAACCATGCACCAACCAGTAAAACAAAGTACAAATATTTACAATTACAAAAGAAATAAAATATCAAATACAAACTGAATTGTAAACCACAAAACAAAAGAAGACAACATAACAATGTATAACATGGCAAAGTACAAGAAAAGCAAAGATAATAACATATCTTTGTACAAAATAAATAAGGTGTGAATTAACTTGTAAATACAAACAAGAAAACAAGGCAACAAAGTATAAATCACCTCAGCCGAAATAAAACAAGACAAAGATAAAATAAAATACAATACCAAAACAAATCAACACAAACATGTACAGCCGAAAGTAAGGAAACAAAGTACCAGGCAATTAATACAAGTATATCTTTAGCCATGCCTATTTGTACAAACAAATATATCATCATCTTGTACAAAGCAATATCTCCTCTTCATTTCATATTTCGTTCCATTTCAAAACTGAGAAACATTGGAAATTTAAGATCATTCAAAATCTAAACAAGCTTCAACTAAAACAACAATCTAAACCAACTCAAACCAGATCAATTAAAGAGTCAAAAGAAGAGCTTCAGCTTACAATTCAAGACAGTTTCAAAATGATGAAAGCTCTGTTCTTCTTCCTAAAAATCATGTGAGTAACTTTACCTTTAAACCTCTAAGTATAATTTTGGTTCATATCATTGCTATGTTCCATCTTGTAGTGTGAAGTATATTTGGATATTTATATTTTTGAACCGCTGAAGTATGATGAAACATGTTCAACCTGTAGATGACCTCTGTTCAAAAAGAAAAAAAATTCAAACTCAGGTTATCATTCAAAAAAAAAAAATTCCCTTTTGATCCAAGAAAATCTGGGTTCATAATTTAAACAAAACTTGATTGTTTTGCCTTAAGCTTTAATTTGAAATTTTATTTATGTTAAAACAACTAGTCAATGTCTCTGGAAAAGCCAAAGAACTGAGAAACATCATCATATATACGAAAATTCGAATGTCTTAATCCTCGAATTCAAATATACAATTTGAATTCTTATACCTTGATTTGATTTTTAAGGCAAGAATAGGAATTTTTAGATCACGAATTCAAGAGGGATTGGGTTTTGTTCGAATTTCATTGTTTGAGGAAATCCTGACAAACACGTCGAGGAGGAGGGTAGGGGTTGTTCGAGGTGGTGGAGAAGCCTATGGTGGAGGTAGGAAAAATAGGCGGAGGTAGCATCGTTGAACGGAGGCGACGGTGGTGATCATGTTTATTTGTAAACCTAGTTTTAAGGCACTAAGTTTCTTTCGTTCGTTCGTAGCCTAGGATTGATCGAGTGCTTCGGGGTTTGGAGCGATGGGAGTTGGGGGGGTAGACGAGGTCTTCGCCGGAGTGTTAGGCGATACGGTGGGAGGAGCTCGGAGAACGTGGCATTGCCAGGTTTTGTGGTGGGGTCGCTGTCGAGTGTTCCAGGTTTCCAGGTTTTGATTTATACTCGAATTCGAGTTCGAGTCGAATTGGAGGGGTTTGGTTAGTTGTTGTCAGATCGGAGGATGATAGTCGATCAGTTGATGACGTCGGCGATGACCGGAGTTGGCCTGAGGGGTTGTGCACGTGCACGGAGCCTTATCTGGTGATCTGGGTGGAAGTAGGAATGGTACGCGAGTTTATCTCGAGTAATTCGCGTGTTTTACCCAAGTGTTTACTCGAGGGAATCCAGGCGCGGCTCGAAGCAAGAATGGAAGTGCTCGGGTATAATTTTGTCTCAGGTTTTAAAACCTGTTTCAATTTCTGGTATTTAAACTAAATTTTAAATTTTTAAATCAAGGGTTAAAATGAATTTTTAATCCAGGTGCAGATATGGATTCAAGTCTGATTTGTAACTAAGTTGAAAACAAATAAAGTTTTAAATTTAGATTGCTAAATAACTTAAGAACGTCAAGTATTGAAAGCATTTGAAAATTTAAAATAAAGTTTAATTGTAAAGGAAAGATTTTAAACAAGTTAAATTAAAAATTTAAACCTGGATCTTAAATCTGATCTTGAATTCCAGATTTTGAGAAAGTAAAGTTTTTATGAATTTAATTGTTTGAAGATGAATTTAAATGTTAAAGTATATTTTTAATATGTGAATTTAAAAAGAATTTGATTTTTACTCTTAAAATCTCTTTTATAATAAGAATATTACCTTAACAGGAGAATCTAAAAGTTTCAAAAGAAAAAAAAAATTAGTTTTAAACTTTATATATATAAAAAAAAAATCAATTGGTATTTATATTAAATTCTAAATTCAAAATGAATTTAAGTTAATGGTTAATTAACTAATGAAAATGATTAAGATTAATCATTTAGTTAAAAAAAAATTAATAATTAGTGCTAATTAAGTAATAGGGGTAATTACTTATAATGATTAATTAAGGATAATTAATCAAATGGAGATTAATTTAATTAATCTGATTAGTTAAGAATAATTTAATTAATTAAGGTAATTGATTAATAAATTTATATCAAATGATTTGTAATAAATTAATTAATCAGGATTAGATAAATAATTCATAAGTAATAAATTTAATTTGAAATAAATTGAATTAATTAGGATTAAACAATTAATTAATCCTGCTTATAAATGATTATTGAATTGATTTATTAATTGACCTTACTTATGAATGTTTGAATCTGATTGGATGATTGAATTGTTTGATATTTCCTGATCTGTGATACTTTGTGATATACCCTGATTTATGTTGTGATCTGTAATTTCTTTATCTGTGATATTTATACATCTGTGATCTGAATGAAAAGATAAGCGTTATAATTTATATCGCTTACCAACTACATCCTGTATTTTGATATGTGATGATTGATGTTGCACTATTGTGCGTAAAACCCCTAGACTACACAGTTACACACACAAATGGATTTCACGTGGAAATCGGTTAAGTCACAAATAATTTAAATTTGATGTTTTTGAAATTGAAGTTTTAATTTCAATTTCAATTTTGAAATTAGGAATTTGGGTTTAAAAGTGAAAAGCATTTGAAATGGAATTTCAAAGATAAGAGTTACTTTGAATAACTTAAACGAGGTTTGAAAATTTAAATAATAAGATTTAAATTTGAATTCAAGTTTGAAATTAAATCTATGATTTGGAAACTAGGGACTAAAGATGATATAAATGTGTTTGTATGAATTTAAACCATTTTAAAAGTATAAGTGGGGAATTTGGATTTAACCCAATGTAACAACCCGCATATCTATCGATTTTATATTTAAATATTTTATCGTTAGTCGGATGTTAGTCCGAAAAGCTACTTTTTGCATACGGTCAAATTAGGACTCGAGACCACCCCCATTGAGTTCAAAATGACGTTTGCGATCTTTTTGAGTGTAAACTTCGATATGTTTGGAGATAGTGAAATTTTCGTCACTTTTCCCGCTTGAGACTTTGGTTTGGACTGCACCTTCTTAACTCAGTCCAACCCCCTCTTCTCTTCATCACTTCATCAAATACTTCAAGCTTCTTCAAAAATGGTGGAGGGAAAGAGAAATTAAAACTCCCAACTCAAATTCTATTGCAAATCCGAGATTCAACATCAAATTCAAGTAGACGATTGTGGATTCAAGCTTTGGATTGCTTCTCCTTGCTTTCAATCTTCATCTTCATCAATTTCGTGGAAAAGGTGAGATTTTTGATCTCACATCTTGCCTATAATCGTCATTGGACTGTTGGGAATGATTCCTCATCACTTTAGCATGTTTGTTGCATTTGGTTTGGATTGGATTGGCGAAAAATTCCAAATTTTAGTGATTTTGGTGAAAAAACTGCTACTAGGTCGTTCTGGCCATTTTTAGCTCGTTCGGAGTTAGGTCGTCCATCCATAGGTCGTAGGTCACCTGCGAGTTATGTCTTAGGTCACCTGCGAGTTAAGTCTTAGGTCGTCGCCGACCTATAAATCCCAGGCAAAAACTTAGGTCGCTGCCGACCTATAAATCCCAGGCAAAAACTTAGGTCGCTGCCGACCTATAAATCCCAGGCAAAATCTTAGGTCGTTGCCGACCTAAAATCCCCAGGCAAATCATTAGGTCGTTGCCGACCTAAAATCCCCAGGCAAAACATTAGGTCGTTGCCGACCTATAATCTCCAGGCAAAGTTAAGTCGCTCGAATTTTGTTAAGTCTTAGGTCGTTGCCGACCTATAATTCCCAGGCAAAAAAGTTAAGTCGTTCGCGAGTTAAACCTTAAGTCTTAGGTCGTTGCCGACCTATAATTCCCAGGCAAGATGTTAAGTCGTTCGCGAGTTAAACCTTATGTCTTAGGTCGTTGCCGACCTATAATCCCCAGGCCAAGTTAAGTCGTTCGCGAGTTAAACCTTAAGTCGTAGGTCGTCTCCGACTTATCCCCCAGTTAAGTCGTTCAAGTTAGGTCGTCGCCGACCTTACACTTGGTCTTTTGAGTTCGCGAATTCCTTAGGTCGTATGACCTATTTTTCCTTAGGTCGCTGGACCGCTTGCCTTCACTAGGTCGAACCCCGTATTACTCTGCGTAGGCAATCTCTTCTGAAAAACGTTTATCAGAATTTCTACTTTGATGGTTTTGGGATTGACTTCTTTGGACTTTACTCACGTCTTCGAACGTGAATTGATTTGTTCTACATCGTTTTATGACTTGTCACTTTAAAGATATATGAAGGTTTCAATACTAATAGTAAATATCAAAACTCTTTCATCAAAGCGATTTCAACACTATTTTAAGTATCAAAAGTTCGTTTTCTCAAACCGATTTTCAATCTACTAGTATATACAAGCCTTTACTTCACTCGAATGAGAAATCGACTTAAACGACTTAGTAAAACGAGTGGTATGAAACGCTTGCGTTCACTTCGTGGGTTAGCTCTTGGACTTGTTCGATTGAACCCTTTTTGTGACAATTTCCTAGTGAAGATTTACAGCTTGTTCGTAAATATTTAAGTTAAGCAAGTGGTTATGGGACATGAAGCTAAACTCATATATTTACTGGCTTGGTGTGATTGACACTTCCTTATGATCATGAAGATCATTTTTGTGATTTAGACTAGGGATTGAGCGATGTCTCTTTGTCTACGTGGGAGACTATACCCCGATTATGTGATGTTTCGCCATCACATTTCCTACGGTC
This sequence comes from Allium fistulosum, assembly GCA_030737815.1. Classification (NCBI taxonomy): domain Eukaryota; kingdom Viridiplantae; phylum Streptophyta; class Magnoliopsida; order Asparagales; family Amaryllidaceae; genus Allium; species Allium fistulosum. The sequence continues at coordinate 55,918,115 of CM060904.1, forward strand.
TTCGGGCCATTCCTGTGTGAAAATTTAATGGATAGCTTCCATGAGATAACTTCTCGTCATGTGTTTACGCGTAGGTGAGTTTTCATGCTCCCATTCATGTGTTAGGCCTCCCCCCTTTATGTGTTTTCTGGATTTCTGATGATGATTTCTGGAATTTTGTGCTTCACCAATTTTCATGATTTTCATTGATATGATATCAGCTTTTGTGCATTGGTGAATTTATGTGTAATTGACTTGTTATGAATACAAGTTTAGGGTATGATACCCTATTTTATCTTTGAGAAGATTCTTGTGATATTGATAAATCTTTTGTTGATTATCATTTACGTACTTATAGTAGTATGTCGCTATGGTTATTACATGTTCATGTCATGCCTTTTACTGTATACCATATCATCTGATATTTATAGTTAGACTGATCCGTTTATTATTTTCTTATAAATAATACTCGGGTCAGACCGAGATGTTACAGGTGCTTCTGCTTGACTTCTCTTCAGGATTATTCTGACTTTTGGCTAACTACCTAGATTAGTAGTTTTTGGATGTACACCTTTGAGATATAGACTCTATGTTGTGTACTTATTCTTTTGTATAGCACGTGATGCTATTCTTTTGTATTATCGTGGATCTTTCCGACCACTACTCTGATGTACACTTTCATGTGATATATATATTTATTCATATCTTCTTCCGCCTTTGTGATATGGATGTCTGTGACTGATTTATGTTATGATTATTTCTATGTTTGTTCCCGAAGATTATATATAGCCACCGTGTGATAGCTTTGTGTTTGTATCGGTATGTCGGATTTCCTCCTTAAAAGATATGCATTCTATTCTATCTGACGTATCGATGCTCGCACAAAGAAGTTACATGGAAGGTCGCTCCTCCACAGCCTTATTCTCTGCGCTAATTGACAGCACTACATCGTAGTGTTCTTGGTTAGCGTGGGTATAGAGGTGGGGCGTCACACCCAAAGACTTCAACTCGTATAAATGAATCAGATTTCCAAAATGAAAACTGTTGTTTTCAAATGATAAACACTTTTAGATAAGAAATGAAATTCCAGTTAATTAGGGGAATTTCAAGAATGAATTGAAAAATGAATTTTTCAAGTTATGAATGAATTGTTTTAAAAGCTATGAATTAAACCTGTTTATTTTTAACAGATTTAAAATGATGATTTATTTAACCCATTCGAAACGGAATTGCTTTGAAAGCTATTAGTTAAATCTTTGATTTAAAGATTTAACGAATTAATCACACTAAAATGGAAATCGATTTGGAAAATCTGTGAATGAATCTTTGTGAAATTAAGTGAACTTTGTGAATTAAATCTTTTTGTTTAAAAAGATTAAAATGGTAACTTGTTTAAACCATTTGAAGAAAGATTTTGGGTAATAAGTTGTGACTTAATTGAAATCCCAATATCCATATATTTTTGAATATTGCGCTCACTATTCGGGTTAGCCGGGAAAAGACCTTTGGGTCATATAACCCATTCCGAATTAGTGATACGTCGTATATGGATGGCATTTGAAGACCGGTGTTGAAGACCGGATATTTTTCGAAAATGAAAGGACAACCTGTCGAATGTCTCTGCACTGAGTTGCTCCGGTATAGAGATTTATATCACTCTTTTGTGACGGGAAGTCCGGACGTGATTGGAAATTACCCGGATTTGCAAGGGCTTCGTAAGAAGTGCCTTCGGTTCTGTTCGATCCCGGAACAGACTTGTATGGTTACATGTCTGACATTACACTTTGAGATATAAAGCCGATTTCTTTCAAATACATTTCTGTTGGTGGCGGAGAATTTATTCTCTTAGCTTAACACCCTTCTCTGAGACGTACGAGCTCAGAGGTTATGTGTAACATTCCCCCTTTTGACCGTCTCCAGTCGGTAGTTAAACCAACTAGAAACGTTCAAGAAGACGAATTGTTATTTAGTTTATAAGGTTTAAACAGAATCAGCCACAGAAACATAGATAATAACAATCAATTAAAACAAATGAGAATTTATTTCATTACTATAAATCTTTTTGAATACATCAGAGTTTTATACAATTTAATACTGATACAGCGGAATATCTTAAAATACAATTTTCTCGAAATAAATGATTCTTTACTCTCTCTCTAACTTCGTTGCTCGAAAATCTTCAAGCTGTAAAAATACTCGGTCTGACCCGAGTATTATATTCAAAAGAAAATAATACACAGGTCAGTCTAATTCAAACCAGTTTATTAGTGCATAGAGGCAATAATAATTTAAATAGACGACAGCCACAATAATTCCCGTCTATCCAACTCTTTTAACAAAGAAATCGGATAACGAAAATTTCAACACTAAACAGTGTTAAACAATAAATCAGCAGATTTAAATCATCAACAGAGATAAACAGTGTTATTGGCTGCCGTACACACGTGTGCATTCATACACGTGTGCACTGCCCCGCCAACTCGTGTGCATAGATAACGGTGCAACATGCAACTGCTACAAAATACACAGAGGCAACGTCACATAACCAAACTGCAACAATAACTGCAGCCACCACATGGAAATTTGGGTGAAGGCAACAAAAATAAATAAGGATGAATGAAACTGATCAAGCAAGTGCAGCAGGTACAAAGACCCAATGACCAAGTGCACAAAAACAATTTCAAGTGAAGGAAAATGAAATCAAGTACACATGAATCTAATGAAATCATCAGAGAACAAGTCACAGCCGAAATGATCCATCGCAGTGCAAACTAATATGACGACAAGTATGATTGGGATGCATACATAAACAAGAGATCAAGTTATAGCATGGCAAGTGCAGACTCAATTGGAGCTATACACTACAGATGCTATACTCAAGTGCAACAAGACTGGTTCAATTACGATATGAATACAATGCAACTGGCAACTATGTAATGCAACTGATGATAGTGAATGAGACAACAACTTCAAACTCAAGTGAACAGCTAAATGCAACATCAGTGGACGAATAGTGCAACTCAATGCAAATCAGTTCAAAATCCAAGCAGTGGTTAAGGTATGAAATTAGACAGTACAAGCATATGAGAGTAATCAGAAATTACAAGGTGAAATAGATCTTAAGAAAGGCAATCAAACCAGACACTCTACCAAATCATACGAACAAGTCATAGAGAACATGAGGTCGAAGTGTTTTAAAACCAAACCTGGACAATGCTAACTGCAAATGCACAGCAAATATACTTGAAGGCTAGAGTATGCAAGGTGAAGAACATATGTATGAAATGCAACTATGACTGGACAGTGTTATTAGGAATGAACACAATGGTCAGTAGGACTAATATGACAACATAGCAAGCACTTATGTAACGACCCAGAATTTTGACCAAATTAAATTGAGAATATTTAATTTATTTTAAATATTTGAACGATAATTTAATTTGAATTCCCGATTTAAATTTGAATCTGGCGATTAAATTATAAAATTTAATCGATTGAGAGTTGGATAAAAAAATTTATATCTTCAATTTACAGTTGAAGAAAATTATTTCAAAAGCTTTTAAAATTCATATTGATAATTCTGGAGGTAATAGAACTTTCAGAATTGAAATTGAAAGTGTTTCGTTCAGTTTTGAAATTTTATTGTTCGAATCGATATTTAAAAATAGTCAATTTTCAAACAGTCTCGGAATTCGACGAAACCAGTTCCATTGGGTTTGGAATATTGTATTATTGCCGGGTTTCAAATTTCGTATCGATCGAAGTTGTTATGTGATCGTACGGCGAGAAAACGCGTCGAAATTTATTTGAATTCAATTTAAAAATTTAAAACTTAAAACTTGTCAAATATCAGCTACTTCTCTTCCCTTATCTCACGCCTAAAAACACGGCTGATATCACGAAAGAATCGTGCAAAAACCCATACCTTCGTACCCTTCCTCCCCTCTTTTAAAAATCAAACGAAACATTTTCGTCTTCGTTCAATTATATATTCCAATGCCCCATTCTTCAATTCATTTCTTCTTTCTGAAAAACTCATTTTCTTCCCCTCAAAAATAAAAGTCTCCTAAACAGAAGAGAAATCAAAACGAATTCAAATCAGAGGGGAGACGCGCGAGGGTTTAGGGGTTCACGACATCAAATCAAAGGAGAGGAGGCTCTCGCGTACAGGCGACGACATAGGCGACCGCGTGCGCATAGGCGCGAGGAGGAAGGGGGACTATGGTGTCTCGCGGTGGGGCCAGAACTAGGGCTTCGCGGCATGGAATCTGATGGTGTCGCAGTTGGGTATCGCGATGGAGATAGGGGCTGGCGGTCGCGAGCTTGATTTGGGCAGTGGCGACATTGAGTTGCCGGTAGGGCGTGCGACTGCGAGGCATTCGCGAGTACTTGGGAGGAAGAAATCGTCGACAGGCAGTTCGTTTTCACAGTCGTACTGGTGGGGCTCGCGATGGTTTCGCGTGTGACGTAGGGGATTCAATGTTCGAGTTGCTCGCGTGGAGGCAAGTGGGGTTTTGATCTGGTTCGTCGATGTAGTGGTATGGTGATCGGCGATGATGGGAAGGTTTGCTGGCGATGTGGTGTTTGTTCGAATCGGGATACTGGCAGTAAGGTAATAACCTTAATTTTATTTTAAGTTACATATGCTGTATAAATTAACAGGACAAAGAAAATAATGTCTTAATTTACTGTCAGGTTAGAAAACAATATGAACAGGATTTATGTAAAATAAGATAAATAAGTATACGTATATAATGCTGTTTTATTTTAAAGTTGTTATAGAAATTTATATAAGTAGATTTCAGAAAAGGAGTAGAAAGTTTTACAAGAAAGAAATTCTTTGTTTTGTTATTTACAGTAAATATAAACATGTATATATGATATTTTAGGAAAATAAAAATATATGTGTTCAGTTATTCTGATTACCAAAGATTTTTTAGGAAAAGGAAATTTAATTGTTTAATTTAAATTTTAGTTAAGCGAAATTGTTTAAAAGAAACTGGGTTTGAATAAAATCATTAGTTAATAAAAATTATCAAAAATGAAAATTTGTTATTCGATTTGTTCAAATATTAATGAGTTGTATAATTATTTATATAAGGTTAAAAAATCAAGATAATCGAGAAATCGAGTCAAGTTTGGAAATGGATTGCAAATTAAAAATGCTAAGGTGAGATCTCCTCACTCAGATTTATAAATTGATTGCAGTTATTGACTGTTTGATTTCTGTTTGAATGTGCTATTAGATATGATAGGATATATCTATATATATAGCAGTATATACATATTGGCATATGTATATATTGGATTGATGATTTCCCGCCTCGTATAGCGGATGAGACCCTATTTCGCCGTTAGTAAGCGGATTTATAAAAAACCTATATACCGCGATAATTCCGTACTGGAGCGGAATTGGTATTGTGCTAACATCTTTGGATGCAGGGAAACAGGTTGGAGGGATCCAACTGGACCCCTCAATATTGTTGTGAATTTATTTTATTGTGATATGATAATTCTGTGAATGATTATTTTGATACGATCGATGATATTGATGATTGGGAGTTGTTTGAAATTAAAAATTGGCCGAATGGATGTTTGACATCATTGGATTCCAAAGATAAACGAAATGGAATTTTTGAAATTCAAGTAGAAATTTCTAAGTGAATTTGATTTTAGAAATTTAATAAATTCGAAGAAAGGAATTTTAAAGTATAAAAAAGTTAATTTTTATATTCTTATCGAATTTATTCCAGAATCAAGTGAAAACGTTAAGTAAATGAATTTCGTATAATAGTGATTTTAAATTGAAGAATTTAATAAAAATTTGGATTTCTAAATAGTTGGAAAAAGATAAAAGGGATTTATTTTCTTTAAGAGGAATTTGTTTAAAATGAAATAAGTTGGAAGTCCAATTATAAATTTAATTGGCAAATTGAAACAAGTTTAGAAAAAAAATCAATATAAAATGATTTGGGATGGAAAATTTATTTAGAAATGAATATTGAAATTGATTTGTTATTGAAGTAAAATTAGGAATCAATTTGGGATTTGAATTTGGGGTTAAAAGTGAATATTTGGGAATGTGGATTTAAAAATGGAAATGATGTTAAAATGGGTTTATTTACAGTTTGTAAAGTTTAAAAGAATGATTTCTTTTAAAATAAATAAATAAATTATAAGTATTTAACTTATAATATGGATTTTTGATGTATACGTTGAGTTATAAAATTGAATGGGTCATTTAAGGAAATTTATAAACCGAAGTTGTTTTAAAACAGAAATGGAATTTATAAGCGTTGTTTTATAAATTCGGAATAAATTGAATTTGACGAATTAAATAGTGAAATGTGATTAAGTGAAGTATATTCACGATTTTGGACAGTGAATATATTGTTAAGTAAAATGGATACTGTTTTGGGAAAGTGATATTGAAAAATGAAGTTAAACATTTTAAAGATGTTTTAAAATGTATTATAAATCGAAAGCAGAGATTTCCGCAGTTCTTGTTGAAATAGACGTTTCCGAGAAATTTAAGGAAATGGTGGACTATAACACTGTTGTTATAGTAAATGATTTCCGAAAGGAAATGTTTTGATGTAGTATTGGGATTTATATATCTATTAAAATCCGAATCCCTATACTAGTGATTTCGAGTCGTCGTAACGATGTTTTACGTAACATTCGTTTTGACTCAAATAAATGTGTTTAAAGAGAATGATTTCCTTAAAGAATGAATATATACTTAATATTGATTTAAGTATATCGAATATTTTCAAATGTTGAAAATAACTGATTTGTGAAATACTTATTATTAAATAAGTATGAAATTGCTTTTCCAATATGAAATGAACTGTTTTTGAGATTTTATCTTCAAAGATAAAATGAAATGTGAATATTTGAAATTTGTTTTTCAAATGGTTAAAGTGTGGGAATTCTATATCTAGTAAAGATATTTTTGAAGATGAAATAATTTGGAAAATTATTTGGAATCTGATGATGTTGCGCATCTTTATTGATAGTTAAATAACCGACTATCAATAATTACCTTGAGTAGGTATTTGTTGTGATTGGATGAATTTGAACGCCACACTTATTTTTGAATAAGCGCTCACTATTCGGGTTAGCCGGGAAAGGACCATGGGGTCGTATAACCCATTCCGAATATGTGATACGTCGTTATGAATCGCAATTGAAGACCGGTGTTGAAGACCGGATATTTTTGAAAACGGAAGGATTACCGTCGAGTTACTCTACATCGACTGATCTTCGATTTAGAGGTTTTATCACCCTTAGTGACGGGAAGTCCTGACGTGATTAAAAATTATCCGGATGTGCAAGGGCTTCGTGAGAAGTGCCTTCGGTTCTGTTCGATCCCGAAACAGACTTGTATGGATTGTGTGTCTGACGTTACAATTTGAGATATAGAGCTGATTTCTTTCAAATACATTTCTGTTGGTGGCGGAGAATTTATTCTCTTAGCTTAACACCCTTCTCTGAGACGTACGAGCTCAGAGGTTATGTAGTTGAAATTTATCAGCGATATATCCCAACTTGGTAACGTGGCATACTGAGTGTTGCTGTGAAATGATCAGTGTTTGGTCATTTGTGATATGATCATTTGTTTGATCTTATATCTTTGTGATCATAGGTTGATCATTTTGTTTGACCCGAAGCAGGGCTTTTTGAGAAAGCGTAGCTTTGTGGACGAGACTTCGTCGAGCCTCACACCCCGGAAATGGTCGAAACAGGACGAATGCGGCAAGGTTCTAGGGAGTAGCGCCCCTTAGTGTATGTCATTCCTTCTGGATAAAGGTGGTATCATGGTATGGAGCCCAGATACTTAACCTCTGTGGTTACTGCATTATTATTATCTATGTGGTTTGTTGGAATCGGGGATCCTCGGGAAGATCGGTGACGATCGGGGGATGGCATACGCGTGTCAGTAGTTACCTATTTTTGCAGAGGTAACCCGGCCTTGTGTTGGCAGAGATCCGGTTAGGTTCTCGGGTCGTCTATTCCAGGGACGTACCCATCGTGGATAGGAAGTTCCTTTGCCTGACCATTTGTTGGAAATCCAAAGAAACAATACGAGCCTTTACGATTTCAATTGTATAACCTGTCTCCTCAGGAGGCAGCTATAGCAGGCATAATATAATGGTACCTATGCTGGCTAAGATTTATATTATACTTTCGAAATGTTTTCCACTATGCACTAGAAATAATATCAAAAATGATTTGATTTTGCGTAGTAAGCATCTTTGACTGTCATAAGAAGAAATCTCCTCCAAGTCTGCGTTTGCATTGTGTGTGTGGTGGGAGGTCTTATGGTAGTTTCATTTTCCAAAAGCATTGCGAATTGACTTTAAAAGTTTTCCTGTTGTTTATTTTAAAGATAAACTGTTTTACGATCTCACACCAGTCACCATGACTGACTCGGAGTTTATTGTTTCCCTTCTAAACTCTGGGTGCCCACCAATTTCCACACGGGCAGCCTAGAGTTATATTATCAGGATATTCTGGAGCTTGGAGATAAGCTGGATTGCGAGACGTAGTATTTGTATCTGATATATTTATTCCGCTGTGTATTCTGTATGAGGACAAGTTTATATAACTGTCCATTGTTGTACTGAGTTGTATAGTGACTCTGATGATTGATGTATGTTATAAAATGATATAGTTCTTTGTTTAAAGATTATTCATTTATCTATTATATATTGTTCCGCTGCGATATGTGAGATTCTGATATTGGTTTCTGTTTCTGCTCTTGTTCTGTTGTTGTTTTTTTCTTTTTTTTCTTCTATCTTCTTCTTCTACCTTTTTCTTCTTTCTTAAAACCATAACTTTTCGGGTTTCTGGCATTCGATGGCTCAGCAGTCGATAAAGTGAGTATCGATGTTGAATTTTCGAAAGTCGAAAATTTGTGGATGTTACATTTGGTATCAGAGCATATGGTTAAGCGACAACCCTGCTCTGTTGGGTGTTACTCATTAGAGATAGAGTCAGTAGTACTCTAGAATGAGTTGAGTGTAATAATAGATACGAGCGCGTATTTGTTAGTGAATATAAAATTGTTTTATATTGTGATGATTGGTTTGTTGAGTGGTATATGGATTCTGGTCGGTATTGTCCGTACAACTCTATCGATAGGGATCTCTAAACACTTGAATAGAATAATTCGGCACGGTATTGTTTTGAAATGGGGTAAATGGAATAATTTTACCCAAAACTATTTTTGTATAGAAAAGAAATCATTTTCTATAAAGTACTATAGTATATGGTTGCATGGATGTTAGGAAGTAATAATAGTGAATTATCATCACTAAAATTGAATAAGAAATTGAAATTGTAACTCCAAAGTTAAGAAATAAATCCATATACGAATAAATTTAAAGAATATAAATTATAAATGTGAATTGTAATTTAAAACGGAATTCCAGAAAAGTTTTTGGAAATGTTTTGAAAGGAGTTTGAAAATTTTGGAGATTTGGAAAGTTTAAATCATTTTTGGAGTTGAAAATGAATTTCGAAGGTTTTGAAAAGTATTTTGGAGAGATAAAAAGCTCTAAACTCTTTTCGGTCGCTGGAAAATAACTTCGATGATGACCGCGGCATCACCGGTGTTCATTTTCGGGTTTCCAAAAGAGGAATTGCTGCCAATTGTTTTAAAAGGAAGTTGTTTTGAAAATTTGGATTTTGTTTTAGAAAATTCAAAGGATAATTTGAACTGTTTTCAAAATGGCTTTGAAATGTTGGTAAACTCTGGAATACTATGTAGAAATATTTATGAAATATTATTAAGTTGATAACTTATACAAACTGAATGTTGAAAACAAATGTGAATTGTGCGAAATTAAATGAAGTTTTGAGATTAGTTTGAAGTGAACTAAAGTTAATTGATAAAAATTCAATATTCAGAAGTTAAATAGAATCCAAATAAGGTTGGAATTGTGAAGTAAATTCAAATGAAATTTGAAATGTGAAAGTGAATGAATATGAAACTGCAATGGCGAACTTAAAGAATGTATAAGCAGTCATATTGAAAATTTTGTAACTGAATGTGCAAAATGGTTTGAATATATGCAACTAGATATTATGGCTAGTAGGACATACAGGTGTAAATGAATTGGGATTTTGATTTCAAAGATAATTTGAATTGCTCGACAAAAGGTACGTATTTGAATTATAATATGAGTTTTTGATGATTTCTGGACTAGCCGCTTGGCCTTTTCTTTTCTTTTTGAAATCTGAGAGTCCGTAGGGACGTTTTGTAGTCGTACCGTATTAGCCGCGCAAAGGAGACGCTGGCGAAATTTTTTGAAAATTTCGAGTGTTAGAAAATTTTTGAGAAAATTTTGAAAGTTTAAATTTGAATTTGAATTTAAATTTGAATTGTTAAGGAAAACAATGATGTTTGAGAATTATGAAAATGTTGTTGGAAATTTAGTGAATCAATAACGAATCTTTAGTAGAAAGATTGGTTTTGGAAATTTGATAAAACTATTGAATTGTGAAAAATAGTAGACGAGTTAAGGACCTTTCTTCCTGACTTGTAATTTCGAGGACGAAATTCTTTTAAGGGGGGAAGTTTGTAACGACCCAGAATTTTGACCAAATTAAATTGAGAATATTTAATTTATTTTAAATATTTGAACGATAATTTAATTTGAATTCCCGATTTAAATTTGAATCTGGCGATTAAATTATAAAATTTAATCGATTGAGAGTTGGATAAAAAAATTTATATCTTCAATTTACAGTTGAAGAAAATTATTTCAAAAGCTTTTAAAATTCATATTGATAATTCTGGAGGTAATAGAACTTTCAGAATTGAAATTGAAAGTGTTTCGTTCAGTTTTGAAATTTTATTGTTCGAATCGATATTTAAAAATAGTCAATTTTCAAACAGTCTCGGAATTCGACGAAACCAGTTCCATTGGGTTCGGAATATTGTATTATTGCCGGGTTTCAAATTTCGTATCGATCGAAGTTGTTATGTGATCGTACGGCGAGAAAACGCGTCGAAATTTATTTGAATTCAATTTAAAAATTTAAAACTTAAAACTTGTCAAATATCAGCTACTTCTCTTCCCTTATCTCACGCCTAAAAACACGGCTGATATCACGAAAGAATCGTGCAAAAACCCATACCTTCGTACCCTTCCTCCCCTCTTTTAAAAATCAAACGAAACATTTTCGTCTTCGTTCAATTATATATTCCAATGCCCCATTCTTCAATTCATTTCTTCTTTCTGAAAAACTCATTTTCTTCCCCTCAAAAATAAAAGTCTCCTAAACAGAAGAGAAATCAAAACGAATTCAAATCAGAGGGGAGACGCGCGAGGGTTTAGGGGTTCACGACATCAAATCAAAGGAGGGGAGGCTCTCGCGTACAGGCGACGACATAGGCGACCGCGTGCGCATAGGCGCGAGGAGGAAGGGGGACTATGGTGTCTCGCGGTGGGGCCAGAACTAGGGCTTCGCGGCATGGAATCTGATGGTGTCGCAGTTGGGTATCGCGATGGAGATAGGGGCTGGCGGTCGCGAGCTTGATTTGGGCAGTGGCGACATTGAGTTGCCGGTAGGGCGTGCGACTGCGAGGCATTCGCGAGTACTTGGGAGGAAGAAATCGTCGACAGGCAGTTCGTTTTCACAGTCGTACTGGTGGGGCTCGCGATGGTTTCGCGTGTGACGTAGGGGATTCAATGTTCGAGTTGCTCGCGTGGAGGCAAGTGGGGTTTTGATCTGGTTCGTCGATGTAGTGGTATGGTGATCGGCGATGATGGGAAGGTTTGCTGGCGATGTGGTGTTTGTTCGAATCGGGATACTGGCAGTAAGGTAATAACCTTAATTTTATTTTAAGTTACATATGCTGTATAAATTAACAGGACAAAGAAAATAATGTCTTAATTTACTGTTAGGTTAGAAAACAATATGAACAGGATTTATGTAAAATAAGATAAATAAGTATACGTATATAATGCTGTTTTATTTTAAAGTTGTTATAGAAATTTATATAAGTAGATTTCAGAAAAGGAGTAGAAAGTTTTACAAGAAATAAATTCTTTGTTTTGTTATTTACAGTAAATATAAACATGTATATATGATATTTTAGGAAAATAAAAATATATGTGTTCAGTTATTCTGATTACCAAAGATTTTTTAGGAAAAGGAAATTTAATTGTTTAATTTAAATTTTAGTTAAGCGAAATTGTTTAAAAGAAACTGGGTTTGAATAAAATCATTAGTTAATAAAAATTATCAAAAATGAAAATTTGTTATTCGATTTGTTCAAATATTAATGAGTTGTATAATTATTTATATAAGGTTAAAAAAATCAAGATAATCGAGAAATCGAGTCAAGTTTGGAAATGGATTGCAAATTAAAAATGCTAAGGTGAGATCTCCTCACTCAGATTTATAAATTGATTGCAGTTATTGACTGTTTGATTTCTGTTTGAATGTGCTATTAGATATGATAGGATATATCTATATATATAGCAGTATATACATATTGGCATATGTATATATTGGATTGATGATTTCCCGCCTCGTATAGCGGATGAGACCCTATTTCGCCGTTAGTAAGCGGATTTATAAAAAACCTATATACCGCGATAATTCCGTACTGGAGCGGAATTGGTATTGTGCTAACATCTTTGGATGCAGGGAAACAGGTTGGAGGGATCCAACTGGACCCCTCAATATTGTTGTGAATTTATTTTATTGTGATATGATAATTCTGTGAATGATTATTTTGATACGATCGATGATATTGATGATTGGGAGTTGTTTGAAATTAAAAATTGGCCGAATGGATGTTTGACATCATTGGATTCCAAAGATAAACGAAATGGAATTTTTGAAATTCAAGTAGAAATTTCTAAGTGAATTTGATTTTAGAAATTTAATAAATTCGAAGAAAGGAATTTTAAAGTATAAAAAAGTTAATTTTTATATTCTTATCGAATTTATTCCAGAATCAAGTGAAAACGTTAAGTAAATGAATTTCGTATAATAGTGATTTTAAATTGAAGAATTTAATAAAAATTTGGATTTCTAAATAGTTGGAAAAAGATAAAAGGGATTTATTTTCTTTAAGAGGAATTTGTTTAAAATGAAATAAGTTGGAAGTCCAATTATAAATTTAATTGGCAAATTGAAACAAGTTTAGAAAAAAAATCAATATAAAATGATTTGGGATGGAAAATTTATTTAGAAATGAATATTGAAATTGATTTGTTATTGAAGTAAAATTAGGAATCAATTTGGGATTTGAATTTGGGGTTAAAAGTGAATATTTGGGAATGTGGATTTAAAAATGGAAATGATGTTAAAATGGGTTTATTTACAGTTTGTAAAGTTTAAAAGAATGATTTCTTTTAAAATAAATAAATAAATTATAAGTATTTAACTTATAATATGGATTTTTGATGTATACGTTGAGTTATAAAATTGAATGGGTCATTTAAGGAAATTTATAAACCGAAGTTGTTTTAAAACAGAAATGGAATTTATAAGCGTTGTTTTATAAATTCGGAATAAATTGAATTTGACGAATTAAATAGTGAAATGTGATTAAGTGAAGTATATTCACGATTTTGGACAGTGAATATATTGTTAAGTAAAATGGATACTGTTTTGGGAAAGTGATATTGAAAAATGAAGTTAAACATTTTAAAGATGTTTTAAAATGTATTATAAATCGAAAGCAGAGATTTCCGCAGTTCTTGTTGAAATAGACGTTTTCGAGAAATTTAAGGAAATGGTGGACTATAACACTGTTGTTATAGTAAATGATTTCCGAAAGGAAATGTTTTGATGTAGTATTGGGATTTATATATCTATTAAAATCCGAATCCCTATACTAGTGATTTCGAGTCGTCGTAACGATGTTTTACGTAACATTCGTTTTGACTCAAATAAATGTGTTTAAAGAGAATGATTTCCTTAAAGAATGAATATATACTTAATATTGATTTAAGTATATCGAATATTTTCAAATGTTGAAAATAACTGATTTGTGAAATACTTATTATTAAATAAGTATGAAATTGCTTTTCCAATATGAAATGAACTGTTTTTGAGATTTTATCTTCAAAGATAAAATGAAATGTGAATATTTGAAATTTGTTTTTCAAATGGTTAAAGTGTGGGAATTCTATATCTAGTAAAGATATTTTTGAAGATGAAATAATTTGGAAAATTATTTGGAATCTGATGATGTTGCGCATCTTTATTGATAGTTAAATAACCGACTATCAATAATTACCTTGAGTAGGTATTTGTTGTGATTGGATGAATTTGAACGCCACACTTATTTTTGAATAAGCGCTCACTATTCGGGTTAGCCGGGAAAGGACCATGGGGTCGTATAACCCATTCCGAATATGTGATACGTCGTTATGAATCGCAATTGAAGACCGGTGTTGAAGACCGGATATTTTTGAAAACGGAAGGATTACCGTCGAGTTACTCTACATCGACTGATCTTCGATTTAGAGGTTTTATCACCCTTAGTGACGGGAAGTCCTGACGTGATTAAAAATTATCCGGATGTGCAAGGGCTTCGTGAGAAGTGCCTTCGGTTCTGTTCGATCCCGGAACAGACTTGTATGGATTGTGTGTCTGACGTTACAATTTGAGATATAGAGCTGATTTCTTTCAAATACATTTCTGTTGGTGGCGGAGAATTTATTCTCTTAGCTTAACACCCTTCTCTGAGACGTACGAGCTCAGAGGTTATGTAGTTGAAATTTATCAGCGATATATCCCAACTTGGTAACGTGGCATACTGAGTGTTGCTGTGAAATGATCAGTGTTTGGTCATTTGTGATATGATCATTTGTTTGATCTTATATCTTTGTGATCATAGGTTGATCATTTTGTTTGACCCGAAGCAGGGCTTTTTGAGAAAGCGTAGCTTTGTGGACGAGACTTCGTCGAGCCTCACACCCCGGAAATGGTCGAAACAGGACGAATGCGGCAAGGTTCTAGGGAGTAGCGCCCCTTAGTGTATGTCATTCCTTCTGGATAAAGGTGGTATCATGGTATGGAGCCCAGATACTTAACCTCTGTGGTTAATGCATTATTATTATCTATGTGGTTTGTTGGAATCGGGGATCCTCGGGAAGATCGGTGACGATCGGGGGATGGCATACGCGTGTCAGTAGTTACCTATTTTTGCAGAGGTAACCCGGCCTTGTGTTGGCAGAGATCCGGTTAGGTTCTCGGGTCGTCTATTCCAGGGACGTACCCATCGTGGATAGGAAGTTCCTTTGCCTGACCATTTGTTGGAAATCCAAAGAAACAATACGAGCCTTTACGATTTCAATTGTATAACCTGTCTCCTCAGGAGGCAGCTATAGCAGGCATAATATAATGGTACCTATGCTGGCTAAGATTTATATTATACTTTCGAAATGTTTTCCACTATGCACTAGAAATAATATCAAAAATGATTTGATTTTGCGTAGTAAGCATCTTTGACTATCATAAGAAGAAATCTCCTCCAAGTCTGCGTTTGCATTGTGTGTGTGGTGGGAGGTCTTATGGTAGTTTCATTTTCCAAAAGCATTGCGAATTGACTTTAAAAGTTTTCTTGTTGTTTATTTTAAAGATAAACTGTTTTACGATCTCACACCAGTCACCATGACTGACTCGGAGTTTATTGTTTCCCTTCTAAACTCTGGGTGCCCACCAATTTCCACACGGGCAGCCTAGAGTTATATTATCAGGATATTCTGGAGCTTGGAGATAAGCTGGATTGCAAGACGTAGTATTTGTATCTGATATATTTATTCCGCTGTGTATTCTGTATGAGGACAAGTTTATATAACTGTCCATTGTTGTACTGAGTTGTATAGTGACTCTGATGATTGATGTATGTTATAAAATGATATAGTTCTTTGTTTAAAGATTATTCATTTATCTATTATATATTGTTCCGCTGCGATATGTGAGATTCTGATATTGGTTTCTGTTTCTGCTCTTGTTCTGTTGTTGTTTTTTTCTTTTTTTTCTTCTATCTTCTTCTTCTACCTTTTTCTTCTTTCTTAAAACCATAACTTTTCGGGTTTCCGGCATTCGATGGCTCAGCAGTCGATAAAGTGAGTATCGATGTTGAATTTTCGAAAGTCGAAAATTTGTGGATGTTACAACTTAAATGCACAGAGCAAATTACAACCAGGTGACGCAACAATTCAGTCGAAACTGCTATAAGGATGAACATCACATGTAACAAAAATGCTTAGTGATCGAACATGAAAACAACAGTTAATGGCCGAAGTTATGAAACAACAAATAAAATCGAACAAGGATAAAAATACTACCAGAGGCAGTAAAGAGTATAGTCGAAACCAATAAGGTCAAAAATGCTACCAAAAGCAGTGAATAGTATGGCAAAAGTCGAACAGGATTGACATCACAAAAACATGTTTGTAGTCGAAGACAACTATAGGTCAAATTCAATGCCGAAGTCACAGAAAATAAATACTGTGATAGCCAAGGATATAAACCAGCTTAAAATTAAAACCGAGAGCATCAAGTATAATTTTTTTTCAAAATCATGATTGCAGATTTCAAACAAGATCACACGGCCGAGATAATAAAGTGATGGAGTCAAAAATCATATGTATGAATCAGTCAAGAATCGCAAATATCACTTCATATGAATTTGATTAAAACAGAGAAAACAACAACTCGAAACGAAATCAAACAGTTGCAGCACTATACCAAATACGAATTAGATGTGAGTAAATAATTTACTCACCGATGTTTTTTTTTTCTCTCGAAGCAACAAGAAGCTGAGACGAACCATTCATTCAATCGAGCAACGTCGGCATCTTTTGAAATTCACGAAAGCCTTAGATTTCATCAAGGATGAAATCCCTAATTTGCGAAAAAAACGAGGCCAAAGCCAATCTCACAGGAGCGAATGTGAAACCCTAATTTGAAGACGAGCGAAAATCGAAGAACTCGCCGCCATTTTTCTCTTCTCGCTTTTGTTTAGGGCACGAATGAATGAGATAAAGGAAAGGGGGGTCGGGTTCGTATTTTATCAGAGAAAAGGATGGGGGTATGGCAGAAGAACGGGCTGAGGGTATGGGCCGGTGTGCTTTCTTTGTACTAAAGGTATGGTGTTTGATATATTTTTTTTCTTTTTTTTTCTTTATTATTTTTTTTTCTTTTTAAATCTGATTTGTTTTTATTTAATTTTGTTGTTAAAATCTAAACTATGTATATATATTCATTTCGTATTAATAAAATTTGATAAAAGAATTTTAATCGATTTACAATTTCCAAATTCAAACAGAAATTAACGATCGATATTAAATCGTTAATTTACGAAGATTTTATCGTTATAAAATTTTCCAACAATAAACAACAAATTATCTGTCAACTTTAATCGTTTATCGATGATTATAATTCGGGCAAAAATCCAGGTTGTTACAGAAATTCAATTTGAATTCGATTAATTTTTATACGCGTTTATACGTCGTGTATTCACGAAACAATTCCGAGAAATACGAAATTTGAAATCCTGTAATAATTCAATATTACAGACCCAATGGAACTGGTTTCGTCAAATTCCGAGAATGTGCCTCGGAAGGTTATTTTTAAATTCGATTTCAAACGATACAATTTCAAAACTGAACATATCGCTTTTAAAATCAATTCTGAAGCTTCTATTATCTCCAGTATTATCAATATGAATTTTCTAAGCCTTTAAATTATTTTTAACCGGCTTAAAATCGAAGATTCAAATTTTATTCAACTTTCAATAGATTAAATTCAAATATTTAATCGCCAATTCATTCTGATAATTTGAAATTCAAGTCAAATCATCGTTCAAATATTTAAAATTAATTAAATATTTTCAATTTAAATTGTTCAAAATTCAGGGTCGTTACATTATGTAGTTGAAATTTATCAGCGATATATCCCAATTTGGTCATGTGGCATGCTGAGTGTTGCTGTGTGATGATCAGTGTTTGATCATTTGCGATATGATCATTTGTTTGATTTTATATCTTTGTGATCATAGGTTGATCATCTGTTTGACCCAAAGCATGGCTTTGTGACAAAGCGTAGCTTTGTGGACGAGACTTCGTCGAGCCTCACACCCCGGAAATGGTCAAAACAGGAAGGATGCGGCAAGGTTCTAGGGAGTAGCGCCTCTTAGTGTATGTCATTCCTTCTGGATAAAGGTGGTATCATGGTATGGAGCCCAGATAGATGTATAAATCCCAATACTATACAAAACATTTCCTTTCGGAAATCATTTACTATAACAACAGTGTTATAGTCCACCATTTCCTTATATTCGAAAACGCCTATTTCAACAATGAATGTTGAAATCTATGGTTTCGATATTCAATGTCTTTGAAAACATCTTTTAAAACAATTAACTTCGTTTAAAATATCACATTCCTAAACATGTCCATTTTATTCAATAATATATTCACGGTCCAAAATTGTGAATATACATCTTTTAACAAACTATACAGAATTTTACTTATCAAAATAAGTCAGTTTCGAATTTATAAACAACGTTTATAAATTCTATTCCTATTCATAAAGACTTCAATTTATAAAAATTGCTTTATTAACCCATTCCTTTATAACTCAGTTTTATATCAGAATTTAATTTACAAGTAAATTACTTATAATTTCTTTTATTTCGCAACATCGATTCATTTTATAACTTCACAATCTTAATTCTGTAATTTCCATTCACTTATGAAATCCATTAAATATTTCACTTTTAACACTTATACAAATCATTTATTTTATTAACACTTTCAAATCTTCAATATAGCTCGTTTATAATAATTCAAAATTTCCAATTTATACTATTATATAAATTTATCAGTTTTCCATTTCCAAAACAATCTACTAGTTCTTTAATAAATCATTCATCGACTTGGTTTTCAATTTAATCACATTTGATTCATTCGCATTGGATTTTACTAACATTCATTCATATTCAATTAGTTCACATTCACTAATTTATATTCAAATTAGTTTGCTTTCAATTCAAATCAAATTTGATTCTATTTAAACTTACTTATCCTTCAATTTGAATTCAATTTACATAGCTTCCAATTTCCATTAATACAATTTCATTAATACTTAATGAATTCCCATACAATCAACTAGCAACCAATGCACATTCAACTTAACCAAATTTATTTACTTTGCTTACATTCAATTTGGTTCAACACACTTAATTTCAATTGGTTTATATTCCAATTCTGATTGAATTCTTATACTCACTATATTCACTAATTCACTTTTACAATTAAAGTCGAATTTTCCTTTCTATAACTCAAATTCATATACATTACTTCACTTTATCAGTTCATTTTGATATCAAATTCAAACTCATTCAACATTACTTAAGCTATATTTCATTTTATCTTCACTTGCATTTATTTTCACTATACAGCTTAAGTTCGGCTCAAATTTATTTGAAATTCTATTTTTATATTTAACTTTTACTAAAGTCAAATTCATATCACATTTCAAAAATTCAGACTTTGTTTTACTCAACAAAACTGTTTAACCATTTAAAAACTGGTTTTACTTAAACTTTCTCATTTTATAAGTTAAACAACTTATTAATTTAAACTTCCCAATCCATATTATATAATCACTTATCTTTCAAGTTTAAATTTTCATCTCAATAATTTATCAAGTCAAGTTCAATTTATTTAACTTCCTTTAGTTAAATTTCAAATCATATATTTATTAATACCAACTCACTTCAATTTAACTTTTCTTAAGTTAAAAATCTTTATTTTCAAAAACAATTTTATACTTCTTTGGATTTGAAAAACATCTTCTTTTTAAAGTGTTTCTAGTAACTATTCATATTAAACATCATAAACTAAGCTTTGTGTAAACCAAAGCTCTGATACCACCTTGTAACATTCCCCCTTTTGACCGTCTCCAGTCGGTAGTTAAACCAACTAGAAACGTTCAAGAAGACGAATTGTTATTTAGTTTATAAGGTTTAAACAGAATCAGCCACAGAAACACAGATAATAACAATCAATTAAAACAAATGAGAATTTATTTCATTACTATAAATCTTTTTGAATACATCAGAGTTTTATACAATTTAATACTGATACAGCGGAATATCTTAAAATACAATTTTCTCGAAATAAATGATTCTTTACTCTCTCTCTAACTTCGCTGCTCGAAAATCTTCAAGCTGTAAAAATACTCGGTCTGACCCGAGTATTATATTCAAAAGAAAATAATACACAGGTCAGTCTAATTCAAACCAGTTTATTAGTGCATAGAGGCAATAATAATTTAAATAGACGACAGTCATAATAATTCCCGTCTATCCAACTCTTTTAACAAAGAAATCGGATAACGAAAATTTTAACACTAAAAAGTGTTAAACAATATATCAGCAGATTTAAATCATCAACAGAGATAAACAGTGTTATTGGCTGCCGTACACACGTGTGCATTCATACACGTGTGCACTTCCCCGCCAACTCGTGTGCATAGATAACGGTGAAACATGCAACTGCTACAAAATACACAGAGGCAACGTCACATAACCAAACTGCAACAATAACTGCAGCCACCGCATGGAAATTTGGGTGAAGGCAACAAAAATAAATAAGGATGAATGAAACTGATCAAGCAAGTGCAGCAGGTACAAAGACCCAATGACCAAGTGCACAAAAACAATTTCAAGTGAAGGAAAATGAAATCAAGTACACATGAATCTAATGAAATCATCAGAGAACAAGTCACAGCCGAAATGATCCATCGCAGTGCAAACTAATATGATGACAAGTATGACTGGGATGCATACATAAACAAGAGATCAAGTTATAGCATGGCAAGTGCAGACTCAATTGGAGCTATACACTACAGATGCTATACTCAAGTGCAACAAGACTGGTTCAATTACGATATGAATACAATGCAACTGGCAACTATGTAATGCAACTGATGATAGTGAATGAGACAACAACTTCAAACTCAAGTGAACAGCTAAATGCAACATCAGTGGACGAATAGTGCAACTCAATGCAAATCAGTTCAAAATCCAAGCAGTGGTTAAGGTATGAAATTAGACAGTACAAGCATATGAGAGTAATCAGAAATTACAAGGTGAAATAGATCTTAAGAAAGGCAATCAAACCAGACACTCTACCAAATCATACGAACAAGTCATAGAGAACATGAGGTCGAAGTGTTTTAAAACCAAACCTGGACAATGCTAACTGCAAATGCACAGCAAATATACTTGAAGGCTAGAGTATGCAAGGTGAAGAACATATGTATGAAATGCAACTATGACTGGACAGTGTTATTAGGAATGAACACAATGGTCAGTAGGACTAATATGACAACATAGCAAGCACTTAAATGCACAGAGCAAATTACAACCAGGTGACGCAACAATTCAGTCGAAACTGCTATAAGGATGAACATCACATGTAACAAAAATGCTTAGTGATCGAACATGAAAACAACAGTTAATGGCCGAAGTTATGAAACAACAAATAAAATCGAACAAGGATAAAAATACTACCAGAGGCAGTAAAGAGTATAGTCGAAACCAATAAGGTCGAAAATGCTACCAAAAGCAGTGAATAGTATGGCAAAAGTCGAACAGGATTGACATCACAAAAACATGTTTGTAGTCGAAGACAACTATAGGTCAAATTCAATGCCGAAGTCACAGAAAATAAATACTGTGATAGCCAAGGATATAAACCAGCTTAAAATTAAAACCGAGAGCATCAAGTATAATTTTTTTTCAAAATCATGATTGCAGATTTCAAACAAGATCATACGACCGAGATAATAAAGTGATGGAGTCAAAAATCATATGTATGAATCAGTCAAGAATCGCAAATATCACTTCATATGAATTTGATTAAAACAGAGAAAACAACAACTCGAAACGAAATCAAACAGTTGCAGCACTATACCAAATACGAATTAGATGTGAGTAAATAATTTACTCACCGATGTTTTTTTTTTCTCTCGAAGCAACAAGAAGCTGAGACGAACCATTCATTCAATCGAGCAACGTCGGCATCTTTTGAAATTCACGAAAGCCTTAGATTTCATCAAGGATGAAATCCCTAATTTGCAAAAAAAACGAGGCCAAAGCCAATCTCACAGGAGCGAATGTGAAACCCTAATTTGAAGACGAGCGAAAATCGAAGAACTCGCCGCCATTTTTCTCTTCTCGCTTTTGTTTAGGGCACGAATGAATGAGATAAAGGAAAGGGGGGTCGGGTTCGTATTTTATCAGAGAAAAGGATGGGGGTATGGCAGAAGAACGGGCTGAGGGTATGGGCCGGTGTGCTTTCTTTGTACTAAAGGTATGGTGTTTGATATTTTTTTTTCTTTTTTTTTCTTTATTATTTTTTTTTCTTTTTAAATCTGATTTGTTTTTATTTAATTTTGTTGTTAAAATCTAAACTATGTATATATATTCATTTCGTATTAATAAAATTTGATAAAAGAATTTTAATCGATTTACAATTTCCAAATTCAAACAGAAATTAACGATCGATATTAAATCGTTAATTTACGAAGATTTTATCGTTATAAAATTTTCCAACAATAAACAACAAATTATCTGTCAACTTTAATCGTTTATCGATGATTATAATTCGGGCAAAAATCCAGGTTGTTACAGAAATTCAATTTGAATTCGATTAATTTTTATACGCGTTTATACGTCGTGTATTCACGAAACAATTCCGAGAAATACGAAATTTGAAATCCTGTAATAATTCAATATTACAGACCCAATGGAACTGGTTTCGTCAAATTCCGAGACTGTGCCTCGGAAGGTTATTTTTAAATTCGATTTCAAACGATACAATTTCAAAACTGAACATATTGCTTTTAAAATCAATTCTGAAGCTTCTATTATCTCCAGTATTATCAATATGAATTTTCTAAGCCTTTAAATTATTTTTAACCGGCTTAAAATCGAAGATTCAAATTTTATTCAACTTTCAATAGATTAAATTCAAAAATTCAATCGCCAATTCATTCTGATAATTTGAAATTCAAGTCAAATCATCGTTCAAATATTTAAAATTAATTAAATATTTTCAATTTAAATTGTTCAAAATTCAGGGTCGTTACATTATGTAGTTGAAATTTATCAGCGATATATCCCAATTTGGTCATGTGGCATGCTGAGTGTTGCTATGTGATGATCAGTGTTTGATCATTTGCGATATGATCATTTGTTTGATTTTATATCTTTGTGATCATAGGTTGATCATCTGTTTGACCCAAAGCATGGCTTTGTGACAAAGCGTAGCTTTGTGGACGAGACTTCGTCGAGCCTCACACCCTGGAAATGGTCAAAACAGGAAGGATGCGGCAAGGTTCTAGGGAGTAGCGCCCCTTAGTGTATGTCATTCCTTCTGGATAAAGGTGGTATCATGGTATGGAGCCCAGATACTTAACCTCTGTGGTTACTGCATTATTATTATTATGTGGTTGTTGGAAATCGAGGATCCTCGGGAAGATCGATGACGATCGGGGGATGGCATACGCGTGTCAGTAGTTACCTATTTTTGCAGAGGTAACCCGGCCTTGTGTTGGCAGAGATCCGGTTAGGTTCTCGGGTCGTCTATTCCAGGGACGTACCCATCGTGGATAGGAAGTTCCTTAGCCTGACCATTTGTTGGAAATCCAAAGAAACAATACGTGACTTGTACGGTTTTAGTTGTATTACCTGCCATGGAATGTGGCGGTAACCTGCTATTGAACATGGTAGCTATAGTAGGCATACGATACTGGTCGTATGTTGGCTAAGATTTATATTCTACTTTCGAAATGTTTTCTACACTATGCACTAATAATAATATCAAAAATGATTTGATTTTGCGTAGTAAGCATCTTTGACTATCATAAGGAGAAATCTCCTCCAAGTCTGCGTTTGCATTGTGTGTGTGGCGGGAGGCCTTATGGTAGTTTCATTTTCCAAAAGCATTGCGAATTTACTTTAAAATTCTCTGCTATTTGTTTTTAAAGATAAACTGTTTTTGTTGCTCACACCAGTCCCATGACTGATCCGGAGTTTATTGTTTCTTTCCTAAACTCTGGATGCTCAAAATTTTTCTACACGAGCAGTCTAGAGTTTGGTTTTTCAGATAGTCAGATTTGTAGATTTATCTGGAGCTAGTTCAGTCTTTGGATCAGACTGCACTTGCTTATCTTTGAGCATCGTTATTGGGAGTTCGAGCTATATCTGGCTTAGCGCTTTGAAGATGGAGATTATCCGCTGCTGATGTTATCGTTTTCTTTTCCGCT
This sequence comes from Allium fistulosum, assembly GCA_030737815.1. Lineage (NCBI taxonomy): Eukaryota > Viridiplantae > Streptophyta > Magnoliopsida > Asparagales > Amaryllidaceae > Allium > Allium fistulosum. The sequence goes on from CM060904.1 coordinate 55,942,418, forward strand.
GCTATTTCTTGTATCATATCTCTGATGTATATTGATATCCATTGTATCACTCTGTTGTATCAGATATTGTATATCAATGTATTATTCTTTTTATTCCGCTGTGTTATTTACTTAATGTTGTTATAAGCTCCGGAGAACCAGATTTGGCATTTGAATCTACGGCATTTTGAGTACAAGTGAAGTACGGGTGCCGATTTTTGAAGCCAACTTTTGGGTCTTGACACTATGTAAAGAAATGAATGTAAATTAAAATGTAAGAAACTTAAATATGAACTTATGCACTAATGAATTTTAATATCTAAAGGAAATCAAGTATATAAATTAATAAATGTGAACTAAACCGCAATAAAATGTATGTAATACTTGAATAATGAATTCATTGGTTATTATAAACAATTGAATGGAAATAACATATGTAAGAAATGAATGTAAAGCAATAAAAGAATTTGACATTATATGAATAAAGGAAAAAAATGGATTTTGTAAGTAATGAATGGAAATAAATGAGATAAGTATTGAATGAATGAATGTGAATTTATTTACAAAGAAACCAATATAGTACTTTAAGAATTGATTTATATATGTTTAATAATTGGGTATGTGTAACATGTGTAAGAAAATGTAAATAACATATGTAAATAAATGAATGTAAATAAATGACATTAAGGATTATATGAATGAATGGGAATTGAATTTTTGTAAAAAATATATGTAAATTAAAGAAAATAATCATTGTAAGAATTAAAATAGACAAACAATAAATGATATGAAAGGAAATATGTAAAAATGAACTTAAATAATGTTTGGAATTTGTTGTTGTTTTGGTTTATGGGTTGTTTGGACAAGGATACTTCTAATTGTTTGAATGTATGAATAATCTGTTGAGTTTTATCTAAGACTGTTGAGTAGATGAAATACTTAGTAGTTTGTTTGTCATTCTATGCGATTTAAAAGTGTCTAAACTCGAACAAACCATTTGTTTTACTTGCTATGGATGGATGGTTGATCACTTTGATTGCATGTGATGATTGTATGCTTTTGTTTGCAAATGGATATTGTCATGTTATATTGATTTGTTTTGTTATTAATTGAGACAGTATAACTATTTCTCTTATATAATTATTAACTCTTTGGATTATATAAGTGAAATACAGGTTATGGAAGCAATAACTACTGCTTTTGGTTTCATAAATAAGCATTAATTGCCCGACAAATAGGTACATTCTCATATTACAGTTTTATAGCGATATTATATTATTTTCTCCTTTTTAGGATATTTTATTTTGAAAAGTATTATATATACTGTTATTATTGATATTATTATTTCTCCCATATCTCTCCGTACAAAGGAGACTCTATGGAAATTTTTCATGAATTTTGGACTTAGAAAATTTTGTGAAATTTTTTCCAAACTATTAATAACTTGAATATAAAAGATTTAATGATTATAAATTGATATATGTTATTTAAATTATATAATTTTTTAAATTTATTTGTTATAAATTAAATATTTTGAATAAGATATATTGATTGCTTAATTTCTTCTTTTTCCTTTTTTTCCTTTTCGGGGACGAAAAATTTTGAGTGGGGGAGAGTGTAACTACCCGTAATTTTCGATAATTTAAATTAGTTAATTTAATAAGATTTTGGTAATTTAATATTGAAAGAAAAAAATTTGTAATTTAATAATGAAATAATAACTAAAATGAAATGTAACATTGTTAATTAAAGTTAATCATTAACAATTTGAATGAAATTTCAATTAATTGGATTGATTTAGATGTTATACTTGGTTATAAATTGAATATAGGAAAACAAATGTAAATATTGAACTAATTTGTAAAATAGTATATATTTAATGGTAATTGAATAAAATCATTGTTATGTAAGCAATGGTAACATATATTTGTAAATAAAAAACTTATAATGTGATTAAAAGTTAACGGTAACAATTATTATAAGTTACCTACTTATTTAGTCTGTTAAATTTAATTGGAAATCAATTACAATTAAATGAAATGAAATGATACATTAATGTGAGTTAAGACTGTAACTGTAAATTGTGAATGCAATAAAAGGAATAGAAATGTTAATTTTATTCATAATGTAATAATTGATTCAATAAAAGAATGAAACCAAGATAAAATAATTAATTGGGATTTTAAATTAGAATTAATGTGTAAAATTGACAAAAACTCAATAAAATCGAAATATAGTAGTTAATACAAATAAAAGATGTAAATTGTAACATATTAGTGAAATAAGATATAAACAAATATTAACTATGCTATTAGAGTAATAATGGATTGAATATAAAGATTTGAATCAAATTAAATCAAATTTTTGGAATTTAAATTATAATAAATGGATCTATTGCAATTAAATGTAATTAAGGATTACAGAATGAAAAGTAAGATGAAAATGGCAAAATATTATGTAACAAAATGTATAACAATGTTAACTATGTACGTAGAGTAATAATTGATTGAATTAAAAGATTGAAACCAAATTAAATAAATTTATTGGAATTAAATTATAATCAATTGGATTAATTGCAGTTGGAACTAAACACTGGATTTTTGGAAATTAATTAACATTGAAATTTTATGTAAACTTATTTAATTTATTATAAATGTCTATGCAATCAAAAATGATAAAAATTGGTTAGGTAATATATTTGAATATAAAAAGTGATTAATTAATAAATTATTAATTTATTTAATTAACGTGAAAATAGCAATTTTGGCCACTAACTCGGATTTCGATGAAACTAGTTTCATCGGATCCGTAACGGTGAATTATTGTAGGATTTAAAGTTTTGTAGCGATCGGACTTGTCGTTCGATCATACGGACTCGAAACGCCTAGAAATCAATTCAATTGAAATCAATTTGAAATAAGCTGATTTTAGTGTAAATTCTTCATACGATGGAATTAGGAATTGAAACATGTTCCATTGATTTTAAAACTATTGAAAACATCTATTTTGATATATGGGATGACCCATTTTCGTTCTGGAGACAGAACGAGCTTTTCGGGGCATTTATCGTTCAACTTTCGAATTAATCTTGTCCATTCATTTTATTTCGGATCTACCTATAATTAACCTGTTATAAACCCTAGTAGTCTTTCTATTTCTTAATTCTGTACGTACAATTCTCTGTGGCTTCTCCTTTCCAATGGCAGAAACAAACTCCAATTCCCAAACCCTCAAATTCAATTTCAAAACTAAATCCAAAATTCAAACTCCTCAAACTATATCATTTTATATATCGATTTGAAGCTCTCGACGAGCGCAAGTCAAATCTGCAGTCTGTTTCTTGATCTGAGTTTATGTGTGCCCAGAATTCGATTGTTTATTCTCGGCCGTTCATCACGTTCCGATGAACTTCGTCTGATCGTCAAATCATTGATACAGTTTTATAGAGAGGATGAGGGGAGTTCATCTGAGGTGTTCGCTTGGAGATTTGGTGGCTGGATCATCATGCAAAATTCATTAGGGTTCGATATATTTGTGGCGGCTACAGCTTCCTTGCATGGCACGGAGGTCGACTGATCGGGGGGCGGGGTGTGTCGCGCGTCCACGTGGAGGCGGTGCAGGTGCCTGGTATGAGTCGCGGTTGGCCAAGCGGGCGGCGAGGTTGAGGTGGCCGCTTCCTTCATGCGAGCTGAAGATCGAGTGGGTTAGGGTTTGTGGTAGTACCGTGTAACTTCTTTTCCTTTATTTATTTTTTTAATTATTTTTAAATCGTATAACTTCTAACTTGAATAACTTTTACATATGAGGTACGTTTCACGCGCGTTTTGTTCCGCTGGGATCGTACCGAAATTCCGGACATTTTGACGCTGTTTTGGTCGAATTCTGAGACTGTTTGAATTTGGGCCCTATTTTGAATTTCAAATTGATTTAAAATCGAAGGTGAGTGTTTTAACCCACTCACAACTTCTAAAATTTCTTATGTTAGTTAAATTAAATTTGTGTTGTGATTAGGAATTTATTTATAGTTGTTCGGTGTATTTAAATCGTCATTCCAGTTAATTTGAATTTATTTTGAATTAAATCATCGTTAAATTTATTATTGAATTTAAACTGCCGAGTTAATTACCTGTAAATAATAATCTGTTAATTGTTGATATTTATTGGTTGAATTGAATGATGATGGTGATGGATGTTTGATTGTTGATATTTGATGATTGGATGTTATGTTTAATATATATATATATATATATATATATATATACACACACATATATTGTTATCACTCTTCAAGTTCCCTTAATTATTATTAGAAAAATCACTATGGGTTGAAATGATATATTCCCGAATAATCTTTAGATTAGGGAAAAATCATTATGGGTTGAAATGATAGACTCGAGCGATTTTATGGATTTTTATATTAACTCGGGATTGCAGATTGAAATGATATATATCCGTAAATATAAAATATTGCGGATTGAGATGATAAATATCCGTACCACTTGACCCTAGGGTAGAGAATTATATACGAATAGCGGATTGGTTAAATTTAAATGATTTTAAATCCTTAATTTTCTTCAATTTAGTTAAATTATATTTTGAAATAAAATTTGATTATATAAATCGAATTATTATCAAAATCCAAGTTTTATGTAAAAATTGGAATTGGTTTAAAGGAATTGTTTAAAGGAATAAAATTGAAATCTTAAAACTGATTTTGAAGTATAATGGAAATTTATCGGAATTGAGTTATTAAAATTGTTTGAAATATAACTTTGAAATATATTGAAATTTGAGTAATTTAAATTGATATTTCAAACATGGATTGGAAGCAATATTGAACTAAATATTTTATTGAGAATTTGAAAAAAAAATCTAAAATTGGGTTTAGAAATCGAAATGGTCCAAATGTGTTGAAATGAAATAAATAGTTTAAATTGATATAAATTTCAAATTCATGTTTTTATGTAAAGTATTTTAAAGATATATATTGTTAAAGATTCTAAATTAAGATTTTCAAATTATTAAACTATTTTAACCTAAATTAACTATATTAAATCATTTTAACCTACGTAAAACCATTTAATTTATTTTAAACTAATTAAACCATTTTAACTTATTTTAAATCTAATTAATTTATTTTTAAAGCTATTTAATATATTTTAATTATATTTAATCTATTTTAAGTCTATTTAACTATCTTAATTCAATTTAACAGTATCTTTAATTTATAATTAAACTATTTTAGAGGATTTAACTATTTATAACTATTTAAACTATTTTCTAAATTTTCAGACTATGTAAAGTTGAAGTATTATTATTTGAATCCTTGATGATGATACAACTTAAGTTTGAAATTTGGAATTGATACCTTTTGAAAATTTTCCTATTGAGTAATATGATGATTTTGGAACGAGGATTTTATTAACCTCTCTTATCAATAATTTCAAAAATGAATATGATTTGAAAGTGAATATGATTTTGGAAGTGGATACAGTTTGAAAGTGCATATGATTTCGAAAGAGATATGATTTGAAAATCGAATATGATATTTCGATATAAATTGTGAATTGACTTTTGAAATATAAAAGAACCATCTAGTGTGAAATAAGCGTTTGGTTATTAAAGAGACCGAGATCGGATATTGTCATACTCTCTGCCAATATCGAAAACCACTTTAACAACTGTGTACCTTGTGGAGATTCCAGAAATGAAGTAGGATGGTTTGGTGAACGTTTCTGTATGAGGTATTTACGTGACCCTGACTCCCGTGAGTCAGCTTGATGTGGCTAAAATCAGGAGCTACGTCGGGCCAAGTGAGGTCATTCCTCTTATCGGGCACACTTCTTCGATACTATATTCTTACTCTGTGATTGATTTGGTGGCCACCCTTGATTTTGATTTGGGAGTGTGTTCCGAGGTGGGCGGTATTAGCTGCTATGCGTTACCACCAGTCCAGATATGCAAATGGTATATCTACCCTGTCATTGCCTCGAGTGTCGTGTCGCATGCCCTATCGCGCCTTCTATGAGTTTGTTTTGTACCTTACCTATGGAGTGCCCTCTGATAGCCCTCCAGTTTACGAAGGAATTAGGGTACTGTATAGATTATGGGAATATATAAAAATGTGTTACTGGGGATATGGGTAACGTCTTAACGCTATTTTAATACTTTTACTTTACTGTAGACATATTATAATAGCGTATTGTACTACATAGTAGGTAGTTAAACGGATCCTCAGGAGATGGAAATCCCGAACATCTCTTAAGTTATTGCACTCACATTAGACACTGGATAGGAGATGTCAAACCCTGTAAATATCTCTGACGTCGTCACACTCATATTTACCGTTGATTTAACTTACATAAGATCTTTTAGTTCTGACTCAAGTGTTTTGTCTTTTCAATTCGCTTGGGTCTGCCTGAGCATTTCAGGGTTGAAGACCTTATTTCTGAAGGACGAAGACTTGTATTATTATTATATTTATTCCACTGCATAATGTTGTTCCGCTGCATTATTTATTTAATTATTCTTGTTGTGTGTAACTCTGATTCTGTAATTGTATAAGTATAATCAAATTTATTTGTAAACAACTTAATGAACTTTTATTTGATTATTATATTTTGTCATTCCGCTGCGAGATTCTGTATTTGTTTTATTTCTTTCCCTTTTTCTTATTTACCCCATAACAATCTGCCCTTTTGAATGGTTTGAGTCCGGCATGTGTGACCGCTTAAAACATCAAAAAAGGCAGATCGTTACACTTTTCTTGTTATCTGCTTCCATGTTCAATTCGGACTCGACAAGTGTGGTAAAGTGTCAGTTCGAACTGTACGGAAAAAGTGGGTCGTGACATCGTGGTAACAGATCTTAGGTTGAGCGAATACCTAGGGTTTGGTGGGGTTACTCATTAGAGATAGGGTCAGTAGTACCCTACAATGAATCTGAGTGTGTGTGTGTGTGTATGTGTGTGTATATATATATGTATATATATATATGAGAGCGCATATTTGTTAGTGATATAAAAATATTTTTATATTGTGTTAATTGATATGTTGAGTGGCATATGGATTCTAGTCAATACGCGTGGCTAACGTTATTGATAGGGATCTCTAAACACTTAAATAAGGCCAATGGACACAATTTTGTTTTAAGTGGGTAAGTGAAATAATTTTACCCAAAATATATTTTATATATTAAAGGCATGATTTTCAAAGTATATGATATTTTGAGCTGTTGTTTGATAAGTGATGATGATATTTTATGATCTAGGAATTAAGTGGTCGTAGCCATCTAGTTTGAGTATCCTCCAGTGCCGGTGCCTTTTGACTGGAGTATTTCCTTAGTGATCTGAGTCCAGTAAGGTAGGAACTTTGGAAAATTTGATTTTTAGTAAATTTTGTTTACTAAAGGAATTTGGAATATTTTAAAAATAAATATTTTAGGAAGATTTTTCATAGACAAAAGCTAAATTATATATAAAAAATTGATTTACAAAAGAGATATTTGAGGATTAAAAACTTTGGTGATTTCGGAAAATCTGTTTAAAACAAATTTTTGAGGAAAATGATTTTGGTATTACTTAAGTAAAGTTTTTGAATGATAGCAATTTAAAAAGGAAAGGTTATTTTAAGTGTGAACCTATAGATGTACTTTTTAGCATATATGAATTCTTGAAACATTAGGATCTCATTATTGGTTTTGTTAATTGATTGTAGAGAACCCGTAGTATCATCCGAGGTGGAGCACTTTCGAGGGCTAGGAGAGATGGCGATCATGACTTAGCTAGAAGGATTCTGAAGGATCTTAGTGAGCCATCGATTTATGAGGAAGAGTTAGAGGAAGAAATAGAGCCTATCGAGCAACCATCGCATCAAGAAGAGGAGCCCAAGGAAGAAGCAAAAGAGGAGCCTGAGGAAGAATTCGAGGACGAGGAAGAATTCAAAGAAAAGGAAGAATTCGAGGATGAAGAAGAATTCGAGGATGAGGAAGAATTTGAGGATGAAGAGGAATTTGAAGCAGAGGAAGAACCCGGATCGGAGAATGACGACGTGGCCATCTGGGAAATGGGTGAAGTTGAAAAAGAGCCAGTTACAGATGGGGACTACCGTTAGAGGGAACCAAGTCCAATGTTTGCACGGGTTCAAGATAACGATGTGGAGTCTATGGAATTGAAAGGACCCAAAGTGGAGGACTAGGATGGAGAGAGTCCATAGTGAGTGTGGGTTTGGGTTTAGTGGTCTCTTAGTAGTGTATACCCTATTAGTATGTATTAGTAACCTGTAGACGTCATGTTTGTTGGATTGTAGTCCAGTAAAGTATCTCAGTAGATGTCTGGTATGACTATATATATGTGTATGTGTATTTTATGACAGTGACTGTGGAAGTATTCTAGTTGATACTAGATGTAACTGATATTTGGGAATATATATAAATATATATATTGAATTATGTGATATGGGTGTTTATTAATTCGTTAATAAATTAAAATTCGGTTAGTTTTGTTTACTAGCCTGGTTATGGAAATTTCGGGGATGAAATTCTTTTAAGGGTGAAGGAATGTAACGACCCAAGATTTTTTAACGTCTCGAGTTTTGAATATTCAATAATATGGTATTTTAATCAACAAAAATCCCCGTTAAATAACAGTTGATAATAATATACAGTTTTCAAACCAAGGTAATATTTTGAATCTAACAACCCGCATATTTTACAATCGTATATTTAAATATTTTATTTAAATATAGCATCGTTAATCGGATTAAAGTCCGAAAAGCTACTTTTTGCAAATAGTCGAATTAGGATTCGAGACCACTTCCATTGAGTCCAAAATAGCATTTGCGACCTTTTTGAGTATAAACATCGATATGTTTGGAGTTGAGTAGAATTTGCTATTTTTCTACTTGGGCTTTGGGTTTGGGTTACAGCCCACTAACCCATCTTAATACCCTAACTCAGCCCCTCGTCACATTTCATTCTCATTTTCCTAATACATTCAGGCTCAAGTAAAAATGGGGGAAGAGAAAAGGAAATAAGAATTCCAAACCCTAGTTTGTTTAGGAAAGATCAACTTCGAGCTAGAAATCAAGGAGAAGCTTAGGTAAGCATCCCCTTCATCTTCTCCATCTCTATCTCTCTTCAATCCTCAGAAATTCCTAACCCTAACTTAGGAAATTTGCTTATTAGCTTAGATTGGAGCTTCTTGAGTTGAGATTGAAGAGGAATTGGCCTTTCCTTTATTTTAAAGCTTCTCATTCGTGTCTTTGAGTTTTAAAGCTGAGTTCTTTAACTCACATCTACGTCTATAGCTATCGTTGTTGTTAGGTATGAATTCCTAACATTTTTGTGCATATTCATTTGCTTTTGATTTGAATTGATTTGGTGAATTTTCCAAATTTTGGTGTTTTGGTCCAATTTTATGAAAATCCAACTATGGATGTTTGGACATTGATATTTGGGGTGTATCGAAGAGCCTTTAAGGCTGGGTTGTCGCTCGGCGTAAATCCTTAATCGTCGTGCTCGTCCGATAGCTCCCGATATGTTTTGGCCACTTTGGCCTAGGCAAATTGTTGCCCGGACCAGGTGACCAGGCATATGGTGATCAAGTCCAGACGTCTGGTTTGGACCTGGAGCAAAAACATATGCACGCAGATTAATAAAAAAAGGGCAGAGTCTAATTTCAGACGTCTGAATTATAATTTCAGATGTCTAAAAGGGTTTCAGACGTCTGGATTGCCGAACCAGAAGTCTGGAAGGGTTTTTCTGGAATTTCTAAAACCTAAATCCAGACGTCTGGATGGAGCCCCCAGATGTCTAGAACTGTGTATTTTCACCTGTTTAGGCTTTTCTTGATTGAATTTCCATTGTTTATCGATTTTAGTTGCTCCGATTAGTTGTTATCACTTTTATCGACCTTGACGACTTCTTTTTCGGGATTTTTGGGAATTTCCATTTTGATGGATTTGGTATCGATTTCTTTGGATTTAATTCACGTCTTTGTATGTGAATATTTGGTGATTGATTGTTACTACAATCATTTTTGTGATTTGTCACTTTTAAATACAAAGGTTTCTATACTAGTAGTAAATATTCAAACTCATTCATCAAAATGATTTCGAAACTATTTTAAATATAAAGCTCTCTTTTAAAACCGTTTTCCAATCTATTAGTATATATAAACCTTTACCTCATTCGTATGAGAAATCTAATTAAAGGGCTTAGTAAAACAAGTGGTATGAAATGTTTGCATTTACTTCGTCGGTTAATTCTTAGACTTGTTCGATTGAACTCTTGTGACAACTTTCGAGTGGAAATCTACAATCTGTTCGTAAATATTTAAGTTAAGCCAGTGTTTATGGGACATGAAGCTAAACTCATTTATTTACTAGCTTAGTCTAATCGACACTTCTTGATGATCGATGATGATCATTTTGTGATTTAGACTATCGATGTGCGATGTCTCCTAGTCCGCAATGGGGGACTATACCCTGTTTGGAGGAGCTTCGGCTCATTTGGAGGAGCTTCGGCTCATAGTCCGCAATGGGGGACTATACCCTGTTTGGAGGAGCTTCGGCTCATTTGGAGGAGCTTCGGCTCATAGTCCGCAATGGCGGACTATACCCTGTTTGGAGGAGCTTCGGCTCATAGTCCGCAATGGGGGACTATACCCTGTTTGGAGGAGCTTCGGCTCATAGTCCGCAATGGGGGACTATACCCTGTTTGGAGGAGCTTCGGCTCATTTGGAGGAGCTTCGGCTCATAGTCCGAAATGGGGGACTATACCCTGTTTGGAGGAGCTCCGGCTCATTTGTGATACACGTGTTGGTGAGTTTTCATGCTCCCGTTTGTGATTGGCCTTCCCCTTTTTGTGATTTCTGGATTTCTGGCTGATGATTTCTAGAATTTGTGTTTCACCAATTTTCGTGGATTGGCATTGATATGTTTTTTCAATATTTGTGTTTTGGTGAATAATTTAAAGAATGTGATTCTTTTTGGTGTTTTGAGATGATTTGAGATATTGTATGATTTTTGTTGTTATTTGATGTATACTTGACACAGTATGGCATTTTTGTTATCATACGTTTTTGGTCATATCTCTTATCCTATCTCATTTTATCTGATATTTATAGCTAGACTGATCCGTTTATTATTTTCTTTTTAAATAATACTCGGGTAAGACCGAGGTATTTCAGGTGCTTCTACTTCACTTCTTATCAGGGTCCGTCTCCTGACTTTTGGCTAACTACTTTAGCTTAGTAGTTTTTGTTGTTATACATTCGAGATACAGACTCCTTGATGTAAACTTATTCTTTTGTCTAGCACTTGTATCTATTCTTTTGTGATGTAGTGGATCTAGTTTGACCACTACTTTGATGTACACTTCTATGTGTTATATTCATATCTATTTCCGCCTTTGTGATATGAATATCTATGACTGATTTGTGTTATGTTTATTTCTATATTTGTTTCTGAAATCCACATAGCCACTGTGTGGTAGCTTTGAGTTTGTATTTGATATGTCAGATTTCCTCTAGAAATGAAATGTAAGTTATATTATCTGACATATCGGTACTCGCACAAAGCAATTACACAGATGGTCGCTCCTCAACAGCCTTATTCTTCGTGCTAGTCGATGGCATTACCCCGTAGTGTCCTTGGCTAGTGTGAGTATAGAGGTGGGGTGTCACAGCTTGGTATCAGAGCCAAACTTCAGAACAATGTAGAATAATCTAGCAAGGATCATTGTCCTAAGTCTTTCTTTGGAATCATGCCATAGGATTTAATTCGAGTCTTCGTACCGTTCTATCCTATTTTCTTTTGTGATGCCTTGTTTTATCAATCAAGTTTGTTTGATATTCATTTTGTTAATAACCTTTTCCTCTTCTTTCTTTCTTTCTTAAAGAAGAGAAATGGTTAGATCTGGCAGTCTTAGCACTGGTCAATCCAGTAGTCCTTCTCTGGATGGCATATTCATGTCTACCCAACAACTTTTGGATCTTGTAAAGAATCAAAAGGTTGATCTGTGCTTTGAGTAAGAACCCCAAAAAGGTTTTACCTCTGAAATTAGAAGTGCATTTCGACCAGTTTGTTGATATCACTCTTAGACTAGAAGAGGCCGAAAAAGAAAGTGATGTTGAAGTTGTGGATGCCAAACAAAACTTCAACATCAACAAGAAAAGGCATATTAAGTTCAAAAGACCTAATCCCAACAAGAAAGAGAAGCAGGCAATTTCGATAGAAAAGACTCCTACCTCTAGTCGTGGACGATGCTACAATTGTGGTTCTACGGACCACTATGCAAATGAGTGCCCGAAACCATTTTCTTGTCGCTATTGCAAAGGTTTGGGTCATCTTTTATCTTCATGTCCCAAACTTCAAAGTAGGAGAGAGGGAAATCTGAAGGTTGTGCAATCCTCTACTAGCACTTCTCTTGGTCAAGGTATTTCTTATTCTATCCTTGACATTAGTTTGTTTTGTGAATATCCTATTTCTAATTTCTTTTGATTCGGGTGCATCTCATTATTTTATATCAAAAGAACTTGTTGATACTTTTTCTTTAAATATTATGGGCTTGATGACTTTACTGAGGATTGTGAATCCGGTTGGTGGATCCGCAACACTCAGTTTACTTTTTGAAAATGTCGAGATTATTTTATGTGATTACTCTTTTCAAGCCAATTTGCATGTTATTCATTACTTAGGCTTCGAAATTGATTTTCGGGAAAGGATTGGCTTGATCATTATGAAGCCCACATCCTATGTCCTGAGCGGACTATATATCTTCGACATTCTCAATCTGTTAAACAGATTTCTATTGTTCTTAATGCTTTTTATTTCCAAATTCGGTGGCATCATTTTATTCTTTAAACCCACTTGATGAGGAAAGTGTTATTTCTCTCATTCAAGTAGTTTGTGAATTTTCCGGTATATTTGAGCTTGTCTTAAGATTATCACCTAAGCAATCTATTAAATGGTGCTAAGGTCTTTTCAGCTCGACCTTGCCACCGGTTTTCATCAGCTACGAGTTGCGGAGGGTAGCACCACTTACCGCATTCCGCACTCTTTATGATTCTTGTGAGTGGTTCGTTATGTCATTCGGTTTGATGAACCTTCTACCTTATTTCATCCATCTTATGAATCAAGTATTCTACGAATATCTCGATGAGTTTATCCTTGTATTTATTGATTATGGATGAAAACAACAACTTAAAATTTGCAAATCTTTTTAATAAGATATTTATAAGTATGATTGGATTTTGTTCTTAAAATGAGCAAAGAATATTTGTAAATTTTTTAAGAGACTTGTTTATCATATAGAAGATGATTTTGTGTTGTTTTGCCCATTGAGTGCTTTAAGAATTCTGGTCGATGCGCTTGATCAACGTTATCGATAAGAATCTCCTAAACGCTATGATGAGATAGTAAAACACAATAAATTGACTTGTAAAAAGTAATTTTTTCTTAAAAGATGATTACATAAAGTTAATTATAATTTCGAATGTCTTAGCTATTCGGGAAAGAGGATCAATTAGAAGAACTCTTTTCCGATGCTTTTATTCTTGTGATTCCCGAAGGGAACCAAGACTTTATTGTTTGTACCGATATTTGTCGTATTGGTTTGAATGTCGTTCTCATGCAAAGGGAATGTGTTATCACATATGCTTCTTGACAATTAAAGCTTGTCGAAACTAGATATGCCATTCATGATCTAGTGCGCGCGGCCATTGTTTTCGCTCTTAGAATATGGCAACATTATCTTTTGGGAGAGAAATTTGTTCTCTACGCCGATCATAAATCTTTGAAATATTTATTTTCTCAAAAGGAACTTAATTTGCGTCAACAGCGTTGGCTCGAGTTCCTTGCATCTTATGATCTTAATATTCTTTTGTACTACGGAAAAGGATAATCGTGTTGCCGATGCCCTTAGCCGAAAGCAACAAGCAGTTGTTTCAATGATGATATCCGAATGGAATGATCTCGAAACTTTATCCACTTGTGAGATTCTAGATTGTGAATCCAATTCATGTTCATCTCTTGTTCTGTTTATCCTTGAGGCTCATCCTTCTTCTTTGGACTGTACCTCTTTTGGCTAAATTCTATGTCAAAGAAATTGTTAAATTGCAGGGAGTTCCTACTTTTATTGTTAGGGATCGTGATCCATTGTTTACTAGTGGATTTTGGAAAGGTCTTCAAAATGCTTTGGGAACAAAGCTTAATTTTAGCACCGCTTATCATCCTTAGTCCGATGGACAAATAGAGCGTGTGAATCAAACTCTTGAAGATCTCCTTCGTGCATGTGTTCTTGATTTTGGTGGAAGTTGGGAAGATCATATTTCTCTTGTTGAGTTTTCTTCCTATAATAGCTTCCAATCTAGTATTGGTATGGCACCTTTCGAGGCACTCTACGGAAGGCCATGCCGATTTTCTTCGTGTTGGCTTGAAGCCGGTGAGAAGCTGGATTTAGGTCCAGATCTTATTGGTGTTCATTTTTGTTTCACCTATGAAGGGTGTTGTGCGTTTCAGTCGATAGGGAAAATTAGCGCCTCGATATTTTGGTCCATTTCCCATCACCGAACGTATTGGTTCCGTAGCTTATCGCTTTTTATTACCGGCTCAATTTTCTGCTATTCATGACGTTTTCCACGTCTCTCAACTATGGAAATACCTTAGGGATTCCGATTCTATTCTTGAGCCTGGTGTAATTGAAGAAATTGAAGTTTCCCCAAATTTGACTTATGAGCAACATTCTATTCGTATCATTGCTTTGGAGGTTGAACGCCTTCAAAATAAAGATATTCTTCTTGAGAAAGTTCAATGGTCCACAAATCTAAAGGATTGCTCTTGGGATCTTGAGAATTCATCGAGCGAACACATCTGGACTTACTCTTTTGTGCTCTTTATAGTGAACTTCTTATTTCAAATTTTCTTTTGTGTTGATATGCTTTTATGGTTGTTACTCTTTATTTTCCTCTTAATTATTGTGAGGACGCAATTTTTTTAAGGAGGGGAGTCTGTAAAAACCCGCATATTTTACGATTGTATGTTTAAATATTTTATTTAAATATAGCATCGTTAATCGGATTAAAGTACAAAAGCTACATTTTGCAAACAGTCAAATTAGGACTCGAGACCACTTCCATTGAGTCCAAAATGGTGTTTGCAACCTTTTTGAGTATAAACATCGATATGTTTGGAGTTGAGTAGAATTTGCTATTTTTCTACTTGGGCTTTGGGTTTGGGTTTCAGCCCACTAACCCATCTTAATACCCTAACTCAGCCCCACTTCTCATTTCATTCTCATTTTCCTAATACATCCAAGCTCAAGTAAAAATGGGGGAAGAGAAAAGGAAATAGAAATTCCAAACCCTAGTTTGTTTAGGAAAGATCAACTTCAAGCTAGAAATCAAGGAGAAACTTAGGTAAGCATCCTCTTCATCTTCTCCATCTCTAACTCTCTTCAATCCTCAGAAATTCCTAACCCTAAATTAGGAAATTTGCTTATTAGCTTAGATTGGAGCTTCTTGAGTTGAGATTGAAGAGGAATTGGCCTTTCCTTTATTTTAAAGCTTCTCATTCGTGTCTTTGAGTTTTAAAGGTGAGTTCTTTAACTCACATCTACGTCTATAGCTATCATTGTTGTTAGGTATGAATTCCTAACATTTGTGCATATTCATTTTCTTTTGATTTGAATTGATTTGGTGAATTTTCCAAAATTTTGGTGTTTTGGTCCAATTTTATGAAAATCCTACTATGGATGTTTGGACATTGATATTTGGGGTATATCGAAGAGCCTTTAAGGCTGGGTTGTCGCTCGGCGTAAATCCTTAGTCGTCGTGCTCGTCCGATCGCACCCGATATGTTTTGGCCACTTTGGCCTAGGCAAATTGTTGCCTAGACCAGGTGACCAGACGTCTAGTGATCAAGTCTAGATGTCTGGTTTGGACCTGGAGCAAAAACATATGCACGCAGATTAATAATAAAAAGGGCAGAGACTAATTTCAGACGTCTGAATTATAATTTCAGACGTTTGAAAGGGTTTCAGACGTCTGGTTCGGCAATCCAGACGTCTGGAAGGGCTTTTCTGGAATTTCCAGAACCTAAATCCAAATGTCTGGATGGACCCCCCCCCAGACGTCTAGAACTGTGTATTTTCGCCTATTTAGGCTTTTCTTGATTGAATTTCCATTGTTTATCGATTTTAGTTGCTCCGATTAGTTGTTATCACTTTTATCGACCTTGATGACTTCTTTATCGGGATTTTTGGGAATATCCATTTTGATGGATTTGGAATCAATTTCTTTGGATTTAATTCACGTCGTCGTATGTGAATCTTTGGTGATTGATTGTTACTACAATCATTTTTGTGATTTGTCACTTTTAAATACAAAGGTTTCTATACTAGTAGTAAATATTCAAACTCATTCATCAAAATGATTTCGACACTATTTTAAATATAAAGCTCTCTTTTAAAACCGTTTTCCAATCTATTAGTATATATAAACCTTTACCTCATTCGTATGAGAAATCTAATTAAACGGCTTAGTAAAACAAGTGGTATGAAACGCTTGCGTTTACTTCGTTGGTTAATTCTTGGACTTATTCGATTGAACTCTTTTGACAATTTTCGAGTGGAAATCTACAATCTGTTCATAAATATTTAAGTTAAGCCAGTGCTTATGGGACATGAAGCTAAACTCGTTTATTTACTAGCTTATTGTAATCGACACTTCTTGATGATCGATGATGATCATTTTGTGATTTAGACTAGCGATGTGCGATGTCTCCTAGTTCGCAATGGGGGACTATACCATGTTTAGAGGAGCTTCGGCTCATAGTCCATAATGGGGGACTATACCCTGTTTTGAGGAGCTTCGGCTCATTTGGAAGAGCTTCGGCTCATAGTCCGCAATGGGGGACTATACCCTGTTTGGAGGAGCTTCGGCTCATTTGGAGGAGCTTCGGCTCAAAGTCCGCAATGGGGGACTATACCCTGTTTGGAGGATCTTCGGCTCATTTGGAGGAGCTTCGGCTCATAGTCCGCAATGGGAGACTATACCCTGTTTGGAGGAGCTCCGGTTCATTTGTGATACACGTGTTGATGAGTTTTCAAACTCCTGTTTGTGATAGGCCCTCCCCTTTTTGTGATTTCTAGATTTCTGGTTGATGATTTCTAGAATTTGTGTTTAACCAATTTTCGTTGATTGGCATTGATATGTTTTGTCAATATTTGTGTTTTGGGGAATAATTTAAAGAATGTGATTCTTTTTGGTGTTTTGAGATGGTTTGAGATATTGTATGATTTTTGTTGTTATTTGATGTATACTTGACACAGTATGGCATTTTTGTTATCATACGTTTTCGGTCATATCTCTTATCATATCTCATTTTATCTGATATTTATAGTTAGACTGATCCGTTTATTATTTTCTTCTTAAATAATACTCGGGTAAGACCGAGGTATTTCAGGTGCTTCTGCTTGACTTCTTGTCAGGGTCCGTCTCCTGACTTTTGGCTAACTACTTTAGCTTAGTTGTTTTTGTTGTTATACATTTGAGATACAGACTCCTTGATGTATACTTATTCTTTTGTCTAGCACTTGTATCTATTCTTTTGTGATGTAGTGGATCTAGTTTGACCACTACTTTGATGTACACTTCTATGTGTTATATTCATATCTGTTTCCGCCTTTGTGATATGAATATCTGTGACTGATTTGTGTTATGTTTATTTCTATATTTGTTTCTGAAGTCCACATAGCCACTGTGTGGTAGCTTTGAGTTTGTATTTGATATGTCGGATTTCCTCTAGAAATGAAATGTAAGTTATATTATCTGACATATCGGTACTCGCACAAAGCAATTACACAGATGGTCGCTTCTCAACAGCCTTATTCTTCGTGCTAGTCGATGGCATTACCCCGTAGTGTCCTTGGCTAGTGTGAGTATAGAGGTGGGGCGTCACAGCTTGGTATTAGAGCCAAACTTCGGAACAATGTAGAATAATATAGCAAGGATCATTGTCCTACGTCTTTCTTAGGAATCGTGCCATAAGATTTAATTCGAGTCTTCGTACCGTTCTATCCTATTTCTTTTGTGATGCCTTGTTTTATCAATCAAGTTTGTTTGATATTCATTTTGTGAATAACCTTTTCCTCTTCTTTCTTTCTTTCTTAAAGAAGAGAAATGGTTAGATCTGGATGTCCTAGCGCTGGTCAACCCAGTAGACCTTCTTTGGATGGCGTATTCATGTCTGCCCAACAACTTTAGGATCTTGTAAATAATCAAAGGTTTATCTGTGCTTTGAGTAAGAACTCCAAAAAGGTTTTACCTCTGAAATTAGAAGTGCCTTTCGACCAGTTTGTTGATATCACTCTTCGACTAGAAGAGGCCGAAAAAGAAAGTGATATTGAAGTTGTGGATGCCAAACAAAACTTCAACATCAACAAGAAAAGGCATATTAAGTTCAAAAGCCCTAATCCCAACAAGAAAGGGAAGCAGGCAATTTTGGTAGCAAAGACTCCTACCTCTAGTCGTGGACGATGCTACAATTGTGGTTCTACGGACCACTATGCAAATGAGTGCCCAAAACCATTTTCTTGTCGCTATTGCAAAGGTTTGGGTCATCTTTTATCTTTATGTCCCAAACTTCAAAGTAGGAGAGAGGGAAAGCTGAAGGTTGTGCAAGCCTCTACTAGCACTTCTCTTGGTCAAGGTATTTCTCATTCTATCCTTGATGCCAAATAAAACTAAGATTCACGTGGGAGACTTCAAAGTATTTCAACATATGGAAGGTGAGAATTGTTGTTTAAAATGCTTGTAAGTGTTTACTGTTCTTTGTAAAATGTTAACAGAGTTTAGATTCATATACATACTCTGGTTTTCAAAAATCAATTCCTCTCTTTCCAATTCGAATTTGAAGATGATGTAGACTAGTAACTTGTTTGTTTTTTAGTAAGGAATACTCTAAAAATAGCTTTAGGTCGATCCATGCTATAATTTGGGTGAAATGTTGGATTTACAGCAGAAAAACAATTTTTGGTCAAAATTCAATATCCATAAAACCTTGATTCATTTATATAATCATGATCATTGGGTGGAAACGTGATTTTTAGTGAAGAAATTATGTTTTTTTGTAGCTTAAGCTTCGAGAATTTTTGAGATGATCGATTTTTATTAAAAAAAAATATTTTGGGTTCGAGGGTGAACGAGGATGCAAGCCGTCGGCTTAGGGACGATCGTGGTGACGTGGGTGAAGGGTTCACCGTGGTCAAATCTCGATTTTGGTCTTGAATTGGGGTCGAGTGACATTTTTAGGGTTTTAGGGCAAGTTTGGATGGGTTCTGTTTTCTCGTCGTTGACGCGGTGGAAGGGTATCAGACCTGGTGCTAAGGGGCTCGGAGGCAAGGAGAAAGATAGGCGGCTTTGTCGGTGGTGGTGGCTTGTCCTAAATGCCGATGGTTCGATGGGACGAGGTCGATTTTGCTCGGTGGTAGAAAAAATCTGGGCTCGGCATGAATCAGTTTTGGCTAGAGAAGGTCGGAGGTGGAACTATAGGGGAGCGGAGATCGAGTTTTGGATTGTGCATTTGCGAGTGGTCCTAGTTGGGTAGTTCGACGTCGAAAGAGTTCGCGCCCGTGCACGTGCACGCGTGCACGAAGGAATTCCAGGTGGAGGTGAGAGGTGATCGTGTTCGAGCATGAGGGTTGCAGTGGATTAGTCCTTGGTCTCGAGTCGCGCGTAATCGGTGAAGGTAGCTAGTTCGATCGAAGGTTGAAGCATAAGGGAATTCATGTTTACGGTGTAGTGGTTGCTTACAGGTGAAAGTGAGAGAGGGGAAAATTGGAAGAACAAGAGAGAATGGGAGGAGAAGAAAGGAGGGTAGCTACGTAGCAGGTTGTTTTTTTGGTAAGTGAAATTGGGCTTCGGCCCAAACAAAAATTTGTGGAAAAAGGGGTTTAAATTGAATGTTTTAATTATATATATATATATACTTTGTGAATTTTAAAATGATATAGAAAATGCATACAAAACTCGTTCGACGCAAAACTGATTACGATGGGTTCGTATAGACGAACGCTACGCCGTCGTATGACCTATTGTAGAATTTGAACCAGTGAAATTTTACGGTATTTTGAAACGGACTGAATTTTAAATACCGTTTTAAAACCAAATATCGACGTTAAATTTTATGACTATATATTGAAGATAATTTCCTAATAAGAATAACGATGTGTTAATTTAATTTAATTACGTTGTTTTTTACATCTGTTTAGCGGAACAAAACACCATTCCGCTAATTGTTTTAATTGGAACCCTGTTGGCAGAATAAATCACCATTCTGTCATTATTACTGAATATATCTGTTTTAGAACATTCATTAGCAGAAATAAAACCCTGTTCTGCTATTATATTTGTACGAACGCCTATTCATTTTTCCTGATAAATTATATTGGCAATATGATGTTGAATTGGTTAAAGTGAATATTCGTATTGTTATTCTGGGCTGTTTGAAATTGAATGGTAGCTTGATTAAATACCATTGGGATTATTAAACCTTCTTTTCCGATTTGGGGTGATTTTGAACCAGAATTTGTTTAAAAATGATTATTATTTATTAATGATATTTTTAAAGTTAATTGGTAAATATTTAAAGAATGATTTAAAGTAATTATTTTATTACTCTTAAAAAGTATTTAAAAAGGTATTAATTATTGTTCCAAAGCTATTTAATTATTTGGATTGTTTAAAGTATATAAATTATTAAGTAGCCACTATTTTATAGTGCTTGTTTAAAGTTAATTATTACTTAAGGGATTAATTAGTATTAAAGTATATTTATTTCAAGGATAAATTTATTAAATATTAATAATGTTTTAGAAACAATATATTATATAGTAGCTTTTATAAAAGAGTACTCTACTTAATTAGAACTTGGAAAGATTGTACTGAAAACTTTTTAAGTATTATTTTGGAAAATTATTAAACAAAGTTTCGAAAAGTAATGGTATACTTTCATGGCGTAATCGGAGGCAGTGAGTGCCTGCGGTTAAGTTTTGGATTTATCTGGGATAGAGACGTAACCATTGAGCTGTAAATCCATGGTGGATACCGCAGTGGTGCTTTCCAGATTTATTTTAAAGGGTTTCAATATTTTGGAACGAATGGTTTGTGAATATACTTATCTGGTGAGATAAGCATATGCTGTTTTGATTAAGTAATTTTTAATGTACTGAAATTTAAATTAAATAAGGCTTAATGTTTTCAATGGGAAATGAAACCTTTGTTTGAATGATTGTATATTTGATAGTTAAATAACCGACTATCAAATCTGGACTCAAAAACATAACTTTTGGAATATCTAGAAGAAACAGGGGAATTATGTGGTACAATTACCGTTCGAAGTGCTATAATGTACGTATAAACTCGTTTCGTTCTTTTGGGACGATGATAAGGAAATCCGTCCACTAAACGGGGAGGTGATCTCCGATCTTATTTTCGTCGGTGTATTTCCTAAAAAACTAGGGTTGAGTTTACGAGAAATATCGAACTTTGTTTCGAAGAGACCGGGATCGAATAAGTTATCTAAAAACCACTTCGATCCAGCGAGTACGTTTTCGAGGGGAAAACAAGAGCATGGAGTTGAAGATGGAGCAGTGAAGTGCAAGGCCTAATCGCTACTAATCCTGAGGATGATTCCAAAATGGATGTAGTAGGAATAGTACCTTCGGTTCCGTTCGGACCCAAACAGACTTGTATGGATGAATGCTATCAGTACATTGTCATTGGAGGACAATGTGCATTCTAAGTGAATATTCCTTAAAAAGGTAATCGTAGCCTCTAGCCTCATCAACCGGGAATGACTGAAAAGCAGAGGAGATGCGGCAAGGCTAAGTGGGTAGCACCCAATTAGGGTATGTTTATCACCTTTCTAGTACCCTCGAATATTATTACTATGATTTATTGAAGGAGCACAGAAAAGGGTGGGAACACCTGGGGTGATAGCATATTCGGTCTATCCAGGTTTGGGATAGTCCGGTCTTGTATTGTAGGGGATCCCGGCATGGTCCTGTAATGTGATAGGTGATACCCCAGTACCTAGTCATTCGTATGGAATCCATTCTCCAATAAGCACCGTATGGTTTTGATTGTGCCCAACTATGCTGAAACGTGAGATGCAAACATTTCAGCTATTTGAATAAGTATTTGTACATAGACACTATTATAATATCATTGGATTTTCTATAAAAAGTGTTTTGGTTATCGTAAGGGAAAAACCCATCGTGTTTATGTGTGGCGTGGTCTTACGGGATACCTTTGATTTTAAAAGGATTTTGGAAATTTATAACGAATAAAATTCCTTGTGATTTAAATTCTCATGCTGGTTTTACCAAACTGACCCGGGCGTGGTTTTTCCTATATGCTCGGGTTGGACCGAGCATATTTCCAGGTTCAGTTGGGAGATTAGAACATCAGGAGAGGAGTTGGAGCCTAGAGTCGTATTCACGTAGATGATTATATTATGTTGCATTTGGTTGTGTATATCAGCAATTGTAAGGACATGTTGTTATAGCTGTCCATGCCGAATAGGTTGTACACTCTAATTGATGTCTGTATAAGTTAAGTTATAGTTTTGTTTTATGTAAAAACAATTTCTGTATTATAGATTATTCGTTTCCGCTGTGAGATTCTGTATTGTTCGTATTTTCTTTCTACCTTCTTTCTACTTTCTTTTCTTACTATCCGCTTTTCTGTTCAATTCGGACTCGACAAGTGTGGTAAAGTGTCAGTTCGAACTATTCGGAAAAAGTGCGTAGTGATAAAATGTAATTAAATATCACGTTAATATGAGTTAAGACGATAACTGCAAATTATGAATGTAATAAAGGTATAGAAATGTTAATTATATTCCCAAGGCAATAATTGATTTAATAAAAAGAGTGAAACAAAGATAAATTAATTTATTGAGATTTTAAATTATAATAAAATTGACAAAAATTCAATTTAATTGAAATACTTCAATTAATATGGTAAAAGATGATAATTGTAGAATATTAGTGTAATAAGGTATAAACAAATGTTAACTATGTCTATAGAGTAATAATTGATTGAATAAAAAGATTGAAATCAAATTAAATAAATTTATTGGAATTTAATTATAATTCATTGGATTTAATTACAGTTGAAATTGAACATCGAGGTTAGTGTAATATTTAATACAGAATTGATATGTAAATTAGTATTAAATCATTGTAAATGACTAAGTGATCAAAAATGATGAAATTTGTTAATTATCAAATTTGAATGGGAAAAGTGATTTAATTAAATAAATATTAATTTATTTAATTAATGTAAAAATAGCCATTTTGGCCACTGTCTTGGATTTCGACGAAATTTATTTCATTGGATCCATAACGGTGAATTATTGTAGGATTTCAAGTTTCGTTGCGATCGGACTTGTCGTTTGATTATACGGACTCGGAACGCCTAGAAATTAATGTAATTGAAATCAATTTGAAATAAGCTGATTTTAAAGCTAACTTCTTCATACGATAGAATTAGGACTTGAAACCTTTTCCATTGAGTTTAAAACTATCAAAAACATCTATTTAGATATATGGGATGACCTGTTTTCGTTCCGGAAGCAGAATGGGCTTTTCGGGTCGTATTTGTCGTTTCAAATCTATTCGGATGCTTATTCATTTCTTATCGGGCCTCGGTTGTATAAATAGTTTTTCTCTCAAACCCTAGTAATCATTTTCTTATTCTGTACGTACATCAACTTATGTCAATCTCCTTCTTTTTAATGGCAGAAACAAATTCAATCTCAAAACCCTAAATTTAATATTCAAATCAATTTCAAGAATTCAACCTCCCCAAACCATATCATATTATATATCGATTCGAAGCTCTCGACGAGCGCAATCTACTGCAATGATTCATTTCTCGAATCGGATCATCATTTGTCCTGAAATAAATGAATTATTCTCGGTCGTTTATCGCGCATTGATCAATTTTGTCCTATCAACGAATCAAGGGTATCGTATTGAGGAGAGTGTCGAATGGAGTTCATCTAGGTGGGTGGTAAGGCGAGTCAACGGTCGGATCACCTTGAATAATTCAATTAGGGTTCTGATATTGAGGCGGTGGCTAGGTATGGTGCAGCTCTGATCGATGATGGTGACGTTCGCTGGTATTGTGGGGGCATAAGGGAGGTCAAAGCTTCGCCTGGAGTGGCGCGCTTGGTCGCAGCTGGACGTAGTGCGTGGGCGAGCGTGATAAGGCAATGGTGGTGTGTAGGGTTGAACGAGGAGTCACGTATTAGGGTTGCTGAGAGATGATGTCTGGTATGACGTGTATTACATTATCTACTATTTTATTAGTTCTAATTTAAATCGTATAATGTTCTAATGTTAATAACTTTTACGTACGAGGTCAGATTTACGCGCGGTTTATTCCGCTGTGATCGTATCGAAATTCAGGACATTTTGGACCTGGTTTGGACGAATTCTGAGACTGTTCAATTTTTGGCCATATTTTGGATTTCAAATCGATTTGAAATCAAAGGTGAGTGTTTTAACCCACTCACAACTACTAAATTATCTTATGTTAGTTAAATTAAATTTATGATGTGATTAGAAATTAATTGATTGACGTTTGGTATGTTTAAATTGTCATTCTATTTAAATTTGATTTTTATTCATTTAATCATCGTTTAATTTAATATTGAATTTAATTGTCAATTTAATACCTGTTAATGATAATAAGTTATCTATTGATGTTTATTGGTTGATTTGGATGATGATTGTGATGGATGTTTGATTGTTGATATAGTATGATTGGATGTTGTATTTTTATATTGTTATAACACTGCAAGTTCCCTATGGGTTGAAATGATACATACCCGAACGATCTATAGATTAGGGAAAAATCGTTATGGGTTGAAATGATAGACTCGAGAGATTTTATGGATCTTATTTAATTTGGGATTGCGGTATGAAACGATATATAACCGTAAACTTTTAAATTGCGGATTGAAAGGATAAATATGTGTATCACTTGACCATAGGGTAGAAAATTAGATACGGACGCCGGATTTGGTTAAATTAAATGATTTGTAAATCTTTAAATTTTGAATTCAGCTAACTGGTATTTTGAAATAGAAATTGATTTATATAAACTGGATAATTTCGAAAATCCAAGCGTAAATGATGAAATTGGAATTGATTTAATGAATTGTTCAAAGGAGTTAAATTGAAATTTCAAAGTTGAAGTGTCAAATATAAATGAATTTATCGGAATTGAGTTATGAAAAATGTTTGGATATAACTTTGAAATCTATTTTAAACTAAATTAAACTATTTTAAATAAATTAAACTATTTTAATCAATTTAAAATAGTTTAATTTATTTTAATCTCTTATAACATATGTAATCCAATTTAATCTATTTTAACTATTTCAAACTAATTAAATTTATTTAATCTATTTTAAATCTATTTAATAAAATTTAAATCTATTTAATCTATTTTAAATCTATTTAATCTATTTTAAATTCATTTAATATATTTTAAATTTATTTAATCTATTTAAAAATCTATTTAATATTATTTAAGTTTATTTAATCTATTTATAAATCTATTTAATATAATTTAAATATATTTACTCTATTTTAAATCTATTTAAATCATTTTAAATCTAGTTAAATCAAATTTAAATCTATTTAAACTATGTTTACTATTTTAAAACTATTTTAATCTATTTTAAATTATTTTCAAACTATTAAAACTATTTATGACTATCTAAACTATTTTCCAAAATTTCAGACTGTGTAAAGTTGAAGTATTTATATTTAAATCTTTGATGATGATACAACCTATGTTGGAATTTGGAATTGATACCTTTTTATGAAATGACATATTTGAGTAAATATGATGATTTTGGAATGAGGATTTAATTAACCTATCTTATCGATAATCTCAAAAATAAATATGATTTTGAACGTGAATATGGTTTTGAAAGTGAATATGATTTCGAAAGTGATATGGTTTTGAGAATATGATATTTTGATATCAATTGTGAATTGGTTTTGGAAATGTAAAAGAACCATCCGATGTGAAATAAGCGATTGGTTGTTAATGAGACCAGGATCGGATATTCTCATACTCTTTGCCAATACCAACACCACTTTAACAACTGTGTACCTGGTGGAGATTCCAGAAATGAAGTAGGATGGTTCGGCAAACGATTCTGTATAAGGTATTTACGTGACCCTGACTCCCATGAGTCAGCTTAGATGTGAATAAGACTGGAGCCACTCCGGGCCAAGTGAGGTCATTCCTCATATCGGACATGCTTCTTCGATACCATATTATGACTTTGTGATGATTTGGTGGCCACCCCTTGATTATGATTGTGGGAGTGTGTTCCGAGGTGGGCGGTAGTAGCTCCTATGCGTTACCACCAGTCCGGATCCGCAATTGGTATATCTACCCTGGCATTGCCTCGAGTGCCGTGTTCACATGCCCTATCGTGCCTTCTACGAGTTTGGTTTGTACCATGCCTATGGAGTGCTCTCTGATAGCCCTCCAGTTTACGATGGAATTACGGTACTTTTAGACTATGGGAATATATAAAAATGTGTTAAGGGGGATATGGGTAACGCCTTAACGCTATTTTAATACTTTACTTTACTGTAGACACTATTATAATAGCGTATTGTACTATGTATGTAGATAGTTTAATGGATCCTTAGGAGATGTAAATCTCGAACATCTCTTAAGTTATTGCACCCATGTTGACACTAGATAGGAGATGTCAAACCCCGTAAACATCTTTGACACCATTACACTCATATTTATTTACTGTTGATTTAACTTACATAAGATCTTTTAGTTCTAACTCGAGTGTTTTGTCTTTTCAATTCGCTCGGGTCAGTCTGAGCTTTTCTGTTTATCGAAGACTACTTTCTGGAGGATGAAGACGAAGATTTTATATTATTATTATATATTATATTTATTCCACTGCATCATGTTGTTCCGTTGCATTTATATATTATTTATTCTTGTTGTATGTAACTCTAATCTGTATTATAAAAGTTTAATTAATGTTATTTGTAAACAGCTTCATGAACTGTTTATTTGATTATTATATTTTGTCCTTCCACTGCGAGATTCTGTATTTGTTTTCTTTCTCTGCTTTTTCTTATTTACCCCATAACAATCTAGCCTTTTGAATGGTTTGACTCTGACGTGTGTGTTTGCTTAAAACGTCCAAAAAGGCAGGTCGTTACACTAAGTGTTGGAAGTGAAGTGATTTGTGAATATGCTTATACTGTTGATATAAGTATATGGAAATGTTTTCCAATATAGAAAGATTTGAAATGGTTTTGAGGATATATCTTTTAAAAGATAATTTGAAGAAAATATTTGGAAATATATTTAAATAATAAAGATTAATTAAATGGCCTAGTGATTGCTTATGGTGCTAGATTTGTTTGTTTGCTTTGATAGTTAAATAACCAACTATCAAATAATTGGCCTTTTATCGTTGTTGGTTCGGAGAGACCGGGGTTGGATTTATCCAAGAACCACTTCGGACCAATGTATGCGTTCGAAAATGCAGGTTCATGATTATGATTTTGAAGCCAGAGATCTTCATGATGCAGGACTAGTTGCCACTAGTACCTCGAAGTGAAATTTACCATATCATATATTTATGGTGCTAGTGGTGCTTCGTTATGAAAATCTACGATATGCAAGGACTTCTCGCTACTAATTCTAGGGGATATTCCCAACAGGATGTGGTAGGGGAGTCCTTCGGTTTGTCCTGTTTCAGGACAACTTGTATGGATGAATGTCTGACATTGCATTTTTGAGATTGCATTGCTGACTTTTATAAACGTACATCTATTTGGTGGCGGAGAAGACAACTTCTCATAGCTTAACACCTTTCTCTAAGGCGTACGAGCTCAGAGGTTGTATGTTTGTGAAGGTCAACAATGATCGAAGGAATGGCAATGTGGCATTCAAAGTGAAATGTGCTATGTGAAAAGTAATCGTGACCTTATTCCTCATCACCCGCAAATGACAGAAACATGGTAGAAGCGGTAGGGCTATGTGGGTTGCTTCCATAATGATATGGTCATCACCTTTCTAGATTACCCTATATATTCGAGTGTTGTATGCTGTGGCCACGGATAGGTCAGGAACGACCTGGGTGATGCCATATTCGGTACTATCCAGATGGAAGGGTTAGGCCAGTTCTGTGTTGCTTTAGGCATTCAGTATCTGGACCCTAGGTTCTTTTTCTAGAGATGTACTGTCGAAAGGTGGTCCCTTACATTTTCATTTGTATGGAATCCATTCTCCACTATTTGCATGCCAGTTTGTTTGTAAACTTATTATGCCGTCAAATTAACCAATGTAACAATTTCGACTATTTGAATTATTATTTGTATACTAGACACTAGTATAATGCAACATGATTTGATATGAAATGTTTTGGTTATCGTAAGGTAAAAACTCATCCTTGTTTATGTGTGGGTGTGTCTTACAAGATACCTTTGTTTGATAAAAGAACGCTTTGATAACTTTAAATAAATTAAGTTGAGATGTGTTTTCTCACGCTGGTTTACCAGACTGATCCGAGCGTTCATCCCTTTCAATACTCGGGTCAGACCGAATATATTTATAGATGTAGATTTGGATGATTTAGAGCTTCAGCAGGAGTGTTGGATGTCTTCTAGTCGTATTCCTTGTATATGTTTATTTTCCGCTGCATTGTTGTTTGAATCATCAACATTTGTGAGGACAGGTTATTATATCTGTCCATGCTGATGATTTTGATTTGATTATTGTACTCTAATTAATGTATGTATATTATATTACAGTTTCTATTTTGTAAAGATCTATTTTGTAAAGATCATTGATATGATATTATATGTTTTCCGCTGCGATTGTGAGATTCTGTAATTGTTTTATTTCTTCTGTTTTGTCTTCTGTTTCTTCTTCCCTTCTCTCTCTTTTCTTTCTCTTTTCTTTTCTTCTTTCTCTTCTTCTCTCTTCTTTCTTTCGCATAAAGATATGGTTTTCCATTCAGTTTGGGTTGGACATATATGGTTTATTGTAAGCTCAAACTGGGCGGATTTCCAGGCCTTCATAGGGTCTCTCTATAGATTTTTCCCTACAAAACAATGGTTATGGATTATATATATATATATATAAATAAATAATCATACAAGTTCATAACGATCAAATTAATGTGTCATCCA
Source organism: Allium fistulosum (assembly GCA_030737815.1). NCBI lineage: Eukaryota > Viridiplantae > Streptophyta > Magnoliopsida > Asparagales > Amaryllidaceae > Allium > Allium fistulosum. Next base: position 55,971,659 of record CM060904.1, read on the forward strand.
TTTTCCGAACAGAAATTCAACCAAATAAGCAATCAAATAATTTAACTAACATCCAAGCAATCATTAAACGTTTATAACATCATAAATATGATATGAAAAAATATAATGTGAGTTAAACTCACATTGGTTTCGTTTTCACTGAAACGTTCCGATTTTGGACTAAAACCTAACGGGCGTTCGATTTTAGCCAAAAATTCCACAAGCTTCAAATCCAAACAAAACAATTCCATCGTGAAGATATCGACGACATGAGTCCAATGCAAAAAACGGCGTTCGAATCTGACTTTATATGAAGGAGTTATACAAATTTTAAGTTATCATTGATTTTAAATTATAATATAATAACTTTATATAAATTACAAAAATTACACTCCACTCCAACTTCATCTTCTCCATCTCAAAAGAATATGCACAGCAGCACAACCTATTCACTCAGGCATGGATATGCACTGATGTAGGAAAATAGTCGACGAAATTCAAAATCGATCACGTCGATGGCTTTCTCTCCTTGAACCACACACGACCATCACCTCGATGAAACGAACGCATCCTCCTACAATGACACAACCTGATGGGTCCACCCGCTGCTATGCTGTGCATGCACGACACTTAGTGTCGCCAAATTTCGCCAAACTTTGACCGAAGCATCCCCTACCATCGACAAACCCAAATCTAAACTTAGTTTTGTCCAATTCCTATCAAATCGAGACCACATCAAAAGCCTTGTCTACTGCCTTATGGTTGAGCCTTCAAAATAGTAGTTGGGACTTCTCCTAGGCATATGGATTTGAAGATCTCCTCAAGTAAAGATTTTTAAAACTTGTTTCATGATTTTTAGAGGTGTATATCACCATAATTAAAATTTTGAATTCTTGGTTTTTGGAAAGAAGAAGCTCTGTTTGGTTACAAGCAACATTATATAGGAGAAAAGGTATGGTCTTGTTGTATGTAGGGATATGGATTGATAGTGATAGGTTATGGGGCAAGTATGGTTGAGTATGACTTATATATAATATATATATATAATATTTTAAATTATTCAACAAAACATAACCAAAAATCTTGAACTCCAAACGGGACGTGCCACTTAGCGTTCTATGTGTTATACCCATATTCTGAACATATTGGTAGTGGTCTCGAGCTCTAATTCGATCATATGCAGAAGATAGCTTTTTAAGCCTAGTTATTATATTAAATTTCCGATATCAATTTCAACGCGTTTCTATCTCGCACGACCAAATGATACGTCTGATCGCCATGAAATTAGACGACATATTATAATTCACTATGACGGATCCAATGAAACAGGTTTCCTCAAAATCTGGGACAGTTCCCCAAAAGACTGGTTCCATATATTTAAATATCGTTTTATCTTTAACTACCGATATTTATCTGACCTATTTATATTTGTTAATAAATTTTAAAAATTGAATTCACCAATATTATATATTAATTAAAAGGAGTTGAATAAAATTAATATATCCATTTAATTAAGATTTAGTTCACAATTCAAGTATTTAAACATTTCTTGTATTTGAATTTTAAGTTATTAAATTCAAAAATTCAATTATTATAAATATATAAAATCATTTAAACATTTAAAATCAAATGACCAAAATTTGGGTTGTTACACTTTTCCAACTTCTGGTTCTGGGGTTTCAAGACCAACGAAGAAATGATCTTTTACATTTCCTAGACCGTCTTTGCCATTATCTGGTTCTGGAGTTTCAGGGCCAATGAAGAAATGATCTTTCACATTTCGAGACCATCTTTGTCATCATCTGGTTTTGGAATTTCAGGTCCAACGAAAAAATGATCTTTTACAATTCTAAGACCACCATAATTTGGTTCTGGAGTTTCAAGGCCAACGAAGGAATGATCTTTTACATTTCCTAAACCGCCATCATCTGGTTCGGGACTTTCACGGCCAACGAAGAAATGATCTTTTACATTTTGTAGACCATTTTTTCCATCATCTGGTTCTGGAGTTTCCGGACCAATGAAGAAATGATCTTTTACATTTCCTAGACCATCGTTGGTATATGTAGCACCATTAATTGGTCCGCTAGCATATTCAACATTTCATATTTGTTCAGTCTTTTGAAAGAATAATGAGTAACAAAAATTCCATCGAGCTTCAAATCAAACCAAACCAATTCCATCGTGAAGATATCGACGACACGAGTCCAATGCAAAAAGCGGCGTTCGAATCCGACCTTGTATGAAGGAGTTATACAAATTTTAAGTTATCGTTGATTTTAAATTATAATATAATAACTTTATATAAATTACAAAAATTACACTCCACTCAAACTTCATCTTCTCCATCTCAAAAGAACATGCACAGCAGCACAACCCATTCAATCATGCATGGATATGCACTGATGTAGAAAAATAGTCGACGAAATTCAAAATCGATTGAGCCGATGGCTTTCTCTCCTCGAACCACACACGACCATCACCTCGATGAAATGAACGCATCCTCCTACGATGACACGACCTAATGGGTCCACCTGCTGCTACACTGTGCACGCGCGACACTTAGTGTCGCCAAATTTTTCCAAACTTTGATTGAAGCATCCCCTACCATCGACAAACCCAAATCTAAACTTAGTTTTGTCCAATTCCTATCAAATCGAGGCCAAATCAAAAGCCTTGTCAACTGCCTTATGGTTGAGCCTTCAAAATAGTAGCCGTGACTTCTCCTAGGAATATGGTCTCGAGCTCTAATTCGGTCATATGTAGAAGATAGCTTTTTAAACCCAGTTATTATATTAAATTTCCGATATCAATTTCAACGCATTTCGATCTCGCACGACCAAATGATACGTCTTATCACCATGAAATTAGACGACATATTATAATTCACTATGGCGGATCCAATGAAACGGGTTTCCTCGAAATCTAGGACAGTGCCCAAAAGACTGATTCCACAGATTTAAATATCGTTTTATCTTTAACTATCGATATTTATCCGACCTATTCATATTTGTTAATAAATTTGAAAAATTGAATTCACCAATATTATATATTAATTAAAAGGGGTTGAATAAAATTATTATATCCATTTAATTAAGATTTAGTTCGCGATTCAAATAATTAAACATTTCTTGTATTTGAATTATAAGTTATTAAATTCAAAAATTCAATTATTCTAAACATATAATATCATTTAAACATTTAAAATCAACTGACCAAAATTTGGGTTGTTACACCTTTCCAAATTCTGGTTCTGGGGTTTCAGGACCAATGAAGAAATGATCCTTTACATTTCCTAGACCGTCTTTGCCATTATCTGGTTCTGGAGTTTCAGGACCAATGAAGAAATGATCTTTTACATTTCGAGACCATCTTTGCCATCATATGGTTTTGGAATTTCAGGTCCAACGAAGTAATGATCTTTTACAATTCCAAGACCACCATCATTTGGTTCTGGAGTTTCAAGGCCAACGAAGGAATCATCTTTTACATTTCCTAAACTGCCATCATCTGGTTCGGGAATTTCAGGGCCAACGAAGAAATGATCTTTTACATTTTGTAGACCATTTTTTCCATCATCTGGTTCTGGAGTTTCAGGACCAATGAAGAAATGATCTTTTACATTTCCTAGACCATCGTTGGTATATGTAGCACCATTAATTGGTCTGCTAGCATATTCAACATTTCATATTTGTTCAGTCTTTTGAAAGAATAATGAGTAACAAACAATGTAAAAATAAGAAAAGTTAATGATTTCGAAATTAACAGTTTCCTACTAACGTGCGAATGAAACATAGTTCAATCAATTAACCTTTTGTCACCACCTATATATAATCTTATAAATTAAATAATTATTAAAGTTACACTTGATAAAGTTATATGTATGTCGATAAAGTCCATTAATAACTTATAACAGTTCAACGTATTAAATAATATTGAAACTGAAGCACAAAATGTTTGAACAAAGTATTATATAATAATGAAAAAAAAATTAATGGCTATTAATGATTTCTTATGTTATTCAAAGATGCACACAATGTTTGAACAACTTATATTGTATAAAATTCCATTTATCGATAAAATGATTTTCGGTCACATTATCGATATTTATTCAAAGAACTTATTTTTGTGAACAAATTCCAAAAACAAGTTTTGTAACATTAGTAATTAATTAAAGGATTTTAACAAGGTTATAAAATTACTTTTATAACAGTTAACCATATTTTAAAAGTTTCGATATTCAAAGACAAGGTGTTTGAATGTACGGGTCACTACATTCCATATCATTTAGTCGGTTTATATAATTTAAAAAGCCTAACGCATAGCTATTTATTTGTTTGGCTTGGCTCAAATAATTGAATAGTTTAAAAATATATCATATTTTTATCAAGGAAGAAGTAAATTATGTTCTAGCTTTATTATTATGATCATTAAATCCAAAAAAACAACAAAAGAGAAAGAAAAAAAAACTTCATTATTACTTCTAAAACAATGATATAGTGCATGTAAAACAATAAAATCATCCAAGTGCACACTCTAAATCCATATTTCTGAAACTTCTCTAACATGATACCCATCTTCGCAAGCATATTGATATAAATTTAATCCTTAGTAGTGTTACTTTATATTACATTCCACATTCGTGGATGGACTCCACAAACATATTTGTTGTGTATATTTCAAAGCAGTATTGAGTAATCTTTCCAAATACTGCATATCAGACAAACCCTCAAACATAGGATAAATCAATTCTACCAGACTCTTTAAATAAAAGATATTGCCTCAACAATTGAATATATTAAGATTCTATAAAAGTGCACATATTAGGTGCATGTACTTAAAAGAGAACTTGAAATAATAAAATATATTACTAATATATTTTTTTCCTTTGAAAATATGATACAAAAGTAGCCTATCTTAAAAATGTCGTAAATCCAACAGTCGAATTAAATTACTAATGGTTGTTAAATATGAAAATTTTAATCAGTTTATACGAACTATAACTATGCATATTTTTGGGGCTTATTTTGTCCGTAAGTATCCATAGAACATGCCCATATTAAAATATGAATTAGTATGAGATTTCTTACTCTGTTGAAGTATCTTTATACACGATTCATAAAATATATTCATACAACAAAACAAACTTGTTTAAAAGTTTACTACAGGAATCTAGCTTTAGATCTTACCTAGATAAAACATATTATAACAGCCCGCACCTCACTTAACGCAGATATTGACCCCAACTTAGTCACCTCCGCCTCATGGGCCAAGCCAAGGTGTGTGGTTTTGTTCCTCAAAATGCCTCGACATTGTTATGAGGTGAAGGCTTTGGTATATAAGCACCCACGTCATACTGTTTTTTCACGATGTGGGACTATTATTCCCATTTTGAAGGGGTGTTACAATCTCCACCCCTTTAGAGCCCAACATCCTCGTTGGCTCATGAACACAACACCAACCAGACGTCGTGGCTATAACACGTACAGACCACAATTCCGGTTGGGTATGGCTTTGATACCAATGTAACAGCCCGCACCTCACTTAACGCAGATATTGTCCCCAACTTAGTCACCTCCGCCTCCTGGGCCAAGCCAAGGTGTGGGGTTTTGTTCCTTAAAAGGCCTCAACGTTGTTATGAGGTGAAGGCTTTGGTATGTAAGCACCCACTTCATAGTATTTTTCTGCGATGTGAGACTATTATTCCCATTTTGAAGGGGTGTTACACATATTCTATGACCTTTTAGATAGTTGATCATGTATCAGGATATTCACTGTCAAAAAACTAAAGTAAGTATAATATCTAATCTTGGTTGAAGTTAAGAAAAAAATTATACACATAAGTTATTTACCAAAATAGTTTCAGTTTCTTAAAGATATTAAAATATTTGTACTATTGAATTCTAGTCCATAAAAGAAGATGTATCTTTATTTCAATACATTAAATATAATAATAGGCAAAGATATAACCACAAAAATTATATATACCAATGCACAAGTTTTAGAAGAAACATCTGATGTACGAAAGGAACATATGATAATTATTTATCTCTCAAAACTTAAATAAACTCTAAATAGCAATTTCATTTGAGACGAACATAAAAGAATATTATTTTTTTTCTCAAAATTTTCACTTTTTACTAAAAATATCTTTTGATAACTATTTATTGTTTTTCAAGTAAAAATGGAAATTCAAATATTTATATACTCCATTTCTAAATTAATATCACTATCATTCAGTACATATATAATACTTAACAAATAAAAATTGCAATTGATCACAATTTAGCCATTTGAATTACACTCATTTGTTTGATGAACATAAAAGGCAAGGTATGGAACTACATTGATGCAAAATAAAGGTTAGAGATATCATGTCTTAGAAGAGGTTTAAAGCGGTATTGTTTTCATGCATATTATGTCAATGATTTGGCCTTTGAAATAACTTGCCTCAAGTTCTCAATGAGATAAAGTTCCAATTTATGTTTTTATTAAATAGGAAATATGTTATTTATATAGAAATTTGGTGGTTTGAATTATTTTAATAATCATATATTATAGATACCTCTATTATATTACAATATGGTCAATAAAATAGTAAATAAGAAATTTGTTAGGTAATTAACTTAATAATATGACAACTTTTTATTGATTAGGGAACTGAAAATTATGAAAACTAAGTATTTAATTAATTGAAAACTTGGTGTTTTTCTAGTCATTTTCTTAAATAAATAAGGAAATAATAATTGTTATTTTTCTATTTAAAAGGATATAGAATTAAACTATACAATGTTATTTATAATTTTCTAAAATTTCAAAAAAAAACTATAAAATATTTAATTATGATTAAATAAAAAAAATCAATCAGTATATGTTATATGATGAAGACTGTATAGATTATTTTATATATATAATATCATATTTGTGGTCTTAGTAATGCTTTTAAAACATAAACAACATTATTGCATAAATATGTTATTCATTTATAACATTTCATAGGAGGTAATATATAACATAAGTACAAAATACAAAGATATCAATTGCTTCCATATTGTTGTGGATTTTCAGGACCAACCTAGAAATGGTTTTTTTACATTTCAGACCATCTTAACCATCTTCTGGTTCTGGCGTTTCAGGACCAACGAAGAAATGATCTTTTACGTTTCCCAGACCGCCATCTTCTGGTTCTGGACTTTCAGGGCCAACGAAGAAATGATCTTTTACGTTTCCTAGACCGCCATCTTCTGGTTCTGGACTTTCAGGGCCAACGAAGAAATGGTCTTTTATGTTTCCTAGACCGCCATCTTCTGGTTCTGGACTTTCAAGGCCAACAAAGAAATGATCTTTTACATTACCTAGACCGCCATCTTCTGGCTCTGGACTTTCAGGGCCAACGAAGAAATGATCTTTTACGTTTCCTAGACCGCCATCTTCTGGTTCTGGACTTTCATGGCCAACGAAGAAATGATCTTTTACGTTTCCTAGACCGCCATCTTCTAGTTCTGGACTTTCATGGCCAACGAAGAAATGATCTTTTACGTTTCCTAGACCGCCATCTTCTGGTTCTGGACTTTCAGGGCCAACGAAGAAATGAGCATTTACGTTTCCTAGACCGCCATCTTCTGGTTCTGGACTTTCAGGACCAACAAAGAAATGATCTTTTACATTTCCTAGACCATCTTTAGTATATGGAGCACCACTAATTGGTCCGCTAGCATATTTAACATTTCGTATTTGTTCAGTCTTTTTAAAGAATAGTGAAGTAACTAACAATGTAAAAATAATAAAAGTTAGTGATTTGGAAATTGACATATTCCTAATAATGAGCGAATGAATCATAGTTCAATCAATTAGCCTTTTGTCACCACCTATTTATATGTCTAATCTTATGAATTGAATAAGGATTAAAGTTACAGTTCATAAAATTTTATATATTTTAATAAAATTCATTTATAACCTATAACAGTTTAACATATTAAATAATATTGAAACCGAAGCATTTACTTCACAAACTTTGATCTTTCCTATTTGCACACTAAAGTGCATCACAATTTATATTTTTGTCAAGTTATTCTTTGTCATTGAATAATAAAAATACGTTCATGCGCTTATTTGCACTTTAATTTTTTTATTTCCATCATTTTTTTGATAATAAATCAGAAGATTAATAGAAATAGTACACACATATCTATTATCCCTTATCACACATAAATGATTGGTTCATTTTTTTACAAAAGCATATCATAGAAAATAATAGTTGAAGCATGAAAATGTTAGGCTACAATTTGTTATGAAATATTTAAATTTTTTTATGCGTCATATCCTCAAAATACTTTTCCCACTACTTATATCTTTATGAAAAACACCCACTTTTGACTAAGAGTAAGACTTCTAATTTAATTTCCTAAGAAAATTCTTTTCCTTGAAACGAAAATCAATAAATGTTAGTTCTTATTTTCACCTAAGCTATTTTTTTACGTATGTGGTCATTAAATGTGAATTGGACTTGGATTATCTTTTATTACTTTCAAAGGTACATGATAATTAAATCAACTGTCTATTCCGTGGAGCCTACATCAAAAATATTTTGAATCATTTCAATATTGAAGAAAACAAAAGTCACGGTTTTATAAGATAGATACCTTCGGAGTAAAATATTTGCATCCATTGAAAATACTAAGAAAATATCCTTTCTTATGTCCTTTTAAGTGCAGAAAGCCAGAAATAAGTACAAAAGATGAAGGTGAAGCATGGGGAGAGATAATTAAACTAAAGTGCTCGAGTCTGTCTGAGCAATCATCCCACTAAAACATTAATCATGGCTTATAGAAAACAGAGACTTGTTGAAAATCTCTAGTTCTTGAATAAAATTTATTTTCTAACACTAGAGTAGCGGTTAGGAAAAGTGCTGCATACACGTAAAGTCGATGCAGTACTTAACAAATACATAGTTGATTGATTTACCAAGATAATGTGTTGAGGGTTCGAAGCATACAAAGCCTGCTCAGGCAATTTCATTGCCTCAGCCTAATTCTCTAGCAATCGCCTAAAAAATAACGCACTTGTGACGACATGCAAACCGAACGATTCAAGCAGACAATAAATCACACATGTCCAACCCAAATCGAACAAAGATGCAAATAGTTATGGAAAAGAAAGAAGAAAGAAGAAAGAAAAAGAGAAGAGAAGATGAAAAAGAACTAAAACAACATAGAATCTCATAAGTGCAACGGAACAACATATAATATAATATCAATTATCATTACAAAAGAGAAACTATAATACAGTTTACATACATCCATCACAGTACATCAAAAAATCACTAATCATCAACCTGGAAAGTTATAACAACTTATCCTCACAAATGCTGATAATTTCAACAACAATGCAGCGGAAAAATAAATAAATACGGGAATACATCATGCAGCCTTCCAACTCGCCTGCCGAAGCTCCAAAGCACGAAATCTAAATCTGTAAGTATGCTTGGTCTGAACCGAGCATTAAATGGGAAGAATGCCCGGATCAGTCTGGTAAACCAGCATGAGAAAACACATCTCGATTGAATTTTGTTATAAAAAACATTCAAAAAAAAGATATCTCGTAAGTCCACGTGGACATATACATAGATGGGTTTTACCTTACGATAACCAAAACATTTCATATCAAATTCTATTATATTATACTAGCGTCTCGTATACAAATAATATTAAAATAGCCGAAATTGTTACATTGGTTAAATTTGATGGCATAATAGGTTTACAATAAAGTCTGAAGGCGCTTATTGGAAGGATTCCATACAATGGCAGGTAAGTTGTACAGTACATCTCTAGAGGAATGTACCAAGGATACACAAACAATCCTCCACATCTGGCAAGACTATCCATATTTGGCACTCAGACATGGCTTAGATAGAAACTGAATATATCATCACCCCGGTCATAACCGACCTGTCCGAGACGTCTCGTAGCATACAGCACATACTCGAAATATAGCGGGTTATTTAGAAAGGTGATGATCATACCCTAATTGTTACGAACTGCATAGCCTTACGGCGTACCATTTTTTAGCCACTACTGGATGATGAGGCCTGAGGTAGCGTTTACCTCTCGCATAGCACATTCTACTTTGAATGTCACACTGCTATTCCATGATCTCACAACTCATTTCTACAAACGTATAACTCTTAAGCTCGTACGTCTGAGGATATGGTGTTAAGCTAAGAGAAGTTGCATTTTCCGCCACTAAATGGATGATACATTTACAGAGATCAATCAATGTATTAGAAATGCAAAGCAAGATATTCGTCCATACAAGTTCTCTAGGAACAGGATAAACCGAAGGAACTCTCCTACCACATCCTGTCGGCAATCATCCCTAGGATTAGTAGCGAGAAGTCCTTACATTTTGAAGATTTTCAAAACAAAGCACCACTGCCACTGTAACGACCCAGAATTTTGATCATTTGAATTTGAAATATTTAATTGATTTTAAATATTGAAAAGTTAATTTTATCGGTTAAATAACTTGAATTTCAAATATAGCAATTTATTAGAAAATTTAATTGTTGAATTTAATAATTGAAATCATTTAAATAATTGTATCTTGGGGTTTAAGGATAAAAATGATTTCAAAGCTTATTTAAATTCTATTTAATAATAATGAAGATGGTAAAACTTTTAAATTGGATTTAAACGTGATTTAATTGATTTTGAAAATAACTCGTTTTAATTAACTTATAAAAAATAGCCTTCCGGGGCACCGTCTCGGATTTCGACGAAACAAGTTTCATTAGGTCCGTAATAGTATATTATTATATGCCGAGGAATTTCACTGCGATCAGACATATCGTTTGAGCATGCGAGATTGAAACGCATATAAATTAATTTCGAAAATTATATAATATAATTGGGTTTGAAAAGCTATCTTCTGCATACGATCAAATTAGGTCTCGAAACAAGTTCCATTGTGTTCGAAATAGGGGTATAACATATAGAACGTCAGGTGGCACGCCTTGTAACGACCTGCCTTTTTGGACGTTTTAAGTAGACACACATGCCAGACTCAAACCACTCAGAAGGGCGGATTGTTATAGGGTAAATAAGAAAAAGAGAAAGAAATAAAACAAATACAGAATCTTGTAGCGGAAAGACAGAATATAATAATCAAATAACAGTTCATGAAGCTGTTTACAAATAAATTTGATTATACTAATACAATACAGAATTAGAGTTACAAACAACAAGAATAAAAAAATAAATGCAGCGGAACAACATAATGCAGTAGAATACATGTAACGACCTATAAATTTTAATGGTTTTAATAATGTAATTAACTGAATTTTTGTGAAATTTTAAATAATTGAAATTGGAAATAAAAATTTGATATTTGTAATACGTCTATATAAACGTATAAAATGGTAATTTTTTATCAGAAGATATGGAAGTTTATTTTATTGTGTAATTTTATTTAAAATTCAAATCAGTTAATATTTGATGGTAATAAAATATTTTCCAAACCTGAATATTTTTGTATAATAAATTTGTAGATTATGTTCTGAGTAAGACGTCACATTCCATTTCATCAAATTTGGACTTCTCTAGCCCCGTTTATCTTATTTTTGATGAATTTGCTATAGTTTAGCAGCGAAATATCGACTTTTGATAGGATGGTCGTATCGCTGATATCCCTATACCATTCTGTTCGTCTCGTCATGCCGACCTCCGTATTATATTCAGTCGTGTGCTTCGGAGTCCGGTGCATGATGGAATTTGTGCAACGGTTAACCGTATCAATACCCATTTTGGAGCTTTTGATATTCTGTGACCATTAATTTGTCATGGTGCTGAAAACTAATAGCCACTACTTTTCAAATTCTCATAATTTAATAATTTGACTGTTGACTATTCCAGTGATATTTATTCGGTACCCCTTTTTATTTGTGTTCTGTCATTTCGAAAATTATATACGTTATGTAATTGTTTGCCTTCTTTCGTTTGAAACTGTTCATTATTTGAAATCATCATAACGGTTCAAAACTTGCCTTAACGGCCGTCAAGGAAGAAACTGGTTCATCTTCGTGCCAGCTCATCTTTAATATCAAGTTGCTTTATATTTTGCTTTTCCCACTTTCTTCGTTTTGCATTTCTCCCCTGACCCTTTTCTTTTGCTCGGCCTTCCCCTCATTCTCTTCGAAACCTTCGCCTATCCCCGCCACCTCCCATAGCATCACGTGCCACAACCCTCCCATCCTCCTTGCAAGTCGAGCCAGTCACGCCTCCTTTCCCGACCCTCGCGAACTCGTTGCCCACATCCCATCAACGCTAGTATCAACCCAGCACAATCCCTATCCTCCACCATCCTTCTCCCGGCCTCCACTCTCCATTAATGCCGACCAAAGCTTCCTCTTTTCCCTCTAATAGCCGCTGCCTCGACCCCGCCGCCTTGAAGCCGAAGCAAGCCCAACCGATGACCTCCCATCACTCTCGGCCACCCTCCCATGAGCCTATCTTGCTTCCTTCCCCTGTCCGCCTCCATGGCCTAGCCTCCTCTTTGATGGGTAAGAGTTTATAAAATAATATATATATATATATATTATGTTATTAAGTTTTGTAAGCAGTTTATATATATGAGTATATATATAGTTTATTTTATTTTTGTTTTAGTTGGGAAATCTGTTGACAAAATATATATATTTACCTAAGCTATATATATATGGTCTGTGAGTAAATGTGAGTTGGTTTATATTGTTGATTATGTATGTGGTATATATATATATATATATACAGTTTTAAAATCAATAGTTTGCGGTTGCATAATGTTAGTATACATATTAGACTATATATATAGGACCTATTGGGGTTTTAATAAATAAGTTTATATTAGCTGTACATATATAATCTATCTGTTATTATATGTATAAGTTATACATATGTCTATATAAGTTTATATATATTTTAGCTGCTGTTATATATGTTTCCAGAGTGTTGTATATGAGCTTACATAGTTTATCTTAATTTATTTTATAGAAGTTTGTTTGTTATATGAAATATATGATTACAGTATAGGTTTATATATATGTGTTTGTATATTTGTAAGTACCTATATGCTACAACATCGCTTTATATATCTAAAAGTTATACAGTTTATACATATCAAGTTGTTTATATATATTATAAAGTTTATACAGTTTATATATTATAAAGTATATTATAGTATGTTCAAAGTTATATGTTGTATATACAGTAGTTTATATATACATATAAGTTCTGTTGGATTTTTTTTAGCATATATATATATTTTATAGTTTAATATATATGTGTCTTAACTCGTGTTAGAGTCAAAAGAATCTGTTGTAGTATGCATACATAAAGGTACTTTTATAAATATATTATTTGTTACATATAAAAGTTTATAAACTGTATATGATATTGTATATATGTACAAGCTTATAATTGTATTATATTATCTGTTGTAAATTTTATTTGATATGTATGTACAAGCCCATATTAGTATTGTATATTATCTGTTTGAAATTTTAGTATTATATATATGTTTACTACACGTAAGTATACTTGAGTTTGATTTTAAAATATATTATATATGTGTTTAATTTAAAACAATGATTTTGAAATGTATATATATATATATTTAATTTAAAATGTGTTTGAATTTAGAATATGTTTTATATATGTAAATATTTATATATAGTTATATATATATAAGTTCACTTATACCATTTATCTTCATCAATCCAGTTCATCGTGCCTTGCTCTTGTCTCGCCATTGTCCAAGTGGTCACTGCATCTTTTTGATTTGCTCGTGTCCGTATCAGTGTGCGTATCTGTGTCATCTTCTATATTCTCTAGCCTCGAAAGGTGAGAAATCACTCACGATTAACGTTCTTATGTTTATTAAATTTGATTTCGATTGAAACGACAATTAAAATATGCTGCTAAATTGAATTGTTAAATTTATAATTGCTATATATGATATGCTATTATCTTTAATTGTTCACCTATGAGATATGACACCATATCCTGTTGTTTATATTTTATTTAATGTATCACTGATGGTATATGCCTGTTGTTATTATGTTATATTATTATTATAACTATTCTCACTCTGCAAGTTCCATGTTCCCTATGGGTTGAAATGATATATACCCGAATGATTTTGTAGAATAGGAGGAAATCGTTATGGGTTGAAATGATAAACCCAAGCGATTTTCATTGACTTGAATTTGGGATTGCGGGTTGAAATGATATATACCCGTTTATATTTAAATTGCGGATTGAAATGATAAATATCCGTATCACTTGACCATAGGATAGAGAATTATATACAGACACTGTTGGTCTATATATACTTTGAAAATGATTTCCAAAGTTTTGAAAGGAGATATATGGGTTTAAATAAATATTGATTTTTAAAATATAATATATAAATGTTATTTTTATATATGTCTAAATTGTAGATTTAAAAATTATATGTTTTGGAATTTTAAATTTGTAAGTTAGTTTTGAAATTATAAATTTTAAGATTTTTCTTATAATTTTATTTTCTTAAATTATATATAATAAGATCTAATTTAATAAAAATTAATTTAATTAGTATATAATATGTTTTAAAATATTTATTCAAAATTTATATTGATATTTTAAAATAGATTTATAACTTTAATAACAAAGGTTGAAAAGATAAATAAACGTTGACTTGGGATTTAAATTGGTAATAGTTGGATTTAAGAAAGAATTGATTTAAACTTATTGGTTTTGAGATTTGAAAAGATATGATTATAACTTGGTTTATAACTTGATTTGGTAAAAAGTGATTAAACGAATATTCTTAATTTTAAATAAGATTGAGATTGAATATTTGATATTGATTTAAATATATAAATTGGTATTAAAATGGTTAAGTGGATATTTTCCAATCTGAATAAACTTAAGGTTAAATGTTGAAATATAATTTAAATTTATATTGTAAATGTTTGAATATTTAAACTGGAATCTTTGAACTTTAAATTTGAAAGGGTTAATCTGGAATTGATTTAGATTGGATTTTTTTGAATTTAAAATGGTTTAAATCGATTTGTGAAATTAGAGGAAACTAATTTTATTATATAAATTATTTAATATATAAACTATTTTAATATATAAATTATTTTAATATATTAACTATTTTAATTTATAAAGTATTTAATATATGTACTATTTTCAACATCTAAACTATTTAGGTGGAAAGTGTTATGATTTCAAAAGTGCTATGATTTCCCAAGTGTTATGATTTCCAAATGTTATGATTTCAAAAGTGTTATGATTTCAAAAGTGCTATGATTTCCCAAGTGTTATGATTTCCAAATGTTATGATTTCAAAAATGTTACGATTTCAAAAGTGTTATAAATTTGAAAGTGTTACGATTTTAAAAATGAATAGGATTTAAAGTGTGTAATGATACCAAATTTATATGGTTTGAAATGATATGATATTTTGATATGAACCATGAACTAGTTGAAATGAAGTGACCACGGCGTTATAATAACGTTTGGTTGTTAAAAAGACCGGGATCGGATATTGTCATACTCTCTTCCAATACTGAAAACCACCTTATCAACTGTGTACGTAGTTGAGATTCCAGAATGAAGTAGGATGGTTTGGTGATGATTCTATATGGTATTTACGTGACCCTGACTCCCGTGAGTCAGCTTGATATGACTAAAACAGGAGCCACACCGGGCCAAGTGAGGTCATTCCTCCGATCGGGCACATTTCTTCGATACCATTCTATTTCTTTTGTGATTTGATTGGGTGCACCCTTTGATTTAGGAGTGTGTCACGAGGTGGGCGGTAGTAGCTGCTATGCGTTACCACCAATCCGAATACACAAACGGTATATCTACCCTGGCATTGCCTCGAGTGCCTTGTCGCATGCCTATCGCGCCTTCTACGAGTTTATTTTGTGTCGTACCTATGGAGTGCTCCCTAATAGCCCACTTGCGAGTGGAGTTTACAGTATCTGTATAAACTACGGCATTATGAAAATGTGTTAAGGGGGACATGGGTAACGTGTTAACACTATTTTAATAGTTTACTTTACTATAGACATATTATAATAGCATATATTACTACATAGTAGATAGTTCCACGGATCCTTAGAGGATGGAAATCCCAACTATCCTTTAAGTTACTTGATTTCAGTTGACATTCCACTTGAGTTGAATTTATTAATATAAGAATGTTAATCCTGACTCGAGTGTTTTGTGTTTTGCTTTACGCTCGGGTCAGACTGAGTGTCACAGCATTTGAGACTCACCTTTGGAGTTGGAGCTTCACTTGGAGATCCATCTGTATCTATTCAGCTTTCAGCTATCCAGTTGGTTAATTCAGACTTGTCATCTTTTTGTATTCGAGACTATACTGTATTTGAGATATTCTGTTGTATTTTATTCCAAACTCTGTTGTATATATAGTAGCTTCATGAACTACTATTCATTTATTTCCGCTGCTTATTGTACATTACTCTGTGATTCTGTGATTGATTTATTTACTGTATACGCTGGGTTTTGCTAAATATAAATTAACAATATGATATTTTGAGCAATGCAAGTTTGACATGTGTGGATGCGAATGGCCCGAAATACCGGGTCATTACAATACATATAATAAGTAATAATAGTACAAAATCTTCGTCTTTGTCCTCCAGAATTAAGGTCTTCAACCCTGAAATGCTCAGGCTGACCCGAGCGAATTGAAAAGACAAAACACTCGAGTCAGAAATAAAAGATCTTATGTAAGTTAAATCAACGGTAAATATGAGTGCAACGGCGTCAGAGATGTTTATGGGGTTTGACATCTCTTATCCAGTGTCTAACATGGGTGCGGCAACTTAAGAGATGTTCGGGATTCACGTCTCCTAAGGATCCGTTAAACTATCTACTATGTTGTAGAATAAGCTATTGTAATATGTCAACAGTAAAGTAAAAGTATTAAAATAGCGTTAAGGCGTTACCCATATCCCCCTTAACACATTTGATATATTCCCATAGTCTATACAATACCGTATGCTCCTCCGTAAACTGGAGATTTACACAGAGGGCACTCCATAGGTATGGTACAAAACAAACTCGTAGAAGGCGCTCTAGGGCATGTGAACACGGCACTCGAGGCAATACCGGGGCAAATATACCAATTGTGGATCCGGGCTGGTGGTAACGCATAGCAGCTACTACCGCCTACCTCGGAACACACTCCCAAATCAAAATCTAAGGGTGGCCACCAAATCAATCACAAAGCAATAGATATGGTATCGAAGAAATGTGTCCGATAGGAGGAATGACCTCACTTGGCCCGGTGTGGCTCCTGTTTTAGTCACATCTAAGCTGACTCACGGGAGTCTAGGTCACGTCATACCTTATACAGAAATCATTCGCCAAACCATCCTATTTCATATCTGGAATCTCCACCACGTACACAGTTGTTAAAGTGGTTTTCAATATTAGCAGAGAGCATAACAATATCCGATCCCGGTCTCTTTAACAACCAAACGCTTATTTCACATCGGATGGTTCTTTTACATTTCAAAAAGTCAATTTACAACTGATATCAAAATATCCTATTCTCAAAACCATATCATTTTCAAATCATACTCACTTCCAAAATCATATTTACTCAAATATGTCATTTCACAAATGGTATCAATTCCAAATTTGAACTTAAGTTGTACCATCATTAAGGATTTAATATAAGTACTTCAACTTTACACTGTTTGCAATTTTAGAAAATAGTTTAGATGGTTATAAATAGTTTAATAGTTTAAAATAGTTTAAATAAATTAAAATAGTTTATATAGTAAAATAGTTTAAATAGATTTAAATTTGATTTAACTAGATTTAAATTGTTTTTAAATAGATTAAATATAATTTAAATAGATTTAAATTATATTAGGTAGATTTTAAACAGATTAAATAAATTTAAAATAGATTAAATAGATTTAAATTATATTAAATAGGTTTAAAATAGATTAAATAAATTTAATTAGTTAAAATAGGTTAAATTAGATTAAATAGGTCATAATAGATTAAATAAATTAAAATAGTTCTAAATTGATTAAAATAGTTTAAATTAATTTAAAGTAGATCTCAAAGTTATATCCAACATTTCAATAACTCAATTCTGATAAATTCATTTATATTTGACCTTCACTTTGAAAATTCAAAATTTTAAATCCTTTGAACCATTCATAAAATTAATTCCATGAAAAAAATTCAGTTTATATAAATCAATTTCTATTTCAAAATACCAGTTAACTGAATTCAAAATTCCAAAGATTCAAAAATCATTTAATTTAACCAATCTGGTGTCCGTATATAATTTTCTATCCCATGGTCAAGTGATACAGATATTTATCATTTCAATCCGCAATTTACCATTTTACAGTTATATATCATTTCAAACCGAAATCCCGAATTAAATAAATCCATAAAATCGCTCGAGTCTATCATTTCAACCCATAACGATTTTTCCCTAATCTATAGATCATTCGGGTACCCATAGGGAACTTGCAATATTATAACAATATAAAAGACAACATCCAGCATCCAATATCAACAATCAAACATACATCACAATCATCATCCAAATCAATCAATAAACATCAATATATAACTGATAATTAAAATAGGTATTAAATTGACAATTTAAAATTCAATATTAAATTAAACGGTGATTAATTGCAATAAAAGTCAAATTTAACCAGAATGACAATTTAACATACCAACCATCAATGAATTAATTTCTAATCACATCATAAATTTAATTTAACTAACATAAGATAAATTAGTAGTTCTGAGTGGGTTAAAACACTCACCTTTGAATATCAAATCGATTTGAAATTCAAATAAAGGCCAAAATTTCAACAGTTTCAGAATTCGTCCAATAAGGGCCAAAATGTCTGGAATTTCGATACGATCCCAGCGGAGTAAATCGCGTGTAAATCGGACTCCGTATGTAAAAGTTATGATAGTTAGAACAATTTGAATTGGAATTTAAATAAAATAAAAGGATAACCTCACCTACAGGCCACGTCACCAACACGTAAGAATGAACCCTACTACAGAACACAGTAACGCATGCGAACCTTCTTCGAAGCTCAGCCGCCACGTTCAGGCTCGAACCGCCACCACCCCCTTCGACTACGGCCTGATCCAACACCATCACCGTACTCGCCAAGTCCAGGCGCCCCACCTCGAAGTCGCGGCCGTCCTCCTCTGGCCGAATCTTTCTCCACCGTCGTCGCCTTTGATGGCAATTTCTAGTGAATCGATGCGACTTAGAGGTGAATGAACCATAGATCTGAGGCCTGCTCAATCCCATCTTCCCAACGCCGCCTCCCGATCGTCGATCGGGCGACGATCCACCTTAGGATCGTCAAAACCCATAAATGGACGGTCGCGGTTCATCCTCGATTTTTGGATAAACGATGATTCGAATCGGAAAACGAATCACACCAGTGGATTATGCTCGTCGAGAACTTCGAACTGATATATAATATAATATAGTTTGAGGAGTTTGAATTTTGGATTTGGTTTTGAAATTGAATTTGAGGGTTTGGGAATTGGAGTTTGTTTTTGCCATTGGAAAGGAGAAGCCACAGAGAATTGTACGTACAGAAATAAGGAATAGAAAGACTGCTAGGGTTTATAACAGGTAATTTATAGGCAGATCAGAAATAAAAAATTGAATGGATAAGATTGATTCGAAAGTTGAACGATAAATGACCCGAAAAGCCCGTTTCATTCCCGAAACGGAAATGGGTCATCCCATATATCAAAATAGATGTTTTCGATATTTTTAAATCCAATGGAACGAGTTTCAAGTCCAAATTCCATCGTATGAAGAAGTTAGCTTAAAATCAGCTTATTTCAAATTGATTTTAATTGAATTGATTTCTAGGCGTTTCGAGTCCGTATGATCGAACGACAAGTCCGATCGCTACGAAACTTGAAACCTTACAATAATTCACCGTTACGGACCCGATGAAACTGGTTTCATCGAAATCCGAGAGAGTGGTCAAAAATGGCTATTTTCCCGTTAATTAAATAAATTAATAATTAATTAATTAAATCACTTTTTCATTCAAATTTGATAGTTAACTAATTTCATCATTTTTAATCACTTAGACATTTACAATGACTTAATACAAGTTTATATGACAATCCGGTGTTGGTTATTACACTAATTACACTGCTCAATTTCAACTGTAATTAAATCCAATTAATTATAATTTAACTCCAATAAATTGATTTAATTTGATTTCAATCTTTATATTCAATCAATTATTACTCTAATGACATAGTTAATATTTGTTGATATCTTATTTCACTAATATGCTATAATTTCCATCTTTTATTTGTATTGACTACTATATCTCAATTATATTGAATTTCTGTCAATTTTTTAGACATTAATTATAATTTAACATCCCAATTAATTTATTTTGTCTTGGTTTCATTCTTTATTAAATCAATTATTACCTATGAATAAAATTAACATTTCCATTCATTTTATTACATTCACAAATTGCAGTTATTGTCTTAACTCACATTAATGTAACATTTAATGGTATTCAATTGCAATTGATTTAACTAAATTGGTAACAAATAACAATTGTCACCATTTTATATTTAATAGCATATGTAAGTTTATTATCGACAACTAGTGTTATAATTACTACTACAACACTAATTTTATTCAATTACAAATAGTTACATATATTTCATTGATTAATTAGCATTTGAATTATCAGTTGCTCTTTTAATCCAATTATCCATTAATACATACATTACTATAAATTATTTACAACCTATATCAATTATAACTCTTTAATTCTTTTAATTAATTGGAATTACCTTTAAAGTAGTTATCAGTTACCTTAACTTAATACTATTTCATTTTATTTCAGTTATATTCTTATTATTAACTGACAAATTTTTATTTTTCCAATATTAAATTAACAATTTTTAATTATCGAAAATTACGGGTCATTACACTCTCCCCACTCAAAACTTTTCGTCCCCGAAAAGGAAAAAGAAGGGAAAAGAAGGAATTTAGAAATCAATATATCTTATTCAAAATATTAAATTTATATACAAATAAATTTACATAATTAAATAATTTAAATGAAATATATCAATTTATAACAATTAAACAACTTATATTCAAGTTAATAAAGTTTGGAAGACATTTCACAAAAATTTCCTAAGTCCAAAATTTACGAAAAATTTCGGCAGAGTCTCCTTTGTACGGAGAGGTCTGGGAGAAATAATAATATCAATAATAACAAAATATATAATATTTTTCAAAATAATATATCCCAAACCATGGGAAAACAATATAATATCGCTAGAAAACCGTAATCCGAGAACGTACCTTTTTTTCGGGCAAACAACGCTTAAATTATGAAACCAAAAGTAGTAGCAATTGCTTCCATAACCTGTATTTCGCTTATATAATCCAAAAGAGTTAATAATTATATAAAAGAGAAATATTCAAGTTGTTTCGATAAATAACAATTAAACATCACAATATAACAATAGTCATTTCAAACAACCGCACAAACATCATTTTCAACAAAGAGAGCAATTATCCATCCATAACACCCAAAACAATGGTCTGTTCGGGTTCATAACTACTAAGTAAACCATACACTCAATAGTCTTAGATAAAACTTATAGATTATTTATACATCTTTATACAAAATAGAAGTACCCTTTTCCAACAAATCCACAAGCCAATACAAACAAAGAATCCAACACATTTTTAAGTTTGCTCTATTTTTTTCTTTTTCACATCTTTTATTGTTCTTTTTTTCTCTCATACAACGATTTTCCTTAGTTCTCCTTCATTACTTTCAAAAAATTTAATTCTCATTCATTCATATAAGGCTTATTTCATTAATTAAATTCTTTACTTACATAAGTCATATCCATTTCATTTATTTGGATCATAAGTGAATTCATTATTGAAGTATTGTATATATTTTATTTCAGTTTACTTCACATTTACAATTTAGTTTGATTTTCCCTTTTTTCCCATGATTTACTTTTCCTTTCTCATTCATATAATGTTTATTTTCATTAATTTACTTTCATTATAACTTACAAAAGTTCATTTCTCCTTCATTCATACAATGTCATTTTCTTTTATTTTATTACTTTACATTCATTGCTTAAATAAGTTATTTTTATTTCAATTATTAATTATACATTATTAGGTAAGTTTCTTTACAATGTCATTTTACCATTTATAGATTATTTTGTTTTCACATTCATTCTTCCATATAAGTAGTGTTGTTGAATATTAAATCAATTTTTAAGTCATTTCAACGTTTTCTGAAGTTATAATCCTTCACTTTATATAGTACTCATTTTAACTATAAATGGCTTAAATGTTAATTCAAGTTTATAATTATTTACTTACAGTATTCACCTTTCACTGTTCAATCTGATTATATATGGCTTAAGATGTTGACTTAAGTTTATAATCATTTTTCTTACATTATTCACCATTTTTACAATTAATCGGTAACATTTTAACTATTAACCCTAGTTTATAACAGTTTATAATATCAAAATCCTTATTTATAAAAGTAATTCCATTGAACACTTTCATTTTTTTTCAAGTTTTACTTGCATGATATTCTATTACATTTTCTTATTACATTTCAACTTTTTAATATTTTGGTAAGTTATATATAGATTTTTAAGAATGCAATTGAATATTACCCAAGTTTCTCTTATTTATTTAGTTAAGAAAAATGTTCGATAGTTACCATTTCTTATTTTCATTTTCCTTTTTATTTTTTTCTACACATTTATTTTCTTTTTCACATTTATTTTATTTTATTTTTTTCTTTTATTTACATATTTATTTCATTTTATCTTTATTAAAATCAAATTTCTTATTTTCATTTTAGAAGTTTCCAATTATTAATATAGTCAAGGTTTCATCCATTACAATAATTTCAATTTCTAACTTATAGAAACTTAAGAGCTAAACAATTGGGTTTCATTTCAATTAATTTAATATATACAATCATATCTTTTATATATATATCAAATCATATTTGGAACTTAAAAATCAAGATTTATTTAACAAAACAATTGTGCAGTAAAATTACTACACGGTCTACCCACTTTGAAACTCGAAAATGAACGTCGATGATAAGTGCACTCATCACCGAAATTATTTTCCAGCGATAAAGAGGGGAGTACAGAACTTATTTCCTTTAAATATTTCTATTTAAAATATTTCTCTAAAATTATATTGAAAATATATTATATTAGAAAATACTTCTAAACACTACTATTATTATATTCCAAAACCTTTCGAAAGAAATTTTCAGAAATTCCGGAACTTCAGTTCTCAAATTTCAATTTATATTCATTTTACTTGTAAATTCTACTTTACAATCAATATTTATAAAATTTCTCTACCCAACAAACAACATATTACATCCAACTGTATCCTTTATAAAATTTATTATTTTATATACAAAAGATATAATAGGAAAATTATTTCATTCACCTATATTTCAAAACAATATTGTGTCGGTCTGTCCTATTAAGTGTTTAAAAATCCCTATCGATGTCATAGCGTCCCATGCACCAACCAAAATTTATAAACACGAAACGGAACAAATTAACACAATACAAAAACCTTTTATAACACTAACAAATATGCTCTCTTATATATATACACTCGGCGACGCATTATAGGTTATTACTACCCTAATTCTAAAGAGTCACACCCCACAAAGCTAAGGTTATCGCTAAACCAAAGCTCTGATACCGACTATACCGACCTGCCTTTTTGGACATTTTAAGCAGACACACATGCCAGACTCAAACCATTCAGAATGGGCGGATTGTTATCTGGTAAATAAGAAAAAGAGAAAGAAATAAAACAAATAATAGAATCTTGCAGCAGAATGAAAAAATATAATAATCAAATAACAATTCATGAAGCTATTTACAAATAAATTTGATTATACTAATACAATAAAGAATTAGAGTTACAAACAACAAGAATAAATAAATAAATGCAGCAGAACGACATGATGCAGTAGAATACATATAATAAGTAATAATAGTACAAAATCTTCATCTTCGTCCTCCAAAATTAAGGTCTTCAACCCTAAAATGCTCAGGCTGACCCGAGCAAATTGAAAAGACAAAACAGTCGAGTCAGAACTAAAAGATCTTATGTAAGTTAAATCAACAGTAAATATGAGTGCAACGGCATCAGAGATGTTTACGGGGTTTGACATCTCTTGTAACGACCCAGAATTTTGAATAAATTAAATTGAGAATATTTAATTAATTTTAAATATTTGAACGACGATTTAATTTGAATCCCGAATATAATTCAGAATTTGACGATTAAATTATAAAATTTAATCTGCTGAATGTTGAATAAAAATTTAAATCTTCAATTTAAAGCTGAAGAAAAATATTTCAAAAGCTTTTAAAATTTATAGTGATAACACTGAAGATAATAGAAACTTTTAGAAGTGAATTTGAAACTGTTCGGTTCAGTTTTGAATTTTATCGTTCAAATTGAATTTAAAATATAGCCGTCCGAGGCGCAGTCTCGGAATTCGACGAAACCAGTTCCATTGGGTCCATAATATTGAATTATTGTCGGATTTCCAACTTTGTATTTTTCAGAGTTGATACGTGAGCACACGATATATATAAACGCGTTAAAGTTTTAACGATATTCAATTTAAATTTGAAATTTAAATTTAAGTCAAATGTCTGCACGTTCTCTTCCCTTAGCTTCAGCCTCAAATCACGCCATCGATCACGGAAGAAAAATAACGTGCAAAGCTTACCCTTTCAACCTCAAAGCATGGCCGATACCCTCTTCAACTCGTTCAAAATGAGCTATCTCCCTCATTCTTCCCCTCCCACTCTACGACTCAGAAAAAAAAAAAAATGGCGATCAGCTTAAAGAAAAATCGACTCATCTTCTTCAGACGAAAATCGAAATCGACTTCATATCGATTGAGCATAGGCGGGGATCGATTCGTTCGATGTCGAGATTACTAGGGAGACGCGAATGCTGGGAGGTATCGCAATTCTAGCAAGGCCACGACGAGGTTCGCGAATTCGAAGTGGGGCGCGAGTTCAATTTGAGGGCGATGACGAATTGGCTCGAGTTCGAGCAGTGAAGTCTGGAAGGGTGGCGGCGGCATTCACGAGCAGATCGCGTACGATGTCGCGACAAAGGTGCGACGTTTTTAGGGGAGTTTCACGACAGTCAGATGGGGGGGTTTCGAAGGCTAGCAAAGCTTCGTCGCCTATGGGGTCACGAATGGGAAGGCAATGCCGTGGTTTGGAACAATTTGCTGCCACCAGATCGGGAATCTCGTCAAACTTCTCAACGTCACGACTTGGGTGTTCGTACTCGTTGTTCTCTGTCAGGTTAGTCGAAGTAATGCATAAAGTAATCATTTCATTTTAAGTTCGATAACACGTATTTAGAAGAAAAAAGAAATATTAGTTACAGTGGAAATATAATATTATCACTATGTTGTGGAAACAGAAGAAAATGTTGAAAGTTATACAAATTTGATTTAAACAGTTCGTTAATATTAGTAGATATGATTTTGGGAAAAGAAAGAAAAATATAATTACAGTAAAATATTTCTGTCTATAGGAGACTTATAAATGGTAATATAAATTTTATTTATAAGCGTATATGGTTCCAAAGATAAGATAAGATTTTTGAAATATATTGGATTTAAAAATGTGAAAAATTTATATAAAAAATTTGATTTTTGGATCAATATAAGCTATTTTATAAGTGTAGGCAGTTCAAAGGGAAAAAAGAAAATTTAAATATGTATCTATATATTAAAATGTTACCAGTTAATTTAAAATTAATCTATTTGATTTTTCTGAAGATACTAAAAAGGCAATTTGGTTTTAAATTGGTTAATAAAGGAGAAATTGGTGGAGTGAATAAATAGAATGATAATTTAAGTAGTTCGATTTAATTCGAATATTAATAAATTTGTATGATTATGTATACAAGGTTAAAGTCGAGAAAACGAAAGAAGAATTGGATTGGATTGCAAAATAAAAAGCTAAGGTGAGATTTTTCTCACTCAAATGAAGTTGGGTTTTGATTGACTGATTGATTGCTGTTGTATTAGATATAGTAGGATATATCTATATATATATATAGCAATATATACATATTGGCATATGTATATATTGGATTGATGATTTCCCGCCTCGTATAGCGGATGAGACCCTATTGCGCCGTTAGTAAGCGGATTTATAAAAACCTATATACCGCGATAATTCCGTACTGGAGCGGAATTGGTATTGTGCTAACATCTTTGGATGCAGGGAAACAGGTTGGAGGGATCCAACTGGACCCCTCACATGTATTTAATTCATTTCTATTGTGATATGAATCTGTGAATGATTATAGTGATGCTATAAATCATATTGATATCTGGAATTTGTTTGAAAGCTAAAATTTAGCTGAATAGATGTTTTGACATCATTGGATTCCAAAAATAAACGAAATTGAATTTTTGGAAATCAAAATAGAAATTTCTAAATGAATTTGATTTTAGAAATTTAATAAATTCGAAGAAAGGAATTTTAAAGTATAAAAAGTTAATTTTTATAATCTTATCGAATTTATTTCCAGAATAAAGTGAAAATGTTAAATAAATGAATTGCGTATAATAGTGATTTTAAATTGAGGAAATTAATTTAAAATCTGGATTTCTAAATAAATTGAAAGAAACGATTGAAATTTATTTTTCTTAAAAAGGAATTTATTTAAAAGAAGATAAGTTGGAAATTCAGTTTGAAATTTAATTGGTACATTAAAATAAGTTGTGAAATCAATGTAAAATGAATTCAATAAGGAATGTATTTAGTAGTGCTAAATAAAATTTGAAATCAATCTGTAATTGATTTAATATTTAGAAATGAATTTTTGAGAAATCAATGTGGAAATTTTATTCGAACGTTGAAAATAAAATTAGAAATCAACATTGAAATTGATTCGGTATTGAAGCTTTTATAAATGGAATTAAAATTTATAAAAGTTGTTTATGAACCCAAAGTCACTTATTTTGATAAGATAAGTATAGAAGTTGATAAAAAAAGGTTTATAAGTCGAAGTTGTTATTAAAAAGAGAAATAGAATTTATAAACGTGCTTATAAATTCGAAAATAGATTGAATGTGATAAAAATGTGTAGAAATGATTGAAATGGGGTTAAGTAAATTTTATTCACGATTTTGGACAGTGAATATATTGTTAAGTAAAATGGATTCATTTTTTGAAGAAGTAATATTTTAAAAAATGAAGTTAAACATTTTTAAGGTGTTTTAAAATGTGTTGTGAATCGAAACCATAGATTTCAACATTTATTGTTGAAATAGACGTTTTCGAGAAACTTAAGGAAATAGTGGACTATAACACTGTTGTTATAGTAAATGATTTCCGGAAGGAAATGTTTTATTTAGTATTGGGATTTATATATCTATCTTAATTTCGAATCCCTATACTAGTGATTTCGAGTCGTCGTAACGATGTTTTACGTAACATTCGTTTTGACTCAAATAAAGGTGTTAAAAGAATATTTTCCTTAAAGAATGAAATTATACTTAATTTGATTTAAGTATATCGAATATTTTCCAAGTGTTGAAAATAAATGGATTGTGAATTGCTGACTTATTTTTAAATAAGTATGGAAATGTTTTCCAAAATGAAATGAAATGTTTGGAGAATTTATCTCCTTAAAGATAAATTGAAATTGAATATTGAAAACGATTTGAAAATCGAATATCAGTAGATATTCGAAAGTATAAATTCAATACGGAATTTATAAAAGAAAGCGAAGTTGTTTAAAAATAAATATTGATTTATTTTTGAAGTGTGGAAAATTGATTTGAAATTGTTTTCAAATGGTTAAGTATGGAAATTTTATATCTAGTAAAGATATTTGTGAAGATGAAATAATTTGGAAAATTATTTGGAATCTGATGATGTTGCGCATCTTTATTGATAGTTAAATAACCGACTATCAATAATTACCTTGAGTAGGTATTTGTTGTGAATTGGATGAATTTGAATGCCACACTTATTTTTAAATAAGCGCTCACTATTCGGGTTAGCCGGGAAAGGACCATGGGGTCGTATAACCCATTCCGAATATGTGATACGTCGTTATGAATTGCATTTGAAGACCGGATATTTTTGAAAACGGAAGGATTACCGTCGAGTTACTCTACATCGACTGATCTTCGATTTAGAGGTTTTATCACCCTTAGTGACGGGAAGTCCTGACGTGATTGAAAATTATCCGGATGTGCAAGGGCTTCGTGAGAAGTGCCTTCGGTTCTGTTCGATCCCGGAACAGACTTATATGGATTGTGTGTCTGACGTTACAATTTGAGATATTGAGCTGATTTCTTTCAAATACATTTCTGTTGGTGGCGGAGAATTTATTCTTTTAGCTTAACACCCTTCTCTGAGACGTACGAGCTCAGAGGTTATGTAGTTGAAATTTATCAGCGATATATCCCAATTTGGTAACGTGGCATACTGAGTGTTGCTGTGAAATGATCAGTGTTTGATCATTTGTGATATGATCATTTGTTTGATCTTATATCTTTGTGATCATAGGTTGATCATTTTGTTTGACCCGAAGCAGGGCTTTTTGTAGAAAGCGTAGCTTTGTGGACGAGACTTCGTCGAGCCTCACACCCCGGAAATGGTCGAAACAGGAAGGATGCAGCAAGGTTCTAGGGAGTAGCGCCCCTTAGTGTATGTCATTCCTTCTGGATAAAGGTGGTATCATGGTATGGAGCCCAGATACTTAACCTCTGTGGTTACTGCATTATTTTTTCTATGTGGTTTGTTGCGAATCGGGGATCCTCGGGAAGATCGGTGACGATCGGGGGATGGCATACGCGTGTCAGTAGTTACCTATTTTTGCAGAGGTAACCCGGCCTTGTGTTGGCAGAGATCTAACCGTAACGTTAGGTTCTCGGGTCGTCTATTCCAGGGACGTACCCATCGTGGATAGGAAGTTCCTTAGCCTGACCATTTGTTGGAAATCCAAAGAAACAATACGATCTTGTACGGTTTTAGTTGTAGAACCTATCATTCACTTATGGTGGTCACCACTGTTTGGATGGTAGCTATAGTAGGCATAAGTGCGGAATGCCTATGCTGGCTAAGATTAATATTATACTTTCGAAATGTTTTCTACACTATGCACTAATAATAATATCAAAATGATTTGATTTTGCGTATCAAGCATCTTTGACTATCATAAGAAGAAATCTCCTCCAATTCTGCGTTTGCATTGTGTGTGTGGTGGGAGGTCTTATGGTAGTTTCATTTTCCAAAAAGCATTGCGAAGTGACTTTAAAAATTATTTTGTTGTTATAAAGAATAACTGTTTTACGATCTCACACCAGTCACCATGACTGACTCGGAGTTTATTGTTCCCTTCTAAACTCTGGGTGCCCACAAATTTCCACACGGGCAGCCTAGAGTTATGTTATCAGGATATTCTGGATATTCTGGAGCTTTGGAGATAAGCTGGAAGACGAGACGTAGTATTTGTATCTGATAGTATTTATTCCGCTGTGTATTCTGTATGAGGACAAGTTTATATAACTGTCCATTGTTGTTTATTGACTCTGATGATATGATGTGATGTAATGTAATAACAGATATAATTCTTTTGTTTTTAAATGATATTCATTTATCTATTATATATTGTTCCGCTGCGATATGTGAGATTCTGATATTGTCTCTGTTCTGATGTGTTGTTCTCTTCTTTCTTCTTCTTCTCTTTTTCTTCTATCTTTTCTTCTATCTCTTCTTTTAAACATTAAAGTTCGCGTTTCCGCCACCCGATCGTTCGACAGTTGCTACAGTGGACGTAGCAGTGTCGGGTTTTCGGAAGACGGATTTGCGGGTCTTTACATTTGGTATCAGAGCATATGGTTAAGCGACAACCCTGCTCTGTTGGGTGTTACTCATTAGAGATAGAGTCAGTAGTACTCTAGAATGAGTTGAGTGTAATAATAGATATGAGCGCGTATTTGTTATTTGAATATAAAATTGTTTTGTATTGTGTTGACTTATCGGTTGATTGTTTATGGATTCTGGTCGGTGCAGTCTAGCTAACTGGAATCGATAGGAGTTTCTAAACTCTTAAACAAGATAAACCGACACAGTATTGTTTTAAATAGGGTAAATGAAATAATTTTATCCAAAACTATTTTGTATAGAAAAGAAATGTTTTCTATGAATTACTATAGTATATGGTTGCATGGATGTTAGGAGGTAATAATAGTAAATTATTATCATTGAAATTGAATAAGAAATTAAAAATCGTAACTCCAAAGTTAAGAAATTAATTCACATATAAATGAAATTTAAGAATGTAAATTATAAATGTGAATTGTAATTTAAAACGGAATTCCAGAGAAGTTTTTGGAAATGTTTTGAAAAGAACTTGAAAATTTTGGAGATTTGGAAAGTTAAATCATTTTTGGAGTTGAAAATGAATTTCGAAGGTTTTGAAAAATATTTTGGAGAGTTGAAAGCTCTAAACTCTTTTAGGTCGCTGGAAAATAATTCCGATGATGATCGCGACATCATCGGTGTTCATTTTCGGGTTTCCAAAAGAGAAATTGCTGCCAAATTATTTTAAAAGGAAGTTGTTTGAAAAGTTGGGTTTTGTTTTGAAAGTTCAAAGGATGATTTGACTTGTTTTCAAAATGGTTTTGAAAAGATTGAAAAGACTCTGGAATACTATAAAGAATATTTACGGAATATTATTGAATTGATAACTTATACGAATAGAAATTGTTAATGTGAAATGTGAAATTGTTGGAATTAAGGTTCATTAACAAGTGAAATCTATAAACGTGAATTGAAAGTATAAGGAAACGAATTCATATATAAATAAAATGGTAAATATGAAGTGTAAATGTGATTTATAAATGAAAATGGAATTCCAGATAGATATTGGAAAAAAATTTAAATTCATTAATGAAATGAATTTGTAATATGAATATATAAGTGATTATAAATCGAAATGTAAATAAGTTAATAACTTATAGAATATTTGGAATTTGATAGAAATGAGATTCAAATTGAAAATGAATGAATTAGTGGATGAATGGATAATTTGCAATTGTAAATGAAATTGAAGACAAATTTGAAATTGTAAGTGAATTGGAATTTGTAATGAGTTAGTAATTGAAACTAAGCTAAAAGAGCAATTATGAATGAAAGTTGTTTGGTTAATAGAATAAACCGAATGAAAATATGAAATGCAAATTAAATGGAATGGAATCAATTGCAAATAAAGTAGAATTAAAATAAATTGAATTTGTATCAATTTGAATTGGGTATAAACTAGAATGGATATGAATTCATTTTGTTTAAAAACGAATGTAACTTCAACCGTAAATATATAAGCATATACTGAAAATTTTGTAATAGAAATTGCAAAATGTTAGTTTGAATGTGTAACTAGATATCATGGCTAGTAGATATACAGGTATACAGGGAATTGGATTTGATTTCAAAGACAATTCGAATTGCTCGAAAAGGTAAGTATTTGAGTTTTAATATGAGTTTTTGATGATTTCTCTCTAGCCGCTTGGCTTTTTCTTTTTCTTTTTGAAATCTGAGAGTCCGTAGGGACGTTTTGTAGTCGTACCGTATTAGCCGCGCAAAGGAGACGCTGGCGAAATTTTTCGGAAATT
This sequence comes from Allium fistulosum, assembly GCA_030737815.1. Taxonomy (NCBI): domain Eukaryota; kingdom Viridiplantae; phylum Streptophyta; class Magnoliopsida; order Asparagales; family Amaryllidaceae; genus Allium; species Allium fistulosum. The sequence continues at coordinate 56,003,466 of CM060904.1, forward strand.
TAGGGCGTTAGAAAAATTTTTGAGAAATTTTGAAAGTTTAAATTTGAAATTTGAATTTAAATTTGAATTGAAGTAAAACAATGTTGTTTGAAACCTATAATTGAAGTTGGAAATTTAGTTGAATTAATAACGAATCTTTAGTAGAAAGATTTGTTTTGAAGAATTGATAAAACTATTGAATGTTGAAAAATAGTAGACGAGTTAAGGACCATTTTTCCTAACTTGTAATTTCGAGGACGAAATTCTTTTAAGGAGGGAAGTTTGTAACGACCCAGAATTTTGAATAAATTAAATTGAGAATATTTAATTAATTTTAAATATTTGAACGACGATTTAATTTGAATCCCGAATATAATTCAGAATTTGACGATTAAATTATAAAATTTAATCTGCTGAATGTTGAATAAAAATTTAAATCTTCAATTTAAAGCTGAAGAAAAATATTTCAAAAGCTTTTAAAATTTATAGTGATAACACTGAAGATAATAGAAACTTTCAGAAGTGAATTTGAAACTGTTCGGTTCAGTTTTGAATTTTCTCGTTCAAATTGAATTTAAAATATAGCCGTCCGAGGCGCAGTCTCGGAATTCGACGAAACCAGTTCCATTGGGTCCGTAATATTGAATTATTGTCGGATTTCCAACTTTGTATTTTTCAGAGTTGATACGTGAGCACACGATATATATAAACGCGTTAAAGTTTTAACGATATTCAATTTAAATTTGAAATTTAAATTTAAGTCAAATGTCTGCACGTTCTCTTCCCTTAGCTTCAGCCTCAAATCACGCCATCGATCACGGAAGAAAAATAACGTGCAAAGCTTACCCTTTCAACCTCAAAGCATGGCCGATACCCTCTTCAACTCGTTCAAAATGAGCTATCTCCCTCATTCTTCCCCTCCCACTCTACGACTCAGAAAAAGAAAAAAAAATGGCGATCAGCTTAAAGAAAAATCGACTCATCTTCTTCAGACGAAAATCGAAATCGACTTCATATCGATTGAGCATAGGCGGGGATCGATTCGTTCGATGTCGAGATTACTAGGGAGACGCGAATGCTGGGAGGTATCGCAATTCTAGCAAGGCCACGACGAGGTTCGCGAATTCGAAGTGGGGCGCGAGTTCAATTTGAGGGCGATGACGAATTGGCTCGAGTTCGAGCAGTGAAGTCTGGAAGGGTGGCGGCGGCATTCACGAGCAGATCGCGTACGATGTCGCGACAAAGGTGCGACGTTTTTATGGGAGTTTCACGACAGTCAGATGGGGGGGTTTCGAAGGCTAGCAAAGCTTCGTCGCCTATGGGGTCACGAATGGGAAGGCAATGCCGTGGTTTGGAACAATTTGCTGCCACCAGATCGGGAATCTCGTCAAACTTCTCAACGTCACGACTTGGGTGTTCGTACTCGTTGTTCTCTGTCAGGTTAGTCGAAGTAATGCATAAAGTAATCATTTCATTTTAAGTTCGATAACACGTATTTAGAAGAAAAAAGAAATATTAGTTACAGTGGAAATATAATATTATCACTATGTTGTGGAAACAGAAGAAAATGTTGAAAGTTATACAAATTTGATTTAAACAGTTCGTTAATATTAGTAGATATGATTTTGGGAAAAGAAAGAAAAATATAATTACAGTAAAATATTTCTGTCTATAGGAGACTTATAAATGGTAATATAAATTTTATTTATAATTGTATATGGTTCCAAAGATAAGATAAGATTTTTGAAATATATTGGATTTAAAAATGTGAAAAATTTATATAAAAAATTTGATTTTTGATCAATATAAGCTATTTTATAAGTGTAGGCAGTTCAAAGGGAAAAAAGAAAATTTAAATATGTATCTATATATTAAAATGTTACCAGTTAATTTAAAATTAATCTATTTGATTTTTCTGAAGATACTAAAAAGGCAATTTGGTTTTAAATTGGTTAATAAAGGAGAAATTGGTGGAGTGAATAAATAGAATGATAATTTAAGTAGTTCGATTTAATTCGAATATTAATAAATTTGTATGATTATGTATACAAGGTTAAAGTCGAGAAAACGAAAGAAGAATTGGATTGGATTGCAAAATAAAAAGCTAAGGTGAGATTTTTCTCACTCAAATGAAGTTGGGTTTTTGTAACGACCCAGATTTTCTGATAATTAAAATTCGAATATTTAATTAATTTTAAATATTAATAAATGGAATTTAGAAGTCGAATGATTTATTTTTCGAATATTGGATTTAATTGGATAATTAAATCGATAAATTAAATAGTGAAATTCCAGAGATAATTGTAAATCGAGTTTAAAGTGATTGAAAATGATTTGTAAAATTTTATTTAATCATACTCGAGTTATAGAAAGGTTATAGAACTTTCAGAATCGAATTTGGAGTTAATTTGTGAAAATCGATTATTTTAATATTTAATTATCGACTGTAAAATAGCCAATTTTCGAACAGTCTCAGAATTGGACGAGACCAGTTCCATTGGATCCGTAATAGTTAGTTATTATCGGATTTCAATTTTCGTATCAATCGGAGTTGTCGTTTGACCCTGGCAACTCGAAACGCATCGATATCGTTTTAATTTTAAATCGTCGAGTTAAAATAGTCATTTTTCAAACGGTCTCGGATTTCGACGAAACCAGTTTCATCGGATCCGTAATGTGATATTATTGTAAGATTTCAAATTTCGTAATTTTTGGAATTACCGTTTGTCCGGTACAAATTAAAACGCCTCGAAATCGATTTAAATCGGTTTAATTTAAATTGATCGTTTATTGCCATATCTCACACATACGATCGAATTAGCTTCCGAAACCTGTTCCATTGCGTTCGGAACGCGGGGTAAACCCCAGAAACGCCAGTCACCGCGCGTAAATCGGAGTTCGGAAATTCCAGGATGAATAGTGTTCGTCGTTTTCTATAAATAGGCCATTTTATTCACAAATAAAAACAAAAAAAAAAAGAAAATGCTAAACCCTAAAACGTTCAGCCGCCACCCTATGAATCAATGGCCGAAAATCTTGTTTCTTCCTCCCTCAAATTCTTCAAATCCGTTCATCGATTCGATAAGCCTTCAACATGAAGAACGTAGACCTTGGCGAGACGAAGGTATCCAACGGTGGTGATCGAGTTTGGTGTGGCGAGGAGGTGGGAATGTTGCCGCGTTCGCCAGAGGTTCGTGCTCGTCTAGGGGGAGCTAGGGTTGACCGGACTTCGCCGCTCTCTGGCCGTGGGTAGGGGAGACGTGGGGCTTCGACATGTCGTTCGCTGATCATCGTCTGGACGTGTTTGTCGCGTGCGTTCATTCGAGAAAGGAGGCGGCGGCTTTGGGTTCCTTGTCGCGAACGTTACCTGGAGATGGAAGATGAAGGAAGGGGACGACCTAGATCTAGGGTTTGTGGAATGGATGGTCCAGATGTGATGAAGGTTAAAAATTTAAAAGAAATTGAAATTAGAATGGTATATTAAATTCGTATTAACTTCTAAATGCGATCATTTTGTCATACGTTAACAGAAAATTACGAAACGAAAAGCGTTGGCTTCGTTTTGTCGAGCTCTTCGCGATGCAACTGATCTGGATATGTTTGGAGTCAGTGAAAATTTCGAGTGAAATTAAACGTTCGTTTAATTTCATTCGAAATAAACGCTACAAAATTCTATCGGAAAATCAAGGTGAGATTTTCTCACTCAGATTGAAATGTGGAATTTTTACAGTTATTGATTGATGATTGACTGTTTGGATTGTTGATATTAGATATGATAGGATATATCTATATATATAGCAGTATATACATATTGGCATATGTATATATTGGATTGATGATTTCCCGCCTCGTATAGCGGATGAGACCCTATTGCGCCGTTAGTAAGCGGATTTATAAAAACCCATATACCGCGATAATTCCGTACTGGAACGGAATTGGTATTGTGCTAACATCTGTGGATGCAGGAAAACAGGTTGGAGGGATCCGACTGGATTCCTCACCGTATTGATTATTTACAGATATTTTGATATATTCTGTTATCATATGATGATATATGATATTTGACTGTTGTGATGGACTGATTGATGCTGTTGCATCATCGGATTCAGTTTTGAAAAGTAAAAATAACGACTTTTACTTTAAAAAGAATTTTTAAAGTGATCTTTGAAATTATATGTTCTATTGAATTGTTGAATTGATTTATTTCAGAAAAATAAACGTCTAGAAATTTTGAAGTTATAAAAGTTAAGATTTTTGTGAATTATGACTGTAAGGTGATCTTTGAAATAAAAGTCGATTTATTTATAAAATGGTTTAAGCTGGGATTTTTGAATAACTATAAACGATTTGTATAGAAAGATTTATAAAAATTGATATTTTTGTAAATCAAAATATTAGACTTATAAAACGAATTTTTATAAGTGTTGAAAAGAAGTATAAAAGGATTCCATAAGTAAACGAAATTAATAGATTTATAACGTGAAGTTATAAAGTGAATAGATGTTGTAGAATAAACGATTTATAAGTAATTTACTTATAAATTTGATTTTTGCACGTAATTGGGATATAAATAGAAATTGCTAAATGAAATAATTTCATAAGTTGAATTTGTTATGAAGTATAAATGTGATTTATAAACGTTGTTTATAAATCTGAAATCACTTATTTTGATAAGTAATTTTAGAAGTTAATAAAAGGAGAATCTTATAAATCGAAGTTGTTAGAAAATATAAAGGTGAATTTATAAACGTTGTTTTATGAATTTGATGAATGTAATATAGAAGTTATTAAGGAAATTTTATCCACGATTTTGGATAGTGGATAATTCTTGGAATAAAACGTGTAGAAAGGATTGAAATATAATTATTGAAGTATATTCACGATTTTGGATAGTGAATATATTATTAAATAAAATGGATATGTTTCGGGAAAGCGATATTTGAAATGAAGTGATTGTTTTAAAAGATGTTTTAAACGTGTGAAATATCGAAATCATAGATTTCAACAGTTCTTGTTGAAATAGACGTTTTCGAGAAATTTAAGGAAATGGTGGACTATAACACTGTTGTTATAGTAAATGATTTCCGAAAGGAAATGATTTGATGTAGTATTGGGATTTATATATCTATCTAAATTCCGAATCCCTATACTAGTGATTTCGAGTCGTCGTAACGATGTTTTACGCAACATTCGTTTTGACTCAAATAAATGTGATTTAAGAATGATTTCCTTAAAGAATGAGATATATACTTAATTTTGATTTTGAGTATATCGAATATTTTCTAAGTGTTGAAAATAAATGATTTGTGAATTACTTATTTTTAAATAAGTATGGAAATGCTTTTCCCAATGTGAAATGAACTGTTTGAGTTTTTATTTTTTTTAAAGATAAATTGAAAAGTGAATATTTGAGATTGTTTTCAAATGGTTAAGTGTGGAAATTTTATATCTAGTAAAAGATATTTTTGAAGATGAAATAATTTGGAAAATTATTTGGAATCTGATGATGTTGCGCATCTTTATTGATAGTTAAATAACCGACTATCAATAATTACCTTTAGATAGGTATTTGTTGTGAATTGGATGAAATTGAATGCCACACTTATTTTTGAAAAATCGCTCACTATTCGGGTTAGCCGGGAAAGGACCATGGGGTCGTATAACCCATTCCGAATATGTGATACGTCGATATGAATTGCATTCGAAGACCGGTGTTGAAGACCGGATATTTTTGAAAACGGAAGGATTACCGTCGAGTTACTCTACATCGACTGATCTTCGATTTAGAGGTTTTATCACCCTTAGTGACGGGAAGTCCGGACGTGATTAGGAAATTATCCGGAAATGCAAGGGCTTCGTGAGAAGTGCCTTCAGTTCTGTTCGATCCCGGAACAGACTTGTATGGATTGTGTGTCTGACGTTACAATTTGAGATATAAAGCTGATTTCTTTCAAATACATATCTGTTGGTGGCGGAGAATTTATTCTCTTAGCTTAACACCCTTCTCTGAGACGTACGAGCTCAGAGGTTATGTAGTTGAAATTTATCAGCGATATATCCCAATTTGGTAACGTGGCATACTGAGTGTTGCTGTGAAATGATCAGTGTTTGATCATTTGCGATATGATCATTTATTTGATCTTATATCTTGGTGATCATAGGTTGATCATTTTGTTGACCCGAAGCAGGGCTTTTTATAGAAAGCGTAGCTTTGTGGACGAGACTTCGTCGAGCCTCACACCCCGGAAATGGTCGAAACAGGAAGAATGCAGCAAGGTTCTAGGGAGTAGCGCCCCTTAGTGTATGTCATTCCTTCTGGATAAAGGTGGTATCATGGTATGGAGCCCAGATACTTAACCTCTGTGGTTGCTGCAAAATTTATTTCTTTGTGTTTGTTGCGAATCGGGGATCCTCGGGAAGATCGGTGACGATCGGGGGATGGCATACGCGTGTCAGTAGTTACCTATTTTTGCAGAGGTAACCCGGCCTTGTGTTGGCAGAGATCTAACCGTAACGTTAGATTCTCGGGTCGTCTATTCCAGGGACGTACCCATCGTGGAAAAGGAAGTTCCTTAGCCTGACCATTTGTTGGAAATCCAAAGAAACAATACGAGCCTTGTACGGTTTTAGTTGTAGAACCTATCATTCACTTATGGTGGCGCCCCACTGTTTGGATGGTAGCTATAGTAGGCATAGTTCGAAATGTCTATGCTGGCTAAGATTAATATTATACTTTCGAAATGTTTCTACACTATGCACTAATAATAATATCAAAAATGATTTGATTTTGCGTAGTAAGCATCTTTGACTATCATAAGAAGAAATCTCCTCCAAGTCTGCGTTTGCATTGTGTGTGTGGCGGGAGGTCTTATGGTAGTTTCATTTTCCAAAAGCATTGCGAATTGACTTTAAAATTATCCTGTTGATTATTTTAAAGAATAACTGTTTTACGATCTCACACCAGTCACCATGACTGACTCGGAGTTTATTGTTCCCTTCTAAACTCTGGGTGCCCACCAATTTCCACACGGGCAGCCTAGAGTTATATTATCAGGATATTCTGGATATTCTGGAGCTTTGGAAGTAAGCTGGATGGCGAGACGTAGTATTTGTATCTGATAGTATTTATTCCGCTGTGTATTCTGTATGAGGACAAGTTTATATAACTGTCCATTGTTGTGTATTGACTCTGATGATATGATGTGATGTAATGTAATAACAGATATAATTCTTTTGTTTTTAAATGATATTCATTTATCTATTATATATTGTTCCGCTGCGAATGTGAGATTCTGATATTGTTTTCTGTTTCTGTTTCTGCTCTTGTTCTGTTGTTGTTCTTCTTTCTTTTTCTTCTATCTTCTTCTTCTACCTCTTTCTTCTTTCTTAAACCATAACTTTTCGGGTTTCCGGCATTCGATGGCTCAGCAGTCGATAAAGTGAGTATCGATGTTGAATTTTCGAAAGTCGAAAATTTTCGGGATGTTACATTTGGTATCAGAGCATATGGTTAAGCGACAACCCTGCTCTGTTGGGTGTTACTCATTAGAGATAGAGTCAGTAGTACTCTAGAATGAGTTGAGTGTAATAATAAATATGAGCGCGTATTTGTTAGTGAATATAAAATTGTTTTATATTGTGATGATTGGTTTGTTGAGTGGTATATGGATTCTGGTCGGTATTGTCCGTACAACTCTATCGATAGGGATCTCTAAACACTTGTATAGAACAATTCGGCACAGTATTGTTTTAAATAGGGTAAATGAGATAATTTTGCCCAAAACTATTTTTGTATATAAAGAAATAATTTTTCAGAATTATTAAAGTGTATATGAATTGATTGTTAAGTTGTTTGAATAAGTTGAATTAAAACAACAATTGTGAAAGAGTAAATTGTATAAACCAATGAATTATAAAAGATGAAGTATAATTAATATGATTTACGATTGTGGAATAATCTTATATATATAAAGTGAAGTTATATAAGTAAAAGATTTTTAATTGTGATTTATAATCTGAAATAAAATTCCAGAGAAGTTTTTGGAAATGTTTTAAAAAGAATTTGAAAATTTTGGAGATTTGTAGAGTTTAAATTCCTTTTTGATTTGAAAATGGATTTCAAAGGTTTTGAAAAGCATTTTGAAGAGATGAAAAGCTCTAAACTCTTTTCGGTCGCTGGAAAATAATTCCGATGATGATCGCGGCATCGTTGGTGTTCATTTTCGGGTTTCCAAAAGAGAAATTGCTGCCAAATTGTTTTAAATAGAAGTTGTTTGAAAAATTTGGATTTTGTTTTTGAAATTCAAAGGATAATTTGAATTGTTTTCAAAAATGGTTTTGAAAGGTTGAATATAAGTTGGATAACTTATAAAATGAGAAAATGAAAGTGAAATAAATGATGTTTAATGGGAATATAACTTAAGAAATGATGAATGAATTTGATTTTGGGTATCAAAATTTATTACTAAAATGAATATGAACTTGAGTTATATAAGTGAAATTCAACTCGAAATGTTAAGTGAATTAGCAATTGAATAAATAAATGTATTGGATGTTAATCAATCTAATGAAAGTAAATTGATATGGAAAAATGAATAAGGATTGAATCCGAATAAACTACTTTGATAATTAATTGATTCATGAAATGGAAGTTGAATTAGTTAAATTGAAACTTGAATTTTGAACTAAATAAAGAATGGTTCGAAATTACAAATAACTTCAAGTAAGTAGAAACAGATTTGAATAAGTGGATTAGAATTTGAAAGGAATTAGTAATTGAAACTAATCCAAAATAAGCAGTTATAAATGAAAGTTAATCGATGAAAATTCAATATTCAGAAGTTAAATTGAATTGAAATTGTGAATTGAATTCAAATGAATTTGAAAATGCAAAATTGAACGAAATTGAATATATAACTTCAATAGTGAATTAGAGATGATATAAGCAGTTATATTGAAAATTTTGTAATTGAATGTACGAAATGGTTTGAATATATGCAACTAGATATTATGGCTAGTAGGATATACAGGTATAAAGGAATTGGAATTTAATTTCGAAGATAAATTTGAATGGCTCGACAAAAGGTAAGTATTTAAATTTGAATATGAGATTTGATGACTTATTTCTCTAGCCGCTTGGCTTTTTCTTTTTCTTTTTGAAATCTGAGAGTCCGTAGGGACGTTTTGTAGTCGTGCCGTATTAGCCGCGCAAAGGAGACGCTGGCGAAATTTTTCGGAAATTTCGAGTGTTAGAAAATTTTTGTGAAAATTTTGAAAGTTTAAAATTTGAATTTAAACTCAAATTTGAATTTTGAAGTAAACAATGTTGTTTTGAAACTTATAATTGAAGTTGGAAGTTTAGTTGAATTGATAACGAATCTTTAGTAGAGAGATTTGTTTTGATAAAATTGATAAAACTATTAGGTTGTGAAAAATAGTAGACGAGTTAAGGACTTTTTTTTCCCAACTTGTAATTTCGAGGACGAAATTCTTTTAAGGGGGGAAGTTTGTAACGACCCAGATTTTCTGATAATTAAAATTCGAATATTTAATTAATTTTAAATATTAATAAATGGAATTTAGAAGTCGAATGATTTATTTTTCGAATATTGGATTTAATTGGATAATTAAATCGATAAATTAAATAGTGAAATTCCAGAGATAATTGTAAATCGAGTTTAAAGTGATTGAAAATGATTTGTAAAATTTTATTTAATCATACTCGAGTTATAGAAAGGTTATAGAACTTTCAGAATCGAATTTGGAGTTAATTTGTGAAAATCGATTATTTTAATATTTAATTATCGACTGTAAAATAGCCAATTTTCGAACAGTCTCAGAATTGGACGAGACCAGTTCCATTGGATCCGTAATAGTTAGTTATTATCGGATTTCAATTTTCGTATCAATCGGAGTTGTCGTTTGACCCTGGCAACTCGAAACGCATCGATATCGTTTTAATTTTAAATCGTCGAGTTAAAATAGTCATTTTTCAAACGGTCTCGGATTTCGACGAAACCAGTTTCATCGGATCCGTAATGTGATATTATTGTAAGATTTCAAATTTCGTAATTTTTGGAATTACCGTTTGTCCGGTACAAATTAAAACGCCTCGAAATCGATTTAAATCGGTTTAATTTAAATTGATCGTTTATTGCCATATCTCACACATACGATCGAATTAGCTTCCGAAACCTGTTCCATTGCGTTCGGAACGCGGGGTAAACCCCAGAAACGCCAGTCACCGCGCGTAAATCGGAGTTCGGAAATTCCAGGATGAATAGTGTTCGTCGTTTTCTATAAATAGGCCATTTTATTCACAAATAAAAACAAAAAAAAAAGAAAATGCTAAACCCTAAAACGTTCAGCCGCCACCCTATGAATCAATGGCCGAAAATCTTGTTTCTTCCTCCCTCAAATTCTTCAAATCCGTTCATCGATTCGATAAGCCTTCAACATGAAGAACGTAGACCTTGGCGAGACGAAGGTATCCAACGGTGGTGATCGAGTTTGGTGTGGCGAGGAGGTGGGAATGTTGCCGCGTTCGCCAGAGGTTCGTGCTCGTCTAGGGGGAGCTAGGGTTGACCGGACTTCGCCGCTCTCTGGCCGTGGGTAGGGGAGACGTGGGGCTTCGACATGTCGTTCGTTGATCATCGTCTGGACGTGTTTGTCGCGTGCGTTAATTCGAGAAAGGAGGCGGCGGCTTTGGGTTCCTTGTCGCGAACGTTACCTGGAGATGGAAGATGAAGGAAGGGGACGACCTAGATCTAGGGTTTGTGGAATGGATGGTCCAGATGTGATGAAGGTTAAAAATTTAAAAGAAATTGAAATTAGAATGGTATATTAAATTCGTATTAACTTCTAAATGCGATCATTTTGTCATACGTTAACAGAAAATTACGAAACGAAAAGCGTTGGCTTCGTTTTGTCGAGCTCTTCGCGATGCAACTGATCTGGATATGTTTGGAGTCAGTGAAAATTTCAAGTGAAATTAAACGTTCGTTTAATTTCATTCGAAATAAACGCAACAAAATTCTATCGGAAAATCAAGGTGAGATTTTCTCACTCAGATTGAAATGTGGAATTTTTACAGTTATTGATTGATGATTGACTGTTTGGATTGTTGATATTAGATATGATAGGATATATCTATATATATAGCAGTATATACATATTGGCATATGTATATATTGGATTGATGATTTCCCGCCTCGTATAGCGGATGAGACCCTATTGCGCCGTTAGTAAGCGGATTTATAAAAACCCATATACCGCGATAATTCCGTACTGGAACGGAATTGGTATTGTGCTAACATCTGTGGATGCAGGAAAACAGGTTGGAGGGATCCGACTGGATTCCTCACCGTATTGATTATTTACAGATATTTTGATATATTCTGTTATCATATGATGATATATGATATTTGACTGTTGTGATGGACTGATTGATGCTGTTGCATCATCGGATTCAGTTTTGAAAAGTAAAAATAACGACTTTTACTTTAAAAAGAATTTTTAAAGTGATCTTTGAAATTATATGTTCTATTGAATTGTTGAATTGATTTATTTCAGAAAAATAAACGTCTAGAAATTTTGAAGTTATAAAAGTTAAGATTTTTGTGAATTATGACTGTAAGGTGATCTTTGAAATAAAAGTCGATTTATTTATAAAATGGTTTAAGCTGGGATTTTTGAATAACTATAAACGATTTGTATAGAAAGATTTATAAAAATTGATATTTTTGTAAATCAAAATATTAGACTTATAAAACGAATTTTTATAAGTGTTGAAAAGAAGTATAAAAGGATTCCATAAGTAAACGAAATTAATAGATTTATAACGTGAAGTTATAAAGTGAATAGATGTTGCAGAATAAACGATTTATAAGTAATTTACTTATAAATTTGATTTTTGCACGTAATTGGGATATAAATAGAAATTGCTAAATGAAATGATTTCATAAGTTGAATTTGTTATGAAGTATAAATGTGATTTATAAACGTTGTTTATAAATCTGAAATCACTTATTTTGATAAGTAATTTTAGAAGTTAATAAAAGGAGAATCTTATAAATCGAAGTTGTTAGAAAATATAAAGGTGAATTTATAAACGTTGTTTTATGAATTTGATGAATGTAATATAGAAGTTATTAAGGAAATTTTATCCACGATTTTGGATAGTGGATAATTCTTGGAATAAAACGTGTAGAAAGGATTGAAATATAATTATTGAAGTATATTCACGATTTTGGACAGTGAATATATTATTAAATAAAATGGATATGTTTCGGGAAAGCGATATTTGAAATGAAGTGATTGTTTTAAAAGATGTTTTAAACGTGTGAAATATCGAAATCATAGATTTCAACAGTTCTTGTTGAAATAGACGTTTTCGAGAAATTTAAGGAAATGGTGGACTATAACACTGTTGTTATAGTAAATGATTTCCGAAAGGAAATGTTTTGATGTAGTATTGGGATTTATATATCTATCTAAATTCCGAATCCCTATACTAGTGATTTCGAGTCGTCGTAACGATGTTTTACGCAACATTCGTTTTGACTCAAATAAATGTGATTTAAGAATGATTTCCTTAAAGAATGAGATATATACTTAATTTTGATTTTGAGTATATCGAATATTTTCTAAGTGTTGAAAATAAATGATTTGTGAATTACTTATTTTTAAATAAGTATGGAAATGCTTTTCCCAATGTGAAATGAACTGTTTGAGTTTTTATTTTTTTTAAAGATAAATTGAAAAGTGAATATTTGAGATTGTTTTCAAATGGTTAAGTGTGGAAATTTTATATCTAGTAAAAGATATTTTTGAAGATGAAATAATTTGGAAAATTATTTGGAATCTGATGATGTTGCGCATCTTTATTGATAGTTAAATAACCGACTATCAATAATTACCTTTAGATAGGTATTTGTTGTGAATTGGATGAAATTGAATGCCACACTTATTTTTGAAAAATCGCTCACTATTCGGGTTAGCCGGGAAAGGACCATGGGGTCGTATAACCCATTCCGAATATGTGATACGTCGATATGAATTGCATTCGAAGACCGGTGTTGAAGACCGGATAATTTTGAAAACGGAAGGATTACCGTCGAGTTACTCTACATCGACTGATCTTCGATTTAGAGGTTTTATCACCCTTAGTGACGGGAAGTCCGGACGTGATTAGGAAATTATCCGGAAATGCAAGGGCTTCGTGAGAAGTGCCTTCGGTTCTGTTCGATCCCGGAACAGACTTGTATGGATTGTGTGTCTGACGTTACAATTTGAGATATAAAGCTGATTTCTTTCAAATACATATCTGTTGGTGGCGGAGAATTTATTCTCTTAGCTTAACACCCTTCTCTGAGACGTACGAGCTCAGAGGTTATGTAGTTGAAATTTATCAGCGATATATCCCAATTTGGTAACGTGGCATACTGAGTGTTGCTGTGAAATGATCAGTGTTTGATCATTTGCGATATGATCATTTATTTGATCTTATATCTTGGTGATCATAGGTTGATCATTTTGTTGACCCGAAGCAGGGCTTTTTATAGAAAGCGTAGCTTTGTGGACGAGACTTCGTCGAGCCTCACACCCCGGAAATGGTCGAAACAGGAAGAATGCAGCAAGGTTCTAGGGAGTAGCGCCCCTTAGTGTATGTCATTCCTTCTGGATAAAGGTGGTATCATGGTATGGAGCCCAGATACTTAACCTCTGTGGTTGCTGCAAAATTTATTTCTTTGTGTTTGTTGCGAATCGGGGATCCTCGGGAAGATCGGTGACGATCGGGGGATGGCATACGCGTGTCAGTAGTTACCTATTTTTGCAGAGGTAACCCGGCCTTGTGTTGGCAGAGATCTAACCGTAACGTTAGATTCTCGGGTCGTCTATTCCAGGGACGTACCCATCGTGGAAAAGGAAGTTCCTTAGCCTGACCATTTGTTGGAAATCCAAAGAAACAATACGAGCCTTGTACGGTTTTAGTTGTAGAACCTATCATTCACTTATGGTGGCGCCCCACTGTTTGGATGGTAGCTATAGTAGGCATAGTTCGAAATGTCTATGCTAGCTAAGATTAATATTATACTTTCGAAATGTTTCTACACTATGCACTAATAATAATATCAAAAATGATTTGATTTTGCGTAGTAAGCATCTTTGACTATCATAAGAAGAAATCTCCTCCAAGTCTGCGTTTGCATTGTGTGTGTGGCGGGAGGTCTTATGGTAGTTTCATTTTCCAAAAGCATTGCGAATTGACTTTAAAATTATCCTGTTGATTATTTTAAAGAATAACTGTTTTACGATCTCACACCAGTCACCATGACTGACTCGGAGTTTATTGTTCCCTTCTAAACTCTGGGTGCCCACCAATTTCCACACGGGCAGCCTAGAGTTATATTATCAGGATATTCTGGATATTCTGGAGCTTTGGAAGTAAGCTGGATGGCGAGACGTAGTATTTGTATCTGATAGTATTTATTCCGCTGTGTATTCTGTATGAGGACAAGTTTATATAACTGTCCATTGTTGTGTATTGACTCTGATGATATGATGTGATGTAATGTAATAACAGATATAATTCTTTTGTTTTTAAATGATATTCATTTATCTATTATATATTGTTCCGCTGCGAATGTGAGATTCTGATATTGTTTTCTGTTTCTGTTTCTGCTCTTGTTCTGTTGTTGTTCTTCTTTCTTTTTCTTCTATCTTCTTCTTCTACCTCTTTCTTCTTTCTTAAACCATAACTTTTCGGGTTTCCGGCATTCGATGGCTCAGCAGTCGATAAAGTGAGTATCGATGTTGAATTTTCGAAAGTCGAAAATTTTCGGGATGTTACAGTTTTGATTGACTGATTGATTGCTGTTGTATTAGATATAGTAGGATATATCTATATATATAGCAATATATACATATTGGCATATGTATATATTGGATTGATGATTTCCCGCCTCGTATAGCGGATGAGACCCTATTGCGCCGTTAGTAAGCGGATTTATAAAAACCTATATACCGCGATAATTCCGTACTGGAGCGGAATTGGTATTGTGCTAACATCTTTGGATGCAGGGAAACAGGTTGGAGGGATCCAACTGGACCCCTCACATGTATTTAATTCATTTCTATTGTGATATGAATCTGTGAATGATTATAGTGATGCTATAAATCATATTGATATCTGGAATTTGTTTGAAAGCTAAAATTTAGCTGAATAGATGTTTTGACATCATTGGATTCCAAAAATAAACGAAATTGAATTTTTGGAAATCAAAATAGAAATTTCTAAATGAATTTTATTTTAGAAATTTAATAAATTCGAAGAAAGGAATTTTAAAGTATAAAAAGTTAATTTTTATAATCTTATCGAATTTATTTCCAGAATAAAGTGAAAATGTTAAATAAATGAATTGCGTATAATAGTGATTTTAAATTGAGGAAATTAATTTAAAATCTGGATTTCTAAATAAATTGAAAGAAACGATTGAAATTTATTTTTCTTAAAAAGGAATTTATTTAAAAGAAGATAAGTTGGAAATTCAGTTTGAAATTTAATTGGTACATTAAAATAAGTTGTGAAATCAATGTAAAATGAATTCAATAAGGAATGTATTTAGTAGTGCTAAATAAAATTTGAAATCAATCTGTAATTGATTTAATATTTAGAAATGAATTTTTGAGAAATCAATGTGGAAATTTTATTCGAACGTTGAAAATAAAATTAGAAATCAACATTGAAATTGATTCGGTATTGAAGCTTTTATAAATGGAATTAAAATTTATAAAAGTTGTTTATGAACCCAAAGTCACTTATTTTGATAAGATAAGTATAGAAGTTGATAAAAAAGGTTTATAAGTCGAAGTTGTTATTAAAAAGAGAAATAGAATTTATAAACGTGCTTATAAATTCGAAAATAGATTGAATGTGATAAAAATGTGTAGAAATGATTGAAATGGGGTTAAGTAAATTTTATTCACGATTTTGGACAGTGAATATATTGTTAAGTAAAATGGATTCATTTTTTGAAGAAGTAATATTTTAAAAAATGAAGTTAAACATTTTTAAGGTGTTTTAAAATGTGTTGTGAATCGAAACCATAGATTTCAACATTTATTGTTGAAATAGACGTTTTCGAGAAACTTAAGGAAATAGTGGACTATAACACTGTTGTTATAGTAAATGATTTCCGGAAGGAAATGTTTTATTTAGTATTGGGATTTATATATCTATCTTAATTTCGAATCCCTATACTAGTGATTTCGAGTCGTCGTAACGATGTTTTACGTAACATTCGTTTTGACTCAAATAAAGGTGTTAAAAGAATATTTTCCTTAAAGAATGAAATTATACTTAATTTGATTTAAGTATATCGAATATTTTCCAAGTGTTGAAAATAAATGGATTGTGAATTGCTGACTTATTTTTAAATAAGTATGGAAATGTTTTCCAAAATGAAATGAAATGTTTGGAGAATTTATCTCCTTAAAGATAAATTGAAATTGAATATTGAAAACGATTTGAAAATCGAATATCAGTAGATATTCGAAAGTATAAATTCAATACGGAATTTATAAAAGAAAGCGAAGTTGTTTAAAAATAAATATTGATTTATTTTTGAAGTGTGGAAAATTGATTTGAAATTGTTTTCAAATGGTTAAGTGTGGAAATTTTATATCTAGTAAAGATATTTGTGAAGATGAAATAATTTGGAAAATTATTTGGAATCTGATGATGTTGCGCATCTTTATTGATAGTTAAATAACCGACTATCAATAATTACCTTGAGTAGGTATTTGTTGTGAATTGGATGAATTTGAATGCCACACTTATTTTTAAATAAGCGCTCACTATTCGGGTTAGCCGGGAAAGGACCATGGGGTCGTATAACCCATTCCGAATATGTGATACGTCGTTATGAATTGCATTTGAAGACCGGTGTTGAAGACCGGATATTTTTGAAAACGGAAGGATTACCGTCGAGTTACTCTACATCGACTGATCTTCGATTTAGAGGTTTTATCACCCTTAGTGACGGGAAGTCCTGACGTGATTGAAAATTATCCGGATGTGCAAGGGCTTCGTGAGAAGTGCCTTCGGTTCTGTTCGATCCCGGAACAGACTTATATGGATTGTGTGTCTGACGTTACAATTTGAGATATTGAGCTGATTTCTTTCAAATACATTTCTGTTGGTGGCGGAGAATTTATTCTTTTAGCTTAACACCCTTCTCTGAGACGTACGAGCTCAGAGGTTATGTAGTTGAAATTTATCAGCGATATATCCCAATTTGGTAACGTGGCATACTGAGTGTTGCTGTGAAATGATCAGTGTTTGATCATTTGTGATATGATCATTTGTTTGATCTTATATCTTTGTGATCATAGGTTGATCATTTTGTTTGACCCGAAGCAGGGCTTTTTGTAGAAAGCGTAGCTTTGTGGACGAGACTTCGTCGAGCCTCACACCCCGGAAATGGTCGAAACAGGAAGGATGCAGCAAGGTTCTAGGGAGTAGCGCCCCTTAGTGTATGTCATTCCTTCTGGATAAAGGTGGTATCATGGTATGGAGCCCAGATACTTAACCTCTGTGGTTACTGCATTATTTTTTCTATGTGGTTTGTTGCGAATCGGGGATCCTCGGGAAGATCGGTGACGATCGGGGGATGGCATACGCGTGTCAGTAGTTACCTATTTTTGCAGAGGTAACCCGGCCTTGTGTTGGCAGAGATCTAACCGTAACGTTAGGTTCTCGGGTCGTCTATTCCAGGGACGTACCCATCGTGGATAGGAAGTTCCTTAGCCTGACCATTTGTTGGAAATCCAAAGAAACAATACGATCTTGTACGGTTTTAGTTGTAGAACCTATCATTCACTTATGGTGGTCACCACTGTTTGGATGGTAGCTATAGTAGGCATAAGTGCGGAATGCCTATGCTGGCTAAGATTAATATTATACTTTCGAAATGTTTTCTACACTATGCACTAATAATAATATCAAAATGATTTGATTTTGCGTATCAAGCATCTTTGACTATCATAAGAAGAAATCTCCTCCAATTCTGCGTTTGCATTGTGTGTGTGGTGGGAGGTCTTATGGTAGTTTCATTTTCCAAAAAGCATTGCGAAGTGACTTTAAAAATTATTTTGTTGTTATAAAGAATAACTGTTTTACGATCTCACACCAGTCACCATGACTGACTCGGAGTTTATTGTTCCCTTCTAAACTCTAGGTGCCCACAAATTTCCACACGGGCAGCCTAGAGTTATGTTATCAGGATATTCTGGATATTCTAGAGCTTTGGAGATAAGCTGGAAGACGAGACGTAGTATTTGTATCTGATAGTATTTATTCCGCTGTGTATTCTGTATGAGGACAAGTTTATATAACTGTCCATTGTTGTTTATTGACTCTGATGATATGATGTGATGTAATGTAATAACAGATATAATTCTTTTGTTTTTAAATGATATTCATTTATCTATTATATATTGTTCCACTGCGATATGTGAGATTCTGATATTGTCTCTGTTCTGATGTGTTGTTCTCTTCTTTCTTCTTCTTCTCTTTTTCTTCTATCTTTTCTTCTATCTCTTCTTTTAAACATTAAAGTTCGCGTTTCCGCCACCCGATCGTTCGACAGTTGCTACAGTGGACGTAGCAGTGTCGGGTTTTCGGAAGACGGATTTGCGGGTCTTTACATCTCTTATCCAGTGTCTAACGTAGGTGCAGTAACTTAAGAGATGTTCGGGATTCACATCTCCTAAGGATTCGTTAAACTATCTACTATGTAGTACAACACACTATTGTAATATGTCTACAGTAAAGTAAAAGTATTAAAATAGCGTTAAGGCGTTACCCATATCCCCCTTAACACATTTTATATATTCCCATAGTCTATACAGTACCATACGCTCCTCCGTAAACTGGAGGTTTACACAGAAGGCACTCTATAGGTATGGTACAAAACAAACTCGTAGAAGGCGCTCTAGGGCATGTGAACACGGCACTCGAGGCAATGCCAGGGTAGATATACCAATTGCGTATCCGGGCTGGTGGTAACGCATAGCAGCTACTACCGCCCACCTCGAAACACACTCCCAAATCAAAATCAAAGGGTGGCCACCAAATCAATCACAAAGCAACATATATGGTATCGAAGAAATGTGTCCGATAGGGGGAATGACCTCACTTGGCCCGGCGTGGCTCCTGTTCTAGTCACATCTAAGCTGACTCACGGGAGTTAGGGTCAAGTCATACCTTATACAGAAATCGTTCACCAAACCATCCTACTTCATTTCTGGAATCTCCACCATGTACACAGTTGTTAAAGTGGTTTTCGGTATTGGCAGAGAGTATGACAATATCTGATCCCGGCCTCTTTAACAACCAAATGCTTATTTCACACCGGATGGTTCTTTTACATTTCAAAAGGTCAATTTACAATTGATATCAAAATATCCTATTCTCAAAACTGTATCATTTTCAAATCATATTCACTTCCAAAATCATATTTACTCAAATATGTTATTTCACAAAAGGTATCAATTCCAAATTCCAACTTAAGTTGTACCATCATCAAGGATTTAATATAAGCACTTCAACTTTACTATTTTTGCAATTTTAGAAGATAGTTTAGATGGTTATAAATAGTTTAATAGTTTAAAATAGTTTAAATAAATTAAAATAGTTTATATAGTAAAATAGTTTCAATAGATTTAAATTTGATTTAACTAGATTTAAATTGTTTTTAAATAGATTAAATATAATTTAAATAGAGTTAAATTATATTAGGTAGATTTTAAATAGATTAAATAAATTTAAAATAGATTAAATAGATTTAAATTATATTAAATAGGTTCAAAATAGATTAAATAAATTTAATTAGTTTAAAATAGGTAAAATAGGTTAAATTGGATTAAATAGGTCATAATAGAATAAATAAATTAAAATAGTTCAAAATTGATTAAAATAGTTTAAATTAATTTAAAATAGATTTCAAAGTTATATCCAACATTTCAATAACTCAATTCTGATAAATTCATTTATATTTGACTTTAATTTTGAAAGTTCACAATTTTAAATCCTTTGAACCATTCATAAAATTAATTCCAATTTCAACTAAAATAATTCAGTTTATATAAGTCAATTTTTATTTGAAAATACCAGTTAACTGAATTCAAAATTCTAAAGATTCAAAAATCATTTAATTTAACCAATTTGGTGTCCGCATATAATTTTCTATCCCATAGTCAAGTGATACGGATATTTATCATTTCAATCCGCAATTTTCCATTTTACGGTTATATATCATTTCAAACCGCAATCCCGAATTAAATAAAAATCCATATATCATTTCAACCCATAACGATTTTTCCATAATCTATAGATCATTCGGGTATGTATCATTTCAACCCATAGGGAACTTGCAATACTATAACAATATAAAAGACAACATCCAGTCATCCAATATCAACAATCAAACATACATCACAATCATCATCCAAATCAATCAATAAACATCAATATATAAATGATAATTAATACAGGTATTAAATTGACAATTTAAAATTCAATATTAAATTAAACGGTGATTAATTGCAATAAAAGTCAAATTTAACCAGAATAACAATTGTAACATACCAAACGTCAATCAATTAATTTCTAATCACATCATAAATTTAATTTAACTAACATAAGATAATTTAGTAGTTGTGAGTGGGTTAAAACACTCACCTTTGATTTCAAATCGATTTGAAATTCAAATAAAGGCCCAAATTTAAACAGTCTTAGAATTCGTTCAATCTAGCACCAAAATGTCCGGAATTTCGATACGATCCCAGCGGAGAAAACTGCACGTAAATCGAACTCCGTATGTAAAAGTTATGATAGTTAGAACGATTTGAATTGGAATTTAAATAAAATAAAATAAAAAGATAACCTCACCTACATGCCACGTCACCAACATGTATGCATGAACCCTACTACAGAACCTAGTAACGCATGCGAACCTTCTTCGAAGTTCAGCCGCCACGTTCAGGCTCGAACCGCCGCCACCCCCATCGACTACGGCCTGATCCAACACCATCACCGTACTCGCCAAGTCCAGGCGCCCCCTCCCCGAAGTCGCTGCCGTCCTCCTCCTGCCGAATATTTCTCCATCGCCGCAGCCTTTGATGGAGATTTTTGGTGAATCGATGCGACTTGGAGGCAAACGAACCATAGATCCGAGGCCTGCTCAATCCCATCTTCCCAACGCTGCCTCCCGATAATCGATCGGGCGACGATGCACCGTTGGATCGTCAAAACCCTAAAGTGGACGGTCGCGGTTCATCCTCATTTTATGGACAAACGGTGATTCGAATTGGAAAACGAATCACATCGGTGGATTACACTCGTCGAGAGCTTTGAATTGATATATAATATGATATAGTTTGAGGAGTTTGAATTTTGGATTTTATTTTGAATTTGAATTTGAGGGTTTGGGAATTGGAGTTTGTTTCTGCCATTGGAAAGGAGAAGCCACAGAGAATTGTACGTACATAAATAAGAAATAGAAAGACTACTAGGGTTTATAACAGGTTATTTATAGGCAGATCAGAAATAAAAAAATGAATGGACAAGATTGATTCGAAAGTTGAACGATAAATGACCCGGAAAGCTCGTTTCGTTCCCGAAACGGAAATGGATCATCCCTTATATCAAAATAGATGTTTTCGATATTTTTAAATCCAATGGAACGGGTTTCAAGTCCAATTTCCATCGTATGAAGAAGTTAGCTTAAAATCAGCTTATTTCAAATTGATTTCAATTGAATTGATTTCTAGGCGTTTTGAGTCCGTATGATCAAACGACATGTCCGATCGCTACAAAACTTGAAACCTTACAATAATTCACCTTTACGGACCAGATGAAACTAGTTTCATCGAAATCCGAGACAGTGGGCAAAAATGGCTATTTTCACGTTAATTAAATAAATTAATAATTAATTAATTAAATCACTTTTTCATTCAAATTTGATAGTTAACTAATTTCATCATTTTTAATCACTTAGACATTTACAATAACTTAATACAAGTTTATATGACAATCCAGTGTTGGTTATTACACTAATTACACTTTTCAATTTCAACTCTAATTAAATCCAATTAATTACAATTTAACTCCAATAAATTGATTTAATTTGATTTCAATCTTCATATTCAATCAATTATTACTCTAATGACATAGTTAATATTTCTTGATATCTTATTTCACTAAAATGCAACAATTTCCATATTTTATTTGTATTAACTACTATATCTCAATTATATTGAATTTTTGTCAATTTTTTAGACATTAATTATAATTTAACATCCTAATTAATTTATTTTATCTTGGTTTTATTCTTTATTAAATCAATTATTACCTATGAATAAAATTAACATTTCCATTTATTTTATTACATTCCCAATTTGCAGTTATTGTCTTAACTCACATTAATGTAACATTTAATGGTATTCAATTGCAATTGATTTAACCAAATTGGTAGCAAATAACAATTGTCACCATTTTATATTTAATAGCATCTGTAAATTTATTATCCACAACTAGTGTTATAATTACTAATCCAACACTAATTTTATTCAATTACAATTAGTTACTTCTATTTCATTGATTAATTAGCATTTGAATTATCAGTTGCTCTTTTAATCCAATTATCCATTAATACATACATTACTATAATTTATTTACAACTTATATCAATTATAACTCTTTAATTCTTTTTATTAATTAGTATTACCTTTAAAGCAGTTATCAGTTACCTTAACTTGATACTATTTCATTTTATTTCAGTTATATTCTTATTTTTAACTCACAAATTTTTATTTCTTCCAACATTAAATTACAAAACTTTATTAAATTAATAATTTTTAATTATCAAAAATTATGGGTCGTTACACGCCTCTTTGGAGTTTGAAATTTTTGTACATTGGATAGCTTGATAATTTAAATTTAAATATATATATATATATATATATATATATATATATATATATATGTACATCTCCACCATGGCCATACCCAGTAACTTGCCTTATTATTCATGCCAATACTCTACGTACAAGCCCATACCATCTTCAATATATATTTTCAGCTTTCCCCCTCTTAAAAATTTTCAAACCAGAGAATATCAAAAGGAAAAAAACGTTCATCATCTTTCAAAAACAACGGCCTCATCCAACGACCCTAAGTGATCATGGCCACTAGAGGTGGAGATAGGCCTCGACCCCAACTAAGGATTTGTTCGCGTCAGCAAGCAGATGGAGATCAATGGTTGGATTGGTCTAAAGGGTTGCGTAGCGTTGGGAATTCGTGGAGGATAGGCGGCAGTTTTGGGTTCGGATTCATCATCAACGGCGAGTCGTTGGGCGGCGTCGATGGTTTGGGGGTCTCCGGTGTGGATGCGGTGGCGCCTGGTGCCATGAGACGGCGGCGATGATTGAACCTTTATAGTGTTTTTAAGGGCTGGTTTCGCGTACGAGGTAGAAAGAAGAAAGGTTAAATTGTAATTAGTTATAATTAAAGTAATTATTGAATTAAGATTATAATTAAAAATTTAAAACTTATATTTTAATAACTTTTGCATGCAAGATCCAACTGAGACGCGAATTTCTGCGTTGTGTTCGTATCAGCGAAAGCTTCACAATGGAATTGGTTTGGACAAATTAGGAGGTAGTTGAAATTTGGGCTAAAATCGGACGTCGTTCGATTTTAGTTCCAAACCAAAACGCCTAGGCAACGGTAGAAAATTTCGGTGGGTTAAACTAACCTTTTTGGTTAACTAGTATGATATATGGTTGATAAAAATAGTTGAATGATTGTTTGAGTGAATTACTATATTTATTAGTTGGTTTGGATATATTCCCGCCCTTGGAGCGGATGAGACCCTATTTCGTTCCTATTTAAGAGCGGATGAGACCCTATTATGTTCCTATGCAAGATCCTATAAAGGAAGGCTAGTGATTGCTTATATGTGTAACGACCCGCAATTTTCGATAATTAAAAATTTGTTAATTTAATAGAGTTTTGTAATTTAATGTTGGGAGAGATAAAAATATGTGATTTAATAATAAGAATATAACTGGAATGAAATGAAATTGTATTAATTTAAGGTAATTGATAATGGCTTTGAATGTAATTCCAATTAATTAAAATGATTAAAAAGTTACAATTGGTTATAGATTGTAAATTAATTGTAATAATGTGTGTATTAATTGATAATTGGATTAAAAGAGTAGTTGATAAATTAAAGGTTGTATTAATTAATGAAATAATGTGTAATAAAAGGTAATTGGATAAAATTAGTATTATGTAAGTTGTTATAATATTTGTTTGTAAATAATAAACGTACAAATGTGGTTAAATGTAGAAAAGGTGACAATTGTTATTTGTTACTAATTTAATTAATCAATTACAAATAAATGTTACATTAACGTGAGTTAATACAATAACTACAGATAGAGAATGTAATAAAATGTACAGAAATGTCAATTACACTCATAAGGCAATACATTGTTTTAATAATAGAAATGAAACCAAGAAAATGAAGTTGTGGGATTTTAAATTTTTATTAATGTCAAAGTCAACAAAGGTTCAATATTATTGGAATATTTCAACTAATAAGGTAAAAGATGATAATTGTAGAATATTTGTGTAATAAGATGTTAACTATGTCTATAGAGTAATAATTGATTGACTAAAAAGATTGAAACCAAATTAGATCAATTTATTGGAATTAAATTTTAATTAATTGAATTTAATTACAGTTGAAATTGAACACTATAATTAGTGTAGTAACCAACACTGAAATTTTATGTAAACTTGTTTTAAATTATTGTAAATTTATAAGTAATCAAAAAGGATGAAAATTGGTTAGTCTATAAATATTGAATTAAAAAGTGATTAATTAATTTAATATTAATTTATTAATTAACGTGAAAATAGAAATTTTGGCCATTGACTCGAATTTCGACGAAACCAGTTTCATCGGATCCGTAACGGTGAATTATTATAGGGTTTCAAGTTTCGTAGCGATCGAACTTGCCGTACGTACCACTACAAAAATATGGACTATTGATAGCGTCAATACATAGCGTTTAGGCCTATCCTCTTTAGGCGCTATACAATCTACAATTTCCAATGCTATTTACTACATAAATTACCCGTATTCAACGCTATGGAGTCAAAAAGAGGGCGGGACATAAAATTTGTGCGGGAATTAAAAAGGCATGTAATTGCAAGCCTTTGACACTCCTCCGGAAAACAGCCTTCCTTCCACTACATCACCCCAAAAAACAAAAACTCCATGAAATCTCAATCGTGTAACCCTAACCATCATTATCAAACGCTGTCGATCTAGTCTTTGAATAATCTCTCTCACACAGTCGATCCACTCGATTCCTATCTCTGAACGCAGTCGATCTAGTCTTTGAATAACCTCTCTCACACAGTTGATTCCTATTTCTGAACGCAGCCAGCATCCACGCCAATTTGATTTGAACCGCTGTGAGAGGTATTATTATATAAGTTAACTTGTTTGGCACAAACTTTTCTAGTCATTGGATGAGAAAGCGAGTGGACTATCTTTTTTATTTATTGAAAGTAACCATTAACCTGCACTGTATAGATTATAGGTTTATGCTAAATGAATGGTAAGGTATATGCTAATGTTATGGAAGATGTTTGTACCAAAAATGGGCACAACACTCTTCGGGAGTTGTTTGAAGAGATAAAATGAAGATTATAAATGTAAAACAGAGGTTATCTAACAAAAACTCCAACAAACAGAAATATAAAATGCACAGACAAGCAATTTAGAGTGGTTCGGCGTATAGCCTACGTCCACTATGAAGTTTTGATGATTTTATTGATTCTCATTCAATGATTACAAGCGGTTACAGCAATGAACAGCGGATTACAGGTTAGAATTCGAAATTGACAGCAAAAGTGTGATGCAAATCTCAATCCGGCAGAGTCTGGACGCTTCAGAGAAAAAAGATCCTTTTTCTGTTGATTCTGGGGCTCTATTTATAGGCGTAGGAGGCTCAGAATTCGCTCAAACTCCGGGAGACTTGGTCTGGCACGTGAGGGGGCCCACGCGACCGTTTCCAGAAAGTTTGGAGTCGATCTGCGATCGATATGAAGTCATTTCGTATCGATCAAGATTACCTCCAATTGAGCTCAAATTTGGTGGAGATGTTCCTCGGTATGTGTGTAACCTTCAGTTAAAATTTCATGGTATTTGGATTAGTGGATTGAGAGATATCATTGATACGAGGCGACGTTCTTCGCTAGGCTGTCTAGTTCGAATCCATCCCTCCGAACTGAGAGCTTCGAATCGATGGTGTCACGCGTCTTGTGAAGACGTGGAACGTGTGCTTCGCCTCGATCCGGTCTTTACTCCGAGTCGACCGCGTCGACTCCATATATCTCGGCGCATTCGCATCGAGGGATGACGTGGTGTGCGCGCTTCGCCTCGATCTGGACTCTGCGCCGTATTGACTGCTTCGACTCCACATATCTCGCCTCGTTTACTTCGATGGGCAACACGTCATTCTAGTTGGTTGACTCGCTAGATACGAACAAGTTGCTGGGTACGTATTCGAAGCGAGGTTCTCAGATGGATACGAAGTAGGCACTGGCTGATGGATACGAAGTAGACACTAAATGATCGTTACGAACCAGGTGACCTATTGATGGATACGAAATGAGCGATGGACACAGACTGGTTGGATACGAAACAAGATCCACTGATGGACACGAAATCACCGCTGATCTGATGGATGCGAAATCACCCATAGTGATGGATACAAAATCTGGGCCGGGCTAAATGATACGAAGTCCATCGAGGCGAATTCGATGGATTCGAAGCATGGTTAACTTCGATCGATACGAACTGCTGCTTCCCGATGGATACGAAAAAATGCTCTCCCCTTTGACTTGTATCCATCATAACCTGTGCGTATGAGCTCGGATTAACTTGAAACTTGGAACGTTGGTTTGCTATATTTTCCCGATAATGTCTCATCGATTGGGGCTTGATCCGGACTTGGTCAAAATTCAACGATATCCATGACAAACGACATTTGGAATCCAACTCCTTGGTGTCCTGGCCTTGCCAAAAGGCGGGATAACATTTGCCCCCCAAAGTACGTCTTGTGAAAACATGACGTGCTTTGAAAAGCTGCAGGCCTTCTTTGAATAACTTTGAAAGTCGTACCCTTTGGCCATTCTCTTGTATCGGTCCTCTCATGAATCAATGCTAAAAGTTGGAAAGCCTTTCTTCGTATCGATGGTCACAAATCGCGGTGGATTTTGATTTGAATTGGCGATATCTAGTGGATACGAAATGGATGTTCGTATCGATAGGTTCTGATGGATACGAAAGTGACGCTCGTATTAATAGGTCTGCTCTGTTTTGAATCGATGGCTCATAATTTGGATGTTTCGAAACGATGGTGTCTGGTGAACATTTCGCCTCGATGAATGCACAGCTTGACGGATTCGAAGAGAGCGTTTGCACTGATCCATCGTACTCAAGTGGCCTCCCTGTGCGCTTCGAACCGATAAAGTCTGGTGGATTCGAAACGAGCCTTCGTTTCGATGCGCCGTCTGACTGGTTGCGACCGGTCAGGTTGACTGGGAGTTGAATCGACTCGGTTCCATCCTAGGCTTCATATAAATACCTGGGACTTCGTCACTTCTCACTTTTTTACCTTTTATTTTTTACTGCTGTTCTCTGTTCCTCTTTTATCTCTGTATCGATAGACCGAGAGGAAGTATTGTTCATTTTCGAATTGACCCAAACCTTCGATCCTTCGAGTTTAACTTCTAAAATCAGGTGATTAGCAAATAAGATTATGTTAATAATGATAAAACTCGAGACTCCAATCATCCTCCTTGCTTCTACGGCCGAGTTTTATAAATTCGAGATCTGGACGAGAGAGAACGAGATCTGGGGATGGAGCGTGGCCATGGAGTTAAAATCCTTTGGGGAAGAAGGAGACAAGGAGGAAAACATTTCAAATTCACTTCGTATTGTCCTGGACTGGGAGTATTCGTATCGATCCAGACTGTATATGCTCGCATCGATATGGAGACGAGGGCGGCGGTCGATATGAAGCCACTGCCTTCAGATCGATGCGAAATGGGTGTTCTCGATCGACATGATATGTGTCGAGTCGAACCTGATCGACACGAAGCATTCCCACTTCAGCCTGATCGACACGAAGCACTCCTTCGCCAGGGCGATCGATACGAAAGTATCGATTCGAACGTTGCCATGTCGAAATACGTGATCCCCCTGTCTCGATATGGGAGTGAGGTGCGGTGATCGATTCGAAATTAAATCTTGACAAACATATGGAAATTCTGAAAACCTGACCACTTGACTCCGACGAGCTTCTGCCTTGCATAATTGAACTCGATCACAGCATTGCATACTTGACTGCCTCTTGAAGCTCGTTGATGGAAATGCTATTTAACAAAAACAAGAGTATAAGCAAACTTTAACTTGAATCGATCGCCGCCATCTGGATGGCGTGGTCGTGATGGTCAGCGATGACGGTCATGCCTGTCTGATTTCCAGAATTTCGTCGCTTGCATGTTTTCTTTAACTCTGTAAAATTTGCTCAAGTCACGCACAACATTTGCACCACACGACACATTCATGCACTTTACACTGGGGAATGCATGGGCTTTTTATCATCTAATGATGGTTTCTCGTGAGTTAGCTAGTGATGGAACCGTCAAGTTCGCAGCAGCAAGAAACTCAGAACCCTATCCCTCCCAGACTTGAAATTCCGGACATCGAGGCCGAAGCTATCGGTCTAGCTCCGGATGAGTTGCCCGATGCGTCCTTCATTAATTGTCCACCTGATTCTGTCCCGTCCAATATCTCTGAAGACATGCTAGGGAGAATATGCTTAAGGCATGGCTTATCTTTGGATGAAGTACTGTTGCCTGGACCGGACGACAGGCCACATAATCCCCCGGAGGGGTATACTGCTTTTAATCGACATGCGTGCGCAGCCGGCACACTTCCTCCGTTCAATGAGTACATAAGAGAAGTGTTAGCTTATCTGGACATCGCTCCGTCTCAATTGCATCCAAATGGATATGCTTCACTCAATAGCTTGTTCATTGTATTCATGGAGTACCTCCATCGTCCTCCCCGTATGACCGACATAAGATACTTGTTTAATTTCAAGAGTCGGACTGACAGCCCATCTTATACGTTCTTGGAGTCTGTAAGGAACTGCCAAGTTGTCGCGGGGTCGTGGACTAGGCTAAGCTACTTTAAGTCGGAGTCGTTTTATGTCCGATGTCCTCCGGGGTTTGCCAGAAGATGGCTGTTCAGACGTGAGTATTGTCTTTTTTCCCAAGTAATTGACAGGGCAATTTTCGGAGTGAAATTAAACTTACGTCTTCTTCTCTTTTTCTTTCAGCAATCATCCAGCGGCCTGAGGGTGGCTACTATAAAGAGATAGTTCGGGTCCTCCAAGAGATTCCTAGCGAAGAAAGGAATATTGAACTGTTACTGACAGATCGGAATCTCAGAGTTCTTGGGTTGATCGGCCGGAGGCAGAGCATAAGGCTCGATGGTGCATTGAAGACCGTCTCCAGAAAAAAGGTCAAGCGGATGAAACCCAGGGTTGTGATAATTGAGGAACCCGATTCCGAGAAAACTCATACCGACGAGGAACCGTTGGTCGGACCCGCTAATGCAACCCCGGAGTCCGATGCAAAGAGGAAAGGCAAAGCAGTGGCCTCGAAACAGCCTAAGTCCGGGAGGCGGAAGTCTGTGGTTTTGCACCGTCCTTTGCTAGGAGTTAGGATTACGGAAGCATCCTCCCTGCAAGCTGAAGATCAATTCGAAGGGCCTGCTGACCCTCCAATCCCGGACATCGAGCCGGAGCAACATGACGTTGAATCGGGTGGACCGCGACATATCGTCGATGTTAGCGAGTCTAATCCTGCCAGTGCGATTGACACTTCTGGTTGGTCCGGGGGGTTACACATTCACACACTCTTCACGGCACACCACATTTTCCTAACCGTAAACAACACATCGCAACCGATTACTGATTCTTCGTGGTTTTATTTTCAGGTACGATGTCTGGGCAAGGTTCTGTGCTTGGTAGTTTGCGCAACAAGCGCCGTTATCATGAGCCACGCAGGAGAGAGGGCGAGAGGGATTATGACGCAGGACATTCTGGTCAGGAGAAGTCTGACAGAGATAGGGGATACGTTCGCCGATCCCGATCTCGTTCTCCTCCCCCCAGGACCTCTGCACCTCCTACGGCCGCAGTTACTCGTCCTCCTGAAACTTCACGGCCTAGGCCGCCTTCTCAAGCTTTGAGGTCCAATCCCCCACGCAGGACTGAAATAGCCACCTCCTCGGCTACTGTACCGGTCCCGACCGAGGCGTCTAGTGAAGGAGCGCTTAAACTGGCACAGATGAGGAAGGAATTTCCCAACATCTGTTTTGATGGTTACGTCTTCCCTCCGCACTTGAAGAGAATTCCGTCAACCGCTGAAACCACTATCCATGATTATGTGGCGGACATCTTTTTCCAGTACAGGGAATGGGGACGGGCCGTGAGGAAAGCGTCCAAAGTGGCATTCGATCGGGGCGTCACTATTGAGAAGCTCGAGAAGGAGTTGGGTCACAACGACCAAATCATAAAAGCGCTCAACTCGAAGGCTGAGTCTTCCCGTAAATCTGAAATGGAGGCTCTAAAGAAGGTTGATGAAGTGAACGTTGTCATGACCAGGATGAAGCAAGAGCATTATACCGCCATCGAGGACATGGGTCACAGGAACACTTCCATTACCGCCGAGAGGGATGCCGCTCTTAAGGAGCTTAATGAGCTGAAATCAAAGTTTTCAGAGATGGCGAAGGAAAAAGACGC
Source organism: Allium fistulosum (assembly GCA_030737815.1). NCBI lineage: Eukaryota > Viridiplantae > Streptophyta > Magnoliopsida > Asparagales > Amaryllidaceae > Allium > Allium fistulosum. The sequence goes on from CM060904.1 coordinate 56,034,408, forward strand.
AGCTAATGTCTCTGCGCAGGAGGCCTGTGATCAGGCAGTGACGCTTCGAAAGGAGAAAGAAGCGGCTATACAACAAGCTCACGAAGCTGAGGCTGGGGTTGACGAGAAGGTACGTCAAGCGGAGGCCAGGATTGAGGCCGAGGTGGAAGAGCTACTCGTCACTTATAACGCCAATGTGCTAAGGCACCGAGATTTGACATGGCTTGACGATTACCCCACGCATCTCTATAACGCCTGGAACCTACTGGTTGATGAGGAGAAATCCGGGCACCCTGATGAAGTCCTTGATGAGTTCGAGCTGGAGAACCGCATCCTCAATGATGACGAAAAGAAGGTTCTCCATGACTCCATGATTTCCCACGACAAGGTGAGGCTTGGTGCCCAGATCCAGGAAGTCAGAGAGAGCTCTGGTGCAGAACACCATGTTATGAGTTCTGAGATAATCGTGTCATCTCAGTCTGAGCCAACTCCGATGATCTACCCCCAGCCTATCCCGGCGTATGACCCAGATCAACCGCATCTATCTCCTATTAAGGAACATCCTTCTGAAGTTGTTCAGACGGCCTCGAGCCAAACCGAGGAAGGTACTCTGAACTAACTTCTTGTATATTTGGATTGAAGAGTCTGTGTTGAAATGTTGCTAATGACATGTCCTTTTCCTTTGATCAGTGACGGGAGTTGCTCCAGCCGCGCCTCTTACCATCCAAGAATCAGGCCAAGCACCAGGAGCCATCATCTCTGAGGCGACCTCCGTCGCGACAATGGCACCAGTTGGAGTAACGCAGGGGAGCTCACTTTCTTTCGATGAACAGATGATAAACGAGCTCCTTGGCCGTCAAAGTGATCCTTTTGCGGAATTGCCATTCGGCTTGGGTGGATTCACGGCTACTTCTGACGCCTCATCTCAGACTACTATGGCTCCTAGCGAAGCCAGAGCACAGCGGAAAGCGGCGATGTTGGCCGAGATTAATGCCAAGATGGCGGCCGCGGCGCACGGCGGCGATGTAGATGGCGGAGCTACAACATAGTGCCCTACTCCTCTTATGATTGTGTCTCCTGGGGGCACACTTACTGATACTAACGTGCCAGTCCCCCCTCCGGCTGCGGAGTCTGTTCCTCCAACTCCTCCCGCGGGAAGCATCCCTATAGAGTCCAGCTCAGACGAGGACGTTGACATTATGCCCGCACCCGAAGGGAGCCTGCCTAAGGAGAAAGGCTCCAAGCGAAAGGGTACTGGTGGTTCCAGTAGCTCCTCGAGGAAGAAGAAGTTGAGGAAGCAGAAGGATTAGACATTCTTTTCATAGGCAGCTAGGGACTTTTGTTATTTTCTTTGTCTTTCCCTTTTGTAGGCCGTGTTTAGATGTGGGTTCGGCCCCCGCTAGTAGGAACATTTTGGAAAAAACTCATGTATGAACCATTGTTTTTGAGTTAGTTGAAATAAAATTTTGTTTTCTAGCTTCAGCTCATGTTCCTTTCTATGCTTGAATATTGCAGTGTTCGGACTTTGGTCCAGTGTACTTGCATTATCTGATTGTTTCAAGAATAGCTCATTTTACTTGTTAAGTATGGAAATCTCGGACTTGAGTTGTGATAGAGGATCGCATCGGAGCTGAGCATCGCATAGTCTCGGGTAATGACTAACATTTGCCTCTGCCCCCAGTTCCAGGGTTAAGTTGTGATGATCAGCTTGTGATTGCATCAAGCGAGGACCAAGTGGCCGAACTACACTTGTTTTCTTATGCATCGTTCCATCCACACTCCGGGGATATATGTCATCTCGTAAGCGGTTGTTCGCACTCTGGGAACACGGAGTTGACTGATGTTTGTACTCCGTCTCGCACTCCGGGAGCACGGAGTTAGTTGTTTATACTCTGTTTCTCACTCCGGGAACACGGAGTTGGTTGTTTATACTCCGCTTTGCACTCTGGGAATGCGGAGTTGAATGTTTATACTCCACTTCGCACTCTGGGAATATGGAGTTGAATGTTTATGCTCCGTCTCGCACTCTGGGAGGATGGAGTCGAATGTTTATACTCCACTTCGCACTCTGGGAATATGGAGTTAAATGTTTATACTCCGTCTCGCGCTCTGGAAGGACGGAGTCCAATGTTTATACTCCACTTCGCACTCTGGGAATATGGAGTTGAATGTTTATGCTCCGTCTCGCACTCTGGGAGGACGGAGTCGAATGTTTATACTCCACTTCGCACTCTGGGAATATTGAGTTAAATGTTTATACTCCGTCTCGCGCTCTGGGAGGACGGAGTCGAATGTTTATACTCCACTTCGCACTCTGGGAATATGGAGTTAAATGTTTATACTCCGTCTCGCGCTCTGGGAGGACGGAGTCGAATGTTTATACACCACTTCGCACTCTGGGAATATGGAGTTAATTGTAGGATTGTCGTGTGTCAACCCTATTAATATCGGTGTCATGGCTTGTCCCCGAGCTCGGGTTTCACCTAGTGAGTGGCCGGTCGTATCACAGCCACTCTCCATTTGAATAAGTCCCATTGCATGATGGGATTTAGCTCTTCGTGCATCGTGATGCTGTATATCGTACTTAATGAATCACAGCTCTAGCTCGAAGAAGTGGCATTTTATTGCTGAAATAAGAAAATGCGGCAAAGTCAGTTGCCTTATTACAAAATTCAAATTTCGAAATGCAGAAACAAATTGTTAAATAGAATGAAATAAATAAATCCTGTCATATGTAATAGCGGCGGAGACTTTCGCTGTTCCAAGCCCTTGGTAAATTGAGACCGTCAACAGTCGATAGCTTGAATGTACCATCTCCGAGCTTTCGTGTAATTACATACGGTCCTCCCCAGTTTGGCTTCATGTGTGAAGGAACTGGGTAGATTCTCTTGAGTACTAGGTCACCGAGTCCAAAGGTTCGAGGTCGGACTTTGGTGTTGTACAGTTGGGCGACCCGGCTTCGATGTGCAGCTGCTCTCAAATCGGCCTCTTCCCGTTTTTCATCCAATAGATCCAAAGACTCGGCCAGGAGTATGGCGTTTGTTTTTGGATCATAATAAGTCACGCGATGAGAGAGCACTTCTGTCTCGACCGGAATAACGGCCTCTGAGCCATAAGATAGGGAAAACGGAGTGTGTCCGGTCGCGGTTTTGTGGGTCGTTCGATAGGCCCATAACGCCATAGGAAGTTCATCGACCCACTTGCCCCCAGCCTTCTCCAATCGTTTCTTCAGGATCGATTTTATAACTTTGTTGACAGCTTCAACCTGTCCATTCGCTTGGGGGTGTGCGACAGCCGAGAACTTTTTGCGGATATGAAACCGTTGACAGAAATTCTTGAACTCCGCACTCTCGAATTGGGCTCCTTTATCAGTGATGATAGTATGTGGGAGTCCAAATCGACAGATGATGTTGCGAACCACGAAATTTATCACTTTCTTTGTCGTAATGGTGGCAAGGGCTTCGGCCTCGGCCCACTTCGTGAAGTAGTCAACGGCAACGATGGCGTATTTCGCACCGCCTTTTGCTAAAGGTAAAGCGCCGATGATATCGATGCCCCACATTGCGAATGGCCAGGGACTGACCATTTGGGTTATTTCAGTTGGCGGAGCTCTTGGAATTCGGGCATGTATCTGGCATTTATCGCATTTCCGGGCATAGTTTGCCGCATCTCGGTTCACTGTCGGCCAGTAGTACCCATATCGGAGTATCTTCTTAGCGAGAGCTTGTCCTCCGGTATGATCACCACACTCTCCTTCGTGCACGTCATGTAGCACTCGTTTGATTTCCTCGTGGGCGATACACCTGAGGAGAGGAACGGAATAACCTCTCATGTACATGACTCCGTTCTGGATGACGAACCGCGAAGCTTTTCGCTGAATTTGTCTCTTCTCATTTCTAGGTTCAGGCAGCGTCCCATTCTCAATGTAGTTCCGATACGGAGTCATCCAGGATTCTCTACTGGGAGCGGTTTCAAACACAGAGTTCATTTCTATTCGGTCGATGCTCGGGGAGGCCAAAGTTTCAACAGGGACAAGTCCCATTTGTTGCGCTTCACCTGTGCTGGCTAACTTTTCCAGTGAATCGGCTTTCTGATTGTGCTCCCGAGGCACATAATAGATGGCGTAATAATCAAACTGGTTTAGTATTTCCTGAACTCGTGCCAAGTAAGCGGCCAGTCTTCGGTCTCTTGCCTGGTATTCTCCTCGTACTTGACATACCACTAACTGTGAATCGCAATAAATTTCTACAGCGATAATTCTCAAATCTCTGGCAAGCTTTAGGCCGGTTAGGAGGGCTTCATATTCGGCTTCATTATTAGTTGCACGAAAGTCGAATTTAAGAGCATAACATATGGATCGGCCCTCGGGAGTCTCAAGTACAACCCCAGCGCCCGAACACCGGTCATTTGACGCACCATCAGTATACAGCTTCCAGATGTATTCGGGGGATTCACTGGTCTCGGGTAAGTCTTCTGGAACGGTGAATTCAACTATGAAATCAGCCAGGACTTGTCCTTGAATGGCCCTCCGCGGAGCGTATGCGATATCAAATTGGCTTAGCTCAATGTTCCACTTGAGTAACCTACCGGACGTCTCAGGCCGCGTGAGGACCTGTCGTAACGGCTGGTCGGTGTACACAGTAAGTGGATGAGCTTGGAAGTAAGGACGGAGCTTCCTTGAGGCAATGACCAAGCAATAGGCCAGTTTCTCCAGTCTCGGATAATTTCTTTCAGCTCCTGTTAGTCGCTTACTAACATAGTAGACCGGGTTTTGCACTTTGTCTTCTTCCCGAACTAGAGCAGCACTGATCGCATGTTATGATACTGCCAGGTAGAGATATAGTTGCTCGTGGTCAACCGGTTTTGATAAGATCGGAGGTGTGGAGAGATGTTGAACTAATGATCGGAACGCGCCCTCACACTCCGTGGTCCATTCAAAGTTTCGTTTGCCCTTCCGGATCAGGTCGAAGAAAGGAATGCATTTATCGGTGGACTTTGAAATGAACCTGCTCAATGCTGCGACCTTCCCGTTAAGACTCTGGACTTGCTTTTTAGTTCTAGGGGTTTGCAAATTTCTAATAGCCCAGATCTTCTCAGGATTCGCCTCTATTCCTCGAGCGTTGACGATGAACCCAAGGAATTTTCCGGATGCAACACAAAAGTGACATTTGAGTGGGTTGAGCTTCATTCCGTACTCCCGGAGGATGCTGAACATTGAATTCAAATCTCTGACGTGATCGGTGGAGAATCGGAACTTCAACAGCATGTCATCCACGTAAACTTCCATGGTCTTCCCAATCTGATCAGCGAACATTCGGTTGACTAAGCGTTGGTATGTTGCTCCAGCATTCTTTAGACCAAACGGCATGACTTTGTAACAATAGAGTCCCAGGTCGGTCACGAAGCTGGTATGTTCCTGATCAGGTAAATGCATGGGTATCTGATTGTAGCCGGAATAAGCGTCCATAAAGGATAGTAGTTCATGTCCGGCCGTCGAATCTACGAGCTGATCGATTCGTGGAAGTGGGAAGCTATCTTTTGGACAGGCCTTGTTTAGGTCAGAGTAATCAACATAGGTTCTCCACTTCCCGTTTGGTTTCCGAACTAGTACAGGGTTGGACACCCATTCTGGATACAAGGCATCTCGGATGAACCCATTCGATTGTAGTTTATCAACTTCCTCCTTAAGGGCGGCAGATCTCTCTGGATCCATACCGCGCCTTTTCTGCTATACTGGGACATGTCGCGGATCTATATTCAGGGAGTGACTTGCAATGCTCGACGAGATCCCGCACATGTCAGAGTGTGTCCAGGAGAAAACGTCGAGATTCGCCCGAAGAAATTCGACCAATTCCTGATGTGTCTGTTTGTTTAGTTGAGACCCAACTTTCAACATCTTTGAATCATCATCCTCACTGATTGGGACGTCCACAGTCAGTTCGGCTGGAGAAGCTTGACTCTCCGTTGATTCGTCTTTATCCTCGTTGTCCCTGGGGTCCAGGTCTTTCAGGAATTGGTCGTGGTGCCCGGGCCGAGGCCCAGGCATCAATTGTCAATTATCGACAGAACGGACACAGAGAGATTCCTCTACGCCCTTTCCCTTCTCTTTACGTTGCGCCCCGCGCAGCTCAGCAACATAACAGGCCCTTCCTGTGGCCTGATCTCCTTGAACAACTCCAATCCCATGATCAGTGGGAAATTTCAAAGTCAGACACCATGGGGCGATCGCCGCCCTGAACTCAGCTAAGGCTGGTCGACCCAGAAACGCATTATATGGCGAGTCGATTTCTAGCACAACAAATTGTAACATTCGGACCCTCCGGCGTTCTCCAACGCCTAACTCGACTGGGAGTTCAGTTATTCCGATGGGTATCGTGGCACTTCCGTTGAAACCATGGATTCTGGATAAACAGGGTTTCAAATCCTTTGTCTCCATCTTCATTAGATCGTAAGCCCGTTTAAGCAAGATGTTCACAGAGCTCCCACTGTCAACCAGGATCCTCTTCATCCAAGTAGGACCTACCTGGGCAGATATGACTAGTGGGTCGATTTTAGGGGCTTTGACTTTATCGGCGTCTCGGCTCCTGAACACGATATCATCGGACATTATCTTTTGTTGCTTCGCCGGGGTTCCATCCTCGCAATTACTATAACACTCGAAGTCCGCATGCCTGATAGAACTGGCATACGACTCCATTTCCCCCCAGCTTCTGTCTGCCGGATGGGGACCACCACTTATTGTGTTGATAACTAATCTCCCGCCCGCACGGGCGGGTTCCTCCTCTCTTTCCTGATTTTGTGAACGATTTTGATTCGAGGAGCCCGCTCCGCCAGACTACGGCGCCCGTACAAACTGATCTAGCTTCCTCTCTCTAATCAGCTTCTCGATGAGGTCCTGTAAGTGCCGACACACATTGGTATTGTGTCCATAGCTTTCATGGAACCTACAGAATTTTCCTGTCTGAATCTGTCTCTCCGACGAGGGCTTCGGAGAAGGCTTCTTATACTGTACAGTGTTACAAGTCTGTAAGTATACGTTTTCTAATGACGTGTTTAGCGGCGTATAACTGTCAAACATCTGAGCTCTACGTCGTGGACCTCGGTTCTCGTCTCTCTTCTTATTCTGGCCATTGTTTCCTCTCTGCTGGGTTTGCTTGTTTTGTATATTCAGTTGACTTTCCCGGAACTCTCGCCGGACTGTTTAACTGCCACATTGCTCTGTATTCCCTCAATGTTGGGCCTCGCATCGTCCTGCTTCCTAGACTGTTTTGCGTCCTCCTGCCGCAGGAATTGAGCGGCCTTGGAGTAAAAACGGTCCAATGATGCGGGCAGTTTTCCACCTAGCCAGTTTCCGAATTCAGAATCAGGATCAATCCCCTTGGTCAGAGCCATCAAGATTGAATTATCGTTGGGATTGGTGATCTCGACGCATGCTGCGTGAAACCTCTCCAGGTAATGCCTGAGCGTTTCTCCAGGAGCTTGAGTGACGCTGGACAAGGTGTTGACGTCTTTTGGCCTAGCAACATGCATCCGGAATTGCTCCACAAACCTCTTGGCCAATTGATCGAATGAAGAAATTGATCTAGGTGGTAGGCGAGTAAACCACATTGTCGCGATTCCCCCCAGAGAGATGGGGAAACTCCGACACTTCACTGCATCGTCGGCCCTTGCAGCGCTCATCGACCATTCATATTTCAGAATATGCTGGTTGGGGTCACTATTCCCTTCATACATCGGGAGAGTCGGCATTCTGAATCGCCTAGGGGGTTCGGCATGTAACACTTTGTCTGTGAAAGGGGTATGACTACGGGAAATCCCCCAGTCATCATTGGTGAGCCCCTGACTCTCGCGGATCATCTGACGTATCATGGTTGATATATCCGAAACGGGCAGATTCTGAGCGTGATGAGCTAAGGCGTGGTCGGGTTCCACGGTGCGAGTTGGGATCGGGCGCTGTCGAGGATCCGTATCTCGCCTCCTTGGCTCAACGTCTTCTGGGACATAAGGTTCAGGAGTATGTCCTCGCTGTTGATTGATCGGCTCTGATTGATTTCGGGTATCGACCCTTGTCTCTGCTGCGGCGGTTGTGGCGCGGTTATCCGTGGTGTACTGTGGAGCAGTACCTCCTCGTGTTGAGGGACCCGTTTGGAAGCTGGTCGACGGTCCTACCCTCAGTTGCCAAACAGTTAAGGCGGGCTGATATTCAGCAGCTTGAGCGCGACTCACCTCTAGTCGAGGACGGGTAGTTCGGTGGTGATAATCAGATGAAGCTGAGCTTTCGGTAGACGCTCTGGAGACATCATCTCTCCTGGACCTTCTGTGCCCCCGGCGGTTTAGCTGGTTGGTCAGCTCGATATTGGCGCGCAACTGTTCCGCCAACTGCTGACGGCTTTGGGTCAGCTCCTGGAGCAATACCTGAAACTCCTGTAGGGTGACTAGCCCCGTTGAGTCTGAGTGAGTGGTATTGTCTTGATTGGAAGAAGGCGGTTGTGTGGGATTCTGCCTATCTCTGCCTTCTTGCTCTGCAGCGGTAGTGCCAGTTCTTGTGCTGACCATTCTCGGTGGTGGAGTCCTTTCCTAGATTTTGAGCAAATCTGAATAGAATGGAAGGATTCCGGACTGGATATCTGGATCTTCCTCTTGGATTTGTGCAATCCGGTATCGACGGCAGATCCAATGAGCAGGAGAAAAAGCTGGTTTTCTCAGTGAAAGCACCAAAGTGTTTGTACCAAAAATGGGCACAACACTCTTCGGGAGTTGTTTGAAGAGATAAAATGAAGATTATAAATGTAAAACAGAGGTTATCTAACAAAAACTCCAACAAACAGAAATGTAAAATGCACAGACAAGCAATTTAGAGTGGTTCGGCGTATAGCCTACGTCCACTATGAAGTTTTGATGATTTTATTGATTCTCTTTCAATGATTACAAGCGGTTACAGCAATGAACAGCGGATTACAGGTTAGAATTCGAAATTGACAGCAAAAGTGTGATGCAAATCTCAATCCGGTAGAGTCTGGACGCTTCAGAGAAAAAAGATCCTTTTTCTGTTGATTCTGGGGCTCTATTTATAGGCGTAGGAGGCTCAGAATTCGCTCAAACTACGGGAGACTAGGTCTGGCACGTGAGGGGGCCCACGCGACCGTTTCCAGAAAGTTTGGAGTCGATCTGCGATCGATACGAAGTCATTTTGTATCGATCAAGATTACCTCCAATTGAGCTCAAATTTGGTGGAGATGTTCCTCGGTATGTGTGCAACCTTTAGTTAAAATTTCATGGTATTTGGATCAGTGGATTGAGAGATATCATCGATACGAGGTGACGTTCTTCGCTAGGCTGTCTAGTTCGAATCCATCCCTCCGAACTGAGAGCTTCGAATCGATGGTGTCACGCGCCTTGTGAAGACGTGGAACGCGCGCTTCGCCTCGATCCGGTCTTTACTCCGAGTCGACCGCGTCGACTCCATATATCTCGAAGCATTCGCATCGAGGGATTACGTGGTGTGCGCGCTTCGCCTCGATCCGGACTCTGCGCCGTATTGACTGCTTCGACTCCACATATCTCGCCTCGTTTACTTCGATGGGCAACACGTCATTCTAGTTGGTTGACTCGCTAGATACAAACAAGTTGTTGGGTACGTATTCGAAGCGAGGTTCTTAGATGGATACGAAGTAGGCACTGGCTGATGGATACGAAGTAGACATTAAATGATCGTTACGAACCAGGTGACCTATTGATGGATACGAAATGAGCGATGGACACAGACTGGTTGGATACGAAACAAGATCCACTGATGGACACAAAATCACCGCTGATCTGATGGATGCGAAATCACCCATAGTGATGGATACGAAATCTGGGCCGGGCTGAATGATACGAAGTCCATCAAGGCGAATTCGATGGATTCGAAGCATGGTTAACTTCGATCGATACGAACTGCTGCTTCCCGATGGATACGAAAAAATGCTCTCCCCTTTGACTTGTATCCATCATAACCTGTGCGTATGAGCTCGGATTAACTTGAAACTTGGAACGTTGGTTTGCTATATTTTCCTGATCATGTCTCATCGATTGGGGCTTGATCCGGACTTGGTCAAAATTCAACGATATCCATGACAAACGACATTTGGAATCCAACTCCTTGGTGTCCTGGCCTTGCCAAAAGGCGGGATAACAGAAGACTGTTGAGTGTCACATGATTTAATGTGCCATTGTTTTCAATTTTTTTGTATGGAGAATGAGATTCTTTCTTAAATTATATGGAAGAGTTTGCGAAGAATGACAATTCATTAAGTTGGACAATTGGATTTATGCGATTACCTTACTATTGTCTCATGTAGCATGACCTGAAAGTAAATTGGTAAAATAAAATTTTGTACTGATATAAAGTCGCTCATCGCATTTTAGGCATGGTTGGTTGTGGTCAGGCATAAGATAGTAAGTTGTTGATCTTAGTGCTGCTGTCGTAGTTATAGAATCATATGAACTCTTCTCTCTGTTTGTATATTTGTATTCTTTAATCCTTTATCTGATTTTAAAGTTTCATATGTTTTTATTTGCTTCCATTACCTTTTGCAACCTATTACATTAGTTTAACATACCCAACAGTTCGCTGCCCTGACATCGTCTAGGAGATGTTTGATGGTTGCCTGAACAGTTTCAACCTCCACCGATTCTTTAGCACTTGAATCGTTATTTTTTAAGTATTAATTTTCTAGTCTTGGAGTACTTAGATCTGGTAAGAAATTCACAATAACATATACAGCAAAATAGGATGTTCTATATAGCCAATATTATATTAGCACCATAATAAATATCCCTTGGCCTTAAAAAATTATGACATACATAATGTAAATAGATGCATCTATTCCAACATATAATTAAATAGCGTACAGTCTGTAATTGATTGCACGTAGTGTAAGCAATATCAATCTTAAGGTAATTCTGTTAGGATGACACTTCATTCTTGTCAGAACAAAGAGGAAAAATGAAACAGATATTAGTATTTAAATATGACCTATGTGATCTCATACAGAAATATTTGAATGTTGGTAATAGTTACAACCTACTACAGCTAGCAACTGACTTTAATTTATCCCCTTATTGAAATGGTAAATCATTTCCCTTATTTGAATGTTGGTAATAGTTACAACGCTATTCGAAAACGCCAATTACTATTTTTTATAGCTGCTTTAAATTAGTATCTAAATTTGTTGTTTAAACAAGCCAAATCTTTAAATTAGTATCTCAAATTTTCCACTGTCTGAAGACTACAGAGGTTTGAAAATGACGACATTAAAACTTCTCTAAGTAAAGAAAACAAACCTTACCTACACTAATACCGGTTGTCATGTTGTAATAACAAATATTTGTAGCACAATGAGTTAACACAAAATCAAAGTGTTTGGGTGTTGTACAATAATTTGCATTAAATCAGTAATGTGACGATTTTCAGCTTAAAACACATACTTTTTATTCACATCACTAAACGATTTAGGCATCGGTTCACTCATGACTAATGCCAGTTTCATGCAATGTATTAATGATTGGTGACATTGTTGTATAAGTTGAAAAAATTATTGTTAATGGCGCAAGCCAAGTATCAAGAGAGGGGTAATGCATAGACATTACTCCGGTGCTACAAAATAGCACCGTTGTAATGACAAATTTTTTGGAAATAGTTTGGTGCTAATGTTGTATATTGTTCTGACATTGTTGTATATTTGTATCCATGCACCTTATAGTACTCAAGTTTTCCATATGAATTCTATTCTTTTTTGGGTTACATAGTTTCAGCAGGATGGTAACAATACATAAATACAGCCGGTAGATGTTTCATTTTGCTAATAAACTTCTACATGTCAGTTAGGCTTCAGTTTCCCTTTAACCTTAGATATTTAAATTAACTGTTGTAGAGTTTTCCCGAAATTCACATTTTGTTTTTGCTCCAGAAAAACGTTGTTGCATCTAAGTATTTTGCCCATGTTTACTCGAGAGTACATAGGTTATGTTTGTATGCATTTTTTGTGATGTTGACATGACCTGCAATGATATATCCTGAAAATTTCACTAGATACTTTGTGAGATGGCAAATTCTCTCCCATTTAGGAAGACTAGGGTGACCAATATTGCGTTTACCTTTGTTGTTTAATTTTCAGTGAATGCACTTAAACTATTTCTGCATTCAACTAAATTAAATTATACGATAGTTCTAAATGCAAATATTTTTTCTAATTGTTATTTCGATTTTGCTTATTTTTTCTTATATTTAGCAATATGCCATGTTGGAAAAAAGAAAAAGAAAAAAGAAACAGTGAGTGTATACTACCTTTTTCACTTCAGCCTACTGTTTTTGATGTCTTATAAATGTTTATCATTTCAATTATATCTTCCCCTAGTTGCTTTATTTTCTGAATTAATAGATTACCCATTTGTAAAATTTGAGATACAAATATGGAAAACTTGTGTATATATTGTTTGACGTCATTAGTTGCATCTTCCAAAACATGAGTAACGATGCTACTGTTGTAGTAATTGCTGTTTTTGCTAGTGGAAGCAATTTTTGTTATATAAAGAATGAATGAATATGTGTCAAGATAGATTTACTGTTCGTAAATCTGATACTTTTTTCCATTTGAAAAGACAAGAAATGATGGATAAAGACTGGGTACGTCTAAACAGGTAATTATATGGTACTTAAGTAATATTGAATTTAAAACATATTTTAATACCTAAGGTTATTATTTGTTTTTTATTATTATTGTAGAACCATCAAAGAATACGAGCAAGCAGCTTGGAATTTTGTAAACGATGCAAAGCTAAAGTTGCAAAATGTGGAAAAAAATTTATGCCCTTGTGTAGATTGCAGAAATCTTACCCGTCTTCATGGAGAAGTTATTGTTGAGCATTTGATTATAAGAGGAATGGATCCTAAGTACATGGACGGTGAGTGGTACAATCACGGCGAGGGAATAAATAAAAGAAAAAATACAAAGCCAGGTGATGCGTATGATTTGCTTAAAGCCTTTATCTATGAAGACGAAGATTTTATTAATCATACTTTCTTTGATGATGATAAAAGTGAAGATGATGCATAGAGACGAGAGGATGAATTACACAAAAATTTGGAAGATGCAGAGACCCTATTGTATCCTGGTTGCAAGGATCAAACAAAGTTATCTGCTATCTTTGCCTTGTATAATCTTAAATGTGAGACTGGATTGTCTGATAATGGTTTCGATAAGCTTCTAAATGTGCAGCAATTGTTGTTGCCAAAAAATAACGTACTTCCCAAGTAGTTATATGAATTGAAGAAATTCCTTAAAATATTTGACATGGGTTTTGAGAAGATTCATGCATGTGAGAAAGATTGTTGTCTTTTTAGGAATGAATATAAAGATTTGAATAATTGTCCAAAATGTGGATTTTCGAGGTGGAAAGTAAATCAACGGACAAAGGAGATTATGCATGGCATTCCAGTTAAAGTGTTGCGTTATTTTCCAATAATTCCGAGGTTTAGGAGAATGTTTAGATCCAAAAGGATGGCGGAAGATTTACGGTGGCATTTCAATAACAAAAGCACCGATGGAAAAATGCGACATCCGGTAGATTCTATAACATGGAATGTAGTGGATGAGAAATTCAAATCATTTTCAGCAGATCCACGCAATCTTAGGCTTGGCCTTGCAACAGATGGCTTCAATACATTTTCTATGTTAAGTTCCGAATATAGTTGTTGGCCTGTAATGCTTGTGACATATAATCTTTTGCCTATGTTGTGCATGAAGAAAGATAATATTATGCTAACATTGTTAATTCTTGGTCCGAAGCAACCAGGAAATGACATTGATGTATTTTTAGCGCCATTGGTAGAAGATTTATGTCATTTATGGAATACCGGAGTTGAGGTTTATGATGCATATAGCCAATCAATCTTTAATATGAAAGCAATTTTGCTTTGGACAATAAATGACTTTCCGGCATATGGTAATCTTGCTGGATGCTGTGTAAAAGGTAAAAAGGCTTGTCCAATATGCGGTGTCAACACTCATCATCGATGGCTAAACCACAGTAGAAAGACTGTCTATATGGGCTATAGAAGATTTCTATCTCCTTCAAACCCTTTGAGAAAACAGAAGGCCTTGTTTGATAACACCGTGGAGGAAGGGTGTAGACCTAGGATTCTAACTGGGAGAAAAATTTCTATCATTTTAAAAGATTTTCCGAATAATTTTGGAAATGCAAAGAAGAACCAAAAAAAGAATAACAGAAAAGGTAAAAAATTGAATGAGAAAAATATAATAGGAAATAAAAGAAGAATTGAGCATAGCAAGAAAAAGGAAGATGATGAGGATAAAGATCCTGTGAGAATGAAGCTATCAAGGTGGAAAAAAAAGTCCATCTTTTTTCAGTTGCCATATTGGGAGGTTAGTGCATACGTTTTATTTTATTCTATTAGACTAACATTATGGAATCATACAACTAAATTGTTCCATTATTGATTTTTATAGGAATTTACAATACGTCATAATATAGATGTAATGCATGTCGAGAAAAATGTTGGAGAAAGTCTACTAGGCACAATGTTGCATGACAAGAAATCAAAAGATGGAGTTAACTCTAGAAATGATTTGGAGGATTGGGGAATTCGACATGGTCTTCATACACAACCCCGCGGGAAGAAGACATATCTTCCGCCAGCTCCATATACATTATCGAAAGAAGAGAAAAAAACATTTTGCAAAAGGTTGTATGATTTTAGAGGACCTGATGGTTATTGTTCAAATTTTAAAGGTTGCGTATCATTAGAGGACTGCAAAATTAGTGGCTTGAAGTCTCATGATTATCATGTTTTAATGCAACAATTTTTACCCGTTTTAATCAGAGGATTGCTTCCAAAGAAGCCAAGTAAAACAATAACTCGTTTCTATTCATCGTTTAATAAATTATGTCTACGTGTTATCGATAGAGAGAAATTAAATCAACTTGACGACGAGATTATTGTAACTTTGTGCGAGCTTGAAAAATACTTTCCACCTTCTTTTTTTGACATAATGATACACTTGACAATTCATCTTGCAAGAGAAGCACGATTGTGTGGGCCAGTCCATTTTCGTTGGATGTACCCCTTTGAAAGATACATGAAGACACTAAAGGATTATGTAAGAAATCATGCTCGTCCTGAGGGGTGTATTGCAGAATCTTATCTTGCAGAAGAATGCATGAGATTCTTTGGTGAATTTTTAACAAAATCACAGAAGAAAGAAGTTAGAAATGAAGATTATCAAAGTAATGTAATACTTGAAGGACGTCCAATATCAGCACATAAGACAATCACATTGTCTTCAAATGAGAAAGAATTTGCTCATTTGGCTGTGCTAATGAATATGACCGTGGTAGAGCCATTTTTAGAGTAAGTGCATATTCCCTCTTTTTCATTGTTTGATTGTTTGTAATTTTAAATATAACATAACATCTCTTGTTATACGCTAGTTTGCATTTGGAGGAGTTACAAAATTCAGACAAGCGCATGGAAAGAAATGCAACGTTACTTTGGAAAAATCATATAGCTACGTTCTCTAATTGGATTAAAAAAAAGGTCAATTGAATTCTTAAATGTTACTAATTAACTTAAAACCGTATAAAGAATATTTTAATTAAATGAAATTATTTTTTATAGGTATCTGTTAGCTCCAAAGATCACGACGACATGTTAAAATGGATTGCTTATGGTCCAAAGAACGATGCTTTATCCTACACAAGATATGTCACATATCGAAATTTTCGACTTTCGAAAATTCGACATCGATACTCACTTTATCGACTGTCGAGCAATCGAGTGCCGGAAACTCCAATAGTGATGGTTTAAGAAAGAAGAAAAAGGCAGAAAAAGAAGAAAACAGAAGAAGAAGGAAGAAGAAAGAAGAAGAGAAGAAGAAAATAGAGAAGAACAATAGAACAACATCAGAAGCAGAAACAATATCAGAATCTTACACATCGCAGTGGAACAATATATAATAAATAAATACTAGTCTTTTAAAACAAAGAGCTATATCAGTTTATACATACATCAATCATCAGAGTCAATATACAACAATGGACAGTTATATAAACTTGTCCTCATACAGAATACACAGTGGAATAATACATAGTATAGATCATAAGTCTCGTCATCCAGCTCGCCACTTGAGCTCCATAGCACTCCAATCCAAAATGACCTGATAACTAAACTCTAGACTGCCCGTGTAGAAATTGGTGGGCACCCAGAGTTTAGAAAAGGAACAATAAACTCCGAGTCAGTCATGGTGACTGGTGTGAGATCGTAAAACAGTTATTTTTCACAAAGAAAATAAAACAAATTCGCAATGCTTTTGGAAAATGAAACTACCATAAGACCTCCCACCACACATACAATGCAAACGCAGAATTGGAGGAGATTTCTTCTTATGATAGTCAAAGATGCTTACTACGCAAAAATCAAATCATTTTTGATATTATTATTAGTGCATAGTGTAGAAAACATTTCGAAAGTATAATATTATTGTGATATCCCGGAAATTTGGCAATATCAATTTAATAATCTTTATAAATAATTAAATTGATTATTTGATTTTATTTTATAAATTGACAAGTTTATTCATTTTAAAAAGCTAATAATAACTAATTTGGCAATATCTTTTCTAACAATTTTAAATTGGGAAGTTTTATCTTTCTAAAACTAATATAAGTGTTTATATTTATAATGTATATATATAGGTATATATATTATAAATAGGGAGTCTTTAATTTAATAAAAGGATAAGTTTTCAAATTATAATATATATGTATATATATATTGTTATTTGAAGTTATGTATAAATTCAATAGGATAATTATCAAGCTAATGTTAAAAGTACTTTTCATTTAGAATATATATATTTGCATATATTGGAATGAAAAGAATATTGAATTTGAATTTAATAAAGTATTTTTAAACTTTAATATTTATATAATTTGTAATTTGGAAATTTGTAATTTGACTTAATACTTTTGGAAATGATAATTGAGATTTAAATAACAAGGATAATTTCTTATTTATTATAAAGATATATTTTAGCTTAATTTTTAAATAAGATTTAAAATAAGAAGTTAATTGGTTTTAAGACTCTTTCATTTTTAAAATTCAAAAATAAGTCAAAATAGGTTTGTAAAAATATATATATATATATATAGAGTTAAACTCAATTTCTCAAGCATTTATAAATATGTTATAAATATTTGATTAAAGCATAAATTATAAAAGGATAAATACATTTTTATATACATATAGATATTTCATAAATACACATGTAGGATTTAAATAAATCAAAATAAAAGGGAATTTACACTTGTAAACATATAAGGATAGTTGGAAGACATTTGTAAATTGTAAACATATGTGTAAGCTAATTAAAGAGGACAAGTGGCTTCATTTTTTATTTTCTCTTTGGTAATTAAGTTTAAAAAAAAAAAAGTTTTCAAAACATAGAAAGAGATCTGCCATTTATTTTCTTCAGCTCTAAAACTATCTTCACTTCTTTCTCCACTAAAATATAATTCGAATTCTAGAATCAAAAATAAAAATGAAAACCTGAAATCTAAAACTCAAAGCAAAAGAAGAAGTAAATCTGGAAATTCAAATGCAAAGAAAGATCAAGGCAAAAATTCAAATAGCAGTTTTAAAATCTTCAAACAACCTGAAGATCATGAAAAAGGAAATCTATCAACAAATTTCAAAGATCAACAGCAAGATTAAATTCATCAAGGCAAATAGAAGTTCAAACCCAAACATGCAAGCCTGGAAACAAAATGTTATCTGCTTCTCTGTTTATTTGACAGGTGAGTAAACCTATTTTAAAAACAGTTTAATCCTGGATTTCATTTTGATGTTGTGAATGAAAATCATGCTGTTACCTGAAATGCTTGGATTAAAATGAATGCATGTATGAATATGAATGTTTGATGCCTGTGTAATGCCTGTATGTATACAAATATAGGCTCTGTTGTTTTGATTTCTTAGGAAATCCAATATCTCATCATTGAATCATAATTGGTTTATGAGTTGTAAACGAAAGATGTTTGAAATCATGTAACATCACTCCTAAAAATAATTACAGGAATTTAAATGGAATAATTAGCTCGAAATTTTCAAATTTACAGTAAAATTAAATTTGGGTCAAAATTTTATAAATTCAATTTTGAGATTTGATTTCATGGTTGAATTAGTGATAGAAAATCATGATTTTTAATATGTACATCATGATTTTTAGTTTGGAAATTAGTGGGTTTTTTCAAGTTGAACGTTTGTGATGTATTGGTCAACTATGGTTGATCGGCGGCGAAGGAGGGGATGATATTCGAGCCGGAGATGGTTGAGTGGTCTACGAGTGCAGGAAAATTGTCGTGGTGATTTTTCAATGGCCGTGATGGCCAGAGATTGTCGAAGTAGGGTTTAACACCCTGAGTTTGTCGTCAGTATTCAGAGGAATTTCGCGACGATGAGAAGCGACCGGAGTCGATCGCATGGTGATCTGGAGATGCTGGGAGACGTGACAGAGCTATGGTAAAGATGGCGTGGTATTTCAGTCAGGGATCATCGGAGGCGAGTGGTTCTGGTGATGTTCGTTTTTAGGCTGATGGGTTAGATCGCTCGATTTCATTCTCGTTCGAATCGCGAAGTTTGGAATGGTCGTACGTGAAAGCGTGATGGAGTCTGACTTGCCGGAGACCAGAACGGAGATCGCCGTCGTCTAGACGTAGCGTGCACGTGCACGAGTACGATGTCGTGTGCACCTGGAAGTTTGGATTGGGGAAGAAAGCGTTGGCATCGGGTTTCGTTCGAGAATTTGTGAGTTTTACTCGAAGCAAGGAAGTAGTGGGTAGTCGCGAGTGTTACTTCGAGATTTCTACGAGTTTACTCGGGTTTGGGATTAGCTGGTATTAAGAATTTACAAGGAAGTGTTTTAAAGTTTAAAACAAAAGAAAACTTTGTTTTGTCATGGTTCCTGAGTTTTTAAAACAAGGTAAAACAAGAATTAACTATTAAGCTAGATTGTTTTCTAAAATTGTTTTAACAAGATTTAAATAATTTAAATAAATAAGTTTTAAAGAATAGAAATTAGATTTGTAAAATGATGTTTGTATTAAAAATTATTTAAATAACTTTGAAAAGCTTCAAAGATTTTAAAGGTAAAAACTAAATGTTGTAATTGTATAATTATAATAAAGATTTGATCTTAAGTAATTAAGATTTGATTTATTAAAGGAAATTAATATGTGAAATTAATAAGGATAATTCATTTATTGAAAATGATTTAAGAATAGATAATAACTTAATTAAGATAAATAGTTTCTCTTAATTTAGGTCTTTAAGTATAAATAGTTAAGAATTATTTAATTAATTTTAAATAATTAGTTAAATAATTAACTAAGTAATAAATTAGTGATTATTAAAGATAATTACTTATAATTAATTAAGTATAATTACTTGATGAAGTAATTAAGAAATAATTACTAGATGTAATTTAGTAAAGATAAAATATTTAATAGAGTAATTAGAGGATAATTATTTTATTAAATGGAAATGATTAAGAGTTAATCACTTAGTGTTATTAATTTAATAATTTATTAAATTAAATAAATTAAAGGATTAGATTAATCAAAGATGATTAATAATTGTGGTTTAATTAAGGTTAATTAATAATGTAATTAATTAATTGTTAAGATAATTAATTAAAAAGTAATTAGTTAATGGAAGTAATTAAGGGAAGTTAATTACTGGATTATATTAATCAAAGGTGATTAATAATTATGGATTAATTAAGAATAATTACTTAATGTAATTAATAAAATAATTAAAGGTGTAATTAGGGATCATTAGTTTATAATTAATGATGTGATTAAGAGTTGATTAATTAAGATTAATTAATCAAATGATAAGTGATTAATTGTAATTAATTAAGAGATGAAGTAATTAATTAATTAATTTATGAAATAATTAAAAGTTAATTACTGTATTGGATTAAGGATAATTAATTTGGAAAATTAATTAAGGATAATTACTTAAATGTAATTAAAGTATAATTAATCAGGGTGATTAATTAAAGTGGAAATTTAGAGGAAGATTAATTAATTAATTTATAATTAATTAATGATTATATAAGTAAGGTTTATATTGAAGTAATTAATTTAATTTATTTTAAATTAATTAAGAGATGAAGTAATTAATTTAATTCACTTTAAATTAATTAAAGATAGAGATAGTTAATTTAATTCATTTTAAATTAATTATGTTATGATTAAGTAAATCATTGCTTATATAAGAATGAATGACATTGATTGACTAGAATGAATGTTATCTCAGAAATGAGATAAGTAATGTTGTGTGGTATGAATGCTTGGTTGCATTATAATGGTAATATAGATTAACTATTGTGATGTTGATATGGATTACCTATTTGATTATGAATCATCTGTTTAAATGATAATGTGATTATCAATTGTGATGTGTGAATTATCTATCTGTATGAATATAGATAAGTTAAATTGTTTAAACCTTTAAACAACTTGGCCTTAAAAGATACGTTTTGGATTTCGATGAGACCGGGATCGGGTTTCCGTATACCGGAATTCCAGGTCTGGAGACCCGAATACCACATCGATCCAAATTTACGATAGGTCGTGAATCTCAAGTGAAGATGAAGATTCAGAGTGCAAGGGTTATTGTCGTTAACTCTGAGGGTGATTCCAAAACGAGTGTAACGAGATAATGCCTTCGGTTTCGTTCGAACCCGGAACGAACTTGTATGGATTGAATGCTTTCAGCACATCGTCAGGCGGACGATGAGCATTCTAAGTGATATGTTCTGATTAAAGGTAATCGTAACCTCAAGCCTCATCAACCGGGAATGGCTAAAACAGGGGAGGTGCAGCAAGGCTTCGTGGGTAGCACCCACTGAGAGCAAGATAGATCCCTGTCTAGAGGTCCCTTTTCTTTTATTCGGCTTAGTGTGTGGTTGGTCGCGCCAACTACGGGATTGTCTTGTTCGGGATTATCCAGTAAGGGATGGTTCCGGCTTTGTGTTGCAGGGGAGCGGGCGTACTCCTCGGTACGGTGATCTAGGCCACGTACTGTGACGGGTGGTACCCCAGTAGCCCTGCCATTGTATGGAATCCAAACTCCAATAAGTGCCGTACGTATTAGTTGTGCCCAATTATGTTGGAATGTGAGATGTAAGCATTTCAACTATTTCTGTATTTTACTTGAAAACCCTAGACCCTATTATAATACAATCGGATTTCCTATCAAATGTTTTAGTTAGCGTAAGGTAAAAACTTACCCATGTTTATTTGTGGGAAGTCTTACGTGATACTTTTGTTTTCAATAGTTTTCAAAATTAAGCAATCTAACCGTTTACTCACACCAGACCCATGTCTGACCCAAGTGTTTATTTTCTGTTTTATTAAACTATTGGGTACTCAATATTGTATTGAGTAGTCGAGGGATTCAGGTTAGCTTTGACGAATTCTGGAGGAGATTTGGAGCAGGTGGCTTCAGCGTGTAGATATATTATGGTGTTTCCGCTGTGTTTGTATTGAGTCTGTATCTCTGTGATGTTTGAGATGTATGATAGACAGGTGTTTATAACTGTCTAATATGAGATGTATAAGTTGTATAACTCTGATGTATATGATACTATGTAATATTTTATGTGATATATTATATTTCATTCGTTCCGTTGTGAGTATCTGATGTTGTTGTTCTTTCTTCTTTTCTTTCTTTTCTTCTTCTATCCCTTTCTTTCTTAATTCATGATACGTCTTTCTGGTGGTAGAAAGTCGGGTCGTGACAGTGGTATCAGAGCAGTAGGTTGAGTGAATACCTAGGCTCTGAAGTGGTGTCTATCTTGAGAGCGCGTAATTGTTAGTTATATAAAAATGATTTTATATTGTGTTAATTGATCGGTTGAGTGGTATATGGATTCTGGTCAATACGAGTAGCTAACGTTATTGATAGGGATCTCTAAACACTTGAACCAGGCCAACGGACACAATATTGTTTTAAAGAGGTAAATGAAATAATTTTACCCAGAAATAATTTCTATATAAGAAGTATCATTTTAAATATATATATATTTCTACCTATTTGTTGGGTTACCTGTTCGGGTTTTCCAATATAAGTTATAAAGGTAGATAAGGTGGTAGTGTGAATAGCACGACTACCAATAGTTAGAATTTGAGTATTGAGGTTGGAAGTATATCTGACGAGACTGTAGACCTAATACTGTCTCGAGTGAACTTTGTTGTGGTGTAAAGATTTCACCGATCTCTGAAGGAAACCAGTTATGGTTTAGAGTTTATCTTTGAAGTTGGATAAATAGAGTAGATCTATTGGATGAGCTGAAGAGAGTGATGGTATTTTGGTAACCTCAGGAAGTAGTAGCTGTGTGATGAGACACGGTGGCTATGGACGTTTCTGAAGATGTTTCTTCTGGAACAAGTTTGAAGAAGTGAGTCTGTTTCAGTGTTGTGGCTGAGTCCAGTGGGGTGTTTCTATTTGCTTTGAGGTCCGAGTTTCTCGAGGAGTTTCGGATAAGAAGTCTTTGGTTTGTGGCAGCAATGCGACTCGGAGTGTTCTATGTTGGCAGAAAGTTTCTGGCTGAGCAGTTTTTCTGAAGGTGAAGTTCAGAAGCAGTAGAGTGAATCCATTTCTTCGATGGATTGGTTAGTCAAATATAAGCTGTTCTGATTAGTGAAGAGAGAACAGTTATCTTTGGAAATTAGGCCGAGCTGATCGCAAAAGTGACTTGCGATTGTTTAAGTATTCTCTTGGGGTTATTGGAGATTGAGATTCTGTATCGATTTGATTCGTGGAGTTACCCGTGATTCAGCTTTGTAGAAGGATGTCTCCTAGAGAAGAATTTGGTGAAGCAGCTCAGGATTCTTTGGAGAGGGATTGACCACACCTAATTTTCTGGTGAGGATTCTGTTAAGGTGTTTTGACCAAGTAGAATGGTTCACTAAGATTTTATAGATATGGTGAACTATGGATGATCAAGTTTGTGCTCGAGTTTCTCCGACAGCATTCTCATCTATTCCAGATCAGAGTTGTGCAGCGGAAGCAAGATAGCAGCTATTCTAGAGTGGAAGCAACCGGAAGTTGTAATTTTCTTGGAGTAAAGGATTTCTATAGGAAATTCAAGTGTATCTCTAAGTATGAAGGATTTTTCAGGATTTGGAGGTAAAGTTGTCAAGTGCAACTGTTTTGACTATTTCAGATAGGAGAGGTAGTTCGAAGTACTCTAATGTTGTGGAGTAGAGTTGTGTTCTGGATTTCGGTGATTTTTGGGAAACCATTTTGTTGAGTAGGATCCGGAAATTGGTTTGATGTTGGTCTAATCTATTTCAAGAAGCATCAGCTAGGGTTAAGCTGATCAGGAAGAATGAAGTGACTCAGGATCGTCAAAGGAGTTATGCAGTTAAGAATTGATGGAATTTGGAAATTGATGTTGAAATTGGATATTGTTTAAGTTTTTCTCCAATCAAAGGAGATATAAGATTTGGTAAGACTGGAGAGTAAGCTCCGGAAGTATTATGAGATTTTTCTGTGTTCTTTGGAGATTAGATTTTGATCCCCAGGATTGAGTTGCCAGTTCGGATAACTGGAATTCATTTTATTTCACATATCTCTGAGGAATATGTGTATGATTCATCGAGTGATGGAATCAGCAGTTCAGAAGGATAGTTGGGATGGTTTTGAGTTAGTCTGATATCTTGTTCAGATTTGTGATCTAGAAAGGAAGGACTTCTAGATTATTGTAGATAGTTAGTTTAGATCCTGTAGAACGAGTCTCCCGGTATATATATATATATATATACTTGGGGAAACTCGAGTAAATTCTATCCAGAATTTGTCTGGATAGTTAAATTTGTTTGATTAAATTGTTTGCTATGGTTGTTAGAATATGATTGATATGTATGGTTGCTGTTTGAAATTAAAATTAAAATTTTACTGGGTTATTAAATTATCTTTGCTTTAAAATTTCGAGGACGAAATTATTTTAAGGGGGGAGGAATGTGATATCCCGGAAATTTGGCAATATCAATTTAATAATCTTTATAAATAATTAAATTGATTATTTGATTTTATTTTATAAATTGACAAGTTTATTCATTTTAAAAAGCTAATAATAACTAATTTGGCAATATCTTTTCAAACAATTTTAAATTGGGAAGTTTTATCTTTCTAAAACTAATATAAGTGTTTATATTTATAATGTATATATATAGGTATATATATTATAAATAGGGAGTCTTTAATTTAATAAAAGGATAAGTTTTCAAATTATAATATATATGTATATATATATATTGTTATTTGAAGTTATGTATAAATTCAATAGGATAATTATCAAGCTAATGTTAAAAGTACTTTTCATTTAGAATATATATATTTGCATATATTGGAATGAAAAGAATATTGAATTTGAATTTAATAAAGTATTTTTAAACTTTAATATTTATATAATTTGTAATTTGGAAATTTGTAATTTGACTTAATACTTTTGGAAATGATAATTGAGATTTAAATAACAAGGATAATTTCTTATTTATTATAAAGATATATTTTAGCTTAATTTTTAAATAAGATTTAAAATAAGAAGTTAATTGGTTTTAAGACTCTTTCATTTTTAAAATTCAAAAATAAGTCAAAATAGGTTTGTAAAAATATATATATATATAGAGTTAAACTCAAATTCTCAAGCATTTATAAATATGTTATAAATATTTGATTAAAGCATAAATTATAAAAGGATAAATACATTTTTATATACATATAGATATTTTATAAATACACATGTAGGATTTAAATAAATCAAAATAAAAGGGAATTTACACTTGTAAACATATAAGGATAGTTGGAAGACATTTGTAAATTGTAAACATATGTGTAAGCTAATTAAAGAGGACAAGTGGCTTCATTTTTTATTTTCTCTTTGGTAATTAAGTTTAAAAAAAAAAGTTTTCAAAACATAGAAAGAGATCTGCCATTTATTTTCTTCAGCTCTAAAACTATCTTCACTTCTTTCTCCACTAAAATATAATTCGAATTCTAGAATCAAAAATAAAAATGAAAACTTGAAATCTAAAACTCAAAGCAAAAGAAGAAGTAAATCTGGAAATTCAAATGCAAAGAAAGATCAAGGCAAAAATTCAAATAGCAGTTTTAAAATCTTCAAACAACCTGAAGATCATGAAAAAGGAAATCTATCAACAAATTTCAAAGATCAACAGCAAGATTAAATTCATCAAGGCAAATAGAAGTTCAAACCCAAACATGCAAGCCTAGAAACAAAATGTTATCTGCTTCTCTGTTTATTTGACAGGTGAGTAAACCTATTTTAAAAACAGTTTAATCCTGGATTTCATTTTGATGTTGTGAATGAAAATCATGCTGTTACCTGAAATGCTTGGATTAAAATGAATGCATGTATGAATATGAATGTTTGATGCCTGTGTAATGCCTGTATGTATACAAATATAGGCTCTGTTGTTTTGATTTCTTAGGAAATCCAATATCTCATCATTGAATCATAATTGGTTTATGATTTGTAAACGAAAGATGTTTGAAATCATGTAACATCACTCCTAAAAATAATTACAGGAATTTAAATGGAATAATTAGCTCGAAATTTTCAAATTTACAGTAAAATTAAATTTGGGTCAAAATTTTATAAATTCAATTTTGAGATTTGATTTCATGGTTGAATTAGTGATAGAAAATCATGATTTTTAATATGTACATCATGATTTTTAGTTTGGAAATTAGTGGGTTTTTTCGAGTTGAACGTTTGTGATGTATTGGTCAACTATGGTTGATCGGCGGCGAAGGAGGGGATGATATTCGAGCCGGAGATGGTTGAGTGGTCTACGAGTGCAGGAAAATTGTCGTGGTGATTTTTCAATGGCCGTGATGGCCAGAGATTGTCGAAGTAGGGTTTAACACCCTGAGTTTGTCGTCAGTATTCAGAGGAATTTCGCGACGATGAGAAGCGACCGGAGTCGATCGCATGGTGATCTGGAGATGCTGGGAGACGTGACAGAGCTATGGTAAAGATGGCGTGGTATTTCGGTCAGGGATCATCGGAGGCGAGTGGTTCTGGTGATGTTCGTTTTTAAGCTGATGGGTTAGATCGCTCGATTTCGTTCTCGTTCGAATCGCGAAGTTTGGAATGGTCGTACGTGAAAGCGTGATGGAGTCTGACTTGCCGGAGACCAGAACGGAGATCGCCGTCGTCTAGACGTAGCGTGCACGTGCACGAGTACGATGTCGTGTGCACCTGGAAGTTTGGATTGGGGAAGAAAGCGTTGGCATCGGGTTTCGTTCGAGAATTTGTGAGTTTTACTCGAAGCAAGGAAGTAGTGGGTAGTCGCGAGTGTTACTTCGAGATTTCTACGAGTTTACTCGGGTTTGGGATTAGCTGGTATTAAGAATTTACAAGGAAGTGTTTTAAAGTTTAAAACAAAAGAAAACTTTGTTTTGTCATGGTTCCTGAGTTTTTAAAACAAGGTAAAACAAGAATTAACTATTAAGCTAGATTATTTTCTAAAATTGTTTTAACAAGATTTAAATAATTTAAATAAATAAGTTTTAAAGAATAGAAATTAGATTTGTAAAATGATCTTTGTATTAAAAATTATTTAAATAACTTTGAAAAGCTTCAAAGATTTTAAAGGTAAAAACTAAATGTTGTAATTGTATAATTATAATAAAGATTTGATCTTAAGTAATTAAGATTTGATTTATTAAAGGAAATTAATATGTGAAATTAATAAGGATAATTCATTTATTGAAAATGATTTAAGAATAGATAATAACTTAATTAAGATAAATAGTTTCTCTTAATTTAGGTCTTTAAGTATAAATAGTTAAGAATTATTTAATTAATTTTAAATAATTAGTTAAATAATTAACTAAGTAATAAATTAGTGATTATTAAAGATAATTACTTATAATTAATTAAGTATAATTACTTGATGAAGTAATTAAGAAATAATTACTAGATGTAATTTAGTAAAGATAAAATATTTAATAGAGTAATTAGAGGATAATTATTTTATTAAATGGAAATGATTAAGAGTTAATCACTTAGTGTTATTAATTTAATAATTTATTAAATTAAATAAATTAAAGGATTAGATTAATCAAAGATGATTAATAATTGTGGTTTAATTAAGGTTAATTAATAATGTAATTAATTAATTGTTAAGATAATTAATTAAAAAGTAATTAGTTAATGGAAGTAATTAAGGGAAGTTAATTACTGGATTATATTAATCAAAGGTGATTAATAATTATGGATTAATTAAGAATAATTACTTAATGTAATTAATAAAATAATTAAAGGTGTAATTAGGGATCATTAGTTTATAATTAATGATGTGATTAAGAGTTGATTAATTAAGATTAATTAATCAAATGATAAGTGATTAATTGTAATTAATTAAGAGATGAAGTAATTAATTAATTAATTTATGAAGTAATTAAAAGTTAATTACTGTATTGGATTAAGGATAATTAATTTGGAAAATTAATTAAGGATAATTACTTAAATGTAATTAAAGTATAATTAATCAGGGTGATTAATTAAAGTGGAAATTTAGAGGAAGATTAATTAATTAATTTATAATTAATTAATGATTATATAAGTAAGGTTTATATTGAAGTAATTAATTTAATTTATTTTAAATTAATTAAGAGATGAAGTAATTAATTTAATTCACTTTAAATTAATTAAAGATAGAGATAGTTAATTTAATTCATTTTAAATTAATTATGTTATGATTAAGTAAATCATTGCTTATATAAGAATGAATGACATTGATTGACTAGAATGAATGTTATCTCAGAAATGAGATAAATAATGTTGTGTGGTATGAATGCTTGGTTGCATTATAATGGTAATATAGATTAACTATTGTGATGTTGATATGGATTACCTATTTGATTATGAATCATCTGTTTAAATGATAATGTGATTATCAATTGTGATGTGTGAATTATCTATCTGTATGAATATAGATAAGTTAAATTATTTAAACCTTTAAACAACTTGGCCTTAAAAGATACGTTTTGGATTTCGATGAGACCGGGATCGGGTTTCCGTATACCGGAATTCCAGGTCTGGAGACCCGAATACCACATCGATCCAAATTTACGATAGGTCGTGAATCTCAAGTGAAGATGAAGATTCAGAGTGCAAGGGTTATTGTCGTTAACTCTGAGGGTGATTCCAAAACGAGTGTAACGAGATAATGCCTTCGGTTTCGTTCGAACCCGGAACGAACTTGTATGGATTGAATGCTTTCAGCACATCGTCAGGCGGACGATGAGCATTCTAAGTGATATGTTCTGATTAAAGGTAATCGTAACCTCAAGCCTCATCAACCGGGAATGGCTAAAACAGAGGAGGTGCAGCAAGGCTTCGTGGGTAGCACCCACTGAGAGCAAGATAGATCCCTGTCTAGAGGTCCCTTTTCTTTTATTCAGCTTAGTGTGTGGTTGGTCGCGCCAACTACAGGATTGTCTTGTTCGGGATTATCCAGTAAGGGATGGTTCCGGCTTTGTGTTGCAGGGGAGCGGGCGTACTCCTCGGTACGGTGATCTAGGCCACGTACTGTGACGGGCGGTACCCCAGTAGCCCTGCCATTGTATGGAATCCAAACTCCAATAAGTGCCGTACGTATTAGTTGTGCCCAATTATGTTGGAATGTGAGATGTAAGCATTTCAGCAATTTCTGTATTTTACTTGAAAACCCTAGACCCTATTATAATACAATCGGATTTCCTATCAAATGTTTTAGTTAGCGTAAGGTAAAAACTTACCCATGTTTATTTGTGGGAAGTCTTACGTGATACTTTTGTTTTCAATAGTTTTCAAAATTAAGCAATCTAACCGTTTACTCACACCAGACCCATGTCTGACCCCAAGTGTTTATTTTCTGTTTTATTAAACTCTTGGGTACTCAATATTGTATTGAGTAGTCGAGGGATTCAGGTTAGCTTTGACGAATTCTGGAGGAGATTTGGAGCAGGTGGCTTCAGCGTGTAGATATATTATGGTGTTTCCGCTGTGTTTGTATTGAGTCTGTATCTCTGTGATGTTTGAGATGTATGATAGACAGGTGTTTATAACTGTCTAATATGAGATGTATAAGTTGTATAACTCTGATGTATATGATACTATGTAATATTTTATGTGATATATTATATTTCATTCGTTCCGTTGTGAGTATCTGATGTTGTTGTTCTTTCTTCTTTTCTTTCTTTTCTTCTTCTATCCCTTTCTTTCTTAATTCATGATACGTCTTTCTGGTGGTAGAAAGTCGGGTCGTGACAATTAATCTTAGCCATCATAGACATTTCGAACTATGCCTACTATAGCTACCATCCAAACAGTGGGGCGCCACTATAAGTGAATGATATGTAACGACCCGACTTTCTATGCCCAGAAAGTCGCATCATTATGAAGAAAGAAAGGGGTAGAAAATAGAAAAGAAGAGAAGAAAGAAAGAAACAACAACAACGATCTCACAGCGGAACGAATAAATTATATTAATAACATAAACTATTGCATAGTATACAACACTTATCAGAGTTTACACAACTATACAACATATACTAGATAGTTATAAACATCTGTCTAGATATTACAACTCAATACAATACAAGACTCTAACACAGATCTCAACACAGCGGAATACTATATCTACGAACGCCGAAGCCTCCTGCTCCATTGCTCCTCCAGAATATTCGTCAAAGCTAACCTGAATCCCTTGGCTACTCGTAAAAATTTGAGTACCCAAGGTTTAATAAAACAGAAAATAAACACTTGGGTCAGACATGGGTCTGGTGTGAGTAAACGGGTTAAAATTGTTTAACTTCAAAACCTTTTGAAAACAAAGGTATCACGTAAGACTTCCCACACATAAACATGGAAAAGTTTTTACCTTACGCTAACCAAAACATTTGATAGGAAATCCAGTTATATTATAATAGGGTCTAGGGTTTTCAAGTAAAATACAGAAATAGCTGAAATGCTTACATCTCACATTCCAACATAGTTGGGCACAACTAATACGTACGGCACTTATTGGAGTTTGGATTCCATACAATGGCAGGGCTACTGGGGTACCGCCCGTCACAGTACGTGGCCTAGATCACCGTACCGAGGATTACTCCCAATCCCCTGCAACACAAAGCCGGAACCATCCCTTACTGGATAATTCCGAACAAGACAATCCCGTAGTTGGCGCGACCAACCACACACTAAGCCGAATAAAAGAAAAGGGACCTCTAGACAGGGATCTATCTTGCTCTCAGTGGGTGCTACCCACGAAGCCTTGCTGCACCTCCCCTGTTTTAACCATTCCCGGTTGATGAGGCTTGAGGTTACGATTACCTTTAATCAGAACATATCACTTAGAATGCTCATCGTCCGCCTGACGATGTGCTGAAAGCATTCAATCCATATAAGTTCGTTCCGGGTTCGAACGAAACCGAAGGCATTATCTCGTTACACTCGTTTTGGAATCACCCTCAGAGTTAACGACAATAACCCTTGCACTCTGAATCTTCATCTTCACTTGAGATTCACGACCTATCGTAAATTTGGATCGATGTGGTATTCGGGTCTCCAGACCTGGAATACCGGTATACGGAAACCCGATCCCGGTCTCATCGAAATCCAAAACGTGTCTTTTAAGGCCAAGTTGTTTAAAGGTTTAAACAATTCAATTCAATACTTGAATTCACACAGCATTAACATAGATAAATATCACATATTTATCACAGATATATCCAATATCATATCACAGAATATCATAGTATATCATCCAATAGATATCAACCAAATCAGACATTCTACTCAACCATCATTCATAAGCAACCATTTATTAATCTCTATTATAATTAATTTAATCCACTTAAATTAAATTAATTACTTAAGAATTAATTCCTAACCTTGCTTAATCAATCATTAATTAATTACTTATTCATTTAATTAATTAATCATTAAATATTAATCACTCTTGATTAATTATTCATTAATTACATAAAGTAATTATCCTTTAATTAATTTTACAAATTAATTATCCTTAATCATTTATAGTAATTAACCTTTAATTACTCTCATTAATTATAATAATTAATATCCTTAATTAATTACATTAATTAATTAATTAACTATAATTAATTACATTAATTAATCAACCTTAAATAATTATTAACAGTAATTAACTAATCTTAATTACTTCTTAATTATTTACCATTTACTTCATAAATCCTTTTTGATTAATTTTACCAATTACATCCAGTAATTCCTTTTACCAATTACTTACACTAAGTAATTACACTTAACCAATCTTATTAAGTAATTATACTTAATCAATTACTAAGTGACTATCCTTAATTAATTAACAAATTAATTTACTTAAATAAATCACATTCATTTCTTAAATCATAACTGAGTAACTCATCCTTAATTACCCTTTAAACAAATTAATTAATCCTTGATTAATTATTCTTTAACTATTAATTAATAAACCTTAATTATTAATCAATATCCTTTAATACAAAGTAATCAATCCTTAATTAATTAAACTTAATTAACTAATTAATTATTCTTAGTTATTAATTAATAAAAGTTAATTATTAATTAACAACCTTAATTACCAATTTAATTAATCCATAATTACCTATTAATCAATCTTTAATGATAATTAACTAACCTTAATAACAGTTAATTAATCCTTAATTAACTTTAATTATAAATTAATAATTTCTTAATTATTAATTAAGAAAACTTAATTATTATTTAATAAAACTTTATTAAGTACTTCTTAATTACTAGTTTAATTAACCCTTATTTAATTAATCCTTATCAAAAATTAATTAATTAAATTAATTAAACTTAATTAATTTTAACTCATTAAAAATCTTAATTATCATTAAAACATTTGATCTTAGTAATTAACTTACTTAATTAAATCATTAATTAAGTTTAGAATAAAATAAAATAAATAATCATTAATTATTTATCTTAAATTATAAATTAACAATCCTTAATTAATTACCTTATTTTCAAATTAAGTTTGAAAATAAATTAAGGATTTTAATTTAATAAAATTAAGTAAATCAATTCATACCATTTAATTTATTCAAATCATTCATTTCAAAGAAATGAAATTTCAAGACAATTGTTTAACTTGATTTTCCAAAATTTAAAACTTACTTTTATTTTAAATTTTAGAAACTGATTTAAACATCTTACTATGGGTTTATATCATTTGAAACAAACCAAGTATTCCTTCTTTTATTTCTTCTTTTAAAACAGAGTTAAATTTTAAATTTTAAAACTGTTTGAACTTAACAGTTCTCTCAAAATTCTCGCGTCCAACCCTAAACACCCCGAGTCAAAACCTTAACTTCGCGAGTCTCTTCCCGAGTAAATTTTAAACTGTTTGTTTTAGATTTTAAACTGTTAAACTTTAACAGTTATCACACAAAAACTCGCGTACTACCCTAAAACAACTCCGAGCCCAAAAGCTTTCTTCCCCGAGACCCACTTCGAGAAAAACTCACGAACCCAAAACCAGACAACTGATACACATTATCGATCGTGCACATGCACTGACCAACGGCGCCTCTCCGACCACCTCCAGTACTTCCCACACATCAACGATCGTTCCAGCAACCCATCACGATCATCAAATCCCAACCACAAGCCACGATTCCAAATCGCGTTATCTAGTTGAAACTGTAAACCAAGCCATTGCCAGAAAATGCCTCGCCCACTCGATTCTGTCCACCGAAGGTTGAGCAACCCCGTCTACGTCTCCACTAGCACCCCTGCTGCCTTTTCCCAAGGTCCGGTGAAGCTCGATTCACCAGAGATGATGCATTGTCTCTGATTCCAGACTCGACCAAAATTAGGTTTAAAAACCAATATCCGCTTCTCCACGTCGCCTCGACGATCGAAATCACTTCCAGGCAATTTTCTCGAACACTTCGCAACTCCATACACTTCCAACAGAAACCCCGAGACTTCTCAACCTCTTGATCGCCAGAGGTTGCCTCATATTCAATTTCCAGTTAAACCCAAATTGCAAACTCAATGCAACATTAAAAATTTTGATTTAAGTTTTAAAAATCCTAATTTTCCAAATAGATTCAAGTTATAACCCTGAAACAACGAATTAAAACATTTGATTTAACCTGATTTTAGCATCACTACTGTATCTTACATATTCTAGCATAGTTCAAAACTTTAAAATATTGGAATCTATTTCTGATTCTTAGGTTATGATTTAACAAAACTATTTTTATTAAATTCAGGTCCTAACAGTGGTTTTATAAAAAAAAATCTTAAATTTAAACTTTGTAACAAGGAACAGAGAAGCATTGATATGAACAAATAAATCACATATGTACTCAGGTTTTAAATCGTTCATATATTCAGATTAAAACAACATGCATACATATTTCCAAACATACTTCATGAGTTTACTTCAAACACTTAGCATATGCATCAAATTTAAAGATGTTTCATGCTCACAGTTTAAAGGACAGAGGTTTAAACTAAGAACAGCAATGATAAAATCAACTGAAATACACACAGCCTTACATATATACAGATATGCAAAGAAATCATCACACAGTAATTCACATGAAACATATATTTGTTACTTAAGTTTTTAATCTAAAAGTTTACTCACCTTTTTAAAAGTAAACAGAGCCTCTTTGAAACCAATTTTTGAAAAAGCCTTTAAACTGAAATGCCCCTTTGATCTTTAAAATCTTTTAAACTTGAATGCTTGCTATTTGTTTGTTGAGACATTGCTTAAGATTCCAGGTTTACTTGCTTCAAATAGATTCCAGATTTGAAGAAAATTGCAGGCTACAGACTTTGATTTGAAAATGAGTTACAGGGTATTGTTCTTTTGATTTGAGGGGTTTGATTCTCTGGTTTATGAGGTGATTTAGTTACAGATTATGGTTTTGAGGAATGTTTGATTACATAATTGTTTTTGGAGAATTTCGTTTGAGGATTTGGTTTATAGGAGTGTTGAATTTTGATTTTCTGGTTTTCTTTTAGAAGTGGAAAATGAATTGCAGATTTTTGACATGAAGATTAGAAAGAAAGGAAAAGGGGAAAACATGTTTTATAAGTATAATGATTTATTTTTAAAATAAAAAGAAAAATTAAAACAAAAATGACACTTGTCTCAACTTTGATTAATAAGTTAACACATGTTATTTTAAAGATGTTTATAACTCAACACTTGTAATACTACATGCATAAATATATTTATATTATTTTAAATAGATTTAAAAGCTTTTATTATTAAATTTTCCTAATTAATAAATACATTTCTAAATTTATAAATGCTTTTCTTAATTTACATAAATACAATCTTTAAAGAAAATAGAATATAAACCGATTATGATTTAAATAAAAATCATATAAAATATTTTAAACTCACTTTTAAATTCTAATTTAAATGCTTTTGTATTTATTCCTATTAAATAAATACTCTTCCAATTTCTATAAACATATTTCTTTAAAGAGAATAATATAAAACGAATCTTATTTTTAAATAAAAACTTTTATTCATATATTTTAAATTCAAACTATATTATTATTTTCATTTTAAGATATATATATTTCTTTAAATTCAATTCTTAAATTCAAATGCAATTTAAAAAAAATCAATTCAAATAAATATATATATTAGATTTAAACAAACACATTATTAATACTAAATAATTATCCTATTTAAAATCAATTTAAATACACATATATATACATTTAGACATCACTTGTTAAATTTGAAATAATATACCTATTTAAAATCTGTTTATAACTATATTTAAAAACAACTCATTATTAAATTGTTTGAAAATAACCACTTTACCAATTAATTTAAAAGATTATCACATTTTAAATTCCCTGAAATTCCGGGATATCACATTCCTTCCCCCTTAAAAGAATTTCGTCCTCGAAATTTTAAACAAAAGATAATCCAAAATTTTATTTGATTTCAAAAATTTTCAAACAATTTTAGCATACATATCAGTCAACACAAACAAACAACTAATTTCATCCAAACAAACAACTCAATCAAACAAACAATTCTAGCTATCCGGATACAGATCCCGATAAGCTTCCTAAAAATTTCCCGAGTTCCCCAGGTACAGATACTGGGATACTCGCTCCACCGAATCCAAACTAGTTATACCACTAAGCTACAAAGCTCCTACACAACTAGATCAACAATCTGAACAAGATATCAGACCACAGATAAGATCAACTCACTACCACAACTTCCCGAACTACTGGTTCCAAAACCAGAGATAGATCAAACACGTACTCTCTCAAAGATACGCGAGATACATTGAATCCGAGTCTTCCAAACTGGCAATTCAAATCTTAAAAGCCAAACACTTATCCTTTCAAAACTTAAGAAGAATCCAATATACAACGGGGATAACTTCATGGTCTTACTCAATCTTATTTCTCCCTTTACCGGAGAAAATCTCAACAACAACAAAGTCTCCAACTTCGAATTCCAAATTCTTCCGTTTCTTATCCACAGAACTCTTCTGATGATCCTGGGCTGCCTACATCCATTTTGATCAGCTCAACCTTCGCGGATGCTTCTTGAAACAAACAGGACCAAAAATAACTCAACCAATGATCCTCTCAAGATCTACCCAATCCAAAACACAACTCTACTACCATCAGTAGACTGAACTAACTTCTCCTATCTGGAAAAGACAAACAGGAGCACTCGCCAAACTGCTTCCGCTACACCACTCTGATCTGGAGTAGATAAGAATGCTGATGAAGAACACAAGCACAAACTGGACAACACATCCCAGAAAATCTCAGATAACTCAAGAGAACACTCAAACAATCGCAAGTCACTTTTTGCGATCAACCCAGCCTAACTGCAAAGAAAACTGTTCTCTCTTTACCAATCAGAACAGCTTATACTTATCTATCCTATCTATCGAAGAAATAGATCCACTCTGTTGCTTCTGAACTCCACCTCCAGAAAAACTGCTAAGCCGGAAGAATCTTCTTGTCGGCACACAAACATCTCCGAGCTGCACTGCTATCACAGCTAACCAAAGACTTCTAATCCAAAGGCTCCTTAAAACTAAAACCATCAACAAACCTCACAATGAACCTCCGAGATGGCAGACATCCCAAAAGAAACTCGGGACTTCAAACCAAACACCAAATAACTTACTCTTCTTAAGGAATAATGAGACCATGTCCGAAGAACAACTAATCGACCTTAGTCCCATACTTCAAAATAGACAAAACTCTCTTACTTGATATCAGAGAATTCCTATACAGTCGAGTCTTTCCTGCGGTAGACATCAACTGTTCCTCCAATACCTTCTTAATCTTGTTCCAAAAGAAAATCTCCTTTGGGAACATCCATAGATACTGCGTCTTATCACACAGCTACTATTACCTGAGATACCATCACTCGCTTCTGTTCTCCGACAGATCCAACTCTACCCATCCACACTTCAAAGATAAACTCCGAACCTTAACAGGTTTCCTTCAGAGATTGTGAAATCCTTACACAACTGTAAAGTTCACTCGAGACGGTATTAGGTTTACAGTCTCGATAGATACTCTTCCAACCTCAATACTCAGACTCCTAGATGATAAATTGTTATCATCTCAACCAATCATTACAAATACCATATACATTTAAAATGATACTTTTTATATATAAAAATATATCTGGGTAAAATTATTTCACCTTCCCTTTTTAAAACAATATTGTGTCCGTTGGCCTGGTTCAAGTGTTTAGAGATCCCTATCAATAACGTTAGCTACTCGTATTGACCAGAATCCATATACCACCCAACCGATCAATTAACACAATATAAAATCATTTTATATAACTAACAAATACGCGCTCTCGTATATATATACACTCAAACAGGTTGCTACAGATCCTATCTCTAATGAACAATCCTTCCGAACCTAGGTATTCACTCAACCTAGTGTTCTGATATTCACTTAACCAAAAGCTTAGGCATTCGCTCAACCTATGCTCTGATACCATATGTAACGACCCGACTTTCTATGCCCAGAAAGTCGCATCATTATGAAGAAAGAAAGGGGTAGAAAATAGAAAAGAAGAGAAGAAAGAAAGAAACAACAACAACGATCTCACAGCGGAACGAATAAATTATATTAATAACATAAACTATTGCATAGTATACAACACTTATCAGAGTTTACACAACTATACAACATATACTAGATAGTTATAAACATCTGTCTAGATATTACAACTCAATACAATACAAGACTCTAACACAGATCTCAACACAGCGGAATACTATATCTACGAACGCCGAAGCCTCCTGCTCCATTGCTCCTCCAGAATATTCGTCAAAGCTAACCTGAATCCCTTGGCTACTCGTAAAAATTTGAGTACCCAAGGTTTAATAAAACAGAAAATAAACACTTGGGTCAGACATGGGTCTGGTGTGAGTAAACGGGTTAAAATTGTTTAACTTCAAAACCTTTTGAAAACAAAGGTATCACGTAAGACTTCCCACACATAAACATGGAAAAGTTTTTACCTTACGCTAACCAAAACATTTGATAGGAAATCCAGTTATATTATAATAGGGTCTAGGGTTTTCAAGTAAAATACAGAAATAGCTGAAATGCTTACATCTCACATTCCAACATAGTTGGGCACAACTAATACGTACGGCACTTATTGGAGTTTGGATTCCATACAATGGCAGGGCTACTGGGGTACCGCCCGTCACAGTACGTGGCCTAGATCACCGTACCGAGGATTACTCCCAATCCCCTGCAACACAAAGCCGGAACCATCCCTTACTGGATAATTCCGAACAAGACAATCCCGTAGTTGGCGCGACCAACCACACACTAAGCCGAATAAAAGAAAAGGGACCTCTAGACAGGGATCTATCTTGCTCTCAGTGGGTGCTACCCACGAAGCCTTGCTGCACCTCCCCTGTTTTAACCATTCCCGGTTGATGAGGCTTGAGGTTACGATTACCTTTAATCAGAACATATCACTTAGAATGCTCATCGTCCGCCTGACGATGTGCTGAAAGCATTCAATCCATATAAGTTCGTTCCGGGTTCGAACGAAACCGAAGGCATTATCTCGTTACACTCGTTTTGGAATCACCCTCAGAGTTAACGACAATAACCCTTGCACTCTGAATCTTCATCTTCACTTGAGATTCACGACCTATCGTAAATTTGGATCGATGTGGTATTCGGGTCTCCAGACCTGGAATACCGGTATACGGAAACCCGATCCCGGTCTCATCGAAATCCAAAACGTGTCTTTTAAGGCCAAGTTGTTTAAAGGTTTAAACAATTCAATTCAATACTTGAATTCACACAGCATTAACATAGATAAATATCACATATTTATCACAGATATATCCAATATCATATCACAGAATATCATAGTATATCATCCAATAGATATCAACCAAATCAGACATTCTACTCAACCATCATTCATAAGCAACCATTTATTAATCTCTATTATAATTAATTTAATCCACTTAAATTAAATTAATTACTTAAGAATTAATTCCTAACCTTGCTTAATCAATCATTAATTAATTACTTATTCATTTAATTAATTAATCATTAAATATTAATCACTCTTGATTAATTATTCATTAATTACATAAAGTAATTATCCTTTAATTAATTTTACAAATTAATTATCCTTAATCATTTATAGTAATTAACCTTTAATTACTCTCATTAATTATAATAATTAATATCCTTAATTAATTACATTAATTAATTAATTAACTATAATTAATTACATTAATTAATCAACCTTAAATAATTATTAACAGTAATTAACTAATCTTAATTACTTCTTAATTATTTACCATTTACTTCATAAATCCTTTTTGATTAATTTTACCAATTACATCCAGTAATTCCTTTTACCAATTACTTACACTAAGTAATTACACTTAACCAATCTTATTAAGTAATTATACTTAATCAATTACTAAGTGACTATCCTTAATTAATTAACAAATTAATTTACTTAAATAAATCACATTCATTTCTTAAATCATAACTGAGTAACTCATCCTTAATTACCCTTTAAACAAATTAATTAATCCTTGATTAATTATTCTTTAACTATTAATTAATAAACCTTAATTATTAATCAATATCCTTTAATACAAAGTAATCAATCCTTAATTAATTAAACTTAATTAACTAATTAATTATTCTTAGTTATTAATTAATAAAAGTTAATTATTAATTAACAACCTTAATTACCAATTTAATTAATCCATAATTACCTATTAATCAATCTTTAATGATAATTAACTAACCTTAATAACAGTTAATTAATCCTTAATTAACTTTAATTATAAATTAATAATTTCTTAATTATTAATTAAGAAAACTTAATTATTATTTAATAAAACTTTATTAAGTACTTCTTAATTACTAGTTTAATTAACCCTTATTTAATTAATCCTTATCAAAAATTAATTAATTAAATTAATTAAACTTAATTAATTTTAACTCATTAAAAATCTTAATTATCATTAAAACATTTGATCTTAGTAATTAACTTACTTAATTAAATCATTAATTAAGTTTAGAATAAAATAAAATAAATAATCATTAATTATTTATCTTAAATTATAAATTAACAATCCTTAATTAATTACCTTATTTTCAAATTAAGTTTGAAAATAAATTAAGGATTTTAATTTAATAAAATTAAGTAAATCAATTCATACCATTTAATTTATTCAAATCATTCATTTCAAAGAAATGAAATTTCAAGACAATTGTTTAACTTGATTTTCCAAAATTTAAAACTTACTTTTATTTTAAATTTTAGAAACTGATTTAAACATCTTACTATGGGTTTATATCATTTGAAACAAACCAAGTATTCCTTCTTTTATTTCTTCTTTTAAAACAGAGTTAAATTTTAAATTTTAAAACTGTTTGAACTTAACAGTTCTCTCAAAATTCTCGCGTCCAACCCTAAACACCCCGAGTCAAAACCTTAACTTCGCGAGTCTCTTCCCGAGTAAATTTTAAACTGTTTGTTTTAGATTTTAAACTGTTAAACTTTAACAGTTATCACACAAAAACTCGCGTACTACCCTAAAACAACTCCGAGCCCAAAAGCTTTCTTCCCCGAGACCCACTTCGAGAAAAACTCACGAACCCAAAACCAGACAACTGATACACATTATCGATCGTGCACATGCACTGACCAACGGCGCCTCTCCGACCACCTCCAGTACTTCCCACACATCAACGATCGTTCCAGCAACCCATCACGATCATCAAATCCCAACCACAAGCCACGATTCCAAATCGCGTTATCTAGTTGAAACTGTAAACCAAGCCATTGCCAGAAAATGCCTCGCCCACTCGATTCTGTCCACCGAAGGTTGAGCAACCCCGTCTACGTCTCCACTAGCACCCCTGCTGCCTTTTCCCAAGGTCCGGTGAAGCTCGATTCACCAGAGATGATGCATTGTCTCTGATTCCAGACTCGACCAAAATTAGGTTTAAAAACCAATATCCGCTTCTCCACGTCGCCTCGACGATCGAAATCACTTCCAGGAAATTTTCTCGAACACTTCGCAACTCCATACACTTCCAACAGAAACCCCGAGACTTCTCAACCTCTTGATCGCCAGAGGTTGCCTCATATTCAATTTCCAGTTAAACCCAAATTGCAAACTCAATGCAACATTAAAAATTTTGATTTAAGTTTTAAAAATCCTAATTTTCCAAATAGATTCAAGTTATAACCCTGAAACAACGAATTAAAACATTTGATTTAACCTGATTTTAGCATCACTACTGTATCTTACATATTCTAGCATAGTTCAAAACTTTAAAATATTGGAATCTATTTCTGATTCTTAGGTTATGATTTAACAAAACTATTTTTATTAAATTCAGGTCCTAACAGTGGTTTTATAAAAAAAAATCTTAAATTTAAACTTTGTAACAAGGAACAGAGAAGCATTGATATGAACAAATAAATCACATATGTACTCAGGTTTTAAATCGTTCATATATTCAGATTAAAACAACATGCATACATATTTCCAAACATACTTCATGAGTTTACTTCAAACACTTAGCATATGCATCAAATTTAAAGATGTTTCATGCTCACAGTTTAAAGGACAGAGGTTTAAACTAAGAACAGCAATGATAAAATCAACTGAAATACACACAGCCTTACATATATACAGATATGCAAAGAAATCATCACACAGTAATTCACATGAAACATATATTTGTTACTTAAGTTTTTAATCTAAAAGTTTACTCACCTTTTTAAAAGTAAACAGAGCCTCTTTGAAACCAATTTTTGAAAAAGCCTTTAAACTGAAATGCCCCTTTGATCTTTAAAATCTTTTAAACTTGAATGCTTGCTATTTGTTTGTTGAGACATTGCTTAAGATTCCAGGTTTACTTGCTTCAAATAGATTCCAGATTTGAAGAAAATTGCAGGCTACAGACTTTGATTTGAAAATGAGTTACAGGGTATTGTTCTTTTGATTTGAGGGGTTTGATTCTCTGGTTTATGAGGTGATTTAGTTACAGATTATGGTTTTGAGGAATGTTTGATTACATAATTGTTTTTGGAGAATTTCGTTTGAGGATTTGGTTTATAGGAGTGTTGAATTTTGATTTTCTGGTTTTCTTTTAGAAGTGGAAAATGAATTGCAGATTTTTGACATGAAGATTAGAAAGAAAGGAAAAGGGGAAAACATGTTTTATAAGTATAATGATTTATTTTTAAAATAAAAAGAAAAATTAAAACAAAAATGACACTTGTCTCAACTTTGATTAATAAGTTAACACATGTTATTTTAAAGATGTTTATAACTCAACACTTGTAATACTACATGCATAAATATATTTATATTATTTTAAATAGATTTAAAAGCTTTTATTATTAAATTTTCCTAATTAATAAATACATTTCTAAATTTATAAATGCTTTTCTTAATTTACATAAATACAATCTTTAAAGAAAATAGAATATAAACCGATTATGATTTAAATAAAAATCATATAAAATATTTTAAACTCACTTTTAAATTCTAATTTAAATGCTTTTGTATTTATTCCTATTAAATAAATACTCTTCCAATTTCTATAAACATATTTCTTTAAAGAGAATAATATAAAACGAATCTTATTTTTAAATAAAAACTTTTATTCATATATTTTAAATTCAAACTATATTATTATTTTCATTTTAAGATATATATATTTCTTTAAATTCAATTCTTAAATTCAAATGCAATTTAAAAAAAATCAATTCAAATAAATATATATATTAGATTTAAACAAACACATTATTAATACTAAATAATTATCCTATTTAAAATCAATTTAAATACACATATATATACATTTAGACATCACTTGTTAAATTTGAAATAATATACCTATTTAAAATCTGTTTATAACTATATTTAAAAACAACTCATTATTAAATTGTTTGAAAATAACCACTTTACCAATTAATTTAAAAGATTATCACATTTTAAATTCCCTGAAATTCCGGGATATCACATGATAGGTTCTACAACTAAAACCGTACAAGTCACGTATTGTTTCTTTGGATTTCCAACAAATGGTCAGGCCAAGGAACTTCCTATGCCACGATGGGTACGCCCCTGGAATAGATGACCCGAGAACCTAACCGGATCTCTGCCAACACAAGGCTGGGTTACCTCTACAAAAATAGGTAACTACTGACACGCGTATGCCATCCCCCGATCGTAACCGATCTTCTCGAGGATCCCCGATTCGCAACAAACCACATAATAAGCAGTATCAACATAGGTTAAGTATCTGGGCTCCATACCATGATACCACCTCTATCCAGAAGGAATGACATACACTAAGGGCGCTACTCCCTAGAACCTTGCTGCATCCTTCCTTTTTTGACCATTTCCGGGGTGTGAGGCTCGACGAAGTCTCGTCCACAAAGTTACGCTTTCTACAAAACCATGCTTTGGGTCCACAGATGATCAACCTATGATCACAAAGATAAATGATCAAACAAATGATCATATCACAAATGATCAAACACTGATCATCACACAGCAACACTCAGCATGCCACATTACCAAATTGGGAATATATCGCTGATAAATTTCAACTACATAACCTCTAAGCTCGTACGTCTCAAAGAAGGGTGTTAAGCTAAGAGAATAAATTCTCCGCCACCAACAGATATGTATTTGAAAGAAATCGGCTTTATATCTCAAAGTGTAATGTCAGACACACAATCCATACAAGTCTGTTCCGGGATCGAATAGAACCGAAGGCACTTCTCACGAAGCCCTTGCACATCCGGATAAATTTCTAATCACGTCCGGACTTCCCGTCACTAAGGGTGATAAAACCTCTAAATCGGAGATCAGCCGATGTAGAGTAACTCGACGATAATCCTTCCGTTTTCAAAAATATCCGGTCTTCAACACCGGTCATCAAATGCGATTCATAACGATGTATTACATATTCGGAATGGGTTATACGACCCCATGGTCCTTTTCCGGCTAACCCGAATAGTGAGCGCTTATTCAAAAATAAGCGTGGCATTCAAATTCATCCAATTCACAACAAATACCCATTCAAGGTAATTTTTGATAGTCGGTTATTTAACTATCAATAAAGATGCGCAACATCATCAGATTCCAAATAATTTTCCCAAATTATTTATCTTCCAAAATATCTTACTAGATATATAAACTTTTCCACACTTCAAAAATAAATCAATATTTATTTTTAAACAACTCCCCTTTTCTTTTATAAATTCCATAGTGAATTTACATTTCAAAAATATCTACTGATATACGATTTTCAAATCGTTTTCAATATTCACTTTTAATTTATCTTTAAGAAGATAAATTCTCAAAACGTTTCGTTTCATTTGG
The DNA here is from genome assembly GCA_030737815.1 of Allium fistulosum. NCBI lineage: Eukaryota > Viridiplantae > Streptophyta > Magnoliopsida > Asparagales > Amaryllidaceae > Allium > Allium fistulosum. The sequence goes on from CM060904.1 coordinate 56,078,473, forward strand.
AAAAGCATTCCCATACTTATTTAAAAATAAGTGTTTCACAAATCATTTATTTTCAACGTTTGAAAATATTCAATATACTTAAATCAAATTAAGTATATATTCATTTTTTTAGGAAAACATCTGCTATAACAACATCTATTTGAGTCAAAACGAATGTTACGTAAAACATCGTTACGACGACTCAAAATCACTAGTATAGGGATTCGGATTTTAAGATAGATATATAAATCCCAATACTGTATAAAACATTTCCTTTCGGAAATCATTTACTATAACAACAGTGTTATAGTCCACCATTTCCTTCTATTTCTCGAAAACGTCTATTTCAACAATAAATGTTGAAATCTATGATTTCGATATTCAATATATTTTAAAACATCGTTTAAAACAATTAACTTCATTTTAAAATATTCATTTTCCCAAACATATCCATTTTGTTCAATAATATATTCACTGTCCAAAATCGTGAATATAATTCACTTAACCAAATTTCAATCATCTCTACACATTTTATTTCAATAATAATTCGCTATCTAAAATCACGAATATATCTCCTTTAATAACCCTCTATATTTAATTTATCAAATTCAATTGATTTCGAATTTATAAAACAACGTTTATAAATTCTATTCCTACTTTATAACAACTTCGATTTTATTAATCTCCTTTTTATTAACTTCCATATTTTTCTTATCAAAATAAGTGATTTCGGATTTATAAACAACGTTTATAAATCGCATTTATACTTTATAACAATTTCCACTTATAAAATCATTTTATTAGCAAATTCTATTCATATCCCATCTAAGTGCAAAAATCTAATTTATAAGTAAATTTCTTATAAATCTTTTATTTTACAACATCTATTCACTTTTAACTTTACGTTATAAATCTATTAATTTCATTCACTTATGAAATCCATTTATACTTCTTTTTAACACTTATAAAAATTCGTTTTATAAGTCCAATATTTTGATTTATAAAATATCAATTTTATAAATCTTTTTATACAAATCGTTTACAGTTATTCAAAAATCCCAACTTAAACCATTTTATAAATAAATCAACTATTTATTTCAAAAATCACACTTTGGTTAAATTCCACTAAAAATTATAACTTTTATAACTTTAAAATTTTAACATTTATAAATCAATTCAAAAATACCATAAAACGTATATTTTCAAAAATCACTTTAAAAATCCTTTTAAAGTAAAGTCGTTATTTTTAAACTTCAAAGTTTGAATCCGATGATGCAACAGCACCAAATAATCAATCACGTCAACAAACATCATATATCAACATATGATAACACAATATACATCAATATCTGTAAATAAATAAATACTGGTGAGGAATCCAGTTGGATCCCTCCAACCTGTTTCCCTGCATCCACAGATGTTAGCACAATACCAATTCCACTTCGAGTTGGAATATCGCGGTATATGGGTTTTATAAAAATCATCCGCTTACTAACGGCGCAATAGGGTCTCATCCGCTATACGAGGCGGGAAATCAATCAATCCAATATATACATATGCCAATATGTATATATTGCTACATATATAGATATATCCTACTATATCTAATATCACATCCAATAGCAATCATCAATCCACAACTGTAAATTCAAATTTCATTTGAGTGAGAAAAATCTCACCTTTGCTTTATAATTTGCAATCCAATTTCCATTCCAGTTTATTTCTCCATTTTAGACCTTGTATAAACATTTTATACAATTTATTAATATTTGAACAATCGAATAAATCAATTACCATTAAATAGTTAAATTAACTGATAGTTTTTATTTAAACCAATTCTCCTTTAAATAAATTTATTTAACTAATGATTTAAATTTAAAACTAAATTTTTCCTTAATAAAATATTTTCTATTTACCAAAAATAATTATATAGGTTAACTAAATAATTTATCCATTTTAATTTATCGTCTAAAAATTTACTTTTTAGTTTAACTTATAAATTTTCCATTTTTTTTAAAAATATCCTTTAACGACTAAAATAAATTTAATAAGTTAATTTAATTATCTATCCACCAAATTCATTATTTAAAGTAAACTAAAACTTTTTATACTTATATTTTTTTCTGAAACTGCTTAATAACAAAATTCCTTTACTGCAAAATAAAATAAGATTTCGTTCACTGTTTAAAATTCCAGTATGAATATATTTATATAAATTAAAATACCGCATTTTCTTCACTGATATATATACATTAAAAAATTAGGTTTAAATAAAATTCGAGAATACCTTACTGACGAACTTCCACTCAAAATCGTGACTACATGCTGTTTGGCATCGCGATCCCCTGATTCGCGATATCATCGAACTCGTGGAGGCCATAGCGATGCTCAGCGATCCTTCTTCCCTTCTTGAATCGAACCACGTTGATTTCGACCTCGTTCCCCCTCACCACTCCAGCCGCGATACCCCCTCACGAAATCAAGATCTAAACCCAATTCAATTTCGCTCACCATCACTCGATTGGCATGCCCTAGCTAACATTGCAGATCGACCTAACTTTCCCCTCCACGAACACGACGAACCCCAGCCCTCGCCTCACGACCGAAGTACAACACCTTCGCGAGCTCGAAATCGAACGAATTGATGCCGCCTCGTCGCGAACTCGTGCTACCCCCTCCCCTAGATGCTCGCGCATGCGAGCGCGATGTCCTCTAAGGTTGCGGCTGTTTTATTTTGTCTCGAACTAACGAGGCTTCGGCCATTGCTTTATTTCGTTTGTTTTTTAAAAAAACTGGAAAGGGAAGTTGCGATTTTCTTTCAGAGGCTACGGCCATTATATTTTTCTCGTTTGTGATTTTAATTAACAGAATGGAGGGAGAGGGGCATTTAAAAACGAAAAGGGATGGGTCACACGATTTTCTTCTGTGTTCTCTAGCGTGAATGTAGGCGTGAGTTAAGGGTAGAGAACATGCTGAAGTTGACTTAGTTCAAAATTTAAATTTAAATCAATTTGATTTAACTTCAACGCGTTTGCATATCGTATGGTCACATATCAACCCCAAAAAATATGAAATTTGAAATCCGGTAATAATACAATATTACGGATCCAATGGAACTGGTTTCGTCGAATTCTGAGACTGTGCCTCGGGACGCTATTTTTAAATATCGATTCAAACGATATGAATTTCAAACTGAAAAATTCACTCCCAAATTCGATTCTGAAACTTCTATTATTTTCAGTATTATCAATATGAATTTTCAAAGCCTTTGAAATATTTTTCTTCAGCTTAAAACTGAAGATTCAAACTTTTATTCAACTTATAATAGATTAAATTTATAATTTAATCGCCAAATTCAAAGTTATATTCAGGATTCAAATTAAATCATCGTTCAAATATTTAAAATTAATTAAATATTTTTAATTTAATTTGATCAAAATTCTGGGTCGTTACAAACTTCCCTCCTTAAAAGAATTTCGTCCCGAAATTACAAGTTATGAAAAAATAGGTCCTTAACTCGTCTACTATTTTTCACAATCTAAATTGTTTTATCAATTTATCGAAACAAATCTTTCTACTAAAGATTCGTTATTATTTCGACTAACTTTTCCAATTTCAATTATAAGTTTCAAACAACTTCATTTTTACTACTCTATTCAAATTTAAATTTAAATTCAATTTCAAACTTTCAAAATTTTCTCAAAATTTTTCTAACACTCGAAATTTTCGAAAAATTTCGCCAGCATCTCCTTTGCGCGGCTAACACGGTACGACTACAAAACGTCCCTACGGACTCTCAGATTTCAAAAAGAAAAAGAAAAAGCCAAGCGGCTAGACAAGAAAAGATCAAATTTCATATTGAAATTCAAATACATACCTTTTGTCGAGCAATTCAAAATTATCTTTGAAATCAAAATCCCAATTCCTTTATAACACCTGTATATCCTACTAGCCATAATATCTAGTTACAACATTCCAACCAATTTGCAAATTTTATCACAAAATTTTCAATATATACTTCTTATATCATCTCTAATTCACTATTGAAGTTATATATTCTATTTTCATTCAATTTTACATTTCAAATTTCATTTGAATTTAATTCACAATTTCAATTTTATTTGAATTCTATTTAACTTCTGATTATTGAATTTTTCAATTATCTTTCATTCATAACTGCACTATTTTAGATTAGTTCCAATTACTAATTCATTACAAATTCCAATTCACTTATTCAAATTTGTTTTCAACATACAGTTTCAATTCCAGTTTTATCTTCATTCAATCATCAACTTAGTAATATTTCATAATTATTTTTATATAGTATTCCAGAGTCTTACCAACATTTCAAAATCATTTTGAAAACAATTCAAATTATCCTTTGAATTTCCAAAACAAAACCCAAATTTTTCAAACAACTTCCATTTAAAACAATTTGGCAGCAATACCTCTTTTGGAAACCCGAAAATGAACATCGATAATGCTGCAGTCATTACCGAAGTTATTTTCCAGCGACTGAAAAGAGTTTAGAGCTTTTCATTCCTTCAAAACATTTTTCCAAAATCCTTGAAATTCATTTTCAAATCAAAAAAGATTTAAACTTCCAAATCTCCAAAATTTTCAGATTCTTTTCAAAACATTTCCAAAAACTTCTTTGGAATTCCGTTTTAAATTATAAGTCACAATTATAATTTATATTCTCAAATTTCATTTATATGTGAATTTATTTCGTAACTTTGGAGTTACGATTTGAATTTCTTATTCCATTTCATACAATAATGATAACTTTCAATATTATCACTTTCCTAACAAACAAGCATCCATATACTATGATAATTCATAGAAAATCATTTCTTTTATATACAAATATAATTTTGGGCAAAATTATTTCATTCACCCTATTTTAAAACAATACCGTGCCGAACTGTTCTATTCGAGCGTTTAGAAACCCCTTCGATACAGTTTTGCAGACTGTGCCGATGAAGGTTCATATACCACTCAATAAACCAATCATCACAATACAAAACAATTTTATATTCAATAACAAATACGCGCGTATCTATTATTACACTCAAACTCATTCTAGAGTACTACTGACTCTATCTCTAATGAGTAACACCCAACAGAGCAGGGTTGTCGCTTAACCATATGCTCTGATACCACTTTGTCACATACCGAAATTTTCGACTTTCGAAAATTCAACATCGATACTCACTTTATCGACTGTCGAGCAATCGAGTGCCGGAAACTCCAATAGTGATGGTTTAAGAAAGAAGAAAAAGGCAGAAAAAGAAGAAAACAGAAGAAGAAGGAAGAAGAAAGAAGAAGAGAAGAAGAAAATAGAGAAGAACAACAGAACAACATCAAAAGCAGAAACAATATCAGAATCTTACACATCGCAGCGGAACAATATATAATAAATAAATACTAGTCTTTTAAAACAAAGAGCTATATCAGTTTATACATACATCAATCATCAGAGTCAATATACAACAATGGACAGTTATATAAACTTGTCCTCATACAAAATACACAGCGGAATAATACATAGTATAGATCATACGTCTCGTCATCCAGCTCGCCACTTGAGCTCCATTGTGACAACCCGGAATTTTTGAGCATTTGAAATGGGAATATTTAATTAATTTTAAATATTCAAAAGATAATTATTAACTTTAATTTCAAATATACAGTATTTAGTTGGATAATTAATTATTAAATTTAATTATTGGGATTGGGTAAATTATTGAATCTTGATTTTAAGTCTGTTAAAAATAGTTCAAAGGTTCAGAAAATTTATATTGTTAATACTGAAGATGATAGAACTTTTAAAATGGAATTTTAAAGAGTTTTGTTCAGTTTTAAAATATATCGTTGAAATTGAATTTAAAAATAGCCGTCCGAGGCACAGTCTCGGAATTCGACGAAACCAGTTCCATTGGATCCGTAATATTGTATTATTACCGGATTTCAATTTTCGTAGTAATTGGAGCTGTGGTTTGAGCGTACGATACGTTAACGCATGTAAAATCTAATTGATAATAACCGATTCGAAGTTAAATTTAATATTCCCACATGTCCAATACATCTCACATCAGCCACCTTACCTTCTGAACGCGCAGAAATATTTTTCTTGTCTCGTTTTAATCACGTTATCTTATTTTCCTCTCAAAGCCTTATCTTCTTCTATACGCCCAAAAGAAATTTCATTCAGAGAAAAATGTTGTCCTCCTTTTCTTCCTTTCTGAAACCTTCAGTTCGAATTAAAAACAAATAGTATGGCCACTTCTTTCTTTTTTCAAAATTTAAACAAATGTCTGCTTCAGAATAAAAACGAGGCTGAGCCACGTTCCAAATCAAAACGAAATTGGAATTTCGTCTTCTTCCTCTTATAACTTAATTCGTTCGTCGAATCGAAAATCGAAAAGAGAAAAGGGGGGAAATCGCGACAACTTCGTGATAGAGAGCTCAAGCTCGGAGCTGCTGGGTGCGCTCGGAGGCAGGAGGAAGATTCGAGTTCGTCCCAAATATAATAAACGAGGGGGATCGCGAACGATATTTGGAGAATGGCGCATGTCGCAATGAGACTAGGGCACGGCGACGCTCGAGACATGGGGTGGCGAATCGAAGGAGGGTTAGGGATTCAACGTGCAGCAGATGTAGTTAATCGCGATTTCATAAGGCTGGAAGGTGCGGCGAATCTTTCGAGTCGAGGATTTTGAACTCGTGTTAGTGTTCGAGACTGGGTCGAGGTAGCCATGGCCAGGTGTGACCTTTGTGCGGCGGTGACCAGGTCAGTAGCAGTCGTGACTTCAGGGAGGCTCGAGTTCGAAGTATATGGCATCTTGGAACGGGAACTTGGGCGTGGAGTACTTTGGTGTCGTCGACTTGGGATTTTGTCAGAGAATCGTGTGTCAGTACACATGCTCGTGAGGGAGGATAGACAGTGAGGTCTAAAATCGAGAAAATACAAGTCGGAATGGAACTGGAAAGGAATAGACTGCAAAATAAATCAAAGGTGAGTTAATCTCACTCAGCTGCATTTTATTTTAAATTTAAATGGTTAAATTTAAGTAATTGATTGAATGGTTGAATTGATTTGGATGTGCTATATCATATATAGTAGTATATAGCAATATATACATATTGGCATATGTATATATTGGAATTGTTGATATTCCCGCATTGTATAGCGGATGAGACCCTATGCGCCGCATAATAGCGGATGATATTTTATAAAACCCATATACCGCGATATTCCACTTCGAAGTGGAATTGGTATTGTGCTAACGTCTGTGGATGCAGGGAAACAGGTTGGAGGGATCCAACTGGATTCCTCAAAATATTTAATTTTTGTTTAAATATTCTGTGATATGATTGTTGTTATCCTGTGATAATTTATATTGGATAATCTGGTTGGATTGAATTTCCCAGTATAATGAGTTATCAAAAGCAATTGAATTGGATTTTTGGAAAAATATAAAAGAGTAAAATTAAGTTAAGTAATTCTAGTGAATTCGAATAAATTAAATATGGAAAAGAGGAATTTTGAATAAATAGAGAAATGTTGAATTTAAAGAAGACTTATGTGATGTTATTTAAAGGGATAAAAATTTATTTTAATTCAATGTTTAAATGTAATTAAAAAGAGAAGGAATTTGGGAAATCTGAAACTTGTGTTTCGGTTTAAAGTTTTTAAATCATAATGAGAAATAAAATCTGGAAGTTAATGAATTTGGAAATAAATGGATTAAGTAAAGAAATTTATTTCAAAGTAAAATAAATTGGGAAATCAATTAAATTTGATTTAAATATTTTGGGATTTGAAATTTAAAGAGAAATGAGATTTTGGGGATATAAACTGGGTTTATAAAGTAAAATGGAATATCAGAGGATATCTGAAATATAAAATTCAAGGTGGGAATTTATAAAAGGAATATGAATTGGTTTAAAAATAAATGTTGATTTATTATTAAAAGATGTGAAGAGAAGTGTATTTATCTGGATAGCCAAGTATGTTTTTCCAAAGCAATTTTAAATATAAGTTAAAAGTTTTAATATGGTTTAAAAAGCATATTTTAGAAAATCTATTATTTCTAAATGTTAAAGCCTAAAGTAGTATTTTCAAAGATCTATTATTGTAGTAATTATATAAAAGTAATTTGGTATTATATTTTAAAAAAAAAAGAGAAATTTAGTTTATATTTGTAAAGTGGTTTCATTTTAAATATTTCTTAAGTATATATTTTGTTAAGGTATTAAAGTAGTTTTTTTTAATTTCAATATTATTAAGTATATTTATAGTAAAGTGTTTTAAGATTATTTTAAAATCTAAGTGTTTTGGACTTGGTGTTTCAGAGGAAATAAATATTTGGAAATGTATTCCGTAAGCGGAAACTGTTTTGAAATTGTTTTCAAATGAGTTTTGAAAATTCGAAAATATATCTTGGAAAGATATTTGGGCAAATAAATAATGTGGGAAATTATTTAATTGTGTGATGGTTGCTTGTGGATGTTAATTGATAGTTAAATAACCGACTATCAATATTGGCCAAATGCGCTGATCGTTTCGAAGAGACCGGGATCGGGTTTCCGTATACCGGGATTCTAGGTCTAGAGACCCGAATACCACTTCGATCCGGTTTGTACGTTTCGTGTAACGTGTTCGGAGTAGAAGATGGAGCAGTGAAGTGCAAGGGCTAGTCGCTACTAATCCTGAGGATATTTCCAAAATGGATGTAGTAGGAATAGTGCCTTCGGTTCCGTTCGAACCCGGGACGGACTTGTATGGACGAATGCTTTCGTGACATCGTCAGGTGGGCGATGGGCATTCTAAGGGATATGTTCTGAAAAGGTATCGTTTAGCCTCGAACCTCATCAACCGGGAATGACTGAAAATCAGGGGTTATGCAGCAAGGCTTCGTGGGTAGCTCCCACTGGAGGGTAAGGTCATCCCTGTCTAGATGTCCCTTTTTATTTCGGCTTAGTGGTGCGGTTGCTGATCCCAACCGTGGGGTGATTTTATTCGGGATCATCCAGTAAGGGATGGTTCCGGCCTTGTGTTGCAGAGGAGCGGGCGTACTCCTCGGTACGGTGATCTAGGCCACGTACTGTGATAGGTGGTACCCCAGTGCCTAGTCATTCGTTGGAAATCCATTCTCCCTACGTGCTTGTACGGTTTTGACTGTGCCCAACTATTGTTGAAATGTGAGATGCAAGCATTTCAGCTAGATTATATTTTACTTTCTGTAGACACTATTATAATATCAGAGGATTTTGATATAAAGTGTTTTAGCTATCGTAAGGTAAAAAAACCCGACATGTTTATTTGTGGCGTGGTCTTACGAGATGCTTTCGTTTTCAAAGGATTTTGAAACTTTAATAATCAATTTGAGTGTGATTTTCTCACGCTGGTTTTCCAGACTGACTCGGGTATTGTTTTATATGATGCTCGGGTCAGACCGAGTATTATAGGTTACAGGATATGATGATGTGGAGCTCAGGAGACGAGTTGGATGACGATACGTACTCTCGTACTTGCTATTATCTTTCCGCTGTGTATTCAGTTGTATGATATTGATGTGATGTACTCTGATGATGTATTTGGATGATGTATATATATATATATACAGATATAGTTTGATTTGTGTAAAGATCTGTTGATATATATTATATTTTATTCCGCTGCGTATGTGAGATTCTGCTGTTGTTTTCTATTTTTCTTCTTCTTCTACCTCTTCTTTTTACCCAAATGGTCCGGTTTTTCGTGTTAGAAAAACTCGGGTTGTTACAGTGGTATCAGAGCTTAGGCTAGCGATAACCTTGGCTCTGGTGGGAATTTTGAGAGTATTAATAGATATGAGCGCGTATTTGTTAGTGGATATAAAAATGGTTTTATATTGTGTTGGTTGATTTATCGAGTGGCATATGAACCTTCGTCGGCACAGTCTGGACAACTGTATCGAAAGGGTTTCTAAACACTTGAATAGAACAGTTCGACACAGTATTGTTTTAAATAGGGTGAATGAAATAATTTTGCCCAAATTATTTTTATATATAAAAGGATAACTTTTGTAAATTATATATTTGGTTGCTTGGTTGTTAGAAAGTGATGATATTAAATTATTATCATCATTGTGTAAAAATTGAGTAGAAATTGAAACTTATAACCTAAGTTGAAGAATAAATTTATATAACAAAATGGAAATTGAAATATAGACTATAAATGAATTTATAAATTGAGATAACCTTTATATACAAATGTGAATTACAAATGTCATTTATAATCAAATGAGATAAATTCATAAACAAATGAAATTTGTAAATGTAAATTGTAAATGTGACTTATAACTTGAAATAAAATGTGATAGAATTCCAGAGTAATGTTTGGATATAAAATTGGATGGATTTTGAATTTGAAGTTTTGGGAAAGGTTTAAATTCCTTTGGATTTAAAAATAGTTTTTAAAGGTTTTGGGGAAAAAAATGGTGATCTTATTTCATGAATATTTTTGAAATTGAATTGAAATCTGGTGGGATTTGGAATTTAAAAATATTTGAAAAGTTTTAAAGTGATAAAAGCATAAAAATTCTCTTTCGGTCGCTGGAAAATAATTTCGGTGATGACTGCAGCATCATCGGTGTCTATTTTCGAGTTTCCAAAGAGAAATTGCTACCAAACTGTTTTAAATTGGAAATGATTGTGAATTGGGTTGGTTTTGAAATTCAAAGGGAAAATTGCTTGGTAAAAGCAGATTATTTTGGAAATTGGGGTTTGATGTGATATACCAGATGTGTGTGAGTTATTTATAGATTCAAAATGGTTTTGAAATAAAACCGGGCAATTGGATTCTGGAAATTCTATTTAAATTTTAAATGTGGAAATTTAAATGAATCAACAATATAAAGTATAGAATGAAGTTGATTTAAATAAGAAGGGAATGAAAGTTAAATTCTGGGATTATAATTATGAGATGAAAATAACTCAATGGGTAATATAAGTTGGTAGATAAAAGAGTTAGAGAACTTGAAGGTGAATGAATTGTAAAACTTGTATAAAATTGTATCCTAGAATTAAAATTTAATTCGAGTATATGAAGGTGAATAAAATATATTTGAATTTAACTTAAGATAAGTTAAATAAGAATTGAGAATTGGAATTGAGTTAAATGTAAATGAGTTGAAGTCGAATTGAATTGGATATAAAGGTAATGTAAAATGCTTATAATTGTGTAAAGAAATTCATATTCTTAAGTTCTTAAGTGTAATAATTTGAGATTTGATTGTAAAGATGAAAATGGACTTAAATGAATAGTCCCAGATCTTAAGTAAGTAAGTTAAAACTTATGAATAGAAATGAAATTGTAAGTCATAAATGGGAATTCATTACTTTGAACCATTAAGAGTTATAATTTGAAATTGTAATTATCAAATGGAAACGACTAAGATGAGCAATCTTAATTTTTAAATAAATCCAAACTTGAATTATAAAATAAATTGGACTTAAGAAAATTAAGTGAAGTGATATTAGGAATTAAAAAGAAAGTATTTAATTTTAACCAGCGGAGGAACTAATTAGATAATAAATTAGTTAATGAAATTGAATTGTGAATTAATGAAATTGGAAAATAGTGATGGTTTGAATTGCGAATGGAATCCAAATAAGTGAAAATAAATTGGAAATGACCTGGTTATTAATAAAATAATTCTAGATGAATTGAGTATGGAAATTAAAATTCATAATGATTGAGTGAATGAACCACTTATATTAAATAAATAAATGGATGGAATTTGATTAAATAAGAATCAAATGAAAGATGGAAATAAGACTTTAAAGGGTTGGTTAAATGGAAAAATAAACTTAAGTTATTGACTTAAGTAAATGTTGAAGGGAAAATGAACTTAAACAGAGGAGTGGTTTAAATAAGTTGAGAAATAGTTATTGAATGAATTAACTTGGATTGTTTTTCGAGCTAAATAAAATTTAAATTTTGGAAGTTGGAGATGAATTGAATTTAAGAAAATTATTAGAAATGAAAATCTGAATGAAGTGTGGAATAAGTATTTATATTTGAAATGAAGTAGTAAATTGAAGTAAGTTGGAATTCATATGAAATGGAAGTTCAATTTGAATATATACACTTCAGTGGTGAAGAAGTAGATAAATATAAGAAAAATTATATTGAACTTAAGAATTGAAGAATGAAATTCTTAAGAAAATTTGTATTGGAGGTATACTTAGTAATTTTGGAATGGAAAAAAAAAATATATATATATACTAAGTGAATAGTTGAATGAAGACTAAAACTGAAGTTGTGAAATGGAATAGTTGTGAATAAGGGGATAACAAATAAAAAGGAATGTGAATAAAGGAGAATTGATATAACTAATAATCAATTGGGCTAATTACGTAAGGTGTACGTATATTATTTTATTCGCATAGCTATTTGGTCCAGATGTCAAACACAGAATTTCGAGATAATTTTATCGATCCAAATCCGGATTTTTCACTCGATTTTCAACGGCGAGCCTGGATATGGATTGTTGATTGATTTTGGATATTCTCTATCATAGTTGTGACTATGCAAGGAGAATAACGGTTTCTGATCAAGAAACCAGATCTGAGTCCGCACTAGGAAGTCGGGTGGACGATACTAGTTCGGAAGTGAAATTGTGTGATCGATTGAGCGATCGAATGTGATATTGCGTACGGATGATATATGTGCATCGTACGGGCTTAAGTAAAACAAATATTGTAAATTTGTAAAGAAAAGTATAAAATGACTTTGGAATTGTGATTGAATATTATTGCTTAGAAGGATATACAGGTGTATAAAAGCAATGGATAATTGGGATTTTTAATTTTAGAAGATAAAATTTAATGGCTCGACAAAAGGTATGTATTTGAATTTCTATATGAAATTTTGATTGGGTTTTGGATCCAGCCACTTGGCTTTTTGTTTTCTTTTTGAGATTGGGAGGCCGTAGAGCCATTTTGTAGTAGTACCGAGCTAGCCGCGCAAAGGAGACGCTGGCGAAATTTTTCGGAAATTTAGGGAGTTAGAAAATTTTGGGAAAATTTTGATAATTCAAAATTTGAATTCAAATTTAAATTTGAACTGATAAGAAAGATAATATTGTTTGGGACTTTGGAGTAAGTTTGAAAGGTTAGAAAGAGGGATAATGTATCTCTATTAAAGGATTTGTTTTGGGAGGTGGTTAAAACTATTTGGGTTAAGGAAATAGTTAATGGGGATTGAATCATTCTTCCTAACTGGTAATTTCGGGGACGAAATTCTTTTAAGGGGGGAGGAATGTGACGACCCGGAATTTTTGAGCATTTGAAATGGGAATATTTAATTAATTTTAAATATTCAAAAGATAATTATTAACTTTAATTTCAAATATACAGTATTTAGTTGGATAATTAATTATTAAATTTAATTATTGGGATTGGGTAAATTATTGAATCTTGATTTTAAGTCTGTTAAAAATAGTTCAAAGGTTTAGAAAATTTATATTGTTAATACTGAAGATGATAGAACTTTTAAAATGGAATTTTAAAGAGTTTTGTTCAGTTTTAAAATATATCGTTGAAATTGAATTTAAAAATAGCCGTCCGAGGCACAGTCTCGGAATTCGACGAAACCAGTTCCATTGGATCCGTAATATTGTATTATTACCGGATTTCAATTTTCGTAGTAATTGGAGCTGTGGTTTGAGCGTACGATACGTTAACGCGTGTAAAATCTAATTGATAATAACCGATTCGAAGTTAAATTTAATATTCCCACCTGTCCAATACATCTCACATCAGCCACCTTACCTTCTGAACGCGCAGAGATATTTTTCTTGTCTCGTTTTAATCATGTTATCTTATTTTCCTCTCAAAGCCTTATCTTCTTCTATACGCCCAAAAGAAATTTCATTCAGAGAAAAATGTTGTCCTCCTTTTCTTCCTTTCTGAAACCTTCAGTTCGAATTAAAAACAAATAGTATGGCCACTTCTTTCTTTTTTCAAAATTTAAACAAATGTCTGCTTCAGAATAAAAACGAGGCTGAGCCACGTTCCAAATCAAAACGAAATTGGAATTTCGTCTTCTTCCTCTTATAACTTAATTCGTTCGTCGAATCGAAAATCGAAAAGAGAAAAGGGGGGGAAATCGCGACAACTTCGTGATAGAGAGCTCAAGCTCGGAGCTGCTGGGTTCGCTCGGAGGCAGGAGGAAGATTCGAGTTCGTCCCAAATATAATAAACGAGGGGGATCGCGAACGATATTTGGAGAATGGCGCATGTCGCAATGAGACTAGGGCACGGCGACGCTCGAGACATGGGGTGGCGAATCGAAGGAGGGTTAGGGATTCAACGTGCAGCAGATGTAGTTAATCGCGATTTCATAAGGCTGGAAGGTGCGGCGAATCTTTCGAGTCGAGGATTTTGAACTCGTGTTAGTGTTCGAGACTGGGTCGAGGTAGCCATGGCCAGGTGTGACCTTTGTGCGGCGGTGACCAGGTCAGTAGCAGTCGTGACTTCAGGGAGGCTCGAGTTCGAAGTATATGGCATCTTGGAACGGGAACTTGGGCGTGGAGTACTTTGGTGTCGTCGACTTGGGATTTTGTCAGAGAATCGTGTGTCAGTACACATGCTCGTGAGGGAGGATAGACAGTGAGGTCTAAAATCGAGAAAATACAAGTCGGAATGGAACTGGAAAGGAATAGACTGCAAAATAAATCAAAGGTGAGTTAATCTCACTCAGCTGCATTTTATTTTAAATTTAAATGGTTAAATTTAAGTAATTGATTGAATGGTTGAATTGATTTGGATGTGCTATATCATATATAGTAGTATATAGCAATATATACATATTGGCATATGTATATATTGGAATTGTTGATATTCCCTCATTGTATAGCGGATGAGACCCTATGCGCCGCATAATAGCGGATGATATTTTATAAAACCCATATACCGCGATATTCCACTTCGAAGTGGAATTGGTATTGTGCTAACGTCTGTGGATGCAGGGAAACAGGTTGGAGGGATCCAACTGGATTCCTCAAAATATTTAATTTTTGTTTAAATATTCTGTGATATGATTGTTGTTATCCTGTGATAATTTATATTGGATAATCTGGTTGGATTGAATTTCCCAGTATAATGAGTTATCAAAAGCAATTGAATTGGATTTTTGGAAAAATATAAAAGAGTAAAATTAAGTTAAGTAATTCTAGTGAATTCGAATAAATTAAATATGGAAAAGAGGAATTTTGAATAAATAGAGAAATGTTGAATTTAAAGAAGACTTATGTGATGTTATTTAAAGGGATAAAAATTTATTTTAATTCAATGTTTAAATGTAATTAAAAAGAGAAGGAATTTGGGAAATCTGAAACTTGTGTTTCGGTTTAAAGATTTTAAATCATAATGAGAAATAAAATCTGGAAGTTAATGAATTTGGAAATAAATGGATTAAGTAAAGAAATTTATTTCAAAGTAAAATAAATTGGGAAATCAATTAAATTTGATTTAAATATTTTGGGATTTGAAATTTAAAGAGAAATGAGATTTTGGGGATATAAACTGGGTTTATAAAGTAAAATGGAATATCAGAGGATATCTGAAATATAAAATTCAAGGTGGGAATTTATAAAAGGAATATGAATTGGTTTAAAAATAAATGTTGATTTATTATTAAAAGATGTGAAGAGAAGTGTATTTATCTGGATAGCCAAGTATGTTTTTCCAAAGCAATTTTAAATATAAGTTAAAAGTTTTAATATGGTTTAAAAAGCATATTTTAGAAAATCTATTATTTCTAAATGTTAAAGCCTAAAGTAGTATTTTCAAAGATCTATTATTGTAGTAATTATATAAAAGTAATTTGGTATTATATTTTAAAAAAAAAGAGAAATTTAGTTTATATTTGTAAAGTGGTTTCATTTTAAATATTTCTTAAGTATATATTTTGTTAAGGTATTAAAGTAGTTTTTTTTAATTTCAATATTATTAAGTATATTTATAGTAAAGTGTTTTAAGATTATTTTAAAATCTAAGTGTTTTGGAGTTGGTGTTTCAGAGGAAATAAATATTTGGAAATGTATTCCGTAAGCGGAAACTGTTTTGAAATTGTTTTCAAATGAGTTTTGAAAATTCGAAAATATATCTTGGAAAGATATTTGGGCAAATAAATAATGTGGGAAATTATTTAATTGTGTGATGGTTGCTTGTGGATGTTAATTGATAGTTAAATAACCGACTATCAATATTGGCCAAATGCGTTGATCGTTTTGAAGAGACCGGGATCGGGTTTCCGTATACCGGGATTCTAGGTCTGGAGACCCGAATACCACTTCGATCCGGTTTGTACGTTTCGTGTAACGTGTTCGGAGTAGAAGATGGAGCAGTGAAGTGCAAGGGCTAGTCGCTACTAATCCTGAGGATATTTCCAAAATGGATGTAGTAGGAATAGTGCCTTCGGTTCCGTTCGAACCCGGGACGGACTTGTATGGACGAATGCTTTCGTGACATCGTCAGGTGGGCGATGGGCATTCTAAGGGATATGTTCTGAAAAGGTATCGTTTAGCCTCGAACCTCATCAACCGGGAATGACTGAAAATCAGGGGTTATGCAGCAAGGCTTCGTGGGTAGCTCCCACTGGAGGGTAAGGTCATCCCTGTCTAGATGTCCCTTTTTATTTCGGCTTAGTGGTGCGGTTGCTGATCCCAACCGTGGGGTGATTTTATTCGGGATCATCCAGTAAGGGATGGTTCCGGCCTTGTGTTGCAGAGGAGCGGGCGTACTCCTCGGTACGGTGATCTAGGCCACGTACTGTGATAGGTGGTACCCCAGTGCCTAGTCATTCGTTGGAAATCCATTCTCCCTACGTGCTTGTACGGTTTTGATTGTGCCCAACTATTGTTGAAATGTGAGATGCAAGCATTTCAGCTAGATTATATTTTACTTTCTGTAGACACTATTATAATATCTGAGGATTTTGATATAAAGTGTTTTAGCTATCGTAAGGTAAAAAAAACCCGACATGTTTATTTGTGGCGTGGTCTTACGAGATGCTTTCGTTTTCAAAGGATTTTGAAACTTTAATAATCAATTTGAGTGTGATTTTCTCACGCTGGTTTTCCAGACTAACTCGGGTATTGTTTTATATGATGCTCGGGTCAGACCGAGTATTATAGGTTACAGGATATGATGATGTGGAGCTCAGGAGACGAGTTGGATGACGATACGTACTCTCGTACTTGCTATTATCTTTCCGCTGTGTATTCAGTTGTATGATATTGATGTGATGTACTCTAATGATGTATTTGGATGATGTATATATATATATACAGATATAGTTTGATTTGTGTAAAGATCTTTTGATATATATTATATTTTATTCCGCTGCGTATGTGAGATTCTGTTGTTGTTTTCTATTTTTCTTCTTCTTCTACCTCTTCTTTTTACCCAAATGGTCCGGTTTTTCGTGTTAGAAAAACTCGGGTTGTTACATTCATAGCACTCCAATCCAAAAT
Organism: Allium fistulosum; assembly: GCA_030737815.1. Lineage (NCBI taxonomy): Eukaryota > Viridiplantae > Streptophyta > Magnoliopsida > Asparagales > Amaryllidaceae > Allium > Allium fistulosum. The sequence goes on from CM060904.1 coordinate 56,095,983, forward strand.
GACCTGATAACTAAACTCTAGACTGCCCGTGTAGAAATTGGTGGGCACCCAGAGTTTAGAAAAGGAACAATAAACTCCCAGTCAGTCATGGTGACTGGTGTGAGATCGTAAAATAGTTATTTTTCACTAAGAAAATAAAACAAATTCGCAATGCTTTTGGAAAATGAAACTACCATAAGACCTCCCACCACACACACAATGCAAACGCAGAATTGGAGGAGATTTCTTCTTATGATAGTCAAAGATGCTTACTACGCAAAAATTAAATCATTTTTGATATTATTATTAGTGCATAGTGTAGAAAACATTTCGAAAGTATAATATTAATCTTAGCCAGCATAGACATTTCGAACTATGCCTACTATAGCTACCATCCAAACAGTGGGGCGCCACCATAAGTGAATGATAGGTTCTACAACTAAAACCGTACAAGTCACGTATTGTTTCTTTGGATTTCCAACAAATAGTCAGGCCAAGGAACTTCCTATGCCACGATGGGTACGTCCCTGGAATAGATGACCCGAGAACCTAACCGGATCTCTGCCAACACAAGGCCAGGTTACCTCTGCAAAAATAGGTAACTACTAACATGCGTATGCCATCCCCCGATCGTAACCGATCTTCCCGAGGATCCCTGATTCGCAACAAACCACATAATAAGCAGTATCAACATAGGTTAAGTATCTGGGCTCCATACCATGATACCACCTCTATCCAGAAGGAATGACATACACTAAGGGGCGCTACTCCCTAGAACTTTGCGGCATCCTTCCTGTTTTGACCATTTCCGGGGTGTGAGGCTCGACGAAGTCTCGTCCACAAAGCTACGCTTTCTACAAAACCATGCTTTGGGTCCACAGATGATCAACCTATGATCACAAAGATAAATGATCAAACAAATGATCATATCACAAATGATCAAACACTGATCATCACACAGCAACACTCAGCATGCCACATTACCAAATTGGGAATATATCACTGATAAATTTCAACTACATAACCTCTGAGCTCGTACGTCTCAGAGAAGGGTGTTAAGCTAAGAGAATAAATTCTCCGCCACCAACAGATATGTATTTGAAAGAAATCAGCTTTATATCTCAAAGTGTAATGTCAGACACACAATCCATACAAGTCTGTTCCGGGATCGAACAGAACCGAAGGCACTTCTCACGAAGCCCTTGCACATCCGGATAAATTTCTAATCACGTCCGGACTTCCCGTCACTAAGGGTGATAAAACCTCTAAATCGGAGATCGGTCGATGTAGAGTAACTCGACGGTAATCCTTCCGTTTTCAAAAATATCTGGTCTTCAAGACCGGTAATCAAATGCGATTCATAACGACGTATTACATATTCGGAATGGGTTATACGACCCCATGGTCCTTTCCCGGCTAACCCGAATAGTGAGCGCTTATTCAAAAATAAGTGTGGCATTCAAATTCATCCAATTCACAACAAATACCCATTCAAGGTAATTATTGATAGTCGGTTATTTAACTATCAATAAAGATGCGCAACATCATCAGATTCCAAATAATTTTCCCAAATTATTTATCTTCCAAAATATCTTACTAGATATATAAACTTTTCCACACTTCAAAAATAAATCAATATTTATTTTTAAACAACTCCCCTTTTCTTTTATAAATTCCATAGTGAATTTACATTTCAAAAATATCTACTGAAATACGATTTTCAAATCGTTTTCAATATTCACTTTTAATTTATCTTTAAGAAGATAAATTCTCAAAACATTTCATTTCATTTGGAAAAGCATTCCCATACTTATTTAAAAATAAGTGTTTCACAAATCATTTATTTTCAACGTTTGAAAATATTCAATATACTTAAATCAAATTAAGTATATATTCATTTTTTTTAGGAAAACATCTACTTTAACAACATCTATTTGAGTCAAAACGAATGTTACGTAAAACATCGTTACGACGACTCAAAATCACTAGTATAGGGATTCGAATTTTAAGATAGATATATAAATCCCAATATTGTATAAATCCCAATACTGTATCGGAAATCATTTACTATAACAACAGTGTTATAGTCCACCATTTCCTTCTATTTCTCGAAAATGTCTATTTCAACAATAAATGTTGAAATCTATGATTTCGATATTCAATATATTTTAAAACATCGTTTAAAACAATTAACTTCATTTTAAAATATTCATTTTCCCAAACATATCCATTTTGTTCAATAATATATTCACTGTCCAAAATCGTGAATATAATTCACTTAACCAAATTTCAATCATCTCTACACATTTTATTTCAATAATAATTCGCTATCTAAAATCACGAATATATCTCCTTTAATAACCCTCTATATTTAATTTATCAAATTCAATTGATTTCGAATTTATTAAACAATGTTTATAAATTCTATTCCTACTTTATAACAACTTCGATTTTATAAATCTCCTTTTTATTAACTTCCATATTTTTCTTATCAAAATAAGTGATTTCGGATTTATAAACAATGTTTATAAATCGCATTTATACTTTATAACAATTTCCACTTATAAAATCATTTTATTAGCAAATTCTATTCATATCCCATCTAAGTGCAAAAATCTAATTTATAAGTAAATTTCTTATAAATCTTTTATTTTACAACATCTATTCACTTTTAACTTTACGTTATAAATCTATTAATTTCATTCACTTATGAAATCCATTTATACTTCATTTTAACACTTATAAAAATTCGTTTTATAAGTCCAATATTTTGATTTATAAAATATCAATTTTATAAATCTTTTTATACAAATCGTTTATAGTTATTCAGAAATCCCAACTTAAACCATTTTATAAATAAATCAACTATTTATTTCAAAAATCACACTTTGGTTAAATTCCACTAAAAATTATAACTTTTATAACTTTAAAATTTTAACGTTTATAAATCAATTCAAAAATTCCATAAAACGTATATTTTCAAAAATCACTTTAAAAATCCTTTTAAAGTAAAGTCGTTATTTTTAAACTTCAAAGTTTGAATCCGATGATGCAATAGCACCAAATAATCAATCACGTCAACAAACATCATATATCAACATATGATAACACAATATACATCAATATCTGTAAATAAATAAATACTGGTGAGGAATCCAGTTGGATCCCTCCAACCTGTTTCCCTGCATCCACAGATGTTAGCACAATACCAATTCCACTTTGAGGTGGAATATCGCGGTATATGGGTTTTATAAAAATCATCCACTTACTAACGGTGCAATAGGGTCTCATCCGCTATACGAGGCGGGAAATCAATCAATCCAATATATACATATGCCAATATGTATATATTGCTACATATATAGATATATCCTACTATATCTAATATCACATCCAATAGCAATCATCAATCAACAACTGTAAATTCAAATTTCATTTGAGTGAGAAAAATCTCACCTTTGCTTTATAATTTGCAATCCAATTTCCATTCCAGTTTATTTCTCCATTTCAGACCTTGTATAAACATTTTATACAATTTATTAATATTTGAACAATCGAATAAATCAATTACCATTAAATAGTTAAATTAACTGATAGTTTTTATTTAAACTAATTCTCCTTTAAATAAATTTATTTAACTAATGATTTAAATTTAAAACTAAATTTTTCCTTAATAAAATATTTTCTATTTGCCAAAAATAATTATATAGGTTAGCTAAATAATTTATCCATTTTAATTTATCGTCTAAAAATTTACTTTTTAGTTTAACTTATAAATTTTCCATTTTTTTTAAAAATATCCTTTAACGACTAAAATAAATTTAATAAGTTAATTTAATTATCTATCCACCAAATTCATTATTTAAAGTAAACTAAAACTTTTTATACTTATATTTTTTTCTTAAACTGCTTAATAACAAAATTCCTTTACTGCAAAATAAAATAAGATTTCGTTCACTGTTTAAAATTCCAGTATGAATATATTTATATAAATTAAAATACCGCATTTTCTTCACTGATATATATACATTAAAAAATTAGGTTTAAATAAAATTCGAGAATACCTTACTGACGAACTTCCACTCAAAATCGTGACTACATGCTGTTTGACATCGCGATCCCCTGATTCGCGATATCGTCGAACTCGTGGTGGCCATAGCGATGCTCAGCGATCCTTCTTCCCTTCTTGAATCCAACCACGTTGATTTCGACCTCGTTCCCCCTCACCACTCCAGCCGCGATACCCCCTCACGAAATCAAGATCTAAACCCAATTCAATTTCCCTCACCATCACTCGATTGGCATGCCCTAGCTAACATTGCAGATCGACCTAACTTTCCCCTCCACGAACACGACGAACCCCAGCCCTCGCCTCACGACCGAAGTCCAACACCTTCGCGAGCTCGAAATCGAACGAATTGATGCCGCCTCGTCGCGAACTCATGCTACCCCCTCCCCTAGATGCTGGCGCACGCGAGCGCGATGTCCTCTAAGGTTTCGGCTGTTTTATTTTGTCTCGAACTAACGAGGCTTCGGCCATTGCTTTATTTCGTTTGTTTTTTTAAAAAACTGGAAAGGGAAGTTACGATTTTCTTTCAGAGGCTACGGCCATTATATTTTTCACGTTTGTGATTTTAATTAACAGAAAGGAGGGAGAGGGGCATTTAAAAACGAAAAGGGATGGGTCGCACGATTTTCTTCTGTGTTCTCTAGCGTGAATGTAGGCGTGAGTTAAGGGTAGAGAACATGCTGAAGTTGACTTAGTTCAAAATTTAAATTTAAATCAATTTGATTTAACTTCAACGCGTTTGCATATCGTATGGTCACATATCAACCCCAAAAAATACGAAATTTGAAATCCGGTAATAATACAATATTACGGATCCAATGGAACTGGTTTCGTCGAATTCTGAGACTGTGCCTCAGGACGCTTTTTTTAAATATCGATTCAAACGATATGAATTTCAAACTGAAAAATTCACTCCCAAATTCGATTCTGAAACTTCTATTATTTTCAGTATTATCAATATGAATTTTCAAAGCCTTTGAAATATTTTTCTTCAGCTTAAAACTGAAGATTCAAACTTTTATTCAACTTATAATAGATTAAATTTATAATTTAATCGCCAAATTCAAAGTTATATTCAGGATTCAAATTAAATCATCGTTCAAATATTTAAAATTAATTAAATATTTTTAATTTAATTTGTTCAAAATTCTGGGTCGTTACAAGATACATCATTAATGGACAACGTTTTCACACAAAAGATGTTGGGAGAGAAACCCAAAATAGTGGAGTGACTTATGATGCAACAACCATGTGTAGGGCAAGCGCAAAAGATGTTTCTCAAGTGGTCGATGTTGTCAGTTATTATGGGATACTTACCGATATAATTTTGTTGGACTATAACATTTTTTATGTTCCGATCTTTAAGTGTGATTGGGCAAACATAATAAATGGTGTGAAGGTTGAAGATGGATTTACGCTTGTCAATTTACATCAAAGTCAAGCTTCATTTACAAAAGATCCATATATACTTGCATCTCAAGCAAAGCAAATTTTTTATTCAAGAGAAAATGATTCTTCTAATTGGTATGTGGTAATGAAAGCACCTTCGAGAGTTTTTGACGATTTAGAGATCCACGACTCCTTTGAGAAAGTAAGCCATGTTGGGGAAGATTGCCAAGAAATCAATATGGATGTTGATGAGCATGTTAAGGATGTTTCTTTTGTTAGAGAAGATTGTGAAGGCATACTTGAGTAGTCTTGAAATGTGTCCTTATATTTTCCTTATAAATCTTCCTTTTTTGTTGAGGAAGATTGCGAAGAAATGTGTCCTTATATTTTCCTTTTAAATCTTCCTTTTTTTGTTGTTTTTTCCAACACTTGTTTAAGAACTTGCTTGTTTAAAGCTTAACTCACACATCACAAGAATGCATATTCTTGTATTTTGTTGCATGAATGTTTTACTGCCTAATTGAATGTTTAAAGCATGGTTTCATTTGTCATAGTTTGTCTTCTTACAACAACATCCAAGTTGTTTGTTTCCATTGTCCTAGTTACTATGTAATTTGCTTTTTCTTTACTGTCTTTACCCGCATAGAACTATGAATTTTCTACATATAAAACGATTAGCCACTATTAAGAAGCCGTGTCATGTAAATCTGACCATCAATTAATCATAAATCTAACAAACTAAGAAAGAAAGACTGGAGCATATTTTTATTTCTTTCCTCGGTTTCCTTTTAATTATCAATAATTATTATTGAAATATTTTATCGAGCTATTTCATGTAAAGGATGTCATAATTTGCAAAACCTACAATAGTTTTTCTTTTCTATTGAGACAGACATCTTAAGACCATTAATTAAATTTTATTTGAAAATAAGGATGCTAAAAATATATACATTGAGATAGAATTTTTTTTCTTCCAAATGAAGAAGCTAGAGAATCAGAACTGATTTCATGTGTGTCACTTTCATAAGAGGCAAAGCCACATATTTAGCTCTAGATATAACCGTTGAGTTAATAGTTATTCAATGACCAATCTCTGTAGGAACTAAAGGTTGCCAGTAGATCAAAAACAAAAAGAAAGGCAGGGTGTTTTCTTTTCAAAGCTGTGAGTAAAACTAATTTTCTTTCTTTACTTACTGGAAGCCTGATGCATCTATATACTTGCAGTTTTAAATAAAACCTCTGATTTGTCAAGTGTCCATATGCTAGTAGTGTTTATGCTCATATATGAATGTATATCATGTTGTATAAACTGTAAAACCCCAAAAAAAGCCTATACTTCATTTTTTTGTTTTGCTCTGTTATTTGAGAAAACTGATATGCTCAACTTCAAAAACCTTTACCTCTCAATCTAGTTAGTTTTAGGTGATGTTTTCAAAAGAAATTATTTTCGAACATTGTTTGTTTTAAAAAAAATCGTTAAACATTATCAAGTATTGAAGAAGAAAACGTATTTTGTAGTAAGAAACCCAAAAAGGGAATACTGTTGCAAACATGAATACTACAGGTTGTATGAATACTGTATCAAACAATAATTCATTAATATATATTATGAATAAGTGAACTATGCATATTGTATGTATTAAATAGGAAAAGATAACATCATGTTGTTAACCAATGCAAATTCTTTTTCTTGCTTGATTTATAGTCAAAATTCAAAGAAAATGATATCTTTGTACTAACTACAGGATATGGCAAAGAAGAGGAAGATTACTCGCAAACAAAAACAAGCCGAGGAACCAAAAGAAGCAAATATTGAATCCAACGAGCAACCGGAACAAAATTTAGAAACCAATGTGCAACATGAAGCAAATTTAGAAACCAATGAGCAACATGAAGCAAATTTAGAAACTAATGAGCAACATGAAGTCAATTTAGAAACCAATGAGCAAGGAATTGAAGCATGTACATACAATATGATGCAAGTTGAAGAAAATATTGAAAACGAATTTGAAATTGGAAATGATGCGATGGAAAATGAGACTGATATTCAACACACAGATGAAAGTACGATTCAAAAGAAAAAAGCTAGAGGCCAAACTAGAATGAAAAGACTTCCTTTGGATCGTGTGTCTCGGATTAACGTTGAATTTAATGACAATGTTGTACCAATAGGAGAAGGTTCTATAAAACTATCTTCGTACTTAGGACCGCTCGTACGGTAGCATGTTCCATTCACGATTGATGATTGGCGGAATATTGGCGATGATTTAAAACATGTGTTGTGGAGATCCATTCAGGTATCACTATACTAAGTACTGCTTATTAAAACTGAACAGTTGCGATGATTGGCGGAATATTTTCAGGTCTATTGACATGCTAGTTATGTTGGCTTTTTTCTCCTTATTGTGCCAAAGAGGTTGTTTATGAGAAGCATATATATGTTGGCTTCTTAAGAAAAAACTAGAACCTACTAGTTAAAAGCTAGTTGGAAGTTTTATATTCAGAGTTCAGAAATAAGTGGAAAGATAAAAAGCACAAAGTGTTATGAAAGTTATCTACAACTAATCAAAGTAATTTTCTGACATTAAATATCTTCTTTTATCATGTGATTTTCATTAACACGCACATCACTTGTTTAGTGATGAATCATTTAATGAACTGTCGAGGGATTTTTGAACACACACAGCATTAGTGTTGACATCAGTAATGTATCGTTTGATAAAACTTATGCATCAAACCAAGAATTATAAATTGTTTAAATCTGATATTTTTCAAGAATTATAACTGAAGCCATTGCTGTACTTTTTTGCTGACTATGAACCAAAAAGGTACTTTTTTCATGGTATCAAGTAGATCAAACATTTATTCAAGCATGGCTATACAACCTAGTTTAGATGCCAACTATGAATTTTTTGACTGGTATAACATGAGTGATTTAATGACAAATCAGGTGATGAAACAAAAACATTTCATATAATTTCATTCAGGCTATTTGTGCGATACCTGAGCAGGAAAACGAGATTCTCCATGAGACTTTTTGTCTTCCCAAGCTGAAGGATCAATGTTAGTTCCACCAAAACTAGCAGCCTGTTATTAGTTCAGTTCACAAAAATCAAAATTATATGCAGTTCCATGATACGTATGCACAACATTTTACATTTTTTTTTTGTTCAGTATTGTATTGTATAGTACCTCAAATATGCCATGGAGCTGATGAGTTGAATAATTATAAAGAAACAGAGGAAGACCAGGAGTTATTGCTCGGACGGAATCCCTGTATCTTGGTGGCAGACCTGAAACATCATTATACACAAATTCAGATAACATAAGCTATATTTACAATAATAATTTTAAAATGTATTCGGTTTACTAATTATTGTTAAATCCAGATCTTTTAATAAAATCGGGTGAACTGATCTGCAAGTTTTACTGTATACATTAAACATGTTGTAATATAATGATACAGATTATTGTTTGAATGTGTTTAATGATATTAATATTACTATCATTCAATGTATATATAAAATGTACTGATTACTGTTATCCCGCCTTTTGGCAAGGCCGTGACACCAAGGACTTAACTAGAAACCAGTGACAGATTGTCTCAGAGACCAGCTACGCGCAAGGATCGCTATGAATATCGATGAATTTTGTCCGAGTCCGGATCTGACTACAATTGATAAGACACGTCAAGTAAAGCAGTAGAAACCAACGTTCTGAATTTCGGAGCAATCCGAGTTCGTATGCTCAAGCTATCGTCGTTGGAAAATGGAAGAAGTATGCTTTAGTTCGAATCCATCTACAGTTCGAATCCATAAAGCAAGTCCTTGCTTCGAATCCATTTTCCAGAGCCTTGCCTCGAATCCCTCCTCCAAATGCCCTTGGTTCGAATCCATCAGACTGACTCCCTGCTTTGAGTCCACAAAGGAAGTATTCTTCGAATCCACACAGTTGAGAAAGCTTCGAATCCACCATCTTCGAGTCTATCCCATTAGTGCAGTTCCATACCCATCAGGCTACGTTACAACCTAATCGGTTCGAATAGCATTCCATTTGATCGATTCGAAGGAACATTCCTTCGAATCCCTCACTTCGAATCCATTAGGTTGGAGCGCCTGAAACCCAGGGGTTTGGCCCAGAATACTCGGAGGAAGTGGAGGATTGACTCGAAGCGCACGCATGCAAAGAGAATCGATTCGAACGGATCAATGAAAACAGATCGATGTGAACGAATCGATTCGAAGGAATCGATTCGAACGACTTCAGATGGCGGAAGACTCCAACTTGAATCGATCATATCTCAAGATCTACAAATCCAAATGACATGAAATTTTCACAGAAGCTTAAGCACATGACGAAGAATGTCCACACCAAATTTCAGCTTGATTGGATGATTTCTTGATCGATTCGAACCAAGGGTCGAATCGATCCCAAAGTGGGCCCGGATCTCCAGATTTCGGCCATGTGGGCCCCCTGACGTACCAGAACTGGTCTCCCCTCATTTTAGGCGAAATATCAGCCTCCTACACCTATAAATAGAGCCCCTGGTCATTCAGAAAAGGGGTCGAAGAATTCTAAGTACTGAAGAGCGCCCAAATTCTGCCAGATCTACTCCAGAACACCGCCGCTGCTTTAGATTGACACTTAGCATTTGAATTCAGTTGTATTACATTATTAACTACTGTAACCTTCAAGTAATCGAGCAATAAAATCATCAAACTTCATAGTGGACGTAGGCAAAACGCCGAACCACTCTAAATCGCTTGTCTTTGCAATTTACTTTCTGTTATTTGGAGTTTTTGTTAGATAATCCACAGTTTTAATTTTCATTCTTCACTTTTATCTCTTCAAAAACTTCCGAAGAGTGTTGTGCCCATTTTTGGTACAAACACTTTGGTGCTTTCATTGAGAGAAAACCAGCTTTTTTCTCCTGCTCCTTGGATCTACCATCGATACCGGATTGCACAAATCCAAGAGGAAGATCCAGATCTTCGATTCACAGTCCTTCCATTCTACTCAGATTTGCATAAAATCTAGGAAAAGGATTCATCATTCAAAATGGTTAGCACGAGAACCACTTCTACACCTGCTGGACAAGAAGGTAGGGATGGACAGAATCCTGCTCAACAGCAGCCATCCAACCTGGACAACACTGCCCACTCAGATCCGTCTGGGGCAGTCACTAGACAAGAATTCCAGGTGTTGCTCCAAGAGCTGACTCAGAGTCGGCAACAGTTAGCCGAACAGTTGCGTGCCAATATTGAAATGACAAACCAACTGAACCGCCAAGGCCGTAGGAGGTCCAGAAGGGATGATGTTTCCCGCTCATCCACTGAAAGTTCTGCCTCATCTGACTATCATCATAGATCTACCCATCCCCGATTAGACGGAGATCATGCTCAGACTGCTGGATATCAACCCGCCCTGACTGTCGGGCAATTGAGGGTAGGACCATCAACCAGCTTCCAAGCGGGGCCATCACCACGAGGTGGTCGTACTCCGCAATATACTACGGACAATCATGTCACAGCTGCCACAATAGAAACAAGGGTTGATACCCGACATCTTCCGGATTCGAGTAATCAACAACAGGGACGTACTTCTGAACCATACGTCCCGGAAGACGCTGAGCCAAGGAGGCGAAACTTGGACCGTCGACAGCGCCCGGTCCAAACTCGCACTGTGGAACCCGACCACACCTTAGCTCAGCATGCTCAAAATGTAGCAATGCCAGACATCTCGACTATGATACGTCAAATGATCCGTGAAAGCCAAGGTCTGACCAATGACGATTGGGGGATCTCTTGAAGCCATACTCCTTTCACGGACGAGATACTATACGCTGAACCTCCTCGGCGATTCAGAATGCCAACTCTCCCTATGTACGAAGGAAGTTCTGATCCCAATCAGCACATACTGAAATACGAATGGTCAATGAGCGCCGCGAGGGCCGACGATGCAGTAAAATGCCGGAGCTTCCCCATTTCACTGGGAGGAATTGCAACATTGTGGTTTACAAGACTACCTCCAAGATCTATCTCTTCATTTGACCAATTGGCTAAGAAATTTGTTGAACAATTCCGTATGCATGTCGCTAGACCTAAAGATGTTAACACCCTGTCCAATGTTACCCAGGCTCGTGGGGAAACATTAAGGCGTTACTTGGAGAGATTCCATGCGGCATGTGTGGAAATTAGTAATCCCAACGACAACTCAATTTTAATGGCATTAACAAAGGGAATTGATCCCGATTCTGAATTTGGAAACTGGTTAGCCGGAAAACCACCCGCATCGTTGGACCGTTTCTACTCCAAAGCCGCTCAATTCTTACGGCAAGAGGACGCGAAACAGTCTAGGAAGCAGGACGATGCGAAACCTGGAAATGAGGGAATACAAAGCAATGTAGCAGTTAAACAGTCCGGTGACAATTCCGGAAAAGTCCAGTTAAACATACAGAACAAACAAACTCAGCCAAGAGGTGGCAATGGTCAAAATAAGAAGAGAGATCTGAATCCAGGCCCACGGCGTAGGACTCCGATGTTCGAAAGTTATACACCATTAAACACTTCGCTGGAAAATGTGTACCTGCAAACTTGCAACACTGAACAGTATAAGAAACCCGCTCCGAAGCGGTCATCAGAAAGGCAGATTCAGACAGGAAAGTTTTGTAGGTTTCATGAGAGTTATGGCCACAATACTAATGACTGTCGCCATTTGCAAGATCTCATAGAAAAGTTGATCGGGGAGAGGAAGTTAGATCAATTCGTACGGGCGCCGCAGTCTGGTGGTGCGGGCCCATCGAATCCAAACCGTGCGCAAGACCAAGAAAGACAAGCGGAACCCGCTCGTACAGGCGGGAGGCTAGTTATCAATACCATAAGTGGTGGTCCTCATCCAGCGGACAGGAGCTGGAGGGAAATGGAGTCGTATGCTAGCTCTATCAGGCATGCGAGCTTCGAATGCTGCAGTAATTGTGAGGATGGAACCCCGGCTAAGCAACAAAAAACGATGTCTGACGATATCATATTTAGAAGCAGGGATGCTGACAAAATCGAAGCTCCAACAATTGACCCACTGGTCATATCTGCCCAGGTTGGTCCTGCTTAGATGAAGAGGATCCTGGTTGACAGTGGGAGTTCTGTAAACATTCTATTCAAGCGAGCTTACGATTTAATGAAGATGGAAGCCAAAGACTTGAAACCCTGCCAATCCCGAGTTCATGGCTTCAATGGGAGTGCAATGATACCTACTGAAATAGTGGAACTACCAGTAGTACTGGGGATTGGAAAACGCAGGAGAGTCCGACTGCTGCAATTCGTCGTTCTTGACATCGCTTCACCGTACAACGCATTCCTGGGTCGACCAGCCCTTGCTGAATTCAGGGCAGCCATTGCCCCATGGTGTTTGACTTTAAAATTCCCGACTGACCATGGTATAGGAATCGTTCAAGGAGATCAGGCAGCAGGAAGAGCCTGTTATGTTGCTGAGTTGCGTGAAGCGCAGAAGAAGGAGAAGGGAAAGGGCGTAGAGGAATCTCTCTGCGTCCGTTTTACTGATAATTGACAACTAACGCCTGGGCCCCGGCCCGGGCACCGCTACCAATTCCTTAGAGATCTTGACCCTAGAGATAGTGAAGATAAAGATGAAGTAGAAGAGAATCAAGCGTCTCCAGCCGAACTGACTGTGGACGTCCCGGTCAGTGAGGATGACGACTCGAAAGTGCTAAAAGTTGGATCTCAACTGGGAAAACAGATACAACAGGAATTGGTTGAATTTCTTCAAGAAAATCTTGATGTCTTTGCCTGGACACACTCAGACATGTGCGGAATCTCACTGAACATTGCAAGTCACTCTTTGAATATTGATCCGCGACATGTTCCGGTCAAGCAAAAGAGGCGTGGTATGGATCCAGAGAGATCTGCCGCCCTTAAAGAAGAAATTGACAAGTTGCAATCAAATGGTTTCATCCGAGATGCTCTATACCCAGAGTGGGTGTCAAATCCGGTAATGGTTCGGAAACCGAATGGGAAATGGAGAACTTGTGTCGACTACTCCGACTTAAACAAAGCTTGTCCTAAAGATAGTTTTCCACTTCCTCGAATTGACCAACTCGTAGACTCAACTGCAGGCCATGAATTGTTATCCTTTATGGACGCTTATTCCGGTTATAATCAAATACCCATACATCTACCCGATCAAGAACATACCAGTTTCGTGACTGATCTAGGACTCTACTGTTACAGAGTCATGCCTTTCGGTTTAAAGAATGCCGGGGCAACTTACCAACGCTTGGTTAATCGAATGTTCGCTGATCAGATCGGGAAGACCATGGAAGTCTATGTGGATGACATGTTAGTTAAGTCCCGATTTTCCACAGATCACGTCAAGGATTTAAATTCTATGTTCCGCATCTTGCGTGAATATGGAATGAAGCTTAACCCGTTAAAGTGCCACTTTGGCGTCGCATCCGGAAAGTTTCTGGGGTTCATCGTCAACGCTCGTGGGATAGAGGCAAACCCCGAAAAGATCTGGGCAATAAGGAATTTGCAAACTCCAAGGACCATAAAGCAAGTCCAAAGTCTCAACGGGAAGGTAGCAGCGCTAAGCAGGTTCATCTCGAAATCCACTGATAAATGCATCCCTTTCTTTGATCTAATCCGGAAAGGAAAACGAAACTTTGAATGGACCATGGAATGTGAAGGCGCATTCCGATCACTGGTTCAGCATCTCTCTACATCACCGATTTTGTCGAAACCAATTGATCACGAACAATTATACCTTTATCTGGCGGTATCAGAGCATGCGATCAGTGCTGCTCTGGTCCGGGAAGAGGATCGAGTGCAGAAACCGGTCTATTATGTTAGTAAACGATTGACCGGAGCTGAAAGAAATTACCCCAAGTTGGAGAAACTGGCTTACTGTTTGGTCATTGCCTCGAGAAAGCTTCGTCCTTATTTCCAAGCTCATCTGCTTACTGTGTATACCGATCAGCCGTTACGACAGGTCCTTGCGCGGCCTGAGACGTCTGGAAGGTTACTCAAGTGGAATATCGAACTGAGTCAATTTGACATTACTTATGCTCTGCGGAGAGCCATTCAAGGGCAAGTCCTAGCTGACTTCATAGCTGAATTTACTGTTCCAGACGACTTACCCAAAACCAGCGAGTCTCCTGAATATGTCTGGAAACTTTATACAGATGGTGCATCAAACGATCGGTGTTCGGGCGCTGGAGTTGTACTAGAAACCCCCGAAGGTCGATCCATATGCTATGCTTTGAAGTTTGATTTTCACGCAACCAACAATGAAGCCGAGTATGAAGCCCTGTTGACTGGGTTAAAGCTTGCCAGAGATCTGAGAATTATCGCTATAGAAGTTTATTGTGATTCACAGTTGGTTGTGTGTCAGGTACGGGGAGAATATCAAGCAAGAGATCGAAGGTTAGCTGCTTATCTAGCCCGAGTTCAGGAAGCGCTGGATCAGTTTGATTATTATGCTATTTACTACATACCACGAGATCGCAATCAAAAGGCCGATTCATTGGCAAAGTTGGCCAGCACAGGTGAAGCACAGCAAATGGGACTCGTCCCGGTCGAAACTTTGCCTTTCCCAAGCATCGATCAAATCAAAACGAATGATGTGTTGGAAACCTTTCCCAGCAGAGAATCATGGATGACTCCGTATCGAAATTATATTGAGAATGGGATATTGCCTGAACACCGAAATGAGAAAAGGCAAATTCTACGAAAAGCTTCGCGGTTCATCATTCAGGACGGGATCATGTATAGAAAAGCTTATTCTGTTCCACTCCTCCGGTGTATCGCTCACGATGAAGTCAAACGAGTGTTACATGATGTACACGAGGGAGAATGCGGCGATCACACCGATGGACAAGCGCTTGCTAAGAAGATACTCCGATATGGATATTATTGGCCGACAGTGAATCGAGATGCAGCCAATTACGCCAGAAAGTGCAACAAGTGCCAAAAACACGCTCGAATTCCAAGAGCCCCGCCTACCGAGTTAACTCAAATGGTCAGTCCCTGGCCGTTCGCTATGTGGGGCATCGATATCATTGGCGCGTTGCCTCTAGCAAAAGGTGGTGCGAAGTATGCCATCGTCGCAGTTGATTACTTCACGAAATGGGCCGAGGCCGAAGCTCTCGCAACGATTACATCGAAGAAAGTGATAAACTTTGTGGTCCACAATATCATTTGCCGATTTGGACTCCCGCATACCATCATCACCGATAATGGGACCCAATTCGAAAGTTCGGAGTTCAAGAATTTCTGCCAACGATTTCATATTCATAAAAAGTTCTCTGCAGTCGCGCATCCACAAGCAAACAGTCAGGTAGAAGCTGTTAACAAAGTTATCAAATCCATCTTAAAGAAACGACTGGAAAAGGCTGGGGGCAAATGGGTCGATGAACTTCCTATGGCATTATGGGCTTATCGAACAACTCACAAGACCGCAACTGGACACACCCCATTTTCCTTATCCTATGGCTCGGAGGCCGTTATTCCAGTTGAGACAGAAGTATTTTCTCACCGCGTAACTTATTACGATCCAAGAACAAATGCTATATTGCTCGCTGAATCTTTGGATCTGTTGGACGAGAAACGAGAAGAAGCTGATTTAAGAGCGGCCGCATACCGACGTCGGGTCGCCCGGTTATATAACACCAAAGTTCGCCCCCGAACCTTTGAACTCGCTGATCTGGTCCTCAAGAGAATCTACCCGGTTCCTTCACACATGAAACCAAATTGGGAAGGGCCGTACGTGATTACACAAAGACTTGGGGATGGCACATTCAAACTATCAACCGTGGACGGTCTAGTTTTACCAAGAGCCTGGAACAGCGAGAGTCTCCGTCGCTACTACATATGACAGGCTTCATTTATTTCATTATGTTTTTTATTCAGCAATTTACTTTTGCATTTCGAAATTAGAATTTGTAATAAGGCAACTGATTTGCCATATTTTCTTATTTCAGCAATAAAATGCCATCTCTTCGAGCCAGAGCTGTGATTCATTAAATACAATGTACAACATCACGATGCACGAAGAGCTAAGTTCCATCACACAGTGGAATTTATTCAAGTAGGGAGTGGCTGTGAAGCAATCAACCACTCACTAAATGAAACCCGAGCTCGGGGGCAAGCCATTACATCAGACCACGAAATGGGTTGATACACGACATCATTCAACTCCGTACTCCCAGAGTGCGAGGCGGAGTATAAACATTTTACTAAACTCTGTGCTCCCAGAGCGCGAGGCGGAGTATAAACTTTCATTCAACTCCGTATTCCCAGAGTGCGAGGCGGAGTAGAAACATTTTACTAAACTCTGTGCTCCCAGAGCGCGAGGCGGAGTATAAACTTTCATTCAACTCCGTATTCCCAGAGTGCGAGGCGGAGTATAAACATTTTACTAAACTCTGTGCTCCCAGAGCGCGAGGCGGAGTATAAACTTTCATTCAACTCCGTACTCCCAGAGTGCGAGGCGGAGTATAAACATTTTACTAAACTCTGTGCCCCCAGAGCGCGAGGCGGAGTATAAACTTTCATTCAACTCCGTACTCCCAGAGTGCGAGGCGGAGTGTAAACATTTTTCCTAAATCCCAGAGTACTCCGAGAGCGCGAGCTGGGAACAAGCTTTTTACTTAACTCCGTACTCCCAGAGTGCGAGGCGGAGTATAAACATTTTCCTAAAATCCCAGAGTACTCCGAGAGCGCGAGCTGGGTACAAACTTCTTACTTAACTCCGTACTCCCAGAGTGCGAGGCGGAGTATAAACATTCATCTAACTCCGTACTCCCAGAGTGCGAGGCGGAGTATAAACATCCATTCAACTCCGTACTCCCAGAGCGCGAGACGGGGTATAAACATACGTCAACTCCACACTTATCCCCAATACCGGGGGCAGAACCATAACACATAACAAGTTGAAGACAGAAAGGGAATAGATTTTCATTTCCACTATCGACAAAAAGAATCTGATTACAAAGTGTTTACGAAAAATTCTGCTAGTGGGAGCCGAATCCACATCTATACACGGCTATAGAAAAATCAACAAAATGCTACCCTATGCAACAAAGATTTAAAGAAAGAGTTCAATCTTTCTTCTTCCTTATCTTCTTCTTCGGGGTAGCCCCACCAGATCCACTGCCTGATTTCTTCCTCAATCGCTTACTCTTTTCAGGCTTGCCCTCCGGCAGTGATATAATGTCAACGTCTTCCTCAGAGCTGGAGGCGACGGAAGTTGTTCTAGGAGGTCGAACTGGAGGCATAGGAGTAGTAGCAGGAGGAGGGACAGGAGCAGTTTCAATCACTACGGTACCACCCGGTGAAATCACCATTAACGGGGCAGGCCCGGGGGGACTTGTACCAACATTTCCTGCTGCCATCTTGGCAGCGATCTCAACCATAACGTCGTCCTCACGAGATACATGGGCCGCATCGGATGTGCCAATAGCTGGCATAGAAGAACTAACGGCCGGAGCAGCCCCACTCGCAGCATCGGACGGGTTGGCAGAGGGATCGATGGGTTCATTGAGAAGCTCCTCAATCATTTGAGCGCTGAAAGAAAACATATTTGCATCCCCCTCCTCGCCAATCAAAGTAGAAGTCGTGATGGCTTCGGAAAAAACAACCCCTTGTGTTTGATGAGGAACTGATAGAGCAAGGGGCGCAGAAACAATAACTTCAGTCACTGAAATGCGACAAAACGAAGATTGTTAGCCAAGTGTGTTGCTTAAGGTTCTTCACAACTAAACTACAAGAAGCGTTCAAATACCTTCCTTGGTCTGAACTGAAATGTGGGCAGAATCCTCGGCAGAAGATAATAATGGTTGGTCAGGATTATAGGCAGGAACAGATTGGGGATCTACCGCCCCAGTGGTTTCGGGCAATGTTGGAATTACAGCTCCAACACCTGTCCCGTGATGCACGATCCCCGAGCCTTCGCCTGTCTCTAAAGATTGGACGCCGAGCTTTTCTTTCGCCATGGAGATCACCACCTCATGAAGGGTCTTCCTCTCATCCTCGGTAAGCAGACGCATCTCCAGTTCAAAGTCGTCAAGTGTTCCATCTGGATGCGCTGCTCTTTTCTCATTCACCAGCCGGGTCCAGGCATTGTACAAGATCATGGAGTCATCTCCCAGCCACGCTAAATTTCTGTGTTCCAGCACATTAGCGTTATACGTGACTAAGAGATCGTCAAACTCAGCATCTAGCCTAGACCTCTCCTCCAAGATCTTTTCCTGAATCTCTGCTTCCGCAGACTTAGCCTTGACCGCCGCCGCAGCAAGTTCGGTCCTGAGAGATACTGCTTGGTCGCAAGCCTCTTGAGCAGTGGCGTTCGCATCATCCTTCTCCTTCACCATTTCAGCGAATTTGGCCTTGAGCTCATTCAGCTCTTTAACGGCTAAGTCTCGCTCAGCTGCAATGGTGGTGTTGCGATGGCCCATCTCTTCCACTGTGGCGCAATGTTCTTGCTGC
The DNA here is from genome assembly GCA_030737815.1 of Allium fistulosum. Classification (NCBI taxonomy): domain Eukaryota; kingdom Viridiplantae; phylum Streptophyta; class Magnoliopsida; order Asparagales; family Amaryllidaceae; genus Allium; species Allium fistulosum. Next base: position 56,114,919 of record CM060904.1, read on the forward strand.
ATCCTCGCTAGTTTGGCCACGACACCCTCATGTTTCTTAAGTGTTTCAAGCTTTGACTTTCGGGACGTTTCCACTTCGGATTGAAGAACTTGAATGATGCGTTTCTGCTTCGCAATGTCAACATCACGTTCAGCAATGACCTTCGCCCTGTCGAAAGCTACTCTAGAAGCCTTCACGGCTGCCTTATACCACTCCTTATACTGAGCGTAGAAGTCATGGATATAACTATGAGCAGTGGTCTCAGCTTCCGGAGGGATTCTTTTAAAGTTAGGAGGGAAGATATAGCCATCCATGCAAATTTTCGGGTAATCATTTTTCATTTGGGCGAGTTTAGCAGCTCCCTCGCTTGTCAACTCAGCCGGAGCTTGTTCAATTATAGCGGCTGCTGTCGGTTCCATTCTTGGCCGCTGAGTATCAGGCCGAGAAGATTGAGAAGGCAACTGTTGCTGATGAGATGGCCCTGGGAGGTCTACTGGAGCCCTGGGAGGCGGAGGAGAGCGAGATCGGGGTCGGTACTGGTATCCCCGGTCTCTGTCAGAGTAATCATAGCCAGAACGGTTACGCGAGTAATCTCTGTCTCTATCATAACGTTCTTGACTTGAATAGCTTCGCCCATGATCCCTATCTGTTTCTCTCCTGCGGGAATCATAAAATGGAGAAGACTGGCGCACATTCCGAAGCCTATCCAGAGTAGAGCCACGTCCTGACATCTCGCCTGCGATAAGAAAGAATTACGGATTAGGGTCCCACAAAGCAATGTTTACTATGCAAGAGTCATGAAGTGCCGTGGAAGTGTGTGTAAATGTGTAAACCCCCAAACCAACCGGAAGTGTTGACCGCACTTAAAGGAAAGGGCTCGTTCATGTTTAGGACATCTTGCAATTCCTCCAACCCAGGATTATGAGAAATCGATATATAATCTGGGATAGGAATGTCGTCAAGCCCTTTGAGAGAATCTCTCGAATGAGAAGGGGCGGCCTCAGAAATCGTAACTCCAGAAGCGGGAAGAAACACATCTACAGATTTTCCTCCCTTTGACTTAAGTTTTTTGGAAACGGCGACCTTGCCTTTCCGTTTTTCTCCCGATTCCTCCAAGTTTCCCGAGAGGTCAGCCATTGGCTCTGAATCCGTATGGGTTCTTTCTTCCTCACTCGCCTCGATTATTTTGATTCCGAATGACTTCTTCGCTTTTCTCTTCTGGGTTTCTTCTTATTTTCCTTTTTGGAGGCGGACTTTGAAAATCCCTCAACGACTATGCTTTGATTGATGTCGATCAAACCAAGAACTCTTAAGTTGTAATCGTTCAGCACCGAGTCAATATGCCTCAGCTCTCTTGGGACTTCTTGAAGACTCCGGACGGTACCCTTGAAACGCCCTCCAACGGGCCTAGAGATAATAGTTGTAAAAGGAATGAAGTGTTAGTTTTAACACCAAAGAGCTATTTGTCAAAAAAAAAAAAAACAGGTTAAGGCGCTTACGTCTATACAACCATCGCCTAGCAAAACCCGGAGGGCACCGAACGTAGAACCACTCGTTCTTGAAATAGCTTAGTCGAGTCCAAGCTCCAACTACAACTTGGCAATTCCTGACTGCCTCCAAAAATGTAAAGGACGGGCTATCACCCCTACTCTTGAAGTTAAATATGTGTCTGATCTCGGAGGGCCTCGGCGGGCGAAAGAGACAGTCCATAAATATTACGAAGGCACTGTTCAACAACGCGTGCCCGTTGGGATGAAGTTGTGAAGGAGCGATTCCTAAATATGACAGCATCCCTCTGATATATTGATTGAAAGGAGGAAGAGTTCCGGCCGCACAAGCATGACGGTAGAATGCTGTATATCCTTCAGGCGGGTTGTGCGGTCTATCAGTGGCGTTGGGCAATAATACGTCACCTAGAGATATGTTATGCTTTAAGCATATTCGTCCCAATAAGGATTCAGAGATGTTAAACTGAACCGAATCAACAGGGTCCTCAATAAATATCGCCTCCGGCAATTCATCTGGAGCCGGATCGATTACATCGGCAGGAATGTCAGGAATCTCAAGCACCGGAGGAGTCGAGCTCTGTACCTCTTGTTGTTGGGAGCTCGAAGATTCCATAATCACCTAACTCATCAGAAAGAAACGTTAAGTTCATAAACAGCCCGTCCATGCCCCGGTGTAGTGTGTATGAACGTGTCGTGCAGTGCAAGTGTTGTGCGTTACTTAACAGATTTAACAAAACTGAGAACAAGATGCAAGCTTCAGAAATTATGAAGCTAATTAGAGCGATCGTCATTGCTGACCATATTAAAGCATGTTATTCAGAATCCATGATTGATTAGTTCAGGTTAATTTTTTCAAAGTTACAGTTCCATCGACGAGCTTTGAGGGGTAGTCAAATATGCACAACAAAAATTTAGTCCGAATATGCAAAGGTGAAGCTCGTCGGAGTCGTGCCAATAATCATGTGAAGTTCTCGTATCCATGGAAGCTCGTTTGTAAAGATCAAGTTTCGAGTCCATACAGCTTCGAATCGATCTTAAAGATGGGCCTTCGAATCGGTACAGGTTCGAATCGATACGAACTCAAGTCAAGGCGATTCGAACCGATACAATCCGAATCGATGCAGTTCAGGCTGAGGTGGTTTATCCTTCGAATCGATCTCTGGAAAAATCGTGTGTCGAGTGGACGAAGCTTCGTATCGATCATGGTAATATAATCTTTGAATCGATCGTAGGTAAGTATACCACAACTCCTCGTATCAGTCGCTTCGAATCGATACGGTCGATTCACCACCAACGATCGATTCGACCAACATACCTCCACAGATCGATCCGAACGCCACAAAAAATTTGGTAATCTGAGATCGATTCGAAAACCACCATTCAAGATCGATGCGAGAAAGTCGTCTCTTTTTTCATCCCTGGACTCGATTCCATCCAGATCAATACGAACGTAAGCAAAGGGAATTACATCGAAGCCCGAAGCTTAAAAGTATTTAGTCGGATCGCCTACCTAAATACGAGATGAAACTAGAAAGGATTGTTGCGATTCAAAGAAGGGCAGATGGCTTCGATTCACGCGAGTGCTAGATCGATTCGAAGATGCAGAGAAACTGAAGCAATGGTGAAAAGTGAAAAATGAACAGGACCCCGGTTTATATAGGGGAAGTAGGACGATTCGCCTCCCGGTACGCTTGACCGGCTTCTACAGGTAAGAAAATCGAAACTAATCGATTCGTCGTAGCAAGTTCGAATCCATTGTAAACCGCTACTTCGAATCACTCACGATACAGAGTCGTTCAACTGCTACGCATCCATCCCTTAGTTCGAATCCATCCGGTTTCGAATCCTTTACAACATCGAATCCATTTTAGCAGCATCGAAACGAAGCAACATTGATTCGAGCACTAGTGACTTCGACTCCACCAACTCAGAGAACTTCAGATCCACGCAGTATCGATTCGGAGAACCATCGATTCGAAGTACCCACTTCGAAACCCTCAACTCGAAGCGGATCAAGAAACATAGCTTCAAATCCATCAAATACCACCGGTCAAATGGACGAATCGTTTCCATATGAAAAATTGCTTGTCCACTCTTGTACTGATTCAGGAGAGGATCAATACAAGAGGATGATCATAGGCAATCATAAAAGCGATGTTTTAACTCGAGTCTCAAACCGGTTCAGGAGAGGACCGATGCAGATTTCGATAGCAAACCGAACTGACAACAACTTGCGATCACGCAACGTTAACCAAGGTCAATATAGTACACATATGCACTTAGTTTTGACTAATGTTTTGGTCTTTATAATCAACAGGAATCAAATGTTCATCTCGTCATGACTCAAAAGCCCAACAGCCAGTCACAATTATACGACAGTCGATTACTGCAATAAAGAATGCAATTTTCGATAAAGCATGTTGTAGCTATGAAATGAGAGACTGCAGCTTTTCAAAGCACGTCATGTTTACACAAGATGTACTTTGGGGGGCAAATGTTATCCCGCCTTTTGGCAAGGCCGTGACACCAAGGACTTAACTAGAAACCAGTGACAGATTGTCTCAGAGACCAGCTACGCGCAAGGATCGCTATGAATATCGATGAATTTTGTCCGAGTCCGGATCTGGCTACAATTGATAAGACACGTCAAGTAAAGCAGTAGAAACCAACGTTCTGAATTTCGGAGCAATCCGAGTTCGTATGCTCAAGCTATCGTCGTTGGAAAATGGAAGAAGTATGCTTTAGTTCGAATCCATCTACAGTTCGAATCCATAAAGCAAGTCCTTGCTTCGAATCCATTTTCCAGAGCCTTGCCTCGAATCCCTCCTCCAAATGCCCTTGGTTCGAATCCATCAGACTGACTCCCTGCTTCGAGTCCACAAAGGAAGTATTCTTCGAATCCACACAGTTGAGAAAGCTTCGAATCCACCATCTTCGAGTCTGTCCCATTAGCGCAGTTCCATACCCATCAGGCTACGTTACAACCTAATCGGTTCGAATAGCATTCCATTTGATCGATTCGAAGGAACATTCCTTCGAATCCCTCACTTCAAATCCATTAGGTTGGAGCGCCTGAAACCCAGGGGTTTGGCCCAGAATACTCGGAGGAAGTGGAGGATTGACTCGAAGCGCACGCATGCAAAGAGAATCGATTCGAACGGATCAATGAAAACAGATCGATGTGAACGAATCGATTCGAAGGAATCGATTCGACGACTTCAGATGGCGGAAGACTCCAACTTGAATCGATCATATCTCAAGATCTACAAATCCAAATGACATGAAATTTTCACAGAAGCTTAAGCACATGACGAAGAATGTTCACACCAAATTTCAGCTTGATTGGATGATTTCTTGATCGATTCGAACCAAGGGTCGAATCGATCCCAAAGTGGGCCCGGATCTCCAGATTTCGGCCATGTGGGCCCCCTGACGTACCAGAACTGGTCTCCCCTCATTTTAGGCGAAATATCAGCCTCCTACACCTATAAATAGAGCCCCTAGTCATTCAGAAAAGGGGTCGAAGAATTCTAAGTACTGAAGAGCGCCCAGATTCTGCCAGATCTACTCCAGAACACCGCCGCTGCTTTAGATTGACACTTAGCATTTGAATTCAGTTGTATTACATTATTAACTACTGTAACCTTCAAGTAATCGAGCAATAAAATCATCAAACTTCATAGTGGACGTAGGCAAAACGCCGAACCACTCTAAATCGCTTGTCTTTGCAATTTACTTTCTGTTATTTGGAGTTTTTGTTAGATAATCCACAGTTTTAATTTTCATTCTTCACTTTTATCTCTTCTAAAACTTCCTAAGAGTGTTGTGCCCATTTTTGGTACAAACAATTACCAATCGTTTTGCATTTTGCAGGCTAGATTTAAATTGGATGAGGAGTGGCAAAAAGCGCTTATTTTTCAGCAAATGGGATGCATATGGAGGGCTTCAAAAAGCAGGTTCGTTAGGCAAATACTGGAAGCGAAGAACATGGAGGAAAGAATTAAGCTCAAACCTGGTAATGTCGAAAATATGAAGGACTGGAGGGATTTTCTAAGAAAGAAAACAGACTCAAAGTTTAAGGTAAATAATTACCAAATTCAATTGTATTACGTAATAATTATAATTATTCAGTGTATTATATCTTTTCATCTTAGGCACAAAGTGATCAATTCAAAGCTATTAGAAGTTTTCAAGTGCCACATACAGTAAGTCGCAAAGGAATGATTCGATTTGCGGAAGATATGGTGAGAAAGAACAACTAGTTTAATTTGTGTAACATATTATGATTATGTATTTAATACAACCACATTCACTTTATCTATCATTTTTAACATAGAAACAGGAGAGTGGTGGCCACATCTCCATTCCTAGAAGTCAAATTTGGATTAAATCCCGCACTCGAAAGAATGGCGAAGCAGTTAATACATATGTTCTAGAGACTATTGTAAGACACCGCAATATTGATAAAAATTGTATAGTATTGTCTTTCTATCCGTTATTGGCATTCTATCTATTACTTATATGTGAATAACGTTAACTTTTGTAGGAAAAGGTTAAAAAAATTGAAAGTGAATCAAACTCAACCAACAGTTCTTTGAGAGAAAATGCTCTCTCCCAAGTGTTGGGTCAGGATAGACCTGGACGAATACGAGCAATGGGAAGAGGTGCAAACTATACCAAGTTCTTGCTCTCACAAGCTAAAGATGATAGAATTTCACAATTGGAAGAGGAGGTTCGCATGCTAAAGAAAAATCTGGTATATAACATATCAATCTTTACTTGTTATTCTACTTGTGTGGTAATATTAGAGATATTGTTCGATTTTTTTTCATATGGTTTTTTAATCCATCGTCCACACTTGATTTTTTAGGTTACTGCATGTCAAAGAGAAGAATCAATGCCTCGGGTAAACATCGAATATTAGCATATGCATAATTTCACGTTTGCATATGTGTGCATATGATACTTTGCTATTAAACATCAAATACATTATCATTGTGATATTATCTAAAAATTAATTTTAATATAGTATTTAACTTAAGACGCTTCTAATTAATTGCAGAGCAATGGAAATACATTTGATAAATGTGATTTATTGGATTGGAGCGGAACCGATGAAATAGTTGCTGAAGGAAGAGTCGATCAAGTGACCCAAATGAGCTTGTACATAGAATTCCTCTAGGACCAAATGCAAAGATAGTTTTGATTGAGTTTCCAAGGAAATTGGATGCTTTTTTATGGAGAGCCGTGTTTCATACGATACATATTGGAGAGGCTGCCGGTATGTCAGTAGCATGGCCTGCCGATAAAGTTATTTTGCATAAGCTAGATCAAATCGACAACACGGTAAATTAAATATCACTTTATTTATAATTTTTATTTCAAAATACAACTATTAATTTCATAAATACATATTTTTTTGGAATAGACTAAAAGTAGCAGAACAGAGCCTTCATGCAAGCTATATGATTGGGTTGGAGGTGAAGAAGTAGTTGCTGAAGGACGCTTGTACTCTAGCGATCCAAACCAGCTTGTGAATGGCATTCCTATTGGACCATCAGCTATGGTAGTTTCTATTGATAATCCAAACAACCCCAAGGCCTTTTTATGGAAACCAAGAAATAATATGATATATGTTGGAGATGCCGTTGGTAATAAAGTTGCTTGGCCAAAATCAAAAGTAGTTGTCGAGAAAGCTAAAGCACCATCATTTGTTTCTATAGTGGCAACATAACATCTCATACGGTAATATGTTTAAACATAATTATAGCAACTTGTTATCAAATTTATTAATATATATATATATATATATTTGTTACAACCATCGCTTTTTTTTCTTGTTTGATAGAGTGGAAGGCCAGCCCCCAAAAGAAAATGCAGGCTGATTGATGTTGGTGGAACAACAACAATAGTTGCCGAAGGGGTTGTGGCTTCAACCGATCCAAATGAAATGGTCCATTTTGTTCAACTTGGAAGAGACGCCGTTAAAGTTTGGGTAGTGAATGCTACAGTTCCCGATGCAGTTCTGTGGAGACCATCTTCTGATCTTGTCTGCATTGAAGATGCTGTAGGCTCTACAGTGGCATGGCCAACCTCAAAAGTTGTGATAGAATCAAGTTCTAGTAAGTATAATTTTTTCATACATATATACAAAATATCAAAATGTATTCATATTTGATTGTATGATTTAATTCTTGACATTATACGATTTTCTTTTATATAGGTAACCATTGTTAAAGTTTGTTGACTGATCAGAAGAAAAGAAAGCTTCACAACTGCACTCTAGGTAAATATACGAATAATACATCATGCATAAAAGTCATTTTATGTTTTTCGTTTGATATGCATATTTTGGTTCTTATCAAAGTGTAGCACCGTGGTCAAATATACGAATGTAAATATACAAATATGTGAAGTTCGATGGTCTGGGTGGTTTGCAGTTGGAAGTGGTCAGAAGTGTAGCACTGTTTGTGAGTAATTTACTTTTAATCACATGCCAACCTTAGCTGCCCATGTCTAAAATATATGAATTTAATGATATAAATATCTTTTCGAAAACTTATGGCATGAGTCATTATCTTTTACCTTCAAGCACAAACGTTAGGAATAAAAGAAAGGAATCTACTCAACACCCCAAAAACGCTAAATGAGCTACTGATATCCCAATGGAAAATCCTTATGATTGCTTGTGGACAGATGCCACACTGTTAAATACATTACTTTCAGAGACTAATCCAAACAAAGCTCGAGGTTCACTGGTAGAGCCTACATACGAAATTCCATAGCAGGACCATGTGATTGTTCAAGATGTAACTAGTGATTGTTCAAGTTCAGAGGAATTTGGTGCCGCGGAAGACTTGTTAGGCGAAAAACTTGACATATTTTTATTGTTTTTATTATCCTTCTTAAAAGGCCTTCTAAAGTAGAATATGAAATTCCTTTAGCAATGCCATCCATAATATCAAAGCTGTTAATTTAGATGCAATGACGAATATAGAAAAACTAATCATTCGTTTATTCCCATAAGTGTTTCAGTTTTGGTGATATTAATCGTAAAAACAAACGATATAGTTGTAAAAATTGAAAATACAAGACATTAACTTCCATTTTCAAATGGCTCCCTCCGACCACCAAGCAGTACCCCCGATCTCCTTCGTCCCCAGTAAATACAATTCCGTCCTGACCAACCCATCCCCCACTCCCTCCTCCTCGGCCGCCCATGACCAGCATGCGACCACATCCCGAGCCCCACCACTCCCATCCGGACCCAACCAGCCCCTCTGTATTGAGATTTCCGCCCCCATGACTTATGCCCAGGTAGTGGGTGCTGCACCTCGTTCCCCCCTCCTGCCCAATCCTCCGGCCAAGCGGCGCCACCCCCTGCCTCTTTTCAGAAACGTTCGCCAAACGGTGGAATTTCTAAAGAAGGAAAACCGTTGCCTGCGTTGTGCTGGCCTTAGACACGTGGCGCAAGTTTGTAGGGATGCAAAGGTTTGCTATAAGTGCGGATTTTTTAGGCATCCTCAAACGCACTGTCCCGATAAAACCCCTAATCAGTCTCTGGCTCGTAAAACGAGTAAAGTCCCCTCCTCTTCCACTAAAGACAAACTCCCCTCTGCCCGATGGGTCCCAACGTCGCATCCCCACCCAGCTCATACGAAACCTTTTAGCTCCACAATATAAGTCATATCCCCTGTTGCTCCACACAATCCACTCCAATCCCCAAAGCATCATCATAACACGCCCCTGATCCCTAAAACTTTCTCAATGGTGGACACATCACTGCTCCTCATCGCAAACATTATCTCCGGCACATGGTCCATTGACTCTCTACACCATGCCCTATCCTCCACATTCCAACACAGAGAATGGCCACTTTGGCTTCAGTCTGAAAACAACTTCATCTTTTACTGCCCCACTTTCTCAATCAGAGACCAAATTCTCCAGAGATCGACCATCTCTACGGTCGGAGGAACCGTGCAATTCCAACCCTGGTCTGAGCTCGACCGCCCGGCGCCATCTCTAGACCCACCTTTATGGGCGCGAATCTCAGGCTTCCCAGAGCTCCTTCGCTTCAACACAGAAGCCATCACCGAAGCAGTTAAACCAGTGGGTAGGTTCCTGGCCCAGGACGACTGTGAATGGGCTGAACTAGACCACCGTTTTTTATACATTCAAATTCAGTTCTACAGTGGCATCACTTCCCCATCATCCTTTGTCTCCGTCCTCAACAACACAGAATACCTCCTGCGCATAGAAAGATGGGAGCACGAACACCCTAACAGGCGCCCGGAAAATCATCTACTGGGATTTGACTACGAAAGACACTTCCCCCTTTTTGAGGAACACATCATGATCGAAAATTTAGAATCAGAAGACAGATTCGACGTCATGAACTACTCCCCAATCTACTCTGGCTCCCCACCGGCGCCTGGCCAACCTTATGATCAATCATTCGAAGTGGTGGGTCCTAGGGGCTGGGACCCATGGCCAACCCAAGAACATAGGTGGGACCCTTTCTATGACCTAGACCTCTCATCCCCGCTCTTCCAACAGATCCCAACCCCCCCAGCCCCCACTGCCCCTCCCAATCCTCTCCCTATTCCTATCCCTCAAACCGATACCCAATCTCTCCCGATGTAGATCCATAATTCCACCCCCCAAGCTGACCCTCCCTCTCCCGCTCATCAATTCCCTGTCCCTAGCCCAGAAGAGTTCAGCCAAGCGGCCCTCCCGAGGACTGGTCAAGAGCCTCATCCAACCACTCCAGCGGCTACTCAGTGGTCCCAGCCAATCACCCCAACAGCTGTGCGCCGTAGCTCCAGACTGGACAGAGCAGCATCTCATCCTGTTAGTTTTTTTAAACATGTTGTCTTTTCTTCTCATAATAAAAGCTTAAATAAGAAAATGGCACGTTGCATGGGAGTAAACTTGCATGGAGAGCATTACTCTTCCATGCAGGCACTAGAATCAGAGCGCTTATCATTCTCCCAATGAAGCTAATATCCTGGAACACACGGGGGTTGGGGGACCACAGCAAAAGACATTCTGTTAGCCTTGTTATAACCCCACATAAAGTAGACATCCTTTTCTTGCAAGAAACCAAACTGTCAGACCCTAACCCCAACATGCTCAGACAAATCGGTGGGCCATTCCTAACTGGGTGGGCCCACATAAATGCTGTCGGTTCGAGCGGCGGTATAATGACAGCCTGGAATGAATCCGTGTGGTCCCACTACCAAACCTTCTATCACACTTCAGCCTTACATGTAGCCCTTCGCCACTTACAAACTGGAACAATCTTCTTCTTCTCCAATATCTATGGCCCACAAAACCCTCGAGATCGAAACGAACTCTGGACAAGCTGTCTCACCTTCTCCGCTCATATCAATGGCCCTTGGATTGTCGGAGGAGATTTCAATACCACCAAATCCCCAACAGAAAGGAACTTTGGCAATCTATCCCAAGACTCTGAAGCCTTCAACCAGTTTATCAATCTTTGCTCCCTAATTGACCCACCCATCAGCAACCGCCTATACACCTGGTCCAATCGCAGATCAGATCCCTCACTAGCTAAATTAGACCGCTTCCTCTTCAACCCGGCCTGGGAGGATTTGCACCCCCTCTCCATTGTCTCGGGTCTAGCCACAGTTATCTCCGACCACTGCCCGCTCCTCCTAGACACGGGATCCCCCACTTGTCACAGCAGACCCTTCCGGTTCGAACGCCTCTGGCTCCTCGAGCCATCATTTGATAATTTCATCAAAGAAATCTGGTCTCAGCCTTCCCCCATCCAATCAGCCACTGTCAGGGTCGTCTCCAAGCTCCGTTCCCTTCGAAAAATCATCAAACCTTGGGCCAAATAAGTTTGGGGCTCCATTCGCTCGCGCATCTCCACCATCCAAGATGAGATTCTGGACCTAAATATCCTGGAAGAATCCTCTCCTCTCTCCGAATTAGACAGATCTCGTCTGAGGGAACTGGAAGCTGACCTAGACAGATTGTCACTTCAAGAAGAAATAGGTTGGAAACAACGCTCCAAAGCGAAATGGATTGAAGATGGTGATAAGAACACTGCTTACTTCCACCGTCTCGCCAATGGCAGACAAAGATCAACTTTTATTCCTGAAATCACCCAAGACAACAACACCACCTCTGATCAGTCAGTCATCCTTAAACTCTTCACTGACTATTACCGAAATATTCTAGGCAACCATCACCCCCCTCTTCCCCCAATTGATTGGAACCTGCTCTACCCGGAGAATCACCCCATCCCCATTGACCATCCCTTCACTGAAACAGAAATTTGGGCAGCGCTTAAAAGCATGTCCGATGACAAGGCTCCTGGCCCAGATGGCTTCGGGCCCCTATTCTTCAAACACTACTGGGATACAGTAAAATTCGACATCATCGAAATGTGCTCCGAATTTCATGCCAACCCATCATCCGTGGCCCGCATCAACTACGCAAATATCATCCTACTCCCAAAATCCCCCGGCGCCACCTCCCTCCCATCCTTTCGTCCCATTAGTCTCCTTAACACAACCTTTAAGATCATAACCAAGGTCCTGGCCAACCGCCTTCAAGCCTTCATAGCCCCTCTAATTGGAATTGAGCAATCCGCATTCATCTTGGGCCGTAACATCATGGACTGCGTAGCAATGACCCAGAAGGTCATATCCTTCTGCCACTCTACTTCAACTCCAGGAATGCTTCTCAAACTAGACTACTCAAAAGCTTTTGACTCAGTTAACTGGCAATTCATCTTGGAGCTAATGGAACACAGAGGCTTCCCCACAAAATGGTGCAACTGGATATACTATATTCTCAACTCAAGCATGTCCTCGATAGTCATTAATGGGGTCTCGGGGGGTCTAATCAAATCAGCCCGTGGACTGCGACAAGGAGACCCACTTTCTCTCTTACTTTTCGTTCTGGTAGCCGATGTGTTCAACCACATGATCAAGTTAGCAATTTCGAATAACATCTTTCAGGGCATCAATCTCCCCAATTCTAACCTAGTCATTTCCAACCTTCAATTCGCTGATGACACCATTCTATTCGCTTCACCCATGCTCAACCACATCCATTGCCTCAAAGTAGCTCTATATTCATTCGAACTCATATCCGGCCTTTCCATCAACTTCAGCAAAAGCTCCATCATCATGCTCGGAGGCGCTGACCATCTCGGGAAAATCTTTTCCAGCTTGCTCAACTGCAAGATCGCTCACTTCCCCATCTCCTACCTCGGAGTCCCAATCCGTCCAACCAAACTACATAGATCAGATTGGTTCCCCCTCATCGCCAAAATCGAAAATAGACTCCTTTCATGGAAAGCTCACTCCTTGTCCTCAGCAGGGCGTCTTGTCCTTGTTAAATCTGTTCTATCAGCGATTCCCACATATTGGATGTCACTGTACAAGCTCCCATCCTGGGTAATCAAAAAAATTGACGCGATCAGAAGCTCCTTTGTTTGGAATGGTAGTAATATAAAGAGACTCGTAAACTGGCAGACCGCCTGCCTCCCCCTGAAAAACGGCGGCCTTGGAATCGTTAATCTTCATGACTTCAACATCGCGCTCCTCGCCAAATGGCTCTGGCGGTTCCTTACCCCTGGCTCCTTCCTTTGGAAATCTTGGATTACCTCTCTCCACTATCACTCAAACCCTCACCTTGTCCTCCATGCCTCCACCGGAATCAAACCATCCCCTTTTTGGTCTGGGGTCGTATCAACCCTACCATGTGTCAAACGGCTCTTTCACGTCAACCTGGGCAATGGGGCTAATTGCCTCTTCTGGTTAGATACATGGCACAAACAGCTTCCCCTCTCCTCCACCCTCCCCAACCTCTTCGCTCATACAACCAACTTCTTCGCCTCCGCCCTTGACATTTCTATTTCGGGCCCCGACCAGCTTCTTCCTACCTCCTACTTTGACCTCACCACCCTCTCCGAGCTTCACCTTGTCACCTCTATTCTCCGTAACATCCACCTAAACCCCCGGACAGACTCCTTCACCTGGGCCCCCAACCCATCAACCGGCTTCTCCGTTGCCTCCTGCTATGCTCACCTAAACAACCCCGGACGTCTCTTCACCTTCCCCAGACTTTGGAAGTGCAAGATCCAGCCCCTCTTCGCTTTCCTGCAATGGTGCCTTATTCACGAGCGAATCAACACAAGAGACAGGCTCCTTCGCCATAACATCGACCCCAGCTGTGCCTTATGCTCTACCTCACCAGAAAGTTTACAACATCTATTCTTTGAATGCGATTTTGCTGTCAGGGTCTGGGCGGCTTCGACGGTTCACATTCTTGGACATATCCCCACGTTCAACTCGTTTTTCGACCACTGGCAGAACAACCCCCCAACTATAACTTTGATCTAATTGTAGCTATTTTCAGTTGGTGCATCTGGGCCGAGCGTAATGCACGTGTATTCTGCAAGCCCACATCCAATTTCGAAGGAACTTGTAGACGTATTATTCACTATTTCTCATCTATTTTAGGTCGAAGCTTCTCCGCACCATTCAGACTGAGATTACCATACCCCAGCTCTCCACCAGCCGAATCCTCGGGCAGCACTTCAGCAATTCCTCCTGGCAGGCATTGAGGACATCACCAACTGCTATATAGCTCTAGTCTTTTTTCTATTCTGTTGTTCACAATATGTATTTTGTATATAAAACTCTGTCTCTCATCGACTAGCTTGCGGTTTCTTACTACATTTTGGCTAGCGATCAGGCTTGTTGATCGCACTACTTACCTATTTATATGATATTTAATCGGCTGTGTAGTTCCACGCTACACAACCGTGTCGCTCAAAAAAAAATTGAAAATACTTGTACCAACTACTCGTCATTTCAAAATTATTATAATTGAATTATGAGAGAAAGACTGAAATTAATACATTTATCGATGAGATCAGTGTCAGTAAGTATATTTTTATCTCTCAAATAGTGGATAAGTTATCTCAATTTCCAATATTGTTATGTATCATCAACTAGACAATTAAAAGTTAGCAAACTTTTCTTAAGACAGGATTTTCAGCATCATCTACCATTCTAATTATCATTGTCTTGAATTATAAAGTTTCTTATTTTCTACATACCAAAAATAGCACCACTTGGGTGATGAATTTTCCTTCTTATTTAAAACAATTCTAAATATCCGCCCAGACTATTTTTCATCAACAAATCGCATTGGTAATATAATTCGATCAAATTAGAATTAATTTGTCATTACTTGAGGAACTGAAATTAATGCTCCATTTTTTGATTGTATATTTCCCGAGGCAATAAATATAATGATTTATTTCTTCATAAAGCATGTCTGATATTTGTTTCAGCTATATTTGTAAGCTAGCACATGTTACTTATTACATATGCATGGGAATCATTTGGCAATAAACATACTGAACAAAAATAATCTAATGACTTCAAAGTTGAATCCTCCCTTCTTAAAAAAGAAATATAATAAAAACATTATCATTACAAATATACCAATTTTAAAATAAATTTTTTATGAAATAGATTAAGTTTATTTATATTATAAAAATATTTATTTGGAAAAAGTTGTTTTTTAATATGGAGTAAAGTAATATATAGTAATTGTGTTTTGAAATTAAAATAAAAAACTCTATAAAGGCAATTAAATAATAGTTTCCAAAAGTTCAATGAAATAAATAACAAATGAATTTGAAAATAAAATAAAAATAAACTGAAATCTTTAAAAACGAGTGAAATATTATTGATTTTGATGGGAAATAATAAAGTGATTGGGACATTCTACAATTTGAAATTACTTAAAAATAAATGGATGGTTTTGTATTGCTCCATTAGTTTTCGTTTAACATTGACAGGAGTTCATAAATTTATGTTATCAGACTTAAACAACATATAAACATTCAAAGTTATATAAAGAGGACAGTATTGGCTTTGAAAACGGCGGTAATGATGATGATCCATTTTCTCGAATCTGTAAACTGTGGATCACTCTTCTAATTTGATCTATTATGATTCTTGGATGTAATTCACTTCTTGAAATTTAAATGCAGTTATTAAAACTACAATTTTTTTGATCAAACTCAATTTAACAACTTTACTGTTTTTTCTCTGCATTATTTATAGGACTAATGCTTTTGTTTGAAGATTGCATTATATGCAATAAGAGTGAGCAGGAATTTTTCTATTAGTAAAGATTTAGAGAAAAATTGAGGTGACCGAACATACTTTTAAAGATTTGACTAGGACGACATAGCATAAAATAAGTTTAACTTTGTTTGGAATTTTGGTTAAAGCCAAGATATAGAAGATGGTACATGATTCTCAGATAAAAAGTGACATTAACATTTATAAATTAAAAGTTGAAGAAGGTTAATCTGATGATTTGATTAACTAAGTAGTTATCCCAAGTAATTAACTATTGTGTTTTTTATGGTTGTAGCTTTAGAGAAATATAGACTTTATCAAAAAGGGGTGCCACTTCATGAATAGTCATCCTTTATGTGTCTTGGTTCACATGGGAGATGAGTGTTACCTGCAATGCATTCAATCTCCTAGAAACCCACAATTTCTATGTGTGTTTGTTGGGAATCAATTTAGGTAGCTTAATAACTTGTGTGCAAGTTTCAAGTTTATTTGAAGGCTGGAGAACAAGTCTACTTTTCTATATGCAAGAGTTGGAATGCATAAGACTTGATGCAGCAACAGAATATTTGTTTGCCAGAGAGCTTACCATATACAGCTTCGATGTGTACCATGTACACATGGTTCATGCTATGCATGCGCCATCATTTGGTGATACTGACACTAGCTAGTTGATATTTCCACCGTACAAGAAGACGCAGTAAGTTTATTCCTATTGCAGCATTGGATCCACTACATCATGATAACGAAAGAGTTAAGTTTTCTCATTTGGAATGATGGACAACGATTAAAGACTCTTTTTTGTTAGCCTGATAAGTCTCTAAAGCAAAGGAATCTAACTTTTGATCCAGGATAGTAAGGAAACTTGTTTGGTTTCATAGTGTTTTAGGTATTAGTAATTTTTTTGTTTCTTTTTATCAGTTACTGGGCTGGATCGGTAGTCTTTGAAGGATAATGGGTTTGTGTTTGATAGCAGCTGTTAGGAAGTGGTGAATGAAGGTTGTAAGCAAGGAGGTTTGCTGGTGGGATGAATGCTTGTGGTGAAGTGGAATGGA
Source organism: Allium fistulosum (assembly GCA_030737815.1). Classification (NCBI taxonomy): domain Eukaryota; kingdom Viridiplantae; phylum Streptophyta; class Magnoliopsida; order Asparagales; family Amaryllidaceae; genus Allium; species Allium fistulosum. The sequence goes on from CM060904.1 coordinate 56,131,602, forward strand.
AGAGTGGCACTGTAGTGTATAGCAGTGGGTGGTAGGAGTTGGAGGGGCTGTAGTGATGGAGTGTGATGATGGACAACAGGGTTTGGTGTGGTGACCCTCACTCTATAACACGTAGATATTTTTTTTAACATTCAAGAGGAATTCACCACTAAACCTCATTTCTTTTATATTTGAATATTTATATAATTTCCAAATATTTTTCCCAAGACCCTGGTTTTACCAATATAATCATATCAGTGCACAAACAAATTAAGACAATTATATATTTGATGATATACAATTGTTTCTTTATTATTATTTTTTTCATCAGAGGTAATTTAAATCAAATAGGGATCAAAATACCATACAAGTTATTGTCATAGCCACTTATTTCTTTTCTAAGTCTTGTTCTACTGCCAGAGATATATTTTGGCAAATTATGACACTTATATATATATATTTATTTGACTTATATATTTATCTTCCTAAATAATTCTATTAACACTAAAATAGTATTTACTTGATCTCATGATAGTTATCAAGTATCTACATGAAGTTACATACAAATTATGCTTGCAGACATGGATATTGGATCTAATTTCCATTTATCATTATAGGTTGAATGGATGAGGACTTTTAGCATTTTTAAGTTTAATATGGTGCAGGCTTACATACTTGGTGATATATTGGATCTACTTGGTGTTATTTGAGGGCTGCTTGGTGTTTTCTTTTGTTTTGTCCCGGAAGCACTTTACACTTCATTGATTGAAATGAAGTGGTTCCAGGCTCCAAGGGTTTGACTCATGGCCATCTAGGCCGGCCATAGTCCCTTTTTTACCACTTGCAAACCCATGTCCCTCATATTAACAAACTTCTACAAAGTCCTACTCCTAATCCCAAGCATGTTTATGCCTAGTTTAAGTTTTCTGGAAATGCATTCTTATATGTATTCAATCAATTATTCAATGTTCAGTATCTTTCAGGTCTACTGCTCTCATAGTTCTATTTGAAATTTAAATACTCAATTACATACAAATTTCCAGAATTCATGCACATGCCAGTATCACTTACCTGCCATGCGCAAATTCATTTCACTTGAATATCCTACTAAAATTTTGAGAGTTCATTTCAAAAACCAACCCCCTTAGCTGTTTAATTTCCTTAAAACAAAATATAAGCAATAAAAATCAGAGATCAAATATATATGCACATATCATATGTGTATGATATGTCTATCTCCTTATTTTTCTCCAAATCAGACATTCATAAAAGAAATTGGTAGTTAACCAAACATCATCAATGATCACTGACAACAGGTTTTACTTAAGTACATATTTTCAACCCAAATACTTAGAAAGTTTCCTACAAGTAACTTCAATTTCAGAAATAGAACTTGACTAGTAATTTCATTACAATGCAACTGCAAATTTAAAAAAAGTCTCTTTTATTTATACTAGCAGCTAATGCCTTCTTCACTCATCAAGCCACTTCAATTTCCTGCAAGCAAATCACTGAGCTGCCCCTATTTTTAATGAGACACCCAGATGATTGCAAAGGCAACCAAAAGGGTCAGTTTTCACTGGTATGAGCATTTATCAATTTTGTATACATATTCATAATCTTTGGTAATCTTGCAGTGCCTTCCTAGTTTAACAGATGTTTATACTTAGCATGTTTTGGTTCATACAAAGTGATACAAAAACACATTCATTTATTTAAACAATACACAGCAAACGGTTAAAATAAATATATGTACAATTCTTGATTCATTCTCTCCAAATCTAGATAAGCAAACCCAGGTTTTATACTCCAAATTTTCACCCAACAACTAACCAGCACATCACATTAATCCTGATTAATTTAACCCCCTGTCTAGATATTCATAACCCAAATTTTTAAATCCCATTCCTTATTTATTTTATGGTCTACATCTCCTTGTCAAATGAACACTATGTATGCATTGTGAAGGAAACTCCCAGGTTGTTTAAATTATTCCAACACACAAAGGCCTCAGGGTGCAGTTGCACCATGCATATGCTTGCTTCCACCTGAAGTAAGCAGATCATTGACTAACTCCCAAGTGACCAATTTAGTTTTTCTTTCATTCATATTTCAGAAAGATATAACTGCTTGTATATTTTATGGTTCAACCCCATGTTCCCCTATTTAATCTATATCCATGTTTAATGATGATAAGATAGAACAAGAATGCTCAAAACATTTTAACTCTAAAAGCCCACTCATAGATTAATTCTCCAAACAAAAAAAATGCACAAACAAACATCCATATCACCCATAACAAATCATTTTAGAGATTTAAATGACTCATAATATTTTAGGCTGCCTGCAATAGGACTTAATGCCATTGCATACAAAGGATAAATACTCACCTAATGTTTTCCTTTCACTGCCTTAATCCTTTGAACAGCAAATCCCCCAAAGCCTCAAGCTAGTGTTTCTCCTAGTTTATTTTATTTTTGTTTTGATCCCGAGAGAATGATGGATTTAGTTATGTGCAGTTATTTATAAATCCATTCTAGGGTTTAAGACAATGGGTAATTCCCTTGATACCCTTAGATGTTCATGTACATATCATATTCCTGTGTGGTCATAAATTGGAAATGCACACATTAGGTTACTTTAATTAGTTATTTCGGGGATCATGCATTTTTAAACACTCAATACTATTTTCATGACTCTTTTCTACTCATGCCATATGCATGTGACCCTTGGTTTATTATTTCTTTTTATAAGTTTAATGAATCTGAAAATCTCCTTTTGTATTTTCTACCTATCTATTATCTCCATTCAATCATGCATACTATCATACCTTGTAATGTAAAAATCATTCACCCATATTATTTGCTTGAAATAAATATAAGATATGGAAATTTTTATTTGATTCTGTATGTATATATATATATATATATATATATTTCTGCCTCTTTGTCAAATCAGTAACCCCTTCTATATAAAAATCACATATATTATGCTAATTATTTTTACCACAATTATAAGATATGTAAACCTTTTTATTAAACTTCATCTTATTCTATCTTTAAATAAAACAGAAAACACTCCATATATATATTAATGTATGTATTTATATAATTCTTTGGACATAGAGCTATATTTATTTTGAGTTCCAATTTTTCTTTTAATCACCTTAATCCCTTGCATTTTATCAAACAGAAGCTCCCATGCAAATTTTTATTTATTGCCAAATTTTTTTCTGTTTTAATGCATTATATATATTTTATAATTTCAGAATTTCTTAATATAAATGTATTTTTTTCATTTTATTTTTATTTTATTTTAGGGTGATTACATTTGGTCAGAGAAGTATTTGATTGTACTTGCAGGTAGAGGAGGTGGTGGTAAGGAAGTGAGGCAGGGGACGGTTTTGTATGGGTTTTGTGCAGCATTCTTGTGCAGGGTGCTGTGTGCACTGGAAATTGGTTGAGGTTTAATGTTGACATAGGGGTAGGGGGAGCAACTGGGTGGTTGAGTGACAGGGATGTGTTGAAACTGTTTGTATGAGTGACAAAAGGGAGTTTGTGTGAGTTTGTGGTTTGTTGTTGAAACTGTTTGTTGGCAAGTTGTTGGTGCACAGAGGAAGTTGATGTATATATGGAGTGTTGATCGGTGTGATAAAGGATGTTGTGTGGTGTGTTTATGTGGTCTGATGTTGACAGTGGAGTTTTGTTGGTTGTTGGGTATGTGGTGATGTAAACAGAGAAGAAAGTTAGTGGAGGTTGAAGAAATAAGTTAAGGCAGCAACAGTGAAGTGGTGATTGCAAGGCGGAGGGTGGGATGACTTGTGCACTGTGCACAGTGATGGCTGTAATCGGCGGGCTGTGAACAATCACAAATTCACCATATTATGCGATGAGTTCAAATCATTAAAAACTAATGGGCTGAAATACAAATGACTAGAAATGAACAACTGCGATATAGTCGATCGGTAGCTTCCTTATCGTCTATAATGATAAAAGCACTATCTAATATACAAAACTATAAATACAGTCCAATATGATATATTTTTTATCTTCCATTTATTATATTTTGCTTGATACATAATATAAAATTACAGAAGTTTAGTGGCCAAAAGTAACTTTGTGTCAAATTTTGTGGTGAATTGTTACTCAATATTGTTAGCTAAAAACAACAAAAGTTTAGACTTCGCTTTCAGTCACTTCTATGTATATTTTCAGTTGACAGCCAACACTTTTATACTTTGTCTACTTTGTCATTAAATGCAGGAACTTGGTTAACACTGAAGCAACATGGAGCAATGTTTAGATCCTTGCAAGAATCTTCTGTAGCAGCCATTTCCGTATCATCCTCTCCATAACTGAGTATTTGTGTCCATTTGTTAGACTATTTTGAGCTATTATCATGTGACCATGTCTTGTAGTATTTGTGATCATTTGTTAGACTATTTTGAACTATTATCATTCGACCATGTCTTGTAGTATTTCAAATATTAGCAGAATTATTTGAAACTTTTCCACTGGTTTGATTGTGTGTTTCCAAATTAGAATTCACTGCAACGTTATCATTGTTACATATAGTTGTTGTCATCTTCTCGATTTGTTATTTTTGGGATCCACATTTTAATATATATATATATATATATATATATATCTGTGTGTGTAATGTGTATACATATATCTATCTATGTACATATATATATATGTAATATAATAAAATGAAAATTGAAACAAATGCTGAAAATTAATATTATATAGGATAGCGTTTAAAAAACGCTATTGATTCATCAAACGCTATCGCAACTCTATACGAGATGTAAGACTTTTCCACCAAAAATGCTATAATAGAATCAAAAACGCTATAGTAGAAAACAAAAACGCTATGCAAGCATGATAAGAACTGCTATCTGAAAACATTGTAACGCTATAACATGGTTTGATGAAACGCTATAAAATGTGCTCAAAAACGCTATAGAAAGTTAAATGAAAGATTATATTCCCTATAGCGTTTAAGTTTAATAGCGGATAAAAAACGCTACGGTAGGTTGCAAACGCTATGCTTTTTTGTAAACGCTATAATATATTATAGCGTTTTTCTTGCTGCTATGTAATGCTGCCGGCCTACCATAGCTTGTTGTTCCACAGCGTTCTCTGAAACGGTATGGTAGCCTGTTATAGCGTTTTTCAAATGCTATGAAAAGCATAAACTGTTGTAGTTAATCGTGCGGGCTCGAAACGCGTAGAGATCAATTTAATTGAATTCAATTGAAATAAGCTGATTTTAAAAGCTGACTTCTTCGTACGATGGAATTAGGACTTGAAACCTGTTCCATTTAGTTTAAAAATATCAAAAACATACATTTCGATATATGGGATGATCTATTTTCGTTTCGAGGTCAGAACGGTCTTTTTGGGTCGCGTAGTCGTTCGATCCAACCCTGCCTATATATATTCTATTATAAACTCTAGTTGTTTCTCATATTATTATTTCTGTACATACATCTTCTTCCTCCTTCACAAACCTAATTTCCAAATTCCAAAACCTAATTTAAAAAAAAACCGAAAAAAAAGAAAATTTCTCCAAGTTTACTTCGAGTCGGGAAGAGGTTTACTTTGAGTTTCAGAGGATAAAACCCTACATCGATTTGGGGTTAGAGAGAGTTCGAGGCCAAACAAGGCGGATCTGGATGCGCTTCGAGTTCTAGAGGCGAAAATCCTGGAGCGACATCGGGTCAGGAGCCAAATGACTCGGGTCTCGAGTTATTTTGGCAAAAATTCAGAGCAAGCACTGGGTAATAGAGGCGGCGACTCGAAGTAACACCTGAAGTCGAAATTTTCCAATCTTCCAACGTTAATAACTTTTGCATACGAGCTCGGATTCACGCGCGATTTTCTCCGTTGGGATCGTATCGGAATTCCAGACATTATAGAGTTAGTTTGGTTTAATTCTAAGACTGTTTAATTTTGGGTCTTATTTTGGATTTCAAATCCATTTAAAATCAAAGGTGAGTGTTTTGACCCACTCACAATTACTAGATTATCTTATGTTAGTTAAATTCAATTTATGATGTGATTAGAAATTTATTGATTGATGTTTGGTAGGTTTAAATTGTCATTATAGTTAAATTTGACTTTTATTGCATTTAATCATCGTTTAATTTAATATTGAATTTAATTATCAATTTAATACCTGTAAATGATATATCTACTGATGTTTATTGGTTGATTTGGATGATGATTGTGATGCATGTTTGATTGTTGATATTGGATGACTGGATGTTGTATTTTTATATTGTATAACACTACAAATTCCCTATGGGTTGAAATGATACATACCCAAATGATCTATCGATTAGGAAAAAATCGTTATGGGTTGAAATGATAGACTCAAGCGATTTCATGGATTTGTAATGAAATTCAGGATTACGGGTTGAAATGATATATATCCGTAAATATAAAATAATTGTGGATTGAAATGATAAATATTTGTATCACTTGACCATAGGGTAGAGAATTATATACGGACAACGGATTGGTAAAATTAAATGATTTTAAATCCTAAATTTTTTGAATTCAGATAAATGATATTTTGAAACAAAAATTTGATTTATTTAAACAGAATTATTTGCGAAATCCAAGCTTTAAATGTTGAAATTTGAATTTGTTTTAAATGAATTGTTTAAAGGACTTAAATTAGAATTTGAAAGCTGGACGTGGTCCAGATGTGTTGAAATGAAAGAAATAATCTATGTTGATATTAATTTCAAATTAATTATTTTAAGGGGCATTTCACCAAAAGGACAAACTTTGCAGTCCAATTAGTTTCTAGGACACACATTCAAAAAAATTACTTTCAAAGTCAAAATCAGTAGAATAATTATTTTCAAGGACAAAGTCAGCAGTCCAATTACTTGCAAGGTCAGTCGCAAACTCCAAACACTGAACTAGCTCCCGATAATCTACTAAACCTGACTATTTTAAAAACCCCAACTCTAGACTGCCTGTGTGGAAAATTGTGGGAACCCAGAGTTTAGGAAGGGAACAATAAACTCCGGGTCAGTCATGGGACTGGTGTGAGTAACAAAAACAGTTCATCTTTAAAACAAACAACAAAGGAATTTTAAACATTGAAATCCGCAATGCTTTTTGGAAATGAAACTACCATAAGGCCTCCCGGCACACACACAATGCAATCGCACACATGGGGGAGATTTCTCCTTATGATAGTCAAACATGCTTCCTATGCAAGAAACTCTTTTGATATTATTACTAGTGCATAGTGCAGAAAACATTTCGAAAGTATAATATTAATCTTAGCCAGCATAGGTACCATTATATTATGCCTGCTATAGCTACCATTTTAAATGGCAGGTTCTACAACTAACACCGTACAAGGCTCGTATTGTTTCTTTGGATTTTCCAACAAATGGTCAGGCTAAGGAACTTCCTATGCCACATGGGAATGCCTCTGGAGTGACGCCCCGAGAACCAACCTGGCTCTCTACTAACACAAGGCCGGTTACCCCCTTCCCGGGTAGTAAACCTGAGATATGCCACCCCCGGTCGTTTGCGACCTTTATCCGAGAGCTCTCGATCCCAAAGCAACAATCACACAGGAAATGAGATTGGAGCAACCACACAGGTAAATATCTGGGCTCCATACAATGATACCACCTTTTTCTAGAAGGAATGGACATACCCTAGGGGAGCTACCCCTGAAAACTTGCCGCATCTTTCCTGTTTCAACCATTTCCGGTCTGTGAGGCTCGATGAGGTATCGTCCACAAAGCTACGCTTTTTCACAAAGCCATGCTTTGATCAACAAATGATCAGCAACACACAGCAGCACTCAGCATGCCACACTACCAAATTGGGAATATATCACTGATAACCTTCAACTATATAACCTCTGAGCTTGTACGTCTCAGAGAAGGGTGTTAAGCTAAGAGAATAAATCTCTGCCACCAAATAGAAATGTATTTGAAAGAAATCAGCTTTATATCTCAAAGTGTAGTGTCAGACATACAACCATACAAGTTTGTTCCGGGTTCGAACAGAACCAAAGGCACTTCCAAAGAAGCCCTTCCAAATCCGGATAATTTCTAATCACGTCCCGACTTCCCATAACAAAGGGTGCTAAAATCTCTATACCGGGGACCAGTCGATGCAGAGACATTCGACGAGTTGTCCTTTCGTTTTCGAAAATAACCAGTCTTCACCACCGGTCTTCAAATGCTATCCATAACATCATATCATTATTCGGAATGGGTTATATGACACAAAGGTCCTCTCCCGGCTAAACCGAATAACGAGCGCATATTTAAAAACATATGGATATTGGGATTTCAATTAAGTCACAACTTATTATCCAAAGCTTTTCTTCAAATGGTTTAAACACATTACCATTTCTAATCTTTTACAAAAAGATTCATTTCACAAAGTTCACCCAGTTTCATAAAGATCTAATCATAGATTTTCAAATCGATTTCCAATCTTTAAAACAAAGATTTAATTAATAGCTTTCAAACAATTCCTTTTCAACCTTTTATACAAAAGATACACTTTTCCAATTTCAAAACAAAGTTCAATAATCTTTCACAAAGATTTATTCATAACTCGGAAAACCATTATCCAATTCAAACTTGAAATTCCTTTAATTTAAATAGGAATTTCATTTCTTATATGAAAGCTTCTATTATTTGAAAACAATTAGTTTTCATTTCGAAAAATATGATTCTTCTATACGAGTTAAAGTCCTTGGGTTAAATTCAAATTCTTAAAACCATACTTTTTAAAATGATTGAACTTCATATAAACACATTTATATCATCTTTAACCATAATTTCCAAACATGGAATTCAATTCAAAATTTTGAATTCAAATTCAAATTAAATTATTTAAATTGGAAATTTTACCAAGTTATTCAAAATAACTTTTATCTTAAAAACTTATTTTCAAAAGCCCTAACATTTAACCCAAATTCATTTCCAAAATCAATTGAAATTAAAATTTCAATTTCAAAAACATTAAATTTAAATCATCTGTGACTTAACTGGTTTCCTCGTGAAATCCATATTTGTGTGTGTAAAAGTGTGGTCCAGGGGTTTAACATAATAGTGCAACATCATTCAATCATCACATATCAGAATACAGAAATATAGTTGATAAGAGGTATAAACTATAACGCTTATCTTTTATTCACAGATATATAAGTCATAGATAATAATTTACATTCATCCTAGATAAATAACTACAGTACAGATCACACACCAATCAGAATATATCACAAAGCATCACAGATCAGGAAATATCAACAATTCAATCATTCAGTCAAATCCAACATTCACCAGTAAATTTTTTTTATTAATCAACTGATTAATTTTTATCAGATGTATCAATTATTAATCCGGGTTAATTATCATAAGTTAATTACAAATTATTTGAAATAATTTCCCTTTCATCATTTATTAGTTAACCTTAAATTATTAACTAATCAATCTTAATTAATGAATCAATTAACTTTTAATTATTTAATAAATCTTAATTAATCATATTCATTAATTAATCCTTTGATTATTAACAAATAATTATACTCAAATTTCGAATTATCATTCAATTTATTACATCCAGAAATTATCTATTAATTACTTCTGAATAATTAATGCTTTAATTACTGTCATTAAGTGATTATACTTAATGATTGCATAATTGATTATTATTGAATCAATCAATCTAAATTTATTGTTAAAATTAATCACATTGATTAATTATTCAAAAATCTTAGTTAATGACCTTCATCAACATATTTAAAAGAACTTAAATCAAATTTGCTTTGTATTCACATATTTAAAGTATAGCTTTACATTTAAATTTATTTAAACATTTGAATTTATAAAACTTTATTTTATTCAAAATCTTAAATCTAGAGTTAGATTTAAATCCAGATTTTTGAAATTTTGATTTAAACTTTGTCTAAATTCCTCATTTACAATTTCAAAGTCCATTTTAAATTTAAATCTTGAAAATACACTTTTAATTTCTTAAACACTTTTATTTAAAACAATTCAAATTTAAAACTTTATTTATTTCTAAACTAAGTTCCAACCTAAGCTTGAATTGATATTTAAACTTTAAATTCTAAACTCAGTCTAAACCTGGATTTATAAATTTAAATTTAGTTTTAAATTTTCAAAACAGCAACAGGTTTAAAACCTGAAACAAATTCTACCCGAGCCCTGTCCAATTTTACTTCGAGTCCAACGCCCGAAGTCTTCGAGTAAAACACTCTACTGACTCGAGAAACTCGAGTAACTCATCTTCCAGATATGACGTGCACGTGGTGCATGTACACCAGCGACTCCGACCACCGGAGGTCATCGCGGCGTCACTCGACAACCACCCTAACCCAAGCGATCGCACACTCGAACCCAGATCGAACGAAATTCCATCGAAGCAAAATCGAGCTAAAATCTCGACCCACTGGAACCATACATCGACAAAAAAACTGCTCCTCCTCGTCGCCTCCGACATCGATACCACCGGAGCCTCCGGCCACGACCTCGCCATCACCCCCGCTTCCATCTCCCAAAGCCATGAGACACTCGATCACCCGTAGATGACGAACGATACCAAAAATGAAACCACGTTAAAACTAGGTTTAAAATTTTCAGAGCCTCGCCGCCAACGCCACGTTCACCTGACCACCGTTCCACTATTTTTCCCATTACCATCATAGGCTCCTTCACCTTCACGCAAAAGCCCGACCATCATCTCTCCTCCGATCGCCTAAACTTGCCCAAAACCCATTTTTCGTTCAACATCGAACTGCTCCTAACTTCTATCTCTAAAAATCAACAAACCACGCTTAAAAATCATAACTTTCAATACGGATTCAAGTTATATTCTTGAATCAATGGTTCTTGAGGTTCGAAATTTCCAAAAAATGAAGTTACCACTGTAAAAATTTGATTTTTCCATCTATATACATTTTTATGTCATGAAACTATTTTTTTTGATTGCAACTCATACTTAAACTCAACTAATTTGTTTTAAAAGCAAAGCCTAATATTGATGAGAAAAGAAGAAATCGAATTTTCTTTGTTGTTTTGTACTCTGAGACTAAACAGAGAAGAAAGCATACATTGATACCTATATATACACAGAGCAAATGGCAATATATATGACTTAAGTTAAATTTCTGGTTGTAACTCACCTTCAACATCTTTAGTTCCAGAGCCTTTGAAGTTGAAATCCTTTTTAAAATTTGAAAAGTTGAAATCTGGTTTGAAATTGCTAACTGGAACTCCACTTGATCTCAGATTTGCATGGGTTGTTTTGATATTTTACTGAGATGTTGTAAGTTGATGTTTGTTAAATTATAAGATGACAATACTTCAGATTTTTCTTGTTTGGACTGGACGAAACTGGAATGAAGAGTTTGATGTATATATGAAATAAAGTTTACAGAGTAATATTTTTTTTTGTACAGGTTGATATAATTTGGTTGTACAAAAATAGGCAGAGATTTTTTCTTCAATGGTGGCTGAGATATACTAGGTTGGGGCTGCATTAATTAGCTGGTACAATACACTTATCTTATTATTTTCTTTCATTTCATTTGTGTACATATATGAAGATATTTGGTGGCTTCCCTTGCAAGCTTCTTTTTTTTTTCAAGTATTCATACATAACTTATCTTTCTTCCTTTACAAATGTACATACTTACATTTTTTGTTTACATGCTTAAGTGTATTCTTACATATATATTTTTATATTTTTCTTGTTGTCTTTTACAAGTGTATATTTTTGTTTATTTGGTTTCATACTTATCTACATACTTATATTTATTTGTTCTTATGTTTACTTTTTTCATTACTTTATAATGTAAATGAACTTCTATTTTATTTTCCTTTTATTATTTTTGTATCTATTTTATTCGTTCAATACCAACACAAATTTTATTTTCTTTTAAAGTTTAACTATCTAACATTTTATTTACTTATTTATTATTTATCTTCAAATATTCAAATTAATTCTCAATTAATTCATAATTTAACTGATATTTTATATCAATTGCCAAATCATTTCACAAATTTTATTCAAAAATGAAATTAATTATCAATTCAAATTTTATTTAAAATCCGGGATCGTTACAACCTTCCCCCCTTAAGAAATTTCGTCCTCGAAATTTGCCAAGGAGACACAAAGACAGATGAAGAATATTTAATCAAATCAACTGAATATCTATTCTGCATTTGGCTTACCAAATCAGAATATCAATAACATATACAAGAACGAATCTTTTTAATTTTCTCCCACAAGATACTCGGGTTATCCAGATCTACGAAATGTGCAGTGGCATTGGTTAGTTCGAAAGGATAACTAACCATTCGTAGAATATATTGGGACCTAAAGAATAGGTAGACATATGGATATCATTTCAAAACTTCCAATTTAGAAACCAAAGTATACCTATCAACCATAGCAACTAAAGCAACCAATTCATCCAAACAAACAATTCTGACCCATTTGGAGTTTATGTCCCATATTAATATATCGAATCTCCTTCCTGGATCTACCAGGAACCATCGAAGAATTGAGAAAAGATGACGAACAAAAGAGATTGATAGAGAAAAGATTGTTTCCTTGTTGTTACAGGGTATTGACCATTTATAGTCGTATTCCCCTATCCCCTATCTCATCCTCTTCTTACACTCATACTTACTATCAGTGGATAGTAAGAGAATTTATTGAGGCATACAGACAAATATCTTAGGGATACTCATTCTAGGGTATACTTCACCCTATTTCTAATGAGCTACTTAATGTGTTATACTCCTAAGCTAAAGTTCAACCTTAGCTCTGATACCACACTGTCACGATCCAAATTTCCGCGTTCGAAAATCGGCACCCGTACTTCACTTGCACTCGTATGCCGCAGATTCAATCGTTGAAATTCGACTCGTGCCGGAGCTTATAACACAGTAAGTATAACAACACAGCGGAAGAAAGAAATGAATGATATCATATACAACTCCAATGAATATAATATCCAAAATATGATATACAACAATGATATCAATATGATACAACAATATCAGAGACAAATAATGTTACAGCGGAACAACAGATGTGATACTCCAAAAGATCTTCAAAAGAGAATGAGTCCAACAACCCCAACATCAAGCTCGAACCACCATTACGTTTCACAAAGAGAAGCAAGGTTAGTCACAAACTCCAAACACTGAACTAGCTCCCGATTGTGACGACCGCCCATGACCCCTGCACCGAACCTAGAGAAAGTGCGCTGTAAAGTGTGCCAGGCGACCATGGACGATTGTCAAGGTAAATTAAAACAACAGAATCTATCATATTACTCACAGCGCATGGACAAAATACAATAGAACATATATATAGTGAAGCTTCACAGAATAAAATCTCATCAATAAAACTTCATAATAGTTGAATACAAACATCTGAATAGTCAATACCACAAGCCTCACTACATAACACTTAGAGAATACAAAGCAGCGGAACATCCAGTACATATAATAAGAAAATAATAATATGCAATACTCCTGCTCGTCTTCGATATCAGCACCGTGGAGAGCTAGAACAGCACCTGTCACCTGCTACCTAGTCTGCCCGTCCCAAAATGGACGAACAGCCCAAGGCAATAAGAGTTAAAAACATAAAGCCTTGAGTCAGACAACAATCTTAGTGAGCAGTAAATTAACTAACAACATACCAAAAGAGCATAAAGGAAAAGGAATAGGAATACAACCCTCCCACTCCAACCTCTTTCTACAGTGATAGCCCCCAGACACACACTAAGCAGAAGCAAACATAGCAGAACATACAATGTAAAGTAAAGAAATTATCACTCGAGTCAAGGGCGATGTTTTCCAAGCACAAACCCCCAAGGCCTAAACCAAGATCAGATAAGCACCCAGAAAACACTGCTCTTGAGACCGAATGACGATACAACCAAACATCCATGACTCTGGCTATCACTGTTATCATTGCTTCGATATCACCGTTAATTGAATGACCGGCACATTCTTTCAGCCGTCCGTCAAGGGCTAATGGAAACCCCGGTTCTAGACATAACTCCCGCACGTCATCGTGACCCGTGCCTAGGACTATCGAATCTGCCCAGAGTACTTGACTACCCAATCAGTAGCCTTCAGGGACTATCGAATCTGCCCAACATACTCTTGCTTTGAGCATGCTAGAACCTTCAACAACGATGAGATCTAAGCCTTCTAGCCATCCTCCTCGACGACTATTTCCATACTAGCTCAAGCACCTCTCGAGCATCCATTATCCTCAACCTGCTTGGAATGATCCCGTCTGGATTAGACCAAGACTATCTCATATCATACTTCGCTTCATCACATCCTCGCAAAGTCTCATCTCAACATCATCATCAAATCTATGCATAAGAGCTTCATCACCCGCTACAAATGCCGCAAGCAGCTTTTCCCATTCAAGAGCCTTTCCCTTAACTTTCGAATCATCCTCGATCTAAATCAAATCATTAATCATCTAATTCATAGCAATCAATCAAATCAAACATTAATCCAAGCAATCAAGCATTCAAATATGATCTAAGTAGACAATTATAACTATAATGGCAATTTCGTAATTAAAGAGTCGAAAGTCAAATAAGCATGAAAACATGAACAATGTCTCTATAATCTTGATGAATGAACTTGCATAGATTAACATGTAGTAAAATGGATGTAACATCATCATAAACAATGGATCTATATGGATCTACACTTAAGATGAAGAAAATGTATGGAAATCACTATTTTAACACCAAATCGAGCCAACAATCCAATATACTCCTTTGGATCCGTGTGAGAGATAATCACCACTCACCAAATCAGCTAAACAACCCCAAATCAACACGCTTCAAATCTGGACAGCGAAGGATCTAGCTTGATCTATCACGAATCCGCTTCAAACGAAGAAATCTCACTTCAAAGGATGAAGATCTTCAATCTAAACTCTTGAATCTTCGATTTGATCTTGAACTTGGATGGATGGAATCCCTAGATTAGAGTGGAGAAAAGAAGTGAAGAAGTGTAGAAGTCGAGCTCTCAAAATGGCAGCACTTCGTCGCTTCGAAAACCGGATCCCAAAAAGTGAGAAAAAGCCTACTATTTATAGCTGAAATCTTAGGTCGTCTGCCCCTATAAGTCATCTCCGACTTAACTTCCTCTCCGACTTAACACCCCAGACGACTTACGACTTAACTGCTATGCCAACCTACGACTTATCAAAACCCACCAGTTTACGACTTAACAGATCCTAATCTCTACGACTTATGACTTAAATCCCCTAAGTCGTCTACGACTTAACACGCGCGCGACTTAACAGGTCTACCAGTCTACGACTCAACACATTGCGTGACTTAACAGAGTCTCCAACTTAAAACCCACGCGACTTAATCAGGGGATACGACTCAACAACCTACGACTTAAGAATGCGCGACTTATTTGGGTAATTGACTTAACATAGCGCGCGACATAACAGCCTTCGACTTAACGACTTAGCCTATGCGCGACTTAGTGACTTAAGTGCCCCAGCGACTCAACAATGCTGGTACGCGTCCTAAAACTCACACGACTTAACAATCTCGCGACCTATCTCCTAGCGACTTATCATCCTTAACTCGTCCACGACTTAACTGCTATAAGTCGCCTACTCCTATAAGTTGCTAACTCGAACTGTTTAACTCGGTTAGGTTCTATAGGTCGTCCCAAACCATCCTACGACCTAAATCAAAATACCTAGGTCGCCTATCCATATCCCCTAAGTCGTGTATGACTTACGACTTACACTAAGTCGTGAACGACTTAGGACATAGAAATTTCACCAATCTTCGTGAAAACTTTTCTACGCAATTTTCTTCGATTTTTCGATCCATAAAAATACGGGTCGTTACATTCTCTTCCCCTTAGGAATTTCGCCCCCGAAATTCCAAACAAACAAGAGCAATCAATGACTATTCTGCACGCCTACCATCCATAGCAATCAACAAACTATGCATCCAATTCTAGCTTAGCATGCAGAATTCTAAAACTAGAACAAGTTACAATATCGTGAGATGACATGACACCTTAGGGCCATACCTTGAAGAGTTCAGGATGAGTTGCCTTCATCCTCTCTTCCACCTCCCACGTACAGTCGTTATCATCATCACTCCATTGTATCTTGAGCAACTTAACTATCTTCCTCCTAAGCTGTTTCGTGTCGGTTTCTACAACACGAAGCGGCTTACGAGGTCTTCTATAGACTGGATCAACTTCGAAATCTTCATAGCCATCAGCAGAAACCACCATATTCGAGTCATGCACATACTTCCGTAGATATGATACATGAAAAACATTGTGCACACTCGACATCTTCTCAGGTAACTCCAATCTATAGGCGAGCTTTCCAATTCGCTCGATGATCGGGAATGGTCCAACAAATCTCGGAGTCAACTTTCCTTTCTTCCCGAATTGAATAACATTCTTTAGTGGAGAAACCTTCACAAAAACCATATCACCTATGTTGAATTCCAAATCTTTACGACGTTTATCGGCATAACTTTTCTGACGATCTTGGGCTGCCTTCATTCGTTGCCGAATGATCTCTATGCAATCCGAAGTCTGTCGAATCATCTCTGGCCCAAGCATAAGCTTTTCTCCTTTCTCTACCCAACATGTCGGAGAGTTACACGGTCTTCCATACAATGCCTCATACGGTGCCATACCAATGCTTGACTGGTAACTGTTGTTGTACGCAAATTCCACCAAATGAAGATGATCTTCCCATGATCCTCCGAAATCCAAAACACAAGCTCTGAGGAGATCTTCCAAAACTCGTTTGACTCGCTCGGTCTGAACATCTGTTTGAGGGTGATAAGCTGTACTCGAACACAACTCGGTTCCCAAAACTTCCTGGAAGCTCTTCCAAAATCCACTAGTGAATAGTGGGTCTCGATCGCTCACTATACTCTTCGGAATACCATGGAATCGAACTATCCACTTAACATACAACTCAGCCAACTTTGATGCAGTCCTAGTCGATCGAACAGGAATGAATCTTGCGCTCTTAGTCAGACGATCTACGATGACCCAAATCCCTTCATTTCCCGTTCTTGTTCTAGGTAGTCCATCAATAAAATCCATCGATACCTGCTCCCACTTCCATGTAGGAACTTCTAATGGCTGAAGTAATCCACTTGGCTTCTTCTGTTCGGCTTTTACCAACTGGCAGTTCATACACTTGGAAATAAAATTTCCAACATCCTTCTTCATTCCTTCCCAGTATTAGGTTCTCTTCATATCCCGATACATCTTATTTCCACCTGGATGAATTGTCAGCTTCGAGTGATGACTTTCCTTCAGAACTTCACTACTCAATTCATCCATATCGGGAACAACTAGTCGTCCTTGCTTCCGAAGCCAACCCTCTCGATCGACCTCGAATCCTTTATCCTTTTCTGAATCCAATCCAGATTCCAAATCACGGATAATCTTGACAAGCTTATCGTCTCGCTTTTGGCTCTCGCCAATCCTTTCCACAAGAGAAGATCTTATCGATAAGTTTGCCAACATCTCAGGTTCCAATTCGCATCTAGGCCTGAAGTCAAATCCAGCTAAATACTCGAGATTCTTCAATTCTGAAAGCATGGCTCCCAATCCTGCATGTCTTCGACTTAACGCATCTGCCACTGCGTTACCTTTTCCCGGAGTATAAGCTATACCGAAATTATATGATGCCAAAAACTCTAGCCAACGTTGCTGCTGAAGATTCAAATCCTTTTGGGAGAAAAGATACTTCAATGACTTATGATCTGTAAACAACTCAAATCGAACTCCCAATAGATAATGTCTCCACATCTTCAGAGCAAATACAATTGCCGCTAATTCCAAATCATGAGTCGGGTAATTCCTTTCATGCGGTTTCAGTTGTCGACTGGCATACGCAACAACTTTATCCTTCTGCATTAGCACTGCTCCAAGTCCAGTACCACATGCGTCGGTGTAAACCACCATCCCATCATTCCCACTAGGAATAGTCAAAACAGGAGCACTCGTCAATCTCTCTTTCAGGATTCCGAAAGCTTGCTCACACTTAGCATCCCATCTAAACACTTGGTTCTTTTTCGTCAATCCTGTTAACGGTGCAGCTATCTTGGAGAAGTCTTTGATAAACCTTCGATAATATCCTGCCAATCCAAGAAAACTTCTCACATCAGATGCACTCTTAGGTCTAACCCAATCTTGGATTGCTGCCACCTTCGCGGGATCAACCGCTATTCCATTTCCAGAGATAACATGGCCTAAGAACCTCACTTCACTCTTCCAGAAGTGACACTTCGAAAACTTAGCCTTCAGCTGATGTTTCCATAAGATTTCCAAAACAATACGCAAGTGCGTCTTGTGTTCTTCTTCAGTTCTGGAATAAATCAGAATATCATCCACGAATACAAGTACAAACTTGTTCAACTGATCTTTGAACACTCTATTCATAAGATCCACAAAATATGCTGGTGCATTAGTCAATCCAAACGGCATTACCAGCCACTCAAAGAAACCGGATGGTGTTCGAAAAGCAGTCTTCGGCACACTATCCTTAGCCACTCTCAACTGGTGAAATCCCGTTGCCAAATCCATCTAAGAAAACACCTTGGCTTCGTGAAGCTGATCAAACAAGTCATCTATTCTCGGCAATGGATACTTGTTCTTCTTAGTCACCTTATTCAGCTCACGATAATCCACACACAATCTCAACGACCCATCTGCCTTGGTTGCAAACACAACTGGTGCACCCCACTCGGACACACTACGCCGAATGAATCCTTTCTGCAAAAGATCATCAACTTGCACCCTTAACTCTTGCTGTTCCCTAGGCGCCATCCGCCTAAGAGGCATCACAACAGGTCTGGCTCCTTCAACTAGATCTATACGAAACTCGATCTCTCTATGCGGCGGCAACCCTTTGACTTCGTCAAAGACATCCTCGAATCCATTCGCGATTGGCACTAATGAGAGTCCATCCCGTGGAACAACCAGCGAATACATGAAGCTCATGAAGACGCCTTCTTCATGCTTACATCGTATCACAATCTTTCGCCCCTCCACATTCTCGACTGTCACCTCCAACCTTTCGCAATCAACCTTAGCCGCATACTTCCTGAGCCAGTCCATACCCAAAATAATTCCGAACCCCGTAGAGTTCAGAACAAAACAATCACAAACAAAAGAGCAACCATGACTCGACACAATCAGACCACGGCATAACATACACAAACAAGACGAACCCCCAACTGGATTAGTCACAACCAATGGCCTATCAACAATATCTGGTTCCAAACCCAACCGGCCTACAAGTTCACTACAAACAAACGAATGCGACGCCCCAGTATCAAACAGAACTCTAACTGGAACACCACATAGGAAAAGAGTACCTTGAACCACCACACTCTTTCCTTTCTCTTCAGCTGTAGGAGCTTTTGAAGACGACGGAACAGCTCCCAAAGCATAAGCTTGCACAATCTGCTTGTCCCTCCTCGGTTCTGGACAATTCTTCCTGAAATGCCCCGGCTTGTCACAGTTGTGACACTTCATTGGCACCTTAGGATTCTTACAATCCTTCAAGAAATGGCCCTTCTGCTGACAATTGTAGCAAGTCACTTCGCCTTTCGGCTTCTTCTGGCCATCCTTACCCTTCTTTTGCTGCTGCTTCCTCTTCTTGTTTCCACCCTGTTGGGGTTTAGACTCTTCCCTGGTCACAGCAACAACATATCCTTCCTTAGGAAACAGACTCTCATGCCTGAGAGCTTTCTCCACAAGCTTTTCAAATGAATCGTTCAAATGATCCACCAACTGTCTCCCAAGATAACTGTCCAAGCCTATCACAAACTTCTCATTCTTCTGATAAGCAGATTCAATATACGACCGGGCATACTTGGACAAAGCTTCAAACTCAGATTCATACTCAATAACTGGTCTTCCACCTTGCTTGAGCTCCACAAACTTCTTGAACAGAACAGACTTCTGCGTTGTAGAAATGAACTTAGCTTCAAACCTGACTTGGAATTGCTCCCAAGTAATCTCTTCCTCCGGAGTATTGATGGTAATAGAGTTCCACCAATCAGAAGCTCTCCCTTGAAGCTGTCTCGATGCCAACTTCCTCTTAGTCGCATCCTCAATTCCCAAATCACCAAAGATCCTTTTACAAGCATCTATCCACCTCTGGATCTCAATAGTTGATTCTGTTCCCAAGAAAACCTTCCCTCCAAGAGCAGTATAATCTTTGCACAACTTAGCAAAATCCACTGGTTTCGGAGTTTGGACTTGAACTCCAACATCTACTGCTGCCCCCGGAACTGGTATCCTTCTCATGATCGAAGTCATCATGGCTTTGAACATAGCTGTATAATCAGCAGCCCCTTCAGTAGCACGGCCTTCCCTAGTAGCTGGTCTCCCTCTTCGACTCATTCTCAATATCTATAAAAAGGAATGATCAGAACATCTAGAGAAACAACTACATAAAGGACTCAAACTCTACTAAGCTACTATATTATATATAGTAATCATCCATCAAAATACAATTACGTCTCTCATACGTAGTTACGTCAATGAGCGTTGGGTAAAATCGATTAACCAAAGCTCTGATACCAAATGTGACGACCGCCCATGACCCTTGCACCGAACCTAGAGAAAGTGCGCTGTAAAGTGTGCCAGGCGACCATGCACGATTGTCAAGGTAAATTAAAACAACAGAATCTATCGTATTACTCACAGCGCATGGACAAAATACAATAGAACATATATATAGTGAAGCTTCACAGAATAAAATCTCATCAATAAAACTTCATAATAGTTGAATACAAACATCTGAATAGTTAATACCACAAGCCTCACTACATAACACTCAGAGAATACAAAGCAGCGGAACATCCAGTACATATAATAAGAAAATAATAATATGCAATACTCATGCTCGTCTTCGATATAAGCACCGTGGAGAGCTAGAACAACACCTGTCACCTGCTACCTAGTCTGCTCGTCCCAAAATGGACGAACAACCCAAGGCAATAAGAGTTAAAAACATAAAGCCTTGAGTCAGACAACAGTCTTAGTGAGCAGTAAATTAACTAACAACATACAAAAAGAGCATAAAGGAAAAGGAATAGGAATACAACCCTCCCACTCCAACCTCTTTCTACAGTGATAGCCCCCAGACACACACTAAGCAGAAGCAAACATAGCAGAACATACAATGTAAAGTAAAGAAATTATCACTCGAGTCAAGGGCGATGTTTTCCAAGCACAAACCCCCAAGGCCTAAACCAAGATCAGATAAGCACCAAGAAAACACTGCTCTTGAGACCGAATGACGATAAAACCAAACATCCATGACTCTGGCTATCACTGTTATCATTGCTTCGATATCACCGTTAATTGAATGACCGGCACATTCTTTCAGCCGTCCGTCAAGGGCTAATGGAAACCCCGGTTCTAGACATAACTCCCGCACGTCATCGTGACCCGTGCCTAGGACTATCGAATTTGCCCAGAGTACTTGACTACCCAATCAGTAGCCTTCAGGGACTATCGAATCTGCCCAACGTACTCTTGCTTTGAGCATGCTAGAACCTTCAACAACGATGAGATCTCAGCCTTCTAGCCATCCTCCTCGACGACTATTTCCATACTAGCTCAAGCGCCTCTCGAGCATCCATTATCCTCAACCTGCTTGGAATGATCCCATCTGGATTAGACCAAGACTATCTCATATCATACTTCGGTTCATCACATCCTCGCAAAGTCTCATCTCAACATCATCATCAAATCTATGCATAAGAGCTTCATCACCCGCTACAAATGCCACAAGCAGCTTTTCCCATTCAAGAGCCTTTGCCTTAACTTTCGAATCATCCTCGATCTAAATCAAATCATCAATCATCTAATTCATAGCAATCAATCAAATCAAACATTAATCCAAGCAATCAAGCATTCAAATATGATCTAAGTAGACAATTATAACTATAATGGCAATTTCGTAATTAAAGAGTCGAAAGTCAAATAAGCATGAAAACATGAACAATGTCTCTATAATCTTGATGAATGAACTTGCATAGATTAACATGTAGTAAAATGGATGTAACATCATCATAAACAATGGATCTATATGGATCTACACTTAAGATGAATAAAATGTATGGAAATCACTATTTTAACACCAAATCGAGCCAACAATCCGATATACTCCTTTGGATCCGTGTGAGAGATAATCACCACTCACCAAATCACCTAAACAACCCCAAATCAACACGCTTCAGATCTGGACAGCGAAGGATCTAGCTTGATCTATAACGAATCCGCTTCAAATGAAGAAATCTCACTTCAAAGGATGAAGATCTTCAATCTAAACTCTTGAATCTTCGATTTGATCTTCAACTTGGATGGATGGAATCCCTAGATTAGAGTGGAGAAAAGAAGTGAAGAAGTGTAGAAGTCGAGCTCTCAAAATGGCAGCACTTCGTCACTTCGAAAACCGGATCCCAAAAAGTGAGAAAAACCCTATTATTTATAGCTGAAATCTTAGGTCGTCTACCCCTATAACTCGTCTCCGACTTAACTTCCTCTCCGACTTAACACCCCAGATGACTTATGACTTAACTGCTATGCCAACCTACGACTTATCAAAACCCACCATTTTACGACTTAACAGATCCTAATCTCTGCGACTTACGACTTAACTCCCCTAAGTCGTCAACGACTTAACGCGCGCGCGACTTAACAGGTCTACCAGTCTACGACTCAACACATTGCGTGACTTAACAGAGTCTCCAACTTAATACCCACGCAACTTAATCGGGGTTACGACTCAACAACCTACGACTTAAGAATTCGCGACTTAACTGGGTAACTGACTTAACATAGCGCGCGACATAACAGCCTTCGACTTAACGACTTAGCCTATGCGCGACTTAGCGACTTAGCGCGCCCCAGCGACTCAACAATGCTGGTACGCGTCCTAAAACTCACACGACTTAACAATCTCGCGACCTATCTCCTAGCGACTTATCATCCTTAACTCGTCCACGACTTAACTGCTATAAGTCGCCTACTCCTATAATTTGCTAACTCGAACTGTTTAACTCGGTTAGGTTCTATAGGTCGTCCCAAACCATCCTACGACCTAAATCAAAATACCTAGGTCGCCTATCCATATCCCCTAAGTCGTGTATGACTTACGACTTACACTAAGTCGTGAACGACTTAGGACTTAGAAATTTCGCCAATCTTCGTGAAAACTTTTCGACGCAATTTTCTTCGATTTTTCGATCCGTAAAAATACGGGTCGTTACATTCTCTTCCCCTTAGGAATTTCGCCCCCGAAATTCCAAACAAACAAGAGCAATCAATGACTATTCTGCACGCCTACCATCCATAGCAATCAACAAACTATGCATCCAATTCTAGCTTAGCATGCAGAATTCTAAAACTAGAACAAGTTACAATATCGTGGGATGACATGACACCTTAGGGCCATACCTTGAAGAGTTCAGGATGAGCTGCCTTCATCCTCACTTCCACCTCCCACGTACAGTCGTTATCATCATCACTCCATTGTATCTTGAGCAACTTAACTATCTTCCTCCTAAGCTGTTTCGTGTCGGTTTCTACAACATGAAGCGGCTTACGAGGTCTTCTATAGACTGGATCAACTTCGAAATCTTCATAGCCATCAGCAGAAACCACCATATTCGAGTCGTGCACATACTTCCGTAGATATGATACATGAAAAACATTGTGCACACTCGACATCTTCTCAGGTAACTCCAATCTATAGGCAAGCTTTCCAATTCGCTTGATGATCGGGAATGGTCCAACAAATCTCGGAGTCAACTTTCCTTTCTTCCCGAATCGAATAACATTCTTCAGTGGAGAAACCTTCACAAAACCATATCACCTATGTTGAATTCCAAATCTTTACGACGTTTATCGGCATAACTTTTCTGATGATCTTGGGCTGCCTTCATTCGTTGCCGAATGATCTCTATGCAATCCGAAGTTTGTCGAATCATCTCTGGCCCAAGCATCAGCTTTTCTCCTGTCTCTACCCAACATGTCGGAGAGTTACACGGTCTTCCATACAATGCCTCATACGGTGCCATACCAATGCTTGACTGGTAACTGTTGTTGTACGCAAATTCCACCAAATGAAGATGATCTTCCCATGATCCTCCGAAATCCAAAACATAAGCTCTGAGGAGATCTTCCAAAACTCGGTTGACTCGCTCGGTCTGACCATTTGTTTGAGGGTGATAAGTTGTACTCAAACACAACTAGGTTCCCAAAACTTCCTGGAAGCTCTTCCAAAATCCACTAGTGAACAGTGGGTCTCGATCGCTCACTATACTCTTCGGAATACCATGGAATCGAACTATCCACTTAACATACAACTCAGCCAACTTTGATGCAGTCCTAGTCGATCGAACAGGAATGAATCTTGCGCTCTTAGTCAGACGATCTACGATGACCCAAATCCCTTCATTTCCCGTTCTTGTTCTAGGTAGTCCATCAATAAAATCCATCGATACCTGCTCCCACTTCCATGTAGGAACTTCTAATGGCTGAAGTAATCCACTTGGCTTCTTCTGTTCGGCTTTTACCAACTGGCAGTTCATACACTTGGAAATAAAATTTCCAACATCCTTCTTCATGCCTTCCCAGTAGTAGGTTCTCTTCATATCCCGATACATCTTATTTCCACCTGGATGAATTGTCAGCTTCGAGTGATGACTTTCCTTCAGAACTTCACTCCTCAATTCATCCATATCGGGAACAACTAGTCATCCTTGCTTCCGAAGCCAACCCTCTCGATCGACCTTGAATCCTTTATCCTTTTCTGGATCCAATCCAAATTCCAAATCACGGATAATCTTGACAAGCTTATCGTCTCGCTTTTGGCTCTCGCCAATCCTTTCCACAAGAGAAGGTCTTATCGATAAGTTTGCCAACATCTCAGGTTCCAATTCGCATCTAGGCCTGAAGTCAAATCCAGCTAAATACTCGAGATTCTTCCATTCTGAAAGCATGGCTCCCAATCCTGCATGTCTTCGACTTAACGCATCTGCCACTGCGTTACCTTTTCCCGGAGTATAAGCTATACCGAAATCATATGATGCCAAAAACTCTAGCCAACGTTGCTGCCGAAGATTCAAATCCTTTTGGGAGAAAAGATACTTCAACGACTTATGATCCGTAAACAACTCAAATCGAACTCCCAATAGATAATGTCTCCACATCTTTAGAGCAAATACAATCGCCGCTAATTCCAAATCATGAGTCGGGTAATTCCTTTCATGCGGCTTCAGTTGTCGACTGGCATACGCAACAACTTTATCCTTCTGCATCAGCACTGCTCCAAGTCCAGTACCACATGCGTCGGTGTAAACCACCATCCCATCATTCCCACTAGGAATAGTCAAAACAAGAGCACTCGTCAATCTCTCTTTCAGGATTCCAAAAGCTTGCTCATTCTTAGCATCCCATCTAAACACTTGGTTCTTTTTCGTCAATCCTGTTAACGGTGCAGCTATCTTGGAGAAGTCTTTGATAAACCTTCGATAATATCCTGCCAATCCAAGAAAACTTCTCACATCAGATGCACTCTTAGGTCTAACCCAATCCTGGATTGCTGCCACCTTCGCGGGATCAATCGCTATTCCATTTCCAGAGATAACATGGCCTAAGAACCTCACTTCACTCTTCCAGAAGTGACACTTCGAAAACTTAGCCTTCAGCTGATGTTTCCGTAAGATTTCCAAAACAATACGCAAGTGCGTCTTGTGTTCTTCTTCAGTTATGGAATAAATCAGAATATCATCCACGAACACAAGTACAAACTTGTTCAACTGATCTCTGAACACTCTATTCATAAGATCCACAAAATATGCTGGTGCATTAGTCAATCCAAACGGCATTACCAGCCACTCAAAGAAACCGGATGGTGTTCGAAAAGCAGTCTTCGGCACACTATCCTTAGCCACTCTCAACTGGTGAAATCCCGTTGCCAAATCCATCTGAGAAAACACCTTGGCTTCGTGAAGCTGATCAAACAAGTCATCTATTCTCGGCAATGGATACTTGTTCTTCTTAGTCACCTTATTCAGCTCACGATAATCCACACACAATCTCAACGACCCATCTGCCTTGGTTGCAAACACAACTGGTGCACCCCACTCGGACACACTACGACGAATGAATCCTTTCTGCAAAAGATCATCAACTTGCACCCTTAACTCTTGCTGTTCCCTAGGCGCCATCCGCCTAAGAGGCATCACAACAGGTCTGGCTCCTTCAACTAGATCTATATGAAACTCGATCTCTCTATGCGGCGGCAACCCTTTGACTTCGTCAAAGACATCCTCGAATCCATTTGCGATTGGCACTAATGACAGTCCATCCCGTGGAACAACCAGCGAATACATGAAGCTCATGAAGATGCCTTCTTCATGCTTACATCGTATCACAATCTTTCGCCCCTCCACATTCTCGACTGTCACCTCCAACCTTTCGCAATCAACCTTAGCCGCATACTTCCTGAGCCAGTCCATACCCAAAATAATTCCGAACCCCACAAAGTTCAGAACAAAACAATCACAAACAAAAGAGCAACCATGACTCGACACAATCAGACACGACATAACATACACAAACAAGACGAACCCCCAACTGGATTAGTCACAACCAATGGCCTATCAACAATATCCAGTTCCAAACCCAACCGGTCTACAAGTTCACTACAAACAAACGAATGCGACGCCCCAGTATCAAACAGAACTCTAACTGGAACACCACATAGGAAAAGAGTACCTTGAACCACCACACTCTTTCCTTTCTCTTCAGCGGTAGGAGCTTTTGAAGACGACGGAACAGCTCCCAAAGCATAAGCTTGCACAATCTACTTGTCCCTCCTCGGTTCTGGACAATTCTTCCTGAAATGCCCCGGCTTGTCACAGTTGTGACA
Organism: Allium fistulosum; assembly: GCA_030737815.1. Taxonomy (NCBI): domain Eukaryota; kingdom Viridiplantae; phylum Streptophyta; class Magnoliopsida; order Asparagales; family Amaryllidaceae; genus Allium; species Allium fistulosum. The sequence continues at coordinate 56,158,625 of CM060904.1, forward strand.
CTTCATCGGCACCTTAGGATTCTTACAATCCTTCGAGAAATGGCCCTTCTACTGACAATTGTAGCAAGTCACTTCGCCTTTCGGCTTCTTCTGGCCATCCTTACCCTTCTGTTGCTGCTGCTTCCTCTTCTTGTTTCCACCCTGCTGGGGTTTAGACTCTTCCCTGGTCACAGCAACAACAGATCCTTCCTTAGGAAACAGACTCTCATGCCTGAGAGCTTTCTCCACAAGCTTCTCAAATGAATCGTCCAAATTATCCACCAACTGTCTCCTAAGATAACTGTCCAAGCCTGTCACAAACTTCTCATTCTTCTGATAAGCAGATTCAATATACAACCGGGCATAATTGGACAAAGCTTCAAACTCAGAAACATACTCAAGAACTGGTCTTCCAACTTGCTTGAGCTCCACAAACTTCTTGAACAGAACAGACTTTTGAGCTATAGAAATGAACTTAGCTTCAAACCTGACTTGGAATTGCTCCCAAGTAATCTCTTCCTCCGGAGTATTGATGGTAATAGAGTTCCACCAATCAGAAGCTCTCCCTTGAAGCTGTCTTGATGCCAACTTCCTCTTAGTCGCATCCTCAATTCCCAAATCACCAAAGATCCTTCTACAAGCATCTATCCACCTCTGGATCTCAATAGTTGATTCTGTTCCTAAGAAAACCTTCCCTCCAAGAGCAGTATAATCTTTGCACAACTTAGCAAAATCCACTGGTTTCGGAGTTTGGACTTGAACTCCAACATCTACTGCTGCCCTCGGAACTGGTATCCTTCTCATGATCGAAGTCATCATGGCTTCGAACATAGCTGCATAATCAGCAGCTCCTTCAGTAGCACGGCCTTCCCTAGCAGCTGGTCTCCCTCTTCGACTCATTCTCAATATCTATAAAAAGGAATGATCAGAACATCTAGAGAAACAACTGCATAAAGGACTCAAACTCTACTAAGCTACTATATTATATATAGTAATCATCCATCAAAATACAATTACGTCTCTCATACGTAGTTACGTCAGTGAGCGTTGGGTAAAATCGATGAACCAAAGCTCTGATACCAAATGTGACGACCGCCCATGACCCCTGCACCGAACCTAGAGAAAGTGCGCTGTAAAGTGTGCCAGGCGAACATGGACGATTGTCAAGGTAAATTAAAACAACAGAATCTGTCGTATTACTCACAACGCATGGACAAAATACAATAGATCATATATATAGTGAAGCTTCACATAATAAAATCTCATCAATAAAACTTCATAATAGTTGAATACAAACATCTGAATAGTCAATACCACAAGCCTCACTACATAACACTCAGAGAATACAAATCAGCGGAACATCCAGTACATATAATAAGAAAATAATAATATGCAATACTCCTGCTCGTCTTCGATATCAGCACCGTGGAGAGCTAGAACAGCAACTGTCACCTGCTACCTAGTCTGCCCATCCCAAAATGGACGAACAGCCCAAGGCAATAAGAGTTAAAAACATAAAGCCTTGAGTCAGACAACAGTCTTAGTGAGCAGTAAATTAACTAACAACATACCAATAGAGCATAAAGGAAAAGGAATAGGAATACAACCCTCCCACTCGAACCTCTTTCTACAGTGATAGCCCCCAAACACACTAAGCAGAAGCAAACATAGCAGAACATACAATGTAAAGTAAAGAAATTATCACTCGAGTCAAGGGCGATGTTTTCCAAGCACAAACCCCCAAGGCCTAAACCAAGATCAGATAAGCACCCAAAAAACACTGCTCTTGAGACCGAATGACGATACAACCAAGCATCCATGACTCTGGCTATCACTGTTATCATTGCTTCGATATCACCATTAATTGAATGACCGGCACATTCTTTCAGCCGTCCGTCAAGGTCTAATGGAAACCCCCGTTCTAGACATAACTCCCGCACGTCATCGTGACCCGTGCCTAGGACTATCGAATCTGCCCAAAGTACTTGACTACCCAATCAGTAGCCTTCAGGGACTATCGAATCTGCCCAACGTACTCTTGCTTTGAGCATGCTAGAACCTTCAACAATGATGAGATCTCAGCCTTCTAGCCATCCTCCTCGACGACTATTTCCATACTAGCTCAAGCGCCTCTCGAGCATCCATTATCCTCAACCTGCTTGGAATGATCCCGTCTGGATTAGACCAAGACTATCTCATATCATTCTTCGCTTCATCTCATCCTCGCAAAGTCTCATCTCAACATCATCATCAAATCTATGCATAAGAGCTTCATCACCCGCTACAAATGCCACAAGTAGCTTTTCCCATTCAAGAGCCTTTCCCTTAACTTTCGAATCATCCTCGATCTAAATCAAATCATCAATCATCTAATTCATAGCAATCAATCAAATCAAACATTAATCCAAGCAATCAAGCATTCAAATATGATTTAAGTAGACAATTATTACTATAATGGCAATTTCGTAATTAAAGAGTCGAAAGTCAAATAAGCATGAAAACATGAACAATGTCTCTATAATCTTGATGAATGAACTTTCATAGATTAACATGTAGTAAAATGGATGTAACATCATCATAAACAATGGATCTATATGGATCTACACTTAAGATGAAGAAAATGTATGGAAATCACTATTTTAACACCAAATCGAGCCAACAATCCGATATACTCCTTTGGATCCGTGTGAGAGATAATCACCACTCACCAAATCACCTAAACAACCCCAAATCAACACGCTTCAGATCTGGACAGCGAAGGATCTAGCTTGATCTATCACGAATCCGCTTCAAACGAAGAAATCTCACTTCAAAGGATGAAGATCTTCAATCTAAACTCTTGAATCTTCGATTTGATCTTCAACTTGGATGGATGGAATCACTAGATTAGAGTGGAGAAAAGAAGTGAAGAAGTGTAGAAGTCGAGCTCTCAAAATGGCAGCACTTCGTCGCTTCGAAAACCGGATCCCAAAAAGTGAGAAAAACCCTACTATTTATAGCTGAAATCTTAGGTCGTCTGCCCCTATAAGTCGTCTTCGACTTAACTTCCTCTCCGACTTAACACCCCAGACGACTTACGACTTAATTGCTATGCCAACCTACGACTTATCAAAACCCACCAGTTTACGACTTAACAGATCCTAATCTCTGCGACTTACGACTTAAATCCCCTAAGTCGTCTACGACGTAACGCGCACGCGACTTAACAGGTCTACCAGTCTATGACTCAACACATTGCGTGACTTAACAGAGTCTCCAACTTAAAACCCACGCTACTTAATCAGGGGATACGACTCAACAACCTACGACTTAAGAATGCGCGACTTAACTGGGTAACTGACTTAACATAGCGCGCGACATAACAGCCTTCGACTTAACGACTTAGCCTATGCGCGACTTAGCGACTTAGCACGCCCCAGCGACTCAACAATGCTGGTACGCGTCCTAAAACTCACACGACTTAACAATCTCGCGACCTATCTCCTAGCGACTTATCAACCTTAACTCGTCCACGACTTAACTGCTATAAATCGCCTACACCTATAAGTTGCTAACTCGAACTGTTTAACTCGGTTAGGTTCTATAGGTCGTCCCAAACCATCCTACGACCTAAATCAAAATACCTAGGTCGCCTATCCATATCCCCTAAGTCATGTACGACTTACGACTTACACTAAGTCGTGAACGACTTAGGACTTAGAAATTTCGCCAATCTTCGTGAAAACTTTTCGACGCAATTTTCTTCGATTTTTCGATCCGTAAAAATATGGGTCGTTACACCGATAATCTACTAAACCTGACTATCTGAAAAACCCCAACTCTAGACTGCCCGTGTGGAAAATTGTGGGCACCCAGAGTTTAGGAAGGGAACAATAAACTCCGGGTCAGTCATGGGACTGGTGTGAGTAACAAAAACAGTTCATCTATAAAACAAACAACAAAGGAATTTTAAACATTGAAATCCGCAATGCTTTTTGGAAATGAAACTACCATAAGGCCTCCCGGCACACACACAATGCAATCGCACACATGGGGGAGATTTCTCCTTATGATAGTCAAACATGCTTCCTATGCAAGAAAACTCTTTTGATATTATTACTAGTGCATAGTGCAAAAAACATTTCGAAAGTATAACATTAATCTTAGCCAGCATAGGTACCATTATATTATGCCTGCTATAGTTACCATTTTAAATGGCAGGTTCTACAACTAAAACCGTACAAGGCTCGTATTGTTTCTTTGGATTTTCCAACAAATGGTCAGGCTAAGGAACTTCCTATGCCACATGGGAACGCCTCTGGAGTGACGCCCCGAGAACCAACCTGGCTCTCTACCAACACAAGGCCGGTTACCCCCTTCCCGGGTAGTAAACCTGAGATATGCCACCCCCGGTCGTTTGCGACCTTTATCCGAGAGCTCTCGATCACAAAGCAACAATCACACAGGAAATGAGATTGGAGCAACCACACAGGTAAATATCTGGGCTCCATACCATGATACCACCTTTTTCCAGAAGGAATGGACTTACCCTAGGGGAGCTACCCCTGAAACCTTGCCGGTCTGTGAGGCTCGATGAGGTATCGACAATAAAGCTACTCTTTTTCACAAATCCATGCTTTGATCAACAAATGATCAGCAACACACAACAGCACTCATCATGCCACACTACCAAATTGGGAATATATCACTAATAACCTTAAACTACATAACCTTTGAGCTCGTACGTCTCAGAGTAGGGTGTTAAGCTAAGAGAATAAATCTCCGCCACCAAACAGAAATTTATTTGAAAGAAATCAGCTTTATATCTCAAAGTGTAGTGTCAGACATACAACCATACAAGTCTGTTCTGGGTTCGAACAGAACCGAAGGCACTTCCAAAGAAGCCCATGCAAATCCGGATAATTTATAATCATGTCCCGACTTCCCATCACAAAGGGTGCTAAAATCTCTATACCGGGGACCAATCGATGCAGAGACAATCGACGAGTTGTCCTTTCGTTTTCGAAAATATCCGGTCTTCACCACCGGTCTTCAAATGCTATCCATAACGTCGTATCATTATTCGTAATGGGTTATATGACACAAAGGTCCTCTCCCGGCTAAACCGAATAACGAGCGCATATTTAAAAACATATGGATATTGGGATTTCAATTAAATCACAACTTATTATCCAAAGCACTTCTTCAAATGGTTTAAACACATTACCATTTCTAATCTTTTACAAAAAGATTCATTTCACAAAGTTCACCCAGTTTTACAAAGATCTATTCATAGATTTTCAAATAGATTTCCATTTCAATTTGGATTAACTCGTCCAATCTTTAAAACAAAGATTTAATTAATAGCTTTCAAACAATTCCTTTTCAACCTTTTATACAAAAGGTACACCTTTCCAATTTCAAAACAAAGTTCAATAATCTTTTACAAAGATTTATTCATAACTCGGAAAACCATTTTCCAATTCAAACTTGAAATTCCTTTAATTTAAATTGGAATTTCATTTCTTATATGAAAGCTTCTATTATTTGAAAACAAATAGCTTTCATTTCGAAAAATATGATTCTTCTATACGAGTTAAAGTCCTTTGGTTAAATTCAAATTCTTAAAACCATACTTTTTAAAATGATTTAACTTCATATAAACACATTTATATCATCTTTAACCATAATTTCCAAACATGGAATTCAATTCAAAATTTTGAATTCAAATTCAAATTAAATTATTTAAATTGGAAATTTTACCAAGTTATTCAAAATAACTTTTATCTTAAATACTTCTTTTCAAAAGCTCTAACATTTAACCCAAATTCATTTCCAAAATCAACTGAAATTAAAATTTCAATTTCAAAAACATTAAATTTAAATCATTTGTGACTTAACCGATTTCCTTGTGAAATCCATATTTGTGTGTGTAAAAGTGTGGTCCAGGGGTTTAACACAATAGTGCAACATCATTCAATCATCACAGATCAGAATACAGAAATATAGTTGATAAGCGGTATAAACTATAACGCTTATCTTTTATTCACAAATATATAAGTCACAGATAATAAGTTACATTCATCCCAAATAAATAACTACAGTACAGATCACACACAAATCAGAATATATCACAAAGCATCACAGATCAGGAAATATCAACAATTCAATCATTCAGTCAAATCCAACATTCACCAGTAATTTTTTTTATTAATCAACTGATTAATTTTTATCAGATGTATCAATTATTAATCCGGGTTAATTATCATAAGTTAATTACAAATTATTTGAAATAATTTCCCTTTCATCATTTATTAGTTAACCTTTAATTATTAACTAATCAATCTTAATTAATGAATCAATTAACTTTTAATTATTTAAAAAATCTTAATTAATCACATTCATTAAATAATCCTTTAATTATTAACAAATAATTATACTCAAATTTCGAATTATCATTCAATTTATTACATCCAGAAATTATCTATTAATTACTTCTGAATAATTAATGCTTTAATTACTGTCATTAAGTGATTATACTTAATGATTCCACAATTGATTATTATTGAATCAATCAATCTAAATTTATTGTTAAAATTAATCACATTGATTAATTATTCAAAAATCTTAGTTAATGACCTTCATCAATATATTTAAAAGAACTTAAATCAAATTCGCTTTGTATTCACATATTTAAAGTATAACTTTACATTTAAATTTATTTAAACATTTGAATTTATAAAACTTTATTTTATTCAAAATCTTAAATCTAGAGTTAGATTTAAATCCAGATTTTTGAAATTTTGATTTAAACTTTGTCTAAATTCCTCATTTACAATCTCAAAGTCCATTTTAAATTTAAATCTTGAAAATACACTTTTAAATTCTTAAACACTTTTATTTAAAACAATTCAAATTTAATACTTTATTTATTTATAAACTAAGTTCCAACCTAAGCTTGAATTGATATTTAAACTTTAAATTCTAAACTCAGTTTAAACCTGGATTTATAAATTTAAATTTAGTTTTAAATTTCAAAACAACAATAGGTTTAAAACCTGAAACAAATTCTACCCGAGCCCTGTCCAATTTTACTTCGAGTCCAACGCCCGAAGTCTTCGAGTAAAACACTCTACTGACTCGAGAAACTCGAGTAACTCATCTTCCAGATATGATGTGCACGTGGTGCACGTACACCAGTGACTCCGACCACCGGAGGTCATCGTGGCGTCACTCGACAACCACCCTAACCCACGCGATCGCACACTCGAACCCAGATCGAACGAAATTCCATCAAAGCAAAATCGAGCTAAAATCTTGACCCACTGGAACCATACATCGACAAAAACTACTCCTCCTCGTCGCCTCCGACATCGATACTACCGGAGCCTCCAGCCACCACCTTTTAAAATCCGGGATCGTTACAGTCCGGGAGTGCAATTGGTATATCTACCCTGGCATTGCCTCGAGTGCAGTGTTCACATGCCCTATCGCGCCTTTTACGAGTTTGTTTTGTACCATACATATAGAGTGCCCTTTGGGTAAACCTCACGGAGGAGCGTACGGTAATGTATAGACTATGGGAATATATAAAATGTGTTAAGGGGGATATGGGTAATGCCTTAACGCTATTTTAATACTTTACTTTATTGCAGACACTATTATAATTGCATATTTTACTACATAGTAGATAGTTTAATAGATCCTTAGGAGGTGGAAATCCCGAACATCTCTTAAGTTATTGCACTCACGTTAGACACTGGATAGGAGATGTCAAAACCCGTAAACATCTCTGACATCGTTACACTTATATTTACTTACTATTGATTTAACTTTCATAAGATCTTTTAGTTCTGACTCGAGTGTTTTTCCTTTTCAATTCACTCGGGTCAGTCTGAGGTTTCCAGTTTATCGAAGACTTCTTTCTGGAGGATGAAGACGAAGATTTTATACTATTATTATTTATTATTTTTGTTCCACTGCATCATGTTGTTCCACTGCATTTATTTATTTATTCTTGTTGTATGTATCTCTGATCTGTATTATAAAAGTATAATCAATGTTATTTGTAAACAGCTTCATGAACTGTTTATTTGATTATTATATTTTGTCATTCCGATGTGAGATCTTGTATTTGTTTTCTGTCTTTCTTTGTTTTTTTCTTATACACCCTACAAAAATATGCCCTTTTGAATGGGTTAAGTCTGACGTATGTGGTATATCGTCAATTTAAACCGTCCAAAAAGTTAGGTCATTACAGTTGGTATCAGAGCTTTGGTTTAGCAATAACCTTAGCTTTATGGGGTCTGACTCATATAAAATAGGGTAGTAATACCATAGAATGAGTCGCTGAGTGTATATATGAGAGAGCGTATGTGTTAGTGTTATAAAAGTTTTTGTATTATGTTAATTTTTACCATTTTGTATTTATAACTTCTAGTCGCTGCATAGGACGCTATGACATCGATGAGGATTTCTAAGCACTTAATAGGGCAGACCGACACAATATTGTTTTAAAATACAGGTAAATGAAATAATTTTGCCTATTATATATTTTTGTATATAAAATAATAAATTTTATAAATGATATAGTTGGATGTAACATGTTTGTGGTTAAGCAGTGAAATTTTATAAATATTGATTAGAAATAGGATTTACAAATAAAGTAAATATAAATTGGAACATTTTAGAACTTAAGTTCAGGGATTATGAAATTTCTTTCAAAAAGTTTTGGAATATAATATTAGTAGTATTTAGAAGTATTTTCTGATATGAATATTTCAAGATGATTTGAAAGAAAGTCTTAAAAAGGAATTTTTAAAGGAAAAGTGTTGTACTCCCCTCTCTGTCGCTGGAAAATAATTTAGGTGATGAGTGCATGCATCATCGACGTTCATCTTCGAGTTTCAAAGTGGGTAGACGGTTGTAGTTGTTTTACTACACCTTGTTTTGATAAACGAATTTTAATTTTTAACTTCTAAAAATGATTTGATCTATAAAGGATAAATATATGTATTATTTTCTAAGTGACTAAAATGAACCCGAAGTTTAGTTCTTGGATTTTTCTGATAATTAGTAGTTTCAATTATTATAATGAATGGAATCTTGACTATATTAATAATTGGAAACTTCTAAAATGAAAATAAGAAATTTGATGTTAAAATGATTAATGAAATAGTTAAGAAATTGAAATTTTGAAAACTGTAAATAAAAAGGAAAAGAAAATAAGAAATGGTAACTATTGAACATTTTGTTAACTAAATAAATAAGAGAAATTAGGTAATATTCAATTGCATTCTTAAGACGATATATTACTTACCAAAATTTTAAAAGTTGTAATGTTGATAAGAATATGTAATAGAATATTGTACAAGTAAAACTTTAGTAAATGAAATTGTTCAATAGAATTACTTTTATAAATAAGAATTCTAATGTTATAAATTGTTACAAACTGAAGTTAATAGTTTGAAATGCTACTAATTAAATGTAATAAAAGTGAATAATGTAAGAAAAATGATTATAAGCTTAAGTTAACATTTTAAGTTATTTATAATCAGATTGAATAATAAAAGGTGAATACTGTAAGTAAATAATTATAAACTTAAATTAATATTGAAGCCATTTATAATTAAAGTGAGTACTATATTCATTAAATGAATATAACTTCAGAAAACATTGGAAATGATTTAGAAATGGAGTTAATATTCAATAATACTTTATATGGAAGAATGAATGTGAAAAGGAAATAATCTATAAATGATGAATTTAATTGTAAAGAAACTTACCTTATAATGTATAATCCAATAATTGAAATAAAAGTAACTTATTTAAGCAATGAATGTAAGGTAATAAAATGAAAGAAAATGGCATTGTATGAATAAATGGTAAATAAACTTTTGTAAGTAATAACGAATGTAAATTAATGAAAATAAACACTAGATGAAGGAGAAAAGAAAATTAAATGATGTGAAAAGAAAAAAAGAATCAAACTAAATTGTAAATGTGAAGTAAACTGAAATAAAATATATACAATACTTCAATAATGAATTCATTTATGAACCAAATAATTGAAATGGATATAACTTATGTAAGAAAAGAATGTAAATTAATGAAATAAGCCTTACATGAATGAATGGAAATTACAATTTTGTAAGTAATGAACGTGAATTAAAGAAAATCATTGTATGAAAAAATGAACAATAAATGATGTGAAAAGGAAAAATTGAGTAAACTTAAAAATGTGTTGAATTCTTTGGTTGTTGGGCTTATGGATTGGTTGGGAATCGATACCCCTATTTTGTATAAAGATGTACAAATAACCTATAAAGTTATCTACGCCTGTTGAGTGTATGGTTTACTTCATAATTTATTTATCATTTTATACGATAAAAAGTTTATGAACCCAAACAAACCCTTTGTTTTGATTTCCATGGATGGATTATTGCTCTCTTTATTGGAAATGATGTTTGATGTGACGACCCGGAATTTTTGATATTTGAAATTTGAATATTTAATTGATTTTAAATATTTAAAAGGTTAATTTTGACTTGAATTTCAAATATCACCATTTATTGGATGATTTAATTATTGAATTTAATAATTGGAAAATGGATAAAATACTGAATTAGGAGTTTCAAGTTTGTTAAAAATATTTTAAAGGCTTATAAAATTTATATTAATGATACTGAAGATAATAGAACTTTTAAAATCGAATTTAAAAGTGTTTTGTTTAGTTTTAAAAATATATTGTTTAAATTGACATTTAAAAATAGCCTTCCGGGGCACGGTCTCGGATTTCAACGAAACCAGTTCCATTTGTTCCGTAATATTGTATTATTGTCGGATTTCAAATTTCATAACGTTTGGAGTTGTCGTTTGGTCGTACGGTATATAAACGAGCTGAAATCTATATCGATAATTCAATATAATAATTGGGTCCAAAAAGCTATCTTCTCCATACGATCGAATTAGGACTCGAAACCTTTTCCATTGCGTTCGGAATAGGGGTGTAACAATATGAACTCCTAGCGGCACACCTTGATAGGAAGTCAAAATTTTGAGTTGCGAATTTCGAGACGATTTAAATTTTAAATAAAATATATATATGTTGACTGGTCAGAAATTCCATTCCCATCAGACCTTTTTGCTTTCATTTCATGGTCACTGTATGTAACGACCCCGAAATTTAAATTTATTTAAATTAATAATTAAATGAAATTTTGAGTTAAATTTATGATTAAATAAATTTTTGAATAAAAATTGTGAAATTTAATTTAAAAAATGGAGCGAGTTTCCCCAATATCCAAGTATATTCTGTATAAATCATTTGAGATTAAAATATTGTAAATAGTGTATATGTGAGTATATGTGTGTATATTGAATGTATATATATATATATTTAGGTATATGCGAGCAAATTTAATATATATTTGAATTGATGGTTAAAGATGGTTTGAGTTTATAAAATAAATATAAGACAATAAATATTAAGTAAATAATGATAATTAATATTTGAACTAGGAATTGAAATTGATATAAGGTAAGTTTTAATTAAAATAGAAGTAGAATATTTGTTAAAATCTAACAATAATTTAGAATAGAAATTTATTTACATTTCAAAGTAGTAAGAAAACTAGAGAAAACAAATAAACAAGGAATAAAATCAAGTGTCAAAGCAAACCAGGTTTGTGTAAAATAGAAATAAATCAAAGTATAAATGAATGAAGACACTAAACAAAAATAGAACAAATAAAATACACTCAAGTTTGTAGACAAAAGAAGAAATACATGCTCAACCATAAAGCAAAGGAACAAGACAGCAAATATCTCTTGTACATATAAGCAAGATAAAACCAATACAACATATCAGCCGAACTAAAATTCTTCATATCAATAAACAAAAATGGAAAAGCCAACAAGTACAAGATATATATCTTTGTACAGCCGAGACAAAGCCTAAGTATGTAGACAATTATATGCAAATTTGTACAAGTAATGAATGCCATGCCCTATAGCCATCACGTTCAAGCACATCAGCCACCCTATTGTATAAATAAAATAAAAATAGCCTGTAAACATTTTTATATATCAACTTCTTTTACCACCAATTCATTTTCGTTCCTTCAAAGCTAAGGAAAAAAAAACTGAAATGAATATCAACTTAAACAAGAATTAAAGCGTTCGAACCTGGAGATGAAGATCAAATTAATATCAAGCAAAGTTTCCAGATTTAAAAACTGAGCAAGCCTGAAAGAAAAGAAGAGCAAACATCACCAATTTTACTAAGCTAAAATCTGGAATCAAGTAGCTACAGCTACAGGCAATTTAAAACAATTCAGAGGTCAAGAAGATTCAAAACTGTTCCCCTCTGTTTTCTTTCAAATTGAGGTGAGCAACTCTTTGTTTTTAGAAGCTTAATCTGTTTTGATTTTTCTTGATGCTAGTGAGTAACTTTTCTTTGAAACCATAAGTATGTTTAAATCTGGTTGTATGTAGTGTTTGGAATAGGGAAAGCAAGTCTCAGTTTAAATAACAGGTTCTTAAGAATTGAATAAAATTTCAAATCCACTCATCCATGCTATATTAGGATTTGATCTTTAGATAGAAAGTGATTATAAAGATGTAATTCAAATTCTAAAAGAAAAATATGATTACCAATATATCAACTGAGTAAATAAATTGAACAGAACATTACAAAAGAATATTTTGGTCAAATCTCGAATGGCACCGATTGTTGATTCAGGTATTTAGTTAGAACCTATATCAAAAACGATGATTTTTAAGATGAGATTCGTGATTTTTAGTGTAGTGATTTGGTAGCAGTTCGAGGTTGAACGGAGACGACATTTTGATTGATTTCCGGCGATGTGATGATCTAGGGAGGTCGAGTTGCCTCATGGGGATGGAGGGGCCTAGGGTAGTCATAGGAAAAATATAGTGATGGTTGAACGTTGACCAGGGTGGCGGCGGAAGACGTTCGAAGTATGGTGACCTAGTTTTGGAACAGGGCTGATGTTCGATTCGTTCTTCACCGATGATGGATCGAGTTTGTTCAGTTTTGGTAGGGTTGATGTCTTGGGTGTGGCGACTCGGTGGTGGGGTTGGCAAGTGTCAATAGCGACGAGATGATCGGCGGCGATGGTGTTTATGGTTTCGAGCTGCTACTGGTTTTGGGCTCGAATTGGTCGAGATGACTCGATTTCATTCTCGATGTCGATTCAAGTTTCTGGGTGGTCTGGAGGTTTGGGGTGATCAACGGCGACATGGTGGTGGTCGAAGACTTGGCCGGAGGTGGTTGCGTCGATCGTGCACGTGCACAGTGGCGCGTGTGTATGTCAGGAGTTCGATCGTGGGTTTGTACTCGAGTGCGTACTCGGGTTATTTCGTGGATTTCTCGAAGTACAAGGGTGGTTGGAGAAGAAGAACGTACAGATGAACGTCTCAGGGCATCGAGTGAATAACTCGAAGCATTACTCGAGTTACAACCAGGGAATACTCGGGTTATCCTTAAATTGCAGTAATGTATAAAAAAAATAAAGTTACGTAACTTCTTTTCTACAAGTTTTAGATACTATAGCTTATTAAAGGTTTAACTGTTGAGTTAAAAATGTAATACGAGTCTCTAAAGTTTATTAACAATTAAGTTTATAATTAATAGAGATTTGATTTTCAAAGTTTTCAAGGACTTTAAAATGTTAATTAAGATAACTAATTAATATTGATTTATTGTTTTGGAGAGTAGCTAAGGCCGATTACTTTATAACAGTATTTAGAGTTTAGATTGATTAATGATTAAGTAATTAGCGGTTAATAAATGAGTAGTTAAGTTTTATTAATTAAGTAATTAAGATAAATTAATTTCTAATTTGGAATTAATTAAGATTAATTGTAAATTAAGGGTTAATTAGTAATCAATCAGGGAATGATAAATATTTAATCAAATTTTATAATGAATAATTAGAGATTACTAATTAATTGTAAAAGAATAATTGATTAATTAAATAAAGATTTATCAATTGATAATGAGGTTAATTAAGAAGTGATTAATTAATTAAAATGATGATCAATTAGGAGGTTGATTAATTAATTAAAGATAATTAATTAAAGGATAATTAAATAATTAAAGGTTAATTATTTAATGATTAAAGATTGACTCAATTATTAATTACGGTTGATTTATTAATAATTAAAGGTTAATTAATTTGTTATTAATGATTAATTAATAAATGACTAAAGAATAATAAATCAAGATAATCTGTAATTGATTAATAGAAATTAATCTGTTTAAATTATTCAGACAATTAACTGACCCTACCTATGGATGTTTAGATTCTATTGAATGTTGAATTGTTTGATATTTCCTGATATGTGATGATTTGTGATATACCCTGATTTGTGTTTTAATCTGTGATGTAATTTATTTATCTATGATATATCTCTGTGACCTGTGAATGAAGATGAGCATTATAGTTTATATCGCTTATCAACTATATTTCTGTATTCTGATCTATAATGATTGATGATGTTGCACTATTGTGTGTAAAACCCCTGGACCACACTGTTACACACACAAATATGGATTTCACGTGGAAATCGGTTAAGTCACAGATAATTTAAATTTGATGTTTTTGAAATTGAAATTTTAATTTCAATTGATTTTGAGATTGGAAATTTGGGTTTAAAGTGAAAAGCTTTTAAAAATGCAATTTCAAAGATAAGTCTTATTTTCGAATAACTTGATTAAGTTTTGAAATTTAAATAATTTGACTTAAATTTGAATTCAATATTTGGAATTGAATTCAATGACTGGAATTTTGATTAAAGAGATTATAAATGTGTCTTATATGAATTTAAACCACTTTTAAAATATTGGTTTGAGAATTTGATTTTAACCCAAGAAGAACCTTAACTCGTATGAATGAATCAGATTTCCAAAATGGAGACTGTTTGTCTTAAAAGAATTAAAAGCTTTCAGATAAGAAATGAAATTCCAGTTTAATTAGAGAAATTTCAAGATTGAATTGAAAAATGGTTTTCCAAGTTATGAATGAATTCTTTTTGAAAAACTATGAATTAAATCTGTTTAGTTTTAACAGATTTAAAATGATGAACTGTTTAAACCATTTGAAATGGAATTGTTTTGAAAGCTATAAGTTAAATCTTTGTTTTAAAGATTTAACGAGTTAATCAATTGAAATGGGAATTAAATTTGGAAAACCTGTGAATGAATCTTTTGTTTAAAAGATTAAAGTGTGGAAATTGTTTTAAACCGTTGAAGGTTGTTAAAATGAATCTTTTTGTTTAAAAAGATTAAAATGGTAATTTGTTAAACCATTTGAAGAAAGTTTGGGTAATAAGTTGTGACTTAATTGAAATCCCATTATCCATTTGTTTTTGAATATTGCGCTCACTATTCGGGTTAGCCGGGAAAAGACATCTGTGTCATATAAACCATTCCGAATAGTGATACGTCGTATATGGATCGCATTTGAAGATCGGTGTTGAAGACCAGATATTTTCGAAAATGAAAGGACAACCTGTCGAATGTCTCTGCACTGGGTAGCTCCCGGTATAGAGATTTATATCACTCTTTTTGTGATGGGAAGTCTGGACGTGATTTGAAAATTATCCGGATTTGCAAGGGCTTCGTGAGAAGTGCCTTCGGTTCTGTTCGATCCCGGAACAGACTTGTATGGATTGTATGTCTGACATTACACTTTGAGATATAAAGCCGATTTCTTTCAAATACATATCTGTTGGTGGCGGAGAATTTATTCTCTTAGCTTAACACCCTTCTCTGAGACGTACGAGCTCAGAGGTTATGTAGTTGAAATTTATCAGCGATATATCCCAATTTGGTAATGTGGCATGCTGAGTGTTGCTGTGTGATGATCAATGTTTGATCATTTGTGATATGATCATTTGTTTGATCATTTATCTTTGTGATCATAGGTTGATCATCTGTTGACCCAAAGCGTGGCTTTTTTTGAAAAAGCGTAGCTTTGCGGACGAGACTTCGTCGAGCCTCACAACCCGGTAATGGTCGAAACAGGAATTGTGCGGCAAGGTTTTCAGGGGTAGCTCCCCTAGGGTATGACCATTCCTTCTGGAAAAGGGTAGTATCATGGTATGGAGCCCAGATACTTACTCATGTGGATACACTTTCTTTATGATGTGTGATGTTGGTTAGAGAGCTCTCGGTTAAAGGTCCCAAAGGACCGGGGGTGGCATATCTGAGGTTTCTTTTATCCCTTGGGAAAAGGGGTTGCCGGCCTTGTTTGGCAGAGAACAGTTGGTTCTCGGAACGTCCCGCCAGAGGCGTTTCTTTCGTGGAATAGGAAGTTCCTTAGCCTGACCATTTGTTGGAAATCCAAACAAAACAATACGAGCCCTGTACAGTTTTAGTTGTACTACCTGCCATGGAATGTGGTGGTAACCTGCTATTGAACATGGTAGCTATAGTAGGCATAAGTGCGAAATGTCTATGCTGGCTAAGATTTATATTCTACTTTCGAAATTGTTTTCTACACTATGCACTAGTAATAATATCAAATGATTTGATTTTGCGTAGTAAGCATCTTTGACTATCATAAGAAGAAATCTCCTCCAATTCTGCGTTTGCATTGTGTGTGTGGTGGGAGGTCTTATGGTAGTTTCATTTTCCAAAAGCATTGCGAATTGACTTTAAAATTCTCTGCTATTTGTTTTAAAGATAAACTGTTTTTGTTGCTCACACCAGTCCCATGACTGATCCGGAGTTTATTGTTTCTTTCCTAAACTCTGGATGCTCAAAATTTTTCTACACGAGCAGTCTAGAGTTTGGTTTTTCAGATAGTCAGATTAGTAGGTTATCTGGAGCTAGTTCAGTCTTTGGATCGGACTGCACTTGCTTATCTTGGTGTATCGTTATTGGAAGTTCAAGCTATTTCTGGATTAGTGCTTTGAAGATGGAGATTATCCGCTGCTGATGTTATCTATTTTTCTTTCCGCTGCAATTTATTGTATCATATCTCTGATGTATATAGATATTCATTGCATCATCATTGTATCTGGATATTGTATCAGATGTTGTATATCTATATTCTTTTTATTCCGCTGTGATATTTACTTAACTGTGTTATAAGCTCCGGCGACTCGGATTTGAACGCTCGAATCTACTACATTCGAGTACGATGTAAAGTATGGATGTCGATTTTCGAACGCGAAAATCTGGGACGTTACATTTGGTATCAGAGCTAAGGTTGAACTTTAGCTCAGGAGTATAACACATTAAGTAGCTCATTAGAGATAGAGTGAAGTAAACTCTAGAATGAGTATATTCTCAGATATCCGTATGAACGTCTCAGTAAATTCTCTTACTATCCACTGATAGTGAGTATGAGTGCAAGAAGAGGACGAGATAGGGGACAAAGGAGTACGACTATAAATGGTCAATACCCTGCGACAGTGGAAACAACTTTCTTATCAATATTCTTTGATTCGTTTCCAAAATTCTTTTCATTGCTTCGTATCAGCTACAAGAAGAAGTTTTGGTGTGGTGATGGCCCTATGAATCACTGTCGAAGATCTTTACTTTCGTATTTCATCGGTTTCTTATCAGCCTTTTGAATTTAAACCTTAATGAGTTTGAAATTGAAAATTTTAAATTGAGATAAATTGATTAATAGAATATGAAGGCTAAATTGAATTGTATCAATTAAAACGATTTCGTTTGAAACCGAAATTTTGAAATTCTATCGAAACTTCTTTTGAAAACCAAAATCCGAAGAGGGACAATTGGTATGTATTATGAGATATTCCGACTTGAATTCGGAATCCGTATCTTGTGTTAGAGGAGTTATAGGAGATCGAATCTATCTATCTATCTCTGCGATTGCTTTCGTGCCTGCGAATTTCGAGGACGAAATTCTTTTAAGGGGGGAAGTTTGTAACGACCCCGAAATTTAAATTTATTTAAATTAATAATTAAATGAAATTTTGAGTTAAATTTATGATTAAATAAATTTTTGAATAAAAATTGTGAAATTTAATTTAAAAAATGGAGCGAGTTTCCCCGATATCCAAGTATATTCTGTATAAATCATTTGAGATTAAAATATTGTAAATAGTGTATATGTGAGTATATGTGTGTATATTGAAAGTATATATATATATTTAGGTATATGCGAGCAAATTTAATATATATTTGAATTGATGGTTAAAGATGGTTTGAGTTTATAAAATAAATATAAGACAATAAATATTAAGTAAATAATGATAATTAATATTTGAACTAGGAATTGAAATTGATATAAGGTAAGTTTTAATTAAAATAGAAGTAGAATATTTGTTAAAATCTAACAACAATTTAGAATAGAAATTTATTTACATTTCAAAGTAGTAAGAAAACTAGAGAAAACAAATAAACAAGGAATAAAATCAAGTGTCAAAGCAAACCAGGTTTGTGTAAAATAGAAATAAATCAAAGTATAAATGAATGAAGACACTAAACAAAAATAGAACAAATAAAATACACTCAAGTTTGTAGACAAAAGAAGAAATACATGCTCAACCATAAAGCAAAGGAACAAGACAGCAAATATCTCTTGTACATATAAGCAAGATAAAACCAATACAACATATCAGCCGAACTAAAATTCTTCATATCAATAAACAAAAATGGAAAAGCCAACAAGTACAAGATATATATCTTTGTACAGCCGAGACAAAGCCTAAGTATGTAGACAATTATATGCAAATTTGTACAAGTAATGAATGCCATGCCCTATAGCCATCACGTTCAAGCACATCAGCCACCCTATTGTATAAATAAAATAAAAATAGCCTGTAAACATTTTTATATATCAACTTCTTTTACCACCAATTCATTTTCGTTCCTTCAAAGTTAAGAAAAAAAAAACTGAAATGAATATCAACTTAAACAAGAATTAAAGCGTTCGAACCTGGAGATGAAGATCAAATTAATATCAAGCAAAGTTTCCAGATTTAAAAACTGAGCAAGCCTGAAAGAAAAGAAGAGCAAACATCACCAATTTTACTAAGCTAAAATCTGGAATCAAGTAGCTACAGCTACAGGCAATTTAAAACAATTCAGAGGTCAAGAAGATTCAAAACTGTTCCCCTCTGTTTTCTTTCAAATTGAGGTGAGCAACTCTTTGTTTTTAGAAGCTTAATCTGTTTTGATTTTTCTTGATGCTAGTGAGTAACTTTTCTTTGAAACCATAAGTATGTTTGAATCTGGTTGTATGCAGTGTTTGGAATAGGGAAAGCAAGTCTCAGTTTAAATAACAGGTTCTTAAGAATTGAATAAAATTTCAAATCCACTCATCCAAGCTATATTAGGATTTGATCTTTAGATAGAAAGTGATTATAATGATGTAATTCAAATTCTAAAAGAAAAATATGATTACCAATATATCAACTGAGTAAATAAATTGAACAGAACATTACAAAAGAATATTTTGGTCAAATCTCGAATGGCACCGATTGTTGATTCAGGTATTTAGTTAGAACCTATATCAAAAACGATGATTTTTAAGATGAGATTCGTGATTTTTAGTGTAGTGATTTGGTAGCAGTTCGAGGTTGAACGGAGACGACATTTTGATTGATTTCCGACGATGTGATGATCTAGGGAGGTCGAGTTGCCTCGTGGGGATGGAGGGGCCTAGGGTGGTCACAGGAAAAATATAGTGATGGTTGAACGTTGACCAGGGTGGCGGCGGAAGACGTTCGAAGTATGGTGACCTAGTTTTGGAACAGGGCTGATGTTCGATTCGTTCTTCACCGATGATGGATCGAGTTTGTTCAGTTTTGGTAGGGTTGATGTTCTTGGGTGTGGCGACTCGGTGGTGGGGTTGGCAAGTGTCAATAGCGACGAGATGATCGGCGGCGATGGTGTTTATGGGTTCGAGCTGCTACTAGTTTTGGGCTCGAATTGGTCGAGATGACTCGATTTCATTCTCGATGTCGATTCAAGTTTCTGGGTGGTCTGGAGGTTTGGGGTGATCAACGGCGACATGGTGGTGGTCAAAGACTTGGCCGGAGGTGGTTGCGTCGATCGTGCACGTGCACAGTGGCGCGTGTGTATGTCAGGAGTTCGATCGTGGGTTTGTACTCGAGTGCGTACTCGGGTTATTTCGTGGATTTCTCGAAGTACAAGGGTGGTTGGAGAAGAAGCACGTACAGATGAACGTCTCAGGGCATCGAGTGAATAACTCGAAGCATTACTCGAGTTACAACCAGGGAATACTCGGGTTATCCTTAAATTGCAGTAATGTATAAAAAAAATAAAGTTACGTAACTTCTTTTCTACAAGTTTTAGATACTATAGCTTATTAAAGGTTTAACTGTTGAGTTAAAAATGTAATACGAGTCTCTAAAGTTTATTAACAATTAAGTTTATAATTAATAGAGATTTGATTTTCAAAGTTTTCAAGAAGGACTTTAAAATGTTAATTAAGATAACTAATTAATATTGATTTATTGTTTTGGAGAGTAGCTAAGGCCGATTACTTTATAACAGTATTTAGAGTTTAGATTGATTAATGATTAAGTAATTAGCGGTTAATAAATGAGTAGTTAAGTTTTATTAATTAAGTAATTAAGATAAATTAATTTCTAATTTGGAATTAATTAAGATTAATTGTAAATTAAGGGTTAATTAGTAATCAATCAGGGAATGATAAATATTTAATCAAAATTTATAATGAATAATTAGAGATTACTAATTAATTGTAAAAGAATAATTGATTAATTAAATAAAGATTTATCAATTGATAATGAGGTTAATTAAGAAGTGATTAATTAATTAAAATGATGATCAATTAGGAGGTTGATTAATTAATTAAAGATAATTAATTAAAGGATAATTAAATCATTAAAGGTTAATTATTTAATGATTAAAGATTGACTCAATTATTAATTACGGTTGATTTATTAATAATTAAAGGTTAATTAATTTGTTATTAATGATTAATTAATAAATGACTAAAGAATAATAAATCAAGATAATCTGTAATTGATTAATAGAAATTAATCTGTTTAAATTATTCAGACAATTAACTGACCCTACCTATGGATGTTTAGATTCTATTGAATGTTGAATTGTTTGATATTTCCTGATATGTGATGATTTGTGATATACCCTGATTTGTGTTTTAATCTGTGATGTAATTTATTTATCTATGATATATCTCTGTGACCTGTGAATGAAGATGAGCGTTATAGTTTATATCGCTTATCAACTATATTTCTGTATTCTGATCTATAATGATTGATGATGTTGCACTATTGTGTGTAAAACCCCTGGACCACACTGTTACACACACAAATATGGATTTCACGTGGAAATCGGTTAAGTCACAGATAATTTAAATTTGATGTTTTTGAAATTGAAATTTTAATTTCAATTGATTTTGAGATTGGAAATTTGGGTTTAAAGTGAAAAGCTTTTAAAAATGAAATTTCAAAGATAAGTCTTATTTTCGAATAACTTGATTAAGTTTTGAAATTTAAATAATTTGACTTAAATTTGAATTCAATATTTGGAATTGAATTCAATGACTGGAATTTTGATTAAAGAGATTATAAATGTGTCTTATATGAATTTAAACCACTTTTAAAATATTGGTTTGAGAATTTGATTTTAACCCAAGAAGAACCTTAACTCGTATGAATGAATCAGATTTCCAAAATGGAGACTGTTTGTCTTAAAAGAATTAAAAGCTTTCAGATAAGAAATGAAATTCCAGTTTAATTAGAGAAATTTCAAGATTGAATTGAAAAATGGTTTTCCAAGTTATGAATGAATTCTTTTTGAAAAACTATGAATTAAATCTGTTTAGTTTTAACAGATTTAAAATGATGAACTGTTTAAACCATTTGAAATGGAATTGTTTTGAAAGCTATAAGTTAAATCTTTGTTTTAAAGATTTAACGAGTTAATCAATTGAAATGGGAATTAAATTTGGAAAACCTGTGAATGAATCTTTTGTTTAAAAGATTAAAGTGTGGAAATTGTTTTAAACCGTTGAAGGTTTTTAAAATGAATCTTTTTGTTTAAAAAGATTAAAATGGTAATTTGTTAAACCATTTGAAGAAAGTTTGGGTAATAAGTTGTGACTTAATTGAAATCCCATTATCCATTTGTTTTTGAATATTGCGCTCACTATTCGGGTTAGCCGGGAAAAGACATCTGTGTCATATAAACCATTCCGAATAGTGATACGTCGTATATGGATCACATTTGAAGATCGGTGTTGAAGACCGGATATTTTCGAAAATGAAAGGACAACCTGTCGAATGTCTCTGCACTGGGTAGCTCCCGGTATAGAGATTTATATCACTCTTTTTGTGATGGGAAGTCTGGACGTGATTTGAAAATTATCCGGATTTGCAAGGGCTTCGTGAGAAGTGCCTTCGGTTCTGTTCGATCCCGTAACAGACTTGTATGGATTGTATGTCTGACATTACACTTTGAGATATAAAGCCGATTTCTTTCAAATACATATCTGTTGGTGGCGGAGAATTTATTCTCTTAGCTTAACACCCTTCTCTGAGACGTACGAGCTCAGAGGTTATGTAGTTGAAATTTATCAGCGATATATCCCAATTTGGTAATGTGGCATGCTGAGTGTTGCTGTGTGATGATCAGTGTTTGATCATTTGTGATATGATCATTTGTTTGATCATTTATCTTTGTGATCATAGGTTGATCATCTGTTGACCCAAAGCGTGGCTTTTTTTGAAAAAGCGTAGCTTTGTGGACGAGACTTCGTCGAGCCTCACAACCTGGTAATGGTCGAAACAGGAATTGTGCGGCAAGGTTTTCAGGGGTAGCTCCCCTAGGGTATGACCATTCCTTCTGGAAAAGGGTAGTATCATGGTATGGAGCCAAGATACTTACTCATGTGGATACACTTTCTTTATGATGTGTGATGTTGGTTAGAGAGCTCTCGGTTAAAGGTCCCAAAGGACCGGGGGTGGCATATCTGAGGTTTCTTTTATCCCTTGGGAAAAGGGGTTGCCGGCCTTGTTTGGCAGAGAACAGTTGGTTCTCGGAACGTCCCGCCAGAGGCGTTTCTTTCGTGGAATAGGAAGTTCCTTAGCCTGACCATTTGTTGGAAATCCAAACAAAACAATACGATCCCTGTACGGTTTTAGTTGTACTACCTGCCATGGAATGTGGTGGTAACCTGCTATTGAACATGGTAGCTATAGTAGGCATAAGGGCGAAATGTCTATGCTGGCTAAGATTTATATTCTACTTTCGAAATTGTTTTCTACACTATGCACTAGTAATAATATCAAATGATTTGATTTTGCGTAGTAAGCATCTTTGACTATCATAAGAAGAAATCTCCTCCAATTCTGCGTTTGCATTGTGTGTGTGGTGGGAGGTCTTATGGTAGTTTCATTTTCCAAAAGCATTGCGAATTGACTTTAAAATTCTTTGCTATTTGTTTTAAAGATAAACTGTTTTTGTTGCTCACACCAGTCCCATGACTGATCCGGAGTTTATTGTTTCTTTCCTAAACTCTGGATGCTCAAAATTTTTCTACACGAGCAGTCTAGAGTTTGGTTTTTCAGATAGTCAGATTAGTAGGTTATCTGGAGCTAGTTCAGTCTTTGGATCGGACTGCACTTGCTTATCTTGGTGTATCGTTATTGGAAGTTCAAGCTATTTCTGGATTAGTGCTTTGAAGATGGAGATTATCTGCTGCTGATGTTATCTATTTTTCTTTCCGCTGCAATTTATTATATCATATCTCTGATGTATATAGATATTCATTGCATCATCATTGTATCTGGATATTGTATCAGATGTTGTATATCTATATTCTTTTTATTCCGCTGTGTTATTTACTTAACTGTGTTATAAGCTCCGGCGACTCGGATTTGAACGCTCGAATCTACGACATTCGAGTACGATGTAAAGTATGGATGTCGATTTTCGAACGCGAAAATCTGGGACGTTACACTGTAGCAAGACTAATTCTTTTTGCAAGGCAATTCAGTACGTTTCCTCCTTTTTAAAATCAATCTCCCTCTATATCTTCAGCCGAACATTTCAAAAAAAAAACTGCAATGTCGTCTCGCCTCCCTCCCTCCTTTCAGTTACAATCGAACGAAAACCAGAAATTGAAATAAATGAAGGCATTCGAAATCCAATCTCATTCCGTTCAAACTAGTCTGGTCCTTCTTCCTATTCCTATTTATTCTAACAAATTCGATCGAAATCGATTCAAGCGATTCCAGTTCTCAAAGGGGGGCTAGTCGCGTACGTAGGCGCGCGTGTTGTTTGGTCGTTCGGAATCGCGAGGAGGATAGCAGGCACGGCGAAGGAGGGGAGCCCGGTTTGTCGTGGCATGTGCGACGAGGGGTTCGGCCTCGATGGTGGTGTCGTGTGGACGCGTGGATGGGGACACGTGGCGAGATTGGAGTCTGTAGGTTGATGCGTAGGGAGGCGCGCTGCTGGTTGAAGGAGAGGGTCGACGATGGCGGTAGTTGTTCGCCGGTGGCGTGAGATAGAGGTGAGCAGCTTCTCGTTTTTCCTTTGTTTTGAAATTTAAAATGTGAACTCTGAACATTTATTTTTATAAACTGTTTAAAATAGAAAACAAACTGTGCTACAGTGAGGTATAAAACATTTTTGTTTTAAATTTAATATATATATATATGTTAGAAAGAAAATTTATTTTTTTCATTAGAATTTAATAAATATATATATATATATATATATACATATTTGTAGATAAATATATATATATATAAGGTTTTGAAAAAAATAGGAATTTTAGAATATTTGAGAGTTTATATAAAATTAGATTTTTTTGAAACCTATAATTTATTTTTATAAGTATATATGTAGTCTCAAAAGAAAAATAAATATACACAATTTAATTATACTACTTTATTTTTAAAATAATGGATTATGGTAATTTACTTGTTTAATTAATGTATTTAATTATTTTAGTTACTAAAAGATTATTCAAAGGAAAATTAGTTTAAATTAAATTATTAAATGCCAATAGATTTGTTCGATTAGTTCAAATATTAATAAACCATATAATGTTTATACAAGGTCAAAAATAGTGGAGAGGCAAGCCGGTTTGGAGTGTATTGCAAATAAATAAAATAATCAAGGTGAGTTAATCTCACTCAAATTGGATTGCTGGTGAATTTAAATAGTTAAAATTTAAATTATTGGTTGTTTGATTGAAATTGATAATTATTATCAGTCTGGATGTGATATATATATAGTTGTATATATATATTGGAGTGATTGATATTCCCGCATTATATAGCAGATGAGACCTTATGCGCCCCGCATAATAGCAGATGACCCTTTATACCGCGATATCCCCCTCGAAGTGGGATTGGTATTTTTATATTGTGCTAACATCTGTGATGTAGGGAAACAGGTTGGAGGGATCCAACTGGATTCCTCGAAAACATTGAAATTTATTTTCATAGTCTGTGATAGATTATATTGATTATGTTGGAAATTGGAATTATTGAACGCTATGATTCGGCTGAATATATTTTGGGTATTTTAAGATATCAAAAATATGAAGATGGGATCTTTTAAAGGAAAATAAAAAAAGAATTTTAAGTAAAATAATTATAGTGAATTTGGATAAATTAAAAGAATGAATTTGGAAAAGGATAAAAAGTTGATTTTAAAATCCTATTAAATAAATTCCGAGTATGGGAAAAATAGAGATTTTAAATAAATGGAAATAAAGTAGTTTTGGACTTAAGCGATATTGTTTAAGAATAAAAGAATTTATTTTTAAATTCAAGATTTAGATGAGTTGGGGAAAATAAAGGAATAGTTTTGAAATAAAGTATGAAATTGGTATTTCAGATTTAAATAAGATTTTAAATCATAATAAAGGAGTGAATATGGAATTAATGGATTTTGGATTAAATTTGGGTAAATAAGAATAAATTTTTAAATGGAATTAATTTAGAGAATCGATTGGGAAATTGATTAAGTGTATTGGAAACTGTGATTTAAAGGAAAATGAGGGTATGGAAATTATAAACTGGGTTTACAAATAAAGTGAAATATTTATCAGTGGATAAATTTGAAGTATAAATTCACGCGGGAATTTATAAGGAGATGGTAGTTTTGTTTTATAAATAAATAGTGGTTTTATTTTTAAAGGTGTTAAAAAGAAAATTTATGGGATTGGGGCGTAAATTAAATTGGGATAAATTGAGAAGGATTTATAAATGATTAGATGGGCTATATTGGAATGGAAAGTATATCTTCCTGAAAAGCCAAGTATATTTTCAAAGAAGATTTTCAAGTATAAATTAGAAGTTTTAAAGTGTTTTAAACAGAATGTTTTTAGAGAAATTTATTTTCTTTAAATTGTTTTTAAAAAAATTTTAAAGTACATATTTATTAAGTTAATTACAGTAGTTAGTTATTTTTAAAGGTTAAATTAGTATTATGATTGAAGGTAAATTATTTAATAATAATATTTTATAAAATTACTTTTATTTTAAAAGTAGTTTTTGGCTTAGGTTTTACTTGGAAAATTAGTATAGAATTTCATAACAATTATTTTGAATAAAGTGGTTTAAGTATTTTTATTTTAAATGTTTTAAGTGTATACTTTCGGATAAAGTGATTTAATTTATTTAAAATCTAAATTTAATAAGACTTGGCGCTTTCCAGTGGAAATCAAATAATTGGTTGGATGATTGTTTAATTTGATAGTTAAATAATCGACTATCAATATTGGCCAATGCGTTGATCGTTTCGAAGAGACCGGGATCGAATTTAATTATTCGAAAACCACTTCGATCTAGTTTTGAACGTAGCGAATGAATACCGTGAAGATGATGAAGGCGGTGATTCGGTTTGTCCAGACCCAGGACAACTTGTATGGATGAATACTATCAGACCATCGTCATTGAAGGACGATGAGCATTCTAAGTGAATGTGTGCTAAAAAGGTAACGCATAGACTCAAGCCTCATCAACCGAGAATGGCTAAAACAGGGGAGGTGCAGCAAGGCTAAGTGGGTAGCAACCAATTAGGGTAAGGTCATCCTTGTCTAGATGTCCCTCTTTATTCGGCTTAGTGGGCGGTTGCTGATCCCAACCATGGGGTGATCTTATTCGGACTATCCAGTAAGGGGTAGCTCCGGTCTTGTGTTGCAGAGGATCGGGAGTGGTCCTCGGTATGCTGATCTAGGCCAGGTACTGTGACGGGGGGTACCCCAGTAGCCCTGCCATTGTATGGAAACTCAATCTCCAATAAGTGCCTTTGGACTTGTTTGTATACCTATTATGCTGGAATTTAATGAATGTAACAATTTCGCTATTTGGATAAGAATTTGTACTAGACACTACTATAATATCAGAGGATTTGATATAAAATGTTTTGGTTATCGTAAGGTAAAACCCGACATGTTTATTTGTGGTGTGGTATTACGAGATACCTTTGATTTCAAAGGATTTTGAAAACTTTAATAATTCAATTGAGTGTGTTTTCTCACGCTGGTTTTCCAGACTAGTTTGGGTGTTATTTTATTATAATGCTCGGGTCATACCGAGTATTGCAGATACAGGATAGAATGCTATGGAGCTCAGGAGATGAGATGGATGACGGAGACGTATATCACGTATCTTACTTATATTCCGCTGAGTACGGTATGCTTTATAGTCAGCTTTTGTGAGGACAAGTTATTAGAGCTGTCCAGTATTGTGTTATTTATTATGTTGCACTCTGATGATGTAATCTATAAAAACAGTTATAGTTTCTTTTGTATAAAGATATGTTGTTATCTATTATATATTGTTCCACTGTGATTGTGAGAATCTGATGTTGTTTCTATTTTCTTCTTCTACCTCTTTTCTTCTTTTCCCTAACGATCTGGTATTTCCGGCATTCGATTGTTCGGCATGTAATACAGTGAACGTATTGATGTCGATTTTCGGAGGTCGAAAATCTCTCGGGTTGTTACATTTGTACTGTTGTTTTCAAATGATTATTGTTATGTGGTGATGTATTGTTTGTTATTTATTGAAACAACTTAAATCTTTTCTCATTTACTTAATTATTAACTTCTTTGGATTATATAAGTGAAATACAGGTTTATGGAAGCAATTGCTACTGCTTTTGGTTTCATAAATAAGCGTTGTTTGCCCGACAAATAGGTACGTTTTCGGATTACGGTTTTCTAGCGATATTATATTTTTTTCCCGTTGTTTGGGATATATTATTTAGAAACATGTGATATATTTTGTTATTTTTGATATTATTATTTCTCCCAAACCTCTCTGTACAAAGGAGACTCTACCGAAATTTTTCGTGAATTTTGGACTTAGAAAATTTTGTGAAATGTTTTCCAAACTTTCATTAACTTGAATATAAAGGATTTAATTTTTTATAAATTGATATATTTTATTTGAATTATTTAATTATGTAAATTAATTGTTTATAAATTTAATATTTTGAATAAGATATATTGATTTCTTAATTCCTTCTTTTCCCTTCTTTTCCTTTTCGAGGACGAAAAGTTTTGAGTGGGGAACAGTGTAACGACCCGCAATTTTTGATAATTAAAAATTTGTTAATTTAATAGAGTTTTGTGATTTAATGTTGGGAGAGATAAAAATTTATGATTTAATAATAAGAATATAACTCGAATGAAATTAAATTGTATTAATTTAAGGTAATTGATAATGGCTTTGAATGTAATTCCAATTAATTAAAATGATTAAAAAGTTATAATTGGTTATAGATTTTAAATTAATTGTAATAATGTGTGTATTAATTAATAATTGGATTAAAAGAGTAGTTGATAACTTAAAGGTTGTATTAATTAATGAAATAATGTGTAATAAAAGGTAATTGGATAGAATTAGTATTATGTAAGTTGTTTTAACATTTGTTTGTAAATAATAAACGTACAAATGTGGTTAAATGTAGAAAAGGTGACAATTGTTATTTGTTACCAATTTAATTAATCAATTACAAATAAATGTTACATTAATGTGAGTTAATACAAAAACTGCAGATTTAGAATGTAATAAAATGTACAGAAATGTCAATTACACTCATAAGGCAATAAGTTGTTTTAATAATAAAAATGAAACCAAGAAAATGAAGTTGTGGGATTTTAAATTTTTATTAATGTCAAAGTCAACAAAGGTTCAATATTATTGGAATATTTCAACTAATATGGTAAAAGATGATAATTATAGAATATTTGTGTAATAAGGTGTATACAAATGTTAACTATGTCTATAGAGTAATAATTGATTGACTAAAAAGATTGAAACCAAATTAGATCAATTTATTGGAATTAAATTTTAATTAATTGGATTTAATTACAGTTGAAATTGAACACTATAATTAGTGTAATAACCAACACTGAAATTTTATGTAAACTTGTTTTAAATTATTGTAAATGTCTAGGTAATCAAAAAGGATGAAAATTGGTTAGTTTATAAATATTGAATTAAAAAGTGATTAATTTATTTAATATTAATTTATTTAATTAACGTGAAAATAGCCATTTTGGCCACTGACTCGGATTTCGACGAAACTATTTCGTCGGATCCGTAACAGTGAATTATTGTAGGGTTTGAAGTTTCGTAGCGATCGGACTTGCCGTTTAATCGTGCGGGCTCGAAACGTGTGGAGATAAATTTAATTGAATTCAATTGAAATAAGCTGATTTTAAAAGCTAACTTTTTCATACGATGGAATTAGTACTTGAAACCTGTTTCATTGAGTTTAAAAATATCGAAAATATACATTTTGATATATGGGATGACCTATTTTCGTTTCGGGGTCAGAACGGGCCTTTTGGGTCATGTTGTCGTTTCGATCCAACCATGCTTATATATAGGCTGTTATAAACTCTAGTTGTTTCTCATATTATTATTTCTGTAGGTACATCTTCTTCCTCCTTCATAAACCTAATTCCCAAATTCCAAAACCTAATTTCAAAATAAATAAATAAACCGAAAAGAAAACAAAATTTCTCCAGGTTTACTTCGAGTTGGGAAGAGGTTTACTTCGAGTTTCAAAGGAGAAAACCCTGCAGCGACTTGGGGTCAGAGAGAGTTCAAGGCAAAACAAGGTGGATCTGGATGCGCTTTGAGTTCCAGAGGCGAAAACCCTGGAGCGGCTTCGGGTCAGGAGCCAAATGACTCGGGTCTCGGGTTATTTTGGCAAAAACTAAGAGCAAGCACCGGGTAATTGAGGCAGCGACTCGAAGTAAGATCTGAAGTCGAAATTTTCCAATCTTCTAACGTTAATAACTTTTGCATACGAGCTCGGATTCACGCGCGATTTTCTCCGTTGGTATCGTATCGGAATTTGGGACATTATAGAGGTTGTTTGGTTGAATTCTAAAAATGTTGAATTTTGGGTCTTATTTTGGATTTCAAATCAATTTAAAATCAAAGGTTAGTGTTTTGACTCACTCACAACTACTAGATTATCTTATGTTAGGTAAATTCAATTTATGATGTGATTAGAAATTTATTGATTGATGTTTGGTAGGTTTAAATTGTCATTCTAATTAAATTTGACTTTTATTGCATTTAATCATCGTTTAATTTAATATTGAATTTAATTGTCAATTTAATACCTGTTAATGATAATCAGTTATCTATTGATGTTTATTGGTTGATTTGGATGATGATTGTGATGCATGTTTGATTGTTGATATTGGATGACTGGATGTTGTATTTTTATATTGTATAACACTGCAAGTTCCCTATGGGTTGAAATGATATATACCCTAACGATCTATAGATTAGGAAAAAATTGTTATGGGTCGAAATGATAGACTCAAGCGATTCCATGGATTTGTAATTAAATTCGGGATTGTGGGTTGAAATGATATATATTCGTAAATATAAAATAATTGCGGATTGAAATGATAAACATCCGTATCACTTGACCATAGGGTAGAGAATTATATACGGACACCGGATTGGTTAAATTAAATGATTTTAAATCCTAAATTTTTTGAATTCAGATAAATGATATTTTGAAATAAAAATTTGATTTATATAAACTGAATTATTTGCGAAATCCAAGCTTTGAATGTTGAAATTTGAATTTGTTTTAAATGAATTGTTTAAAGGACTTAAATTAGAATTTGAAAGCTGGACGTGGTCCAGATGTGTTGAAATGAAAGAAATAGTCTATGTTGATATTAATTTCAAATTAATTATTTTAATGTAAATTATTTAAAATATATTATTTTAAAATTTAGATTTATTTGGATTTTTCAAACTATTTACTATATAAACCATTTCCAATAACCAAACTATTTTATATTAAACTATTAAACTGTATTTAATCTATTTTAAACTACTTTAAGCAATTTAAACTATTTTAATTTATTTTAATCTATTATAATCTATTTAATCCAATTGAGTCTATTTTACCTATTTTAAACTAATTAACCCATTTTAATATATTTTAAAATTATTTAATCTATTTTAATTTTATTTAATCTATTTTGAATCTATTTAATCTATTTTAAATCTATTTAAACTATTTTGATTCTATTTAAACTATCTTAAATCCATTTAAACTATTTTAATTTAAAACTATTTTAGAGTATTTTAACTATTTAAATTTATTTTAAACTATACTAAACTATTTAAACTATTTATAACTATCTGTTAACTCCTTTATTTCAGCGACCTAAAACTCCGTGATCTAAAAGAATGTTGCGACCTAAGGAAGCTACGATCTAAGGAAAAGGCTACGACCTAAGAGGCTCTGCGATCTAAGGAAGTCCGCGACCTAAAGAACCTCGCGACATAACTACATAACGACCTAACTACTAAAGGTGACTTCGCGACCTAGCAATGTTGCGACCTAAAGACATAGCGACCTAACTGATAAAGGAAGCCTACGGCCTAACTGAGAAAGCCTACGACCTACCAAGATAAGAAGTTAGCGACCTAACTTCTCCACGACCTAAGTTGTCTACGACCTAAGAAGAATCACAACTGAACGACCTAAGGAACTTAGCGACCTAAGAGAGTTCCTGACCTAATTGTTGAAGCTATCCGCGACCTATAAACAGCTGCGACCTACGACTTAACTTAGGTCGCACACAACCTACTACAGAGCCAACTCAAGGGATCTGCGACTTAAGACTTGGAGAAAGTACCTGATCAGGAACAACTAATACAACTTCTTCTATCTCATCGCCGACTTAAGAGTCTGCGACTTAAGAGTCTGCGACTTAAGAGTCTGCTACTTAAGAGTCTGCGACTTAAGAGTCTACGACTTAAGAGTCTGCGACTTAAGAGTCTGCGACTTAAAACCTACCTTAAGTCGAGACCGACCTACCACTTGTTCGAAGGAAGCCAAGTGCAACTTCACCAGCTAATTTCTTAAGTCGCAAGGAGACTGCGACCTAGCTTAGGTCACTCGCGACCTACGACCTAACTAAGGTCGTTCGCGACCTAAGACTTAGCACTTTTTCTGCCCAGAATTCAGAGCCGCTCCTATAAATACCCTACCACTTCCAACATGAAGAGGACTTTTGGGCAAATCATTTCTTCAAGCGTCCATACTCTGCTGCACTCACAACTCATTCAACAAGTAAAGATCTTCCAACACTCAAGGCACTACAACAAGCTTCGTGAAGGACTTCATTCATCCGACACGGATTTAGCAAGATTCATCACCGAAGTTTGAGCTAGTAGTCGAGATTGTTGTGTGATCAAGTTGCATTGTATTTGACAAGTGATTTGTATCGAATTGTAACCGAATCAGCAATAAAAGACTATAAAGTGGACGTAGGCTCAATTACGGGCCGAACCACTATAAATCTGTTGTTCATTTACTGCTTTTCTGCTATTTTCAGCTTATATTCCGTTCCCGTACCAACGGGTGGTGCTTTCACAATTCTATTACACACACCGGGTGTTAGCGTTCACATTTTAGCGTTAACATTTTGGTGCTTTCACTGAGAAGACCAACTCAGGCGATCATCCACCGTTGCTTCGCAAAGATTCATAAAAAGAACCTCTCTTAAAAACCAGATCCGAAATAATGGCTCCTGGAAGAAGAGGTAGACCTATCAGATCCAGAAATGCTCACGAAGGGACTTCCGCTTCCCCAACAACAGACCAAGCGACTCCTACCTTTGGAGTCACCAGGGCTGAATTGGACGACGCAGTTTCTGGATTATACCAACAAATTGAAACTCAAAACGCTTTGATGATGGATAGATTAACTGCTCTGCTCGGGGCAAATCGCCAACCAGAAAACCATCAAACTACTCTTCCTGAAATGCCACCTTTCCAAGCTGATGGTTCTATGCCGCAACCAACTTGTCATGAACCTATGCCCGGGCAAACTTCCGAGGGAAGAACTGATGCTTGCCCGGAGGTGTCTTTGAACAATAAAGAGTACCTGTCTGAATTGGTTGGCCGCATCATGAAAGAGAGCATGCAAAGGAAAGAGGATGAGGCTGACTGGGGATTCGCGCCAAGCAGAACTCCGTTTACTGAAAGGATCCTGAGAGCGGAGTTTCCAAGGAAATTTGCACCTCCTACTATCCAAGCCTATAGGGGAACCAGTGACCCTAATCATTTCCTATACAAATACGATTGGCATATGACCGGTGCAAGAGCATCAGACGAGATCAAGTGTCGATACTTTCCAGTATACCTGGAAGGTGTGGCTTTGCTTTGGTTCACAAAGCTTCCAGTTCGGTCTGTAGATAAGTTCTCCGACTTAACGCAAAAGTTTAAAGAATAGTTCAGATTGTATGCTTCAAAAGCTAAGGATATAATGTCACTGTCTAACCTTGAACAAGCGCCCGGAGAATCAATCAAATCTTTCTTGAGCCATTTCAATATAGCTTTAGCCGAAGTAGAAAATGCGGAACCACGCATGATCCTGACTTATTTGATGCGAGCCATTGATAAATCGAGTAAATTTGGAATATGGCTAAAGATGAAGGAACCGAACTCACTTGATAAATTTTATAAAAAGGCCGACGAGTTCATTCGCCTTGAAAGCCTTTCTACGACATCGAAAGTGGTTGCTGCCCAAACTAATAATAACAATGTCCCATCTAATAAAAGAGAATCTGAAAGTTAGAAAAGGGAGAATGAAGGAGGAAAGTGCCAGGCAAATGAAAAGAAACCTCGCCGCTTTAATCCTTCGGATTATACTCCTTTAACTGATACACCAAGAAATATCTTTTTTGCAACAAAGGACGTTGTCAGGTATCCTAAGCCACCTGCGATGACGAGAGGTGCAAAGCGTAATGGAAAATTCTGCCAATTTCACAATCAACCTGGCCATGACACTGACCAATGTCGCCAATTAAAGAATGTGATTGAAGAATTGCTGGAGCAGCGTAAACTCCAACAATACGTTAAGAGAAGCGGAGTCGCTCCAACCTCATCCACTCGGGATCAACAACGTCCTACCCATCAATCCGATTCTCTCAACAACACTGCAGTGCAAGATTCAGAAAAGCTTGTCATTAATGTTGTCACAGGAGGTCCACACCCAGCAGGCAGAAGTTGGGACGACTACTAATTGTCCACAAAACTGCAACTGGGGCATCTTTCACTTTCTCTAGCATATAAATCCGAAGCTGCAAATTTAATGCAAATGGAAAATCAGTCCGGAGATTCTGAAACTACAATCACTAGCATCCATTTTTTGCTTCAGCGTTGCTTAAATTTGTAAAAAATGATGATGGATGTGTAACTTCTGCATTGTAAACCACTGAGAAATAAGCGTGACTGAATAATGAAAAACTATGCATTCTGTGTTTTCTACTATAAAATGCCTTTTATATTTCGATGTGTAAATACTCTAAATGTATTGCTAAAATGTCGATCTAATATTGCAGGTCATTAAAGCAAAGCTCACCCATCGCAAAGCTAAGCGAGCCTTACAAATCATTTATTAAAGCAAATACCAAGCAACAAAAAATTCCATATTCAAATCCTATACAAGAAGAACCTCACATAAAAAGTTGGCAACTTCACTGGGGCAAGCCTTCATTAACCAGTTGTGATTGTCAATATGAACAGACATCCAGCTAGGTAACTCGCGTTTGTCCCATGAAGTTATTGAACAGTGAAGTTCACTTCTTCGAATAAGGCAATTTACTTACAAAAGGAACGAAGATACGCTTGGAAATGATAATAAAAAATCGCTAATGGGCAGATGGTGGGAGAACATGGCCAAGCGAGCACAGAAGCAACCAAAAGGAATTTTGCTCCTCAATAAAAGGGCCGGTAGAACCACCGAAGGGACACCTTCCCAAGCAGAAGGAACAGGGTCCTTGCTAACTGATCGTGATGCATCCGATCAGGCAGCTTGCGTCCGTCCCGTGGATCTACTCGCCCCTGAGAAGCAACATTCCTGGCACACCGACCAACCGATGCTCCTTCCCAAAGGTCAACAAAGCCCTCTAACGAGGCACGACAATAAATGAAAGTGCTTCTCTCAATAACAAGATTGGTGGAACCACCGGAGGGGCACCTTCCCAAGCTGAAGGAACAGGGCCCTTGTTAATTGATTGCGATCGTTTGTGCAAACGAACATCCAATCAAGCAACTTGCGTCCGCCCCGTGGATCCACTCAACCATGAGAAAGTAACTTCCAGGCAATTTCAAGACCTCTTCGGAGGCAAAAGCCCTCTTCGGAGGCACATTTCACCCGTGTAGAAGTGCAAAATGCTTCTCTTCGGAGACCCACTTCACCAGAGCTGAAATGATAAAAAGCCCTTTTCGGAGGCACATTTCACCCGTGTAGAAGTGCAAAATGCTCCTCTTTGGAGGCCCACTTCACCAGTGATGAAATGCTAAAAAGCCCTTTTCGGAGGCACATTTCACCCGTGTAGAAGTGCAAAATGCTTCTCTTCAGAGACCCACTTCACCA
This sequence comes from Allium fistulosum, assembly GCA_030737815.1. Lineage (NCBI taxonomy): Eukaryota > Viridiplantae > Streptophyta > Magnoliopsida > Asparagales > Amaryllidaceae > Allium > Allium fistulosum. The sequence continues at coordinate 56,194,503 of CM060904.1, forward strand.
GAGCTGAAATGCCAAAATTGCTTCTCTTCGGAGACCAAAATTGCTTCTCTTCGGAGACCAAAATTGCTTCTCTTTGGAGACGAAAATTGCTTCTCTTCGGAGACCAAAATCGCTTCTCTTCCGAGACCAAAAGACCTCTTCAGAGGCGTACTTCACCTTGCTTGAAGTACCAAAAATAAACCCTTTGCTGGGGCACAAAATCAAAACCTTCTTCAGAAGCTCATTTCACTGTGCAGGAAAATTCACTTTTAAATAAATAAAAGTGATCATTCTCAAAAGTTGAAGTGTTCTTCAGGAAGAAAGAGAAAGTAAAAACTTCTCTGAAGACGAGATATATTCTATTAAAAGCAGAATGATTCTTCCCTTAAAAGTGAAGTAGTTATTCTCTGAAGTAAGAATATCAGTCTTGAAGAAGCTAGAAATGTTGCAATGCACTTGCTGTATGGGGGCAACACTATATAATTTAATTGTATTAATAAAAGAAACATGCCACAAGTTCATTGCAATATCACAAAAAATAGATGTGGAATAAATGTATTCCCAAACACAGACAAAAAGTTTGTACAAGTAAAAGGAATCGTTTATTCTACACCAAAAAAGAGAAACAGATGCATTCTCACATACACAAGAATTTGTACAAGTAAAATATCTATTTATTTCAATACTATGAGAAATTTTTACATTGTACAGGTTAGAAAAAGAAGCGGGGACCGGTACCCGCACAATCCCCGGTCAATACAAGCAAAAAGTAAGACAAGAAGCCCAGTTTATAACTCCTTCTTCCCACCTTTAGTACCCTTGCCCGGTTTGATGACCAGTTTCGGGATTCGGCGTGAACGGGATGGAGAAGGAGGGATAGTCTAGTCTTCCTCAACATTTTCTTCAACATTTTCTTCAACATTTTCTTCAACATTTTCTTCATCAGCCAAAGCACTCTTCTTCTTCTTCTTCATGGCACGCTTCCCTTTCCTTTTCGAGGAAGATTCACTTCCAGGAGTAGTAAGAAGTGTGGAAAGTTTCGTGTCATAATCAAAGGACTGTTCCGGAGTTTTCTCACCTTCTTCAAGCTCCACAGCCTTTTGCTCCTGCGAAACAACCGGATCGTCCAAGTCTTTGAGAGCTTCTATTTTCTCTTCTTGCGATCCCGGTTGAGAAGCTGGAAGAGGAGTAACTTGGGAAGAAGAGGGAGCGGCAACCAAAGAAGGAGAAGTAAGCGCAACTTTCGGTGCTTCTGCTACAGAAGAAAAGAAGTCAAAATTAGTATTCTCCGAAAAAAGAGATGATAGTGGATCGCCAGGACATAAGTAATAAGCGAGAAATTCATCCAAGTCAATTGAATCGAATGAATAATCCACTTGAGCTAGATCTGACTTGAAGTTACCTGGAGATGTCGGTTTTGACAAATCAATTTCAAATTTGTCAGCCACGGTCTCTTCTTGGCTCTTTTCTTCAGCTTGGGTAAGAGGAGACTCAGTAACAGCAAGCTTAGCTTCAGCATCTTTTGCAGCAAGAGGGGAATGAGAGCTAGAACCGATGATATCAACATCAGTCAAAGTTAAAGTATGGACAGGGGCAGGTAGAGACGTTGTCTTTTCTGGATGTTCCTCTACCACTGTCCCGGCTCTAGCTTCGGCAAGTTGCTCTTTGCCTCTAATAAGCGCATCACGTGCTTCATCATCTAGATAAAGCGCTACAAGGTCTGCTTCCGCATAGCCGGCAAATGGATAAAGTATGGTCTCCCAAACTTCAGCAAGTGTAATCTCATATTTGGGACCCAAGAATGAAAGGCTGCCGCGGCCCAAAATGCTGTGCATGTAGAAGTCAAATAGAGTAGAATCGATGCTAGCTTTAGTGGCTTCGTGAGACTCTTCGGCCGCAACTTGTCCAGCGACCGCGTCATCACGTTCCTTCTCAACTTTAAGAAGCTTAGCTTTCAGCATCTCAATCTCTGCATTTTGGGACACAATTGTTCCTCGCAGCTCAGCATTTTCTGTGCGATATTTCTCAGTAATGTGCTGCTCAGCTGCAAGCTTCATTTCGGCATCCCTTTGCGCAGCATGTGCGTCCCGCACTTGCTTCTGAAAGACTTCTTCATTTTGAGTGTGCGATGCAGAAGATGAGGCCAGATCTTCCTTAAGTCGCTTGACTTCAGATTCAAGCTTTGCGTTGTCGTCTGCGATGCTCGTCATCTCCGCATCATGCTGCTTACACCATTTGTCCCATTCTGATTTATCATTCTCCATGGTCATCATCGCCTCAAGATTAATGTGGTTGACCCTTTGAAGTTCGTCGACAAGTTTCTGCCATTGCGACATCCTCTCAATATTAAGCCTGTCCGCGTCAAGACTTTTAAGCATGTCTTGCTTATCAATCGGAACCAAATCCAAATCAAAGCGCACTCCTTTTAGGCACCAATTCGGAAATCGGCTCTGAAGCGTTGGAGGGCCGTCTTTAACTTGATATTGTGGCCTGGAGATGATTGCTTGAATGTCGGTTTTCTTTAAAGGAGGAGAGCTAGCCGCGATATTAGAAGATATAGGAGCGTCAGTTTTCTCAGAAATTTCAGACGCATCCTTCTCATCAAGTTTAACCCGTTTACTTGGGTCATCGGTAGCATGCTTCTTCCCTTTGTCATTGTGATATTTTCTTTTATGAGAGTCATCATCTCTCCTTCTTTGCTGCTCTTCGTAAGCGCGCCTCTCTTGAGTTTTTCTAGCTGCGCGCTCTTCGTCAGATTCTTTGCGGGAGGGAAGATAACGTCCATAATCGTAAGAATCACGCCCTCCATAGCGCCGAAAGTTGTCATAATACGAGCTAGTTCGTCCCATTGTAGAGCCTGAAATTGAAGAAAAGACAAGTCTTAGAAATATTCAAATTAAAGGGGGCTAAATTCATATAAGTGCTGAGCATCCTAAGTGTGTGAGATGTGCAAACTACGCACGTCAAACTACAAACCACTCTTTGGTTGAAGAATAATAGCAGATTGGGAAATGGGAGTTGATTCTTGAGCTGGCAAAGTTTGATGCAAGGTAGATGTTGCTTCTGTTACAGGAGAGGTGACTTTAGTTATGTCATTTTTAAAGAGCTCTCGGGAAGTTATCATTATATCACTTAAGCCATCGAAGGTGTCATCATCATGATGCCCAGCAGAGTTTTCTTTTTCAGCTTCCACATCGGCTGACTTTTCAGTGATTCGAGGATTTTCTTCCTCTTCGATAATTGGGGCAAGTGCCAGTTTGCTGGACGGGCCCGCAACATCGGTAAGTGTGGGACATTTTACCAGTAAAGTTTCAGTAGCAGTTTCTTTCGATGTGGGGTCTTCAACAGAAAGTGGGGCATCTGTTGTCTTCGAAGGAGAGTCGGAAACTTCATGAGACTGTGTAGAGCGAGAAGAGTGTAAAAGCCCATACTGGTGCAAAAATTCATCTTTCAGCAAAAATTTGGCACTTCTATCTTCTGCCGCCACAGCATTTAAAGTTTCAAGGATCGATTTGAGGCTCGGATTTCTGAGCGGAGGAGGAAGTGCTGGAAAAAGAAAAAGAATGAAGATAAGCATTTGATGATTCAGATTTCGAAAAGTCTATAAGATGAACAGAGAAAGGCAAGTCTTACTCCCAATTCTCCAAACTGCGTAGAATCCCGGAGGACATCGAACAAAGAAGAACTGGTTTAAAAAGCCATGAGCACTTTCAGGCAAATCCAAGATCAATTTCCGATTCCTGGCACCCCTTACGAGTACAATCGAAGGATGATCTTTATTCTTAGAGAAGGTGCATAGATAGAAAATTTCGTCAAAGCTCGGAAGACGGTCAAGCGTCCTCCTAAACAGAACACATAAACCCATCAGAACGGCGTAACCGTTGAGGTGTAGCTGAAAAGGCAAGATAGCTAGTCGAAGGAAGAGTTCCCGGAGAAATTCATTGAAAGGCGGAATAGCTCCGTTCAAACACATATGGCGATTCACCGCGACAAAACCTAGGGGTGGTCTGTCAGCTGTATCACTTGCTCCAGGGAATATAGCGTCTGAATCAGCAATACCAAATTGGATACACAGTTGTCTAAAAATTCTGTGACTAAGGGTATTCGGAGTTCTCTCCGGAGGATCAATCAGTGGATTGGCAATCGGGAAAGCTTCTTCAGTTGGTCCTGAATCTTCTTGTTGAGACATCATTCTACACAATCAACTGGATATTTAAATATAAAGGTGCACAATTCCTAAAAAGTGTGAAGTGTTGTGCAAAACTAAAACAATAACGAGCAAGTATAACCGAAATTGAGACAATTGATGTTCGTCGATTATAAAGTTTCGAGGCTTGTTATTTCAGAATTAAAATACAATGTTGTGTTGATGCAAACAAGTCAGCTTAGGTTGATTATTCCAGCTTTGTTTCAACACTTCATTTGAATTAGTCATTTCACAGCATTTCATTCACAGAATTCATTTAAGTTAATTATTCGTTATCAACTAATCTGTCATGCGATGTGGGCAGTCGATGGTAGTATATTTGTCCCGTTTTTCTGCAAGTGTTGTATTTAGGCAGGTTATTAGCATTAAAGTCAAGACAGTGTGAAAGGAATTACAACACAGTTCAGATTCAAGAATCCAGCCAACTTCTGTGCAAATTCCTCTAAGTCTTAAGTCGTTGGACGACCTATCATAGGTCAGGGCTTTTAAGTCGTATTGTGCGAGTCAAGATGTTCAAGGCAGTGCCAAGGTGGTTCAAGTCCTAGGTCGTTCTGCAACCTATCATAAGTCGCAGCATTTCTAGGTCGTACAGTGTAACTGAATAAGTCAAAGCGGTGCAATTTTATCCAAGTCCTAGGTCGCGCACGACTTGGCTTTAGGTCGAAGACTCTTTAGGTCATGAAGATTATTAGATCGCAAAGACTCTTTAGGTCGAAGACTCTTTAGGTCGTAAACTCTTTAGGTCGAAGACTCTTTAGGTCGTGAATATTCCTGCGCGACCAAACTCTTAGGTCGTCCAAATCTGGTAAGTTATTGACTTCCTCTCCAAGCAACACCATATTGGATCCAATAACCCAATACCGCCATTATAAAAGAATTCGATATCTTCCTCATTTCATCTTCGAGTCGTCCAGCAAATCAACTGGAAGTCATCCATATACCTCTGAATCATTCGACCAATCAATTGAAAATCCCACCGATCCGTTGTGAAAACTTCCGTGCGATCATGAATCAATGCAACATATCAAACAACGATCGAAAATCGATCGAAACAACTAAAAAACTGAAGCATGACACACGGAATTAAATTTGGGTCAGTAAACGTGGATTTACGATCGATCAGTGATTGCGAAAGAGGAGAGATTAATCCACTTACGTAATATACTGATAGAAGTGAATCGATGTTTTGCTGGGATGAATTAACCTCCGAAGAATTAAGAATTCGTCAATGGCAATAGGGTCACAGAGTAGTAAAGTGGAGAGGAAGGACGACCTAATCTATTTATATGGAACTGGGAGAAGAAGGCGAATAGGCGTGCAAGTTTTAGGTCGTTCGCGACTTAGCAAGGTTGAATCGAAGTATACGACCTAAGGTATAGTCATATACTTCGAGGGGCAAATGTTAACTCCTTTATTTCAGCGACCTAAAACTCCGTGATCTAAAAGAATGTTGCGACCTAAGGAAGCTACGATCTAAGGAAAAGGCTACGACCTAAGAGGCTCTGCGATCTAAGGAAGTCCGCGACCTAAAGAACCTCGCGACCTAACTACATAACGACCTAACTACTAAAGGTGACTTCGCGACCTAGCAATGTTGCGACCTAAAGACATAGCGACCTAACTGATAAAGGAAGCTTGCGACCTAACTGAGAAAGCCTACGACCTACCAAGATAAGAAGTTAGCGACCTAACTTCTCCACGACCTAAGTTGTCTACGACCTAAGAAGAATCACAACTGAACGACCTAAGGAACTTAGCGACCTAAGAGAGTTCCTGACCTAACTGCTGAAGCTATCCGTGACCTATAAACAGCTGCGACCTACGACTTAACTTATGTCGCACACAACCTACTACAGAGCCAACTCAAGGGATCTACGACTTAAGACTTGGAGAAAGTACCTGATCAGGAACAACTAATACAACTGCTTCTATCTCATCGCCGACTTAAGAGTCTACGACTTAAGAGTCTGCGACTTAAGAGTCTGCGACTTAAGAGTCTGCGACTTAAGAGTCTGCGACTTAAGAGTGTGCGACTTAAGAGTCAGCGACTTAAGAGTCTGCGACTTAAGAATCTGCGACTTAAGAGTCTGCGACTTAAGAGTCTGCGACTTAAGAGTCTGCGACTTAAGAGTCTACGACTTAAAACCTACCTTAAGTCGAGACCGACCTACCACTTGTTCGAAGGAAGCCATGTGCAACTTCACCAGCTAATTTCTTAAGTCGCAAGGAGACTGCGACCTAGCTTAGGTCGCTCGCGACCTAGCTTAGGTCGCTCGCGACCTACGACCTAACTAAGGTCATTCGCGACCTAAGACTTAGCACTTTTTCTGCCCAGAATTCAGAGCCGCTCCTATAAATACCCTACCACTTCCAACATGAAGAGGACTTTTGGGCAAATCATTTCTTCAAGCGTCCATACTCTGCTGCACTCACAACTCATTCAACAAGTAAAGATCTTCCAACACTCAAGGCACTACAACAAGCTTCGTGAAGGACTTCATTCATCCGACACGGATTTAGCAAGATTCATCACCGAAGTTTGAGCTAGTAGTCGAGATTGTTGTGTGATCAAGTTGCATTGTATTTGACAAGTGATTTGTATCGAATTGTAACCGAATCAGCAATAAAAGACTATAAAGTGGACGTAGGCTCAATTACGGGCCGAACCACTATAAATCTGTTGTTCATTTACTGCTTTTCTGCTATTTTCAGCTTATATTCCGTTCCCGTACCAACGGGTGGTGCTTTCACAATTCTATTACACACACCGGGTGTTAGCGTTCACATTTTAGCGTTAACACTATCTAAAATATTTTCTAAATTTCCGACTGTGTAAAGTGGAAGTACTTATATTTGAGTCCTTTATTTTTAAAGTGAATATGGTTAAATGACGTTATAACTTAAGTTGAGATTTGAAATGATATTTGCTAGTGAAATGATATATTAGAGTAAATATGATGATTTTGGAATGAGGATTTAATTAACCTATCTTATCAATATGATTTAGAAAGTGAATATGGTTCTGAAAGTGAATATGGTTCGAAAGTGATATGCTCTGAAATCGAATGTGATATTTTGATATTAATTATGAATTGACTTTTGAAACGTAAAAGAACCATCCGGTGTGAAATAAGCGTTTTCTTGTTAAAGAGACCGGGATCGGATATTGTCATACTCTCTACCAATACCGAAAACCACTTTAACAACTGTGTATGTGGTGGAGATTCCAGAAATGAAGTAGGATAGTTTGGCGAACGATTCAATATGAGGTATTTACGTGACCCTGACTCATGTGAGTCAGCTTAGATGTGACTAAAACAGGAGGTATACCGGGCCAAGTGAGGTCATTCCTCCTATCGGGCACATTTCTTCGATACTATATTTTGACTTTGTGATTGATTTGGTGGCCACCCCTCGATTTTGATTATGGAAGTGTGTCCGAGGTGGGCGGTAGTAGCTGCTATGCGTTACCACCAGTCCGTGAGTGCAATTGGTATATCTACCCTGGAATTTCCTCGAGTGCCATGTTCACATGCCCTATCGCGCCTTTTACGAGTTTGTTTTGTACCATACCTATGGAGTGCCCTCTGAGTAAACCTCACGGAGGAGCGTACAGTACTTTATAGACTATGGGAATATATAAAATGTGTTAAGGGGGATATGGGTAATGCCTTAATGCTATTTTAATATTTTACTTTACTGTAGACACTATTATAATAGCGTATTGTACTAAATAGTAGATAGTTTAACGGATCCTTAGGAGGTGGAAATCCCGAACTTCTCTTAAGTTATTGCACTCACGTTAGACATTGGATAGGAGATGTCAAAACTCGTAAACATCTCCGACATCGTTACACTCATATTTATTTACTGTTGATTTAACTTACATAAGATCATTTAGTTCTGACTCGAGTGTTTTGAATTTTCAATTCGCTCGGATCAGTTTGAGCTTTCCAGTTTATCGAAGACTGCTTTCTGGAGGATGAAGACGAAGATTTTGTACTATTATTTTTTATTATATTTATTCCACTGCATCATGTTCTTCCGTTGCATTTATTAATTTATTCTTGTCGTATGTAACTCTGATATGTATTATAAAAGTATAATTAGTGTTAGTTGTAAACAGCTTCATGAACTGTTTATTTGATTATTATATTTTGTTATTCTGCTGCGAGATCCTGTATTTGTTTTCTTTCTTTCTCTGTTTTTTTCTTATACACCCCATAGCAATCTGCCCTTTTGAATGGGTTAAGTCTGACGTGTGTGGTTTATCGTCGATTTAAACCGTCCAAAAAGGCGAGTCGTTACAATATGCTTAACCAATATTGGTTTTTCCCTATGGAATAAATCTCTAATTTGAATGTTTGTTTATTCGATAGTTAAATAACCGACTATCGAATTTGGACCTAAAAAGTAATTTTGGAGATATCTAGGAGAAACACACGAGTTATATGGCACAGTCATCTCTGATGATGTTATATTGTGCGTACAAGCCTCGTTTCATTCTCCTAGGACTAGGATAAGGAAACCCGTTTACTAAGTTAGGAGGTGATCTCCGATCTTATCTTTGACTGTTTATTTCCTAATGAACTGAGGTTGAGTTTACCGAAAATTCTTGAAAAGTTGTTTCGAACAGACTGGGATCGGGTATGTTACCCGAAAACCACCTCGATCCAAAGAATGCGTTTCAAAGTGAAGATATCTTGAAGATGATGGAATTGAAGACGGAGTTCTTAAGTGTTTCGTTCAGTCCCGGAATGAAGTTGTTTGGATGAATGCTGATATTACATTATTGCTTGTAATGCAGTGCTATGATTCCAAGTGGGAAGTGCTACATAAAGGTAAATCGTAGCCTCGAGTCTCATCAACCTGGAAATGACAAAAATCGGGCATGTAGTAGGGCCAAGTGGGTGCTCCCATCAGGTTATGGTCATTTCAAATATAGATCGGTTACTATCTACTCATGTATGCTTCGAAGCCCAAGCGGGGTGATCATATTCGTTACTACCAGTCAAGTGGTAGGCCAGTCCTTTGTGGCAGGGGTACAAGATGTTCTTATCAGACCTCGGTGCATATATCTAGAGATGTACCTTCGGAAGGTAGTTCCTTGCCTTGTCATAGCATGGAATCCACTCTCCAATATGAGCCTTTATGGTTTTAGTTGTATACCGATTATGCTGGAATTTAATTAATGTAACAATTTTGGCTAAGATTAATAAGTATTTGTATATTAGACACTATTGTAATAACATAAAATTTCATATGAAATGTTTTAGTTATCTTAAGGCAAAAACCCTTTCGTGTTTATATGCGGTGAGGTCTTACAAGATACTTTTGATTTTCAAAGGGTTTTTATAACTTTAAAATCCGGTTGGTTGTGTTTTCTCATGCTAGTATTACAGGCCGACTCGGGTGTTATTTTATTATAATACTTGGGTCAGATCGAACATATTACAGATTACTTTGGATGCTTTAGAGCTTTAGGAGACGAGTTGGAGGCCCAGAGACGTATTCATGTAGATGGTTATTTTTCACTATATTCATTGTTGTATTTATCAGCAATTGTAAGGGCAAAATGTTATAACTTTCCAAGTTGAAATAGGTTAGTATACTCTGATTGATGTCTGTATATATACATATATTACAGTTTCTTTTTCTGTAAAGATTTATTTTATACAATAGATTATTTGTTCCGTTGTGAGATTTTGTGTTGTTTAGTTTTCTTCTTATCTTCTTCCTTCTTTCATTTTCGCTAACTTTCGGGTTTTCCGGCATTCGATTGCTCGGCAACCAATATAGTGGACGTATTATTGTTGATTTTCGAGGGTCGAAAATCCCGGTCGTTACAGCCACCATATATATAGTATGCATTGCGGGTCTAGTGGCAAGTAGCCCTTCATCCCGAAGGTCTCCGTCTTCAAAAACCATCATCATGAACCTGCACTTTCGAACGCACATCGGTCTGAAGTGTATTTTGAATAAATTTGATCCTGGTCTCTTTGGACCAACAATCGGTAAAAAGGCCGTCAACCTCATACGGAAACCAAGTCTCATAGACTTATCACGTTTTCTCTCAAATTGCTATCCTTCAGCCAACATGGAAGCCCGGTAGATTGGAGTACCATAGTCACTCCGCACTACTCGAATTAACATTCTGATGTAGCGCGATCTACTAGCGCATCTGATTTGAATTTTTCAAGGCTTTTAGGTCGTTCACAACCTAGTGACATTTTAGGTCGCTCACGACCTAATGAATCTATAGGTCGCTCACGACCTAGGGAAGGTCGTCCACGAGTCAACAGAAGCGGTGTTAAGACATGCAAACGAGCTAACGAGTTGAAGGAAAAGGCGCACGAATGTCCTAAAGACGAACGACCTAACAAAGTTCTCATTCCTTTAGGTCGCTCCGATCTTTCGAGTACCAGTTTTTACGAGCTACGACCTATGCTAAGTCGCTGGGAAGAGCTACGACGTATGTTAGGTCGTGGAAGCGAGATACAACCTATGTTAGGTCACTGATTTGGATGCCGCTTTATTTTAGGTCGCTGCCTTCTGTTGTTAGGTCGCTCACTACTACATTTCGTTAAGTCGCTCATGGGGTAGGTCGCATGAAGATTTCTAGAAAGCTATTTCTTAAGTCGCATGAAGTGTTAGGTCGTTAACGTCCTATACTAGGTCGCTGATGGAGGGTGATGTATTGAAGTTAGGTCGCATGAGTTGTATTTTAGGTCGAGGCCGATCTATGTGTTGTAAATATGTGATATCATGTGTTGTAATGTGCTATATTTCATACTATATTTCTGTGTTGTTTCTTTAGGTCGCAGACGACCATAGTTAGGTCGTAAGTCATAAGTGTTAGGTCGGTGCCGACCTAGGTGTTGTAATATGTTGAGTCGAGTTGAGTTGTAACCTCTATAAATAGTTGATTTTGAATAAAAACTTGTTTGTGTGCTTTGTGCCACTTCTCCAATTGGTAGTTGAGTGTGATCTCCTATCTCCACTTTCGGTAATCGAGTGCGCTCGATTCAACGACTACTGAAGCCGATTCACGGTATCTAGTGCGCTAGATCAACGTACGAAGAATCGTAGATCTTTAAACACGGTATCGTGCGCGATCAACGTGTTTGGGATAGCTAGAATCCGGTATCGTTTAATCAACGGATTTGGGCCATTCGGTATCTTCTATTCCATCGAACGCTACTTTCACAGATTCATCATTTTAGTTATCCGCTGCTGCATCATTTGGTATCAGAGCTAGACTTAGCCAATCATAGCTAAGCCAAGTCTTGGAGCCAATTCTTATTCGAAGAGTTCAAGTCGAGTTCATCATAAGTTGCAACAAGTTTGAAGAATTCGATCCATCTCATTTCGGATCAAAGATTGAAAGGTGTTTGAATTTGGCCATGGGAATTTGCACGCCAAAATTTGGAGTTGGAGCCGAGAGCAAGTGAAGGCCGTGCATCATATTTGTTCACACAGAGAGTTGAAGTTTGTTTCGTTTAACAATGCCGCCGAGGAGAGCTAATCGACATCAAAATATTGAAGATTTGTACAAGAGGGAAGATGTCGAGCAAATGGAACAACGCATAAGTAATAAATTAAATGAGAAGTTAGATGAAGGTATTGGAAGGTTAGAGAAATTGATGAATGATATGAATCAAGGTCAAAGAAGGAGGTCGCCAATCTCGAACCATGGAGGAAACAGAGTTTCGCCATCTTTTACGGAAGCGAGAAGGGTATCGCCACAATCTGATCGAGGTCGAAGAGAATCATCAGTTTCGATGAGAAGAGATCACCATGAGTATAGAGATGAAGAAAGAAGAACTCATCGAGAGTTTGAGTATGAGTCATATCGAGATGATGAAAGACACAGTAGAAGAGACATGTGTGATCAAAGGGATGTTGATGGTCGAGACCGATATCGAAATACACGTGAATATGATGAAGAGTGTGATAGAAGCAATAATCATTATCGAGATCGAGACCAAGGACGAAATGCATATCGGGATGTTGAGGATGATCGTCGATGGGAATCAGGGATGAAAACTGAAATTACAGAATTCAAGGGCAGTATGCAAGCCGAAGAATTCCTTGATTGGTTGTCTAATGTTGAAGAGATTTTTGACTTTAAGGAGGTTCCTGAGCATCGAAGAGTGAAGTTAGTTGCTACTCGTTTGAAAGGGAGAGCTATGGCATGGTGGCAACAAACTAAACTGACACGTGAGAGAATGGGAAAGTCAAAGATTGAATCTTGGGAGAAGATGAAGAAATTGATGAAAGCTACATTCTTACCTTACAATTATCAATCTCTTATGTACCAACATTTGCAGAACTTGTGACAAGGAACAAAGACTGTTAATGATTATGCTGATGAATTCTATCAATTGATTGCGAGGAATGATATCATGGAGACAGAGGAGCAGTTGACAGCTAGATTTGTTGGAGGGTTGAGAATGCAGATTCAAGACATTCTGAATATGTTTGATCCCAGATCTGTCGCTGAAGCACATCAGAAAGCACTTGCTTGGGAGAAACAAGGGAGACGAGGTGGAGGTGTGTTTACAAATTCCAACAATCCAATGAAACGGGCTAGTAGTAATGTGAATGTTTCGAAGGCTATTACAAAACCGATCGTTAATGAATTTGCTAAGACCAGAATCAATAGTGGTATCAAATGTTTCAATTGTCAGGAGATTGGTCACAAAAGCAATGAATGTCCAAAGCCAAAGAAGCGAACAATGATTGCTGAGGTTGAAGATGAAGAGGTGGAAGCTGAATGTTCTAATTCATTGCCTGATGAGGAGGAAGAAAATGTGTCGGGAGATGAAGGGTATTCATTGATGATGAAGAGATCTTGTTTAAGAACAAAGCAGGAGGAAGAGACTAGCTAGTTGAGGAGTAACATCTTTCAATCAACGTGCACTATCTTGGGAAGGGTTTGCAAGTTTGTCATTGATGCGGGAAGCTGTGATAATATTATCTCTACAGAAGCTGTGAAGAAGTTGTCATTGAAAACTGAGAAGCATCCGAAACCTTACAAGTTAGCTTGGTTGAGGAAAGGTGGGGAGGTGAAAGTTGGACGTAGATCTTGTGTTAATTTTTCAATTGGGAAGAAATACAAAGACGAAATTTGGTGTGATGTTGTAGACATGGATGTATGCCATCTGTTGTTGGGAAGACCATGGCAGTATGATAGGGCTGTGCAACATGATGGTCGTGCTAACAGTTACAGTTTCATGTTTGAGGGTACAAAGATTACTTTAATTCCTAAGAAGCGACAACACAAAGAAAGCGAGTTGGAGGAGATTGAAGAACTTAAAACTTTGCTATCTTTGAAGGAGTTTGTTAAGGAAGTAGAGGAGGAGCCTGAAGTATTCTTGTTGATTGGATGTGAGAGTCATGAAGTGGTTGAGATTCCTGAAGAAGTAAAGCCAGTGCTGGGAGAGTTTGACGATGTATTTCCTGAGGAGCTACCAACGGAGTTACCGCCGTTGAGAGACATTCAACATCAAATTGATGTTGTGCTAGGATGTATTGCCACATAGACCACACTACAGAATGAGTCCAAAAGAACATGAGGAGTTGAGAAGGCAAGTGGAAGAATTGCTTGAACAGGGGCGTGTGCAGGAAAGTTTAAGTCCATGTGCTGTGCCAGCATTGTTAGTACCGAAGAAGGATGGGACGTGGAGGATGTGCACTGATAGTCGGGCACTGAATAAGATTACAGTGAGATACATATTGCCTATGCCTAGATTGGATGATTTGTTGGATCAACTTAGTGGAGCTACTATCTTTTCGAAGATTGATTTGAAGAGTGGTTATCATCAAATTCGAATCAGACCAGGGGATGAATGGAAAACATCGTTCAAGACACGTGAGGGGTTGTACGAGTGGATGGTTATGCCGTTTGGTCTTTCGAATGCACCGAGTACATTTATGCGGGTGATGAATCAGATCTTTAGACCTTTTATTGGGAAGTTTGTAGTGGTGTATTTTGATGATATACTGATATATAGTGGAAGTCCAGAAGAACACTTGCAACATCTGAGAGAAGTGTTGATGGTACTGCGATAAGAACAATTCTATGCTGCAACGAAGAAATGCGTGTTCATGACGCAGAGTGTTTTGTTTTTGGGGTATGTTATATCAGGAGGAGGTATACAGGTGGATCAGAATAAAGTTGAAGCAATCAGAAATTAACCACAACCCAGGACGATTACAGAAGTTAGAAGCTTTCATGGTTTGGCATCATTCTAACGAAGGTTTATTCCACACTTCAGTAGCGTGATGGCTCCAGTTACTGATTGTATGAAAGGGAAGCAATTTTCATGGTCGGAGGAAGCAGGATTTGCTTTCGAAAGAATCAAGGAACTATTGACGACAGCGCCAATTCTAGTGTTGCCGGATTTTCAGCTGTTGTTTGAATTGCATACTGATGCATCGAAGGTTGGAATTGGAGGGGTGTTGAGTCAGAAAGGTCGTCCTATTGCATATTTCAGTGAGAAGTTATCGGGAGCAAAGATGAGATATAATACATATGATGTGGAATTTTATGCTATCGTGCAAGCTGTGAAACATTGCAGACATTACTTGTTTCATAAAGAATTTGTTTTATATACTGATCATGAGGCGTTGAAGCATATGCAGGGACAGGACAAGATTGCAGCTAGGCATGCTTGGTGGATTGCGTACTTACAACGATTTACATTTGTGGTGAAGCATAAATCGGGAATTACGAATAGAGTGGCAGATGCATTGAGTCGAAGGAATCATTTGCTGACTACAATGAAGGTTGAAGTAACGGGGTTTGATGTGTTACCAGAACTGTTTGTTGATGATCCTTACTTTGCAAAGTATGTAGATAAAGTCAAGGAGGGGAAGACGGATGAGTTTGTAATGGTGGATGGTTATCTTTTTAAGGGAAATCGATTATGTATACCGGAGTGTAGCTTACGAATGAAGATTGTGTAGGAGTTGCATGAGGAAGGTCATGTGGGGAGAGACCGTACATTACAGTTGATTTTCGCAATCATATTTTTGGCTTACTATAAGAAGAGAAGTAGAGAGGTTCGTGGAGAGATGTCATATTTGTCAAGTTTCCAAAGGGACAGCGACGAATGCGGGATTGTATATGCCATTACCTGTGCCTATTAAACCATGGGTTGATATCAGCATGGATTTTGTTTTAGGTTTGCCTAGAACTCAAAGGGGAAATGATTCTATATTCGTTGTGGTGGATAGATTTTCCAAAATGGCGCATTTTATCGCTTGTAAGAAGACAGCTGATGCCGTCCGTGTTGCACAATTATTCTTTAAAGAAGTGTATCGATTACATGGGCTACCTAAGTCTATTGTTTCAGATCGGGATACTAGAATTCTAAGCCATTTTTGGTTGAGTTTGTGGAAGACGGTTGGAATGAAGTTGAACTTTAGCAGCGCCTATCATCCGCAAACAGATGGGCAAACGGAAGTGGTAAACAGGTCATTAAGAAATTTGTTGCGATGTCTTATGCAGGATAACTTGAAGAGTTGGGATATGAAATTATGTCAAGCAGAGTTTGCACATAATCACCCTATTAACCGTAGTACGGGTTTCAGTCCGTTTCAAGTTGTATACTCAGCAAGTCCAAAGGGTCCATTGGATTTGACGACAGTTCCAGATCAGAAGGGAGTTGTTAAGCGGGCTAGTGATTTTGTGACTGAGTTGCAGGAGTGCCACAGAACTGTTCATGAACGATTGCTTGCATCAAACGAAAAGTATAAACAACTGGCGGATAAGAAGCGAAGGAATGTGGATTTCAGAGAAGGTTATTTGGTTTACGCCATGTTGACAAAAGATCGTTTTTCAGTGGGAACGTACAATAAGTTGAAAGCTCGAAAGATCGGTCCAATGGAAATTTTGAAGAAAATCAATGAGAATGCATATCAGTTGAAGTTGCCGGATGATGTTCATACTTCCGTTGTTTTCAATGTCAAATATTTGATTCCGTATCATGGAGAGGAGCTTGTTGTGGAAGAGGAAGGTGCAAATTCAAGGTTGAATTTTTGTCAACCGGGGGAGGATGATGCAGCGCGATCTACTGGCGCATCTGATTTGAATTTTTCAAGGCTTTTAGGTCGTTCACGACCTAGTGACATTTTAGGTCGCTCACGACCTAATGAATCTATAGGTCGCTCACGACCTAGGGAAGGTCGTCCACGAGTCAACAGAAGCGGTGTTAAGACATGCAAACGAGCTAACGAGTTGAAGGAAAAGGCGCACGAACGACCTAAAGACGAACGACCTAACAAAGTTCTCATTCCTTTAGGTCACTCCGATCTTTCGAGTACCAGTTTTTACGAGCTACGACCTATGCTAAGTCGCGGGGAAGAGCTACGACGTATGTTAGGTCGCGGAAGCGAGATACGACTTATGTTAGGTCGCTGATTTGGATGCCGCTTTATTTTAGGTCGCTGCCTTCTGTTGTTAGGTCGCTCACTACTACATTTCGTTAAGTCGCTCATGGGGTAGGTCGCATGAAGATTTCCAGAAAGCTATTTCTTAAGTCGCTTGAAGTGTTAGGTTGTTATCGACCTATACTAGGTCGCTGATGGAGGCTGATGTATTGAAGTTAGGTTGCGTGAGTTGTATTTTAGGTCGAGGCCGATCTATGTGTTGTAAATATGTGATATCATGTGTTGTAATGTGCTATATTTCGTACTGTATTTCTGTGTTGTTTCTTTAGGTCGCAGACGACCTTAGTTAGGTCGTAAGTCGTAAGTGTTAGGTCGGTGCCGACCTAGATGTTGTAATATGTTGAGTCGAGTTGAGTTGTAACCTCTATAAATAGCGGGGTGGTGTCATTTGTAATAGTTAGTTGATTTTGAATAAAAACTTGTTTGTGTGCTTTGTGCCACTTCTCCAATTGGTAGTTGAGTGTGATCTCCTATCTCCACTTTCGGTAATCGAGTGCGCTCGATTCAATGACTGCTGAAGCCGATTCACGGTATCTAGTGCGCTAGATCAACGTACGAAGAATCGTAGATCTTTAAACACGGTATCGTGCGCGTCAACGTGTTTGGGATAGCTAGAATCCGGTATCGTTTGATCAACGGATTTGGGCCATTCGGTATCTTCTATTCCATCGAACGCTACTTTCACAGATTCATCATTTTAGTTATCCGCTGCTGCATCACATTCTTAATGTCAAACGATAATAAGCCCTACTCCATCAGCTTCATACCAAGTGCACGTCTAATCAGTTCCCACATCAAGTCACGGAGCAAAAATGGCCAAATTTGATAGTCGGTTATTTAACTATCAAATTAATAAATAAAATCTAGCACATAAGCAGTCATTAGCCCATTTAATTAATCTTTTATTAATTAAATCAATTTCCAAATATTTACTTTAAATTAACTTTAGAAAGATATATCCCCAAAACCACTTTAATCATTCGATATTGGATACATTTTTATATACTTATATCAACAATATAAGTATATTTAATAACACTACCATTTTGGAGACACACTAGATAGAATTCTATAACCGTAAAACTCCCGAGTTCATATGCATCAGAACGGGTGTTAATTATAAGAAGCAAAGCTTCATACACTACCAAGCCTTTAGTAAGATCATAAGAACCAATTCGTGTATTTAACAAAGGAAGGCCAAAACACAATTTATTGGGTCAAAACAAATGTTGCGTTAAATATCGTTATGACAACCCAAAAACATTAGTATAGGGATTAGATTAATTATATATATATGTATATATGTAAATCCCGTATATTATATAAAACATTTCCTTTTGGAAATCATTTACTATAACAACAGTGTTATAGTCCATGCTTTCCTCAGTTTCTCGAAAATGTCTTTTTCAACAATAACTATTAAAATATATCTTTCATCACTTAACAAATATTAGATCACTTTTAAAACAATTAAATTCCATTTGAAATTATTATTTTCAAAACATTACATTCAAAAGATAAACCACTTTTAAAATGATTAAAACACTATTTAAATCTCAACATAAATCACTTCTGTATTTATAAAACTATGTTTATAAATCTCTTTCCTATTTTATAAAACTTATATTCTAATAAAATCTCTTTATTTATAAATATCCATTTATAAATCCTTTCTTTTCTAAAACCCATTTATTATATATAAAAATACATTCACCATATATCAATACAAATCTGTTTATATATGTATTTGTAAATTTTGATTATAAATCTATTTCTTTATTTATATAATATCACTTTTACAAATTCTTTGTATAAACCATTCAAAAATCACTATTTAAAATATTACTCAAAAACTATAATTTTATAACATTAAAAATCAAACATTTTTATTTATTTAAAATAAATTCATTCCTTTTAGTAATTTAAAAATTATTAAAACATATAAAATTCCAAAATCACTTTAAAATCATTTCGATTCAAAATCACTATTTTATAGTATTTCAAAATACTAAAAATGTGGCCCAATGCTATTATAGCACTACATAAGGGTAATCGTATCAATGTCATCAATTATGGCATCTAACAGGTCATATATCAAAATATATGAATGGTAAAATCAACAGTGTGAGGAATCCTTATGGATCCCTCCAACCTGTACCTATACGTCCATATAGTATATAATCATAAAATATAAATCAACCGCTTTGAGGCGGGATCATATACAAAGGCTCATCCGCTCATACATGGGAACGTAATACGGTCTCAATCGCTCCAGGGGCAGGAATATATTCAAACCAACTAATAAATTAGTAAATCATCCAAACAGTCAACAAACAATCGACGATAAAATTATCCACACTAATACAGAAAGATAAGTGGGCAAGAGAGGTAAGTTAACTCATATAAATTCCAGTAATTGCCAAAGCACTCTAGTTTGAATTAAAATTGAATAGGCGTTAAAAAGTGTTTTGGTTATCGTAAGGGAAAAACCCGTCGTGTTTATGTGTAGCGTGGTCTTACGGGATACCTTTGATTTTAAAAGAAATTTGGACATTTATAATGAATAAAATTCCTTGTGATTTAAATTCTCACGCTGGTTTTACCAGACTGACCCGGGTGTGGTTTTTCCTATATGCTTGGGTCAAACCGAGCATATTTCCAGGTTCAGTTGGGAGATTGGAGCTTTAGGATAGGAGTTGGAGCCCAGAGTCGTATTCACATAGATGATTATATTCCATTGCATTTGGTTGTGTATATCAGCAATTGTAAGGACATGTTGTTATAGCTGTCCATGCTGAATAGGTTGTATACTCTGATTGATGTCTGTATAAGTTAAGTTACAGTTTTGTTTTATGTAAAAACAGTTTCTATATTATAGATTATTCGTTTCCGCTGTGAGATTCTGTGTTGTTCTATTTTTCTTTCTATCTTCTTTCTACTTTCTTTTCTTACTATCCGATTTTCAGTTCAATTCAGACTCGATAAGTGTGGTAAAGTTTCAATTCGAACTGTACAGAAAAAGTGGGTCAAGATAAAATGTAATTAAATATCACGTTAATATGAGTTAAGACGATAAGTGCAAATTATGAATGTAATAAAGGTATAGAAATGTTATTTATATTCCCAAGGCAATAATTGATTTAATAAAAAGAGTGAAACAAAGATAAATTAACTTATTGAGATTTTAAATTATAATAAAATTGACAAAAATTCAATGTAATTGAAATACTTCAACTAATATGGTAAAAGATGATAATTGTAGAATACTAGTATAATAAGATATAAACAAATGGTAACTATGTCTACAGAGTAATAATTGATTGAGTTAAAAGATTGAAATCAAATTAAATCAATTTATTGGAATTTAATTATAAATAATTGGATTTAATTAAAGTTGAAATTGAACACTGAGGTTAGTGTAATATTTAACACAGAATTGATATGTAAATTTGTATTAAATCATTGTAAATGACTAAGTGATCGAAAATGATGAAATTTGTTAATTATAAAATTTGAATGGGAAAAGTGATTTAATTAATTTAATAATAATTTATTTAATTAATGTAAAAATAGCCATTTTGGCCACTGTCTCGGATTTTGACGAAACTAATTTCATCGGATCCATAATGGTGAATTATTGTAGGATTTCAAGTTTCGTAGCGATCGGACTAGTCGTTTGATCATACGGACTCGAAACGCCTTGAAATCAATTTGAAATAAGCTGATTTTAAAGCTAACTTCTTCATATGATAGAATTAGGACTTGAAACCTGTTCCATTGAGTTTAAAACTATTAAAAACATCTATTTTGATATATGGGATGACCTGTTTTCGTTCTGAAAGCAGAATGGGCTTTTCGGGGTATTTGTCATTTCAAATCTATTCGGATATTTATTCATTTCTTATCGGGCCTCGGTTATATAAATAGTTTTTCTCTTAAACCCTAGTAGTCATTTTCTTATTCTGTACGTACATCAACTTCTGTTTATCTCCTTCTTTTTAATGGCAGAAACAAATTCAATTTCAAAAATTCAAACTCCCCAAACCCTATCATATTATATATCGATTCGAAGCTCTCGACGAGCGCAATCTACTGCAATGATTCGTTTCTCGAATCAGATCATCATTTGTCCCGAAATTAGTGAATCATTATCGGTTGTTCATCGCGCGTTGATCAACTTTGTCCGATCGACGAATTAGAGATACCGTATTGAGGAGAGTGTCGAGTGGAGTTCATCTAGGTGGGTGGCAAGGCGAGTCAACGGTCGGATCGCCTTGGATAATTCAATTAGGGTTCGGCATATTGAGGCGGCGGCTGGGTATGGTGCAGCTCTGATCGAAGATGGTGACGTTCGCTGGTATTGTGGGGCATAAGGGAAGGTCGGAGCTTCACCTGGAGTGGCGTGCTTGGTCGCGGCTGGACGTAGTGCGTGGGCAAGCGTGATAAGGCAATTGCGACATGTAGGGTTGAACGAGGAGTCGCGTATTAGGGTTGCCGAGAGATGATGTCCGGTATGAAGTGTATTACATTATCTACTATTTTATTAGTTCTAATTTAAATCGTGTAATGTTCTAATGTTAATAACTTTTGCATACGAGGTCGGATTTATGCGCGATTCATTACGCTACGATCGTATCGAAATTCCAGACATTTTGAACCTAGTTTGGATGAATTCTGGGACTATTCAATTTTGGGCCTTATTTTGGATTTCAAATCGATTTGAAATCAAAGGTGAGTGTTTTAACCCACTCACAACTACTAAATTATCTTATGTTAGTTAAATTAAATTTATGATGTGATAACAAATTAATTGATTGACGTTTGGTATGTTTAAATTGTCATTCTAGTTAAATTTGACTTTTATTGCATTTAACCATCGTTTAATTTAATTGTCAATTTAATACCTATTAATGATAATCAGTTATCTATTAATGTTTATTGGTTGGTTTGGATGATCATTATGATGGATGTTTGATTGTTGATATTGTATGACTGGATGTTGTATTTTTATATTGTTATAACATTGCAAATTCCCTATGGATTGAAATGATACATACCCGAACGATCTATAGATTAGGGAAAAATCGTTATGGGTTGCAATGATAGACTCGAGCGATTTTACGGATCTTATTTAATTCGGGATTACGGTTTGAAATGTTATATAACCGTAAACTTTTAAATTGCGGATTGAAAGGATAAATATCCATATCACTTGACCATAGGGTAGAAAATTATATACGGACACCGGATTTGGTTAAATTAAATGATTTGTAAATCTTTAAATTTTGAATTCAGTTAACTGGTATTTTGAAATAGAAATTGATTTATATAAACTGAATTATTTTTGAAAATCCAAGCGTAAATGTTAAAAATTGGAATTGATTTAATGAATTGTCAAAGGAGTTAAATTGGAATTTCAAAGTTGAAGTGTCAAATATAATTCAATTTATCGGAATTGAGTTATGAAAAATGTTTTGATATAACTTTGAAATCTATTTTAAACTATTTTAAATAAATTAAACTATTTTAATCAATTTAAACTAGTTTAATTTATTTTAATCTATTATAACCTATTTAATCCAATTTAATCTATTTTACCTATTTCAAACTAATTAAATTTATTTAATCTTTTTTAAATCTATTTAATACAATTTAAATCTATTTAATCTATTTTAAATTCATTTAATCTATTTTAAATCTATTTAATATAATTTAAATCTATTTTAAATTTATTTAATCTATTTAATATAATTTAAATTTATTTAATCTACTTAAAAATCTATTTAATATAATTTAAATTTATTTATTCTATTTTAAATCTATTTAAATCATTTTAAATCTAATTAAATCAGATTTAAATTTATTTAAACTATTTTTACTATTTTAAAATTATTTTAATCTATTTTAAATTATTTTCAAATTATTAAAACTATTTATGAATATCTAAACTATTTTCTAAAATTTCAAACTGTGTAAAGTTGAAGTATTTATATTTAAATCTTTGATGATGATACGACCTAAGTTGGAATTTGGAATTGATACCTTTTTATGAAATGACATATTTGAGTAAATATAATGATTTTTGGAATGAGGATTTAAGTAATCTTATGGATAATCTCAAAAATGAATATGATTTTGAACGTGAATATGGGTTTGAAAGTGAATATGATTTCGAAAGTGATATGGTTTTGAGCATATGATATTTTAAAATCAATTGTGAATTGGTTTTGGAAATGTAAAAGAACCATCCGGTGTGAAATAAGTGATTGGTTGTTGAAGAGACTGGATCAGATATTGTCATATTCTCTGCCAATACTGAAACCACTTTAACAACTGTACGTGG
The DNA here is from genome assembly GCA_030737815.1 of Allium fistulosum. Classification (NCBI taxonomy): domain Eukaryota; kingdom Viridiplantae; phylum Streptophyta; class Magnoliopsida; order Asparagales; family Amaryllidaceae; genus Allium; species Allium fistulosum. Next base: position 56,217,488 of record CM060904.1, read on the forward strand.
TGGAGATTCAAGAAATGAAGTAGGATGGTTCGACGAACGATTTTGTATGAGGTATTTACGTGACCCTGACTCCCGTGAGTCAGCTTAGATGTGACTAAAACAGGAGCCACGCCGGGCCAAGTGAGGTCATTTGTAACGACCTGAAATTTTAAACCATTCGCATCCATATATGTTGGATTTGAATTGCTCAAAATATCATATTGTGAATTTAAATTTGGCAAAACTCAGCATATATACAGTAAATAAATAATCACATAATCACAGACACTGAGTAATATAACGATAGTGCAGCGGAAACAAAAGAGTAGTAGTTCATGAAGCTACTATATATATAACAGAGTTAAACAAGATACAGCAGAAGTCTCGAATACAATAGTCAAATACAAGATCAGAATACATCACTGGAATCAACTGAATATCTGAAAGCTGGATATATAACTGGATCTCCAAGCGAAGCTCCAACTCCAAAGGCGAGCCTCGAATACTGGTACACTCAGTCTGACCCGAGCGTAAAGTAAAACACAAAACACTCGAGTCAGGATTAACATTCTTATATCAATAAATCCAACTCAAGTGAAATAACAACTGAAAATACAAGTAACTCAAAGGATGTTTGGGATAACCATCCTCTAAGGATCCGTTAAACTATTTACATATAGTAGTGTACGCTAAGTAGATAATGCCTATCAGTAATATAAAGTATCAAAATAGCGTTAAGGCGTTACCATTATTCTCCTTAACACATTTTATATAAGCGTCATAGTCTATACAGCACTAAACTCCACCGTAAACTAGTGTGCTAACAGGGAGTACTCCATAGTATAACATGAAATAAATTGTAGTGGTCGCACATAGGGATACGAGTATGACAAGGCACATGAGGCAATACCTAAGGTAGTGAAACTACCGTTAGCCTGATCCGGACTGGTGAGAACGCATCACCGCAACGATCGCAACACCGCGAAACAACACTCCCAATTCAAGGGTGCGCACCAATCAAAAACAAGTAATGAGTAGTTTACGAAGAAGTGTGTCCGCTAAAGGTAGCTAACCTCATTGGCCCTGTAACAACCCGACAAATCGTGACCCATATGTGTTTGGGGCCGTGAAAATTTTCAAGACAAATATCGATCCCCCTCTCAATTTTCGTTCATTCAATAACTCGTTCCTTCCCTCTTTTTATTTTCATTTTCACGAACCCTAAATCACAAATGAAAAGAATGGCGGCCACAATCCTTTTCGTTCGTTCTCGCGTGTCCCCCTGAATCAAGTTAGGGCATCGGAATCGAAGGCAATGGCCGCAAGGGGTTCGAACTTCGCTCGTCTTCCCTCGATTGCTACAGCTTCGACTCGTTTCTGGACTTCGTGTAACATCACTCGAGACTGTTCCAAATTGTGGCTAAGGTGAGTGGCTTTCCACTCACATCTAATTCAAGTCGTCTTGATTCATTTATTGTTTTGAAAACTACGTTTATGATGATATTTACTTCGGTTTTGACTTCGAAGTTGTCTTCTTGTCCTTGATGCATTGTTTCTCAGCTGCTCTTGATTCCGAGTCATTGAGTAGTCTTGCTACTGTGATTTCTTTTGTGAGTCGCCCAATTGAAATGATTTCTGTAGTTCATTCGAATTAGTATATTTCGTAGTTATTAGCTTTATAGTTATTGTTTCGTGAATTTTGGGGACTTTGGCATGTCTATCTCCATATATGCATTTATCTTTGCACTGACCAGTTGTATGGTTGCATATATGTTGTATCATTGTGAAGTTTGGTTTACTGGTGGGTTTTCTTGGCACTGTTCCACTTGGATTACGAGGGTCTTTGTAGTTTGTTTCTTTCAGGTTGCCAGTTTGCATTTCTTGACCTTTACTTCCCTGTTGCCAGTCTTGGTTGCACTGGTCATTTCTAGTGCTTGATCATTTGTATATACTTCTTGCCTGCAGTGATAATTTTGCTTTCTTGACCTGGGCTTGAGTTTTGTCAATTGAACATCACTGAGTTGATTTTTAGCTTGAGTCTGATACAGTGCATTGATGCATTGTATTATTTGCATTTGGTTCACTTTGTAATTTCGACTTGTCTTTCCTATTCCACTGGTTACTGTCACTTTGAATTCACTTGGTGATAGCCTTGTACCTGCATCCATGTTGATGTTGTCATTTTGTTCCAGCGTGGTTTGCACATGTCATTCTGAACTTGTTATAATTTTTTTCTCGTAAGTTTGGAGTTGGTTTCTCTGGCACTTGTGAGCTTTGTTCTCTGGCCATCTTTACTGCGCATGTAGTTGCTTATGTTGTTTGTGTCAGTTGCTTCATTTGCTTAGTGCATTGCTCCCTGGCATTCATATTCAGATTGCTTATCATATAGTTTGCATCCACACTGGGTTGACATCTTTTGTATAGTCTGTGCTGGCTTTTGATCTGTTATGTCTACTGTCCAGTAGCCTTCATGACTTCACTTGATTTCAGTTGCATATGTTAGCCCTTTGGTTCGACTACTGCATATATGTGTCAGTTGAAATGTTGGGTCTGTGGTTCAAGTTGTATATCATATTGAACTGGTTCATCTTTGTTGTATTTCACTGATTTGTACTGGTGCTGCAGTGTCATCTCTGTAGCTTACTTGGTGCATCCAAGTGTATTGGTTCAGATTTCATTTATGTTGGTTTGTGTTTGTTCTTTTTCTTGACTCTAACTTGGAGCATTCTGTTGCTTCATTCTTTGGTTCCTGTACGTCGACTATTTTAGAACTGCTTCGGCCAGATCATTTAACATCACCTGTATATATTGTTGCTTGATATAATCTTGAGTCTGCATAATACTTGGTCACTGTTGTCTTTGTTGTGGCCTTTGAATTTGTGTACTGGTACACATTCTGGTCATTGTTGCCATCTTAGCCTGGCATTTGTTTCAGTTTGGTTTGGTAACTTGTGCAGTTTACTGGTCTTTGATTTGGTTGTTGCAGCACTATAGCTTTGCAGTTGCAGTTTTACATTTATTCAGTATCCATTGTAGCTCTGTGCTTTGTTGCAGTTGCGCCACTGATGCACTGCATCATCTTCTACCTGTTGCACTTGCAATGATGTTCATATGTACTGCCCTTGTACATGCTTCACTGTATCATCTTCTACCTGTTGCACTTGCAATGATGTTCCTCATTTCATGTTCGAATTCATGCTTGTCTGCACTCGCCTTCAGTTTGCTATTTCTCTGTGCCTTGCTTTGCGACATGTTGATCTTGTTTCACTTGTTGCCCCTTTCACTGGATACACTGTTTCATTTCACTGATGCAGCCTTGCCCTTAAATACAAGTGGTGGCTTCATTTTCGTAGCAGTTTTTCCCTTGTCCCTTGTGGTGACTTTATATTCTGTTGTGGCGAGGCAGTGCACGCGTGCGTGCACTGCAGCCACACCGAATTGACAGATTTTAATCGATATCTCTTTTATTCTTAATTCATCGACCTGTTGCGTAATTTGTAGGCTGTATTGGCTAGGCAGTACACGTTAGCGTGTACTGCAGCCAATTAGCATTGATATTTTTAAATTGACATTTTAATTGCTTAAACTGCTTTGGATTTCTGTTTTGTGGATTAACACTGTTTAGTGTTATATCTGTCGTTATCCAATTCTCGTATCGAGAGTTGGATATACGAGATTTCTGTGACTGTCATCTATATTGAGATTGATTATTATTGCTTCTATGCTCTAATAACTGATTTTGAATTAGACTGATCCGAGTATTATTTTCTTTTGAATGTAATACTCGGGTCAGACCGAGTATTTACAGGTTGTAGATTTTTAGCTTTGGGTTGCTGCTAGAGCTATGAAGACTTTTTATATCATTTGAAGTGGTCTTCGTCTTGTTGTAGTAGCCAGTGTGTCTGTTTTAAGATGATAATGTATTCATGTATATTAGTTGATAATGTACTTGTATATATAACTTCTTGAGTCGACAATTGTAGTTGTATCATTTGTATTGTGTCAAATGTATTGTAACTGATATCAGTTATTGTATATATGAGACTTTTCGTTCCATCTGTATTCCGCATTTATGTTATCTGTGTTATTTTTATATCTATTGTCCTAAACTATTATAGCCACTGTGTAGTAGCTTTGAGTTTGTATCGGTATGTCGGGTTTCCTCTAAAAATGAAATGCAATGTTTTATTATCTGACATATCGGTGCTCGCACAAAGCAATTACACGGATGGTCGCTCCTCAACTGCCTTATTCTCCGTGCTAGCTGACAGCACTACACCGTAGTGTTCTTGGCTAGCGTGGGTATAGAGGTGGGGCGTCACAGCTTGGTATCGGAGCCTGGGGTTTAGGACAATTATAAAACATAACTTAGATGGAACATGTGTTACAACTATTTGTCGATGTTTTATCTCTCATCTTTACATATGACTATTTTTGACTGTTAGGTATGAATTCCTAACGCTTATTCTTGTGTTTTCGGCTTTGAATTGATTTAGCCGATGTTGATTTTGTTTTAATTTGGCAAATTAAAGCCATTTTGACTTTTGGACTTTGTTCCACTTTTGTTCTATGCTATGAGTGTCATTGTGTACCTGTTACACTATGATGAAAAATAGCTGGACCAGTTGCAAATTGAGTGATTTTGATTTCTCATTCACATCTGGTTTGAATCTCAGCGATTTTGAACTTGATATTTTGTGTTTTCCTCATCTGGATTTCCCTTCGACTTCGGTCACTTTGTTTTTGAGAAATTGCTGATTTCTTGATTTTCAAGACTCTGATTTTGTTTGCCGTTGGTTTCTTTGATAATGATGATTGATTCATTTTGTACTCGACTCCGGCTATTAATTGTTGGCTTCGACATTAACTTGATTCTTACTTTTGTTGAAGTCATTTATGCATTTCTGCTCGATTTGCTTTGTTTTTCCAGTTGATAATCGATTCTTCTTCTCTTATTAGTTGTTATCACCTTTATTGATTTTGATAACTTCTATTTCTGGAATTTTTGGTATTCCTACTTTGATGAATTTGGAATCGAATTCTTTGGATTCTATTCACATCTTCGTATGTGAATTCTTGTGATTGATTGTTTCTACAATCATTTTTGTGATTTGTCACTTTAAAAATATAAAGGTTTTCTATACTAGTAGTAAATATAAAAAATCCTTTTTCTCCAAACGATTTCAAAACTATTTTACTACAAAGCTCTTTTTCTTAAACCGTTTTCCAATCTATTAGTATATTCAAGCCTTTATTTCACTCGTATGAGAAATTGAATTAAACGGCCTAGTAAAACAAGTGGTATGAAACGCTTGCGTTTACTTCGTCGGTTAACTCCTGGACTTGTTCGATTGAACCTTATGTGACAATTTTCTAGTGTAGATTTACAGTTTGTTCGTAAATATTTAAGTTAAGCAAGTGGTTATGGGACATGAAGCTAAACTTTTATATTTACTAGCTTAGTGTAATTGACACTTCTCGTTGATCATGACGATCATTTTATGATTAGACTAGCCATTGTGCGATATCTTTTTGTTTGCAAGACTAGACTAGACACCACTTGTGTGATTCCATTCACAAATACCTTTTTGCTTTTTGGTTAGTCTAGACCTTAATTTGTGTGATTCCGACTCACACATATCTTTTTGTTTGCAAGACTAGACTAGACACCACTTGTGTGATTCCATTCACACATACCTTTTTGCTCTTTGGTTAGTCTAGACCTTAATTGTGTGATTCCACTCACACATATCTTTTTCTCTGCGAGGTTAGCCTAGACCTCAATCTGTGTGATTCCGACTCACACGCGTGGGATAGCGACCCACGGTCTTCGGACCATTCCTGTGTGAAAATTTAATGGATGGCTTCCATGAGATAGCGTCTCATCTTGTGATACCGGTATTTTGGAGTTTTCATGCTCCCATTTTGTGATAGGCATTTCCCTTTTCCTTTTTATGGTTTAGACTAGCAAATGTGCGATGTCTCTTTCTCTGCGAGGTTAGCCTAGACCTCAATCTGTGTGATTCCGACTCACACGCGTGGGATAGCAACCCACGGTCTTCGGACCATTCCTGTGTGAAACTTTAATGGTTAGCCACCATGAGATAGCGTCTCGTCTTGTGAAACCGGTGTTTTGGAGTTTTCATACTCCCGTTTTCTGATAGGCTTTTCCCCCTTTTTATGATTTCTGGATTTCTTGTGATGATTTCTAGAATTTGTGCTTCACCAATTTTCGTGATTGACAAGTTTTGTCAATTTTTGTGTATTGGTGAATTCATGTGTTATTAACTTGTTATGAATACAAGTTTAGGGTATGATATCCCTTTCTATCTTTGAGAAGATTCTTGTGACATTTTCTTATGAATGAAAATTCATTGGTATTATACTTTGATGCCAGTTATTTTGATGAAATTTTGACGTGTTAACTTCAGTAACTGTCAATTTTGAAATGGATTTACAAGCGGTTCTCCCGCAACATTAATATTGCTAATTTAATCACGTATTTTCAAAATTCGTTATTTTTAAAAGTTGTTTCAAAATATAAATTAAAATTGTTTTCAAAATTCTTACAGTTTGCATTTTCAATAGAATGAGGAAGCGATTTAAACGTTTCGGCAAAATCGAGGACTATGACCCCTTTCTTTTACTGATTCGCTTAATTCCGGACTTGTCCGTTTGAGAATGTGAAATGTTATTTTTTTAAACACACAATTCTGCACTTTCAAGGAAACGATAAAGAGATTTAAACGATTTAGCAAAAGTAAGGAGTATGGAACCATACTTTTACTACTTCGGTTAATTCCGGACTCGTTAATTGAATATTTACGATTTCTGATTATCGTTTTTGATAATCAGATATTTGTGAAATTTGATTATCGTTTGAGATAATTAAATATTTTTCGATTTGATAATCGAATCTTTGTGATATCTGATTATCGTTTTTGATAATCAGATATTTGTGAAATTTGATTATCGTTTGAGATAATTAAATATTTTTCGATTTGATAATCGAATCTTTGTGATTTCTGATTATCGTTTTTGATAATCAGATATTTGTGAAATTTGATTATCGTTTGAGATAATTAAATATTTTTCGATTTGATAATCGAATCTTTGTGATTTCTGATTATCGTTTTTGATAATCAGATATTTGTGAAATTTGATTATCGTTTGAGATAATTAAATATTTTTCGATTTGATAATCGAATCTTTGTGATTTCTGCTTATCGTTTTTGATAATCAGATATTTGTGAAAATTCGATTATCGTTTTAGATGATTGAATATTTGCGATTTTGAGATTCGAGCTTCGTCTTTTTCTCTGATGATTCAAGTGAGTAATTTGATTTACTCACATTCAATTCGTGCAGTACGTGATTTCTGCTCTGATTCCTTTTCTTTCAATTGCTAGAACTCGATTGATTCTTGCTTCTGATAGTCGTCTGATTTTGATTCCTTGATCCCCTCGATGTTGATTCTTTTGATTTTAAGCAATCGAACCTTTTGATTTTTATCTGATACTTCCATAATTCTAATGCTTCCCTGTGGCATTTGCTTTGCTTATGCATTCAACATTTCCATGCTCTTATGGTTGTTAGCTTTTGTCCATTTATTCCTTATGATTGCGAGGACGCAATTTCTTTAAGGAGGGAAGTCTGTAACAACCCGACAAATCGTGACCCATATGTGTTTGGGGCCGTGAAAATTTTCAAGACAAATATCGATCCCCCTCTCAATTTTCGTTCATTCAATAACTCTTTCCTTCCTTTTTTTTATTTTCATTTTCACGAACCCTAAATCACAAATGAAAAGAATGGCGGCCACAATCCTTTTCGTTCGTTCTCGCGTGTCCCCCTGAATCAAGTTAGGGCATCGGAATCGAAGGCAACGGCCGCAAGGGGTTCAAACTTCGCTCGTCTTCCCTCGATTGCTACAGCTTCGACTCGTTTCTGGACTTCGTGTAACATCACTCGAGACTGTTCCAAATTGTGGCTAAGGTGAGTGGCTTTCCACTCACATCTAATTCAAGTCGTCTTGATTCATTTATTGTTTTGAAAACTACGTTTATGATGATATTTACTTCGGTTTTGACTTCGAAGTTGTCTTCTTGTCCTTGATGCATTGTTTCTCAGCTGCTCTTGATTCCGAGTCATTGAGTAGTCTTGCTACTGTGATTTCTTTTGTGAGTCGCCCAATTGAAATGATTTCTGTAGTTCATTCGAATTAGTATATTTCGTAGTTATTAGCTTTATAGTTATTGTTTCGTGAATTTTGGGGACTTTGGCATGTCTATCTCCATATATGCATTTATCTTTGCACTGACCAGTTGTATGGTTGCATATATGTTGTATCATTGTGAAGTTTGGTTTACTGGTGGGTTTTCTTGGCACTGTTCCACTTGGATTACGAGGGTCTTTGTAGTTTGTTTCTTTCAGGTTGCCAGTTTGCATTTCTTGACCTTTACTTCCCTGTTGCCAGTCTTGGTTGCACTGGTCATTTCCAGTGCTTGATCATTTGTATATACTTCTTGCCTGCAGTGATAATTTTGCTTTCTTGACCTAGGCTTGAGTTTTGTCAATTGAACATCACTGAGTTGATTTTTAGCTTGAGTCTGATACAGTGCATTGATGCATTGTATTATTTGCATTTGGTTCACTTTGTAATTTCGACTTGTCTTTCCTATTCCACTAGTTACTGTCACTTTGAATTCACTTGGTGATAGCCTTGTACCTGCATCCATGTTGATGTTGTCATTTTGTTCCAGCGTGGTTTGCACATGTCATTCTGAACTTGTTATAATTTTTTTCTCGTAAGTTTGGAGTTGGTTTCTCTGGCATTTGTGAGCTTTGTTCTCTGGCCATCTTTACTGCGCATGTAGTTGCTTATGTTGTTTGTGTCAGTTGCTTCATTTGCTTAGTGCATTGCTCCCTGGCATTCATATTCAGATTGCTTATCATATAGTTTGCATCCACACTGGGTTGACATCTTTTGTATAGTCTGTGCTGGCTTTTGATCTGTTATGTCTACTGTCCAGTAGCCTTCATGACTTCACTTGATTTCAGTTGCATATGTTAGCCCTTTGGTTCGACTACTGCATATATGTGTCAGTTGAAATGTTGGGTCTGTGGTTCAAGTTGTATATCATATTGAACTGGTTCATCTTTGTTGTATTTCACTGATTTGTACTGGTGCTGCAGTGTCATCTCTGTAGCTTACTTGGTGCATCCAAGTGTATTGGTTCAGATTTCATTTATGTTGGTTTGTGTTTGTTCTTTGGTTCTTCTACCTGTTGCACTTGCAATGATGTTCATATGTACTGCCCTTGTACATGCTTCACTGTATCATCTTCTACCTGTTGCACTTGCAATGATGTTCCTCATTTCTTGTTCGAATTCATGCTTGTCTGCACTCGCCTTCAGTTTGCTATTTCTCTGTGCCTTGCTTTGCGACATGTTGATCTTGTTTCACTTGTTGCCCCTTTCACTGGATACACTGTTTTATTTCACTGATGCAGCCTTGCCCTTAAATACAAGTGGTGGCCTCATTTTCATAGCAGTTTTTCCCTTGTCCCTTGTGGTGACTTTATATTCTGTTGTGGCGAGGCAGTGCACGCGTGCGTGCACTGCAGCCACACCGAATTGACAGATTTTAATCGATATCTCTTTTATTCTTAATTCATCGACCTGTTGCGTAATTCGTAGGCTGTATTGGCGAGGCAGTACACGTTAGCGTGTACTGCAGCCAATTAGCATTGATATTTTTAAATTGACATTTTAATTGCTTAAACTGCTTTGGATTTCTGTTTTGTGGATTAACACTGTTTAGTGTTATATCTGCCGTTATCCAATTCTCGTATCGAGAGTTGGATATACGAGATTTCTGTGACTATCATCTATATTGAGATTGATTATTATTGCTTCTATGCTCTAATAACTGATTTTGAATTAGACTGATCCGAGTATTATTTTCTTTTGAATGTAATACTCGGGTCAGACCGAGTATTTACAGGTTGTAGATTTTTAGCTTTGGGTTGCTGCTAGAGCTATGAAGACTTTTTATATCATTTGAAGTGGTCTTCGTCTTGTTGTAGTAGCCAGTGTGTCTGTTTTAAGATGATAATGTATTCATGTATATTAGTTGATAATGTACTTGTATATATAACTTCTTGAGTCGACAATTGTAGTTGTATCATTTGTATTGTGTCAAATGTATTGTAACTGATATCAGTTATTGTATATATGAGACTTTTCGTTCCATTTGTATTCCGCATTTATGTTATCTGTGTTATTTTTATATCTATTGTCCTAAACTATTATAGCCACTGTGTAGTAGCTTTGAGTTTGTATCGGTATGTCGGGTTTCCTCTAAAAATGAAATGCAATGTTTTATTATCTGACATATCGGTGCTCGCACAAAGCAATTACACGGATGGTCGCTCCTCAACAGCCTTATTCTCCGTGCTAGTTGACAGCACTACACCGTAGTGTTCTTGGCTAGCGTGGGTATAGAGGTGGGGCGTCACAGGCCCGGCACGGCTCATGTTTAAGTCATTTCCAATTTTAACACAAGTGTCAAGGCTATCCATTATCGTTCTCTTTCTTCAAATCCAGCAACGTCATCATTCCAACCACTTCATTCTGGATCACACTCCGTGTATAATAGTTATTAAAGTGGTTTTCGGTTTAGACAGAGAGTATGTCCCTAACCGATCCCGGACTCTTCAATAACTACGTAATTATTACACCAATTGGTCATTTAATAAACTTTCAAAATAGTTTATATTTCAACCAAAATATCATTGCCATTTCAAAACCATATCAATACGATATCACTTCCATTTCAAAACCAAATACGATATCATTTCCATTTTTAATATATCCATCTCAAATATATCCATCTACAAAATCTTAGTACTTCAAAGTTATAATACTTTCTAAATCAAACACTTTGGAAATCATAATACTTTGGAATCATAACACTTCCCACTTTACCGTTTAAAATAAATAATAGTATATATAATAAAATAGTTTATAATTTAAAATAGTTTGTATAAAAATAGTTATAATTTGAAATAGTTTGTATTAAAAATAATTTATATTAAAATAGTTTATATGAAATAAATTTATAAAGTAACATATATAAATAGTTTTAAATATAATTTAAAAATACTTTATATAATAAAATAGCTTCCTCAAATTTCACAAATCAATTCCAAATCAATTCCAAATCAACACCAATCCCAAAATTTCAAATTTAGTCAAATCTCAAATCATCAATTTCAATTCAATTCAATTCTCAATAAACTATTATATCAATTTCAAATACAGATTTGAACCACAAATAAACCATTTAAATTTCGATATATTCCAAAGCTTTAAATATTTCACAATCTCAAGACTAAATTTGATAATTTCATATATATCTTAATTTAACTTTATCATTATTTAGTTTTGAAATATTCACTTAATAAATCCAATATTATTTAAATAAAACCCCAAATTACAAATAAACTAAATATTTCCTTTAACTTATTTAAACTTGAAATATTCATTTAAATCACCTTAACCAAAATCAAGTTATAAAATTATATCCTTTAATAATATCAAATTCAATAAGTTCCAAATCGATTTCTAATTAAATATATTTCTTAATTAAATACAATTTCAAATCAATTTCAAATCTATCTTCTCAACCTTAATTTATTAAATCATTATAAACTTTATATTAAAATATAATTTAAATAAATACTTAACCATATTATATTTTAATAAAATCAAACTTTATTATTAAGCTTATTTTGTATTAAAACAAATTTATGCATAGCTTAAAATCAAGAATATAACTATAACTTTTATATAATATCTAAAATCCATATTTTTATAAACCCAAAAATTTCTTTCCAAAGACCATAGAAATCATTTTCAAAATATTTATATATAGACCAACGGTGTCTGTATATAATTTTCTATCCTATCGTCAAGTGATACGGATATTTATCATTTTAATCCGCAATTTAAATATATACGGGTATATATCATTTCCACCCGCAATCCCAAATTCAATTCAATTGAAAATCGCTTGGGTTTATCATTTCAACCCATAACGATTTTCTCCTATTCTACAGATCGTTCGGGTATGTATCATTTCAACCCATAATGATTCTATACTAACAGGGAACTTGCAGAGTGATAACAGATATGATAATAACATAACAGACATATATCGTCAATATAAAACAGATAATGGTGTCAGATGTCACAGGTGAACAGATACAGGTAATAGCATATATATAACAATGTAAATAACTAACATCAGCATATTTCAATTGTCATTTCAATTGAAATCAAATTTAATATATATAAGAACGTAAATCGTGAGTGATTGCTCACCTTTCGAGGCTAGAGAGATTTTGACAAAGAAATGAGCTATGAATCCAAGCACGAAGTTCAAAGCCAAGCACGATGGACGTGAGTTCGATGGACAAAGCTGAAAAATAGGGATTGACAAAATCAAACGAATTAGCTTGATAGATGGATAATAAAAATTTTGAAACAATATTCATAACAATATATAAAGTAAAATATATCCATATTTTAAAATGCAAGATACTTACATATATATATATATATATAAACTTATACATTATACAGCCTTATATATACATACAATTTTAAAACTAATGGTATTATACATATATACCTATATACTTCAAAAATCAATATTTACTTTAAACCTATATCTTTATAAATTAACCAAAAATCCAAATATAGACTATACATATTAGAAAACCCAATAGGCATATATACAGACCCACTAAGATATATGTATATCAACTATATAATATAAAAATCAAATCAATATGCAGAGCTTGTAAATAAGATCAATATATCAATTATATAGTATACATAATATAATTTAAAATAAATACTTATATATAACACAACCATATCATATCTTATATAAAAAAACAATATATATATATATATATCTATTATAACATCACACTTTAAATAAATATACTTTACATATACATATCTATATAGTTATATATATATATATATATATTCAAACATTATACTGTAACTTACTAGTATAAGACTAATATCTATACAATTGTCGTCCTTATGTATATACTATTAACAGATTAAATATCTCCATTATAACTAACAACACATGTAATCGCTTTATAATAAAGATTATACAGAAACACTTATATATACAGGCTTTTTAACAAATCCAACAAATATATATACTAACTATACAACATCATATAACCAATAAACTGCATAAGATATACTTGTAAATCTATGTTGCATTTATAAACTGTCAAATATATAACTTATACTAGGTAACAACATATATATAAAATCTGATACTGTCAAATTACATAACTTATATAAAACTTACATAAACCTTTTATAAATGATATGTTGCAACCCATATCTATATACGGTAATATATAGATACTAACACGTTATATGACTCACACTTATATATATGACTCATAGATAGCATTCAAGCATATTATACAAACCTAACACGTTATATACATATATTTTAAATAACATAACTATATATAATATTAGAAATGAAAACTAGGCACAAAGAAAGGCAAAAGAGGAGAATAGCCAAACATACTATACCCACTGTACACTAACATACTATATGTGTATAATATACAAGATCTAAACACATTTCCACATATAGATATTAAAACATACGTAACCTTTGTAATATATACGTACAAGGTGGACAGGGCTGGAAGCTTCGGCTGTTGCATGGATGAAGTCAGTGGCGTGGAAAGTGATGGAGGAGGCGGAGGACAGATGTGGGCGCAGGTCGAGTGGCAACTGCTGCGGTTGGTGGTGGCTGCCCAAAACGAGGTATTGCAAGTGGGTTTTCGGTGGTGCTCATGGAGTGGCGGCGAGAGGCCACGAGATGGTTTCAAGTACACAGCATCGGGTTTGTATGGCTGCGGAGGAAGGAAGTGAAGTAGAGAGAGCAACAGTTGTCTGGTTTCAAAATTTTATATGCAATGTATGTTTTTATTTTATGTATAAAGTAACAAAACAAAGATATTGGAACCAGTGAAAAATAAATTGTTATGGGGAATAAAAAAGGTAGTTGAGCTTCCATCACTTATTAATAGCTGCTGACCATTGGGTTTAAACGGTGGTAGATCGAATAGACAATTTGAATTCTAAAAGTTCAAAGGCGGTACCGATACGTATAACCATTACGCAGATTCCACTGTGCATCAGACTTCAAAACACAGAAGTGAATATACCATATAGATCAGCCCGACGAGACGATCAAAACGGTATACAGATATCAGTGACAGGATCATCCGATCAAAAAGTCAATACGGACACTGATATACGTTGTTATTCCGTACGGAAAAATCCAAACGGAGCTAGAAACGTCCGAAATTCATGAAAAGAATTACGTAGTCTTATTCAGTGTGTTCTAAATAAATTTTCTCATGTTGAAATATTTGGGTTTCGGAAAACTTTTAAATTCAACTGTTATTTCATCGAAATAAGATCGACGTAGCAATAACAGTCAAAATTTTGAGAAACGAAATGTGACATCTTGCTTAGAAGATGATTTACAATTTTTCCATAGAAAAATATTCGGGTTTGAAAAACATTTTATTATCATCAAATATTAACTGATATAAATTGAAATAGAATTACACAATAAAATAAAATTTCATATTTTCAGATGAAAATTTGTCAGTTGCTGTGTTTAATTAGGCATATTCCAAATATCAAATTTATATTTCAAAATTTTATTGTTTAAAATTTCGCAAAATTTCAATTAAATATATTAATAAAACAAATAAAATTATTAAAATTTACGGGTCGTTACATCATTCCTCTTATCGGACATGCTTCTTCGATACCATATTATGACTTTGTGATGATTTGGTGGCCACCCCTTGATTTTGATTATGGGAGTGTGTTTCGAGGTTGGCGGTAGTAGCTTGTAATATCCCGGAAATTTGGGGCAATATCAATTTAATAATCTGTTTAAATAATTAAATTGATTTGATAATATTTGATAATAAAAATTTGAATTGATTAATAATCTAATTAAATGAATATTTAATTAGGGAATGTTATCCTTTAAAAATTAATAAAATGATTTCTAATATATATATTTTGATAGTTTGGAGATTTGGATTTATTTAATATTAGTTTTTCAAAGTTATTTAAAATTAATAACTATATTGTTTGCACAAAAAATGGACAAACACCTCAAAGTTGTATGATTTAGTAGATCTTATGTTGTTCTTAGTGATTTTGGAGGTTTTATGCAAATATATGAAAAACAGGGGCTAAACTGTAAAAAGACACGCAGGTTTATAGTGGTTCAGCCAGAATGTGCCTACGTCCACTTTATATGTTATTTCTCTTCTTTTGTTGTGATTACAAGTACAAAGCTTTGATACAAGTAAAAGAAAGTTGTTTGAAAGTTCCTTCCGTGCTTGAGCTCTCCAACTTGTCCCCATTGTTGTATCCCTGCCCCTCTATTTATAGAGTGAGGTTGGGAGCAGGGGTCTTGGATGTATATGGTTGCTGATGGGCCTGGGCTAATCTAACCTGGCCTGGTGGAGTTGGTTCGGTTTGCTTTGATCCGGTGGTAGGAGCTTGGTGGTCCGGTGGCAGCTTGGTCCGGTGGATGAGATTTGGTCCGGTTGATTTGGTGCGGTGGTAGTTTGGTTCGGCAGTCTCGAGTGAAGCTTCGATTCGGCAGTCTGGAAATGAGCTTTGATTCGGCAGTCTGGAATGGAGCTTTGATTCGGCAGTCTGGAATGGAGCTTTGGTTCGGCAATCTGGAATAGGGTCGAAACGTACCCAACATTTGCCCCCCAAAGCGGGGCGTATGACGGCATACGTTGTGCTTTGTTTTGTCTTGAGTGACCGTATTCGGTACCTGAGTCGATCCGGCTGGTCCGGTCATCCAGCCTTCCCTTATAAATAAGGGGCTTAGGCCATCGCTCTTCTCATCAAGTGATTTAGCCGAACCAAGTTATTAAGCATTCTAGCCGGACCAAGTGATTTAGCCGAACCAGGTACTACTTTTTCTGCCGAGTGAACTGTTGTCTTGAAAGACCGAATGAACCATTGGCTCGTGCCACCGAATGAAATTCTTGAGTGATTCGACCGAATGGACTATTGAGTTATACGACCGAATGAAGTTGACTATTGAGTTATACGACCGAATGAAGTTATTGAGTTATACGACCGAATGGACTATTGAGTTATGCGACCGAATGAACATGTGTTTTATACTTCGAATTTTTAAGCGAAATTCCAGATTATGCTGCTTGTATGTTCTAACGATATACCTTTCCCATGTTTGTAGATAAAATGTCTCGAAAAGTTGAAACTCGATCAGATAAGAGGAGATCCGGGGGTGAAGGAGAGTCCTCGGCCGTGCCCCCAGCTCAATCAGGATCGGAGCGTCACGGGCCCGCCCCGAGGTCGTTAGTGGATGGATATGGTCCCCAGGAGTTGCTGGATTCCCCGCCTGACTGCTTTCCTAGCTTTCTCAAAGAGGAGCAACTCGATGTTATATCTCGTTCCTTTGGGATTGATAGAGCCCTCATGCTGCTGCCGGGTCCAGGAGTCATGCCATACAATCCTCCCGAAGGATACTTTGCTTATAGTAGGTACCATTGCATGTGTGGTGCTATCCCGCCTCTCAATGCTTGGATAGTCAGCTTCCTCACGTACCTGAAGGTGGCCCCATTCTAGCTCCAGCCCAACTCTTATGCCATACTGGTGAGCCTTTTCGTTATTTTTCGGAGGAAGTATGGTCGCGCTCCCTCCAACCGGGAGATCCGGTACTTGTACAATTTAAGGGGCTACAAGAAGGGGTCCCCATATATTAACTTGGAATCTGCTGTGACCTTCAAGCCGGTCCTGGACCTTTATTCCAAATTCAGCATGTTCAAGAAAGAGTGGTTCTTTGTTAGGGATGACTCCGTCTCCATCCGGCGCTTTACCTCTGGATGTAAGTTGATGCTTTTACTTATAATTTCTATCCTGATTGCGATGCTTCTTCTCATACTTTCTCATTTTTGCTAGCGACAGGTGGCTTTCCGGTTGTGGAGACTGACCGCCTGGTTCAGACGGCGGCGGAGATAGAAGGCATTCTTGGGAAATACAGATCATCTGCTTACTTGATTAGAAATGCGATCCTTCTAGAATATAACTTGATCCTTCCGCAGCAGTCTGTAGTTAAGTTGAGGGAAACGGCGGAAGAGAGGGCGGCTGCTCAGGCCAAGGGAGGCGTTGCGGCAGAGGGTGGAAAGAGAAAACCATTCACGAAACCTCTAGCCGTTGGAGGTAAGAAACTTAAGAGGTCAGACGGTCCTTCTCCCAGCAATTGTCCACTTACTCAGGGGGAGATAGACGCGGAGGAGGAAAGAGGTGAGGCGGAGGGCGGAAGTGACGTTGAGCGTCTTGGTGACGAGGGTGGCGATGGACAGGGTGGTGATGGTTCCAGGGCTCTGTCTTCTGGGCAAGTAGGCGAGATGCAAGAGTGGACGGACGATGCTCTCCGTCAAGCTTTTGAGGGGTTGGGTGATAATCCGGCTTTGGTAGAGAAGACCGGGGAGGCGGACAAAACCGGGACTGGTGCAAGTGAGTCTTCTCCGACTATTCCGGCCAAGGTGGTTCTGACGACTCAAGGTGAACTCTTGACCCCTGCATGCTTCACTAATGATAGGGACTTAGGAATATTTTATGACCCGCTCCCGTCCTGGAACGAAATCCAGGACTTATTGCAGTATCCCACTCCTCCCCAGGGTTTGTACAACCACAGCTGTGTTTCTTTTCCTTTTCTAACTTGTAACCTACCGCGTTTCTTGAATCATATTGTAATGTAAGATTATGACACTTGTTCTTTATATCAGGAGCAGGCAAGACGCCCAAAGCTTCAGACCTTCGACACAGGCTCGAGCAATATAAACTTTCCAAAATTTCTGCTAAGCCGAAGCCCTCAGCCCAACGCTCCGGGGATGTAGTCGGGTACCGTCCTCTTCTTGGGGTCATCGAAGAGGGTATTCAGCAGAGGAAGAGGAGTCATCCTTTATCCGAAACTTCGCTCGGTCCTCAGCCTCCGGCTCAGCCTATTCATGATATTACTGAGGAGGGTAGCGAGTTTGTCCCTCTCCACACCCGTCCGGAAACCCTTCTGTTATTCATATCGACCGTCCCGACTTGGCCCGTAATCCCTTCGCGGGTCATCCTGATCTGGATCCAGGTTCTCAGGATATTACTTTTGACGAAGTTACTGGTGAACACCTTCTCCCCCGTAACCCCATGGTACGAGTACTTGACGAAGCCAAGTCCTTAGACCTCGATCTACTCACCACTCGTATAGTCACTATGGGAGACGAGGCCAAAGCTAATATTGATCGGGTGGCAGAGGAGGCCAAGAAGCTGATGGGGCATCACGCTCGGCTGGTTAAGGCCGGAGAGGAGATAGGGAGCGCCAATATCCGACTTCGATTGGTGGTCTCGGATCAGGCCAAGCAGCTTGCGGATCAGGCTATCCAGATTTCTCAGCATGAGGCTGCTACTGGGCGATTAAGGAGGACCATGGAAGAGGCTAGTCGGGCCGAATTGCGGAAAATGGAAGCTGCTTGCAAAGAGCGGATTGACATGGCTATTACCACGGTGGATGAGGTTCGGAGAGCGGATCTCGAGCAGGTGGAGGAACTGTCCGAGAAGCTTGAGGCTGCAGAGCTTGCTCAAGCTAAGTTGAGGGAAGAGATGGAGGTGATGCGGAGGTCCCTTCAAGCTGATTGCTCGAGATACAGACTGGAGAGAGATGCTGCCGTGGAAAGGTTGTCGGCCTCCGATGCCCGGATGAGGGAGTTTGAGGAGAACGAAGGAATGATGGATGACATGCTCCAGGACATGTATTTCCGGACTTGGAAGCAGGGTAACCTTTCTTGGATGGATGATTATCCCAGAGTCATGGCCAAGACATATCTTCGGGCTTTGGAGGAGGCTAAGGCTGATGCAGATAAAGAGGGTGGAACGGTCTTCAGTATGGATGTGGTCACTGCCCAGTTCACCAAGGAGGAGAAAGTGGCGGTAAAGGAGGGTATGCGGCTGCTTGCTGCTGAAGAGGCGGGTGTGCAGGTAGAGGATGACGACCAGGATGGTCAAGAAGCTAGTACTGGTAAGTCTTCCTTTCTAGTCTTTCTGTTAACTTGGTTACTCATCACTAATGAATCCTTTTTATGACCGGACAGGCGGGCAAAAGAACAAGGACAAGACTTCGACGCAACCAGCTCCATGACTGAACCTGAAAAATTCTTTTTGTAGGCTTGGCATTGTTGTATCTGTTAGTCTTAAGACAGTAGAGTAACTTCTGAGTTGTAATTCTTGCTACTTGTAATAACATTATTCTTGACGTGTAATTTTTTAGCTCAAGTTGATTTTGTCATTTCTTGAATATTTGTTGCTATTTCGACATATCGTATGAGAAATGTAGCTATGCGTATTCTTGTAATTAAATCGTGTTTGATGTCAGATTCTGGTTTTAAATCATAATTTCATGACTTGCAATGTTAGCGTGTGGTGTGAAAAAATCAAATTATAGTCATGCATTCGTACATAAAGGAAGAAAATACCGCCTTTCATGTTCTGTTTGTAAATGGCAGTTTCGAATATCTTGTATGACCAAGCATGGAAAGCAGTCGACTGCCCTGCCATCTGATTGTGAATCTCTGCATCCATTGGCGGGTATCTCTTACCCTGCATCCTGTACTTTATGGTTTGTTATAGAGGACAGGAGGAAAGTTTTTTTTTTTAAGTAAAATTGAAATACGTGAAATAGTAAAACTTCCAGTCACGGAAGGCCTTCGATGTGCTTAAGTTCGTGGCAAACGGGTTTTGTAGTCACTTTCCCTAGCTGTGGGTCTTGGAGACATTTGTCACCCATCTTACGCCTCCGCGGGGAGTTAATTCTTTTTTACCACAGCCGCACTTAAGACACACCGGAGCCGAGATCGCGCACAGTAACTACCCGGGCCATTATGGCCCGTACTCACGGGTATTATTCGACTTACTGTGGCCGGCTAGCGTGGGTGCCGATCGTCAACTGTGAACTGCCCCTGGCTGGCCACACCTTATGTTGGGGCTTATAATCGGTTCACAGTTGCCGGCGAGCCTAACGCCGTAATGAGCTGCCTCGGCTATAGTCGGCCTTCTCAATGGCTTATAATCGGCTCATTACAGTTGGCTTTAAGGGCCGTCGCAAGCAATGAGTTAACCCGCAGCAGAGGGATGCTGGAGCAAAAGTGTCTCATTGGCGAGGGCATAGATTCGCATAGTACCTGTTGCGTCTTGTCTACGTGAAGTTGCATTGTGGAGTGCTTTGAATAGAAATGCTATATGCTCAGGATTTCGTTCAACAGGAAAGGATAAAGTTAACAAGCAGCCAAGATACAAAGGAACAAGTTAAAAAAGAGACAAGGCTTTTTTAAAGTGGTTCGGCACGAAAAAATGCCTACGTCCACTGATTCTCTTTGTTAATTCACTTCATATGGGCAATACAAGTTAAGAAAAGTATCGACGGAGGTGTTGGATGTTCCATGCCCTCTGGAACACCTCTCCGTCCACTGTTGACAAAATATAGGCTCCGTTGTGGAGATCTTTATGAATTACATATGGTCCATCCCAGATTGGGTCTAGTGCTCCGGGGCGAGGGAAGATTCGCTTGAGGACAAGATCCCCTTCTTGTAAGGTACGATGCTTGACTTTGGAGTTGTATTGTGCTGCCACCTTTTGCTTGTGGGCTGCTGTTTTTAGGACTGCATCATTCCTTCTCTCCTCGACTAGATCCAAAGACATGTTGAGGAGCTCTTCGTTTTCTTCTGGGTTATAGTGGATCCTACGGTGGGAAGGCACAATGGTTTCAACTGGGAGCATAGCCTCCGATCCGTATGCCAAAGAGAAAGGAGTGTGCCCTGTTGATGTTCTGAAAGATGTGCGGTAGGCCCATAGTGCCGTAGGGAGTTCATCCACCCAAGCGCCCTTTGACTTTTCGAGCTTCTTTTTGATCAGAGTTTTCAGAATTTTGTTGACTGCTTCGACTTGTCCGTTTGCTTGGGGATATGCTACGGATGAGAAGCTTTTGTGAATTCCGTGTTCTTGGCACCAGTTGGCGAATTCCTCGCTGTCAAACTGAAGTCCATTGTCTGATATGATTTTTAGTGGGACTCCGTACCTGCACAGAACATTTTTGATTAAGAAGTTGATAACTTTCGCTGAAGATACTTTATTTAGAGGTTCTGCTTCCACCCATTTGGTGAAATAGTCGACTGCTACTATAGCATATTTGGCGCCGCCTCGACCCATTGGCAGTTCACCGATTAAGTCAATTCCCCATACTGCAAAGGGCCAAGGGCTGGTCATCTGAGTAATCTCGGTTGTTGGTAGCCGAGGGATCTTAGCAAATTTTTGGCATCTGTCACACTTCTTGACGAAATCTAAGGCGTCCTTGCTTAAGGTGGGCCAGAAATATCCGTATCGGAGTATCTTTTTTGCTAACGTTTGCCCTCCGGTGTGATCTTCGCAGCTTCCTTGATGAATGTTGGATAAGATTTCCTTGGCTTCCCTTCCGGCGACACACCTTAATAATGGGTTAGAGAACCCGCGCCGATAGAGGATGTCTCCTTGTATTGTGTAGCGGGACGCTTTCCTCAAGATTTTCTTGACTTCGTTACGCCCGTCGGGTAGTGTGCCATTTTGTAGGTAGTCTCGGATGGGAGTCATCCAAGTTGCTTCTTCGGTTGCAGCTATCAGATTCACTTGCTCAAAACTTGGGATCATTTGCTTTGAGACAGTTACTGCCCCGAAGATGGCGACGTCTCTCATACTTGCTTGCTTTGCCAATTCGTCGGCCTCTTGGTTCTCTTCCCGAGGGATGTGTTTGACTAAGTAGTGGTCCAATCGGCTGAGAAGTAACTTGGTCTTCTTTAGATATGCTATGAGTCGTTCTTCTCGAGCTTGGAATTCCCCTAGTATTTGATTAACAATAAGCTGAGAATCGCTGTGAAGACACAAAGAATTGGCTCCGATCTCGATAGCAATTTCTAATCCGGCTATTACTGCTTCGTATTCTGCATCGTTGTTGGTGGCAGTGAACTCCAACCTTATAGCATAGTGCAGTTTATTTCCCCTGGGAGTGATGATTACCACACCTGCCCCCGAGCCTTGTTCGTTAGATGCACCGTCCACAAAGAGATTCCACTTGATATCTTCTGTTATTTCCAGTTGCTCCTTATCCTCGTTGGTAGTGAATTCTGCAATGAAATCAGCCATGGCTTGTCCCTTGATGGCGGTGCGAGGGTGATAGGTGATATCATATTGACTCAGCTCAATACACCATTTAAGTAGTCGCCCGGAAGTGTCGGGACGATGGAGTACCTGCCTTAGTGGTTGATCGGTTAGAACCTTGATGGAATGGGATTGGAAGTAATGACGTAGCTTTCGTGAAGTGATTAGTAAACAGTATGCTAACTTTTCAAGCTTAGGATATCTGACTTCTGCCCCAGTAAACCTTTTACTGACGAAGTAAACTGGTCGTTGCGTGCGGTTATCTTCCCTTACCAAGGCAGCGCTTAGAGCGTGAGATGACACAGCAAGGTATAGGTATAATTCTTCGCCTTCGCTTGGGGTCGAGAGTACCGGTGGTTTCTGGAGGTGTTCGATTAGGTTAAGGAAAGCGGTCAAGCATTCGTCCGTCCATTCGAACTTTCCTTTATCTTTCTTTAGAGCTTCGAAAAAGGGGACGCACTTGTCCGTTGCTTTGGAGATGAATCGGCTTAGGGCAGCCACTTTTCCATTTAGGCTTTGCATTTCCTTTCGGGTGGAAGGTATCTTGATGTCTCTTAATGCTCGGACTTGTTCAGGGTTTGCTTCTATCCCTCGGGCATGGACGATGAATCCTAAGAATTTTCCTGATGACACTCCGAAGGAGCACTTTAGTGGATTCAACTTCATTCCATACTGTCGAAGTACCTGGAACATTTCGCCCAGGTGGCTTACGTGATCTTTGGCTTTCCGTGATTTTACCAGCATGTCGTCTACATATACTTCCATTGTTCGTCCTATTAGCCCTGCGAACATCTTGTTGACGAGGCGCTGGTAGGTGGCTCCTACATTTTTAAGTCCGAAGGGCATCACTTTGTAGCAGTACAAACCCCGGTCGGTGATGAAACTAGTGTGATCTTGGTCGGGAGCATGCATAGGAATTTGGTTATATCCTGAGTATGCATCCATAAAAGACAGGAGTTCGTGCCCGGCTGTGCTGTCTACAAGTTGGTCGATTCTGGGAAGCGGGAAGCAATCCTTTGGGCAGGCGTCATTTAGGTTGGAGAAGTCAATGCAGGTCCGCCACTTCCCATTAGCCTTCTTTACTAGTACCGGGTTGGCGATCCATTCTGGGTAAATAGCTTCTCGTATGAAGTCATTGGCGAGTAGATTCTTTACTTCTTCATCGAGGGCTGCTGATCGCTCTGCCCCCATACTTCTCTTTTTTTGTTTTACAGGTGCCTTGGTAGGATCAATTTTTAATACGTGGCACGCTATGTTGGGGGAGATTCCGGTCATGTCAGCGTGTGACCAAGCGAATACATCCAAGTTGTGGCGGAGAAAATCAACGAGTTGTTCCTTCAATTCAGTTTTCAGCTGCGACCCAATTTTCAGTAGCCTACTTGAGTCGTGCTTGTCTACAGATATAAACTCCATAGCCTCTGCAGGCTCGGCGGTGGCCTCCTCCTCTTTGTCCCTAGGGTCTAATTCATTGAAAGGGTCGCTGGTGTATCGAAGAGGAGGGGCTTTCTTTAGTTGCTATGCTTCAAGGCTTTTTGTGCAGAGGGCAATCTCTACACCTTTCCCTTTATCTCTCCTGTGGTTGTTGCGAAGTTCGGTTACATAGCAGTCTTGTGCAATATCTTGGTCTCCTTCCACTTCCCCTACTCCATTGTCCGTTGGAAATTTCATTTTCAGGCACCACGGGGCTAGGACAATCTGGAAGTCAGATAGGGCTGGTCTTCCTAGGAAGGCGTTGTAGGCCGAATGGTTTTCTATCAGCACAAACGTCTGTTTCCTTACAACGGAGCGGGGATGGCTTCCAATTTCAACGAAGAGGTCCAGCTGCCCGATGGGCATTTTCGCATCTCCAGTGAAACCGTGTAGCGGTTTATCGCAGGGAGATACATCCTTCATTGATAGCCTCATTTTGTCGAATGCGTGTTTGAACAGGATATTTACAGAGCTTCCGGTATCTACCAGGATTCGGTAAACTTCGGCGGGACCGAGTCGGGCAGAGATGACCATGGGATCCATGTGAGGGTATTGTCTTCCTTCTAGGTCGCGTTTACTGAATGTGATGTCTTCACTTTCTTTCCGCTTTGGGTGGCGCTCTTCTATAACCGTATTGACACAGTCTCTATTGTCTCTGAGCGACTTCTCGTATCTTTCCATCTCTTTCCAACTTCTGTCTGCGATGTGTGGACCTCCTGAGATGGTATGGACCACTATCTTCTCTTGACTAGAGCTGCTAGCGTTGCGGTCGCCTCTGCCGGTCCCTGGTGAGGGTAGCCTTGGGTTTTCATTGGCAGGAGCTGGAGTCCTGTCTTGACTTTTTACATAGCGCTCCAGTTTCTTTCTTCTGATGTGTTCCTCAATCAGATCTCGGAGATGATGGCATTCGTTGGTATCATGTCCGTGGGATTCGTGGAAGCGGCAGAATTTTCCAGATTTCTGTGCGCTATCTGATTCCTTCTTGTATGGTGGGCGTTTGTATCTAACTTCGCCTTGGGTGGCAAGGAAGATGTTTTCGACGGTCTCGTTCAAAGGGGTGTAAGAGTCGAATCTTGGTCCTGGCCGATATAGGCGTTTTTCTGCTTTCTTGCCCCCAGCATTGTCTCTGGAATCATTCCTTCGAACGTCCCTTGCCACAGCAGGGGCGTTGCCAGGGGTCGTCTTACTTTGCTGCCCTGACTGCTCCTCCATGGCAGCATCCTCAAGCCTCATGTATTTCCCAGCTTCATGGAAGAAATCGGGTAAAGTAGCTGGTTTTTCTTTTGTTAATCTCCTAGCAAATTTAGTGTCTGGATGTACCCCACTGCAGAGGGCCATTAGGATAAGCTTCTCATCGGCATCTTGAACTGCGGCTGCTGCGGCGTTGAATCTGGTCAGGTATTGCTGCAGCTTTTCTCCAGGTTTCTGTTTGACGCTGGATAAGGAATAAGCGTCCTTAGGTTGCTCCACATGAATGCGGAACTGACTGATGAATTTTTCTTTCAACATTTCCCATGAGCTGATGGATCCTTGGGGTAGATGACAGAACCAGGAGGTAGCAAGATCTGCTAAGAAGAGCGGGAAGCATTTGCACAGCACCCCCTCTGTTGCTCCACTCATGAGCATGTGCTGCGTGTACCTCTGTAAGTGTACAACGGGATCGGAGGTTCCTTTGTAAGGTTCCATTGTTGGCATCTTCCATTCTCGGGGGGTGATAGCAACTTCGATATTGCGGGCGAAAGGGCTGGTTACCCTAGCGCCTATCCCTCGATCTCTTTGCTCCCGTTGGACACACTCTCTGAATAAGCGCGCCATCCTTTCATCAGAATTTGGAGCAGACAGAAATGAGTTTGGCTCTGTTCTGTGGGGTTGATTCCGTCCAGACAACCTGTAGGGATGGTATCGTCTATCATTCCTCATATTTTCCAGTGGCTGCCTTTGATCTTCTGGGAGCATGCTTGGGTCAGCTACAGTTGGCCCTTGCCTTGATCTTCCCCGGTTGGGTTCTGATCTTAGCATTTCCTCGGGTCCAACTTCGGGCTGAACTCTAGCTCGGCCCCGTTCACCGATGTTTCTGTGGTTAGGCAGCATGACAGGCTCAGCTGCAGTTGACCTTCGCCCGGTACCTTCCCCATTGGGTTCGGTACCAAACGTTTCCTCAGGCCTAACTTCGGGCTGGGCTCGGTCTCGGCTCCTACCACGGCTACTTCTGCCGTTAGCTCCTTCGAAGAAGGAAGATCTTTGCTGTCTCTGAGATCCTCCAGACTGGGACTCGCCCCATGATTCAGTGTTGCGGTTGGATTCTTCAGCGTCCCTCAAGCGTGACATGAGATGGTCCACCAAGGCTTCCTGCTGGGACGTGAAGCGGTTAGTTACTTCAACAACAACTCTGTCCAAATCTGCCCTAGTAATTGCTGCAGGCTGTTCTGTGGCAGGAGTGGTTGGGTTAGCCTGTCCTCCATTTGTTACCGTTGCTGGAGGAGGAGGATTTACTTGATTTGCGATAGCTGGATCAGGAAGGCTACTGGATGCGATGTTTTTTCCTTTGTTAACATCTTTTCTCTGTTTGGGAGGCATGTTTTCCAAGTGGCGGATGATGCTGTTAGGAAAACTTGTTAAGCGGATGAAGCTGAAGCTTCGAGCTTCAATTTCTCAGTGAAAGCACCAAAAATGTTTGCACAAAAAATGGACAAACACCTCAAAGTTGTATGATTTAGTAGATCTTATGTTGTTCTTAGTGATTTTGGAGGTTTTATGCAAATATATGAAAAACAGGGGCTAAACTGTAAAAAGACACGCAGGTTTATAGTGGTTCAGCCAGAATGTGCCTACGTCCACTTTATATGTTATTTCTCTTCTTTTGTTGTGATTACAAGTACAAAGCTTTGATACAAGTAAAAGAAAGTTGTTTGAAAGTTCCTTCCGTGCTTGAGCTCTCCAACTTGTCCCCATTGTTGTATCCCTACCCCTCTATTTATAGAGTGAGGTTGGGAGCAGGGGTCTTGGATGTATATGGTTGCTGATGGGCCTGGGCTAATCTAACCTGGCCTGGTGGAGTTGGTTCGGTTTGCTTTGATCCGGTGGTAGGAGCTTGGTGGTCCGGTGGCAGCTTGGTCCGGTGGATGAGATTTGGTCCGGTTGATTTGGTGCGGTGGTAGTTTGGTTCGGCAGTCTCGAGTGAAGCTTCGATTCGGCAGTCTGGAATGAAGCTTTGATTCGGCAGTCTGGAATGGAGCTTTGATTCGGCAGTCTGGAATGGAGCTTTGATTCGGCAGTCTGGAAATGAGCTTTGATTCGGCAGTCTGGAATGGAGCTTTGATTCGGCAGTCTGGAAATGAGCTTTGATTCGGCAGTCTGGAATGGAGCTTTGATTCGGCAGTCTGGAATGGAGCTTTGGTTCGGCAGTCTGGAATAGGGTCGAAACGTACCCAACATATATGGTTTTAAACAAGATTTATAATAAGTTTTAATTTATTTTCTTTTTAAATATTGTTAATAAATATGATTTAAGAATATATATAAGTTTAGAATACAATTTAAATATATAATTGGTTTTTATTTCTTTTAAAAATTATCTATATATATATAAATAAGTAATAAGTGTTTAATAAATTAAGAAAAGGATTTTTACATTTAAAATAAATACTAATAAATTAAAGAGACATGTGTAAATTTCTAAGGCTTTAATATTACATGTGTTAAGAAATTAAGATATAAGAAAGACAAGTGTCATTTTGTTCTAATTTTTCTTTTTATTAAATCATTTATACTCATAAAAACATGTTTCCACTCTCTTCCTTTCTTTCTAATCTCCATTTCTAAACTGAAATTCGTTTTCCACTTTTAAAGGCAAAACCAGAAAATAAAATTTAACATTCCTCAAACCAAAAATCCTCAAAACAATAACCTGTAATGCATTCTTCAATCTATAAACCATCAACCTGTAACCTCTCCTCAATCTGAAAACAAAGCCTGCCTGGAATTCATTTCTTTTCAACCTGGAATCAAAGCCTGTTTTCTTCAAAAATCTGAAAGCAAGCAACTGGAATCTAAAGAAAATGTCTCAACAAACTAATAACCTGCATGCAAATCTAAACAGCTAGCAATGCAAGTTTTCTAGAATGTATTCAAGTTAAAAGTTTTCAAAAAGACTACAAATTCTTTTCAAATCTGGAGGCATGTCAAACAAGGCATCTCTGCATGCAACTGAAATCCTTTCAAACTAAAGCCAGCATTCAAGTTTTTAAATCGAGTTTTAAAAGTTTCAAAAGCACTTCAGTTTTAAAGTTTAAAGCAGTTTCAAAGAGGGCTCTGTTCTTCATTTTAAAAGGTGAGTAACATTTATTTTAAAAACTTAAGTATATGATATCTGTTTGCATGCTATAAATTCTTGAATATATGATGAAATATGCCTGCATGTTGTTTAATATGTTTGGTATGTATGTATATTTTTGTATATATGGATGAATTGGTGTGCATGTCTGTTTCTTGTTCTGTTTCCAGTTTCAAGCTCAAAAGTTTGGATTTAAATCCTGTATCTTTTGACCTAGTAACCATTATGATTTAAGTTGAAACAATAATTGGTTGTGTGTTATAGATTAGTGTTTAAAGTTTTATTTAAGTTAAAATAAAGAGGAAATTGCTCTGGAAAATATAGTGGAACAGGGAACTTTAGTTTTTGTTAAAATTCAAATATCTTAATTCATCGATACAGGCATATAATCTGAAATCATATTCTAAAACATGAATTATAAAAGTAAAATCACAATTTTTAGATTGGGTTTGAATGTGCATTTTGGGTTTGATCAGATAATGTGGTTTGGGTGTTTTCTGGTGATCTACTTGCTAGGGAAGGTCGGAATTCTTCTTGTGGGTAGAGGAGTAATCAGAGAAGCTTGGAAAAATAGAGGATGGTGATGTAAATCATTTTGATAGATGTGGTGGTGGTTTCTTTTCTGTAGCCCTAGTTTTAACTAAGCAATTTATTTGGGTCGGAATGGCCTGTAGAGATGATCGAGTTCAATTTGGCTTTAGGTGTTGAAAGTTTGGTCGTAGGCGAGGCTATGGCCGGAGGTGGAAGTTCTCTGGTGGACGGAGCGCCGTGGGGGAAGTGTTGACAGGTTTGGGTGAAATGGGTAGTTCCTGTTCCAGGTTTTGGATTTAGGCTCGATTTTGAATTCGTCTTAGTTTCGATGTTCGAGTGATCGTAGTTTGGTTGGTGGATGATCGCTGACGTGTTGGAGTCGTCATCAATGATCGGAGCTCTGGCAATGGGGTGTGCACGTGCACGCGATCGAATATCTGGGTAAGTCTGGGTTAACAGAGGAGTGGAGCTCGCATTTTCTCGGGTTGTTTCGAGTGATATTCGAAGATTTTAGATAGGCGACTCGAAGTATTTGTAAAGAGAGCTCGGGTGTGTTGGACTCAAGTGACAGGGGAGGCTACTCGAGTTTCTCGAGTTTTTCTGCGGGTGAGACTCGAAGTAATTAGAGCTGCGACTCGAAGTAATTTATGGCGAGTTCGAGTGAAATTGTGTTGCCAGGTTTTTATACCTGTCAGTTTAAAATTTAAACTGAATTTAAATTATGAAGAATTATAAAGACAGGAATTGAAATCAAGTTTTATTATAGGGAGTCAAGTTTAGTTGAATTTTAGATTTGGATATAAATAAGTTTTATAAATTTAAATGTTTTAAATAGGTTTAAATGTTAGTTATATTTAAATGTTTTAAATTTAAAAAGAAATTTGATTGAAGTTCTTTTAAAAATTCTTTAGAAGATATAAGATTTCTTTAACAGGTAAAGGTTTTTAAATTGGTTCTAAACTTTGTTAAAGACAAAATTTATATTCATTTTAAATCTAGAATTTAAAATGAAATTTAAAAAGTAAATTTGAAAATGGATGTTTTCAAATGTATTTGAGAATGATAATTTAACCATGGATAAGAAAATGTTTTATCTTAAAGTTAAAATCATTAAAAACTTTAGGGTAATTAAAATGGTTTAAATAATCTAATTAATTAATGATTTGGATTAATTAATTAAGTACTTAAGGATTTAAATTAATTTAATTAAGGTTTAGATTAATTAAATAGAATAATTAATTTGTAATTAAGGATTATAAATTTGAGTATTAATTAATGATTAATTAAGAATAATTACTTAATGTAATTAATAAAATAATTAAAGGTGTAATTAGGGATCATTAGTTTATAATTAATGATTTAATTAAGAATTGATTAATTAAGATAAATTAATCAAATGATAGGTGATTAATTGAAATTAATTAAGAATTAAAGTAATTGATTATAATTATAATTAATTAATTAATGAAGTAATTAAAGGTTAATACTATATTAAATTAAGGATAATTAATTTGTGAAATTAATTAAAGATAATTACTTAAATGTAATTAAAATATAATTAATCAGGAATGATTAATTAAGATGGATATTTAGAGTAATGATAAATTAATTGGTTTAATTAATAATTAAGTAAGCAGGATTTATAGAATGAAGTAATTAGTTTAATTCACTTTAAATTAATTAGATGATATAAATCATTGCTTAAGGATGGATGAATGAGATTGAATGTATTTCATTGTTTGATATCTCTGATGAGATATGATTGATATATGATATGGATGTTTGGTTGAATTATAATGATAATGTGAATTATCTGTTTGGGATGATAATGTAGATTATCTATTGAATTATCTATCTTTGTGTATATAGATAAGAATTGAATTGTTTTAACCTTAAAACAACTTGGCCCTTAAAAGATACGTTTTGGATTTCGATGAGACCGGGATCGGGTTTCCGTATACCGGAATTCCAGGTCTGGAGACCCGAATACCACATCGATCCAAATTTACGATAGGTCGTGAATCTCAAGTGAAGATGAAGATTCAGAGTGCAAGGATTATTGTCGTTAACTCTGAGGGTGATTCCAAAACGAGTGTAACGAGATAATGCCTTCGGTTTCGTTCGAACCCGGAACGAACTTGTATGGATTGAATGCTTTCAGCACATCGTCAGGCGGACGATGAGCATTCTAAGTGATATGTTCTGATTAAAGGTAATCGTAACCTCAAGCCTCATCAACCAGGAATGGCTAAAACAGGCGAGGTGCAGCAAGGTTTCGTGGGTAGCACCCACTGAGAGAAAGATAGATCCCTGTCTAGAGGTCCCTTTTCTTTTTATTCGGCTTAGTGTGTGGTTGGTCGTGCCAACTACGGGGTTATCTTGTTCGGAATTATCCAGTAAGGGATGGTTCCGGCTTTGTGTTGCAGGGGAGCGGGCGTACTCCTCGGTACGGTGATCTAGGCCACGTACTGTGACGGGCGGTACCCCAGTAGCCCTGCCATTGATGGAAACCCATTCATCCTACGTGCCCTTACGGTTTTGATTGTATAACCCACTTTGTGGCTAGTATGCTGGAATTTAATAATGTAACAATTTCAGCTATATGAGTATTTACTTGAAAACCCTAGACCCTATTATAATACAATCAGATTTCCTATCAAACGTTTTAGTTAGCGTAAGGTAAAAACTTACCCATGTTTATTTGTGGGGAGTCTTACGTGATACTTTTGTTTTCAAAAGTTTTCAAAGTTAAGCAATCTAATCGTTTACTCACACCAGACACATGTCTGACCCAAGTGTTTATTTTCTGTTTTATTAAACTCTTGGGTACTCAAATTTTTACGAGTAGCCAAGGGATTCAGGTTTAGCTTTGACGAATATTCTGGAGGAGCAATGGAGCAGGAGGCTTCGGCGTTCGTAGATATAGTATTCCGCTGTGTTGATATCTGTGATAGTGTCTTGTCTTGTATTTGAGTTGTAATGTCTAGACAGATGTTTATAACTGTCTAGTAAGTGATGTATATGCTGTGTAACTCTGTAAATTGTTGTATACTATGTAATAGTTTATGTTATTAATATAATTTATTCGTTCAGCGGTGAGATCGTTGTTGTTGTTTCTTTCTTTCTTCTCTTCTTTTCTATTTTCTACCCCTTTCTTTCTTCATAATGATCCGACTTTCTGTGGAGAAAAAGTCGGGTCGTTACAGTTGGTATCAGAGCATAGGTTGAGCGAATGCCTAAGCTTTTGGTTAAGTGAATATCAGAACACTAGGTTGAGTGAATACCTAGGTTCGGAAGGATTGTTCATTAGAAATAGGATCTGTAGCAACCTGTTGAGTCTGAGTATATATATACGAGAGCGCGTATTTGTTAGTTATATAAAATGGTTTTATATTGTGTTAATTGATCGGTTGAGTGGTATATGGATTCTGGTCAATACGAGTAGCTAACATTATTGATAGGGATCTCTAAACACTTAGACCAGGCCAACGGACACAATATTGTTTTAAAAAAAGTAGATGAAATAATTTTACCCAGATATATTTTCTATATATAAAAAGTATCATTTTAAATGTATATGGTATTTGTAATGATTGGTTGTGATGATAATAATTTATCATCTAGGATTAGGAGTCTGAGTATTAAGGTTAGAAGTGTATTTGTCAAGACTGTAAACCTAATACCGTCTCGAGTGAACTTTACAGTTGTGTAAGGATTTCACAATCTCTGAAGAAAACCTGTTAAGGTTTGGAGTTCATCTTAGGAGTTGGATGAGTAGAGTTGGATCTATCGGAGAACAGAAGCGAGTGATGGTATCTCAGGTAATAGTAGTTGTGCGATGAGATGCAGTGACTATGGATGTTCCCGAAGATGTTTTCTTTGGAACAAGTTAATGAAGTGTGTCTGCTTCGGTGTTGTGGTTGAGTTCAGCATGGTGTTTCTATTTGGTTTGGGTTCGAGTTTCTCGAAGAGCTTTGGAAAAGAAAGTCTTTGGCATTTGTGACAGCAGTGCAGCTTGGAGTGTTCTCTGTGTTGGCAGGAAGTGTTCTGGCTGAGCAGTTTTTCCTAGAGATGGAGTTCGGAAGCAGTTGAGTAGATCCATTTCTTCGATGGATTGGATAGTTAAGTATGAGCTGTTCTGATTTGTTAAGAGAGAACAGTTTTTCTTTGAAATTAGGATGGGTTGATCGCAAAAGTGACTTGCGATTGCTGAGTGTTCTCTTGGGTTATCAGATTTTCTAGATGTCTTCAGGAAGCCAGAAGTTTATCGGCCTTAGAGATTGAGTTTTCTTATCGACTGGATTCCAGGAGTGATACCGGTGGTTCAGTCTAGTGGAAGGATGTTTTCTAGAGATGGAGTTTGGTGAAGCAGCTTAGGTTTTGATGGAGTATCTGAGTTTTCTTTATGAATCCGTTGAACCATATTCTTGGATGTGTTGTTCAGTTTGTGCTCATGTTCTTCATCAGCATTTTCATTCTACTTCAGATCAGAGTGGTGCAGCAGAAGCAGTTTGGGAGTATATCTCTGGATAGGGGAAGTAAGTTTGGAATCTACTGATAGTTGTGAAGTAGAGTTGTGTTTTGGATCTCTTCTGTGTTCTGATTTGGATAAGTATTTGGTCTACAAGGTTGAATTGCCAGTTTGGATAATTGGAATTCATTGTCTTTTACGTATCTCTGAGGGAGTACGTGTTTGATCTATCTTTGGTTTTGGAATCAGTAGTTCTGAAGATTTGGTAGTTGAGTCAGACTCGTCTGTAGTCTGATATTCTGTTTAGTTCTGTAGATCTAGATGAGTAGAAGCTTTATAGCTTAGTAGTATTGATTGTTTGGATTCGGTAGAGCGAGTATCCCGGTATATATATATACTTGGGGAAACTCGAGGAAATTCTATCCAGAATTTTGTCTGGATAATTAGAATTGTTTGATTGGATAAATTGGTTGCTATGGTTGTTAGCATATGGATGGTAATTTATGCTTGTGATTTAAATAGATTATTAAATTACCTTTGTTTTAAATTTCGGGGACGAAATTATCTTAAGGGGGGAGGAATGTAATATCCCGGAAATTTGGGGCAATATCAATTTAATAATCTGTTTAAATAATTAAATTGATTTGATAATATTTGATAATAAAAATTTGAATTGATTAATAATCTAATTAAATGAATATTTAATTAGGGAATGTTATCCTTTAAAAATTAATAAAATGATTTCTAATATATATATATATTGATAGTTTGGAGATTTGGATTTATTTAATATTAGTTTTTCAAAGTTATTTAAAATTAATAACTATATGGTTTTAAATAAGATTTATAATAAGGTTTAATTTATTTTCTTTTTAAATATTGTTAATAAATATGATTTAAGAATATATATAAGTTTAGAATACAATTTAAATATATAATTGGTTTTTATTTCTTTTAAAAATTATCTATATATATATAAATAAGTAATAAGTGTTTAATAAATTAAGAAAAGGATTTTTACATTTAAAATAAATACTAATAAATTAAAGAGACATGTGTAAATTTCTAAGGCTTTAATATTACATGTGTTAAGAAATTAAGATATAAGAAAGACAAGTGTCATTTTGTTCTAATTTTTCTTTTTATTAAATCATTTATACTCATAAAAACATGTTTCCACTCTCTTCCTTTCTTTCTAATCTCCATTTCTAAACTGAAATTCGTTTTCCACTTTTAAAGGCAAAACCAGAAAATAAAATTTAACATTCCTCAAACCAAAAATCCTCAAAACAATAACCTGTAATGCATTCTTCAATCTATAAACTATCAACCTGTAACCTCTCCTCAATCTGAAAACAAAGCCTGCCTGGAATTCATTTCTTTTCAACCTGGAATCAAAGCCTGTTTTCTTCAAAAATCTGAAAGCAAGCAACTGGAATCTAAAGAAAATGTCTCAACAAACTAATAACCTGCATGCAAATCTAAACAGCTAGCAATGCAAGTTTTCTAGAATGTATTCAAGTTAAAAGTTTTCAAAAAGACTGCAAATTCTTTTCAAATCTGGAGGCATGTCAAACAAGGCATCTCTGCATGCAACTGAAATCCTTTCAAACTAAAGCCAGCATTCAAGTTTTTAAATCGAGTTTTAAAAGTTTCAAAAGCACTTCAGTTTTAAAGTTTAAAGCAGTTTCAAAGAGGGCTCTTTTCTTCATTTTAAAAGGTGAGTAACATTTATTTTAAAAACTTAAGTATATGATATCTGTTTGCATGCTATAAATTCTTGAATATATGATGAAATATGCCTGCATGTTGTTTAATATGTTTGGTATGTATGTATATTTTGTATATATGGATGAATTGGTGTGCATGTCTGTTTCTTGTTCTGTTTCCAGTTTCAAGCTCAAAAGTTTGGATTTAAATCCTGTATCTTTTGACCTAGTAACCATTATGATTTAAGTTGAAACAATAATTGGTTGTGTGTTATAGATTAGTGTTTAAAGTTTTATTTAAGTTAAAATAAAGAGGAAATTGCTCTGGAAAATATAGTGGAACAGGGAACTTTAGTTTTTGTTAAAATTCAAATATCTTAATTCATCGATACAGGCATATAATCTGAAATCATATTCTAAAACATGAATTATAAAAGTAAAATCACAATTTTTAGATTGGGTTTGAATGTGCATTTTGGGTTTGATCAGATAATGTGGTTTGGGTGTTTTCTGGTGATCTACTTGCTAGGGAAGGTCGGAATTCTTCTTGTGGGTAGAGGAGTAATCAGAGAAGCTTGGAAAAATAGAGGATGGTGATGTAAATCATTTTGATAGATGTGGTGGTGGTTTCTTTTCTGTAGCCCTAGTTTTAACTAAGCAATTTATTTGGGTCGGAATGGCCTGTAGAGATGATCGAGTTCAATTTGGCTTTAGGTGTTGAAAGTTTGGTCGTAGGCGAGGCTATGGCCGGAGGTGGAAGTTCTCTGGTGGACGGAGCGCCGTGGGGGAAGTGTTTACAGGTTTGGGTGAAATGGGTAGTTCCTGTTCCAGGTTTTGGATTTAGGCTCGATTTTGAATTCGTCTTAGTTTCAATGTTCGAGTGATCGTAGTTTGGTTGGTGGATGATCGCCGACGTGTTGGAGTCGTCATCGATGATCGGAGCTCTGGCAATGGGGTGTGCACGTGCACGCGATCAAATATCTGGGTAAGTCTGGGTTAACAGAGGAGTGGAGCTCGCGTTTTCTCGGGTTGTTTCGAGTGATATTCGAAGATTTTAGATAGGCGACTCGAAGTATTTGTAAAGAGAGCTCGGGTGTGTTGGACTCAAGTGACAGGGGAGGCTACTCGAGTTTCTCGAGTTTTTCTGCGGGTGAGACTCGAAGTAATTAGAGCTGCGACTCGAAGTAATTTATGGCGAGTTCGAGTGAAATTGTGTTGCCAGGTTTTTATACCTGTCAGTTTAAAATTTAAACTGAATTTAAATTATGAAGAATTATAAAGACAGGAATTGAAATCAAGTTTTATTATAGGGAGTCAAGTTTAGTTGAATTTTAGATTTGGATATAAATAAGTTTTATAAATTTAAATGTTTTAAATAGGTTTAAATGTTAGTTATATTTAAATGTTTTAAATTTAAAAAGAAATTTGATTGAAGTTCTTTTAAAAATTCTTTAGAAGATATAAGATTTCTTTAACAGGTAAAGGTTTTTAAATTGGTTCTAAACTTTGTTAAAGACAAAATTTATATTCATTTTAAATCTAGAATTTAAAATGAAATTTAAAAAGTAAATTTGAAAATGGATGTTTTCAAATGTATTTGAGAATGATAATTTAACCATGGATAAGAAAATGTTTTATCTTAAAGTTAAAATCATTAAAACTTTAGGGTAATTAAAATTGTTTAAATAATCTAATTAATTAATGATTTGGATTAATTAATTAAGTACTTAAGGATTTAAATTAATTTAATTAAGGTTTAGATTAATTAAATAGAATAATTAATTTGTAATTAAGGATTATAAATTTGAGTATTAATTAATGATTAATTAATAAAGTAATTAAATATTAATTAAGTTATGGTTAACACTTAATTAATTAAATAATTAGAGATTAATTAATTGATTATTAAGATTTATTAATTTGAAATTAATAATGGTTAATCTAAGTTAATTACTTAAGAAAAGTAATTAAATAATTGTTAATGAAGGTCATTAACTTGAGATTATTTAATAAATAATTAATGTGATTAATTTTAATAATTAATTTGATTAATTAATTTAAAGATAATCATTTGTGAAATGGTTTAAATATAATTACTTAATGGAAGTAATTAAGAAATTAATTACTCATTGTAATTAATTAAGTTAATTTGATTAGTTTAAGTTAATTAATTAAGTTTAATTAATTTAGACTAATAAATGGATTGATTTGTTA
This sequence comes from Allium fistulosum, assembly GCA_030737815.1. Lineage (NCBI taxonomy): Eukaryota > Viridiplantae > Streptophyta > Magnoliopsida > Asparagales > Amaryllidaceae > Allium > Allium fistulosum. The sequence goes on from CM060904.1 coordinate 56,254,560, forward strand.
AATAATTACTCAATGTAATTAATAAGGTATATTATTTAGGGAAGTAAATAATAGATAATTACTGGAAGTAATTAATTGAAGGAAAGTAATTTGAGTTTAATTACTTTGAATAATTAATCAAGGGATTAATTAAGAAATTAATTAAGGAATAATTTATTTAGTTAATAAAGTAATTAAGGGTATTTAATTACTGAATGAGATTAATCAAGAGTGATTAATAAATGTTGTTTAATTAAAGTTTAATTACTTAATGTAATTAATTTAATTTAAGTAATTAATTAATTTGTAATTAAGGATCATTAATTAATATAATTAATGATGTAATTAATAAGTGATTAATTAATGTAATTAATTAAGGATTAATGTAATTAATTATGGTTAATTAATTAATGAAGTAATTTAAGATTAATTACTGAAATGGTTTAAGATAATTAATTTGTGAAATTAATTAGGGATTAATTACTTAAAGTAATTAAAGTATAATTAATCAGGAATGATTAATTAAGATGGATATTTAGAGTAATGATAAATTAATCGGTTTAATTAATAATTAAGTAAGCAGGATTTATATAACGAAGTAATTAGTTTAATTCACTTTAAATTAATTAGATGATATAAATCATTGCTTAAGGATGGATGAATGAGATTGAATGTATTTCATTGTTTGATATCTCTGATGAGATATGATTGATATATGATATGGATGTTTGGTTGAATTATAATGATAATGTGAATTATCTGTTTGGGATGATAATGTAGATTATCTATTGAATTATCTATCTTTGTGTATATAGATAAGAATTGAATTGATTTAACCTTAAAACAACTTGGCCCTTAAAAGATACGTTTTGGATTTCGATGAGACCGGGATCGGGTTTCCGTATACCGGAATTCCAGGTCTGGAGACCCGAATACCACATCGATCCAAATTTACGATAGGTCGTGAATCTCAAGTGAAGATGAAGATTCAGAGTGCAAGGGTTATTATCGTTAACTCTGAGGGTGATTCCAAAACGAGTGTAACGAGATAATGCCTTCGGTTTCGTTCGAACCCGGAACGAACTTGTATGGATTGAATGCTTTCAGCACATCGTCAGGCGGACGATGAGCATTCTAAGTGATATGTTCTGATTAAAGGTAATCGTAACCTCAAGCCTCATCAACCGGGAATGGCTAAAACAGGGGAGGTGCAGCAAGGTTTCGTAGGTAGCACCCACTGAGAGCAAGATAGATCCCTGTCTAGAGGTCCCTTTTCTTTTTATTCGGCTTAGTGTGTGGTTGGTCGCGCCAACTACGGGGTTATCTTGTTCGGAATTATCCAGTAAGGGATGGTTCCGGCTTTGTGTTGCAGGGGAGCGGGCGTACTCCTCGGTACGGTGATCTAGGCCACGTACTGTGACGGGCGGTACCCCAGTAGCCCTGCCATTGATGGAAACCCATTCATCCTACGTGCCCTTACGGTTTTGATTGTATAACCCACTTTGTGGCTAGTATGCTGGAATTTAATAATGTAACAATTTCAGCTATATGAGTATTTACTTGAAAACCCTAGACCCTATTATAATACAATCAGATTTCCTATCAAACGTTTTTGTTAGCGTAAGGTAAAAACTTACCCATGTTTATTTGTGGGGAGTCTTACGTGATACTTTTGTTTTCAAAAGTTTTCAAAGTTAAGCAATCTAATCGTTTACTCACACCAGACCCATGTCTGACCCAAGTGTTTATTTTCTGTTTTATTAAACTCTTGGGTACTCAAATTTTTACGAGTAGCCAAGGGATTCAGGTTTAGCTTTGACGAATATTTTGGAGGAGCAATGGAGCAGGAGGCTTCGGCGTTCGTAGATATAGTATTCCGCTGTGTTGATATCTGTGATAGTGTCTTGTCTTGTATTTGAGTTGTAATGTCTAGACAGATGTTTATAACTGTCTAGTAAGTGATGTATATGCTGTGTAACTCTGTAAATTGTTGTATACTATGTAATAGTTTATGTTATTAATATAATTTATTCGTTCCGCGGTGAGATCGTTGTTGTTGTTTCTTTCTTTCTTCTCTTCTTTTCTATTTTCTACCCCTTTCTTTCTTCATAATGATCCGACTTTCTGTGGAGAAAAAGTCGGGTCGTTACATAGCTGCTATGCGTTACCACCAGTCCGGATCCGCAATTGGTATATCTGCCTTGGCATTGCCTCGAGTGTCGTGTTCACATGAACTATCGCGCCTTCTACGAGTTTGGTTTGTACCATACCTATGGAGTGCCCTCTGATAGCCCACCGGTTTACGGAGGAATTACGGTACTGTATAGACTATGTGAATATATAAAAATGTGTTAAGGGGGGTATGGGTAACGCTTTAACTCTATTTTAATACTTTACTTTACTGTAGACACTATTATAATAGCGTATTGTACTATGTATGTAGATAGTTTAACGGATCCTTAGGAGATGTAAATCCCGAACATCTCTTAAGTTATTGCGCCCACGTTGACACTGGATAGGAGATGGCAAACCCCGTAAACATCTTCGACGCCGTTACACTCATATTTATTTACTGTTGATTTAACTTACATAAGATTTTTTAGTTCTAACTCGAGTATTTTGTCTTTCCAATTCGCTTGGGTCAGTCTGAGCTTTTTAGTTTATCGAAGACTGCTTTCGGGAGGATGAAGACGAAGATTTTGTATTATTATTATGTATTATATTTATTCCACTACATCATGTTGTTCCGTTACATTTATTTATTATTTATTCTTGTCGTATGTAACTCTAATCTGTATTATAAAAGTTTAATTAATGTTATTTGTAAACAACTTTATGAACTGTTTATTTGATTATTATATTTTGTCCTACTGCTGCGAGATTCTGAATTTGTTTTCTTTCTTTCTCTGCTTTTTCTTATCTACCCCATAAGAATCTACCCTTTTGAATGGTTTGAGTCTGACGTTTGAGTTTGCGTAAAATGTCCAAAAAGGCAGGTCGTTAAACTAAGTGTTGGAAGTGAAGTGATTTGTGAATATGCTTATACTGTTGATATAAGTATAGGGAAATGTTTTCCAATATAGAAAGATTTGAAATGGTTTTGAGGATATATCTTTTAAAAGATAATTTGAAGCAAATATTTGGAAATTTATTAAAATAATAAAGATTAATTAAATGGCCTAGTGATTGCTTATGGTGCTAGATTTGTTTATTTGCTTTGATAGTTAAATAACCAACTATCAAATAATTGTTGAATCATGAGTTTTGATTCATGACAAAAAGCTTAAACGATCAGTGATGAGACTATACAATCAGGCAACAAAAAGAGAATGAGATATGCAAGCTAATTAAACTACAAAGGAGATAAGACTACAAATCTAAGTATAATATGATTATTTACTGAAGTTTTAGTCTTAGTATATGGTTTATAATTGTTAAAATCTATCCTTAAGTAGTTTGCACATACTCAAAGTAGTTTTAAAGTTCAAATTTCTTAAATATGTGCAAACTATGCACCGACGACCAGGTCAGTCGACTGAACGAAAACCAGTCGACTGAACCTGTTCAGTGCACAGAAATGCACCATTTACACTATTTTTGAATATTCAGTTGACTGGTCGATTTTGCTCAGTCGACTGACCGGATCTAACGGCTATTTTTCCTGAAGAGTCACTTCTAATTGCGAAGAGTTTCGATCCAAATTGAAGAGACATGGCTGCACCTTTTGATTGAAACTTTTTGTGAATAGTTGTGACTATTTGTTCACTATATAAACACGTTAGAATCACTTCTCAAAATACAGAATTTTATTTTGATTTCTTGCTATATTCTCTACTATCTATCTCTGCAATCTAAAAGCAATCACAATCTATATATTGGTTGAATCTCCGAATTAATTAATATATTCTTCAATTCTAAGCAATATCTTCCTTTCATATCTTCACACACACAATATATACTTAAGGATTTGATTATAGGAAGGGTGTACTATTAAAACATATCCGTGTTATTCAGAACACAAGCGTCAACTATTTACTTGTACCAGTAGAAGTCCTGTTCGGTTGTTCAGGCGGTAAAAGTCCTCTTTGGCTGTTTGAGGCGGAAAAATCCTGTTCGGCAGCTCAGGTGTTGTATACCTATTCCTTCGGGTTAAGAGAGGGGTTTTGAGATGACCCACTTTTTTTTCCCAAAATTTTTCCACTAGTTTTATTCAGTGATCATCTACTCAAGAGAACATCCTTTCTCATTTCTCTACTATCCAGGATCTTTCAACCAATATAAAAATATTGTTGTAATCAAATCATCTAACTCACATATATGAAACCATATATAGATGATACTTTGAGTTTTTCTCTTTCTCTTTCAATCAGAGTAGAAGAGTTTTGGAAGCAGAGAATTCATTTTGGAATTTGCTATATAATTTCCCTATGGCAAAATAATTTCCAAAAGAACTTTTCTGTCTTACTTAATTTTGGGCAAATTCTAAATGTTATTTCTCTAGTTTTAGAGTTTTGTTTACACTTCCATGACTTTAGATCTACTGAACTCTTAGTTATCTCTTGTGCAAGTGTGCACACGTATTCTGTGTGCATGTGTGTATCTGGATGCTTTCAGGTAACTATTTTTTTTCCATAAGTTCTTACAACAGATTTCAGGTTAATCTTTTTAATTCCAATCTACAAATCATTTCAGATTTTTACTTAGCATTGCACATTTTTGTTAAGCATTCCAGAAGTTAATATTAGAAATTGTATTACTTAATAAGACATTCTCAAACGCATCTCACAACTTTCAGCAGAAATCTCATGATTAGTTCAATACTTGCAAACAGAAATTAGCATTACATTAGTTTCCTCCCAAACAACTTAACTAACATTTCATAACATAAGTTCAATTTAACATCTATTTTACTATCCTTGAGTCTGTAACTATTATATCCAATTCCTTAGCAGCTAATTCATCTAATTCTTGATCAAGAAAATGCCTATTTACCTGCACAATCACCACGAGCTGACTCATAAAAATATGAGACACCCAATGGTGTACAAATACACAAAGGGTCAGACTAAATTGTCTGGTATGAATAATCTTACTGAAAATCTATGTTTAGATAATTTTTCTCATTCTCAAATAACTTTTAAAACAGATATGGTAAAGCAATATTTCTCTTGTATACTTTCCTCTACCACATGTGCATGTTCATTAATGCATAATATAATAATACATAATTCAATGGATTGTATCAGGGAGCACAAACATATAATTTCCCAATAGAATACTCTAAACCAACCAATATGATCATCATTTAATTATTTTCCTTATCTATAACTTTCTGGCTATAAGGGATTTTACCCAAACCTACCTGTGAACTTATTCTCAGAATTCAATCTCAGGTATTTTATGATGGACTTTAGCTACTTTCCTTCTATTAAAACACACATTGTCTGGGGCATATTCATTGTTAACCCAACACACTCAGGCCCCTGGGTATAATCATACCATGTGTGAGCTTGCAATATTTCCCTTGCCAAGCCATACTTTGTAGCCCTAAGATCCAAAATCCTTAGTTAAATTACTAAGTGTTCATTTTCCCTCTTTCCCCCATTTATGCTAATCCCTTCTGCATCTCATAAATTAATCAGAGAAAATAAATAACTCATCCATCATGCATGTTTTCAAAGAATAACAGATCATGTTTTCATAATCATAGATTTATTCATACAAGCTAGTCTGATTTCTCAGTGTACATATTATTTAAATCATGGGTTTTAAGGAATCATGCTTATAAATATATGGTCATATATAGTTTGCTCCGATGCATCCATTTACCTCTGGCTTAATCAGATACTCACAGATTCATAAGATCTGACTAAACCACAAGCCTTTATTCTTATCTGGATTTATTTGTAATCATAGAAGTTCAGCACAAGTATAACATTGCACTTCTATGTTACCATATGTTTAATCTTGAGACTTAAGCAGCAACCACTTTATGCTACAGCCCCATTTTTCTATTTTTAGACCATAGATTTATAACATATATCCCTGGAATTTCCATGAATTAATCTATATGCAGAAGTCACATAAAGAGAGCATCTCATCTCAAAGATAATTCATGACACAATGATCATTTAAACATGAAAGCCATAAACATATTTTCTGGGTATATTAACACAAGAAGGGTTAAATATTTAAACATATCATCAACACACCAAGATCATAAAATAAGCACAGATTAAATAAAGATATAAAACCATTTAGGCTGCCTCAATATTCAGGACTTATTGCCAATTTTCAGTGAGGTTACTCACCTTAATCCTTTTCCTTTGATCTGCTATTTCCTACTTGTCTCTAGTGGCCAATGCTTCTCATTTTTTTTTCTTTTGCTAGCTATCTATATTTCTGTTTTTTTTTAAGAAAATGGTGACAGATCCTTTCACCCTTAAACCTTTTTATACAAGACCTTGGCTGCCTCTAGGGTTTTAAAATTTACCCAATGTCAATTTTACCCTACCACTTGTGATCAGCCTCTCTTTCTATTCTAAGAGAAAATGGGTAAGTGGTCCCTGTTTCTATTAACAGAAATTACACCTTATTACCCCGGTCACCTTATTTGCATGATCTCTGTTTTTTTAAAAGCTAAGAAAATTGCTAAAAGTGGATAAAGTATTTATTCAACAACTCATACTATTTCCATGCAATTTCTAATAATTTTTCTTCAGCCAGCATTTGTTTAAAATACCTGTATAATACCTATATTTCTATCCTTGCCTAAGCCTTTATTTTCCTTATTATAGACTTGTTTCAATGCCACATTCATATCTGTAAGAATCATGTCATGTTCATGTATTTATAGTTTACTCTAGCTTACAAATAAATTTCTACTTCTTTTTTTTCCAGAGAAGTATGTACATATGTATTATACCATCTTGCATACATATCAATACTTACCCAATGCATTTATGGTCAACTTATCATATATATTTTTCCTAGGCAACCAAAATTTCAAACAAGTATACTAAATTAAATTATAAAACTTGTTCATAAAATCAGGGTTATCACATATACCCCTCCTTTTAGGAATTGTGTCCCACAATTCTTTCATACTTAATTCAGACATCTTCAATTCAGCAATCAATCATTCTCAAACCAATCATTAATTAAACCTCTATGCATAACAAAGTATTTAATCAAGTCATTCATTAATATACTTATGTATATTTTTTTTTTACCTTTTGATTCAATCAATTAGTTATGGATAATCACTTCTGATTTTATCTTCCACCTCCCATGTGCAATCATTTGGGTCAAGACTCCATTGCACTTTTACTAATTTTATTTCTTTGTTTCTCAATTTCTTAATTTCCTTTGCAACTATGCCTACAGGCTTCTTCTCATACACCATTATGGGGTCAATCTGCACTTTCTCAGGGGATTTTAAAATTGTTTCTTTATCATGAACCCATCTCCTTAACTGGGATACATGAAAAACATCATGCATTGCTCTCATCTCCTCTGGCAATTCTAACTTATAGGCTACATTTCCAATTCTTTCTAGAATTTTATATGGTCCTATATATCTTGGAATCAACTTTCCTTGTTTTCCAAATCTCAAAATCTTTTTCATGGGTGATATCTTAATAAATACATAATTCCCCACAACATACTGCACTTCTTTCCTCTTTTAATTAGCATATTTCTTTTGCCTGTCTTGGGCAGAAGCAATCCTTTTCCTAATCAAGGCTATCTTTTCAGAGGTCTCTTTTACATTTTCTGGTCCTAAGACCACCTTCTCCCCAGACTCAATCCAACTTGAAGGTGATAAACAGGGTCTACCATAGAGTGCTTCAAAGGGTGCCACGCCTATGCTACTGTGATGGCTGTTGTTATATGCAAATTCTGCCAGAAATATGTGATCTTCCCAACTTCCTCCCCAATCCAATATACATGCCCTCAACATGTCTTCAAGTAATTTGTTCACAATTTCTGTTTGGCCATCAGATTGAGGGTGATATGCTGTGCTCAAGCATAAATCAGTCCCCATTGCCTTGTGGAAACTTTGCCAGAATTTTGAAGTGAAGATGGTATCTCTATCACTTACTATAGTCTTTGGTATTCCATGCAATCTAACTATTTCTTTAATAAATAACTGAGCTAAGGTGCATGCATTCCTATCTGATTTTACAGGTATAAAATGAGCTGTTTTGGTTAACCTATCAACCACAACCCAAATACTATCATTTCCCCTCCTAGTCTTAGGCAAACCATCAATGAAGTCCATTGATATGTCTTCCCATTTCCATTGTGGTATTTGTAAAGGTTGAAGCATTCCTGAGGGTCTTTGATATTCAGCCTTTACCTGTTGACAAACCATGTACTTAGACACATATAATGGCACTGCACTCTTCATACCACTCCACCAATAATCTCTTTTGAGATTGTGATACATCCTTGTGCTTCCTGGGTGTATGGTGTACTTGCTTTTGTGATAAGCATCCAAAATTTCTTGCTTCAATTCTTCAATGGTAGGAACACATATTCTTTTTCCCTTCTCCAAATGACCTTGTTTATTCAATTGAAATCCTTCCACTATCTCACCATTTAATATCTGAACTTTCTTCTCAAGTAAAAATGGATCTTGGTCTTGTAGATTTACAATTTTATTTTTCAATTCTGATCCCAAAGTAACAATACTCAACTCCCCTATTTCTTCCTTCTCACTGCATATGCTCATATTTTCCTCACTGTCCCTTTTCACTTCTGAGTCAATCAGTAATGATAAAGTATTAAACTCTTCTATCATCAATCTAGCTATATTGGCATGCTGTCTACTTAGATCATCTGCCACTTTATTAGCTTTGCCAGGTGTATATAGTATTTCAAAATCATATGAGGCTAAGAGTTCAATCCATCTTTGCTGCCTCATGTTCAATTCTTTTTGTGAAAACAAATATTTGAGTGACTTATGATCTGTATAAACTTCAAATTTAGCCCCTAACAAATAATGTCTCCATGACTTAAGAGCATACACTATAGCAGACAATTCAAGATCATGTGTAGCATACTTTACCTCACTGGGCTTCAACTGTCTAGAGGCATAAGCTATCACTTGATGCTATTGCATCAACACTGCCCCAAGTCCTTGTCCACTTGCATCAGTATATATCACCAAATTCTCATTCCCTTCAGGCACCTTTAGTATTGGAGCTTGTATAAATGCTTCTTTTAATCTCTCAAAGGCTTTCCCACACTCCTTAGTCCAAACAAAAGCCTGATTCTTTCTAGTCAATCTAGTTAATGGAATTGAAATTTTTGCAAAATCCTTTATAAACCTTCTATAATAACCAGCCATTCCCATAAATGACCTAACCTCTGTGACACTGGTAGGCCTTTTCCATGTTTGAATTGCCATCACCTTATTGGGGTCTACAGATAGGCCTTTTTCTGATACTACATGACCTAAAAATTTTACCTCATTTTGCCAAAAAGTACACTTTGAAAATTTTGCCTTCAAATTTTCTTGCCTTAATTTATGTAGTACTATATGCAAATGATTCTCATCCTCTTCAATTGTTTTAGAATAAATTAGTATATCATCAATAAATATCAATACAAATTTATCTAAATATTTTCTAAAAATTCTATTCATCAAATCAACAAAGTAAGAGGGGGCATTAGTCAAGCCAAAGGGCATCACTAAAAATTCATAAAGTCCATACCTAGTGTTAAAAGAAGTATACTCGATGCTTTCCTCTTCTACTTTCATTTGATGAAATCCTGAAGCTAAGTCGAGTCTAAAAAATATTTTTGCACCATTCAATTGATCAAAAAGATCATCAATTCTTGGTAAGGGGTATTTATTTTTAATTGTGATTTTATTTAACTCTCTATAATCAATACATAATCTGAGAGATCCATCTTGCTTCTTAACAAAAACCACTGGTGCTCCCCATGATGAGCTACTGGGTCTGATGAATCTTTTTTCTTCTAGTTCAACCAACTGCTTTTTCAGTTCTATTAATTCCTTAGGCCCCATTCTAGTTGGCCTCTTAACCACTGGGTTAGCTCCTGGAATTAGTTTGATAGAAAACTCTACTGGTCTATGGTTAACAATTCCCTTAACCTCACCAAACACATCAGCATACTGATTTACTATAGGGATTTCTTCTAATGCAGGCATATGCTTCTCACCAGTCAAGTTAACAAGGGTGGCTATGCTTCTGTTCTTATCTGCTTCACAAAGAACAACTACCCTTTTTCCATCAGAAGTTTTCAATGATAAGGTGGAGGTCTCCATATTTATAACTGTCTTATATCTTTTTAACCAATCAACTCCTAAAGTAACTCCCATGCCTAGATATTGCAACACATATAGGTCTGCACCAAACATATGTCCCCCTATATTCAGTCCTAATTGTTTACATATTATACCCAATATACAGGAACTACCTAAAGGACTTTTAATAAGCAAGGGCTTATCTACAAGCATACAATTTAATTTTAGCTGTTGTACAATGTCATGGGAAATTAATGAGTGTGTAGCCCCAGTATCATACACTACTGCAAAAGGTATTGAGTGAATAAGCAAAGTACCATCAACTTGGCCATGATTTTCAACATTTGGACTTTCAGTTATTTTGCTTTCCCTTCCAAAATTCCCATCTTTCCTTGCCTCAAATCTGGACAATTCCTTCTTATATGCCCTTCCTTCCCACACAGATGACACTTGAAAGATGCTGGTTTGGGATTTGTACACCTATTCTTCATATGTCCCTCTTGCCCACAATTATAGCAAGTGATCTTCTTTTTAACCTCAGCAGTTTTGGCTTCTTCTGATTGCTTGGTGGAAGCTACATCCGTTTTCTTTTTATCATAAGGGTGAAACTTACCCTTTCCTTTCTTGTTTTGGTTATTTTTAAATGCTCTGAAATTTTCTCTGGCTTTATCATGCTGTTCAAGGCTCAAAGTCAGATCTAAAACTTGATCAAATGTCCTATCCTTATATGGCAGCATGGCTCTACTGAGATTGGCATTCAATCCTTGGATGTATCTGCCATTTTTAGCTTCCTTAGTTGTGATGAGCACTGCACCATACTTTGCTAGTGATTCAAACTTCTGGGTATACTCAGTAACACTCATAGTTCCTTGTCTTAATTTAATGAATTCTTCCAGCAAAGACTCTTTAGCTGATGTAGGTACAAATCTTCCTTCCAACATTTCTTTAAACTGGTTCCATGTCACCTCTCCTTCAGGTGTTCCAGCTATAATAACCTCCCACCAATCCAAAGTTGCTCCTCTCAATTGTCTAGATGCTATTAGCCTCTTCTTTTGTTCTTCAACTTGCATATCAGCAAAGATTCTATCCAAAATTCTGAGCCAATTTTGAACTCCCATTATTCCTTCTGTTCCATCAAAAGTCCTGCCTCCAAGATTGGTAAAAGTCTTGAGTAGTTTAGAAAGCTCCTCATGTGGATTTTCTTGCCTACTGCCTACCCCATCCCTTATAGCTCTCATGAAATCTTGCATATTCACCATAGGTGGTTCACTTGGTCCTACCCCTTGTTGTCTGGGTCTTACCATGGTTCTATGGATACAACACTTGAGTTAGTCCATTATATCTAATCTTTTATAAGTTAACCCATTCCAACTTATTATCATTCAATTATAACAGATATTATTAATATAAGTATATAAAGACAAGGCATCCAAGACAGTCAATACTTTCATACATTCAAAACAACCAAGTTCATTCAAGATTTTTTTTATTATGTTATTTATCAACATAGCTCTGATACCAAATTGAGATGACCCACTTTTTTTTTCCAAAATATTTCCACTAGTTTTATTCAGTGATCATCTACTCAAGAGAACATCCTTTCTCATTTCTCTACTATCCAGGATCTTTCAACCAATATAAAAATATTGTTATAATCAAATCATCTAACTCACATATATGAAACCATATATAGATGATACTTTGAGTTTTTCTCTTTCTCTTTCAATCAGAGTAGAAGAGTTTTGGAAGTAGAGAATTCATTTTGGAATTTGCTATATAATTTCCCTATGGAAAAATAATTTCCAAAAGAACTTTTCTGTCTTACTTAATTTTGGGCAAATTCTAGATGTTATTTCTCTAGTTTTAGAGTTTTGTTTACACTTCCATGACTTTAGATCTACTGAACTCTTAGTTATCTCTTGTGCAAGTGTGCACACGTATTCTATGTGCATGTGTGTATCTGGATGCTTTCAGGTAACTATTTTTTTTTCCATAAGTTCTTACAACAGATATCAGGTTAATCTTTTTAATTCCAATCTACAAATCATTTTAGATTTTTACTTAGCATTGCACATTTTTGTTAAGCATTCCAAAAGTTAATATTAGAAATTGTATTACTTAATAAGACATTCTCAAAAGCATCTCACAACTTTCAACAGAAATCTCATGATTAGTTCAATACTTGCAAACATAAATTAGCATTACATTAGTTTCCTCCCAAACAACTTAACTAACATTTCATAACATAAGTTCAATTTAACATCTATTTTACTATCCTTGAGTCTGTAACTATTATATCCAATTCCTTAGCAGCTAATTCATCCAATTCTTGATCAAGAAAATGCCTATTTACCTGCACAATCACCACGAGCTGCCTCATAAAAATATGAGACACCCAATGGTGTACAAATACACAAAGGGTCAGACTAAATTGTCTGGTATGAATAATCTTACTGAAAATCTATGTTTAGATAATTTTTCTCATTCTTAAATAACTTTTAAAACAGATAGGGTAAAGCAATATTTCTCTTGTATACTTTCCTCTACCACCTGTGCATGTTCATTAATGCATAATATAATAATACATAATTCAATGGATTGTATCAGGGAGCACAAACATATAATTTCCCAATAGAATACTCTAAACCAACCAATATGATCATCATTTAATTATTTTCCTTATCTATAACTTTCTGGCTATCAGGGATTTTACCCAAACCTACCTGTGAACTTATTCTCAGAATTCAATCTCAGGTATTTTATGATGGACTTTAGCTACTTTCCTTCTATTAAAACACACATTGTCTGGGGCATATTCACTGTTAACCCAGCACACTCAGGCCCCTGGGTATAATCATACCATGTGTGAGCTTGCAATATTTCCCTTGCCAAGCCATACTTTGTAGCCCTAAGATCCAAAATCCTTAGTTAAATTACTAAGTGTTCATTTTCCCTCTTTCCCCCATTTGTGCTAATCCCTTCTACATCTCATAATTTAATCAGAGAAAATAAATAACTCATCCATCATGCATGTGTTCAAAGAATAACAGATCATGTTTTCATAATCATAGATTTATTCATACAAGCTAGTCTGATTTCTCAGTGTACATATTATTTAAATCATGGGTTTTAAGGAATCATGCTTATAAATATATGGTCATATATAGTTTGCTCTGATGCATCCATTTACCTCTGGCTTAATCAGATACTCACAGATTCATAAGATCTGACTAAACCACAAACCTTTATTCTTATCTGGATTTATTTGTAATCATAGAAGTTCAGCACAAGTATAACATTGCACTTCTATGTTACCATATGTTTAATCTTGAGACTTAAGCAGCAACCACTTTATGCTACAGCCCCATTTTTCTATTTTTAGACCATAGATTTATAACATATATCCCTGGAATTTCCATGAATTAATCTATATGCAGAAGTCACATAAAGAGAGCATCTCATCTCAAAGATAATTCATGACACAATGATCATTTAAACATGAAAGCCATAAACATATTTTCTGGGTATATTAACACAAGAAGGGTTAAATATTTAAATAGATCATCAACACACCAAGATCATAAAATAAGCACAGATTAAATAAAGATATAAAACCATTTAGGCTACCTCAATATTTAGGACTTAATGCCAATTTTCAGTGAGGTTACTCACCTTAATCCTTTTCCTTTGATCTGCTATTTCCTACTTGTCTCTAGTGGCCAATGCTTCTCATTTTTTTTCTTTTGCTAGCTATCTATATTTTTGTTTTTTTTATGAAAATGGTGACAGATCCTTTCACCCTTAAACCTTTTTATACAAGACCTTGGCTGCCTCTAGGGTTTTAAAATTTTCCCAATGTCAATTTTACCCTACCACTTGTGATCAGCCTCTCTTTCTATTCCAAGAGAAAATGGGTAAGTGGTCCTTGTTTCTATTAACAGAAATTATACCTTATTACCCCGGTCACCTTATTTGCATGATCTCTATTTTTTTTAAAAGCTAAGAAAATTGCTAAAAGTGGATAAAGTATTTATTCAACAACTCATACTATTTCCATGCAATTTCTAATAATTTTTCTTCAGCCAGCATTTGTTTATAATACCTGTATAATACCTATATTTCTATCCTTGCCTAAGCCTTTATTTTCCTTATTCTAGACTTGTTTCAATGGCACATTCATATCTGTAAGAATCATGTCATGTTCATGTATTTATAGTTTACTCTAGCTTACAAATAAATTTCTACTTCTTTTTTTTTCCAGAGAAGTATGTACATATGTATTATACCATCTTGCATACATATCAATACTTACCCAATGCATTTATGGTTAACTTATCATATATATTTTTCATAGGCAACCAAAATTTCAAACAAGTATACTAAATTAAATTATAAAACTTGTTCATAAAATCAGGGTTATCACAGGTTTATAGAGTTTAAATCCAGAGTGTAGTCTGGGACTGGACGTAGAACGGGAAGTTCGAACCAGTATAAAAAGTCCTGGTGTGCTTATTACATTTACTTTAGTACTATTATCTATTATCCAGTTTATATTTCTGCACTATTATAATATTCCATATTACACGATCCTAAGTGTTAACTAGCCATACAGCTTACACACTTTCATTTGGTATTAGAGAAAGGACATCCTATAACCGTAACACAGTTATTTGATATATTTAGTAATATGGAAAGTAACACCAACTCTAGCATTAACATTAACATTAACACTAGTTTCACTGAAGGACAGTCAACTGCACGACCACCACTATTTAATGGCCTTAACTATAATTACCGGTCTACTAGAATGAGAATATATATGCAATCTAATGGTTTTGAAACCTGGAATATTACCCAAAAAGAATATACCATGCCAACAGAAGATTTTTCAACTTGGACTATTGCACAAAAAAACTGATGCTACTTCAAATGCTAAAGCTATGAACATGTTATTCTATGCATTAGATAAAAATGAGTTTAATAGGGTCAGTATGTGTACAACTACTTATGATATATGGAGAACTCTAAAAGTAACTTATGAAGGAACTAACAAAGTCAAACAAAGCAAATTCTCTATGTTGAAAAATCAGTTCCAAAGTTTCAAAATGAAACCAAACGAAACTATAAATGACATGTACTCTAGATTTCAAGATATATATCACGCACTATTGGCACTAGAACAAAAATTTTATGATTTTGATATTGTTACAAAAATCCTCAATTCTTTAACGGACAATTGGGAACGAAAAGTCTTAGCAATTGAAGAAGCTAATGACTTATCAACCATGAAACCGGAAGAATTGATAGGAAATTTAATGTCATATGAAGTGAATTTGCAGGCAAAGAAAGTACAGGCACAAGGCAAGAAGAATCTAGCATTTCAAGCAGAAAAAGATGATTCAGATTCAGATGAAGAGGATATGGCACTTATTGCTAAAAAATTTAAAAAGTTTTTGAAATTCAAAAAGAATAACAAATTCAGGAGTTACAAAAATAACTCCAAAAACAACAATAATAGCAGTAAACCATCATCCTCTGTCATGGAATGTTATGAATGTCATAAAAAGGGTCATATGTAGAAAGATTTTCCAGAGAAAAAGAAAAACAAATTCAAGAAGGGAAAATTCAAGAAGAAAGCATTTTCAATAATGTGGGATGATTCAGATTCTTCATCATCATCAGATAGCGATAGCGACAGTGACACAGAGCTAGCAAATGTTTGCTTCATGGTTACAAGTGATGATGTAACTAAATTTAGTTTTGAAGATCTGGTTGAAATTAATTCAGATCTAGTAGACTTAGTAAAACAAATTAAAAGGAAAAATGAAGAGTTACAAGGAAAGCTGAATAGATCTGAATTAGAAGTTAGTATGCTAAGAGATAAAAAAGAAAATTCTAGAAGAAGAACTTGAAATGACTTAAGAATCTAATTCTAATTTAACATCTCAACTTTCTATGATAACTCGGGAATTAGAAATTCAGAAAAATAAAAATGATGATTTATTAGTAGAGATTAATGATTTATAATCTAACACTAAAGTATTAGAGTTAGAAAATTCTAGTCTCAAAACCAAGTTAGAAGATATTAATAAAAATATTTCTAACTTCAATAAAGGATGAGAGAATCTTTCTACAATAATAGAAAATTCTCAGTCTACTTCAAATAAAATGGGACTAAGATATAAGAAATTTGAAAATCCAAAGAAATCTAGAACGTTTAAAAATAAGATTAAAAACAAAATTAGGAAAGATATTAAGAAGACAGTTTCTAAAGATATTAAAACTATTAAGATATGGATTCCTAAAACAAATAACAATTTAATTAGGAATAGACATATCAAAACATTTATGAAAACTGTTCATAAAAATAAGAATTAGGTTTATAAAGGGAATTCTGAACCCGCTTGGGTTTGGTATCCTAAGACCTAACTCTTAGGACCCTAAAAGAAGTGGGTACCAACTTAATCTTTATTTTTTACAGGTACCACTTAAAAAGAGAGGAAAATGGATCTTAGACAGCGGTTGCTCAAAACACATGACTGGTAATAAGGACATGTTAACTAACATTGTCTACTCAAATGGAGGATCGTTCACTTTTGGAGATAATTCAAAAGGTTATATCATCGGAAAAGGTGATAAAGACTGATAATGCTTAAAAGAGCATTCAGTCGACTGACGAATTTTGGTGAGTCGACTAAATCTGGAAACAGAATGTTCCGTCAAAATTGATCAGTCGACTGACCGGCTTATCTGGGCCTATTAACTCTTGTTTCACCCACTTTTTACCCATATAATCTATCTTCTTCACTTTTACTCCTCACCTTTACATTTTACCATCAAAATTTCAAAACCCTAGCCCTCCAAATTTTCAATTGACTCCAAGACAACCAAAACGCTCTAGAAATACTTCATCCTCAGCCTCTGAGCCTATAAACACCCAAATAGCTCAATGGATTTATGATGCCACCCCAAAGATGGAACAAGATGAAGGAAGCTCGCTTTCTAAAAGGATCATTTGTTGTATTTCCTGACTTTGCAGCATATAGAATCCAAGATCTTGCTAGAAGAAGTCGTCTAGAATCTCTCCTTGACTACAACCGGAACAATCTCAAGATAAATCATACAATGGTAAAACTCTTTTACGCTAACTTGAATTTTCATCAAAATCCAAGAAACCGTAACAACTGCGTATGGAGATTAGTTTGTGGTCAAAAAGTCTTCTTGTGGTTAGATAGAATTGGACACATCCTTCAAACACCAACAAATGGTATTCCACTAGAAGATTTGAATGTTGTTTTAGGAAAACGAGATGAAGTGAGTCATAGATTTTTGGAGGACGACATGACAGAATTAAAATCTACCGTCTTACGTCCTACAGCTTGAATTATGCATCGAGCCTTAATGCGCACAATCCTTCCCCGTATCGTGTCTTAGAAACTTGTCTACCTAGAGAATTATAGAGCTTTATATGCAATTTAGGGTGGTGTTCAAATTAATTGGCCTAAGCTTATACTTGACGAATTCCGGGCCTTCAACCAAGGATGGATGACCATCATTACTATGGCGAGTATATTATGCAGCTCCTAGTGAATCTACAAGTTTCAGTTCCAGAATCTGACACCTCCATAGTTAAAACACTAAATAGCCGCACAATTAGTTTGATGAAATTGCCTCCAAGGCCGCTCACTATCATGTCATTCCAAGATTGGCAATCAAGGCCTCACCAACAAGCTGCTACTCCACAATAACGAGGAGATGAAATTCGCACCACCACCCCATCCCAAAGCACTCGAGAGTCTATTGATCTCATTTCACGTAATCAAGTAATTTTGGATTCTCGCATTAAGAATCTTGACAAGAAGATTGACAGGAAGTTTGACAAGACCAAAAGCTTTTTCAGGATTCTATGGGATGCAATCTCTTGTTCCTCCTTGACCACTACAGAACCTTCACATCATAATTCGAGAAAATGCCCGGCACCACATTTTACTTGGTCTACATCCGAAGAACATAAAAGTTCTGACACTAGTGGAAATAGTGGTGGCAAACATTATGTAGAAAGCTCTTCACGAGGCAAAGAACCAGCGTAAGAAGAAGAGGGAGAAGAAATAGATTCAGAATCTGATGAGTGATGACGGTAAATCATGATGGTGGTAGTAAGTTACTTTCTTTTTAATTAAAAACATTCTAGTATCGTTTAATTTCTTTGATGATGATGGGCTTGTATAAATAGCCCAATACAACTTAAAAAAATATGTTTGTTTGTGATTGTTATTTAATATGCAGTACATATTATATGGTTGTTTATTTCCTTTTTGTCGATGACAAAGGGGGAGAAATTTGTACGACTGACCAACTTTTGCAGGATTAGATATATCGCCGCATATTCAGGGGGAGAAATATATAACTTCTGGTATATAATTCTTAATATATAGCATCATCAAAAACAGGTTGCCATCGATCAAAAAGGGGGAGAATGTTGAATCATGAGTTTTGATTCATGACAAAAATCTTAAACGATCAGTGATGAGACTATACGATCAAGCGACAAAAAGAAAATGAGATATGCAAGCTAATTAAACTACAAAGGAGATGAGACTACAAATCTAAGTATAGTATGATTATTTACTGAAGTTTTAGTCTTAGATATGGTTTATAATTGTTAAAATCTATCCTCAAGTAGTTTGCACATACTCAAAGTAGTTTTAAAGTTCAAATTTCTTAAATATGTGCAAACTGTGCACTGACGACCAGGTTAGTCAACTGACCAAAAATGTGACGCCCCACCTCTATGCTCATGCTACTAAGTAATGCCATCGACTAGCACGAAGAATAAGGCTGTTGAGGAGCGACCATCTGTGTAATTGCTTTGTGCGAGTACCGATATGTCAGAAAATATAACTTACACTTCATTTCAAGAGGAAATCCGACATGTCAAATACAAACTCAAAGCTACCACACAATGGCTAAGTGGACCTCGAAAAAAATATAGAAATAAACATAACACAAATCAGTCACAGACATTTATATCACAAAGGCGGAAACAGATATGAATATAACACAAAGAAGTGTACATCAAAGTAGTGGTAAAACAAGATCCACTACATCACAAGAGAATAGATAAAGTGATAGACAAAAGAATAATTATACATCAAGGAGTCTATATCTCAAATGTATAATAACAAAAACTACTAATCTAAAGTAGTTAGCCAAAAGAATCAGATGATAATCCCTGATAAGAAGTCAAGCAGGAGCACCTGAAATACCTCGGTCTGACCCGAGTTTTATTTAAGAAGAAAATAATAAACAGATCATTCTAGCTATAAATATCAGATAAAATGATATAGGATAAGAGATATGACCAAAAACGTATGATAACATAAATGTCATACTGTGTCAAGTATACATCAAATAACAACAAAAATCATACAATATCTCAAATCAACTTGAAGCACCAAAAAGAATCATATTATAACGTATCGGGTTTTGCCCGCTCGAAAATCAACATCCGTACTTCACATTGTACTAGAATGCCGCAGATTCGACCGTTCAAATCCGATTCGCCGGAGCTATAACACAATTAAGTAAATAACACAGCGGAAGAAAAGAATAATACATTGATATACAATATCTGATACAACAGAGTGATACAATGAATATCGATATACATCAGAGATATGATACAAGAAATAGCAGCGGAAAAGAAAAGATAACAATAGCAGCGGAACAATATCAATAGAAATGATAACTCCAAAATGATCTTCAGACAAGAATGAATCCACAACTCCAAGATAAGCAACTACGATGAATGAACTAGCTCCAGATAATCTACTAAACCTGAATATCTGAAAAGAAACCCAACTCTAGACTGCTCGTGTGGAAAATTATGAGCACCCAGAGTTTAGGAAGGGAACAATAAACTCCGAATCAGTCATGGGACTGGTGTGAGCAACAAAAACAGTTTATCTTTAAACAAACACAAAAGGTTTTAAATATTGAAATCCGCAATGCTTTTGGAAAATGAAACTACCATAAGACCTCCCACCACACACACAATGCAAACGCAGAATTGGAGGAAATTTCTTCTTATGATAGTCAAAAATGCTTACTACGCAAATCAAATCATTTTTGATATTATTATTAGTGCATAGTGTGTAGAAAACATTTCGAAAGTATAATATTAATCTTAGCCAACATACGACCAGCATCGTATGCCTACTATAGCTACCATGTTCAATAGCAGGTTACCGCCACATTCCATAGCAGGTAATACAACTAAAACCGTACACGTCGCGTATTGTTTCTTTGGATTTCCAACAAAAGGTCAGGCTAAGGAACTTCCTTCCGCCGCATGGGATCGCCTCTGGCTGGACGTCCCGAGAGACAAACTGCTCTCTGCAAAACAAGGCCGGGTTACCCCTGTAACAGGTAACTCACGAATATGCCACCCCCCGGTCCTTTGGGACCTTTATCCGAGGCGCCTCTAAACCAACATCACACTTAATAAAGTGTATCCACATGAGTAAGTATCTGGGCTCCATACCATGATACCACCCCTTTCCAGAAGGAAATGACATACCCTAAAGGGCGCGACCCTCATAACCTTGCCGCAACATTCCTGTTTCGACCATTTCCGGGTTGTGAGGCCCTGACGAAGTCTCGTCCACAAAGCTACGCTTTTTCAAAAAGCCACGCTTTGGGTCAACAGATGATCAACCTATGATCACAAAGATAAATGATCAAACAAATGATCATATCACAAATGATCAAACGATGATCATCACACAGCTACACTCAGCATGCCACATTACCAAATTGGGAATATATCGCTGATAAATTTCAACTACATAACCTCTGAGCTCGTACGTCTCAGAGAAGGGTGTTAAGCTAAGAGAATAAATTCTCCGCCACCAAATAGATATGTATTTGAAAGAAATCAGCTTTATATCTCAAAGTGTAATGTCAGACATACAATCCATACAAGTCTATTCCGGGATCGAACAGAACCGAAGGCACTTCTCACGAAGCCCTTGCAAATCCGGATAATTTTCAATCACGTCCGGACTTCCCGTCACTAAGGATGATAAAACCTCTATATCGGGGATCAGCCGATGCAGAGTAACTCGACGGTAATCCTTCCGTTTTCAAAAATATCCGGTCTTCAACACCGGTCTTCAAATGCTATCCATATCGACGTATCACATATTCGGAATGGGTTATACGACCCAAAGGTCCTCTCCCGGCTAAACCGAATAGTGAGCGTAATATTTTAAAAACATATGGATATGAGATTTCAATTAAGTCACAACTTAAACCCAAACTTTCTTTTCAAATGGTTTAACAAATTACCATTTTCAAATCTTTAAACAAAAAGATTTATTTTAACAACCTTCAACGATTTCAACAATTTCCACACTTTAATCTTTTAAATAAAAGATTCATTCACAGGTTTTCCAAATTAATTTCCATTTCAATTTGATTAACTCGTTAAATCTTTAAATCAAGATTTAACCTATAGCTTTCAAAACAATCCCATTTCAAATGATTTAAACCAATCATTATTTTAAATCTGTTAAAGATAACAGATTCAAATCATAGCTTTTCAAAACAATTTTATTCATAACTTGGAAAACCATTTTTCAATTCAATATTGAAATTCCTTTAATTAAATTGGAATTTCATTTCTTATCTGAAAGCTTTTATCTTTTGAAAACAAATAGTTTCATTTCAGAAAATCTGCTTCATTCATACGAGTTAAAGTCTTTGGGTTAAATCCAAATTCTCAAAATTATACTTTTAAATGGTTTAAATTCAGATAAACACATTTATAACATTTTCAACCCCTAGTTTCAAATCATAGGATTCAATTTCAAACTTGAATTCAAATTTAAGTCAAATTATTTAAATTTTCAAAACTCAATTAAGTTATTCAAAATAACTTTTATCTTTGAAATTCTATTTCAATTTCTTTTCACTTTAAACCCAAATTTCCAATTTCAAAATCAATTGAAATTAAAATTTTCAATTTCAAAAACATCAAATTTAAATTATCTGTGATTTAACCAATTTCCACGTGAAATCCATATTTGTGTGTGTAAAAGTGTAGTCTAGCGGTTTCACACAATAGTGCAACACGATAAATCATCACAGATCAAAATACAGGATATAGTTGATAAGCGATATAACTATAACGCTCATCTTCATTCACAGATCACAGATATATATCACAGATAAGTAAATTACAGATCACAACATAAATCAGGGTATATCACAAAGCATCATATATCAGGGATATCAAACAATTAAATCATCCAATAGAATCCAAACATTCACAAGTGAATTTATTAACCAACTAATTAATTTAAATCAGATGTTTCAATTATTAATCCGAGTTAATTATCATGATTTAATTTCAAATTATTTGAAATAAATTCCCTTTCGAATTCATTTGTTAATCTTTATTAACTAATCAATTTTAAGTAAATGAATCAATTAAACCTTTAATTATTTACAAATAATTTACTCAAATTTCAAATCATCATTTAATTGATTACATTCAGTAATTATCTATTTATTTCTTCTCTAAGTAATTTTACTTCATTAATTTCATTAAGTAATTATACTTAACTTAATATCAAGTAATTATTTTTAATTACAATTTAATTTGACCTTAATTAATTTAACTCAAATCTTAACTTCTTGATTAAATAATTAAATCAATTATTCACTTGAACTAATTTAATGAGTGCATATCATTTTATCTTCACTAATTCAAATTTAAAACATTTTCTATCTAACGTTTTAATCATCATCACAAAGCAAATTTAAACAATTTGTTTTCAAATTTATTTTCCTACTTCATTTTAAACTTAAGGGTTAAAATGAATAAAATTTCAGGTCAAACTTTTATTTCATCTTGAATTATGTTAGCGTTTTGGTTTGAACCCAGTTTTAAAACATTAATTTAAAAACTTAAATTTTATTTCCAAATTTCAAAACAGAAAAACAGTTTCTGGTTCAAAACCTGGAACGAGACTTGACTCGAGACCCAAACTATAATTGCTTTGAGTAAACATCCCATTGCCCCGAGTAACCCCCTAGTTCGCACGCGAGAAAAATCATCACCCAGACCCAATAAAAACAGCACTGACCCAGGCAAATGTGCACGGTGCACGTGCACGAAGGCCATGGACGATTCCCACCATCAACGGCGATCATCCCCCATCCACTAACATCACCAAACTTCAACTCAATCATCAGATTACTTCCAGGTGGACTCGAAATTGAATTCGAGCCAAAAACCAAACCTGGAACTGTAACCAAGCTTCGCCATCACCTAGAAACGTGACTCGTTCATGCACCCTCGACCACCGAAGATCACGAAACTTCGGTCATCTCTTCGTCTTCACTCCCTCTTCCATCCCCCAGAACCACGTCGAACTCGGTCAACCTAAGATGGCGAACGAATAGAAGATCTCAACCTCACAAAAACTAGGGCTACGAAAGAAAATTGCCTGCCGCTGCCACCTCCATGGACGATGCCACCTCCGGTTATTTTTCCCACCACCACCATAGGCTCCTCCATCCCCAGACAAAGCCCGGCCACCCCCAGTTCCATCGATCACTTGAATTTGATCAAAATGCCCCAAACGAACATCTCCAAACTGCTCACAAAACTCACCACTAAAAATCACCAAATTCACTTTAAAAATCATGACTTCCAGCAAGGATTCAAGCTATATATTCGAATCAGGATTTTATTAAATTCGAAAATTTCAAAATTTTGAGTATTCTCTGTAAAAATTAAAATTTTCTTCCTGTATACGTTTTTACTTCGTGAAATTATTTTTGGAACAAAGTCCTTACTTAAATAAACTTTTTTTCTTTAAACATCAACACTCGAAAATGAGTAGAAATGGAGAGATCGAATCGTTTTCAATTGGGTTTCATCCTAACTATAAAACTAAAGAAGAAGAACCTCTCAGCTCTGTCAAATTCAAATACATACACCCAGTGTTTAAACTAAGAATATATCCCCACATCTATATTTAACATGAATCATATAGTGATTAAAATTAACCTAAGTTGTTTACTCACAAACAAAAATAAACAAATTCAGAGTTGAAGGTTGCTCACCTTATTTCCCAGGAAAACAGAACAGAGAAAAAATGTTGGAACAGGAAACTCGAAAACTGGAAACTTGCATTTATTTTTGTTGTTGATTCCAGAAAACATTGAAATGCTTGAATTTGAAAACTGAAATGTTTGACTAGCTTTGAAACTGAAGTGTTTGGCTTCAAATTGATTTCCAGGTTTTTATACTTGTTTAAGACTTTGCCTTGTTTTAAAACTTGTAGAAACTGAATTTGCAAAGCTTTTGAAATGAAATAAAATGAGGCAAGTTGGCAAATATACAAATATGTTTACTGCTCTGGTACATGAACAATTCAGAGATCTTTATCTCTTTGGGGCTGAAAAGAGATGTCTCGTGTACTATAGGTGATGGCATTTAATGCCTTGTTTCATATCAAGCTTACACAAACCATTTCTTTATTCCTTTAGGTACAAAACTTACATATGTTTATATTTGTTTGACTAAAGCTAAGCATACTTCCTCTATTCCTATTCGTATGCATTGAAATGATTTCGGCCTGCACATGTACATTGCCATAGATTATAATATTTTACTTAAGTTTTTAGTTTAAAGATTTGTTATGGTTATTGTATTATGGTTAACTTGTTATTTGTTTCTATCTCTAACATAAGTGTGTTTATATTTATTCTTTGTGTTCTTTTCTTTAGTCTTGTTTTATTTCATAGTATAAATAATTTCTATTTTAAATAGGTTATTAAAATTTAGCAAATGTATTTACTTTATATTTCTATATCTAATATATTTTCATTTCTTAAACCATTTACTTATGATTTAAATTCAAACCAACTGTATATACATATATTTACAATATTTAAATTTTGAAATGATTTAATATATTTTTATTTGGATCCGGGGAAACTCGCATCACCTTATCGATTTATTTCACAAATATTAATTCAAAAATTAATAAATTATCATTTTAAATATTATAAAAATCCGGGGTCGTTACACATATTCTTTAAATAATTCACCAAAACACAAATATTGACAAAACATATCAATGCCAATCCACGAAAATTGGTGAAACACAAATTCTAGAAATCACAACCAAAAATCCAGAAATCTCAAAAGGGGGAAGGCCTATCACAAACGGGAGCATGAAAACTCACCAACACGTGTATCACAAACGGAATGTTATTCCATGGTCGCTAACCATAAACCGAACATCGACGCACCTAGAAAGATATTTCCCATGCACAGTCGAACATCGACGCACCTGAAAAGATACGCCCCATGTATAAACTAACATCAATGCACCTAAAAAGATACACCCCATGCCTAGTCGAACATCGATGCACTTAAAAAGATACACCCCATGCACCGACTTAATAAGCCGATTGCTCCACGAATGGTCCAAATACCATGGGTCGCTAGCCTATAAAAATGAGACGAAGCTCAACAGAACGGGGTATAGTCCCCCACGTGGACAAAGAGACATCGTACAATGCTAGTCTAAATCACAAAATGATCATCATCGATCATCAAGAAGTGTCGATTACACTAAGCTAGTAAATATTAGAGTTTAGCTTCATGTCCCATAACCACTTGCTTAACTCAAATATTTACGAACAGATTGTAGATTTCCACTCGAAAATTGTCACAAGAGTTTCAATCGAGCAAGTCCAAAAATTAATCGACGAAGTAAACGCAAGCGTTTCATACCACTTGTTTTACTAACCATTTAATTAGATTTCTCATACGAATGAGGTAAAGGTTTTTATATACTAATAGATTGGAAAACAGTTTTATAAACAAGTTTTGTAATAGAAATAGTGTTGAAATCATCTTTGTGAAAGAGTTTGAATATTTACTACTAGTATAGAAACCTTTGTATTTTAAAGTGACAAGTCATAGAAATGATTGTAGAAACAATCAATCACTAAAATCCACATTCGAAGATGTGAATCAAATCCAAAGAAATCAATGCCGAATCCATCAAAATGGATATTCTCAAAATCCCGAAAAAGAAGTCATCAAAGTCAATAATAAATGATAACAATAAATCGGATCAACATGAATCAGTTCTAAATTGGAAATCCAAACCAAATAGCAAAATCGTATCACAAACTGTTTTCCAGCCTATCCAAATTTTAATGACCCACCATTCATTCCACAGAATGACGCATCATTAATAAGAAAGAAAGGGATAGAAAAGAGAAAAGATAGAAAAGAAAGAACTAAACAACATCAGAATCTCATAGCGGAACGAACAAATTATATTAATCACATAAGCTATTACATAGCATACAACAATTATCAGAGTTAAACAGCTTATACATCACATACTAGACAGTTATAAACATCTGTCTAGTTATTACAACTCCAATACAACACAGAGATATAGATACACTAGCACAACGAAACCATAACATAACTATACGCCGAAGCCTCCTACTCCATACTCGTCCAGAATTCGTCAAAGCTAACCTAAATCCCTTGGCTACTCGTAAAAATTTGAGTACCTAAGAGTTTAAGAAAAACAGAAAATACTGGGTCAGACATGGGTCTGGTGTGAGTAACAGGTTAAAGTTGTTTAGCTTTGAAAAACCTTTGAAAACAAAAGGTATCTCGTAAGACTTCCCGCACATAAATACGAAAAAGTTTTTACCTTACGATAACCAAAACATTTGTTAGGAAATCCAGTTATATTATAATAGTGTCTAGGGTTTTCAATATAAAATACAGAAATAGCTGGAATACTTACATCTCACGTTCCAACATAGTTGGGCACAATCAATACGTATGACACTTATTGGAGATTGGATTCCATACAATGGCAGGGCTACTGGGGTACCGCCCATCACAGTACGGGGCCTAGATCACCATACCGAGGATCCCTCCCTGTAACGACCCGGAATTTTGAACGAATTAAATTGAGAATATTTAATTAATTTTAAATATTTGAACGATGATTTAATTTGAATCCCCGATATACATTTGAATTTGACGATTAAAGTATAAAATTTAATCGATTGAAGTTGAATAAAAATTTAAATCTTCAATTTAAAGTTGAAGAAAAATATTTCGAAAGCTTTTAAAATTCGTATTGGTGATACCGAAGCTAATCGAACTGTCAGGATTGTATTTGAAACTGTTCTGTTCAGTTTTGAATTTAATTGCTCGAATCGATATTTAAAATAGTCAATTTTCAGACTGTCTCGGAATTCAACGAAAACAGTTCCATTGGATCCGTAATATTGTTTTATTATCGGATTTCAAATTTCGTATTTTTCGGAGTTGATATGTGAGAATACGACAGGCAAACGCGCTGAAATTTAATCGGATTCAAATTTAAATTTAAATTTATATTTGTCAACATCACCACACGTTGTCTCCTGTAAAAACGCCTACAATCACGAAGAATATCGTGCAAACCCATACTTCGTTCATTCCAAAATGCCTCATCCCTCTCTGATATTCAAAATCGAAATCTTCTCGAGATAAAAGAAAAATGGCCGCTTACATTTAATAATCAAAATCACGAACCCCTCTTATTCACTTTCAAATCCTCCCTCGTTCAATATAAAACAACCGATTGAAAAAGAAAACGAGAACCCAGACCTCCCCTCATCAAAAATAAAGTTCGAAAAAGGGGATTCGCGCGCGCTTACGCTCACGTGAAGGAGGGGAAGCGACATCTCGAGCTCGCAAGCAACTAGGGTTTCAAAGCGCGGCGCTAGGTGGAACCTGAGAGGGTGTTCGAGTGATGCAGTCGGAGTCGCGAAGGAGGAAACGAACGCGGCGAGGTAGCTTCGTACAGCGATGTGGGTTCATGGAGGCAGTGATTGATGTGGTGATTGATGGATGCTCGATTCGAGCACGATGTCGATGCAAAGATCGAGGTGACGAGGGAATCAGCGGCGGTGAGGCCGATGGAATCGTGTTCGTCGTGATTGGATTGGGGACCACGAACTCGAGGCGAGATTTCATCGTGTAGGGCTAAGGTTCTAGGGTCGCGATTTTGGGGGCCGAAGTCGAGACGGCAGCGTGGTCGCGACTGCGACTAGTGATGATATCCTGTCCTCTTTGATTTTTCACAGTAAGGTAATTCTAGTTTCACTAAATTTGATTTATAAATATGTATATAGATTTCAAAAAAAAAAAATGATGAATGAAATTGATGACAACAGTAAAAGGGGATTTCTGTTTTGTATAGATTGAAAGAAAATATACATATACATATATATTTAATTTTATAAAGAATGGGTTTGATAATTAAGTAGTTTTAATTAACTTATTGACTCATTTGGTGGCTAGAAATAATTTGTTGAAGGAAACTATTAGTTTAAAATTTAAGTTTTTGTTTAAAATAAATCATTCGATTAAATATAGTTAACTAGTTAATTAAAATTTTAGGGGAAGATTTATTGTTCAATTTATTCAAATTGAAATAATATTTTATAATTGTTATACAAGGTCGAATAAAGTCAAGGAAAAATTGGTTAAATTATTTTATTAAAAGAAATTAGTTTAAAACTAATTTGTTAGTTAACAAAAATTTAGGTGATGAATTTATAAAATGGAAATTAATTATTCAAATTGTTCAAATATTAATAAAATTGTTTAATTGCTTATACAAGGTTAAACTGTGAAGAAACAAGTTGGATTCAAAATGGATTGCAAAATAAAAAGCTAAGGTGAGATTTTCTCACTCAATTTGAAAAGTGGAAATTTTCAGTTATTGATTTGATTGACTGTTTGGATGTGTATTAGATATAGTAGGATATATCTATATATATATAGCAATATATACATATTGGCATATGTATATATTGGATTGATCGATTTCCCGCCTCGTATAGCGGATGAGACCCTATTGCGCCGTTAGTAAGCGGATTTTTATAAAACCTATATACCGCGATAATTCCGTACTGGAGCGGAATTGGTATTGTGCTAACGTCTGTGGATGCAGGGAAACAGGTTGGAGGGATCCAACTGGATTCCTCACCAGTAGTTATTTATTTTCAGATATTGTGATATATTCTGTTATCATATGATGATATATGATATTTGACTGTTGTGATGGACTGATTGGTGTTGTGACATCATCGGATTCAGTTTTGAAGTTTAAAAATAACGACTTTTATTTTAAAAAGATTTTTAAGTGATTTTTGAAAAATAGACGTTTATCGAATTTTTGAATTGATTTATTTTAGAAAAATAAACGTCTAGAATTTTAAAGTTATAAGAGTAAGATTTTTGGTGAAATATAACCAAAATGTGATTTTTGAGATGAAAGTTGATTTAATTGTAAAATGGGTTAAATTGAGATTTTTAAAGTATTATAAAGGATGTACAGAAAAATTGATGTATTTATCAATTAAAATTTTTGGAATTTTAAAACGAGTTTTTATAAGTGAAGATATGAATCTTATAGAATTTTAAAATGTGAAGATATGAAATTTATAATTATAAAATGTGAAGATACGAAATGTATAGAATTATAAATTGTAAAGATATGAAATTTATAGATTTATAAAGAATGAAGTTGTAGAGTGAATGATTATAAGAAAATTTACTTATAAATTGGATTTCTGCTTTTAAATGGAATATTGATCGGATCGTTAATAAAGAAGATTTATAAATCAAAGTTGTTAAAAAAAATATAGAAATAGGATTTATAAACGTTGCTTTATAAATTCAAAATCGATGGAGTTTGATAAATTAAATATAGAAGATTTTTAAAGAAGATATATTCGCGATTCTGGATAGCGAATCTTTATTGAAATAAAACGTGTAGAGATGGCTGAAATTTAGTTAAGTGAATTATATTCACGATTTTGGACAATGAATATACTCTTAAGGAAAATGGATATGTTCTGGAGAAACGATATTATAAAATGAAGAAATTGTTTTAAAAGATGTTTTAAAACGTGTTAAATATCGAAATCATAGATTTCAACATTTATTGTTGAAATAGACGTTTTCGAGAAAATAAGGAGATGATGGACTATAACACTGTTGTTATAGTAAATGATTTCCGAAAGGAAATGTTTTATATAGTATTGGGATTTATATATCTACCTAAATTCCGAATCCCTATACTAGTGATTTCGAGTCGTCGTAACGATGTTTTACGCAACATTCGTTTTGACTCAAATAAATGTGTTAAAAGAATATTTTCCTTAAAGGATGAATATATACTTAATTTGATTTAAGTATATCGAATATTTTCAAGTGTTGAAAATGAATAGATTTGTGAAACACTTATTATTAAATAAGTATGGAATGTTTTCCAAAATGAAATGAAACGTTTTGAGATTTTATCTTCTTAAAGATAAATCGAAAATGAATATTGAAAACGATTTGAAAATCGAATATTAGTAGATATTCGAAAAATGAAAATTCACTATGAAATTTATAAAGGAAAGGGAGACTTTTAGAAAAATAAATATTGATTTATTTTAAAGTGTGGAAATTATATATCTAGTAAAGGATATTTTTGAAGATGAAATAATTTGGAAAATTATTTGGAATCTGATGATGTTGCACATCTTTATTGATAGTTAAATAACCGACTATCAATAATTACCTTTAGATAGGTATTTGTTGTGAATTGGATGAATTTGAATGCCACACTTATTTTTGAATAATCGCTCACTATTCGGGTTAGCCGGGAAAGGACCATGGGGTCGTATAACCCATTCCGAATATGTGATACGTCGTTATGAATTGCATTCGAAGACCGGTGTTGAAGACCGGATATTTTTTGAAAACGGAAGGATTACCGTCGAGTTACTCTACATCGACTGATCTTCGATTTAGAGGTTTTATCACCCTTAGTGACGGGAAGTCCTGACGTGATTGAAAATTATCCGGATGTGCAAGGGCTTCGTGAGAAGTGCCTTCGGTTCTGTTCGATCCCGGAACAGACTTGTATGGATTGTGTGTCTGACGTTACACTTTGAGATGTAAAGCTGATTTCTTTCAAATACATTTCTGTTGGTGGCGGAGAATTTATTCTCTTAGCTTAACACCCTTCTCTGAGACGTACGAGCTCAGAGGTTATGTAGTTGAAATTTATCAGCGATATATCCCAATTTGGTAACGTGGCATACTGAGTGTTGCTGTGAAATGATCGGTGTTTGATCATTTGTGATATGATCATTTGTTTGATCTTATATCTTTGTGATCATAGGTTGATCATTTTGTTTGACCCGAAGCAGGGCTTTTTGAGAAAGCGTAGCTTTGTGGACGAGACTTCGTCGAGCCTCACACCCCGGAAATGGTCGAAACAGGACGAATGCAGCAAGGTTCTAGGGAGTAGCGCCCCTTAGTGTATGTCATTCCTTCTGGATAAAGGTGGTATCATGGTATGGAGCCCAGATACTTAACCTCTGTGGTTGCTGCAAAATTTATTTCTTTGTGGTTGTTGGAAATCGGGGATCCTCGGGAAGATCGGTGACGATCGGGGGATGGCATACGCGTGTCAGTAGTTACCTATTTTTGCAGAGGTAACCCGGCCTTGTGTTGGCAGAGATCCGGTTAGGTTCTCGGGTCGTCTATTCCAGGGACGTACCCATCGTGGATAGGAAGTTCCTTTGCCTGACCATTTGTTGGAAATCCAAACTCCAATACGAACTTTGTACGGTATTAGTTGTAGAACCTGCCATTTACGTACGGTGGTCACCACTGTTTAGATGGTAGCTATAGTAGGCATACGATACTGGTCGTATGTTGGCTAAGATTAATATTATACTTTCGAAAATGATTTCTACACTATGCACTAATAATAATATCAAAAAGAATTTGATTTTGCGTAGTAAGCATCTTTGACTATCATAAGAAGTAATCTCCTCCAATTCTGCGTTTGCATTGTGTGTGTGGTGGGAGGTCTTATGGTAGTTTCATTTTCCAAAAGCATTTCGAATTGACTTTAAAAATTATCTTGTTGTTTAATTTAAAGAATAACTGTTTTACGATCTCACACCAGTCTCCATGACTGACTCGGAGTTTATTGTTCCCTTCTAAACTCTGGGTGCCCACCAATTTCCACACGGGCAGCCTAGAGTTATATTATCAGGATATTCTGGATATTCTGGAGCTTGGAGATAAGCTGGATGACGAGACGTAGTATTTGTATCTGATATATTTATTCCGCTGTGTATTCTGTATGAGGACAAGTTTATATAACTGTCCATTGATGTGCTGTGTTGTATTGAGTTGTATATTGACTCTGATGATTGATATATGTATAAAATGATATAGTTCTTTGTTCTAAAAGACTAGTAATTATCTATTATATATTGTTCCGCTGCGATGTGTAAGATTCTGATATTGTCTCTGTTCTGTGTTTCTATTGATGTCGTTCAGATGTTTTCTGTTGTTCTTCTTCTTTCTTTCTTCTCTTTTTCTTCTATCTCCTTCTTCTTCTACTTTTTCTTTTTCTTAAAACCCTCACTATTGGAGTTTCCGGCACTCGATTGTTCGGCAGTCGATAAAGTGAGTATCGATGTCGAATTTTCGAAAGTCGAAAATTTCGGTATGTGACAAAGTGGTATCAGAGCATATGGTTAAGCGATAACCCTGCTCTGTTGGGTGTTACTCATTAGAGATAGAGTCAGCAGTACTCTAGAATGAGTTTGAGTGTAATTATAGATATGAGCGCGTATTTGTTATTTGAATATAAAATTGTTTGTATTGTGATGATTGGTTTATTGAGTGGCATATGAACCTTCCTCGGCACAGTCTTGCAAAACTGTATCGAAGGGGTTTCTAAACACTTAAATAGAACAATTCGGCACAGTATTGTTTTAAATAGGGTAAATGAAATAATTTTACCCAAAACTATTTTTGTATATAAAAGAAATGATTTTTCTATGAATTATCATAGTATATGGATGTTTGGATGTTAGGAAGTAATCATAGTGAATTATCATCACTAAAATTGAATAAGAAATTCAAATCGTAACTCCAAAGTTAAGAAATAAATTCACATACAAATGAAATTTAAAGGATGTAAATTATAAATGTGATTTATAATTTGAAACGGAATTCCAGAGAAGTTTTTGGAAATGTTTTGAAAAGAATTTGAAAATTTTGGAGATTTGGAAAGCTTAAATTCCTTTTTGATTTAAAAAAATGAATTTCAAAGGATTTTGAAAAAGTATTTTGGAGAGTTGAAAGCTCTAAACTCTTTTAGGTCGCTGGAAAATAATCCTGATGATGGTGGCCACATCATTAGAATTCATTTTCGGGTTTCCAAAAGAGAAATTGCTGTCAAATTGTTTTAAATAGGAGTTGTTTGAAAAATTTAGATTTTGTTTTGGAAATTCAAAAGGGTAATTTGAATTGTTTTCAAATGGTTTTGAAAAAGTGGAAACGACTCTGGAATCCTATTTAAAATACTTACGAAATATTAATAAGTTAATAACTTATAGAATATTTGAATTTTGATTAGAATGAAATTCAAAGTGAAAACGAATGAATTAGAGAATGAATGAATAAACTGCGATTGCAAGTGCTAGAAAATGAAATTGAAAGTTGAAAATTCATTTCGAATTCGTAAGCAAATGAATTGAATTGAATAATGAAAATTTAAAGGTGGATTAAAAATTCATATGTTATTGGAAATTCAGTTTAAGATAAGTGGTTATAAACCAAAATAGTGAATTGAATTCGAATGAGAAATTGAAATGTGAAATGTAATTCAAATGAAATTCGAAATGAAAAAAATTGAATGGATATGAATTCATTTTGTTTAAAAACGAATGTAACTTCAATAGTGAACTAAAAATGGTATAAGCAGTTTGTATTGAAATTTTTGTAGTGAAATTTGCAAAATGTTTGAATGTGTAACTAGATATAATGGCTAGTAGATATACAGGTGTTATAAATTGGATTTGGTCTTCAAAGATGCATTTGAATTTGCTCGAAAAAGGTACGTATTTGAGTTTTAATATGAGTTTTTGATGATTTCTCTCTAGCCGCTTGGCTTTTTCTTTTTCTTTTTGAAATCTGAGAGTCCGTAGGGACGTTTTGTAGTAGTGCCGTATTAGCCGCGCAAAGGAGACGCTGGCGAAATTTTTCGAAAATTTCGAGTGTTAGAAAATTTTTGAGAAAATTGTAAAAGTTTAAGTTTAAATTTGAATTTAAATTTGAATTTTGAAGTTAAACAGTGTTGTTTGAACTTACAGTTGAAGTTGAAATTTAGTTGAAATGATAACGAATCTTTAGTAGAAAGATTTGTTTTGAAGAATTGATAAAACTATTGGATTGTGAAAATTAGTAGACGAGTTAAGGACCTTTTTCCCTAACTTGTAATTTCGAGGACGAAATTCTTTTAAGGAGGGAAGTTTGTAACGACCCGGAATTTTGAACGAATTAAATTGAGAATATTTAATTAATTTTAAATATTTGAACGATGATTTAATTTGAATCCCCGATATACATTTGAATTTGACGATTAAAGTATAAAATTTAATCGATTGAAGTTGAATAAAAATTTAAATCTTCAATTTAAAGTTGAAGAAAAATATTTCGAAAGCTTTTAAAATTCGTATTGGTGATACCGAAGCTAATCGAACTGTCAGGATTGTATTTGAAACTGTTCTGTTCAGTTTTGAATTTAATTGCTCGAATCGATATTTAAAATAGTCAATTTTCAGACTGTCTCGGAATTCAACGAAAACAGTTCCATTGGATCCGTAATATTGTTTTATTATCGGATTTCAAATTTCGTATTTTTCGGAGTTGATATGTGAGAATACGACAGGCAAACGCGCTGAAATTTAATCGGATTCAAATTTAAATTTAAATTTATATTTGTCAACATCACCACACGTTGTCTCCTGTAAAAACGCCTACAATCACGAAGAATATCGTGCAAACCCATACTTCGTTCATTCCAAAATGCCTCATCCCTCTCTGATATTCAAAATCGAAATCTTCTCGAGATAAAAGAAAAATGGCCGCTTACATTTAATAATCAAAATCACGAACCCCTCTTATTCACTTTCAAATCCTCCCTCGTTCAATATAAAACAACCGATTGAAAAAGAAAACGAGAACCCAGACCTCCCCTCATCAAAAATAAAGTTCGAAAAAGGGGATTCGCGCGCGCTTACGCTCACGTGAAGGAGGGTAAGCGACATCTCGAGCTCGCAAGCAACTAGGGTTTCAAAGCGCGGCGCTAGGTGGAACCTGAGAGGGTGTTCGAGTGATGCAGTCGGAGTCGCGAAGGAGGAAACGAACGCGGCGAGGTAGCTTCGTACAGCGATGTGGGTTCATGGAGGCAGTGATTGATGTGGTGATTGATGGATGCTCGATTCGAGCACGATGTCGATGCAAAGATCGAGGTGACGAGGGAATCAGCGGCGGTGAGGCCGATGGAATCGTGTTCGTCGTGATTGGATTGGGGACCACGAACTCGAGGCGAGATTTCATCGTGTAGGGCTAAGGTTCTAGGGTCGCGATTTTGGGGGCCGAAGTCGAGACGGCAGCGTGGTCGCGACTGCGACTAGTGATGATATCCTGTCCTCTTTGATTTTTCACAGTAAGGTAATTCCAGTTTCACTAAATTTGATTTATAAATATGTATATAGATTTCAAAAAAAAAAAATGATGAATGAAATTGATGACAACAGTAAAAGGGGATTTCTGTTTTGTATAGATTGAAAGAAAATATACATATACATATATATTTAATTTTATAAAGAATGGGTTTGATAATTAAGTAGTTTTAATTAACTTATTGACTCATTTGGTGGCTAGAAATAATTTGTTGAAGGAAACTATTAGTTTAAAATTTAAGTTTTTGTTTAAAATAAATCATTCGATTAAATATAGTTAACTAGTTAATTAAAATTTTAGGGGAAGATTTATTGTTCAATTTATTCAAATTGAAATAATATTTTATAATTGTTATACAAGGTCGAATAAAGTCAAGGAAAAATTGGTTAAATTATTTTATTAAAAGAAATTAGTTTAAAACTAATTTGTTAGTTAACAAAAATTTAGGTGATGAATTTATAAAATGGAAATTAATTATTCAAATTGTTCAAATATTAATAAAATTGTTTAATTGCTTATACAAGGTTAAACTGTGAAGAAACAAGTTGGATTCAAAATGGATTGCAAAATAAAAAGCTAAGGTGAGATTTTCTCACTCAATTTGAAAAGTGGAAATTTTCAGTTATTGATTTGATTGACTGTTTGGATGTGTATTAGATATAGTAGGATATATCTATATATATATAGCAATATATACATATTGGCATATGTATATATTGGATTGATCGATTTCCCGCCTCGTATAGCGGATGAGACCCTATTGCGCCGTTAGTAAGCGGATTTTTATAAAACCTATATACCGCGATAATTCCGTACTGGAGCGGAATTGGTATTGTGCTAACGTCTGTGGATGCAGGGAAACAGGTTGGAGGGATCCAACTGGATTCCTCACCAGTAGTTATTTATTTTCAGATATTGTGATATATTCTGTTATCATATGATGATATATGATATTTGACTGTTGTGATGGACTGATTGGTGTTGTGACATCATCGGATTCAGTTTTGAAGTTTAAAAATAACGACTTTTATTTTAAAAAGATTTTTAAGTGATTTTTGAAAAATAGACGTTTATCGAATTTTTGAATTGATTTATTTTAGAAAAATAAACGTCTAGAATTTTAAAGTTATAAGAGTAAGATTTTTGGTGAAATATAACCAAAATGTGATTTTTGAGATGAAAGTTGATTTAATTGTAAAATGGGTTAAATTGAGATTTTTAAAGTATTATAAAGGATGTACAGAAAAATTGATGTATTTATCAATTAAAATTTTTGGAATTTTAAAACGAGTTTTTATAAGTGAAGATATGAATCTTATAGAATTTTAAAATGTGAAGATATGAAATTTATAATTATAAAATGTGAAGATACGAAATGTATAGAATTATAAATTGTAAAGATATGAAATTTATAGATTTATAAAGAATGAAGTTGTAGAATGAATGATTATAAGAAAATTTACTTATAAATTGGATTTCTGCTTTTAAATGGAATATTGATCGGATCGTTAATAAAGAAGATTTATAAATCAAAGTTGTTAAAAAAAATATAGAAATAGGATTTATAAACGTTGTTTTATAAATTCAAAATCGATGGAGTTTGATAAATTAAATATAGAAGATTTTTAAAGAAGATATATTCGCGATTCTGGATAGCGAATCTTTATTGAAATAAAACGTGTAGAGATGGCTGAAATTTAGTTAAGTGAATTATATTCACGATTTTGGACAATGAATATACTCTTAAGGAAAATGGATATGTTCTGGAGAAACGATATTATAAAATGAAGAAATTGTTTTAAAAGATGTTTTAAAACGTGTTAAATATCGAAATCATAGATTTCAACATTTATTGTTGAAATAGACGTTTTCGAGAAAATAAGGAGATGATGGACTATAACACTGTTGTTATAGTAAATGATTTCCGAAAGGAAATGTTTTATATAGTATTGGGATTTATATATCTACCTAAATTCCGAATCCCTATACTAGTGATTTCGAGTCGTCGTAACGATGTTTTACGCAACATTCGTTTTGACTCAAATAAATGTGTTAAAAGAATATTTTCCTTAAAGGATGAATATATACTTAATTTGATTTAAGTATATCGAATATTTTCAAGTGTTGAAAATGAATAGATTTGTGAAACACTTATTATTAAATAAGTATGGAATGTTTTCCAAAATGAAATGAAACGTTTTGAGATTTTATCTTCTTAAAGATAAATCGAAAATGAATATTGAAAACGATTTGAAAATCGAATATTAGTAGATATTCGAAAAATGTAAATTCACTATGAAATTTATAAAGGAAAGGGAGACTTTTAGAAAAATAAATATTGATTTATTTTAAAGTGTGGAAATTATATATCTAGTAAAGGATATTTTTGAAGATGAAATAATTTGGAAAATTATTTGGAATCTGATGATGTTGCACATCTTTATTGATAGTTAAATAACCGACTATCAATAATTACCTTTAGATAGGTATTTGTTGTGAATTGGATGAATTTGAATGCCACACTTATTTTTGAATAATCGCTCACTATTCGGGTTAGCCGGGAAAGGACCATGGGGTCGTATAACCCATTCCGAATATGTGATACGTCGTTATGAATTGCATTCGAAGACCGGTGTTGAAGACCGGATATTTTTTGAAAACGGAAGGATTACCGTTGAGTTACTCTACATCGACTGATCTTCGATTTAGAGGTTTTATCACCCTTAGTGATGGGAAGTCCTGACGTGATTGAAAATTATCCGGATGTGCAAGGGCTTCGTGAGAAGTGCCTTCGGTTCTGTTCGATCCCGGAACAGACTTGTATGGATTGTGTGTCTGACGTTACACTTTGAGATGTAAAGCTGATTTCTTTCAAATACATTTCTGTTGGTGGCGGAGAATTTATTCTCTTAGCTTAACACCCTTCTCTGAGACGTACGAGCTCAGAGGTTATGTAGTTGAAATTTATCAGCGATATATCCCAATTTGGTAACGTGGCATACTGAGTGTTGCTGTGAAATGATCGGTGTTTGATCATTTGTGATATGATCATTTGTTTGATCTTATATCTTTGTGATCATAGGTTGATCATTTTGTTTGACCCGAAGCAGGGCTTTTTGAGAAAGCGTAGCTTTGTGGACGAGACTTCGTCGAGCCTCACACCCCGGAAATGGTCGAAACAGGACGAATGCAGCAAGGTTCTAGGGAGTAGCGCCCCTTAGTGTATGTCATTCCTTCTGGATAAAGGTGGTATCATGGTATGGAGCCCAGATACTTAACCTCTGTGGTTGCTGCAAAATTTATTTCTTTGTGGTTGTTGGAAATCGGGGATCCTCGGGAAGATCGGTGACGATCGGGGGATGGCATACGCGTGTCAGTAGTTACCTATTTTTGCAGAGGTAACCCGGCCTTGTGTTGGCAGAGATCCGGTTAGGTTCTCGGGTCGTCTATTCCAGGGACGTACCCATCGTGGATAGGAAGTTCCTTTGCCTGACCATTTGTTGGAAATCCAAACTCCAATACGAACTTTGTACGGTATTAGTTGTAGAACCTGCCATTTACGTACGGTGGTCACCACTGTTTAGATGGTAGCTATAGTAGGCATACGATACTGGTCGTATGTTGGCTAAGATTAATATTATACTTTCGAAAATGATTTCTACACTATGCACTAATAATAATATCAAAAAGAATTTGATTTTGCGTAGTAAGCATCTTTGACTATCATAAGAAGTAATCTCCTCCAATTCTGCGTTTACATTGTGTGTGTGGTGGGAGGTCTTATGGTAGTTTCATTTTCCAAAAGCATTTCGAATTGACTTTAAAAATTATCCTGTTGTTTAATTTAAAGAATAACTGTTTTACGATCTCACACCAGTCTCCATGACTGACTCGGAGTTTATTGTTCCCTTCTAAACTCTGGGTGCCCACCAATTTCCACACGGGCAGCCTAGAGTTATATTATCAGGATATTCTGGATATTCTGGAGCTTGGAGATAAGCTGGATGACGAGACGTAGTATTTGTATCTGATATATTTATTCCGCTGTGTATTCTGTATGAGGACAAGTTTATATAACTGTCCATTGATGTGCTGTGTTGTATTGAGTTGTATATTGACTCTGATGATTGATATATGTATAAAATGATATAGTTCTTTGTTTTAAAAGACTAGTAATTATCTATTATATATTGTTCCGCTGCGATGTGTAAGATTCTGATATTGTCTCTGTTCTGTGTTTCTATTGATGTCGTTCAGATGTTTTCTGTTGTTCTTCTTCTTTCTTTCTTCTCTTTTTCTTCTATCTCCTTCTTCTTCTACTTTTTCTTTTTCTTAAAACCCTCACTATTGGAGTTTCCGGCACTCGATTGTTCGGCAGTCGATAAAGTGAGTATCGATGTCGAATTTTCGAAAGTCGAAAATTTCGGTATGTGACACTCCCGATCCCCTGCAACACAAGGCCGGAACCATCCCTTACTGGATAGTCCCGAACAAGACAACCCCGCAGATGGCCCTCGCCAACTGCCCACTAAGCCGAATAAAAAGGAACCTCTAGACAGGGGAAAATCTTGTCCTACTTGAGCGTGACCCACTTAACCTTGCTGCACCTCCCCTGTTTTAGCCATTCCTGGTTGATTAGGCTTGAGGCTACGATTACCTTTATAGAACACATCTATCTTAGAATGCTCATCGTCCACCTGACGATGTTCTAAAAGCATTCAATCCATACAAGTTCGTTACGGGTTCGAACGAAACCGAAGGCATTATCTCGTTACACTCATTTTGGAATCACCCTCAGAGTTAATGACAATTACCCTTGCACTTTAAACCTCCATCTCGATCTTCACTTTAAGATGTCACGACCTATCGTTTAACTTGGATCGATGTGGTTTTCAGATATCCAAATTTGGAAACCCGATCCCGGTCTCACCGAAATACAAATGTATCTTTTAAGGCCAAGTTGTTTTAAAGTAAAAACAATTCAATTCTATTATCTATATTCACACAGATAGATAATTCATATATTCACAATAGATGATCCACATTATCATTACAAATAGGTAATTCACATTATCATTACAAATAGGTAATTCATATTATCATCACAATTCAACAAAGCATCCATATTACAGATCATCACAAATCTCATATTAGAGATATCAAACAATCCAAGGCATCCAATCTTATTCAATCATTTATAAGCAAAGATTAATCAATCACATTATCTCTAATTAATTTAAAATAAATTAAATTAATTACTTCCATCACTATAAATCTTGCTTACTTATCCATTAATTAATTACAAACCAATTAATTAATTATACTTCAATTATTCATCTTAATTAATCAATCTTGATTAATTATCCTTTAATTACTTTAAGTAATTAATCCTTAATTAATTATATAAATTAATTATTCTTAACCATTACAGTAATTAACATTTAATTACTTCATTAATTAATTAATTATAATTAATTACAATAATCCTTAATTAATTACATTAATTACTTTATAATCACTTATCATTGATTAATTATTATTAATTAATCCCATCTTAATTACTTCATTAATTACGTTAATTAATGATCCCTTAATTACTTCTTTAATTAATTACTCTATTTAAATTAATTTCATTTAATAATTAATCTTTAATTAATTATCCATTAATCACCCTAGATTAATCTCATCCAATAATTATTCACTAATTACTTCACTAAGTAATTA
The DNA here is from genome assembly GCA_030737815.1 of Allium fistulosum. NCBI lineage: Eukaryota > Viridiplantae > Streptophyta > Magnoliopsida > Asparagales > Amaryllidaceae > Allium > Allium fistulosum. The sequence continues at coordinate 56,296,205 of CM060904.1, forward strand.
TACTTTATTAATTACATTAAGTATTTATACTTATCAAAACATCAAGTGATTATCTTAAATTTATTAAACTAATTAATTAATTAACTTAAACTAATCACACTTATTTAAATTAATTACATTTAGTAATTAATTCCTTTAATTCACTTTCATTAAGTAATTATACTTAATCAATTACGTAAATGATTATTCTTAATTAATTAATCTAATTAATAACTAAAATTAATTACATTAATTAATTATTTAATAATCCCTAGTTAATGATCTCTCATTAACTACTAATAATTCTTTAATTACTTTCCTTAAGTAATTAAACTTCAATTAACCATTATTAATTACAATTTAATTAATTTCTTAATTACCAATTAATTAATTTCTAATTACTTAATTAATTACTTAATTTTAACTTAATTAATATTTCATTACTTGATTAATTAATTCCTAATCATTAATTTAAAAATCTATACTTATTTAATTAATGATCCTTAATTATAAATTAATTAAACTTTAATTAATTAACTAAATCCTTAATTACCTTATTTAATTAATACTAAATCATTAATTAATTAAATTAATTAATTATTCTTTAATTACCTTATAGACTTAATTAATCTCAAGTCATTAAATCTTAATTATCTTAAGATAAATCATTTCCTTATAAATGACTTAATTATCATACAAGTCATTTGAAAACTTTTACTTTTAAATTTACTTTTAAATTTCCTTTCAAATTGAAGATTTCAAATAATTACAAATTTAACTTTAACAAAATTTAAACCAATTTAAAAACTCTTTTAAATCAAATGTTAAAGAACATTTATCATTTATAAAGAAACTTAAATAAATAAATGTTTAAACTAAATTACTTAACTATATTCAAAAATCAAGTTTTTAAAAATAAATTAATCATTCAACTTAAAAATTTAAGTTAAACTAATTTATATAGCCTCTCCATTCAAAGGTTAAAGAAAACTTTTATAAAAGAATTTTATATAAATAAAGTTTCAACACATTTCCTTGAAAAACTAATTTTATTTAAAAAAATATACTTTAAACATTTAAACTTGTTTAAACCATTTAATTTTATAAAACTTTATTTATTTCAAACTAGGATACAATATTAAATTTGAATCCATACTTTAAAACTTGATTTAAAACTTTGTTTCAAATCTTGCTTCAAATTTTAAATTCTATTTAAAATTTAAAAACCAGACAGGTTTTAAAACCTGGCAACAACCAAATATGACCCGAGACCAAACCTATAAAACTTCGAGTCAAACTACACCAAACTTCGGGCAACACACGCGAATAACTCGAGAAAACTCGAGTACCACTCCTCTTCCAATCCAAACTTCACCAGAAATGCACCGTGCACATGCACGGTGGCTCCGACCCCTTCTGGTCATCACCAAAGCCTTTAGCAAGTCGGCGATCATCCTCTCACCATATCCCGACCACCAGAACTTCGACAACAACTCGAAATCAAAATCGAGCACTAAGACATGAACCTGGAACCCAAAACCCAACCTGAAAAACTCTCGTGCTCGCACCTCCGACTACCGGAATGTCAAATCCTCCGGCCACGACCTCGACAACACCCTAGCTTCCAAACCCCAAAACCTGGTGGCACTCGATCCACCAGGGATGCTGAGAAGATCACAAACTTCCGACCTTGCCAAAAATAGGTTTACAAACTAAATCGAACAACCTCCACCGCTACAGTGCTTAGATCACCTTCTTGACATTTTTCCCCAAGTCTCCGACCATCCTTCTACCTCCATAAAGAACTCCGACCTTCCCGAGCAAGTACATCACCAGAAACCCAATTTCTGATCAAACTCAAACTGCTCACACATCCCATAACTAAAAATTGTGATTTCAGCTTTAAAAATCAAGTTTTTGGTTAATGCTTCAGATTAGATGCCTGAAACAATAAATTAAAGTGTTTGAATTTTCACTTATCTTAAGCTTACACTGTTTTTTTTGTTTCCAGTAAGATTACAAATTTATTTAACTTCAATAAAATTTTAAAACCTACTCTATAATTAAACAAACAATTTTGTTTTAAATCCTAAATCCTAACATAAACTAGAATCGAGAGAAAATGAATTCTGTTTGAAATCTTAGCTTTGGAACTAAGAACAGTTAAGTCACAGATACAACAGCCATGTATACACCCATACATTCATACATATACACAGAAATACACTTATATATATACACACAAGCATATTTATTTCCAAATATTAACATGCAACCATATTTATACTTAAGCTTTTTAGAAAAAGTGTTACTCAAAGTAAAAAGATGATGAACATAGCCTCTCCTTTTTGGAACAGCTTTTAAACTTGAGTGTTGAAAAATAAATGCTTTTCTGATCTTAAAAACTTGAATGTTGACAATGCTTCTTAATTCTTGAAAACTTGTTGAAGATGACTCAGATTTGGAACAGAGATGGACTGCTTGATTAAATCTCAGGTTGAAGAAAAATGCAGGCTTTGGTTTTCATCTTGCAAATGGGTTTCAGTTTTGATTTTTATTTTGAAAAATGTTTACAGGTTTGTGATTTGAATTACTTCTGGTTTGAGAAGTTCTTTTGATTTTCAGATTTGTTTTAAGAATTTTATTTAGTTTTCTTATTTTTGAAAAGAGAAATAGAAAAAAAAGAAGAGAAGAAAACATGTTATATAGGCTGAAAAAATGATTTTAATAAAAATAAAAGAAAATTAAATCTAAAAATGCCACTTGTTAAAACACTTAACATTTGTCATATAGAGTTGTTAATCAATTAACACTTGTTATTAATGTGTCTTAATTTTATTACACTTGTCCTTTAAGTAATTAATACTTATTTAATTTAAATGTAAATAAAAAGCTTTTACTTAATTTATAAATCCTTATTTAAATACATATATGAATTACTTTAAAGAAAATATTATAAAGCCAATCATATATTGTTTGTGCCAAAAATGGTCACAAACCCCAAGTGTTGTGAAAGCACCAGTGTATGAATACAAATCAACAATATTCACACACAAATCACGGATCTAAGCAAATAACAAATAGCAATCCAGAAATAATGAACAGTGACACAAGATTTATAGTGGTTCGGCTATCTCCGGCCTACGTCCACTTCAAGGTTTTTATGATTTTATTACTCAATGTTTGAAGATTACAGTTTCTTGTAATGTAGTACAACTGATTTTCTGAGCTAAGTCTGAATCTAAGGCAGCAAAGGTGATTCTAAGTAAATCTGGTAGAGTCTGGGCGCTCTTTAGCTCTCAAAATTGACTGACCCCTTTTTCTGAATGACCAGGGGCTCTATTTATAGGTGTAGGAGGCAGATATTTTGCCTAAAATGAAGGGAGACCAGTTCTGATACGTCAGGGGGCCCACATGGCCGAAATCTGGAGATCTAGGGCCCACTTTGGGATCGATTCGACCCTTGGTTCGAATCGATCAAGAAATCATCCAATCGAGCTGAAATTTGGTGTGAGCATTCTTCATCATGTGTTTAAGCTTCTGTGAAAATTTCATTGCATTTGGACTTGTGGATCTCAAGTTATGATCGATTCAAGTTGGTGTTTCTGGTCGCAGTGCTCTGTTCGAATCGAGTACGGTCGACTCGATTGCTTCGAATCGATCAAGCGTGCGCTTCTGTGATGACGTGGAGCGCCCCCTTCGTATCGATCCGACTTCTATTCCGAGTTGACTGGTTCGCCTCCATGGTTTTAGCAGCTTTGACTGGGGATTCGTGGTAGTGGATTCGAAGACATCCCTCTTCGAATCGAATGAGCGAAGGTCTGTTCGAATCGATCTGCGTACGTTAAATTTGATTGATTCGAAGTTGCCAGTGTGGATTCGAAGTACATGGATTCGAACGCATGCACGTTCGAATCGATCATGCTATATCTTACCCACTCGATTTGAAGCTACTCTCGCAGGATGGAGTCGAAGGCTAAAGCACTTTCATGGATTCGAAGCCATCAGGGGAACTTCGTTGGAGTCGAGCTTGATGGATTCGACCCTAGGGGATTCGAACCATTGGGAGACGAAGTCAAGGCTATGTCCTTCACTTACGTAGATGATATCTTGGGTGTACGAACTCGGATTGACTCGAGATTTGGAACGTTGTTCTATCTGGCCTTGCTTGACATGTTTTATCAATTGTAGCATGTTCCGGACTCGGGCAAAATTCATCGATATCCATGGTGAACCTGTGATACACAATCAATGTTCATGACTAATAATCATTGATTTTCAGTTAATCTTTGGGTATCTCAGCTTTGCCAAAAAGTGGGATAACACTTTGCCCCCCAAAACATGGCTTTTGGTAAAAAGGTGTGTTTTGATAAGTCTCAAATTGAATGCAGTGAGTCCGTGTTTTACTCAGAGCTTATAGTATTTTCAATCAAGTCCGTGGCTGTTCGAAGCCGAATCGTTATCAATTTCTTTCAGTGGAAGTTAAGAATGAGATTCTACCGTCTCTCTGTATTATCGATGGTCACTCCGGACCCTTGCCGAGCCCATTCGAGACTTAGCGATCGAATAGAAAGATCCTATTGCACTCCGGTGTTGCCTTCTACCCCTTACACTCCGGCCCCAGTTAGGGCGTAAAAGCGATGTCTTGGTCGTTCTCGACCGATCATAGCCTCTCCGGGCTCATGCTGGATCCCATCCTGTCATTCTCCGGCGAAGGGGAAACAACGTTAAGTGAGTCAATCCTGTCGCTCTCCGGCGAAGCGACTCACCTCCTGCACTCCGGTTCAGTGAATCTGAACATTAAACGATGTCATGGCCTAAATCGTGGGCCGACCATAGCCTCTCCGGGCTCATGCTGGATCCCATCCTGTCACTCTCCGGTGAAGGGGAAACAACGTTAAGTGAGTCAATCCTGTCGCTCTCCGGCGAAGCGACTCACCTCCTGCACTCCGGTTCAGTGAATCTGAACATTAAGCAATGTCATGGCCTAAATCGTGGGCCGATCATAGCCTCTCCGGGCTCTTATCGAATCCTGATCCAATCACTCTCCGGTGAATAGGAAACGATGCTTAAGCGAGTTGATCCTGTCGCTCTCCGGCGAAGCAACTCACTTCTTGCACTCCGGACCCTGCCTCTCCGGGTAGGATCATAAAGCGATCATGTTTATATTGATATTTAATGTTTATCCTTTAACTCTCCGGTCAAAGGTTTATTTTAATAAGTGTTTCTTTATTAAATTCAAATCCTAGATGTTCAATCTCAAACACCAGGAAAAACAAGATAATGCCTCTCCGGGCTGAGCAGTCTATTTCCATCTCAGAGCATGCCTAGGGATCTCTCCGGTTCCCGTACATGAGTAAGTGGGATAGCCGTTTTATTTTGGAAATCAAATCTAAGAAAACTAATCGACCAGAGTCCAAATCTCGAACTTGGCCCTTGCCATCACAATCAGTTGATGACGAGTCGTGATCCCGATCTAGGATCATTCCTGTTTGGTTGAGGCGGTAGTTGTTCGGGTCTAACCGCCGTCGTACGTTCTCTGACATACTGCGGCAATCTACCACTCCTGGCATGTTCTTCCACCTCATCCTTCAGGTGGCGGCATTCATCGGTAGTGTGCCCATCCAGCTCATGGAATAGGCAGTACTTTCCAGTCCTACGTTCCCGCTCCGTAGGATCTCCTGGGTGGTTTTCGATAGGGGAGTTGCCCCCGAGTTTCGATGTAAATTCGTTCCTGTCCTGCCACCAAGTCTGTGTATTGCCTGAATCTGGGCTCTCGGAATTTCTTCCGTTTATAAGGACCATCATGTGTGTCATCCTGCTTTCTCTTTCCTTTGTATGCCCTGGACTGTTCCCTGGCGGTTCCTTTTCCTTGTGCAACATTTATTTCCTGCCTCTCGGCTCGTGATTCCTCTAATCGAATGAATTTTTCAGCTTCATGGAAAAACTCTCCAAGATCTTGTGGTGGATCTTTAGTCAAAGAGTCTTTGAATTCGGTGCCTTCTCCAACTGCCACTGCCGCCATCAAAATCATCGATGGGTCCGGGCGATCTACAGAAGTCACCGTCACATTAAATCGTAACAAAAAATCTTTTATGGACTCTCCGGTCCTTTGTTTTATTGATGCCAAAGTCATCACGCTCTTAGGTCACGTCACGTGAACCCTAAACTGCTTCATGAAGCAATCCACAAGCTCGCCCCATGTCCTGATTGATTCGGTTTCTAGCTGCCTAAACCAAAGCGCAGCCAAATCTGATAAGAATAAGGGGAAACATCGTGCCATCACTTCCTCGGATGCTCCCAGCACTTCCATGTGTCTGATATATCTGGTGATATGCATGGTCGGGTCTAACTTTCCGTCATAAGGATTCAGCGTTGGTAGTTTGAACTTTGGAGGGTTCCGTGCATTCCTGATATTCGGAGCGAACGGACTCCGACTAACTTCTTCCAATCCTCCTCCTGAAAACCCTCCTCTCATGAGTCGCCTCACTAGGCCAATCATTCTTTCATCTCCATCTAGGGGTTGCCCCCTTGTCATGTTTCTGTCTTACCCTCCAAGTCTTGTAGGGAATTCTGGTACGTACTCTTCGGGCGGCTCGTTAGCATTTGTGTTGGCCCTAGCCGGTTGAGCGCCTTCCAAAGGTCCTTCTGCGTTGGATCCTACGGGCCTGCCCCCAAGCCCTTGTTGATTGCTTTCTGGTTCTGTATTCTGTCCTACGTTGGGTTCCATAGCCCTAGCTCCTTGTTCCACAATCACAGCCGTTGTAGCTGGTCCTGGGTTTTGTGTTCCTGCAGCTCTCATTTGTTCAAAGAAATTCTGTAGCATCTCTTGCTGGCTTTTCATCATTCTTTCCTGCATTAGGTTATTCATAGCCTCCATCTCTTCTCTAGTAATGTAGATCGAAGCTTGTCCTTCTCCAGCGCCAGAGGATGCTTCTTGACTTCCTCCCTGTTGGCTCCTCTCAGCTCTTTGTTTTTTACTTGTTTGTCGAGTCATTGCAGAGTCAAATCTGAATCCTTAAAATTTCAAATCTAAACTTTGAATCTGGTGTAGCGGGTGCTAGTTCTTCTCAGTGAAAGCACCAAAGTGTTTGCGCCAAAAATGGTCACAAACCCCAAGTGTTGTGAAAGCACCAGTGTATGAATACAAATCAACAATATTCACACACAAATCACGGATCTAAGCAAATAACAAATAACAATCCAGAAATAATGAACAGTGACACAAGATTTATAGTGGTTCGGCTATCTCCGGCCTACGTCCACTTCAAGGTATTTATGATTTTATTACTCAATGTTTGAAGATTACAGTTTCTTGTAATGTAGTACAACTGATTTTCTGAGCTAAGTCTGAATCTAAGGCAACAAAGGTGATTCTAAGTAAATCTGGCAGAGTCTGGGCGCTCTTTAGCTCTCAAAATTGCCTGACCCCTTTTTCTGAATGACCAGGGGCTCTATTTATAGGTGTAGGAGGCAGATATTTTGCCTAAAATGAAGGGAGACCAGTTTTGATACGTCAGGGGGCCCACATGGCCGAAATCTGGAGATCTAGGGCCCACTTTGGGATCGATTCGACCCTTGGTTCGAGTCGATCAAGAAATCATCCAATCGAGCTAAAATTTGGTGTGAGCATTCTTCATCATGTGTTTAAGCTTCTGTGAAAATTTCATTGCATTTGGACTTGTGGATCTCAAGTTATGATCGATTCAAGTTGGTGTTTCTGGTCGCAGTGCTCTGTTCGAATCGAGTACGGTCGACTTGATTGCTTCGAATCGATCAAGCGTGCGCTTCTGTGATGACGTGGAGCGCCCCCTTCGTATCGATCCGACTTCTATGCCGAGTTGACTGGTTCGCCTCCATGGTTTTAGCAGCTTTGACTGGGGATTTGTGGTAGTGGATTCGAAGACATCCCTCTTCAAATCGAATGAGCGAAGGTCTGTTCGAATCGATCTGGGTACGTTAAAGTTGATTGATTCGAAGTTGCCAGTGTGGATTCGAAGTACATGGATTCGAACGCATGCACGTTTGAATCGATCACGCTATATCTTACCCACTCGATTCGAAGCTACTCTCGCAGGATGGAGTCGAAGGCTAAAGCACTTTCATGGATTCGAAGCCATCAGGGGAACTTCGTTGGAGTCGAGCTTGATGGATTCGACCCTAGGGGATTCGAACCATTGGGAGACGAACTCAAGGCTATGTCCTTCACTTACGTAGATGATATCTTGGGCGTACGAACTCGGATTGACTCGAGATTTGGAACGTTGTTCTATCTGGCCTTGCTTGACATGTTTTATCAATTGTAGCCTGTTCCAGACTCGGGCAAAATTCATCGATATCCATGGTGAACCTGCGATACACAATCGATGTTCATGACTAATAATCATTGATTTTCAGTTAATCTTTGGGTATCTCAGCTTTGCCAAAAAGTGGGATAACATATATATAAACAAAAGCTTAAACAAACATTTTTAAAACCAAATATTTTAAAATATCCATTATTGGAATTTCAAAATTAAATCTAAATTCAAATTCAAATCAAAGAAAATCAATTTAAAATCAACTTATATATATACATATATAAGTACACATTCAATTTGAAAATAACAATTCTTCTTTAAAATCTATTCATATTTATATATAAAACAATACATTATTAATATTGTTTGAAAATATCAATTTGGTCAAATTTAAATAATTTATAAAAGATATTATCATATTATCAAGCAATATTTAAAAAGAAATAAAACAAACCTTTTTCTAATCTTATTTAAATTTAAACTTAAGCTTAAAAATATATTTTAAACAATTAAACATTTACCTTAAGTATTTTTTTTTGAGTAAAACGGATGTGTAGCGTGAGACTACACAGCCGGTTAGATATCATAGCTAAATATAAATAGTGTGATCAACAAGCCTGACCGCTGGCCAAGATGAAATAGTTTAACATAGCGGTTATACAACATAAAGTATGGAAACTGCCCGGATAATAGACTACAAAATTGGCAGATGATGGAAGGTACAATCACTGTCAATGCTGACGGTTTCCAGGGATAGCTGAGGAGCTTCCAGTTGATTCAACAGAAGAAGACCTAGTGCGAGGCAGCCTAAGTCTGAAGGGCGCCGAGAAGTTGTGACCTGTTGAGGATGAATAATAGTAAATAATCCGCCTGCAGGTACCCTCAAATAGTAATTTGGGCTTGTTAAACACATGAGCATTTCGCTCGATCCAGATGCACCAACTAAAGATAGCTATAAAATGATCCAAACATTTGGTCGGGGGGTTAAATTGCCAAAGTCGTAAAATGAAGTTATTGTTGGGATGAAACCAAGCAGGTGTGCAGTAGTTGCAGCCCAAACCTTAACCGAGAAGTCACAATCGAAGAAGAGGTGTTGTATACTTTCAGTTGCATTAGAACAAAGGGCACAGTCGGAAACCAGCGTGATATTTAGTCGGAATTGTCTATCTCAGGTGTTGATACGACCATGGATAAGACACCATTGAAAGAACGCGATTCGAGGCTGGAGCTTGCAGTTCCAAAGTCTGGGAAAGTTGAAAAGGCGACCCGGGTTGTTTAGGTAAGAATAACAGGAAGCGACGGAAAAGCCGGTTGCAGGATTTAATGCCCAAAGGATTTTGTCTGAGGACTGGGAGAGACGAATGGATTGGAGAGAGGAGGCAGCATGCAGCAGCTCAGAAAAGGTATTGAGGTCGAAATATGAAGGTGGGAGAAGATGGTCGGGGCCGAGAAGGAGAGAATCAGAAATTGTGATGCACTGGGAGGCTGCATTGGAGAAGAGGTTGGGAAGGGTGGAGGAAAGTGGAAGGTGGCCGAACCAAGTATCTAACCAGAAGAGGCAGTTCGACCCATTGCCCACTTTCTGGTCCGGTGTCCAAATTACCAAAATATACAAGAATTTGAAAATATGATTTTATTTGTTTATTAGATGCAAACCAAAACTTTTCTATTTACAATATACACAAATATTTATATACATTATAAATAGAAAATATTTTATTAGCTTTAAAAGATAAAATTTACCAATTAAATATTTATAAAAGAAGTTTATTAAACCAATTTAAATGTTTATTAACAAAGATTATCAAATCAATTTAATTATTAATATAGATTATTAAATTGATATCGCCAAAAATTCCGGGATATCACACAAATGAAGAGCAAACTCTCTCAATTTGCGATTGGACGAGCAATGGGCACTAGGGGATTATGCCAATCGACAACCCAGTCCTATTGGCTCTTCAATACACCACCAAAAGCATGATCAAACATCAAAGCTATGATTTTTAGAGTTTTTGACTTCAAAACACCAAAAATTGAAATGTTCACCAAATCAATTCAAATCAAAAGCAAATGAACATGAATAAGTGTTAGGAATTCATACCTAACATCAATGATATCAAGAGAAGTAGATGTGAGTTCAAAAGTCACCTTTAAACCCAAAAACACAAGAGAGAAGCTATAGAGCAAGGCAAGAACAATCACTCTTCAATGTTAACCCAAGGAGCTTCAATCTAAGCTCAAAATTAAAACATTTCCTAAGTTAGGGTTTAGGAAATTTCTGAAATTGAAGAGGAATTGAGATGGAGAAGAAGAAGGAGATGCTTACAAAAGCTTCATTTGAATTTTTGGAGCTAAAACTTGAATTTGCAAAGAAGATTAGGGCTTAGGAATTCTAATTCTTTTTTTCTTCCTCCATTTTTCTAAAGCTTGAGTGTTAGGAAATATTATGAAGGAGTGAAGAGGAGTGGAGTGGAGTTGGGTTGATATGTTGGGTTAATGGGCTGAAACCCAAACCCAAGCCCAAAGTGAAAAGTCTTAATTTTTACTCAACTCCAAACATATCGATGTTTATACTCAAAAAAGTTGTAAACACCATTTTGGACTCAATGGAGGTGGTCTCGAGTCCCAATTTGACTGTTTACAAAAAGTGACATTTCGGACTTTAATCCGACTAACGATGCTATATTTAAATATACAATCGTAAACTATGCGGGTTGTTCCAGACTCCCCTCCTTAAAAAAATTGCGTCCTCGCAATAATTAAGAGGAAAATAAAAAGTAACAACCATAAAAGCATATCAACACAAAAGAAAATTTGAAATAAGAGGTTCACTATAAAGAGCACGAAAGAGTAAGTCCGAATGTGTTTGCTCAATGGATTCTCAAGATTCCCAAGAGCAATCCTTAGGATTTGAGGACCATTGAACTTTCACAAGAAGAACATCTTTATTTCGAAGGCGTTTAACCTCCGAAGTAATGATACGAATAGAATGTTGCTCATAAGTCAAATTTGGTGAAACTTTAATTTTTTCAATTACACCGGGCTCAAGAATAAAAATCGGAATTCCTAAGGTAATTCCGTAGTAGAGAGACGTGGAAAACATCATAAATAGTAGAAAATTGAGCCGGTAAATAAAAAGGCGATAGGCCACGGAACAAATAACGTTCGATGATGGGAAATGGACCATCATATCGAGGTGCTAACTTTCCCGATCGACTGGAACGCACAACACCCTTCATAGGTGAAACATACATGAACACAAATAAAATCTAGACCTAAAACCAGCCTCTCACCGGCTTCAAGCCAACACAAAGGAAATCGGCATGACCTTCCATAGAGTACCTAGAAATATGCCATACCAATACAAGATTGGAAGCTGTTATAGGAAGAAAACTCAACAAGAATATGATCTTCCCAACTTCCACCAAAATCAAGAACACATGAACGAAAGAAGATCTTCAAGAGTTGATTCACACGCCCGGTTTGTCCCTAGGATTGAGGATGATAAGCGGTGCTAAAATTAAGCTTTGTTCCCAAAGCTTCAGAAGACCTTTCCAAAATCCACTAGTAAAATAATGGATCACGATTGCTAACAATAGAAGTAGGAACTCCATGCAATTTAGTTTGACATAGAGTTTAGCCAAAAGAGGTATGGTCCAAAAGAGAAGGACGAGCCTCGAGGCTACACAAAAAAAGAGATGAACATGAATTGGATTCACGATCTCGAATCTCACAAGTGGATAAAGTCTCGAGATCATTCCATTCGGATATCATCAAAGAAACAACTGCTTGATGCTCAACTATGGGCATCGGCAACTCGATTACCCTTTTCCAGAGTACAAAGAATATCAAGATCATAAGATGCAAGGAACTCGAGCCAACGTTGTTGTCTCAAATTAAGTTCCTTTCGAGAAAATAAATACTTCAAAAACTTATGATTGGGGTAGAGAACAATTTCTCTCCCAAAATATAATGACACCAAATTCTAAGAGCGAAAACAATAGCCGCGAGCTCTAGATCATGAATGGCATATCTAGTCTCGACAAGCTTCAATTGTCAAGAAGCATATGTAATAACACATTCCCATAGCAAGAGAATGGCACCCAAACCAATACGACTAGTATCGGTAAAAACAATAAAGTCTTTATTCCCTTCGGGAATCACAAGAATAAAAACATCGAAAAAGAGTTCTTTTAAATGATCCTCTTTCTCGAAAAATTAAGACTTTCAAAATTATAATTAACTTTATGTAATCATCTTTTTAGAAAAAATTACTTTTTACAAGTCAATTTATTTGGTCTGACTGTCTCATCATAGCGTTTAGGAGATTCCTATCTATAACGTTGATTAAGCGCACCGACCAGAATACTTAAAGCACTCAATGGGCAATACAATCACAAAATCATTTTCTCTTTGCTCGTTTTAAGAGGAAAATCCAATCATACTTATAAATATCTTATTAAAAAGATTTGCAAGTTTTTTTAAATTGTTGTTTTCATCCATAATCAATAAATACAAGGATGGTCTCACCGAGATATTTCCAAAATACTCGATTCATAAGATGGATGAAATAAGGTAGAAGACTCGTCAAACCGAATGACCTAACGAACCACTGACGCAGCGGATTAATCAAAAACAATGTAGATCGTTGATTGTAGTAATCGGTGGATTGGAAGATACTGAAATGCCCGAATTCGTTGATCCGAAGATACCGAACTCTAGCTATCTCGAACTCGTTGATCGCGCACGATACCAGGTTCAAAGATCTTCAATTCTTCGAGCGTTGATCCAGCGCACTAGATTCCGCGAATCGGCTTCTACAATCGTTGAATCGAGCGCACTCGATTATCCGAAAGAGGAGATAGGAGATTACACTCAACTACCAATTTAGAATGAAAGCACAAAGCAATCAAAAGAGAATTTTATTCAAAAATCAACCACCTTACAAATGAGACTCACGGCCTATTTATAGGCGAACAATTTTACAACAGAAATTTCTCTAACTCCTAAGTCGTTTCCGACTCATAGCTATGCTCTACGACTCATCATAAGTCGTATACGACTTATCAGCTTACAATACAAATGTCACAGCCAGGTACACGACTTAACGACTTAACAAATCAACACTCCTTATTTACAAAGCATACGACTCACGACTTATTACAAGAAAGCTTAGCGACTTAACGAAACAGAAAATACAACATAGAAAAATACATCTTTTAAGTCGTTGCCAACTTATCAGCTCCATTCGACTCAACATATTTACAAACAGATGCCATACGACTTATACTCCAGTAGCGATTTAAGAAACAATGGTTCAGATTAACTCGTCAGGAGAATCTACGACATGGATTAAAGCGGCATCAGAATATACAGATCCCGGCCTCTACGAATTAACCCAGTTTCGTTAAGTCGTGGACGACTTATACCAGCCTCTCCCTTGAGTCGTGGATGGCTTATCTCCTCACCTTCCTTAAGTCGTAGACGACTTATCACTTGTGTATTCTTCCCCGTGAGTCGTGAGCGACTCATCTCCCTGTTAAGTCGTGGACGAGTCATAGTTGCTTCGTTAAGTGGTAAACTCGTCACAACTTTTCCTTTGGTCTTCCAGTTGAGTCGTGGACTACTCATTACCGCCTCCTTAAGTCGTAGACGACTTATGCTTTCCCCTTCGGTCTTCCAGTTGAGTCGTGGACGACTCATTACCGCTTCCCTAAGTCGTAGACGTCTTATGCCTTCCCCTTTGGTCTTCCAGTTGAGTCGTGGACGACTCATCACCGCCTCCTTAAGTCGTGGACGACTTATGCTTTGGCCAAATAAGGCCTGCGCTGCATCATCCTCCCAAGGTTGAGAGAAATTCGACCTCGAATTTGCACACTCTTTATCCCCAACTAACCCATTCCCATGATATGGTACGAGATGCTTAACATTGAATATGTCAGACGTATACACATCATCTGGCAGTTTTAGTTTATAAGCATTTTCATTGATTCGTTTCACAACTTCCACCGGACCAATTTTCCTGGCTTTCAACTTGTTGTATGCGCCCACTGGAAAACGATCTTTTGTTAATACTGCATAAACCATATCTCCTTCATTAAACTCAACATTTCGTCGTTTCAAATCTGCAACTCGTTTATATTTCTCATTTGCTTTATCCAATCGTTCTTGAACGATTTTATGACACTCCGTCATCCCTTCAACAAAATCAGCAGCTTTCTTAATTGTCCCCTTTGATTGTGGCATTACCGTTAAATCCAACGGTCCCTTTGGTAAGCTCGAATAAACAATCTGGAATGGACTGTAACCAGTGCTTCGGTTAACAGCATGATTATGAGCAAACTCTGCCTGAGACAACTTTAAGTCCCAACTCTTCAAATTGTCCTGCACAAGACATCGCAACAAATTTCCCAACGATCTATTCACAACTTCAGTTTGTCCATCCGTCTGAGGATGATATGCACTACTAAATTTCAACTTCGTTCCCACCATCTTCCATAGACTCAACCAAAAGTGACTCAAAAATCGAGTATCTCGGTCAGAAACAATAGATTCGGGTAAACCATGTAAACGATATATTTCTTTAAAGAATAACTGTGCCACTCGAACTGCATCCGCTGTCTTCTTACAGGCTATAAAATGTGCCATCTTCGAAAACCTTTCCACCACAACAAATATAGAATCATTTCCCCTCTGAGTTCTCGGCAATCCCAACACGAAATCCATGCTGATATCAACCTATGGTTTGGTAGGCACAGGTAACGGCATATATAACCCCGCATTCGTCGCTGTTCCTTTCGAAACTTGACAGATATGACATCTTTCCACAAATCTCTCTATCTCTTTCCTCATTGACGGCCAAAAATAAGATTGTGAAATTAACTGTAGCGTACGATCTCTACCCACATGGCCTTCTTCATGTAATTCTTTAACAATCTTCATTCTCAAGCTACAGTCTGGGATGCACAATCGATTTCCTTTAAACAGAAAACCGTCAACCAACATAAACTCATCAGTCTTCCCTTCATTGTTCCCTTCAATAAATTTCTTAAAATAAGAATCTTCTGCAATCTGCTCCGGCAATAATTCAAACCCAGTCACTTCAACCTTCATTGTTGTCAACAAATGATTCCTCCTGCTCAAAGCATCAGCCACTCGATTCGTCACCCCTGACTTGTGTTTAACAACAAAGGTAAACTGTTGTAGATATGCAATCCACGATGCATGTCTTGCTGAAATCTTGTCTTGCCCTTGCAAATGCTTCAATGCTTCATGATCAGTATACAGAACAAACTCTTTCTGAAATAGATAATGTCTCCAGTGTTTAATAGCTTGCACTACAGCATAAAATTCCACATCATATGTACTGTATCGCGTCTTTGCTCCTGACAACTTCTCACTGAAATAGGCAATTGGACGTCCCTTCTGACTCAACACTCCTCCAATTCCCACCTTGGATGCATCAGTATGTAGTTCAAACACTAGCTGAAAATCAGGTAATACTAGAATTGGTGCAGTCGTCAGCAACTCCTTGATCTTCCCAAAAGCATTCCCTGCTTCTTCTGACCATGAAAATTGTTTGCCTTTCATACAATCTGTCACAGGTGCCATCACACTACTAAAGTGTGGAATGAACCTTCGATAGAATGAAGCCAACCCATGGAAACTACGAACTTCCGTTATCGTCTTGGGTTGTGGCCAATCTCTGATAGCTTCAATTTTACTTTGGTCAACATGTATTCCTTCTTCCGACACAACATATCCCAAAAATAGAACACTCCTTGCCATAAAAACACACTTCTTTGTAGCAGCATAGAATTGTTCTTCACGAAGTATAATTAACACTTTCTTCAAATGCTGAACATGCTCTTCTTGACTAGCACTGTAGATTAGAATATCATCAAAGTAAACCACCACAAATTTCCCAATGTACGGTCTGAAAATTTGGTTCATCACCCTCATGAATGTACTTGGTGCATTCGATAGACCAAACGGCATTACCAGCCATTGATACAAGCCTTCCCTCGTCTTGAATGCTGTCTTTCATTCGTCCCCTGGTCTAATGCGAATCTGATGATAACCGCTCTTCAAGTCAATCTTAGAAAAGATTACGGACCCACTGATTTGATCCAATAAGTCATCAAGGCTCGGCATCGGAAATCTGTATCTGACTGTGATCTTATTCAATGCTCTACTGTCGGTGCACATCCTCCACGTTCCATCCTTCTTGGGTACCAATAAAGCTGGTACAGCACAAGGACTTAAACTCTCATGCACATGCCCCTGTTCAAGCAATTCTTCTACCTGCCTCCGCAACTCTTCATGTTCCTTCGGACTCATTCGATAATGTGGTCTGTGTGGCAAAACTGCTCCCGGAACAAGATCGATTTGATGTTGTATGTCTCTCAAAGGCGGTAACTCCTTTGGTAACTCATCTGGGAATACATCCTCAAATTCTTTCAAAACTGGCTTCGCTTCTTCTGGAATTTCAACCTCTTCACTGCTCTCACGCCCAATCAACAGGTATACTTCAGGCTCCTCTTCAACCTCCTTAACAAATTCCTTCAAAGATAATAAAGTTTTCAGCTCTTCAATTTCTTCTGACTTACTTTCTCCTTGTGGTCTCTTCTTTGGAACTAGGATAATCTTCGTGCCTTCAAACATAAAACTGTAACTATTGGTCCGACCGTCATGTTGTACTGCTCGATCATACTGCCATGGTCTTCCCAATAATAAATGACAAACATCCATCTCTACGACATCACACCAGATTTCGTCTTTGTATTTCTTCCCAATAGAGAATGGAACACGAACTCGTATATCCACTTTCACTTCTCCTCCTTTTCTCAACCATGCTAACTTGTATGGACTCGGATGTTTCTCTGTCTTCAATTTCAACTTTGTCACAGCCTTGGTCGAAATAATATTATCACAGCTTCCTGCGTCAATTACAAACTTACACACCTTCCCCAGAATAGTACATGTTGACTAAAAAATATTACTTCTCAACCAACTAGCTTCCTCCTACTTCGGTGTTAAACACAATCTTCTTAGCATTAGATTAAAAACTTCGTCTCCTGACGCAATATCCTGCTCATCCTCCTCAGCTGGATTAGAACAATTTCCATCAACATCCTCATCGTCAACTTCTGCAATCATGGTTCTCTTCTTTGGCTTTGGATACTCACTGCTTTTATGACCCAATTCCTGACAATTGTAACATTTGAAACCATTGTTAACCTTTGCCTTCTCAACCTCCTTCAACACTGGTCTACTGATAGGTTTGGAAACATTAGAACTTCCTCCAACACTCTTTGCTTGATTGCTAGAATTAGTAAACACACCACTTCCTCGTCTCCCTTGTTTTTCCCAAGCCAATGCTTTCTGATGTGCTTCTGCCACAGATCTTGGATCGAACATATTAACCATATCCTGAATCTGCATTCTCAATCCCCCAATGAATCTAGATGTCAACTGCTCTTCCGTCTCCATAATATCATTCCTGGCAATAAGCTGGTAAAACTCATCTTCGTAATCATTAACTGTTTTAGTGCCCTGTCTCAAATTCTGCAAACGTTGATACATCAAAGATTGATAATTGTATGGTAAGAACGTTGCTTTCATCAATTTCTTCATCTTCTCCCAAGATTCAACTTTTGACTTTCCCATCCGATCACGTGTAAGTTTGGTCTGCTGCCACCATGCCAAAGCTCTACCCCTTAGCCTTGTAGCAACCAACTTCACTCTACGTTGTTCTGGAACTTCTTTGAAGTCAAAAATCTCCTCAACATTAGCCACCCAATCTAGAAACTCCTCCGCTTGCATACCACCCTTGAATTCAGGAATTTCTGTCTTCATCCCCGACTCCCATTTGTGATCATACTCAGAATAGTTTCTGTCTTGACCTCTTCCTTGAACACTACCACCATCATACTCCTCTTCAAAATCAGATGCATAACGATGTCGATTCTGACCACCAACATCTCTACTACCATTACGTCTTCCACCTTCATCCCTTCTATCGACATTCCTTCGTTCACGATCATTCACGTTCCTCCCACGTCCTTGATCATTTTCAACACTTCTGTCTCGATTGGAATGTGGCGAGACTCTACTACCCCCATGGTTAGATTCTGGTGAAACCCTTCTCCGATTTTGATTCATCTCCGTCATAAGCCTCTCTAACCGGCCAATTCCTTCGTTAAGCTTTTCACTAAAATTCTCATTGATTCTTTGTTCCATCTCATCAGCTTCTTCTCTTCGATACAAAGCTTCTATGTTTTGGTGGCGATTAGCTCTTCTTGGCGGCATACTTGAAAATCTTCCAACACTTCAAAATTCAAACACAATTCGGACTTTGATCCAAAATGAAACGGATCGAAAACTTCCACTTTGTAGCAAATCGCGATGAACACGATGGACAAAGTTTCGGCCTCCAATGCAAATCCGAACTTCAATCTTCAAACAAATGCGAACAACTTCACTTGCTCACGGCTCATCTTCAAACTTCTCGGCCAAACAACTTCAAACTTCAAAACTCTTCAAAATGATTAGGCTCCAAGTCTCGATCTAACTATGATTGGTTAGAACAAGCTCTGATACCAAAACTGACGCAGCGGATTAATCAAAAACAATGTAGATCGTTGATTGTAGTAATCGGTGGATTGGAAGATACTGAAATGCCCGAATTCGTTGATCCGAAGATACCGAACTCTAGCTATCTCGAACTCGTTGATCGCGCACGATACCGGGTTCAAAGATATTCAATTCTTCGAGCGTTGATCTAGCGCACTAGATTCCGCGAATCGGCTTCTACAATCGTTGAATCGAGCGCACTCGATTATCCGAAAGAGGAGATAGGAGATTACACTCAACTACCAATTTAGAATGAAAGCACAAAGCAATCAAAAGAGAATTTTATTCAAAAATCAACCACCTTACAAATGAGACTCACGACCTATTTATAGGCGAACAATTTTACAACAGAAATTTCTCTAACTCCTAAGTCGTTTCCGACTCATAGCTACGCTCTACGACTCATCATAAGTTGTATACGACTTATCAGCTTACAATACAAATGTCACAGCCAGGTACACGACGTAACGACTTAACAAATCAACACTCCTTATTTACAAAGCATACGACTCACGACTTATTACAAGAAAGCCTAGCGACTTAACGAAACAGAAAATACAACATAGAAAAATACATCTTTTAAGTCGTTGCCGACTTATCAGCTCCATTCGACTCAACATATTTACAAACAGATGCCATACGACTTATACTCCAGTAGCGATTTAAGAAACAATGGTTCAGATTAACTCGTCAGGAGAATCTACGGCATGGATTAAAGCGGCATCAGAATATACAGCTCCCGGCCTCTACGGCTTAACCCAGTTTCGTTAAGTCGTGGACGACTTATACCAGCCTCTCCCTTGAGTCGTGGATGGCTTATCTCCTCACCTTCCTTAAGTCGTAGACGACTTATCACTTGTGTATTCTTCCCCTTGAGTCGTGAGCGACTCATCTCCCTGTTAAGTCGTGGACGAGTCATAGTTGCTTCGTTAAGTCATAAACTCGTCACAACTTTTCCTTCGGTCTTCCAGTTGAGTCGTGGACGACTCATTACCGCCTCCTTAAGTCGTAGACGACTTATGCTTTCCCCTTCGGTCTTCCAGTTGAGTCGTGGACGACTCATTACCGCTTCCCTAAGTCGTAGACGTCTTATGCCTTCCCCTTTGGTCTTCCAGTTGAGTCGTGGACGACTCATCACCGCCTCCTTAAGTCGTGGACGACTTATGCTTTGGCCAAATAAGGCCTGCGCTGCATCAACCACTCACAAGGACCATGACGAGTGCGGAATGCGGTAGATGGAATGCTACTCTCCGCAACTCGTAGCTGATGAAAACCGGTGCTAACGTCGAGCTGAAAAGACCTTAGCACCACACAATAGATTGCTTAGGTGGTAATCCTAAGACAAACTCAAAAATACCAAAAAATTCACAAACTACTTGAATGAGAGAAATAACACTTTCCTCATCAAGTGGGTTTAAAGGATAAAATGATGTCACCGAATTGGAAATCGAAATCTTTAAAAACAATAGAAATCTGCTTAACAGATTGAGAATGTCGAAGATAAATAGTCCGCTCAGGACATAGGATGTGGGCTTCACAATGATCAACCCAATCCTTTCTCAAAAATCAATTTCGAAGCCTAACTAACGCATAACATGCAAATCGGCTCGAAAAGAATAATCACATAAAATAATCTCGACATTTTCACAAAGTAAATTGAGTGTTGTGGATCCATCAATTGAATTCACAATTGTCAATGAAGTCATCAAGCCCATAATATTAAAAGAGAAAGAATCAACAAGTTCTTTTGATATAAAATAAAGAGATGAACACAAATCAAAAGGAACATGAATAAGATAATCACAAAAAAATATCGTCAAGGATAGAATGAGAAATACCTTAACCAAGAGAAGTGCTAGTAGAGGCTTGCACAACATTTAGCTTTCCCTCCTTCTTGCTTGATGTAATGACCCAATATTTTTAGGAATTTATTTTTGAAAATATAAATAAGCTTAAAGTAATTTTAAGATAATTTTAAAAGAAAATGGGGAATTGATATGGCTTGATATGCTGTAACTATATGGGTGTACATGTGTGCACAGGGAATACACATGAATTGAAGCTAAATTCCTGAATGATATGAATGAACAAATGTTGATGGGTATAAATGTATTTATATATAGATAAATAGAGTAAATCCTTAAAAAGCTATATGAATAAATATATATACATATGATACTGATTGCATTTGAGTGTACATGTGCATGTATGTCAGTACAAAATAATGCATAGATATATGTGTGTGCACTGATTATTTCTATAAGACTTATATATATACATATAGGTATGCTAATCAAATACTAGAGTTCAAATCAGTAAAAATGAAATACACAAATACATTTCTGAATTAAAAACAGAAAGAAAAGAATGAAGATATAAAAGGAGTAATCCTTTTATAAATAAATAAAGGAAGTACATACTATTTAAGTGAAAGCTAAAAATAGAAAATAAGATAAAAACAGAGATATGTTTTGTATAGGCATAATTAAGAAGGATACTTGATATATATATACATATAATAACCAATGGAAATCAAGTCACACTTTTAGCATGATAGTAGACAAGAGGATAAGTATTTTCTGGAAAAGCTAAATTTCTGAAAATAACCAAAAGAATATAGCCACTTTTCTCTTCACAAACTCAAGCCGGGGGAGGGTAAGATTTTGGGTTTAAAAACTAAATGCAAATGGCATGATTTTTTATGGGCAAAAATGACTTTAGCCAACACCTTAAACCCTAAGAAAAACCTTGCATAAACAGGCAGTGAGATGACGAACCTTCTCTTCTTCCCGGATAGCTCTTGAGAAAAATATATAGATATTATATAAATATAATACAAGTGAAGAAAAGGGTTGAAGGCAGAAGCTTACCAATCAACTAGGAAGTGAAAGAGAGCTAGGTGAGAAAACTCACTCATAAAAATCTAAGGCATTAAGTCCTAATGTAGGCAGCCAGTTTATAAGTTAATTTTTCTTAAAAAGGTATTTTTCATATGTGATTGTCTATCTGTGATTCCAGAGATGAAAATGTTTTGATTATCTTTAGCTGGTTGTTCTTCTTGTTTTATAATATGAAAGTTCTAGGTATTATTAGTATATATATATATGTTTGATAAACTCAGATCTCTCTGATATGTTAATGTTTAGAAACATAAGTAAATACCCAGAGAATAAAATGTTGAATATAGGCAAGTAGTGTTGGTTTTGGCTCAACCCAGAAAATATAAACATGATGAGCTACAATATACTTATGTACAAGTGCTGAGGCTTGAGACAAAAAGGAATTAGGAGTGCAATAGGATTCCCTATGTGCTGATGCTCCTGATTCAAAGAAAATATATAAAAGTATTCAAACACATAGCAAATAAATTTTGTGATTCAGTAAAACTTGGTCATTCTGAGTTTAACTAAAGCACAGAAGTTTGCAAAAGAAAAACTCTCTCAAAAGCCATAAGCCAATGTTAGTTGTCTATACCCCTTTTAAAAATGCAAGAATATATATGTATATGTGCAGAATCTATTTAATTGACACCTATGTTTAATTGCATGATTGCTTCTGTTTGGTTATTAATGATGTGGAATGCCATGACATGAATGTTTGTTTTAGTGAAATGATTCACTGAATGGGTTTGCCATGAAAAATCAAAAGTGTTATTACCTTAAACCTGATTAGGAAATGGGGGTCAAGAGCACTGCAGGAATGACTTGTGTTCTTGATTAATACAAGTTGACACATGGCTTGTTTAAGTCCTGAGATCTTTGTGTAGTGGAGTGAATTAGTCCATTACAGTGTGTCCATTTATTCATTTAATTGCAGATGAGACCAAGCTAGATAAATATATCAATGTAAGAGAATTTGATATAAAGAGGAACTAGAGTTTTCCTGGAATGAAATCTAAGTAGGGAATAAATGATTTAATTCATTTTGGTGATTTCTCTGTTTTGTATGGATGCTTATTTGATTTATGACTGAGTTGTATGAATGTCTGAATGTACCATATCTTTATAAGGATCTGAAAAGAAAGATTCAAGTGTGCACATGCACACTGACACAGAACATGCACAAATGACTTATTTGTTTTCTAAAGGTAGAGTTATATACATATATACATGTTTCAACTTTAACTTGATTAACAAATTGTTTTAGTGGATTTTCTCATACCAAACATGTGTCTGACCCTAGTGTGCTAATGGCATATGGGGTGTCTCATTTAAAATGGGGCAGCTTCAAATGCATTTTCAGGGACTGCAACAACTAAGTAGGAGTAGGAGCAAGGCTTTGAGAAGAATATTATAGCATGCTAAAAATTAATTAGATAAGAGCTTAAATGATGAAATCTGCATGTATTGATACTTTTAAATTGTAACTTGTATTAAGTACTAAATGTTGGATGGATATTTTGCTAAGTGTTTTGCTAAGGAATTGACTTGTAACTGGAATTTATAAATCTGGATATTATCTGATATGTTGAAGAAGTTAATCTAAATTTTGTAAGTGAAGTGAGCAAGAACACCATGATAGATAGGATGGTTACATTTTATAAATGTATTAGTCAATCTTGAGTCTTTGAAAAGGGTTAAGTTTTGGGAAAATCTGGATAGTGGAATCTCAGTAAAATATATGATTTAATCTTCCACCATGACATTTGTATACATGGAGTGGATAGGAATAGGGAAAATGTATTTAGGTGTCTGCAATGTTTTCATAATTTAATTTGTTCTACGCAAATGTTTTATACCTTATTTTTGAATAAAGGAAAATCTGCAATATAGGAGTTGAAGCTATGACCAAAACAGTTGCATATGCATATAGGTATGCCCATTTAAATATGTTTGGTTCAGAGTTTAGAATACCAGTTATTCTTGTATTTTAACATGAGCTTTAATTTCTCTTTATTAAGACTTTGATCAAAATGCATTCTTAAGACCATATGGATCATACCAGAACAAAGAGACTGGTTGAACCATGCTTTGGATACCCCTAGTTACAGGAAATCCACTTATGTTTGCATTTCATTTAGCTTAGTATCATGTATCAAAGAATCAAGCTTTTGAAATATGATACCTCACTTTAAAATATTCCAGAAAAGAGATTATACTCTAGGCAGATTTTATAAGAAAAATTAAACATAGATAATGATAGAAACTTATATCATTTTTTAGAGCACAAACACTACACCATTAATTTATAGATAATCATAACACAATTATCTGGTTTCTAGGAATCATGCTTCATAGAGAATTCAGCAAGCATTCAAAGGTTAAAAATCATGTTGTTATATATATATATATATATATATATATGAAATTTTGTTGTATAAATTGAACTGAACTATGTGTGGATTGATTAAACTTAATCAATCAAATTATCCTCTTGTTTTCCAGAACTCTGATTCAAACAAGAGAGGCATATACATCTTCACATGTATGTGCATGTCTTTGAGAAAGCACTGATATATTTATATTGGTAAAGATTTTGATCCTGGATAAGTGTTTAGATAAAAAGAAAAAAAATGACTCTAGGCTTCAGAAATATATATATGAAAAAAAAATATCTCTATGTAAAAAAAAATCCTTACAAATTCAGGTATAAAAGAGAGGGTCATTTCATTTGGTATCAGAGCTATGTTACTAAAACATAGTTGAAAAATAAAATTTTAAATCAAATCCTTCTAAAAAAAACTAACCAGCTATGTAAATTATTATTAGCAAACTATGGTAGGAAGACCACCAAATCAGGGAGAATTATCCTCCAATGCACCACCAATGGTCAATCTATAAGATTTGTTGAGAGCATTTAGAGATGGGGCAGGACAAAGGCAAGAAAATCCCCATGAAGAGCTCTCAAAATTACTCAAGACTTGTACTCATTTAGGAGGGAAAAGCTTTGAAGGGACAGAGAGTATTATGGAAGTTCAAGCATGGTTGAGAACATTGGATAGGATTTTCAATGACATGCAGCTTGATGATCAAAGGAAGAGGCAAGTGGCTTCAAGATAGCTGAAAGGAGTAGCTTTAAGCTGGTGGGAAGTAATCATTACAAGGATAAATGAGAATGAAATCACTTGGAATCAATTCAAGGAGATGTTGGAAGCAAGATTTGTACCAGCATCAGCTAAGACCACTTTACTAGAAGAATTTATTAGACTCTGGCAAGGAACTTTGAATGTCACTGAGTACAATCAAAAGTTTGAGGGGCTTTCCACATATGGAGCAATGCTAGTGGCAGATGAAGCATCCAAGAATGATAGATACATTAAAGGTCTGAACCCAGGACTTAGCAGAGCCATGTTACCTTATGCTGACAGGACATTTGATCAAGTAATAGACTTGGCTTTGAGATTGGAGCAGCATGACAAGGAAAGGGAAAAGTTCAGAAATTTTAAGAATAATAACACTAAGAAGGGCAATGGAAGATATCACCCTTATGATAAGAAGAAAGAGGAGGCCAGTAACAAAGGCACTGGAGATACCAAAGCTAAGGAAACCAAGAAGAAAATTGTGTGTCATCAATGCGGAAAGGAAGGACATATCAAACCAAGGTGTCCAGAATTGAAAGGAGGAGCTTTCAAGTGCTATCTATGTGGAAAAGAGGGGCATATGAAGAGAAATTGTCCTGAGTATAAACAGCAAGGAAAATTAGCAAACTTGGAACGCAAAGGCAAATTCACAGTGGAGATTAATGCTGAAAATCTTAGTCAAGTGGAAGGTACACTATATATTTGTACCATACCCATAACAGTAGTATATGATACTAGGGCAACTCACTCTTTGATTTCTTATGAACTAGTTAAAATGCTAAAATTGAATTGCATATTGGTCGAAACCCCATTGCATATACAAAGTCCACTGGGGAGTTCTAGTGTTTTAAATATGATTTGTGTGGATGTGGAATTAAACATAGGAGGAGATACTTATATTTCCAATTTTTATGTTTTAAACTACCCAAACATAGGTGTTATATTGGGGGTAGACTGGTTAAGGCAATTTAAAGCCATAATTAACTTAGACTCATCCACCATATCATTGCAAAACCTTAGAGACCAGAGAATAACAATTTTGTGTGAAGTGGCTAAGGGAAGGAAATTGTATCATTTAATTGACTTGGAGAAAGATTTCAGGGAACTTACCATTGAAGAAATTCCCATAATCAATGAATACTTGGATGTGTTTGAGGAGGTTAAGGGTGTTCCAAACCATAGACTAGTGGAATTCCAAATTCATTTAGTTCCAGGAGCAAGTCCAGTGATTAAAAAGCCAACTAGAATAGGGCCAAATGAGCTAAAAGAATTAAAGAAACAGTTAGAGGAATTAGAGGAAAAGGGTTTTATAAGACCAAGTAATTCTTGCTGGGGAGCACCAGTGGTATTTGTTAAGAAACAAGATGGTTCCTTAAGACTTTGTATAGATTACAGAGAATTGAACAAAGTAACTATTAAAAATAAATATCCATTGCCAAGAATAGATGATCTTTTTGATCAATTAGCAAGGGCAAGAGTATTCTCTAGACTAGATTTAGCATCTGGATTTCATCAAATGAAGGTGGAGGAGTCAAGTGTTAAGTACACTGCCTTTAACACTAGGTATGGGTTGTATGAATTTCTGGTTATGCTATTTGGCTTGACTAATGCACCATCATACTTTGTAGATTTAATGAACAGAACCTTTAGAGATTATTTAGACAAATTTGTACTTATTTTTATAGATGACATTTTAATTTATTCCAAAACAGTAGAAGAACATAAAAGTCATTTGCACCTGGTTTTGTCTAGATTGAGGGAAAAAGATTTAAAGGCAAAATTTTCAAAATGTGCATTTTGGAAAGAGGAAGTACATTTCCTTGGCCATTTCATTTCTGCCAAAGGAATTTCTGTGAACCCCAATAAAGTAGTGGCTATTCAAGCATGGAAGAGGCCTAGCACTGTGAGTGAAGTGAGATCATTTATAGGGATGACAGGGTATTATTGGAGATTTATAAAAGATTTTTCAAAAATTTCTACACCACTTACTAACCTAACCAGGAAAAACCATGCTTTTGTTTGGTCAGAGAAGTGTGAGAAGTCTTTTGAACAGTTGAAGGAGGCATTGGTGAATGCTCCAATCTTGAAAGTACCCCGGGGAAATTAAGAATTAGTTGTATACACTGATGCTAGTGGGTTTGGCTTGGGTGTAGTGTTGATGCAACAAGGCCAAGTCATTGCATATGCATCCAGACAACTCAAACCCCATGAAGTAAGGTATGCCACACATGATCTTGAATTAGCAGCTGTGATCTATGCTTTGAAACTTTGGAGACATTATTTGTTAGGAACTAAGTTTGAACTTTACACTGACCATAAGTCTTTAAAGTATTTATTTTCACAAAAAGATTTAAACATGAGGTAACATAGATGGGTGGAGTTCTTAGCTGCTTATGACTTGGACATACTCTATACACTAGGTAAAGCAAACAAAGTTGTTGATGCTCTAAGTAGACAACATGCTAAATTAGCTAGGATGACGATAGAAGAGTTTAAGGACTTGTCTTTACTGACTGAGTTAGAAATTGGGGAGAATGGCTGTGTACACATGGATGTGCATGTGCATGGTGCACAGGAAAATAGAGGGAAGTTAAGCTTGATGACACTTCAATCAGATTAAATTTTGAAGGTAGGAAAAATGCAAGAACAAGACACAAACTTATTGGAGAAGAAAATTCTCATATCAAAAGGGGAGGAAGTGATAAATTACCATATTGATAAAAATGGTTATTTGAGAAAACAGAATAGAATATGTGTGCCAGAAAACATAGAGTTGAAGGAGGAGATATTGAATGAATATCATACAAGCAAGTACTCCATACACCTAGGCAGTACAAAGATGTATCAAAATTTAAAAAGAGATTTTTGGTGGAAGGGAATGAAATCAGATGTAGCCAAATATATTGCAAAGTGTATGACTTTCCAACAAGTCAAGGCTGAAACACAAAAGCCATCGGGGTTGTTGCAACCTCTTAGCATACCATAGTGGAAGTGGGAAGATATATCTATGGATTTCATAGATGGACTGCCTAGGTCTAAAAGAGGAAACACAAGTATATGGGTGATAGTAGATAGGCTAACTAAAGTGGCACAATTCATCCCAGTCAAATCAGAACGGAATGCACCAAAATTAGCTCAAGTATTTATGAAGGAGGTGGTAAAATTGCATGGCATTCCCAAAACCATTGTGAGTGATAGGGATACCATCTTCACCTTGTAACGCCCCACCTCTATACTCACAATAACAAAGAGTATTAAAAGAAATACTGTCTGTTATTACGAAGAATAAGGCTGGATAGGAGCGGCCATCCATAGTTGGCCTTACACTAGTATTGGTTACCTCGATAGGAGT
Source organism: Allium fistulosum (assembly GCA_030737815.1). Taxonomy (NCBI): domain Eukaryota; kingdom Viridiplantae; phylum Streptophyta; class Magnoliopsida; order Asparagales; family Amaryllidaceae; genus Allium; species Allium fistulosum. The sequence goes on from CM060904.1 coordinate 56,324,493, forward strand.
GGTATATATTTTTCATTTTTTTCATCGCTTATTTATTTTCTCCCATCGACATACCCAATTCCAGTATAAAACGAACTATGATGGTTCATAATAGTTTAGGACAATATATATAATAATAACACAGATACAAAAGAATGCGGAACACAGATAATAAAAGTCTCATATATATATAACTGATGTCAGTTACAATACAGTTGACACAATACATATGATACAACTACAACTGTCGACTCTGGAAGTTATATACACAAGTACATTATCAACTAATATACATGAGTACATATCATCCTATACAATGACACGACTATTACAAAATGACGAAGACTACTTCAGAAGATATGAAAAGACTTCATAGCTCAAGCAGCAACCCAAAGTAGGAAATCTACAACCTGAAATAACTCGGGTCTGACCCGAGTATTACATTCAAAAGAAAATAATACACGGGTCAGTCTAATTCAAACTCAGTTATTAATGCACAGAAGCAATAATAATCAATATCAAACAAACGACAGTCACAGAAATCTCTTATATCCAACTCCTCGATAAGGGAATCGGATAATGACAGATATAACACTAGACAGTGTTAAACAACAGATCAGCAAATCCAAATCGTCAACAAAGATCGCTAAAGAGATTACCAATGCAGATAATTTAGAAAACAACAGAATTGCCTAACAGCAATTTAACAACAAAATCCAATTATTAAATAAATAATTAGAAAATCCCAAAATGGTTAAATCAAACCAAACTCTGTGTGGCTGCAGTACACGCACGCGTGCACTACCTCACCACTACAGTACGTGAAATCATCACAATAGTGAATACTAACAGCCATCAAAACTGCAGAGATCAAAGTGAAACCCAAGCCAACAAAACAGAATAAACAACAAATATCTGATTATCGATACGATAATTGGAAAACATATAATCTAATTATCTAAAAGATAATTAGATATCAACAAAATCATCAGCTTAAACCAAATCAGAATACAACTCAAAATATTGAATTGAACTAACGAAACAATTCGACTATCGAAATATCAATTAAATCTGTCACTTTTGCTAGGGCTGCAGTACACGCACGCGTGTACTGCCTCGCCACTACAATAATGCCAGTGAAACACACCAGCAGAATAGAATGAAACAAAAGAAATATACAATGGTCCAACTACATACATATATTTATGTATGATCATAGATGTATGTAAATACATGATAGCTAAATCAAATGACTTGAACTTCAAATAAAGCAAAGCCATGAAAAGGTCTGGGCACAATGAATGACCAAGTGCACAAGGGCGGTGGTACAAACATAACGACACAGCAAAATGGATTTATGCAACCTGAACCAACAGAGCACGAAGGCTCGAATGACCAAATGCCCATGGAAATAGTACAACATAATGCAACAGAAAGATGCAATTTACATCAAACTGAAATGAACCAAAATCACCAACCAACATCACTAAGTTCAAAGGGTCAAGACATCTTCAACCCAAATTGAAACTGCTCAAATACTCGAAGCACAGTGCCAAATGGCATGAACAAGACTCAAATGTACAGGTATGAAGACCACAAAGGCAATGTACCAGTTCAACTCAAGAGCAACACATCACAAGTGTACATAAGCAACAATGCACTGTACATCAAGTGACACAACATTGCATGCCAATGACACTTTAAAACCAAGTATAAAACAGTGTCACTGAATAATGCAAGCAAGCTCAGGATGTAACTACACAAGACAGATTGACAAAGTGCAGACACAAGTGGTACAAGACATGCTAACTGTCAACAATGTAATGCAACTGGCAACAATGTACTGGTAGGAAGAAGACTTCATAAATACTTAACAATGTAACTGGCAACAGTGTACTGGCAGGATGAAGACTACAACGAGCTCAAGTGAATGCAACTGCGAGATATAACAAATGCTCATGTACTAGTGAACCAGAACCAACACTAAATACAAGTATACATGTATGTACATATAAATATACACATACATATCTACACCATGTGCAACTGGACCAGCAACGACCAGAATACAGGCTAAAGTGCTAACTGATCAGAGAATAGCAAGTTCGACAAAACAAAATCAAGGCAGAGCCTAACCCAAATTTCATTCACAATTATTTTCACAAAATCACGTTAGCAACCAAGTCAAGGCCAATATCACTGCGAAAGGACCGAAGTCAAGCATGTACGAAACAGTGTGTGGCCAAGGCAAATAAAAATCAATTCCGAAGTCACCAGAATTTCACAAAAACCAAAAATGCTAGTAAATCAAAGCCGATGTCACAAAGTAAAGCCAAAGACAATTTCAATGTCGATTTAAATCAATAACAGTTTTGAACAAGTAAAAAGAACAAATTCAATTATACACATGAAACCAGGTGCACTAGCAGTTTAAAGCATGTCAAAGTATCATCTCTGGAATCAAAACAAAAACTAATGGCCGAAGCCCAACATAGACAAAATCACCAGTTCGAAACAGTGATAGCCAACAAAGAATTAAAGCCAACCATGAACAAGAATGGCTGAAGCCAACGAAAACAAATAAGCAGACGAGCTCAAACTATTTGAATTAGATGTGAGTGATGCGATCACTCACCTTATTCGCCAAATCGAAGCAGCCGAAGCAAAGACGAATAGTTCCTAGACTAAGCCGTGGCATCACTGAGTCGATCGAAAGGAAGCGAAGCTACGACAAGCGACGCCTTTGAATTCCTGAAGCCCTAATTTGTCGAAGAGGGACGAACGAGATCGAAGCCCCCACCATTTTCATTTTTGGGTTAGTGAATGTGATAAATGAAGGAAAGGGAACGGGTCCGATTATTTGTATAAGGGAACGACATTTACTTTGATAATTATCACAGCAAAGCAACAAAAGAAAATATGGGCAACCATATTAAATTTTTAAAGTCCACATATCTCCTTTAACAAACTTTCAAAAGAATCTCAACCGATTAAAAATTCTAACAGCAATTTGCCAACAATTTTAATCGTCATTTGACGATAATCAATTGTTATAAAACCCCTGGTTGTTACACACCTTAAGATTCTGGAGAAGCATTCAAGAAGCCATGGGAAGTGAATTATGTTTAAGCACTGCCTACCATCCACAATCAGATGGGAAGACTGAGGTGGTGAACAAAGTTTTAGAGGACTTGTTAAGGGCATGTGCACTAGATTTTGGGGGCAACTGGGAAGACTATCTCCATTTAACTGAATTTACATATAATAACAGCTATCAAAGCACCATAGGAGTGGCTCCATTTGAAGCCTTATATGGCAAGCCATGTTTGTCACCTGTTTGTTGGGTAGAAGTAGGAGAAAGAGCTATTTTAGGGCCTGAGTACATACAAGAAACTAAGGAGAAAATTGAGTTGATAAGGAGAAGAATGGCAGCAGCTCAAGATAGGGAAAAGAAATTTGCAGATATGAAAAGGAAGCTGGTGGAATATGAAGTAGGAAATTTTGTTTTCATCAAAATCTCACCTATGAAAAATGTACTGAGATTTGGGAAACAAGGCAAGTTAACCCCAAGATATATTGGGCCATACAAAATTCTGGAAAGAATTGGTTCCTTGGCATATAAGTTGGAATTACCAGAAAATATGCAAGGATGCATGATGTTTTTCATGTATCACAATTAAGAAGGTGGGTCCATGACAAGGCATAAATTCTGGAGACCCCAACCCAAGTGCAAATAAATCCTAATTTGATTTATGAAAAGGATCCAGTGGGAATTTTGGCAAAGGATGTGAAGAAGTTGAGGAATAAATCACTGAAACTTGTGAAGGTACAGTGGAGTCTTGATCCCAGTGATTGCACATGGGAATTAGAAGACAAAGTTAGGATGAACTACCCTAAGCTATTTTCAGATTAAATGTAATTCTGATTTTTAATTTGCTTTCCTTTTGGATGCATGTATTTTTAGTTATTGTGATAGAACTAAGAATCTATTTGGTTGAGAATGTACTTGTTCTCTGAATTAAGTTTGAAATTAATTTAAGCTTAGGAAAATTGTGGGACAGAATTTCTAAAAGGTGGGGTGAATGTAATGACCCAAAATTTTTAGGATTTTATTTTTGAAAAGATAAATCAGCTTAAAGTAATTTTAAGATAATTTTAAAAGAATAGGGGGAATTGATATGGCTTGATATGGTGTAACTATATGGGTGTACATGTGTGCATAGGGAATACACATGAATTGAAGCTAAATTCTTGAATGATATGAATGAACAAATGTTGATGGGTATAAATGTATATATATATAGATAAATAGAGTAAATCCTTAAAAAGCTATATGAATAAATATATATATACATATGATACTGATTGCATTTGAGTGTACATGTGCATGTATGTCAGTACAAAGTAATGCATAGATATATATGTGTGTACTGATTATTTCTATAAGACTTATATATATACATATAGGTATGCTAATCAAATACTAGAGTTCAAATCAGTAAAAATGAAATACACAAATACATTTCTAAATTTAAAAAAGAAAGAAAAGAATGAAGATATAAAAGGAGTAATCCTTTTATAAATAAATAAAGGAAGTACATACTATTTAAGTGAAAGCTAAAAATAGAAAATAAGATAAAAACAGAGATATGTTTTGTATAGGCAGAATTAAGAAGGATACTTGATATATATATACATATAATAACCAATGGAAATCAAGTCACACTTTTAGCATGATAGTAGACAAGAGGAAAAGTATTTTCTGGAAAAGCTAAATTTCTGAAAATAACCAAAAGAATATAACCACTTTTCTCTTCACAAACTCAAGCCGGGGCAGGGTAAGATTTTGGGTTTAAAAACTAAATGCAAATGGCATGATTTTTAATGGGCAAAAATGACTTTAGCCAACACCTTAAACCCTAAGAAAAACCCTGCATAAATATGCAGTGAGATGAGGAACCTTCTCTTCTTCCCGGATAGCTCTTGAGAAAAATATATAGATATTATATAAATATAATACAAGTGAAGAAAAGGGTTGAAGGCAGACGCTTACCAATCAACTAGGAAGTGAAAGAGAGCTAGGTGAGAAAACTCACTCATAAAAATCTAAGGCATTAAGTCCTAATGTAGGCCGCCAGTTTATAAGTTAATTTTTCTTAAAAAGGTATTTTCATATGTGATTGTCTATCTATGATTCCAGAGATGAAAATGTTTTGATTATCTTTAGCTGGTTGTTCTGCTAGTTTTATAATATGAAAGTTCTAGGTATTATTAGTATATGTATATATGTTTGATAAACTCAGATCTCTCTGATATGTTAATGTTTAGAAACATAAGTAAATACCTAGAGAAAAAAATGTTAAATATAGGCAAGTAGTGTTGGTTTTGGCTCAACCTAGAAAATATAAACATGATGAGCTGCAATATACTTATGTATAAGTGTTGAGGCTTGAGACAAAAAGGAATTAGGAGTGCAATAGGATTCCCTATGTGCTGATGCTCCTGATTCAAAGAAAATATATAAAAGTATTCAAACACATAGCAAATAAATTTTGTGATTCAGTAAAACTTGGTCATTCTGAGTTTAACTAAAGCACAGAAGTTTGCAAAAGAAAAACTCTCTCAAAAGCCATAAGCCAATGTTAATTGTCTATACCCCTTTTAAAAATGCAAGAATATATGTATATGTGCAGAATCTATTTAATTGACACCTATGTTTAATTGCCCGATTGCCTCTGTTTGGTTATGAATGATGTGGAATGCCAAGACATGAATGTTTGTTTTAGTGAAATGATTCACTGAATGGGTTTGCCATGAAAAATCAAAAGTGTTATTACCTTAAACCTGATTAGGAAATGGGGGTCAAGAGCACTATAGGAATGACTTGTTTTCTTGAGTAATACAAGTTGACACGTGGCGTGTTTAAGTCCTGAGATCTTTGTATAGTGGAGTGAATTAGTCCACTACAGTGTGTCCATTGATTCATTTAATTGTAGATGAGACCAGGCTAGATAAATATATCAATGTAAGAGAATTTGATATAAAGAGGAACTATAGTTTTCCTGGAATGAAATCTGAGTAGGGAATAAATGATTTAATTCATTTTGGTGATTTCTCTGTTTTGTATGGATGCTTATTTGATTTATGACTGAGTTGTATGAATGTATGAATGTACCATATCTTTATAAGGATCTGAAAAGAAAGATTCAAGTGTGCACATGCACACTGACACAGGACATGCACACATGACTTATTTGTTTTCTAAAGGCAGAGTTATATACATGTTTCAACTTTAACTTGATTAACAAATTATTTTAGTGGATTTTCTCATACCAGACATGTGTCTGACCCTAGTGTGCTAATGGCATCTGGGGTGTCTCATTTAAAATGGTGCAGCTTCAAATGCATTTTCAGGGACTGCAGCAACTAAGTAGGAGTAGGAGCAAGGCTTTGAGAAGAAGATTATAGCATGCTAAAAATTAATTAGATAAGAGCTTAAATGATGAAATCTGCATGTATTGATACTTTTAAATTGTAACTTGTATTAAGTACTAAATGTTGGATGGATATTTTGCTAAGTGTTTTGCTAAGGAATTGACTTGTAACTGGAATTTATAAATCTGGATATTATCTGATATGTTGAAGAAGTTAATCTAAATTTTGTAAGTGAAGTGAGCAAGAACACCATGATAGATAGGATGGTTACATTTTATAAATGTATTAGTCAATCTTGAGTCTTTGAAAAGGGTTTAGTTTTGGGAAATTCTGGATAGTGGAATCTCAGTGAAATATATGATTTAATCTTCCACCATGACATTTGTATACATGGAGTGGATAGGCATAGGGAAAATGTATTTAGGTGTCTGCAATGTTTTCATAATTTAATTTGTTCTACGCAAATGTTTTATACCTTATTTTTGAATAAAGGAAAATCTGCAATATAGGAGTTGAAGCTACGACCAAAACAGTTGCATATGCATATTGGTATGCCCATTTAAATATGTTTGGTTCAGAGTTTAGCATACCAGTTATTCTTGTATTTTAACATGAGCTTGAATTTCTCTTTATTAAGACTTTGATCAAAATGTATTTTTAAGACCATATGTGTCATACCAGAACAAAGAGACTGGTTGAACCATGTTTTGGATACCCCGGGTTACAGGAAACCCACTTATGTTTGCATTTCATTTAGCTTAGTATCATGTATCAAAGAATCAAGCTTTTGAAATATGATACCTCACTTTAAAATATTCCAGAAAAGAGATTGTACTTTAGGCAGATTTTATAAGAAAAATTAAACATAGATAATGATAGAAACTTATATCATTTTCAGAGCACAAACACTACACCATTAATTTATAGATAATCATAACACAATTATCTGGTTTCTAGGAATCATGCTTCATAGGGAATTTAGCAAGCATTCAAAGGTTAAAAATCATGTTGTTACATATATATATATATATATAGATGAAATTTTGTTGTATAAATTGAACTGAACTATGTGTGGATTGATTAAACTTAAGCAATCAAATTATCCTCTTGTTTTCCAGAACTCTGATTCAAACAAGAGAGGCATATACATCTTCACATGTATGTGCATGTCTTTGAGAATGCACTGATATATTTATATTGGTAAAGATTTTGATCCTGGATAATTGTTTAGATAAAAAGGTAAAAAAATGACTCTAGGCTTCAGAAATATATATATGAAAAAAAAAATATCTCTATGTAAAAAAAAAATCCTTTCAAATTTAGGTATAAAAGAGAGGGTCATTTCACTTGAAGTATGGGACACGCAGATATATGATGTCTCAAACTTTTGCAATAGCGACAATAAAGGGGTTTCGGACACTCATTTGCATAGTGGCCCATAGAATCACAATTGTAGCATCGTCCACGACTAGTGGTAGGAGTCTTTGCTACAGAAGTTTCTTGCTTCCCTTTCTTGTTTGAATTGGGGCCTTTGAACTTAATAGGCCACTTCATGTTATTGTTGAAGTTCTGTTTGGCGCGCACAACTTCAACATCACTTTCATTATCGGCCTCTTCAAGTCGAAGAGCGATATCAATAAGCTGATCAAAAGAAACTTTTAGTTTCAGAAGCAAAGGCTTTTTGAGGTTCTTATTCAACCCATAGACGAACCTCTGATTTTCCTTCAATGGGTATTAATATACTCGACCCGATATTTAGAGAGAGATTTAAAAGATGCGTCGTAATCCGTCACAGAGAATTCACCTTGAACAAGGTCAATAAAGCGTCGGGCTAAAGTTACTTTTTCATCCTTTGGCACAAACTTCAATTCGAATCTTTCCCGGAATTGCTCCCAAGTAAGATCCTCTTCGATAATTTCAGAAATCAAAAGCTCATACCAACCTAATGCTCTTTCTTGGAGCATACTAGAAGCCACTTGGACTCGAAGTGAATCAATAAGATCCATGCGGGAAAAGATGCGATCGCATGATCTAAGCCAAGCTTGGATTTCTATAACATTTTAGGATCCCTTGAACGGCCTTCCACCCAAAGCGGTATTGTTTCTACACAAGCGTGCAAACCCGGATTTAGGGTGAGTTGGCGCTGGAACGGGTCCGGAAGCTCGGGCATTGTTCACAAGATCTAAAAGTTGTTGAGCTGACATACATGCTCGATCCTGAGGAGTAGCGCTAAATTGACTGGCGCTGGGACGGCCAGGTCTAACCATTTCTCTTCTCTAAGAAAGAAAGAAAGAAAAAAGGTTATTCTCAAAATGAATATCAAACAACCTTGATTGATAAAACAAGACATCACAAAAGAAAATAGGATAGAACGGTACGAAGACTCGAATTAAATCCTATGGCATAATTCCTAAGGAAGACTTAGGACAATGATCCTTGCTAGATTATTCTACATTGTTCCGAAGTTTGCCTCCAATACCATGCTGTGATGCCCCACCTCTATGCTCACGCTAGCCAAGGACACTACTAAGTAATGCCGTCGACTAGCACGAAGAATAAGGCTGTTGAGGAGCGACCATCTGTGTAATTGCTTTGTGCGAGTACCGATATGTCAGAAAATATAACTTACACTTCATTTCAAGAGCCGACATGTCAAATACAAACTCAAAGCTACCACACAGTTGCTAAGTGGACCTCGGAAAAAAATACAGAAATAAACATAACACAAATTAGTCATAGACATTCATATCACAAAGGTGGAAACAGATATGAATATAACACAAAGAAGTTGTTATCCCGCCTTTTGGCAAGGCCAGGATATCAACACACTGATTGAAAACCAAGTAACGCTCGTCATGGATATCGATGAATTATGTCCGAGTCTGGATCGAGCTACAATTGATATGACGTGACAAGCACCGCCAAAGAGAGCCAACGTCCCAAGTTTCAAGTCAATCCGAGTTCATACGTTCAAGTTATGATCGATTCAACATAGAGGAAACGGCTCAGCCCTCGTATCCATCTCTATGGTCAATTTCGTATCCACTAAGGGTGCGCTCAGGTCGCATTCATCACATTCGCATCGACCAGTTCATAGCATTTCATATCAATCAAAGGTCCTGTGACTTCGTATCCATCATCGAACTCTGGTTCGAATCGATCATGTTTGTATCGATCAGAGGTCCAGCGACTTCGTATCCATCAGCGTCTCCTTATTCGAACCCATTAGCATCACCCTACTTCGTATCCATCGGCAGATAGTCTATTTCGCATCCATCAACTAAGACAACAGTCACTGCTTTGTATCCATCATGGAAGCCTCTCTTTGAATCCATCTGGACAGAGCATTTCATAACCATCGATCATCATTGGTTCGTATCCATCGATGCAGTCGCTGTTCGAATCGATAAGTAAGGTCTTGTTCGAATCCATCAAGTCAACAAGCCTGGATGGCGTGTCATTCCTTGATACGAACGAAGCGATATTCATGGATGCGACACGGTCAACTCGGAGCAAAAGGCGGATCGATGCGAGGAGTGCGCGCCACGTCGCCGCGTTATCACGTGCAACCATCGATTCGAAGGCATGGATTCGAAGCAATGGACTCGAAGCAAGCAGCCGACTGAAAAACTCCAACTTGTATCGATCATATCTCAAGATCTACTGATCCAAATTAAATGAAATTTTCACAGGAGCTTGCATATACACTAAGGAACGTCTCTGCCAAATTTCAGCTCGATTGGACGTTTTCTTGATCGATTCGAATGGATTTCGAATCGATCCCAAAGTGGGCCCAGATTTCCTAAAGGCGGGCGCATGGGCCCCCTCACGGGCCAGAAGTGGTCTCCCAAAATTTACGCGAAATATCTGCCTCCTACACCTATAAATAGGACCCCTGGTCATTCAGAAAAGGGGATCTGGATTCTGGAGCGCCCAGACTCTGCCGGATCGAGATCTGCATCTTATTCTTACTGTTGAATTCAAATTCCAAGCTGTAATTAGATGTTGTTCGCTGTAATTACTTGTAATCATTGAAAGGGAATCAATAAAATCATCAAAACTTCATAGTGGACGTAGGCAATACGCCGAACCACTCTAAATTGCTTGTCTGTGCATTTTACATTTATGTTTGTTGGAGTTTTTGTTAGATAACCTCTGTTTTACATCTACAATCTTTATTTTATCTCTTCAAATAACTCCCGTAGAGTGTTGTGCCCATTTTTGGTACAAACACTTTGGTGCTTTCACTGAGAAAAAACCCAGTTTTTTCCTTCTGCTCATTGGATCTACTACCGATACCAGATTGCAAACATCCAAGGGGGAAGATCCAGATCTGTCGTCAAGTGGTTCCTTCTATTCTATTCAGATTGCTCCAGATCTAAGAGGAACTGCATTCATCCATATTTTCGTATCCATGCTCTCAAATCCAGAAAATACGATCGATTTCGTATCCATCATTTCGTACCCAGAAAATATGTCAAAATTCGAATCGATCATTTCGACTCGATCTGCTCCGCATCGCCCTGTTCGAATCGATCATTTCGACTCGATCTGCTCCGCATCGCCCTGTTCGAATCGATCATTTCGACTCGATCTGCTTCGCATCGCTCTGTTCGTATCGATCGCCTGTGCTTTGTTCGTATCGATCGCCTGTGCACTGTTCGTATCGATACATCTGTGTCCAATTCGTATCGATACGAAATTTAAAAAAAAATTATTTCGGGTACGACCCAGATTTCCTAAAAAGAACCTAAAAAGATTACCCCGAACCCTTGCCGCAGCGTAGGGCACCCGCATTGTCAATTCAATCACCAATTTAATGAAGGAACATTCCATCCATGCTTCTGATTGTTCAATGACTGAACAAGACATAGGAGATCACAACAACAAATGTTGAGTTGCAATCAAGGAATGGGTAAAGAAATACTACTCAACCGTACTCCGAGAGGCTAGAGAACCTAGTTGATATGCCAAGAACTGGGGTTGATTAATATATCATGCTTTTAAGGTGGAATGCAACTTCCTCCAACTGACCAGCTTTCAAACTCCTGAATTGACAACTATGGTACGATGGCTAAAATGACGACTCCCCTACACTGTCTACTCTACCAACTCAAAGCATAGCTGGTCACCGCTGAACCATTTCAAATGCCCGCATCTTAATCATTCTACGTCCACATGACTAAAAGCATGGCATACAACCTCAAGAAGACTTCCTTAATACCCTATATAGGTCTCCTATCTGGATGACAGTTTGGGATAAACACCAATCTATTAGCCCATTTTAACCAACTCGCCGTCCAATCGGGGTTACCAACCACTCAAACGTTGGACAATCGGGCATACATCATTCACCAGTGTTACAAGACCCCTTGGCAATAAAATGGACTTGATCATAATGTCGATTGGAGAATCTTTTCCAGTCGAGACCTATTCACTGAAACCATCCTACATGCAGAACTTCCAATGAAAATTCAACATGCTGACTACGTCAGCGCACTTTGGAAATATATAACCCATGGCACTACCTCATGAAGTAAGAATTGCGCATGGCTTACACCAAAAGTGCTGACTGCCATCAAATGTAGCTGTCTTCCCCCATTCCTCAAAGAACATTGTCAATCGTGTTTAGACATACTAGTTCTACTTCTTATATTGTTGAAGTGAATGAAGAAGCTGGCAGCCAACGAATTTATCCAAAGCCCGCAGCCAGTTGCTGCCGATACCCATAAATGAATTCATCACCAGCGCTTATTTCCAAACTTTGATAAGAGAACTGGTGGACCGCCACCGACAACTACACCAACATGTCTAGGCCAATTTTGAGTTGATGAATCAGATGAAAGATCAACATAGCAAGATAAGGAGGGGACCTGCTACATACTCTAGATTGGAAAACTCCTCTTCTCTAAATGGCTACCGTGAATGCCACTGCCATAAGGCTGCCCCGGAAAGGATAACTCTGACAATATGTTCAAGCCCCATAAGACGAAGGACCGGAAACATCCAACCCCTATCAATCAAGGACTTTGATCAAATTGAACCATTTGCGTTAGACATCCAACTTAAAAGGGCTGGACTGAAGTGCAATAGCGAGCATGCGACGTTGCCTCACTCATCAATGAGATTTGATATGATCTCTTTTGAATTATTTCTGATTCATTTTCATTTACGTTGCGAAATATGACCTACTTGAATTAAACTACTTGCAAATGATGCAGGTAACTGAGTACTTAAGATTGGGTGCAAAACAACCTCCGCGGACTATGATCAAATCATTGAGGTATCATCATGACGAGCATGATTCAACCACTCATTGGCTACTATATGCCCCTGACTGGGGGCAAGGCATCAAAGCGAAAGAGACTGACAAGGTCAGGACTCTAGTACAAAGTGGATGCAACCGACCATCCCCTCATCCGCCTATGCAATTTAATTAGAAGATTTAAGAAAGACTTGGAGTTATATGTCCCAAATATGCACTATCCATCTCGTGTTTGAAGCTCGCCAAAATAATTATGCTTCTTCTGATGCCCGATAAAATCGGAATCACGCCAAGGGTGGACGTGATGTCACCATCCATGCATCCAATCCTACATTAGACATTTGGGATTATTTGAGGGAATACATGTTTAAAGGTCCGACCCTCAATTTAAAGTCATCAACGACTGACTGTCTACTCGCTAACCATCACGAGCTGTCATTTCAACTCTCTACCTTAGCTCGATCGAAAGAATGCAAAGTATAAATTGGTCGTGACTCGACTGTCTGCTCTCCAATTCTTGCACCCGACTTAAGGGAAAATACAAAACTCAGAGTGGACGTAGTTCGACCGTCCCTTCCTATGCTCGAGCACAAAGCTTGCCAGAACACTAATCTTACTCCTTAGGCCTGGCAAAAGCAGAATCCAAATGAACATGGACGTGATCCAACCGTCCATAAACTAAATCTCATCCATCATTGAAGGGCATATAAGTGGAAGTTAATTGGGATCCCACCGATCACTCGCTAAGTGAAACCCCGAGCTCAGGGGCAAGCCATCACATTAAAGTCAAAAAAGGATTGACACACGACAATCCTTCATTAACTCCGTATTCCCAGAGCGCGAGTCGGAGTATAAACATTCAACTCCGAACTCCAAGAGCGCGAGTCAGAGTATAAACATCCAACTCCGAGTTCCCAGAGCGCGAGTCGGAGTATAAACATTCAACTCCGTATTCCCAGAGTGCGAAGCAGAGTATAAACATTCAACTCCGAACTCCCAGATCGCGAGTCGGAGTATAAACATCCAACTCCGAGTTCCCAGAGCGTGAACCGGAGTATAAACATTCAACTCCGTATTCCCAGAGTGTGAAGCGGAGTATAAACATTCAACTCCAAACTCCCAAAGCCCGAGTTGGAGTATAAACATCCAACTTCGTATTCCCAGAGTGGGAAGCGGAGTATAAACATTCAACTCCGAGCTCCCAGAGCGCGAGTCGGAGTATAAACATCCACTAACTCTAGATTCCCAGAGTGCGAACTAGAGTATAAACATCAACTAACTCCAGATTCCCAGAGTTCGAACTGGAGTATAAACATCCACTAACTCCAGATTCCCAGAGTGCGAACTGGAGTATAAACATCAACTAACTCCAGATTCCCAGAGTGCGAACTGGAGTATAAACATAAACTTACTTCGGTCCCGAGAGCGCAGACTAGAGTATAAACACCAAATGGGTGTGACTAACAACCCATCAACCAACTCCAGTCCTCAAAGCATGGTTTGGAGTATGAATACCAAAAGGGATGTGATTCGACTGTCCATCTATCGGCTATGGTTCCTCATCAAGTTCTATAGTACAAAAAGCGGATGTGGTACGACCGTCTGCTTCCCAATCTTCCCCTGACATGGGGGCACAGTTAATACACAAAATTTGATGCGATCCGACCATCCAGCACTAAGCGGGCGTGACACAACCGTCCATGCATCAACTCTTGTCCCCGGCACGGGACCCATGACATAAATTTATAGGGATGCACTCCAACCCTACAAGACAAAATTCCTTCCTTGATTCGACAGGGAGGCATAGACTCGAAAACGGACCTAGCTGGATGTCCTATTCTGAATTGATATTACTACCATCCAACCGCAAATGAACGTGGCATGACCGTTCATATGCTAACTCTCGCTTGTGATCCGACGGGTTGTGCATGCAGCATGGACGGATGTGACCTAACCATCTGGCAATCAATTCCTTCCTACAGTTTAGTGGGAGAAGCATCAAACTAAAGTTGTTGTAATTTGACCGGCCACACTTCGACTTTTGCCCTTGACTGATGGCAGAGGAATTGACCAAGGATAACACGGTCTGACCATTTTCTACAAAAAAACTTAGTCCCCAGAGTGTGGACAGGGGTATAAACATCAAATAGGTATGGTTAATGGCCCTTCAACTTACTTTGATCCCCATAGTGGGCTACAAGATTAGACAAATGGATGAATGTGATTTGACCATTCATTCACCAACTCTGACCTAAACTCGACATAAGGAGTATAAACTCACCACAGGTGCAATTAGACCATCCACGAACTAACTCTGCTAACCCAAGACTGGGGGCAGAAGTACAAATCACCGAAAGAAGAGAAAGGTGACTCGCTACATCTCTAGCTTAGCATCCTTTACAACTTAAGGAAATGACTACAAGGAGACCTTAATGCTAGCCAATCAGAATGATGCCCGAAGTTCTGGGCAACCAATTATATCGTACCGCCAGATCGACGAGCAATATCGATCTACACCTTTCACATCGTACCATTGAATCGACGGTCAATATCGGTCCTCTTCGACTACAAATCGATGTGACCCGAATGTCCATCGAATACCTCTGACTAACAGAGCACAGATAGAAGAATAAACCACGAATGGGTGTGACTTTACCATTCGTCCTCCATCTCCTTCCTTCAATCCGTCAGGAAGAGCATGAGACCAAATGAGCATGACATGACTGCATTTGAGCTAACTTTATCCCTAGACCTGACGGGAGAACGTAAATCGAAATGAACATGGTTGATCACCCAACTCCAAACGAATGCAATGCGACCATTCATTCATTGACTCTTACCATGATCCGACTAAAAGAGCAATTCAAAACAAGTGCAACCTAAACATCTGCACAAGGATTCTTACCTTGGATTCGACAAGGGAAGCATCAATCCTGCATTGGATCTGATTGGACGATTTACTCTTCAGTTTTTGCCCAAAGTATGGCGACCTAAGCAGCAAAGTGAATGTCATTGACCGTCCAGAATCAAGCTAATGTCTGAATGTTGGCAAAATAACAATGTATTCCGCTAAGAGGAAAGAACTAGAACATAATACAGGATAGGCACGGCTCAGCCTTCCATCGGTTAACTCGATTCCATGGTTCAATGGGATAAAATACGAAATTGAAGCAGACATTATCTACCCTACCACTTATCGAGATATTCCCCAGACTTGGGGGTACGAACAATAAGATAAGATAATATGATTCAACCATTCATCAGTCGACTCTGGTTCTTAAAGCTTGAACTACAGTATAGACACAGCTATGACGAGACCAAACCATCCGCGTAATGCATCCGCCAACCCGAGACTGGGGGCAAAAGAGTAATTATCCGAGAAGTTGACTATGACAACTTGAACCTATGACCCATGCCTGATATTCATAACAACTCTAGGTTGCGACCGAAAGGATGCCTAGAGATAGAGTCATCAGATCAATACCCGGACTTATGGGCAGCTGATCATCATTCTGACCCTTCCAATGAACAATGGATCACAGGTACATTGAATGAAAAGCGCATCATTCAGAAACACAAGTGAATTCAATCTCAAAGCTGGAGCCAGCTATGTAGCAGCGTGTAGTACAAGGCTAAGTTCTACTAATCCTTTGATTCAACGTCCTTATAAGCCTGATCATTTACCATTACAAATAAACACATGAGGCGCCTACAACCCATCACGAGTATTGTAGATCAGATCACAACTCTACGCAATGATGAAGAAAGGGTCAACTGTTTTACTTCAGGTGAATCTTAATGTGTTCGCTTGGACTCGATCTCATATATATACATACATACATACATATATATATATATGGACTCTCACCAGCCATGAAGAACCCTGCATTGAATGCCGACCGGAGGCATGTCTCGGTGAACAAAAACTATGCGACATGGATCCAGAGAGATCTGTTGCACTTAAAGAGGAGGAAAATCTGCTCAAGACCAGTGGGTTTATCCATGATTCCCTCCAACCAAAGTGAGTATCCAATCCTCTACTTATAAGAAAAACGAATAGAGAGTAGAGGTCGTACATCAACTACTCAAATTTGCATGGGGTATGACAAAGCACGGCTTTCCGCTTCCAATGATCGACCAACTAATGGACCTGACCATCATACATGAATTACTCACATCCATGGATGCAAACTCCAGATGCGATCGGATACTGAAGCATGTCCTAGACCAGGAATACAACTGTCTCGTTATTGACCTGGGCCTATAGTGCTATGCTGAAATCCCTAAATTTGAACTTGAGAACGCTTATGCTACTTACCAAAGGACGATTAGCAGATCATTCAAAAATCATATCGATCGATCGATGAAAGTAGATGTGGTTAATATGCTCGTGAGATCACGGCTATCAAACGACCATATCGATGACTTGAAAAAGGTATTCAGTGCTCTCCAAAAAATGCAGGATGAAACTCGATCCTTTGAAATGCTCTTTCACCATTACATCAGAAAGATTCTTTGTTTTCATCATCAATTCTCATGAAATCAATACTAATTTCTAGAAAATTCCGACAGTTAGAGACACCCATGTACCGAGGACAATCAAGCAGCTCCGATAGACCGCTTGAAGAGACCTTCCATTGTACCCAAACCTTTGGATCGCGAAGATTTATACATCAATTGGCCCGTGCCAACACGCGTCATAAGCATCACAATGCTATGTGAAGAGAAACGAATCAAAAGACTAGTATATGATGAAGGCTGGCTATTGACAAGCTCACCCCGTTAACGTCTATATCGACCAGCCGTTATGATAGGTCCAACAGTGGCCTTAGATGGCTGAAAATTACTCAGATAGGGTATCGAGCTAAGCCAATTTGATTTCACATATTTCCCTCGGAGAGCTCTCCATGATCAAACATTAGCATACTTCATATCTGAATCCACCACATCAGACGACTATCCGAAGAACAGTGGCGAACCGTCCAACCGATGGAGGACGTACACCGATGAAACTTCCAATAATCGGCTTTCTAACATCGAAGTCGCGTTAATGACTCATGAGGAACAAACAATCTACTACGCCCTGGAACTCAACTACCTTGCAACAAATAACGAAGTTAAGTATGAAGCCTTGGCGCTCAAACTTGCAAGAAAACTACGAGTGGAAACTTTACATGTCTTATGTGATTACTAGTTAGTAGTACGCCAAGTCAGAGAAGATTATCTGACTAGGGGGCAACGTCTTGCACCTTATCTCAACCGGGTCCAAAAGCTACTAGCCGGCTTCGACTATTACACCAGTACACAAATCATCAGAGGACTAAATGAAAAAGCTAAGTCATTGACCAAGCTAGCTAGTTCTGGGGATGCGTGGCAAAAAGACTTTGTCCCAATTGAAATACTTATTATTCCAAGCATTGACATATGAAGATCAACTAGATCTTAGAGATGGATCTAGGAAAGGAGTCATGGATGACTCCTATCGAAGATTATCCACAATCGAGGATTCTTTTTGAATAAACGAATAAGAAATGGCGTATCCTCCGTGAAGCATCACCGCATGATTATGTCTGGATCGTTTGACTCCATCGATACAGAGCATTACTTTTGTATCCATCGATCCAAGACCCAATATTATGTGTCCTCCGATACGGAGCGTACACTCCAACATCTCACATCGATTCAAGAGAGGATCGATACAAAAGGATAGTAAAAAACAACCATTAAGCGTTGTTTCAACTCGAAATTCAAATCGATTCAGGAGAGAATCAATACGGAATTCGATAACAAGCTAAACTAGCAACGACTCGCGAACGTGCAACATTAACAAGAGTCAGCTAATCATTATCATACAGCAGTCAATTACAGCAATACAGAGTAAAACTATCAACGAAAAATACAATAATTGTTTAGAGAAAAACTGAAACTTTTCAAAGCACGTCATGTTTCCACAAGACGTACTTTGGGGGGCAAATGTTATCCCGCCTTTTGGCATGGCTAGGATATCAACACACTGATTGAAAACCAAGTATCGCTCGTCATGGATATCGATGAATTATGTCCGAGTCTGGATCGAGCTACAATTGATATGACATGACAAGCACCGCCAAAGAGAGCCAACGTCCCAAGTTTCAAGTCAATCTGAGTTCATACGTTCAAGTTATGATCGATTCAACATAGAGGAAACGGCTCAGCCCTCGTATCCATCTCTATGGTCAATTTCGTATCCACCAAGGGTGCGCTCAGGTCGCATCCATCACATTCGCATCGACCAGTTCATAGCATTTCGTATCAATCAAAGGTCTTGTGACTTCGTATCCATCATCGAACTCTGGTTCGAATCGATCACGTTCGTATCGATCAGAGGTCCAGCGACTTCGTATCCATCAGCGTCTCCTTATTCGAACCCATTAGCATCACCCTACTTCGTATCCATCGGCAGATAGTCTACTTCGCGTCCATCAACTGAGACAACAGTCACTGCTTCGTATCCATCATGGAAGCCTCTCTTCGAATCCATCTGGACAGAGCATTTCATAACCATCGATCATCATTGGTTCGTATCCATCGATGCAGTCGCTGTTCGAATCGATAAGTAAGGTCTTGTTCGAATCCATCAAGTCAACAAGCCTGGATGGCGTGTCATTCCTTGATACGAACGAAGCGATATTCATGGATGCGACACGGTCAACTCGGAGCAAAAGGCGGATCGATGCGAGGAGTGCGCGCCACGTCGCCGCGTTATCACGTGCAACCATCGATTCGAAGGCATGGATTCGAAGCAATGGACTTGAAGCAAGCAGCCGACTGAAAAACTCCAACTCGTATCGATCATATCTCAAGATCTACTGATCCAAATTCAATGAAATTTTCACAGGAGCTTGCATACACACTAAGGAACGTCTCTGCCAAATTTCAACTCGATTGGACGTTTTCTTGATCGATTCGAATGGATTTCGAATCGATCCCAAAGTGGGCCCAGATTTCCTCAAGGCAGGCGCATGGGGCCCCTCACGGGCCAGAAGTGGTCTCCCAAAATTTAGGCGAAATATCTGCCTCCTACACCTATAAATAGGACCCCTGGTCATTCAGAAAAGGGGATCTGGATTCTGGAGCGCCCAGACTCTGCCGGATCGAGATCTGCATCTTATTCTTACTGTTGAATTCGAATTCCAAGCTGTAATTAGATGTTGTTCGCTGTAATCACTTGTAATCATTGAAAGAAAATCAATAAAATCATCAAAACTTCATAGTGGACGTAGGCAATACGCCGAACCACTCTAAATTGCTTGTCTGTACATTTTACATTTCTGTTTGTTGGAGTTTTTGTTAGATAACCTCTGTTTTACATCTACAATCTTCATTTTATCTCTTCAAATAACTTTCGAAGAGTGTTGTGCCCATTTTTGGTACAAACAGAAGTTTACATCAAAGTAGTGGTAAAACAAGATCCACTACATCACAAGAGAATAGATAAAGTGCTAGACAAAAGAATAATTATACATCAAGGAGTCTATATCTCAAATGTATAATAACAAAAACTACTAATCTAAAGTAGTTAGCCAAAAGAATCAGATGATAATCCCTGATAAGAAGTCAAGCAGGAGCACCTGAACTACCTCGGTCTGACCCAAGTATTATTTAAGAAGAAAATAATAAACGGATCAGTCTAGCTATAAATATCAGATAAAATGATATAGGATAAGAGATATGACCAAAAACGTATGATAACATAAATGTCATACTGTGTCAAGTATACATCAAATAACAACAAAAATCATACAATATCTCGTAGCACCAAAAAGAATCACATTCTTTAAATAATTCACCAAAACACAAACATTGACAAAACATATCAATGCCAATCCACGAAAATTGGTGAAACACAAATTCTGGAAATCACAACTAGAAATCCAAAAATCTCAAAAGAGGGAAGGCCTATCACAAACGGGAGCATGAAAACTCACCAATACGTGTATCACAAACGAAACGCTATTCCAAAGTCGCTAACTATAAACCGAACATCGACGCACCTAGAAAGATACGCCCCATGCACAGTCGAACATCGACGCACCTGAAAAGATACGCCCCATGTATAAACTAACATCGATGCACCTAAAAAGATACACCCCATGCCTAGTCGAACATCGATGCATCTAAAAAGATACACCCCATGAACCGACTTAATGAGCCGATTGCTCCACGAATGGTCCAAAGACCATGGGTCGCTGGCCCATAAAAATGAGACGAAGCTCAACAGAACGGGGTATAGTCCCCCACGTGGACAAAGAGACATCGCACAATGCTAGTCTAAATCACAAAATGATCATCATCGATCATCAATAAGTGTAGATTACACTAAGCTAGTAAATATAAGAGTTTAGCTTCATGTCCCATAACCACTTGCTTAACTCAAATATTTACGAACAGATTGTACATTTCCACTAGAAAATTGTCACAAGAGTTTCAATCGAACAAGTCCAAAAATTAACCGACGAAGTAAACGCAAGCGTTTCATACCACTTGTTTTACTAAGCCGTTTAATTAGATTTCTCATACGAATGAGGTAAAGGTTTGTATATACTAATAGATTGGAAAACGGTTTTATAAACAAATTTTGTATTAGAAATAGTGTTGAAATCATCTTTGTGAAAGAGTTTGAATATTTACTACTAGTATAGAAACCTTTGTATTTTAAAGTGACAAGTCATAGAAATGATTGTAGAAACAATCAATCACCAAAATCCACATTCGAAGATGTGAATCAAATCCAAAGAAATCGATACCAAATCCATCAAAATGGATATTCTCAAAATCCCGAAAAAGAAGTCATCAAAGTCAATAATAAATGATAACAATAAATCGGATCAACACAAATCAGTTCTAAATTGGAAATCCACACCAAATAGCAAAATTGGGCTGAGACAAGCAGGTCAGTCGACTGACTGCAGAGGCCAATCGACTGACTGCAGAGGCCAGTCGACTGATCTAGAAATCCGAAAGTTTCAGTTGCTACAGTTAGTCGACTGACTGTAGAAAACAGAGACTTCCAGTTTCTGCAGACAGTCCTAGAAACTCTCGGTTTCTACAGCCAGTCGACTGACTGCAGAGGCCAGTCGACTGACTGGCACTGGAACTGTTTTTCAGCCTATCCAAATGAAGAGCAAACTCTCTCAATTTGCGATCGGACGAGCAATGGGCACTAGGGGTTTATGCCAATCGACAACCCAGCCCTATTGGCTCTTCAATACACCACCAAAAGCATGGTCAAACATCAAAGCTATGATTTTTAGAGTTTTTGACTTCAAAACACCAAAAATTGAAATGTTCACCAAATCAATTCAAATCAAAAGCAAATGAACATGAATAAGTGTTAGGAATTCATACCTAACATCAATGATATCAAGAGAAGTAGATGTGAGTTCAAAACTCACCTTTAAACCCAAAAACACAAGAGAGAAGCTATAGAGCAAGGTAAGAATAATCACTCTTCAATGTTAACCCAAGAAGCATCAATCTAAGCTCAAAATTAAAACATTTCCTAAGTTAGAGTTTGGGAAATTTCTGAAATTGAAGAAGAATTGAGATGGAGAAGAAGAAGGAAATGCTTACCAAAGCTTAATTTGAATTTTTGGAGCTAGAACTTGAATTTGCAAAGAAGATTAGAGCTTAGGAATTCTAATTCTTTTTCTCTTCCTCCATTTTTCTAAAGCTTGAGTGTTAGGAAATATTATGAAGGAGTGAAGAGGAGTGGAGTGGAGTTGGGTTGATATGTTGGGTTAATGGGCGGAAACCCAAGCCCAAAGTGAAAAAGTCATAATTTTTACTCAACTCCAAACATATCGATGTTTATACTCAAAAAGGTTGTAAACGCCATTTTGGACTCAATGGAGGTGGTCTCGAGTCCGAATTCGACTGTTTACAAAAAGTGACATTTCGGACTTTAATCCAACTAATGATGCTATATTTAAATAAAATATTTAAATATACAATCGTAAAATATGCGGGTTGTTACAGAAAACAACTAGTCGACTGAACTTGTTCAGTGCACAGAAATGCACCATTTTACACTGTTTTTGGATATTCAGTTGACTGGTTGATTTTGCTCAGTCGACTGACCGGTTCTAACGGCTATTTTTCCTAAAGAGTCACTTCTAATTGCGGGGAGTTTCGATCCAAATTGAAGAGATATGGCTACACCTTTTGATTGAAACTTTTTGTGAATAGTTGTAACTATTTTTTCACTATATATACACGTTACAATCACTTCTCAAAATACATAATTTTATTTTGATTTCTTGCTATATTTTGTCCTTCCGCTACTAATCACAATAAACCTGTTCAGCGGAAGTATATGCAAGGACTTCTCGCTACTAATTCTAGGGGTTATTCCTGACAGGATGTGGTAGGAGAGTGCCTTCAGTTTGTCCTGTTTCAGGGCAACTTGTATGGATGAATGTCTGACATTGCATTTTTGAGATTACATTGTTGACTTTTATAAACATACATCTATTTGGTGCCGGAGAAGGAGACTTCTCTTAGCTTAACACCCTTCTCTAAGGCGTACGAGCTTAGAGGTTGTATTTTTGTGAAAGTCAACAGTGATCGAAGGAATGGCAATGTGGCATTCAAAGTAAAATGTGCTATGTGAAAGGTAATCATGACTTTATTCCTCATCACCCGTAAATGACGGAAATAGGGTAGAAGTGGCAGGGCTATGTGGGTTGCTTCCATTATGATATGGTCATCACCTTTCTAGATTACCATATATATTCGAGTGTTGTATGCTGTGGCCACGGATAGGTCGAGAACGACTTGGGTGATGCCATATTCGATACTATCCAGATGGAAGGGGTGGGCCGGTTCTGTGTTGCTTTAGGCATTCAGTATCTGGACCCTAGGTGCTTTTTCTGGAGATGTACTGTCGGAAGGTAGTCCATTACGTTTTCATTTGTATGTAATCCATTCTCCACTACGTGCATGCTAGTTTGTTTGTAAACTTATTACGCCGTCAAATTTAACCAATGTAACAATTTTGGCTATTTGAATTATTATTTGTATACTAGACACTAGTATAATACAACATAATTTGATATGAAATGTTTTGGTTATCGTAAGGTAAAAACTCGTCCGTGTTTATGTGTGGGTGTGTCTTACGAGATACCTTTGTTTGATAAAAGAACGCTTTGACAACTTTAAAATAAATTAAGTTGAAATGTGTTTTCTCACGCTGGTTTACCAAACTGATCCGGGCGTTCTTCCCTTTCAATGCTCGGGTCAGACCGAATATATTTACAAATGTAGATTTGGATGATTTAGAGCTTCAACGGGAGTGTTGGATGTCTTTTGGTCGTATTCCACGTATATGTTTATTTTCTGCTGCATTGTTGTTTGAATCATCAGCATTTGTGAGGACAGGTTATTATAACTGTCCATGCTGATGATTTTGATTTGATTATTGTACTTTGATTAATGTATGTATATTATATTACAGTTTCTGTTTTGTAAAGATCATTGATATGATATTTCTTCTGTAATTGTTTTATTTCTTCTATTTTGTCTTCTATTTCTTCTTCTCTTCTCTCTCATTTCTTTCTCTTTTCTTTTCTTCTTTCTCTCTTCTTCTTTCTCTTCTACTCTCTTCTTTCTTTCACATAAAGATATGGTTTTCCATTCAGTTTGGGTTAGACATATATGGTTTATTGTAAGCTCGAACTGGGTGGATTTACGGGCCTTCACAGGGTCTCTCTATAGATTTTTCCCTACAAAACAATGGTTATGGAATATATATATATATATATATACAATCATATAATCATACGGGTTCATAACGATCAAATTAATGTGTCATCCATTTTCCGAACAGAAATTTAACCAAATAAGCAATCAAATAATTTAACTAACATCCAAGCAATCATTAAACATTTATAACATCATAAATATGATATGATAAAATATAATTTGAGTTAAACTCACATTGGTTTTGGTTTTGACTGAAACGTTCTGATTTTGGACTAAAACCGAACGGGCGTTCAATTTTGGCCAAAAATTCCACGAGCTTCAAATCAAACCAAACCAATTCCATCGTGAAGATATCGACGACACGAGTCTAATGCAAAAAGCGGCGTTCGAATCCGACCTTGTATGAAGGAGTTATACAAATTTTAAGTTATCGTTGATTTTAAATTATAATATAATAACTTTATATAAATTACAAAAATTACACTCCACTCAAACTTCATCTTCTCCATCTCAAAAGAACATGCACAGCAGCACAACCCATTCAATCATGCATGGATATGCACTGATGTAGAAAAATAGTCGACGAAATTCGAAATCGATTGAGCCGATGGCTCTCTCCTCGAACCACACACGACCATCACCTCGATGAAATGAACGCATCCTCCTACGATGACACGACCTGATGGGTCCACCTGCTGCTACACTGTGCAAGCGCGACACTTAGTGTCGCCAAATTTTGCCAAACTTTGATTGAAGCATCCCCTACCATCGACAAACCCAAATCTAAACTTAGTTTTGTCCAATTCCTATCAAATCGAGGTCAAATCAAAAGCCTTGTCAACTGCCTTATGGTTGAGCCTTTAAAATATTAACCGTGACTTCTCCTAGGAATATGGTCTCGAGCTCTAATTCGGTCATATGTAGAAGATAGCTTTTTAAACCCAGTTATTATATTAAATTTCCGATATCAATTTCAACGCATTTCGATCTCGCATGACCAAATGATATGTCTTATCACCATGAAATTAGACGACATATTATAAATCACTATGGCGGATCCAATGAAACGGGTTTCCTCGAAATTTGGAACAGTGCCCAAAAGACTGATTCCACAGATTTAAATATCGTTTTATCTTTAACTATCGATATTTATCCGACCTATTCATATTTGTTAATAAATTTGACAAATTGAATTCACCAATATTATATATTAATTAAAAGGGGTTGAATAAAATTATTATATCCATTTAATTAAGATTTAGTTCGCGATTCAAATAATTAAACATTTCTTGTATTTGAATTATAAGTTATTAAAATTCAAAAATTCAATTATTCTAATCATATAATATCATTTAAACATTTAAAATCAAATGACCAAAATTTGGGTTGTTACACTTTTCTAAATTCTGGTTCTGGGGTTTCAGGACCAACGAAGAAATGATCCTTTACATTTCCTAGACCGTCTTTGCCATTATCTGGTTCTGGAGTTTCAGGACCAATGAAGAAATGATCTTTTACATTTCGAGACCATCTTTGCCATCATATGGTTTTGGAATTTCAGGTCCAACGAAGTAATGATCTTTTACAATTCCAAGACCACCATCATTTGGTTCTAGAGTTTCAAGGCCAACGAAGGAATCATCTTTTACATTTCCTAAACTGCCATCATCTGGTTCGGGAATTTCAGGGCCAACGAAGAAATG
This sequence comes from Allium fistulosum, assembly GCA_030737815.1. Classification (NCBI taxonomy): domain Eukaryota; kingdom Viridiplantae; phylum Streptophyta; class Magnoliopsida; order Asparagales; family Amaryllidaceae; genus Allium; species Allium fistulosum. The sequence goes on from CM060904.1 coordinate 56,350,617, forward strand.
ATCTTTTACATTTTGTTGACCATTTTTTCCATCATCTGGTTCTGGAGTTTCAGGACCAATGAAGAAATGATCTTTTACATTTCCTAGACCATCGTTGGTATATGTAGCACCATTAATTGGTCTGCTAGCATATTCAACATTTCATATTTGTTCAGTCTTTTGAAAGAATAATGAGTAACAAACAATGTAAAAATAAGAAAAGTTAATGATTTCGAAATTAACAGTTTCCTACTAACGTGCGAATGAAACATAGTTCAATCAATTAACCTTTTGTCACCACCTATATATATAATCTTATGAATTAAATAATGATTAAAGTTACAATTGATAAAGTTATATGTATGTCGATAAAGTCCATTAATAACTTATAACAGTTCAACGTATTAAATAATATGGAAACTGAAGCACAAAATGTTTGAACAAAGTATTATATAATAATGAAAAAAAAATTAATGGCTATTAATGATTTCTTATGTTATTCAAAGATGCACACAATGTTTGAACAACTTATATTGTATAAAATTCCATTTATCGATAAAATGATTTTCGGTCACATTATCGATATTTATTCAAAGAACTTATTTTTGTGAACAAATTCCAAAAACAAGTTTTGTAACATTAGTAATTAATTAAAGGAGTTTAACAAGGTTATAAAATTACTTTTATAACAGTTAACTATATTTTAAAAGTTTCGATATTCAAAGACAAGGTGTTTGAATGTACGGGTCACTACATTCCATATCATTTAGTCGGTTTATATAATTTAAAAAGCCTAAGGCATAGCTATTTTTTCGTTTGGCTTGGCTCAAATAATTGAATAGTTTAAAAATATATCATATTTTTATCAAGGAAGAAGTAAATTATGTTCTAGCTTTATTATTATGATCATTAAATCCAAAAAAACAACAAAAGAGAAAAAAAAATAAACTTCGTTATTACTTCTAAAACAATGATATAGTGCATGTAAAACAATAAAATCATCCAAGTGCACACTCTAAATCCATATTTCTGAAACTTCTCTAACATGATACCCATCTTCGCAAGCATATTGATATAAATTTAATCCTTAGTAGTGTTACTTTATATTACATTCCACATTCGTGGATGGACTCCACAAACATATTTGTTGTGTATATTTCAAAGCAGTATTGAGTAATCTTTCCAAACACTGCATATCAGACAAACCCTCAAACATAGGATAAATCAATTCTACCAGACTCTTTAAATAAAAGATATTGCCTCAACAATTGAATATATTAAGATTCTATAAAAGTGCATATATTAGGTGCATGTACTTAAAAGAGAACTTGAAATAATAAAATATATTACTAATATATTTTTTTCCTTTGAAAATATGATACAAAAGTAGCCTATCTTAAAAATGTCGTAAATCCAACAGTCGAATTAAATTACTAATGGTTGTTAAATATGAAAATTTTAATCAGTTTATACGAACTATAACTATGCATATTTTTGGGGCTTATTTTGTCCGTAAGTATCCATAGAACATGCCCATATTAAAATATGAATTAGTATGAGATTTCTTACTCTGTTGAAGTATCTTTATACACGATTCATAAAATATATTCATACAACAAAACAAACTTGTTTAAAAGTTTACTACAGGAATCTAGCTTTAGATCTTACCTAGATAAAACATATTATAACAGCCCGCACCTCACTTAACGCAGATATTGTCCCCAACTTAGTCACCTCCGCCTCATGGGCCAAGCCAAGGTGTGTGGTTTTGTTTCTCAAAATGCCTCGACATTGTTATGAGGTGAAGGCTTTGGTATATAAGCACCCACGTCATACTGTTTTTTCACGATGTGGGACTATTATTCCCATTTTGAAGGGGTGTTACAATCTCCACCCCTTTAGAGCCCAACGTCCTCGTTGGCTCATGAACACAACACCACCAAGACGTCGTGGCTATAACACGTACAGACCACAATTCCGGTTGGGTATGGCTCTGATACCAATGTAACAGCCCGCACCTCACTTAACGCGGATATTGTCCCCAACTTAGTCACCTCCGCCTCATGGGCCAAGCCAAGGTGTGGGGTTTTGTTCCTTAAAAGTCCTCGACGTTGTTATGAGGTGAAGGCTTTGGTATGTAAGCACCCACTTCATAGTATTTTTCTGCGATGTGAGACTATTATTCCCATTTTGAAGGGGTATTACACATATTCTATGACCTTTTACATAGTTGATCATGTATCAGGATATTCACTGTCAAAAAACTAAAGTAAGTATAATATCTAATCTTGGTTGAAGTTAAGAAAAAAATTATACACATAAGTTATTTACCAAAATATTTTCAGTTTCTTAAAGATATTAAAATATCTGTACTATTGAATTCTAGTCCATAAAAGAAGATGTATCTTTATTTCAATACATTAAATATAGTAATAGGCAAAGATATAACCACAAAAATTATCTATACCATTGCACATGTTTTAGAAGAAACATCTGATGTACGAAAGGAACATATGATAATTATTTATCTCTCAAAACTTAAATAAACTCTAAATAGCAATTTCATTTGAGACGAACATAAAAGAATATTATTTTTTTTCTCAAAATTTTCACTTTTTACTAAAAATATCTTTTGATAACTATTTATTGTATTTCAAGTAAAAATGGAAATTCAAATATTTATATCCTCCATTTCTAAATTAATATCAATATCATTCAGTACATATATAATACTTAACAAATAAAAATTGCAATTGATCACAATTTAGCCATTTGAATTACACTCATTTGTTTGATGAACATAAAAGGCAAGGTATGGAACTACATTGATGCAAAATAAAGGTTAGAGATATCATGTCATAGAAGAGGTTTAAAGCAGTATTGTTTTCATGCATATTATGTCAATGATTTGGCCTTTGAAATAACTTGCCTCAAGTTCTCAATGAGATAAAGTTCCAATTTATGTTTTTATTAAATAGGAAATATGTTATTTATATAGAAATTTGGTGGTTTGAATTATTTTAATAATCATATATTGTAGATACCTCTATTATATTACAATATGGTCAATAAAATAGTAAACATAAGGAATTTGTAATATGGTCTAGTAGGTAATTAACTTAATAATATGATAACTTTTTATTGACTAGGGAATAGAAAATTATGAAAACTAAGTATTTAATTAATTGAAAACTTGGTGTTTTTCAAGTCATTTTCTTAAATAAATAAGGAAATAATAATTGTTATTTTTCTATTTAAAAGGATATAGAATTAAACTATATAATGTTATTTATAATTTTCTAAAATTTAAAAAAAAACTATAAAATATTTAATTATGATTAAATAAAAAAATCAATAAGTATATGTTATACGATGAAGACAATATAGATGATTTTATATATAATATCATATTTGTGGTCTTAGTGATGATTTTAAAACATAAGCAACATTATTGCATAAATCTATTATTCATTTATAACATTTCATAGGAGGTAATATATAACATAAGAACAAAATACAAAGATATCAATTGCTTCCTTCTTATTGTGGATTTTCAGGACCAAACTAGAAACGATCTTTTACATTTCAGACCATCTTAACCATCTTCTGGTTCTGGCGTTTTAAGACCAACGTAGAAATGATCTTTTACGTTTCCCAGACCGCCATCTTCTGGTTCTGGACTTTCAGGGCCAACGAAGAAATGATCTTTTACGTTTCCTAGACTGCCATCTTCTGGTTCTGGACTTTCAGGGCCAATGAAGAAATGATCTTTTATGTTTCCTAGACCGCCATCCTCTGGTTCTGGACTTTCAGGGCCAACGAAGAAATGATCTTTTACGTTTCCTAGACCGCCATCTTCTGGTTCTGGACTTTCAGGGCCAATGAAGAAATGATCTTTTACGTTACCTAGACCGCCATCTTCTGGCTCTGGACTTTCAGGGCCAACGAAGAAATGATCTTTTACGTTTCCAAGACCGCCATCTTCTGGTTCTGGACTTTCAGGGCCAATGAAGAAATGATCTTTTACGTTTCCTAGACCGCCATCTTCTGGTTCTGGACTTTCAGGGCCAACGAAGAAATGATCTTTTACGTTTCCTAGACCGCCATCTTCTGGTTCTGGACTTTCAGGGCCAATGAAGAAATGATCTTTTACGTTTCCTAGACCGCCATCTTCTGGTTCTGGACTTTCAGGGCCAACGAAGAAATGATCTTTTACGTTTCCTAGACCGCCATCTTCTTGTTCTGGACTTTCAGGGCCAACGAAGAAATGATCTTTTACGTTTCCTAGACCATCTTTAGTATATGGAGCACCACTAATTGATCCGCTAGCATATTTAACATTTCTTATTTGTTCAGTCTTTTGAAAGAATAGTGAAGTAACTAACAATGTAAAAATAATAAAAGTTAGTGATTTGGAAATTGACATATTCCTAATAATGTGCGAATGAATCATAGTTCAATCAATTAGCCTTTTGTCACCACCTATTTATATGTATAATCTTATGAATTGAATAAGGATTAAAGTTACAGTTCATAAAATTTTATGTATGTTAATAAAATTCATTTATAACCTATAATAGTTTAACATATTAAATAATATTGAAACCGAAGCATTTACTTCACAAACTTTGATCTTTCCTATTTGCACACTAAAGTGCATCACAATTTATATTTTTGTTAAGCTAGTCTTTGTCATTGAATAATAAAAATACGTTCATGCGCTTATTTGCAGTTTATTTTTTTTATTTCCTTCATTTTTTGATAATAAATCAGAAGATTAATAAGAATAGTACACACATATCTATTATCCATTATCACACATAAATGATTGGTTAATTTTTTTTTAAAAGCATATCATAGAAAATAATAGTTGGAGCATGAAAATGTTGGGCTACAATTTTTTATGAAATATTTAAATTTGTTTTATGCGTCATATCCTCAAAATACTTTTCCCACTACTTATATCTTTATGAAAAACACCCACTTTTGACTAAGAGTAAGACTTCTAATTTAATTTGCTAAGAAAATGATTTTCCTTGAAACGAAAATCACTAAATGTTAGTTCTTATTTTCACATAAGCTATTTTTTTTACGTATGTGGTCGTTAAATGTGAATTGGACTTGGATTATCTTTTATTACTTTCAAAGGTACATGATAATTGGATCACTGTCTGTTTCGTGGAGCCTACATCAAAAATATTTTGAATCATTTCAATATTGAAGAAAACAAAAGTCACAGTTTTATAAGATAGATACCTTTGGAGTAAAATATTAGCATCTATTTAAAATACTAAGCAAATATCCTTTCTTATGTCCTTTCAAGTGTAGAAAGCCAGAAATCTATACTATATTATAATTAGTGAGTTAAATTTCAAGCTCACACAGGCTCCCTTGAAATTTGGCAACTGAGCAGTCTCTAAATCTATATTTCCTTTCTTTTATTCTTCCTAAGCGTCACATTCTTCCTCTCATATCCGTAATTGTAGAAAAAACAAAACAACAAAATTTCATTTTCCTGCTAATGGCCTCTCTTCTCTCATCTTCACTTCTAGACTTCTAATCAAATCAAATAAAATCGAACGTCTAAACCCTAGGCTTTAGTTGACATCCTCAATTCCTTCCCTCTACATCAATATCCACTCTCCACTCCTTTCCTTACTCTCTAACTCCTTGGTTGATTTCCTACGATCCAATTACTATTCGGCATTTGATTTCACGTGTACTAATCTCCTTAATCCACTAATTCAAAAGCATCCAACAACGACTTCGTGAATGAGGTATTTTACTATTTCTATTTTTGATTAAGAAATCTCATATTTAATGTTGGTAAATATTTTAAAAAATGTCAATCATCTCTGCATTTAACAATTAAACAATATTTAGGTTGGTTTTGTTCTAATAACCATTGTTTATCTATTTAGCTTGGTTGTCTCTGTCATTACTAATAACTTATATAATCAATTTTTCATTTATCATAAATGCTACCTCTACAGGTTTTGAGACACACAAAGATTTGTTGAGACTGTTGGCGTTTGCTTTACTACTGATTAAGCAATGGAAGTTGCCATTCATGGTTTGCTTTTAATTGAGCTATATTGCAACATTTTCAAAGGTCATTTGGTAAATTACGTATGCTTTGTATCAATCTGCTTATCATGCTGTTTAAGGCAGGTATCTAAAATTAGTCTTGGCTTTACACATCTTTTGTGCACAAACATCTCATTATGAATATCGTGTACCTATCAAAGTTCAGTCAACGTCCATGTAAATAATGATACAAACCCGAGTGCATAACAAGAGTTCTCTCATTAAATTTTAGTACAATGTTTGTTATTCCTAAGTATAAAAGGTTCATACATAGTTTTCCTAATAATTTTCATTTGTGATCTAACAAGACACCATAAATATTTTGAAATTTCAAAAGGTTAGTTATTGCATTTATTAGTATTCATGATCATTTAAACTTAGGGTGCACGATTATGTTTATATCATAAAACCGATTAGATTTGTACAATTTCAATTACTTTGGAGACCATGGATGATGGGGAAATAAAAATATTTCTTTGAATTAACCACAGTGAAATGACACTTTTGGTGATTAACCCCGATATTCTTTTCCACCCTGTCTGCAAATGCACAATACCGACAATATATATCATGCTCCACAATTTCACTTTCCATGGATGTTTAGTTGATTTGGGGTTACCACATAGTCCTGTTTTGATTCACTAATGCCAACAAAACAATTGGATACTAAGTTTCAAAGCAATTCAATTAGACTCCAATAATTAGAAGCACTTTAACATTCTGGAATGAAAAAAGATAATGCATGTGAGTGGGTGGGTATTAGAAACACAGGTTAAATGTTTATTATAAATGTTTAACTAGGAAAAAAATATGAATGTGTTTTTGATACAATAATAAATCACACAACATTTGAATAAATGCATGCGATAGTGTGCATACAAATTTCTTCACCAATATCTATTTTATTACCTCATCCACTATGTTTATTGATGTTTCATAATTTTATTCATGTAAACACTTTTGTTTCATCTCCCTCTTATGTCATCATCTTAAATTCAAAATAACTATTTTGTATCTTTTTCGTTTGATGCTTTTGCAGCAACACTGATTTACTCTTTTTTTCTTAATAATCAATTCTTTGTTGCATGCAATTATATAGAAAAATTACATTTGGATTATCCAGTGCTTAAAAAAGAAGCATGATTTTCAGGTTAATTTTAATCCAATTTCTATTTTTATTTATTTATAGTATTTGGGTTTTATTTTCTATATTTTAGAATGAAAGTTTTTTATAAAAACAAATTTGATGAAAGCTTTCATTTCTGTTAAATTACTTTCTAACCAAATAATGATTACATTTTGTAATTTTCTTTTCACCCGTTCCTCACTTTTTCAATGCACTAAATTGATTTTGAAAGCTATGAATTTGCTAAACTAAAGACATTATGGTTTTGCAAGTGTTTTAAAATTTGATTCCACGATCTTTTTCTTACACAATTCTTTTCTCAGTTTATTTGTTGAATATAACATTTCCTTATAGGTTACTGTTATGGCTAATTTCAAATGTGCATCAACTATGGTATGTAGGTCTACCTTCATCTTTGTTTACCAGTTATGATATTGTAGTACAAGCTGTTTCTTTGCTATGTCTATTTTGGATGCTTAAACATTGTTCTTTAGTCAAAGTGTGTTTATGGATATTTATTTTCTGCAGTAAATGAACTTTTCTACACCTAAAATCTTTTCATTACATTTACAGAGTTAAGCATAGCTGCATCCACATAACTGATAATTATGTTTGAAATGCTCTTAATTTATAGGTTTGAATGACCAAATTGGCAGTAATTTGTGATGGTTGCTTAACAACAGAGATTCAAGAAATAATTGTTTTTTATTCCATATATAAGGTACTTCTACTAGACTAAACCAACTTTGGCATCATGTGTATATTTTGTACTACTCACTGTTACCATATCTATAGCAATACTATGTTGAAAAAATCTTTTCTATTTTAAGATGTATCAAATATTTCTTTTCTATTATACTGTAGAGAGTTAATGTTCCCAATTTTAGATTATACCCTTTAGTTTAATTAGTATATAAATTGATTTATATTTTTATAAAATAATTATTTCCTCACATGTTTGGTCTTTTTATCGGTTTTCACTGTTAGATGTACTTTGACTTACTCAAGCTAGTTTTGAAGCTCCACATGAAGGTTAAAATATATGCTAAATATTAGTTAATTTACATATTATATGAACCAAATATAGAATATATTTCTTGCCTTTTTAGTATATTTTTTACAGTGTTAAGTGCAATCCTCTTTTAATTAATGTAGTAATGTAGTAATGTAGTAATGTAGTAATGTAGTAATGATTTGAATCCTTTTTAGTATATTATTTACAGTGTTTAGCTGGCATCCTTCTCATGATCGAAGTCATCATAGCTTCGAACATAGCAACATAATCAGCAGCCCCCTCAGTAGAACGGCCTTCCCTAGCAGCTGGTCTCCCTCTTCGACTCATCCTTAATATCTATAAAAAGGAATGATTAATACACCTTGAGAAACAACTGCATAAGGAATTCAAATCCTTCTAAGCTACTATATTATATATAGTAATCATCCATCAAAAAACAATTACGTCTCTCATACGTAGTTACGTCAGCGAGCGTTGGGTAAAATCGATTAACCAAAGCTCTGATACCAAATGTGACGACCGCCCATGACCCCTGCACTGAACAAAGGAATAGTGCGCTGTAAAGTGTGCCAGGCAGCCATGGACGGTTGCCAAGGTTAAATTAAAACAACAGAATCTATCGTATAACTCACAGTGCATGGATAAAATACAATAGAAAATATATATAGTGAAGCTTTACAGAACAGAATCTCAATTAAACTTCATAATAGTTTGGTACAAACATCTGAATAGTTAATACATCAAGCCTCACTACATATCACTCAGAGAATATACAAGCAGCGGAACATCCAGTACATATAGTAAGAAACTAATACGCAAGCCTCCAGCTTGTCTTCGTCATCAGCATCGTCGGTCACTAAGAACAACACCTGTCACCTGCTACCTAGTCTGCCCATCCCAAATTGGATGAACAGCCCAAGGTAATAAGAGTTGAACATAAAACCTTGAGTCAGAAAACAGTCTTAGTGAGCAGTAAATTAACTAACAACATACCAAAAGAGCATAAAGGTAAAAGGAATAGGAATCCAACCCTCCCACTCCACCTCTTTCTACAGTGATAGCCCCCAGACACACTAAGCAGAAATAAACATAGCAAAGCAGACATTTAAAGTAAAGCAATTATCACTCGATTCAAGGTCGGTGTTTTCCAAGTACAAACCCCCAAGGCCTAAACCAAGATCAGATAAGCACCCAGAAAACATCGCTCTTGAGACCGAATGACGATACAACCAAACATCCATGACTATGGCTATCACTGTTATCATTGCTTCGATACCACCATTAATTGAATGACCGGCACATTCTTTCAGCCGTCCGTCAAGGGTTAATGGCAACCCCGGTTCTAGACAGAACTCCGCACGTCGTCGCAGCCCGTGCCTAGGACTATCGAATCTGCCCAGAGTACTCGACTACAATCATAGTCTTTAGGGACTATCGAATCTGCCCAGCGTACTCTTGCTTTGAGCCTGCTAGAACCTTCAACAACGATGAAATCTCAGCCTTCTAGTCATCCTCCTCGACGACTATTTCCATACTAGCCCAAGCGCCTCTCGAGCAAACCATTATCCTTAACTCAAACCATTTCACCGAGTTATCAACATGCTTGGAATGATCCCGTCAGGATTAAACCAAGGCTATCTCATACCATGCCTCGCTTCATCTCATCATAGCAAAGCCTCATCTCAACATCAACATCATCGAATCTATCCATATGAGCTTCATCATCCGCCACGTATGCCACGAGCAGCTTTTCCAATTCAAGAGCCTTTCCCTTAACTTTTGAATCATCTTCGACTAACTTGTCCAAATCAAATCATTAATCAACTAATTTACAACAATCAATCAAGGCAAACATTAATCCAAGTAATCAAGCATTCAAACATGATCAAATAAACAATTATATAATAATGGAAATTTCATAAATAAAGAGTTCAAATCTAACAAGCATGAATTATGAGCGATATCTCTACAACTTGATGAATGAACTTGCATAGGTTAACATGTAGTAAAATAGATGTCAAATCATCATGAACAATGGATCTATACTTAAGTTTATGAAAATGCATGGAAATCACTATTTAACACCAAATCAAGCCAATAATCCGATATACTCCTTTGGAATCGTGTGAGAGATAATCACCACTCACCAAATCACCTAAACACCTCAAAAGCAACACACTTTAGATCTGGATAGCGAAGGATCTAACTCGATCTATCAAAACTCCGCTTTAAACGATGAAATCTCTCTTCGATGGATGAAGATCTTCAACTTTAGCTCTTGGATCTTCGATCTTGGATGGAAGGAAGTACTAAATCAAAGTGGAGAAAAGAAGTGAAGAAGTGTAGAACTCGAGCTCTCAAAATGGCAGCACTTCGTCGCTTCGAAATCCGGATCCCAAAAATGAAGAAGAACCCGCCTATTAATAGGCTGAATTCCTTAGGTCGTCCACCCCCATAGGTCGTCCACGCCCTAACTATCCACGACCTAACTGTCCACGACCTACGACCTAAAAACATGACAACCTAACACATGCGCGCGACCTACCACATATGCGACCTAACATATGCGTGTGACCTACGACCTAACACACTCAAGCGGCTTAGCAACAGTGCCGACCTAACGAAACAGAAGCCACGACCTAACTATGTCACGACCTAAAAATGTCACGACCTAAGTCTTAACACTAATGCGCGACCTAACGACTCATCCAAGGTCGCGAACTAACTATACTCAGGGTCACACGACCTAACACCTAAGTCGTCTGGACGACCTAAATAACTTAGGTCGCTTACGACCTAACTAAACATAGCACCCCATAGGTCGCTCACGACCTAACTACTACACTCCTTAAGTCGCTCGAACGACTCAAACCCCCTAGGTCGTTAACTCGCTAACTCTCTTAGGTCGTTAACTCGCAAACCCCCTAGGTCGCCTACTAACTTAAGTCTCCGATTCCTGTAGGTTGCTAACTCTTAGGTCGCCCACTACCTTAAGTCGCCAACTTTCTTAGGTCTGCAAATCCTATAAGTCGCTAAACCCCTTAAGTCGTTCACTCGACCTAAGCCACCACACGACCTAACTTCTACATGACTTATCCCTAAATCCTTAGGTCGCTCCACTTCCTTAAGTCGTCTACTCCGACCTAACTACTATACGACCTAAGCCTTATCTCGTCCACGACTTAGACTCTGGACGACTTATCAACATTGCGACCTAATGACAACTGTTTACGATGTTTCGATCCATAAAAATACGGGTCGTTACATTCTCTCCCCTTAGGAATTTCTCCTCCGAAATTCCAAACAAACAAGAACAATCAAAAGCTATTCTGCATGCCTATCATCCATAGCAATCGACAAACCATGCATCCAATTCTAGCCTAGCATGCAGAATTCTAAAACTAGAACAAGTTACAATGTCGTGAGATGACACGACACCTTATGGCCATACCTTGAAGAGTTCAGGATGAGCTGCCTTCATCCTCTCTTCCACCTCCCATGTACAGTCGTTATCATCATCACTCCATTGTATCTTGAGCAACCTAACTACCTTCCTCCTAAGCTGTTTCGTGTCAATTTCCATAACACGAAGCGGCTTACGAGGTCTCTTATCGACTGAATCAATCTCTAAATCTTCACAGCTATCAGCAGAAACCACTATATTCGAGTCGTACACATACTTCCGTAGATACGATACATGAAAAACATTGTGCACACTCGACATCTTTTATGGTAACTCCAATCTGTAGGCGGGCTTTCAAATTCGCTCGATGATTGTGAATGGTCCAACAAATCTCGGAGTCAATTTTCCTTTCTTCCCGAATCGAACAACATTCTTCAGTGGAGAAATCTTCACAAAAACCATATCACCCACGTCGAACTCCAAATCCTTACGACGCTTATCGGCATAACTTTTCTAACGGTCTTGGGCTTCCTTCATTCGTCGTCGAATGATCTCTATGCAATCTGAAGTCTGTCGAATCATTTTTGGCCCAAGTATCAGCTTTTCTCCTGTCTCTAACCAACACGTCGGAGAGTTACACGGTCTTCCATACAGTGCTTCATACGGTGCCATACCAATGCTTGACTGGTAACTGTTATTATACGAAAATTCCACCAAATGAAGGTGGTCTTCCCATGATCCTCCGAAATCTAAAACACAAGCTCTGAGGAGATCTTCCAAAACTCGATTGACTCTCTCGGTCTGACCATCTGTTTGGGGATGATAAGCTGTACTCAAACACAACTAAGTTCCCAAAACTTCCTGGAAGCTCTTCCAAAATCCACTAGTGAACAATAGGTCTCGAACGCTCACTATACTCTTCGGAATACCATAGAATCGAACTATCCACTTAACATACAGCTCAGCCAACTTTGATGCAGTCCTGGTTGATCGAACAGGAATGAATCTTCAACTCTTAGTCAAACGATCTACGATGACCCAAATCGCTTCATTTCCCGCTCTAGTTCTAGGTAAACCATCGATAAAATCCATCGATACTTGCTCCCACTTCCATGTAGGAACTTCTAATGGCTGAAGCAATCCACTTGGCTTCTTCTGCTCGGCTTTTACCAACTGCCAGTTCATGCACTTGGAAATAAAATTTCCAACATCCTTCTTCATACCTTCCCAGTAATAGGTTCTCTTCATATCCTGATACATCTTATTTCCACCTGGATGAATTGTCAACTTCGAGTGATGACTTTCCTTCAAAACTTCATTTCTTAATTCATTTATATCGGGAACAACTAGTCTTCCTTGCTTTCGAAGCCAACCCTCTCGATCGACCTCGAATCCTTTATCCTTCTCTAGGTCCAATCCAGATTCCAAATCACGGATAATCTTGACAAGCTTATCGTCTTGCTTTTGGCTCTCGCCTATCCTTTCCACAAGAATCGGTCTTATCGATAAGTTTGCGAACATCTCAGGTTCCAATTCACATCTAGGCCTGAAGTCAAATCCAACTAAATACTCAAGATTCTTCCATTCTGAAAACATGACTCCTAATCCTGCATGTCTTTGACTTAACGCATTTGCTACTGCGTTACCCTTTCCCGGAGTATAGGCTATACCAAAATCATATGATGCTAAAAACTCTAACCATCGTTGCTGCTGAAGATTCAAATCCTTTTGGGAGAAAAGATACTTCAATGACTTATGATATGTAAACAACTCGAATCGAACTCCCAATTGATAATGTCTCCATATCTTCAGAGAAAAAACAATCGCCACTAACTCCAAATCATGAGTCGGATAATTCCTTTCATGCGGCTTCAGTTGTCGACTTGCATACGCAACAACTTTATCCTTCTGCTTCAGCACTGCTCCAAGTCCAGTACCACATGCGTCGGTGTAAACCACCATCTCATCATTTCCACTTGGAATAGTCAAAATAGGAGCACTTGTCAGTCGCTCTTTCAGATGGGATGCTAAGTGTGAGCAAGCTTTCAGAATCCTGAAAGAGCGACTGACAAGTGCTCCAGTTTTGACTATTCCAAGTGGAAATGAAGAGATAGTGGTTTACACTGATGCATGTGGTACTGGACTTGGAGCAGTGCTGATGCAGAAGAATAGAGTTGTTGCGTATGCAAGTCGACAACTGAAGCCGCATGAAAGGAATTATCCGACTCATGATTTGGAGTTGGCGGCGATTGTATTTGCTCTGAAGATGTGGAGACATTACCTATTGGTAGTTCGATTCGAGTTGTTTACAGATCATAAGTCGTTGAAGTATCTTTTCTCCCAAAAGGATTTGAATCTTCGGCAGCAACGATGGCTAGAGTTTTTGGCATCATATGATTTTAGTATAGCCTATACTCCGAGAAAGGGTAACGCAGTGGCAGATGCGTTAAGTCGAAGACATGCAGAATTGGGAGCCATGTTTTCAGAATGGAAGAATCTTGAGTATTTAGCTGGATTTGATTTCAGGCCCAGATGTGAATTGGAACCTGAGATGTTGGCAAACTTATCGATAAGACCGACTCTTGTGGTAAGAATTGGCGAGAGCCAAAAGCGAGATGATAAGCTTGTCAAGATTATCCGTGATTTGGAATCTGGATTGGACCCAGAAAAGGATAAAGGATTCGAGGTCGATCGAGAGGGTTGGCTTCGGAAGCAAGGACGACTAGTTGTTCCCGATATAGATGAATTGAGAAATGAAATTCTGAAGGAAAGTCATCACTCGTAGTTGACAATTCATCCAGGTGGAAATAAGATGTATCGGGATATGAAGTGAGCCTATTACCGGGAAGGTATGAAGAAGGATGTTCGAAATTTTATTTCCAAGTGCATGAACTGCCAGTTGGTAAAAGCCGAACAGAAGAAGCCAAGTGGATTGCTACAGCCATTAGAAGTCCCTACATGGAAGTGGGAGCAAATATCGATGGATTTTATCGATGGGTTACCTAAAACCAGAACGGGAAATGAAGGGATTTGGGTCATCGTAGATCGTCTGACTAAGAGTGCAAGATTCATTCCTGTTCGATCGACCAGGACTGCATCAAAGTTGGCTGAGCTGTATGTTAAGTGGATAGTTCGATTACATGGTATTCCGAAGAGTATAGTGAGCGATCGAGACCCATTGTTCACTAGTAGATTTTGGAAGAGCTTCCAGGAAGTTTTGGGAACCGAGTTGTGTTTGAGTACAGCTTATCACCCCCAAACAGATGGTCAGACCGAGAGAGTCAATCATGTTTTGGAAGACCTCCTTAGAGCATGTTTTTTAGATTTCGAAGGATCATTGGAAGATCACCTTCATTTGGTGGAATTTTCGTATAATAACAGTTACCAGTCAAGCATTGGTATGGCACCATATGAGGCATTGTATGGAAGACCGTGTAACTCTCCGACATGTTGGTTGGAAACAAGAGAAAAGCTTATACTTGGGCCAGAAATGATTCGACAAACTTCAGATTGCATAGAGATCATTCGGCAACGAATGAAGGCAGCCCAAGACCGACAGAAAAATTATGCTGATAAGCGTCGTAAGGATTTGGAATTCGACGTAGGTGATATGGTTTTTGTGAAGTTTTCTCCACTAAAGAATGTTATTCGATTCGGGAAGAAAGGAAAATTGACTTCGATATTTGTCGGACCATTCCCAATCATCGAGCGAATTGGAAAGCTCGCCTATAAATTGGAGTTACCAGAAAAGATGTCGAGTGTGCACAATGTTTTTCATGTATCGTATCTACGGAAGTATGTGCACGACTCGAATACAGTAGTTTCTGCAGATAGCTGTGAAGATTTTGAGATTGATCCAGTTGTTGAGAGACCTCGTAAGCCGCTTCGTGTTGTGGGAACTGACACGAAACATCTTAGGAGGAAGGTAGTTAGGTTGCTCAAGATACAATGGAGTGATGATGTTAACGACTGTACATGGGAGGTGGAAGAGAGAATGAAGCCAGCTCATCCTGAACTCTTCGAGGTATGGCCATAAGGTGTCATGTCATCTCACGACATTGTAACTTGTTCTAATTTTAGAATTCTGCATGCTAGGCTAGTAATTGGACGCATGGTTTGTTGATTGCTATGGATGGTAGGCATGCATAATAGTTTTTGATTGCTCTTGTTTGTTTGGAATTTCGGGGGCGAAATTCCTAAGGGGGAGAGAATGTAACGACCCGTATTTTTACGGATCGAATGTTTGTAACCAGTGTTATTAGGTCGTTAGTATTGTTAAGTCGTTCAGAGTTTAAGTCGTCCAGAGTTAGGTCGTGTAGTAGCTTAGGTCGTACAGTAGTTTGGGACGACTTAAGAGAGTGGAGCGACCTATAGGATTTTGACCGACTTAAGAAGGGTATACGACTTAAGGAATTGACTGACTTAAGAAGGGTAGGCGACCTAAGGAATGGAGCGACTTAAGGAGTTGGCGACTTAAGAGAGTTGGCGACTTAAGGGTTAGCGGCATAGGAGTGGCGACTTAGAAGACTGGGCGAGCTAACGACTTAAGGAGATAGGTCGGTTGAGCGACTTAAGGGAGATAACTTAGGTCGTTTAGTTTAGGTCGTTGTGACCCTGCGTGTAGTTAGGTCGTTAGACGACCTAAAGGTGTTAAGTCGTGAGTCGTTAGGTCGCGTAGATGTTAAGTCGTATCTCAGTTAGGTCGCGTGAGGACTTATGTTGTTAAGTCGCTAAGTCGCGCATTAGTCTTGAGTCGTTAAGTCGTATTCCAGTTAAGTCGTTAGGTTGCGTGTGTGTTAGGTCGTGACTTCTGTTAAGTCGTTGGGTCGGCATTGTTGCTAAGTCGCCTGTGTGTGTTAGGTCGTAAGTCGTTGGGACTTGGCTTAGTGTTAGGTCATTAGGCCGTGTCCAGTTAGGTCGTGACTTATGATAAGTCGTTAGGTCGCGTTTATGGGTTAAGTCGCACAAATGCTAGGTCGTAGAATTTGCTAAGCCGTTAGGTCCTAAGTCGTAGGGTTTTGTTAAGTCGTGGACGACCTAAGGGGGTGGACGACTTAAGGAATTTACATCCTATAAATACGGGGTTTGTCTTCACTTTTTGGGATCCGGATTTTAAAGCGACGAAGTCCTGCCATTTTGAGAGCTCGAGTGCTGCACTTCTTCACTTCTTTTCTCCACTCTAATCTTGTGATTCCTTCCATCCAAATCAAAGATCAAATCGAAGATCCAAGGGCTTAGATTGAAGATCTTCAACCATCGAAGAGAGATTTCATTGTTTGAAGCGGAATTTTGGCAGATCAAGTTAGATCCTTCGCTGTCCAGATCAGAAGTGTGTTGCTTTTGAGGTGTTTAGGTGATTCGGTGAGTGGTGGTTATCTCTCACACGGATCCAAAGGAGTATATCGGATTGGTGGCTTGATTACGTGTTAAAATAGTGATTTCCTTGCATTTTCATAAACTTAAGTGTAGATCTATTGTTCATGATGATTTGACACTCATTTTACTACATGTTAATCTATGCTAGTTCATTCATCAAGTTGTAGAGATATTGCTCAGGCTTCATGCTTGTTAGATTTGGACTCTTTATTTACAAAACTGCCATTTTAGCTATAATTACTTTTAGATCTTGTTTGCATGATTGATTACTTGGATTAATGATTGATTTGATTGATTGTTATAAACTAGTTGATTAGTTGTCGGATTTAGACAAGATGGTCGAAGATGATTCAAAGGCTAAGGGAAAGGCTCTTGAATTGGAAAAGCTGCTCGTGGCATATGTGGCGAATGATGAAGCTCATATGGATAGGTTTGATGATGATGTTGAGATGAGGCTTTGCTATGATGAGATGAAGCGAGGCATGATGTGAGATAGCCTTGGTTTAATCCAGATGGGATCATTCCAAGCATGTTGATGACTCGGTGAGATGGTTCGAGTTTGAGGATAATGGTTGGCTCGAGAGGCGCTTGAGCTAGTATGAGAATAGTCGTCGAGGAGGATGACTAGAAGGCTGAGATTTCATCGTTGTTGAAGGTTCTAGCAGGCTCAAAGCAAGAGTACGCTGGGCAGATTCGATAGTCCCAAAAGACTACAGTTGGTGGTCGAGTACTCTGGGCAGATTCGATAGTCCTAGGCACGGGCTGCGACGACGTGCAGAGTTCTGTCTAGAACCGGGGTTACCATTGGCCCTTGACGTACGGCCGAAAGAATGTGTCGGTCATTCAATTAACGGTGGTATCGAAGCAATGATAACAGTGATAGCCAGAGTCATGGATGTTTGGTTGTATCGTCATTCGGTCTCAAGAGCGATATTTTCTGGGTGCTTATCTGATCTTGGTTTAGGCCTTGGGAGTTTGTGCTTGGAAAACATCGACCTTGACTCGAGTGATAATTGCTTTACTTTAAATGTCTGCTTTGCTATGTTTATTTCTGCTTAGTGTGTTTGAGGGCTATCACTGTAGAAAGAGGTGGAGTGGGAGGGTTGGATTCCTATTCTTTTTACCTTTATGCTCTTTTGGTATGTTGTTAGTTAATTTACCGCTCACTAAGACTGTTGTCTGACTCAAGGTTTTATGTTCAACTCTTATTACCTTGGGTTGTTCATCCATTTTGGGATGGGCAGACTAGGTAGCAGGTGACAGGTGCTGTTCTTAGTTTCCAACGATGCTGATGACGAAGACGAGCTGGAGGCTTGCATATTATATTCTACTATATGTACTGGATGTTCCGCTGCTTGTATAATTCTCTGAGTGATATGTAGTGAGGCTTGATGTATTGACTATTCAGATGTTTGTATTCAACTATTATGAAGCTTATTTGATGAGATTCTATTTTGTGAAGTTTCACTATATATATTCTCTATTGTATTTTATCCATGCGCTGTGAGTAATATGATAGATTCTGCTGTTTTCACTTACCTTGGCAATCGTCCATGGCTGCCTGGCACACTTTACAACGCACTATTTCCTTGTTTAGTGCAGGGGTCATGGGCGGTCGTCACATGTAAAGTTGATGTAGTACTTAACAAATACATAGTTGATTGATTTACCAAGATAACGTGTTGAGGGTTCGAAGCATACAAAGCCTGCCCAGGCAATTTCATTGCCTCAGCCTGATTCTCTAGCAATCGCCCAAAACATAACGCACTTGTGACGACATGCAAACCAGACGATTCAAGCTGACAATAAATCACACATGTCCAACCAAAATCGAACAAAGATACAAATAGTTATGGAAAAAAAAGAAGAAAGAAGAAAAAAGAGAGAAGATGAGAAAGAACTAAAACAATACAGAATCTCACAATTGCAGCGGAACAACATATAATATAATATCAATTATCATTACAAAAGAGAAACTATAATAAAGTTTACATACATCCATCAGAGTACATCAACAAATCACTAATCATCAACCTGGAAAGTTATAACAACTTATCCTCACAAATGCTGATAATTTCAACAACAATGCAGTGGAAAAATAAACAAATACGGAAATACATCATGAAGCCTGCCAGCTCGCCTGTTGAAGCTCCAAAGCACAAAATCTAAATCTGTAAGTATGCCTGGTATGAATCGAGCATTGAAAGGGAAGAATGCCCGGATCAGTTTGGTAAACCAGCACGAGAAAACACATCTCAATTGAATTTTGATGTTATAAAAATCATTCAAAAACAAAGGTATCTCATAAGTCCACGCGCACATAAACACAGATGGGTTTTACCTTACGATAACTAAAACATTTCATATCAAGTTCTGTTATATTATACTAGCGTCTACTATACAAATAATATTAAAATAGCCAAAATTGTTACATTGGTTAAATTTGACGGCATAATAGGTTTACAACGAAGTCTGAAGGCGCTTATTGGAGGGATTCCATACAATGGCAGGTAAGCCGTACAGTACATCTCTAAAGGAATGTACTGAGGATAGACAAACAATCCTCCGCATCTGGCAAGACCGGTATATCCCTATTTGGCACTCATACATGGCTTAGATAGAAACTGAATATATCATCACCCCGGTCGTGACCGACCTGTCCGAGATGTCTCGTAGCATACACTACATACTCGAAACATAGCGGGTTATTTAGAAAGGTGATGATCATACCCTAATGGTTACGAACTGCATAGCCTTACGGCGTAACATTTTTTAGCCATTACTGGGTGATGAGGCCCGAGGTAGCGTTTACCTCTCATATAACACATTCTACTTTGAATGTCACACTGCTATTCCATGATCACACAACTGATTTCTACAAACGTATAACTCTTGAGCTCGTACGTCTTAAGAAATGGTGTTAAGCTAAGAGAAGTTGCATTCTCCGCCACTAAACGGATGGTACGTTTACAGAGATCAATCAATGTAATTAGAAATGCAAAGCAAGATATTCATCCATACAAGTTGTCTAGGAACAAGATAAACCGAAGGAACTCTCCTGCAACATCTGTCGGGAATCAACCCTAGGATTAGTAGCGAGAAGTCCTTACATTTCGAAGATTTTCAAAACAAAGCAACACTGCCGCTGTAACGACCCAGAATTTTGATCATTTGAATTTGAAATAGTTAATTGATTTTAAATATTGAAAAGTTAATTTTATGGGTTAAATAACTTGAATTTCAAATATAGTAATTTATTAGATAATTTAATTGTTGAATTTAATAATTGAAATCATTTAAATAATTGAATCTTGGGGTTTAAGTTGGATAAAAATAATTTCAAAGCTTATTTAAATTCTATTTAATAACAATGAAGATGATAAAACTTTTAAATTGGATTTAAACGTGATTTAATTGATTTTGAAAATAACTCGTTTTAATTAACTTATAAAAAATAGCCTTCCGGGGCACTGTCTCGGATTTCGACGAAACAAGTTTCAATGGGTCCGTAATAGTATATTATTATATGCCGGCGAATTTCACTGCGATAAGACGTATCGTTTGAGCGTGCGAGATTGAAATGCGTAAAAATTAGTTTTGAAAATTATATAATATAATTGGGTTTGAAAAGCTATCTTCTGCATACGATCAAATTAGGTCTCGAAACAAGTTCCATTGTGTTCGAAATAGGGGTATAACATATAGAACGTCAGGCAGCACGCCTTGTAACGACCTGCCTTTTTGGACGTTTTAAGCAGACACACATGCCATACTCAAACCATTCAGAAGGGCAGATTGTTATGAGGTAATAAGAAAATGAGAAAGAAATAAAACAAATACAGAATCTTGCAGCGGAATGACAAAATATAATAATCAAATAACAGTTCATGAAGCTGTTTACAAAAAAATTTGATTATACTAATACAATACAAAATCAGAGTTACAGACAACAAGAATAAATAAATAAATGCAGCGGAACAACATGATGCAGTAGAATAAATATAATAAGTAATAATAATACAAAATCTTCGTCTTCGTCCTCCAGAATTAAGGTCTTCAACCCTGAAATGCTCAGGCTGACCCGAGCAAATTGAAAAGACAAAATACTCGAGTCAGAACTAAAAGATCTTATGAAAGTTAAATCAACAGTAAATATGAGTGCAACGGCGTCAGAGATGTTTACGGGGTTTGACATCTCTTATCCAGTGTCTAACATGGGTGCACTAACTTAAGAAATGTTCGGGATTCACATCTCCTAAGGATCCATTAAACTATCTACTATGTAGTACAATACGCTATTATAATATGTCTACAGTAAAGTAAGGGTATTAAAATAGTGTACGCTCCTCCGTAAACTGGAGATTTACACAGAGGGCACTCCATAGGTATGGTACAAAACAAACTCGTAAAAGGCGCTCTATGGCATGTGAACACGACACTCGAGGCAATGCCATGGTAGATATACTAATTGCGTATCCGGGCTGGTGGTAACGCATAGCAACTACTACCGCCCACCTCGGAACACACTCCAAAATTAAAATCAAAGGGTAGCCACCAAATCAATCACAAAGCAACATATATGGTATCGAAGAAATATGTTCAATAGGAGGAATGACCTCACTTGGCCCGGCGTGGCTCCTGTTTTAGTCACATCTAAGCTGACTCACGGGAGTCAGGGTCACGTTATACGTTATACAGAAATCGTTCGCCAAAACATCCTACTTCATTTCTGGAATCTCCACCACGTACACAGTTGTTAAAGTGTTTTTGGGCATTGGCAAAGAGTATGACAATATCTGATCCTGGTCTCTTTAACAACCAAACGCTTATTTCACACCGGATGGTTCTTTTACATTTCAAAAAGTCAATTTACAATTGATATCAAAATATCCTATTCTCAAAACCATATCATTTTCAAATCATATTCACTTCCAAAGTCATATTTACTCAAATATATCATTTCACAAAAGGTATCAATTTCAAATTCCAACTTAAGTTGTGCCATCATCAAGGATTTAATATAAGTACTTCAACTTTACATAGTTTGCAATTTTAGAAAATAGTTTAGATGGTTATAAATAGTTTAATAGTTTAAAATAGTTTAAATAAATTAAAATAGTTTATATAGTAAAATAGTTTAAATAAATTTAAATTTGATTTAACTAGATTTAAATTGTTTTTAAATAGATTAAATATAATTTAAATAGAGTTAAAATATAGTAGGTAGATTTTAAATAGATTAAATAAATTTAAAATAGATTAAATAGATCTAAATTATATTAAATAGGTTTAAAATAGATTAAATAAATTTAATTAGTTTATAATAGGTAAAATAGGTTAAATTGGATTAAATAGGTCATAATAGATTATATAAATTAAAATAGTTCTAAATTGATTAAAATAGTTTAAATTAATTTAAAATAGATTTCAAAGTTATATCCAACATTTCAATAACTCAATTCTGATAAATTCATTTATATTTGACCTTAACTTTGAAACTTCAAAATTTTAAATCCTTTGAACCATTCATAAAATTAATTCCAATTTCAATGAAAATAATTCAGTTTACATAAATCAATTTCTATTTCAAAATATCAGTTGACTGAATTCAAAATTCCAAAGATTCAAAAATAATTTAATTTAACCAATCCATTGTCCGTATATAATTTTCTATCCTATGGTCAAGTGATACGGATATTTATCATTTCAATTCGCAATTTACAAGTTTACGGTTATATATCATTTCAAATCGCAATCTCGAATTAAATAAAAATCCATAAAATCTATCGAGTCTATCATTTCAACCCATAACGATTTTTTCCTAATATATAGATCATTCGGGTATGTATCATTTCAACCCATAGGGAACTTGCAATATTATAACAATATAAAAGACAACATCCAGTCATCCAATATCAACAATCAAACATACATCACAATCATCATCCAAATCAATCAATAAACATCAATATATAATCGATAATTAATACAGATATTAAATTGACAATTTAAAATTCAGTATTAAATTAAACGATAATTAATTGCAATAAAAGTCAAATTTAACCAGAATGATAATTTAACATACCAAACATCAATGAATTAATTTCTAATCATATCATAAATTTAATTTAACTAACATAAGATAATTTAGTAGTTGTGAGTGGGTTAAAACACTCACTTTTGAATTTCAAATCAATTTGGAATTCAAATAAAGGCCCAAATTTCAACAGTCTCAGAATTCATCCAAACACGTGCCAAAATGTCCGTAATTTCAATACAATACCAGCGGAGAAAATCACGCGTAAATCGGACCCAGTATGTAAAAGTTATGATAGTTAGAACGATTTGAATTGGAATTTAAATAAAATAAAATAAAAAGATAACCTCACCTATAGGCCACGTCACCAACACGTAAGCACGAACCCTACTACAGAGCACAGCAACGCACGCGAACCTTCTTTGAAGCTCAGCCGCCATGTTCTGGCTCGAACCGCCGCCGCCCCCTTCGACTACGGCCTGATCCAACACCATCACCGTATGATTGAACGACAAGTCCGATCGCTACAAAACTTGAAACCTTACAATAATTCACCGTTACGGACCCAATGAAACTGGTTTCGTCGAAATCTGAGACAGTGGCCAAAAATGGCTATTTTCACGTTAATTAAATAAATTAATAATTAATTAATTAAATCACTTTTTCATTCAAATTTGATAGTTAACTAATTTCATCATTTTTAATCACTTAGACATTTACAATGACTCAATACAAGTTTATATGACAATCCAGTGTTGGTTATTACACTAATTACAGTGTTCAATTTCAACTGTAATTAAGTCCAATTAATTATAATTTAACTCCAATAAATTGATTTAATTTTCAATCTTCAAATTCAATCAATTATTACTCTAATGACATAGTTAATATTTGTTGATATCTTATTTCACTAATATGCTACAATTTCTGTAACGACCTATATTTTTTCGGAAAGAAGAAAATTCAGATTTTAGAATTTAATACAGTAAGAAATTTAAAAATTTTGATTTTAAATAAAATTTACTTTGAATTATAACATCCGATTTTGATTTAATAAAGTGACAACTATTTTATGTGATTTCAAATGTATGGTTTAACAAAAGTTTAATTGGATAGATTTGATATTGTGTAAAGCATGAAATAAATTTTTGATTTACTGCAATTGGGTTTTAATTGTAAATTAACTTCTAATCTATTTGTAAACAATAAATGAATAATTATGTATTCAAACTTATTTAAATCTTAGTCTTGGTTTTTTCTCATCTTACATATCAACCTATTGAAATTAATTTGTTAATAAAATTTAGTATAATTGGATTTTACGTAAAAGGAAAGAAATATAAATTTTAATTTAATAAGACTTAATTGGTTAAACGATTCAGAAATTGAGAAAATTGAGAATTTAATACTACATTGGTTAATATTAGCATTTTAATTAAGGAACTAGAAATTATAAACCAATGAATATTCAATTATATTTTTATTTTTTTTGAAAGGCAAGGAGGGTTGCATGGTCCCTAGCCATTTTTATTAAACACACAAACACCAAATCAAAAACAAAGGAGGGCAAAACAGCACCCAAGAACACAGAGAAGCAACAAGGAAAAGAAAAGACAATCAAACACACACAAGCACGAAAACAAGAACCAACACCGACACCCTAATCCATGGTATCATAAGCAGAATGATGAAAAGACTTCTCCCTAACCATAGTCGTAATTACACTGATCAATTCAGCAACAGTCTTCCTTTTGTTGTCGAATACCCTAGCATTTCTTTCAGCCCAAATTACATTCACATAAACTTTCAACATCAACAAATGCCAAAAAGTTGCATTATTCTTCCACTTTGTCTTCCTGAACATCCTGTTCCACTCAACATCACCATGAAGCATAGGATCATTGAAACTAGCACTTGAGAGACATGCTTTCCAAATACAAGTAGTAACCCCACATACAAAAAATAGGTGGGCAGTATCTTCAGCATCAACATTGCAGAAAACACACTTCAAGTCCACTGTAAAACCTCTTCTGCATAATTTAACTTTGGTCACCAAAGCATTCCCGAGAGTCTTCCATAATAAAAAATTGAGGCTATGAGACGTTAAGCTATTCCATACTCTTGAATGCCATCTAAAAACTAGGTTATTAGCATCTCCTTTCAAGGCTTTGTAAATGCAAGCTATAGAATGCCTCTCGTGCTTTGCAGCCCACACATATCCAATACCATCAGGGGGTAACTTGTAGCCTTTCATAGTCTCCCATAGAAGATTAATGTGTGGGTTGGAAGTGTAAGGCAACACAATCACACCATCAACACAGTAATCAAATGCACTAGCATTCATAGGGATGCCAGTTTGAATTTTCTGCTCATAAGAAAGCATATCATACTAAATAATTCCTCTACTCACCTAAGGATCATACCAGAACTTTGCATCACATCCAGGGCTAATTAACAGCTGGACATGGGGGAGTAAAATGCTTCCAAGATTGAGGATAGATCTCCAAACCCAGCCACACAGAGGTGAAGGAACCATTTGCCAGAAATGTTTATTGCCTAGGTGATGTTTCTTTGCCCACTTGACCCACAAGTTAGGACTATCATTGATCAGATTATCAAAGTGCTTAGAAAAGGCAGCTTGATTCCAAGTAGACAAACACTTGAAACCCAACCCACCATATTTAAGTGGTTTTTCCAATTTGGCAAAAGCAATAGGGATAAGTTTTGTAGAATACATATCTACAGTCCATAGAAAGTGATTCATCGCCTTCCTGATTCTCAGTAATAGAGCAGTAGGAAAAATAAAGCATCTGCACCAATACACAGTCATGGCTTGAATAATCGATTTAATGATAGTGGTTCTACCAGCCTGAGATAACTTATTGCTTGCCCACCTGTTCATAGCCTCAGTTATTCTTTCAAAAAGTGGTAAACAAGTAGTGTAACCAATTTTCCTAGTGGTCAAGGGAATGCCCAAGTGCATTGTACCATTAGGGAGATTGGGTAATTGACTTTCTTGATAAATGGATTGTTTGTCATTGTCATTAAGACCAGCTACCGAGAGGTATGACTTACTGCAGTTGACCTGAAGACCAGTGCAATTCTCAAAGGTGGTGAGGATGCCTTTGAAACAGTTTATAGTTGAGACAGTAGGCTTCATGAAAAGAATCACATCATCAGCAAAGAGCAGAGAGGTAATGTTAGGATTCCTGCATTTGGGATGCAACTCAAATTTATTTAGTCTGACTTGCTTGTTAATTAGTTGAGTAAAAAATTCCATGACAATAATGAACAAATAGGAAGACATTGGATCTCCCTGCCTTATACCCCTTTTGCTTCTGAAAAATCCAACAGTGCCCCCATTGTAACATAAGGAGAAAGAAACAGTGGATATACAAGTATATATCCAACTAACAAAATGGCAAGGAAATCTCATTAAACTCATAATACCAGTCAAAGCTTCCCAACTCACAGTATCATATGCTCTTCTAATGTCAAGCTTCATCATTGCTCGAGGAGAAACATGAGTACGACCATACCCATTAAGAAGCTCATGAGTGACCAGCACATTATCAAGGATGCATCTATTGTTTAAGAAAGCAACATGGTTCTCAGAAATAACAGAAGGAAGCACAAGCCTGAGCCTAGAAGCAATGACCTTAGAAATGCATTTGTATATAATGTTACAACAAGCAATAGGACGAAAGGCATGTAATGTTGCAGCATGTTTAACTTTAGGCACTAAACACAGATTGGTAGCATTGATGGGTAACGGCAATTTATTATGAGAAAAGAAATTATGCATTGCAGCTAACAGGTCAACAGCTATAATATCCCAACAGTGAGTAAAGAAAATAGTATTAAAGCCATCAGGGCCACTACAAGAATCTCTCTTCATACCAAACATAGCATTATATATTTCATCATTAGTCACCGGAGAGGATAAAACCAGGATATCATCAGCAGACAAAACCAGCATAGGGGTTGACAAGAGCTCGTGAGTATCAGGGGAAAAATATTCAATGGGGGAAAATAGGGCAGTGTAATGGGTAATGAAAGCTTTGTCAATGTCATCAGGCTTGCTTAAAATGTTACCATTTTCACTCTGAATTTGGACGATATTCCTTCTAGCATTTTTAATTTTAAGGGAGGTGTGATACAATTCAGTATTCCTATCACCATACAGATCCCACTCCTTCCTCAACTTTTGTTTCTTCATGCTTTTCTCAGCAACCAGGGCATCAGAAAGACGCTTGGTTAGCACATGTTCCTGCTCTGAAAAACTGATATTACCTGGGTCATCAAGCATCCTCAGCTAGATAGTTGATAGCTCTCTCTGCAGGACAGTAGAGTACTTGTTCCCATCACCATACTTGTTCTTGGCCCATGTCTTTAACGCTTCCTTGGTGGCCTTCAGTTTACGCTGCAAAATAGACATTTTGTTACCACTTTGAGGGCATTTCCAAACTTTAATAACTAAAGGCATAAATTCTGGATCAGAGATCCAGGCATTAAAAAATTTAAAACTTGAATTTCTTTTAATGGCATCACACTGAGGGGCTAAGTAAACAGGTGAATGATCTGAGAGAAGAGGGGGGAGGATATGATTAAGAGAGTTGGGGTATTGAGTTAAGGCCTTAGTGTTGAGAAAGGTCAAGTCCAATCTACTCATGGTTCTCACGCCAGATCGACTTTTGTTATTCCACGTGTATTTTGGACCAACAAAAGCAGCTTCATGTAAATTTGAGGCACTGATGGCAAGGTTGAGAGGGGCTATGTCAGAGATTGAAAGAGGGCTGCCACCACAGCGGTCATCCGCAGAAAGCATACAGTTAAAGTCACCTAGAACAAACCAAGGGTGAGTCTCCTGCCTAAAATGAGGTAAGTAGTCCAGCATATCCTGCCTAGCAGCAGAGTGGTTATCTCCGTAGATAAAAGTTAGGTAGAAAGTAGTAGAGGTTGGATGATGTAAGGCATGAAAATGGATGAATTGCTTTGGGGATAATATTGGGGTTAGGGAGTAAATGTTAGGGTCATTAAGCACCAAGATTCTTCCGTATGGGGCCTCATCAAGATTATGATGACAACTCCATTGAGGGTTGATAAGATTTGCAGCTCTGTGGGTAAGTTCACGGTTTAGTTTGGTCTCAAGAATGCCAAAAATGCTTAAATTATTCTCAGAGATTAAGTGTTTTGCTTGCACAAGTTTGATATCCAAATGTGCACCTCTTATATTCCAAAACCCAAAATTGTGTAACATGGGAAAACTTATGGAAGTGGGTTTTGTAATCTCGTAGACCTACGAAGGCCTGAGTTTGGGGGATTTTCCTTTTTAGGTAAGGTTTCACCATAGTCAACAAGGTTGCCTTTATCAAAGTCAGACAGATGTTTATCCTTTTTTTCCTGACAGAGCTGAGTTTATTATTCAGAGGGATTGGAGAGTTGGGGAGGACAAGCTGAGGGAGATCATGATGGATTAAATAACCATGGGGGTAATATGAGAATAATGGGATTTGTGATTATAGTTAGGGGATGAGGTCTCAACTGAAGTATGCACACAGACATTGTGTGCATGTGTCACTGAAGCTTGAATTTGAGGAAGGAGCTTGCTTTGGGAACAGGAAGTAAAATCAAGTGGGTTTTGATTCTTCTCACTGCAAAGTAAAGAAGGCACAGTTATACCATCCAAATTGCTATTGTTCCCATAATTATTTGCATTTCTTATTGATTCAGGTACCATCTTTTCTTTCTGTTTTCCTTTTGTCACTACATTTTGTTTGGTCCTTCCATTTTCAGCCATCTCCTGAACAAGCTTGCCATACCTATCAGCTAGTTGAAAGTCAGCAACTAAATCTGCTTCATCACATTGATTAACATCGTTCATGTCCATACAAGCATGCATATTCTCATCAGCTTCTAAAACTTCCTTACAGGTTTTATCAATTAAACATTTTAACTGATCAACTTTTCTTTTCTCACTTCCTCCTACCTCACACTGAATTGCATTTTCGTCACTTAATTCTTGCAGCACTTGAAATTTATTTCCTAAGTTCATTTCCATAACCTCTACAACCTCCCCTTCCTCAACTTGTTCATCCATATTGTCCATCCTATTCTCTGTAACTTTTCCTTCTTTTCTTGATATATAGCCTCTGTTATTCCCACTATTGCCTCTCCCAGTATTCTCCTTGGTCTTAATTAACTCATTCTTCCTTTTGTTTCCATGCTCAACTTTCTTCCAACCCACAAAGGATTTATTATGCACAAGTGTGTCTTTGTTTTTTGGAGCTTGATTTGGTAAAGTATTCTTTTTACTATTCAGATCTTCATCTATAACAACACTATTTTTGCAACTTAAAATGTCGTGCCCAAACACCTTACATGAAGTACAAGCAAGTGGCCTCCACTGATATTCCACAAAAACAGTTTGCCTTGTTCCATCCTTACACAGTACTTGAAAGTTGTCCACTAGGTCAGAGATGGGTGTCACTTCCACCAAAGCTTTAGCATAGGTAAGCCTTTCCATTTTCTCCGTACTTTCATCTAAACATTTAACAGTCCCTATTCTTCCTGCAAGCCAGTTGATACCAAGAGGGGACCACGCTGCTAGTGGGATATTATAGATGTGTATCCATATTGGAACCGATGTGACAGAGCCACACACATTGCTTACTATGGGGTCCCATTGTTTAATAATAAACAATTTGTTCTTCATAATTATCGGATCGTCCTTGATGATTCTGCTCCGATCTTCCTCACTGGAAAACAGGAACAAGAAGACAACACCATCAGACTTGACTTTAATATTTCCTTTCAAACTCCACACACGTTTGAGGTGTTGCACTACTGCAGTAAAAGAAAGGGGTTTATCTAGGAAGAAGCCGACTAAATAATCATGCCAAATACATTGCCCTGCTTCTTGAACTGCATCAGGAAGGACTAGAGCATCACCATCATATTCATTGGTAAAGTTAACAGGCATGTACTTCCCTGCATTGCGAGGTTTGAACTTGAAAAGAGAAGTCCATGCCTGTTGACTGGAGTTACAGAGAGTGGGGGAAGACTGAGCAAACTTGGTTGGATCAGTTGAAGTAGGGGAGGCAGACACAGAAGGCAACACGTGTTGAAAGGAGGAAGAATGTAGCATTAGAGGGGGATCAGGTTCAGGCAAGATCGGGGCAGGACAAGGGGATGAAAGGATGGGAATGGGGGAGGAAGGGCAAGCAAGGTCAGGGCAGGGCAAGGGGTTAAAAGGACTGGAATGGGTGAAGGAAGGGAGAGCTCAGCCATTAAAAGTTTTGAGCAGCCATTAAAAGTTTTGAGGCAATATTCAATTATATTAATTTGAAATATAGTTTATTTTGAAATTAAATAAAGGTGAATTTTATTGAATATAATAAACTGAAATCTACCATTTAAACCAAACAATAAAATTTTATGACGATAATTTGATATTTGCTATGCGTCCATCTAGACATAGCAAATGGAAAATTTTCGTCGAATAATATAGATGTTCTATCAGTCGCTAGAAATTCAGTTTAAATCAGTTAATAACAGTTGAATTTAAAAGTGTTCTGAAACCTAAATATGTCAACATGAGAAAATTTATTTAGAACACTCTGAATAAGACTGCGTAATCCGTTTCGCGAAATTCGAACGTTTCAAGCTCCGTTTGGATTTTTTCGTACGGGATAGCAACGTATATAAGTGTTAATGTAACAACCCGGAAATTTTAATAGTTTTATAACGTAATTAAATGAAAATTTGAACGTCTATTTTAATATAGCAAATGGTAAATTTTCATCAAATAAGATGAAAGTTTATTTTATTGTATAATTCTACTTCAATTCAAATTAGTTAAAATTGATGACAATAAAATGTTTTCTAAACCTG
Organism: Allium fistulosum; assembly: GCA_030737815.1. NCBI lineage: Eukaryota > Viridiplantae > Streptophyta > Magnoliopsida > Asparagales > Amaryllidaceae > Allium > Allium fistulosum. Next base: position 56,381,533 of record CM060904.1, read on the forward strand.
AATATTTTTATATAATAAATTTGTAAATCATCTTCTGAGTGAGACATCATTTTTTCGTTTCTTCAAATTTGGACTATTGTTGCTCCTTTTATCTTATTTCTGGAAAATTAGTAGCATTTTCGGTACTGATTATCGACTTTTGATAGGATGATTGTACCACTAATATATGTATACCATTTTGATCGTCTCATTGTGCTGAGCTATGCGGTATATTCAATTCTATGTTCAGAAGTCCGGCACACAGCGGGATCCGCGAAACCGGTAACCGTATCGGTATCGGATCCGTGACCTTTTGTTTTCTTTTGAATTTCAAACTTCAACCGTGTCATCCAAGCAACAATAATTGCTTTAAATATTTCAGCTGAATCAACGTGAGACTGTTGCCATTTCCTTTCCTTTCCCGTTGCTTTTTATTTATTTATTTCTTACGTTTCTCTGCCTATTTCTCTTCCCTCCCCTGATCTTAACATATTGTATTTGTTGCTTATAATTTCCCTTATAGCCATTCCTTCTTCTTCCTTTACCTTTTCTTGTTTTTGTTTAATGGCCTTCCCTCTCCAACATCAAAGAGCCTCTACACCGTTCAAACCCCTTTCTATCTCGCGAGCAACTCTGCCTCTCTCCTCTAGCCCTAACCACCACGTCAGCACTTCACCTTCCCCTAACTTCCCTCCTCTCTAACATATCGCCAAGCACACTCGCCCAGCCATCAGGCCGAAGCCATCATCCCACTGCTCGGTCGTGACCACCTGCCTCCTCCTCAACCCGAGTTCAACCACCACCCTAAAACCCAAGCATCTTTAGGTAGAGGTATTGATCTACATGTTTGTTATATATTGATCTTCTTGCCGTGTATATATATGCTTATAGATTTAAAACATGTACTATGTTAATATATATTAGTTTATAAATGTTATATACATGTCGTACTTTAGAGTCTGTTAGTTTATATACACTAGTATGTTTTGACAGGATATATATTCCAAACCTAGAAGCTACTTCGATTCTTTGTCTTATACTTTATTATATATAAAATTACTATATAATGATTTGCATACAAATATTGTGTATATATATATATATATAAAGGTAGGGGTTTAAAATAAAATATATAGTGAAGGCATATAGTATATGCGTGTGCTGTAAACAAGTTTAAAAAATTATATAAAGTAAGTATATATATGCGACCCTTTATATTCTGCTGACCAAAGAATAGTATTTATCACTATACCCATATTTCTAAAAGCCTATAAAATAAGGTGCATCCATATTTTATTATAATGTATTTGAACGATAAGGTGAGCATTTATATATATAGAATTAAAGATCGGTTTAATAAAAAAGGTTATGTAAGTTTGTACAAAATTTGTTATCAGCCTTTATGAATATATATATTTGTTTACAAATATGATTTGCGCTTATTTCGGTTATAGTATAATTTTATATATTTGGTTATAAAATGAAATCTGCAGTTTTACTGTTAGTTTGCATATACTTGTTCATTGTAAATGAAATCCTGTTTTCAGTTAGTTTACTGTTCGTTAGTTTATATATATACTTGTTTTGCATCACCTTTATATTTTGATAAGAAATAGTTCTTGTTTGGGAAATATCGATTTGATTATATGGTATGACGATATTGGGTTTAATGTGTATATTTTGTTGTATGTATTTTAAGGATAAGGATTTTATATATATTTCATTTGTCTTAAGTTAAAACATGATTTATTTTCTTTAATATAATAATAATGTATATGTGTTTGATTTTATACATGTGCTTTAATTTAAAGCTATGATTTTTGAAAACCATATATATATTTAATTTAATATATGTTTGGATTTAGGATATGACATTATATATATAGCTATATATAGTTATATATATATAAGTTCACTTATACCATTTATCTTCATCAATCCAGTTCAGATTTGATTTCATAAATTTTTATTTATTAGCCTTATTCGTCAAATTCGTGCCAATCTAGCTTTGTTTTAGGACTCGTGCTTGGATTCGTAACCCATCTCATTTTCGTTCATCTCTAGCCTCGAAAGGTGAGCAATCACTCACGATCAACGTTCTTATATTTATTAAATTTGATTTCAATTGAAACGACAATTGAAATATGCTGCTGTTAGATTTACATTGCTATATTTATGCCATTATCTGTAATTGTTCACCTGTGAGATATGACATCATATCTTGCTGGTTATATTTTATTCAGTTTGTTTCTAATGATATATGCCTGTTGTTATATTTTATATTTTATCATATATGTTCTCACTCTGCATGTTCCCTGTTAGTATAGAATTCACTAAGGGTTGAAATGATACATACCCGAACGATCTGTAGAATAGGAGAAAATCGTTATGGGTTGAAATGATAGACCCAAGTGATTTTCAATTGAATTGAATTTTGGATTGTGGGTTGAAATGATATATACCCGTATATATTTAAATTACGGATTGAAATGATAAATATCTGTATCACTTGACCTAGGTAGAAAATTTTATACAGACACCATTGGTCTATATATATATTTGAAATGATTCTTCCAAGGTTTTGAAATTAATATATAATATGTATAAGTATTTATTTAAAATTTTATTTAAAAATACATCTTTATAATGATTTATAAGTTAGGTTGGGAAGATAAATTTGAATATATATTCGAAATTGTATTTAATTAAGAATTTTTGTTTAATTAAATTGATTTGCAACTTATTGAATTTGAGGGTTTTAAGATATGATTTTATAACTTGGTTTTGATTTAAAGTGATTAAATGGATATTTCAAATTTTAAATAAATCGAAAGGAATATTTAGTTAAATGTAATTTAAGGTTATTTAAATGAAAATGGATTTATTAAGTGAATATTTCAAACAAAAAAAATGATGAAGTTAAAATAAGATATATATGAAATTATCAATTTAGTTTTGAAAGTGCTAAAATCTAGAAATATATTTGAAATGGAAATGATATTTTGGTTTTGAAGTATAAATTATTTTAGAATGACCACGGTGTTATAATGACGTTTGGATGTTAATAGCATATATTTCTACATAGTAGATAGTTCCACGGATCCTTATAGGATGGTTATCCCAAACATCCTTTAAGTTACTTGTATTTTAGTTGATATTTCACTTGAGTTGGATTTATTGATATAAGAATGTTAATCCTGACTCGAGTGTTTTGTGTTTTGCTTTACACTTGGGTCAGACTGAGTGATACAGCATTTGAGACTCACCTTTGAAGTTTGGAGCTTCGCTTCGAAGTCCAACTATCGATTTAGCTTCTAGCTTTTCCAATTGATTTGTTCAGAGATGTCATTAGCCTGTATTTGAGATATTTTATTTTATTTTATTTTAAACTCTATTGTTTATATAGTAGCTTCATGAACTACTATTTATTAATCTATTCCGCTGCATTCTGTTATAATACTCTGTGTCCGTGATTCTGTGATTATTTATTTACTGTATATGCTGAGTTTTGCCAAATATAATTAACAATATGATATTTTGAGCAATTCAAGTCCGACATGTGCGGATGCAAATGGTTGAAAATACCAGGTCATTACAGTTGGTATCAGAGCTTTGGTTTTAGGAAAAACTTAGCATATAAAGTAAATTTAATTACAAAATCACCTTCGTTCGAGCTTGAATCTTTTCCTCTATGATTCGTTTTCCTTTGAATTTTGGAACGTTCCCCTCGGTTCCAAAATCCAGCCTTGTCTCTCCCTATTCGTGTTTTCTTGATTTCGGAGCATCCCATAGCTCCACTATATGATCTGTAAAGGGGTGAAACTCCTTTACAACGAGCACTGATTTATCGAAGATTTCTGTGTCCTCGGTTTAGATGCTGCTATCTCTTGCTATGCCCGAATTCTATCTCTGGAAATCGAATGTCGATTTGCCTTTGAATTCTGGATCGATCATATTCCTAAAGTCATGGTTGACCCGGTTAAGGTCGCCCGCGATTTATATAAGTATATCCATCTTCTATTTTGTAATTTAATCATCTCATCTTCGTTTGAGCCTATCTTTGAATCAGGATTCTATTTTGACTAGAGTCCCTCTAATTTGAATCTCTATCCTTGTTTGGAATCCATTCTTGAACCATCCTTTGAAAAATCGTGTTTTGTTTGTATTTTTAGAAATTGTTTTATATATTGAAATTATTATTTTGATAAGTATGAATATATTCTATTTATAAAAGTGAAAATGTTTTCAATAAGGATTATATACCTTTTAAAAACGAGAATTTGAAGTTTCGAAAGGATTTAAAATTTTGAAAATTTTATATAAGAAATAGATTTATATCAAAATGATTTATAACTGAAGGGTTTTAAATTGGAAATTTGAGAGATTGAATTTCGGTATTTTGAAATTGGTTTTAAGATTTTGAAATAATATAATAATACGAGTTGAAAGTATTTTCCGAATAAGAAACATTTCAAATGACTTCAAATGAGTTCCAATGATTTCGAAGAAATTTCAAAGAAGTTTTCAAGAAAATAGAAGTCCAGAACCCACCTATGTCGCTGGAGAATAATTTCGGTGATGAGTGCACACATCATCGACATTGATTTTCGAGTTTCAGAGTGGGGGAGAGACACGTTAGTAGCTTTGCTATGCGATTGATTTTGTGAAACCAATTTTGATTTCAAATTCCGAAGTATGATTTGATATTCGAAAGATATATGTATATATATTTGAAACGATTTGAAGTGAGTCGGTGTTCAGTCCTCAAGTTTTAGATTTGATTTGGTACAACCCTTTCTGTTGAAATTGATTTACTGGTTTGTTGCTGATTTCCAACTCTTGGATTGGAAATTTGATTTCTCCGACTGTTTTGAATGTTCGAACACTTCCAAATCGAGGTTCAATTTTCAAAGCTAAGTAATTTTGAAAGGTATGAATTAATTGATCAGGTATATAAGTTTAGTTTTGTATGTTTAAGTATGAGGTAATATGATTTAAATAAGTTTGAAACTGTTTTGTTAAGTAAATGAATAAGCCTATTTTGAAATATACTAATATGGAATTTAGTTTTGAAATATTTGAATAAAATTTAGTCTAAAATGTTTTTAACTTAGTAATATCTTTTATAAAACTATATATATATATATATAGAATAATAATTTTCAAAAGGTAAATTGGATCTTTCAAATAGAAATAAATAGTTTAAAGGTTTTAAGGGGGATGGTTATAAACTTGGTAATAATTTTGGGTATAATTGATTTTGAGAAAAATATCTGGTTTCGAAAATGGATTGGAATTTAAAACCCTGTATTTATATGATGATTTTGGAAATGAATTTGTTTGACCTAAATTATGTTGATTTGGAAACTAGGATTATTTTCTAAACCTATTATTTTTGGAAACTTTGAAACTGAAGATATTTAATTTGGAAGAAATAATTTGGTAAAATCGTATATGATTTTGAAACTGAACGGATATTGAAACGAATTGAAATTGAGAACCTTATTTTACTAAATACTTGATTTGGGAGTTATCGAACTTATATAAAATTTATTTGTATAAGTATGAAGTTGATTCGAAACCTATTGATTTGGAAAGGTACTCAATTTGAAAAGCAATGTCTTATATAATCGAAGTCTGTATAAGTGTGATTTGATATATTATTGATTTTGGAAAGTATTCGATTTGAAAATGAAATCTTATATATAATTGACTTTATATAAGTACGATATTTGAAATTGATTTGAAAGGGTACTATATGATACATATTTTCGAAGTAAAGATATGGAAAGTGCCTTCTGCTTGATATCCTCTTTGTGGCCATATTTTGGATTCATTCTATCGATATTATTCTCTCTGATTTGGGTTTTCCGGATATGATACTCGAGTGTCCTCCGAATTACATGGCGTTACCCATGGTCTTACGAACTCGACTACATAATGTAATTCGCAAGGCAGTGATTGCTTAAAAGGTACGAATGTTTCCTGGGGGATCCAGGCGTAACCATTGTGTTTCTGCGATCTATGGTCGTTTTAGTAGAGTAATCCGCAAGGCAGAGATTGCTTAAAGGGTACGGATGTTTCCTGGGGGATCCAGGCGTAACCATTGTGTATCCGCGGTGTACAGTATTTTGTTATCATGGCGAAATTCGCAAGGCCGTGATTGCTTAAAAGGTACGGATGTTTCCTGGGGGACCCAGGCGTAACCATTATGTATCTGCGATCCATGATTCGATTCGGTTGATTTGTTTGGATTGTACTTTCTATATCGGTTTTGAAAGTTTTTCGAGAATGTTCACTGGGTGTTGAAATAGGTTTACTAAGTACTTGTAGAATTCTAGCTTTGCGCCTGATTAACGCATGGCCAGAGTCTTCAAGAACGAGGATAAACTTGTTGAGACATCGTGTTATAAAAGTATTTTTGAAAGGAAAAATTTGTTTCGATATAAAAGTATTTTATTATAAAAGTATGTTCAACAAAGAAATTTTGTATTAACATTTGAAATTGAAATTTTATGGTTTTAAATTAATTATGCATGCCTGATACTATTATTTTGAATCTAACTTATCTGCTCAGCTTTATCCATTCTGCTTTACCTTTTTCCTCCTATCTTCGTTCCTTTTCGAGGACGAAAAGTTTTGAGTGGGGGAGAGTGTAATGACCCGTATTTTTTCGAAAAGAAGAAAATTCAAATTTTAGATTTTAATACAGTATGAAATTTAAAAATTTTGACTTTAAATAAAACTTACTTTGAATTATAACATCTGATTTTGATTTAATAAAGTGACAACTATTTTATGTGATTTCAAACGTATGGTTTAACAAAATTTTAATTGGATAGATTTGATATTGTGTAAAGCATGAAATAAATTTATGATTTACTGGAATTGTGTTTTAACTGTAAATTAACTTCTAATATATTTGTAAACAATAAATGTATAATTATGTATTCAAACTTATTTAAATCTTAGTCTTGGTTTTTGCTCATCTTACATATCAACCTATTGAAATTAATTTGTTAATAAAATTTAGTATAATTGGATTTTACGTAAAAGGAAAGAAATATAAATTTTAATTTAATATGACTTAATTGGTTAAACGATTCAAAAATTAAGAAAATTGAGAATTTAATACTGCATTGGTTAATATTAGCATTTTAATTAAGGAACTAGAAATTATAAACCAATGAATATTCAATTATATTAATTTGAAATATAGTTTATTTTGAAATTAAATAAAGGTGAATTTTATTGAATATAATAAACTAAAATCTACCATTTAAAACAAACAATAGAATTTTATGACAGAAATTTGATATTTGCTATGCATCCATCTAGACATAGCAAATGGCAAATTTTCGTCGAATAATATAGATGTTCTATCAGTCGCTAGAAATTCAGTTTAAATCAGTTAATAACAGTTGAATTTAAAAGTGTTCCAGAGCCTATATATGTCAACATGAGAAAATTTATTTAGAACACTATGAATAAGACTGCGTAATCCGTTTCGCGAAATTCGGACGTTCCTAGCTCCGTTTGGATTTTTCCGTATGGGATAGCAATGTATATCTGTGTCAGTGTAACAACCCAGAAATTTTAATAGTCTTATAACATAAATAAATGAAAATTTGATATTCGGAATACGTCTATTTTAATATAGCAAATGGTAAATTTTCATCAAATAATATGAAAGTTTATTTTATTGTATAATTCTATTTCAATTCACATCAGTTATAATTGATGACAATAAAATGTTTTCTAAACCTGAATATGTTTATATAATAAATTTGTAAATCATCTTCTGAGTGAGACGTCGTCTTTTCGTTTCTTCAAAATTGGACTATTGTTGCTCCATTTATCTTATTTCTGGCAAATTAGCGGCATTTTCGGTACCGATTATCGACTTTTGATAGGATGATCGTACCACTAATATCTATACACCATTTTGATTGTCTCGTCGTGCTGACCTATGCGGTATATTCAATTCTGTGTTCTGAAGTCCGGCACACAGCGGGATCCACGAAACCGGTAACCGTATCGGTATCGGATCCGTGACCTTTCTTTTTCTTTTGAATTTCAAACTTCAGCCGTGTCATCCAAGCAACAATAATTTCTTTAAATATTTCAGCTGAATCAACGTGAGACTGTTGCCATTTCCTTTCCTTTCCCGTTGCTTTTTATTTATTTATTTCTTACGTTTCTCTGCCTATTTCTCTTCCCTCCCCTGATCTTAACATATTGTATTTGTTGCTTATAATTTCCCTTGTAGCCATTCCTTCTTCTTCCTTTCCCTTTTCTTGTTTCTGTTTCATAGCCTTCCCTCTCCAACATCTCTACACCGTTCAAACCCCTTTCTATCTCTCGAGCAACACCGCCTCTCCCCTCTAGCCCTAACCACCATGTCAGCACTTCACCTTTCCCTAACTTCCCTCCTCTCTGGCATATCGCCAAGCACACTCGCGCGCCCAGCCATCAGGTCGAAGCCATCATCCCACTGCTCAGTCGTGACCACCTGCCTCCTCCTCAACCCGAGATCAACCACCACCCTAAAACCCGAGCATCTTTCGGTTGAGATATTGATCTACCTGTTTGTTATATATCGATCTTCTTGCCGTGTATATATATGCTTATAGATTTAAAACATGTACTGTGTTAATATATATTAGTTTATAAATGTTATATACATGTCATACTTTAGAGTCTGTTAGTTTATATCCATTAGTATGTTTTGACAGGATATATATTCCAAACCTAGAAGCTACTTTGATTCTTTGTCTTATACTTTATTATATATAAAATTCCTATATTATGATTTGCATACAAATACTGTATATATATATAAAGGTATGGGTTTAAAATAAAATATATAGTGAAGGCATATAGTATATGCGTGTGCTGTATACAAGTTTAAAACATTATATAAAGTAAGTATATATATGCGACCCTTTATATTCTGCTGACCAAAGAACATTATATATCACTATACCCATATTTCTAAAAGCATATAAAATAAGGTGCATCCGTATTTTATAATAATGTATTTGAATGATGAAGTGAGCATTTATATATATAGAATTAAAGATCGGTTTAATAAAAAAGGTTTATGTAAGTTTGTACAAAATTTGTTATCAGCCTTTATGAATATATATGTTTGTTTACAAATATGATTTGCGCTTATTTCAGTTATAGTATAATTTTATATATTTGGTTATAGAATGAAATCTGCAGTTTTACTGTTAGTTTGCATATACTTGTTCATTATAAATGAAATCCTATTTTCAGTTAGTTTACTATTCGTTAGTTTATATATATACTTGTTTTGCGTCGCCTTTATATTTTGATAAGAAATAGTTCTTGTTTGGGAAATATCGATTTGATTATATGGTATGACGATATTGGGTTTAATATGTATATTTTGTTGTATGTATTTTAAGGATAAGGATTTTATGTATATTTCATTTGTCTTAAGTTAAAACATTGATTTATTTTCTTTAATATAATAATAATGTATATATGTTTGATTTTATACATGTTTTTTAATTTAATGCTATGATTTTTGAAAACCTGTCACGACCCGCCCTTCTCGACCTTCGAAAATCGACACAAAATACTCAACAGTATAATATGCCGACGATCGAACGCCAGAAAAGACAGATTGTAGGAAAAGAAAGAAGGTAGAAGAAGAAGAAACTAAACAACATCAGAACCTCACAGTCGCAGCGGAATAAAATATAATATATAGAACAGAACTTTACACAAATCAAAACTATATCTGTTATATACAATACATCATCATCAGAGTATATCAATACAACCAATCATAACCAGTCAAACAATCTCAACAATCACAGCAGCGGAATAATACAAGTACGAGAAATACGTCTCGAACTCCAGCTCCTCTCCTGAGCTCCATAGCAACCTATCCTGTAATATACTCGGTCTGACCCGAGCATTATAATAAAATAACACCCGAGTCAGTCTGGAATACCAGCGCATCATAAATACACCCAATTGATTATTAAAGTTTCAAAAATCCTTTGAAAACAAAAGCATCTCGTAAGACCACGCCACAAATAAACATGTCGGGTTTTTACCTTACGATAGCTAAAACACTTTTTATAAAAATCCTCTGATATTATAATAGTGTCTATTTACAAATACTTATAAAATAGCCGAAATTGTTACATCTATTAAATTCCGGCATACTAGCCACAACGTGGGTAATACAAACAAAACTCGTACAAGGCACGTAGGGAGAATGGATTTCCAACGAATGACTAGGCACTGGGGTACCACCTGTCACAGTACGTGGCCTAGATCACAGTACCGAGGAGTACGCCCGCTCCCCTGCAACACAAGACCGGAATCATCCCTTACTGGATAATTCCAAGTAAAATCACCCCACGGTTGTGATCAGCAACCGCACCACTAAGCCGAAATAAAAGGGACATCTAGACAGGGATGACCTTACTCTCAAGTGGGGGCTACCCACGAAGCCTTGCTGCATATCCCCTGATTTTCAGTCATTCCCGGTTGATGAGGCTTGAGGCTAAACGATACCTTTATAGCACATATCCCTTAGAATGCCCATCGCCCACCTGACGATGTCACGAAAGCATTCGTCCATACAAGTCCGTCCCGGGTCCGAACGGAACCGAAGGCACTACTCCTACTACATCCATTTTGGAAATATCCTCAGGATTAGTAGCGACTAGCCCTTGCTCTTCACTGCTCCATCTTCGACTCCAAACACGTTACACGAAACGTACAAACCGAATCGAAGTGGTTTTCGAGTCTCCAGACCTAGAATCCCGGTATACGGAAACTCGATCCCGGTCTCTTCGAAACGATCAGCGCATTTGGCCAATATTGATAGTCGGTGATTTAACTATCAATTAATGTTCACAAACATCCATACACATCCATCACACAATAAATAATCTCCATATTATTTATTTTCTTCTAATATCTTTCAAAGATATATTTTCACATTTTCAAAACTCATTTGAAAACAATTTCCACTCTTCCTTTACAAGGTAAATCTTTTACCCTTTATTCCCATCGGGAATAACCAAGTATAAAACAATTTGCATTTAAAACAGTTAAAAATACTTATACTGAAATATACTTTAAAATATGTAAATTTCTTCTATTTATTTACTCAAAATATAAATTTAAAATATGTGAAGAAAACTAGTCATTAACACATAAACTTTGATTTAAAGATAAGGGTTTAGTTTAACTAAATTCAAAATAGCGTTATAAAAAGAAAATGCTAATTTTAACAACTTAAGCTAAAACCAACTTTTAAATAATCCATTTGTAAAAATAATTAATAATATACTCCCAAATTATTTACGGTATTAAAATTATTAATTTATTTCTTTAAAAATAACGATTTCTTAAAAATACTTTTAAAACGATTTAAACTTAACCTTAGTTAAATAAAATCTTTTGTAAAACATTTACTTGGTTTTCCCAGGGAAACGCTTTCCCGTTTCTAAACATTCCAAAGTACTCTTTCATATAAATCCACTGATTTATTTCAAGTCAATTATGTTTTACAACATAAATCCCAAATCCCATATTTAACTATGACTTCATCCGAAGTTCATACCCAATTTCCCATATCCGGAAATTCATTTTTAAATCATAGTTTAAAACATTTTAAATTAAACATTTTTGGTGAATTTCCAATGGAAGCCAAATTTCCAATTCACTTAATTAAATTCAAATGAAATACGGCATTTCAAAACATTCTATTTTTCATTTGAACTTGTTAATTTATAATCGGAAACTCCATTTTAACATATTTTTAATTTCCGGATAACATTAGTCGTTATTTAAAATAAACACCGTTATTTTAAACAATTTATAATTTCATAAATTTAATCTCCAGAAAACTATACTTTCCATTTACCCATTTCATAAACTTCCCATTATATTCAAAATCCCAATTTGACTCAATTTACATTTTTTCCTTTCAAATCCGATTTCAAATTTTATTCTTTGAAATTCTAAATTTAACAATTCATTTTATTTCGTAAAAACACAATTTATCCATTTATAATTAAATTTTGTGATTATACTTTATACAACAATTTCACAGTACAATTAAACTTCCAGATTTATCAATCACAACATATAAACAGGTATGACTATCAACTATAAATAATTGCTACATTTTGAGGAATCCAGTTGGATCCCTCCAACCTGTTTCTTCCTGCATCACAAATGTTAGCACATCACAATATAAATATCAATCCAGACAGATAAACACAAATATAGACAATCAACCACACAGATATTTAAATATCAATTATTTATAATGTCTAGCATCCAGATGTGAGTGAGAATAACTCACCTTGTATTTTGGCGAGCGTTCGAAATTTAAATTAAACCGGACGACGTCCGATTTAATCCAAATTTCTACTTGCCCGGCATGACTCCGGATCTACTCCATTTCGTAGTGCTCTTTCCTACGATTCCAACGGTTCCAGTTTCGTCCGAATCTGAGTACGTATGAGTTCGTTAAGATTTTACAAAGTTTGAATTGAAATTTAAAAACAAATTTTCTTTTACTTAATTTACAATTACCCCAAACCATAACGGGCCGTCTCACGAAACCAACCCGCATCCCCCTCTTCTCTCTCGTGTACGCGATAGCAGCTACGAACGAACCCATCGTCATCCCCTAAGTTTCGATCGCCGCCCCCCTCAGATCATCACGCACTCGATCAACGACTGCCACTGGCTTCGCCTACAAACGCCGCTCCCACGCCCACATCCCCGGCGAGCTCGATCGCCTCTGGCCGCCGCGCAACCCTTTCGAACGTCGAACGTTCTTCGACGATTTGCCGCCACCCCAGACCTTTAACTCCGATCATAGCCGTTCAATAAGTAGATCTCGAAGGCCTCCACATTTCTCTAGTTAATAACTTTCGAAATCGAAGCTTAGATCGAGAGGATTTGGAGGAAAAACGAATGAAGATATCGGCCATTGAACGATAAAAGTGGCGGCTGCGTTTTCTGCTAGGGTTTTGCAAATATAACGTGATATATAAAAATTTAATATTATTTTATTTATAAAATTTCACAATTTAACAGTTAATGCAAACAACCTTCAATTTTCACGTTTCGACAGGCTATCCTAGGGTTTTTCCGCGTTTCGGACACAATGGAACAGGTTTCGTAAGCTAATTTGATCGTATGCGCGAGATACGGAATTAAACGATCAATTTAAAATTAAATCGATTAAATCGATTACGATGCGTTTCGAGCTGCCACGGTCAAACGACAACTCCGATCGCTACGAAAATTGAAATCCGATAATAACTAACTATTACGGATCCAATGGAACTGGTTTCGTCGAATTCCGAGACTGTGCCCCGGAAGGCTATTTTAACTTGTCTATTAAATCGGGCGATTTTCAAAATTGACGAAAACGCTTAAAATTCACTTTTAAAATTTTAATAACTTAACAATAAATCATATAAAATGTATAACCACATTTAAAATCATTCCGGCTCAATCCGGACTCAAAATCTGATTATTTGCATTTTAATAATATTAAATTCATTTTTAATTAATATAAAATCCCAAATAATAATTTATTCACTTTAAAATTCATCTAAAATTCCAACAATATTATTTATAACCAATTGAACTTAAAATACATTTAAACACCATTTTATAGCTATTTACACCCAAATCCACCTTTTTATCCCAATCCCGAATATTTAATTATTATTTTCCATTATTCAAATTCAACCAGAATTGCTATAATTAAAATTTATAGCTTATTTCATTGATTGAACCCGAATCCATTCATTTCAAAATCAATTAAGGACCCACATTGAACATTTAAAACGAATTAAATGTTCAAATTCAATGGCTTAAAAATACGGGATGTTACATTCCTTCCCCCTTATAAAAATTTCGTCCCCGAAATTTGCTAGGGTAGAAAATACTCTCCTACCCATTTACTTCCCAATTTGCTTAGTTAAAAGCTTATATTCACTTTCAAAAACCCTTCAGCCCAATCCCACATTCATTTGCTTCATTTTCATTCAAAAGCTTTTTGTGGCAACATTGTTTCCAAATAACTTTACTAGCTAATAAAATTTTCCCAAAACCCCAAAAATTTTCTAACTCCCAAAATTTCTGGAAAATTTTGGCGGAGTCTCCTTTGTACGGAGGAGCTTCTGCGATATCGCAGGATACACAAATATATATACATCGGCTCACATGGCCGGAAACCAAAATATATCACAATATATATATCATTTTCCCAATTATATTTGCGTAGGCGTACCTTTTAAGCAAATTTTAATAGCGAGCGGCTAATATAACGCATATACGCGCTCCAACTCTCTCGAACGCCTCCCGTACCTGTACTTACTCAACAAACTCATCAGTTTCAATGATATGAGCATTTTAATAACATTTCCAACACAAATGCAAGCCAAACATATCCATTTCATAACCAAACCAAGCAAATTCATAATGTAACAATGTTAATCATATTTTATCAACAATTTAAAGGTTTCAATCACTTTCGAATCACTTATTCAAGTCTACTACATTTTATTTCACTTGAGTGCCTTAAATTCAAGTTTTCAATCACCTTTCAAGTTACTTATTTAAGTCCAATTTCATTTTATTTCACTTGAATGATTTACATTCAAGTTTACTATATATCATTCATATTTATTTCACCCAATTCATTTCCACTTCAATATGATTACATATGCCTTCCTTACATTTCTTTATTTCAACTTACATTCCCAATTTGATTTGCAATCAAATTTTATTTTAAACTTGAAACATTTGCATTTCTTTTATGATCCACTTTCATTCATATCCAAAATTACTTAATAATATTTCAATCCATTCCCAATTAATTCAAAATCAATTTCATTTACTATTTTAAACCAATTCACTTGCATTCATATACAAAACTCTTTGAATTGGGTTCCCATTCATATCAATTTATTCACAATTCAATTCCAATTGCTTTTAAACACTCAATTGCAAATACATGCAAATTTCCATGTCATTCAAGCAAAACAATTGCCACTTAAGCTTATAACCATTTAAAATTATTTCCAACTTGGATTCATATAAATTTTATTCCATTACAAGGTTCACAAACCAAATATTTTCTCTTTCCAATGTAATTGTGAAATTACATTTTCCTTACATCTTTATTTCCATTAACCAAATTCAAGTTTATATTAATATCATTCATTCCTGAGTTATTTACAACTCTTATATTTTTAACTCATCACATTAATTAATTTAAAACTCACTTCACTTGCATTTCAGCTTATTTCCTAACAATTTCATTCGGAATTGCTTAAATAAGCCCATTCACAATCATTTGTTTTTCTTCCAAGTTACTTAAGTTCTTTCACAAAATTTCCATCATCTTCTTATATCAATTTTATTTTATTTTCATTTGATTCTCATTCAAATCAAATTTCAATTCCTTTACAACTTTAATGCTCTTTGTTTATTTATCCAATCCATGTACAAATTTATTTTATTAACAAAGAGACCATTTAAATTATTTCTCTCATTTGAATTTTATTTACAATTCAAACCATCACTATTATAA
Organism: Allium fistulosum; assembly: GCA_030737815.1. NCBI lineage: Eukaryota > Viridiplantae > Streptophyta > Magnoliopsida > Asparagales > Amaryllidaceae > Allium > Allium fistulosum. The sequence continues at coordinate 56,397,131 of CM060904.1, forward strand.
GCTAATTACATTATTCATTCTCACTTTCAACATTTATTGCCAAACTTAAGTTCCATCCCAAAACTGGATTTTATTTACCTTTCAAACTTTGACCAACTATCAAAATCCTATTTATTGCAATACAAATTCCATTTAATTTAGCTAACACAAGATTTATTTCCAAACAATCATTTTGGATTTAGTTGAGTAAACATTTACTTCATTCATCATCACCTCAACTAAATTAAATTTCCATTAAACTAAATTCTTATCCCATTTTAATTCAAGGTTAACTAAATTATATATGCATTTTCAATTTAATTCCTTTCCAGAATTAATTCAAGTTCATCTAAATTTTATTTAGCCCACCTGAATTTAAACCATTTCCTTTACTACTTTAAATAAGAATTTAATTACATTCATTCTTATTCATAACACAACAGAAATTTTAATATTCAGCTTAATTCCATCTTAGTCGAAGTTAAACCAAATTCAATTTAATCTTAATTCTCCATATCCAAGTTCAACTTATTTACTAACTTCAGTTCACTTACCTCTTTTATATTTTATAATTGTTTCACCTTACTTTGCATTCCATTTAAAATTAAGTTCGAATTCACCATTCCACTTATTATTTCCATTTGTGATTATAATTCCATTTTACTTGAGTTAAAATAAAATCTTCCATTCTCAAGTTCTCCAACTTATTTACTTGTAAGTTTATATTGCTCATTTCAAACCAATCCACATTTTTATAATCACAATGTCAAATTTTAACACTTAATAGCTTAAGAATATGAATTCATTTGCACAATCATAAGCATTTACATTTCACCGTTATCTCAACTTCCATTTAATTCCAATTCATTTAGATTTAATTCAATTTCAAATTCTTAATTTTATTTAACTTATCATAAGTTAAATCCAGATATATTCCATTCACCTTCATTTATTCAAAGTAAATTTACATTCCATATATACTCAATTCTTCTTTAAATCAACTTTCCTTTATAAGTTATATAGTTGAATCATTTCAACTTTCACAATTTTATTTTAAAATAGAATTTCCAGAATTCAATTTACCCGGATTTATTTCAAAACCAATTTGAAATAAAAATCAACACATTTCTCTTTTGATATTCAAATCAAATACCAAATTCCAAAACAAACTGCTTTTACCAAACAATTTTCCTTTTGAAAATTCCAAAATCACTTGTTTCCCCAAACAAGTCCAAACAATGTCATAACCAACTATTTTGGTAGCAATACATCACTTTAGAAACTCGAAAATGAATTCTAATGATGTGGCCAGCATCATCAGGATTATTTTCCAGCGACTGAAGTGAGTTCAATGCTTTCCACTTCCAAAATCCACCTCAAAACAATTTCTATTCAAAAATATTTCCCCAAAATATACTCCATTCGTACAAATGCTTTTGAAAACATTTCTAACATTTCCACAAAGTCAAACTCCCAAAACTTTGTTTAATTCCATTTGAAATCCCTTTCAAAATTTCCGGGGTCAAAATTCTAGTTTAAATCAAATTTTAATTTTTTACTTTTCTTATTTAAAACATATTCAATCAATTCCATTTGGTTATAAACCATTTTAATATTTTAGATTCTTATTTGCTTAGAAATCATTTCGAATTTTAGATCATATTTTAATTTCTTATTCGATTACAGAAGAAACAACCAAACAAACATCCAATATATATAATAATTCAGAAAATTATTTCTTTATATCAAAATACAATTTTGGGTGAAATTATTTCATTTACCCACTTTAAAAATAATACTATGTCGGTTTATCTTGTTTAAGAGTTTAGAAACCCCTATCGATACGGTTGTACTTCCCGCACCGACCAGAATTCATAAACACTCAACCGATAAGTCAACACAGTACAAAAACAATTTTATATCCACTAACAAGTACGCTCTCATAGCTATTATTACACTCAACTCATAATAGAGTACTATTGACTCTATTTAAAATGAGTAAATTTACCCACCAAAGCCTAGGTTGTCGCCAATCTAAGCTCTGATACCAACTGTCACGACCCGCCCTTCTCGACCTTCGAAAATCGACACAAAATACTCAACAGTATAATATGCCGACGATCGAACGCCGGAAAAGACAGATTGTAGGAAAAGAAAGAAGGTAGAAGAAGAAGAAACTAAACAACATCAGAACCTCACAGTCGCAGCGGAATAAAATATAATATATAGAACAGAACTTTACACAAATCAAAACTATATCTGTTATATACAATACATCATCATCAGAGTATATCAATACAACCAATCATAACCAGTCAAACAATCTCAACAATCACAGCAGCGGAATAATACAAGTACGAGAAATACGTCTCGAACTCCAGCTCCTCTCCTGAGCTCCATAGCAACCTATCCTGTAATATACTCGGTCTGACCCGAGCATTATAATAAAATAACACCCGAGTCAGTCTGGAATACCAGCGCATCATAAATACACCCAATTGATTATTAAAGTTTCAAAAATCCTTTGAAAACAAAAGCATCTCGTAAGACCACGCCACAAATAAACATGTCGGGTTTTTACCTTACGATAGCTAAAACACTTTTTATAAAAATCCTCTGATATTATAATAGTGTCTATTTACAAATACTTATAAAATAGCCGAAATTGTTACATCTATTAAATTCCGGCATACTAGCCACAACGTGGGTAATACAAACAAAACTCGTACAAGGCACGTAGGGAGAATGGATTTCCAACGAATGACTAGGCACTGGGGTACCACCTGTCACAGTACGTGGCCTAGATCACAGTACCGAGGAGTACGCCCGCTCCCCTGCAACACAAGACCGGAATCATCCCTTACTGGATAATTCCAAGTAAAATCACCCCACGGTTGTGATCAGCAACCGCACCACTAAGCCGAAATAAAAGGGACATCTAGACAGGGATGACCTTACTCTCAAGTGGGGGCTACCCACGAAGCCTTGCTGCATATCCCCTGATTTTCAGTCATTCCCGGTTGATGAGGCTTGAGGCTAAACGATACCTTTATAGCACATATCCCTTAGAATGCCCATCGCCCACCTGACGATGTCACGAAAGCATTCGTCCATACAAGTCCGTCCCGGGTCCGAACGGAACCGAAGGCACTACTCCTACTACATCCATTTTGGAAATATCCTCAGGATTAGTAGCGACTAGCCCTTGCTCTTCACTGCTCCATCTTCGACTCCAAACACGTTACACGAAACGTACAAACCGAATCGAAGTGGTTTTCGAGTCTCCAGACCTAGAATCCCGGTATACGGAAACTCGATCCCGGTCTCTTCGAAACGATCAGCGCATTTGGCCAATATTGATAGTCGGTGATTTAACTATCAATTAATGTTCACAAACATCCATACACATCCATCACACAATAAATAATCTCCATATTATTTATTTTCTTCTAATATCTTTCAAAGATATATTTTCACATTTTCAAAACTCATTTGAAAACAATTTCCACTCTTCCTTTACAAGGTAAATCTTTTACCCTTTATTCCCATCGGGAATAACCAAGTATAAAACAATTTGCATTTAAAACAGTTAAAAATACTTATACTGAAATATACTTTAAAATATGTAAATTTCTTCTATTTATTTACTCAAAATATAAATTTAAAATATGTGAAGAAAACTAGTCATTAACACATAAACTTTGATTTAAAGATAAGGGTTTAGTTTAACTAAATTCAAAATAGCGTTATAAAAAGAAAATGCTAATTTTAACAACTTAAGCTAAAACCAACTTTTAAATAATCCATTTGTAAAAATAATTAATAATATACTCCCAAATTATTTACGGTATTAAAATTATTAATTTATTTCTTTAAAAATAACGATTTCTTAAAAATACTTTTAAAACGATTTAAACTTAACCTTAGTTAAATAAAATCTTTTGTAAAACATTTACTTGGTTTTCCCAGGGAAACGCTTTCCCGTTTCTAAACATTCCAAAGTACTCTTTCATATAAATCCACTGATTTATTTCAAGTCAATTATGTTTTACAACATAAATCCCAAATCCCATATTTAACTATGACTTCATCCGAAGTTCATACCCAATTTCCCTTATCCGGAAATTCATTTTTAAATCATAGTTTAAAACATTTTAAATTAAACATTTTTGGTGAATTTCCAATGGAAGCCAAATTTCCAATTCACTTAATTAAATTCAAATGAAATACGGCATTTCAAAACATTCTATTTTTCATTTGAACTTGTTAATTTATAATCGGAAACTCCATTTTAACATATTTTTAATTTCCGGATAACATTAGTCGTTATTTAAAATAAACACCGTTATTTTAAACAATTTATAATTTCATAAATTTAATCTCCAGAAAACTATACTTTCCATTTACCCATTTCATAAACTTCCCATTATATTCAAAATCCCAATTTGACTCAATTTACATTTTTTCCTTTCAAATCCGATTTCAAATTTTATTCTTTGAAATTCTAAATTTAACAATTCATTTTATTTCGTAAAAACACAATTTATCCATTTATAATTAAATTTTGTGATTATACTTTATACAACAATTTCACAGTACAATTAAACTTCCAGATTTATCAATCACAACATATAAACAGGTATGACTATCAACTATAAATAATTGCTACATTTTGAGGAATCCAGTTGGATCCCTCCAACATGTTTCTTCCTGCATCACAAATGTTAGCACATCACAATATAAATATCAATCCAGACAGATAAACACAAATATAGACAATCAACCACACAGATATTTAAATATCAATTATTTATAATGTCTAGCATCCAGATGTGAGTGAGAATAACTCACCTTGTATTTTGGCGAGCGTTCGAAATTTAAATTAAACCGGATGACGTCCGATTTAATCCAAATTTCTACTTGCCCGGCATGACTCCGGATCTACTCCATTTCGTAGTGCTCTTTCCTACGATTCCAACGGTTCCAGTTTCGTCCGAATCTGAGTACGTATGAGTTCGTTAAGATTTTACAAAGTTTGAATTGAAATTTAAAAACAAATTTTCTTTTACTTAATTTACAATTACCCCAAACCATAACGGGCCGTCTCACGAAACCAACCCGCATCCCCCTCTTCTCTCTCGTGTACGCGATAGCAGCTACGAACGAACCCATCGTCATCCCCTAAGTTTCGATCGCCGCCCCCCTCAGATCATCACGCACTCGATCAACGACTGCCACTGGCTTCGCCTACAAACGCCGCTCCCACGCCCACATCCCCGGCGAGCTCGATCGCCTCTGGCCGCCGCGCAACCCTTTCGAACGTCGAACGTTCTTCGACGATTTGCCGCCACCCCAGACCTTTAACTCCGATCATAGCCGTTCAATAAGTAGATCTCAAAGGCCTCCACATTTCTCTAGTTAATAACTTTCGAAATCGAAGCTTAGATCGAGAGGATTTGGAGGAAAAACGAATGAAGATATCGGCCATTGAACGATAAAAGTGGCGGCTGCGTTTTCTGCTAGGGTTTTGCAAATATAACGTGATATATAAAAATTTAATATTATTTTATTTATAAAATTTCACAATTTAACAGTTAATGCAAACAACCTTCAATTTTCACGTTTCGACAGGCTATCCTAGGGTTTTTCCACGTTTCGGACACAATGGAACAGGTTTCATAAGCTAATTTGATCGTATGCGCGAGATACGGAATTAAACGATCAATTTAAAATTAAATCGATTAAATCGATTTCGATGCGTTTCGAGCTGCCACGGTCAAACGACAACTCCGATCGCTACGAAAATTGAAATCCGATAATAACTAACTATTACGGATCCAATGGAACTGGTTTCGTCGAATTCCGAGACTGTGCCCCGGAAGGCTATTTTAACTTGTCTATTAAATCGGGCGATTTTCAAAATTGACGAAAACGCTTAAAATTCACTTTTAAAATTTTAATAACTTAACAATAAATCATATAAAATGTATAACCACATTTAAAATCATTCCGGCTCAATCCGGACTCAAAATCTGATTATTTGCATTTTAATAATATTAAATTCATTTTTAATTAATATAAAATCCCAAATAATAATTTATTCACTTTAAAATTCATCTAAAATTCCAACAATATTATTTATAACCAATTGAACTTAAAATACATTTAAACACCATTTTATAGCTATTTACACCCAAATCCACCTTTTTATCCCAATCCCGAATATTTAATTATTATTTTCCATTATTCAAATTCAACCAGAATTGCTATAATTAAAATTTATAGCTTATTTCATTGATTGAACCCGAATCCATTCATTTCAAAATCAATTAAGGACCCACATTGAACATTTAAAACGAATTAAATGTTCAAATTCAATGGCTTAAAAATACGGGATGTTACAAAACCATATATATATTTAATTTAATATATGTTTGGATTTAGGATATGACGTTTTATATATAGCTATATATAGTTATATATATATATATATATAAGTTCACTTATATCATTTATCTTCATCAATCCAGTTCTGATTCGATTTCGTAAATTTCTATTTATCAGCCTTGTTCGTCAAATTCGTGCCAATCTAGCTTTATTTTGGGACTCGTGCTTGGATTCGTAACCCATCTCATTTTCTTTCATCTCTAGCCTCGAAAGGTGAGCAATCACTCATGATCAACGTTCTTATATTTATTAATTTTGATTTCAATTGAAACGACAATTGAAATATGTTGCTGTTAGATTTACATTGCTATATTTATGCCATTATCTATAATTGTTCACCTGTGGATATGACACCATATCTTGCTGGTTATATTTTATTCAGTTCGTTTCTGATGATATATGCCTGTTGTTATATGTTATATTTTATCATATATGTTCTCACTCTACAAGTTCCCTGTTAGTATAGAATTCACTATGGGTTGAAATGATACATACCCGAACGATCTGTACAATAGGAGAAAATCGTTATGGGTTGAAATGATAGACCCAAGTGATTTTCAATTGAATTGAATTTGGGATTGCGAGTTGAAATGAGATATACCCATATAAATTTAAATTACGGATTAAAATGATAAATATCCGTATCACTTGACCTAGGATAGAAAATTTTATACAGACACCGTTTGGTCTATATATATTTTTGAAATGATTCTTTCAATGTTTTGAAATTAATATATAATATGTATAAGTATTTATTTAAAATTTTATTTAAAAAGAGATCTTTATAATGATTTTATAAGTTAAGGTTGGGAAGATAAATTTGAATATATTCGAAATTGTATTTAATTAAGAATTTTTGTTTAATTAAATTGATTTGAAACTTATTGAATTGAGGGTTTTAAGATATGATTTTATAACTTGGTTTTGATTTAAAATGATTAAATGGATATTTCAAGTTTTAAATAAATCGAAAGGAATATTTAGTTAAATGGAATTTAAGGTTATTTAAATGAAAATGGATTTATTAAGTGAATATTTCAAACAAAAAAAATGGTGAAGTTAAAATAAGTTATATATGAAATTATCAATTTAGTTTTGAAAGTGCTAAAATCTGGAAATATATTTGAAATGGAAATGATATTTTGGTTTTGAAGTATAAATTATTTTGGAATGACCACGGTGTTATATTGACGTTTGGATGTTAATAACATATATTTCTACATAGTAGATAGTTCCACGGATCCTTAGAGGATGGTTATCCCAAACATCCTTTAAGTTACTTGTATTTTAGTTGATATTTCACTTGAGATGGAACAAGATGAAGGAAGCTCACTTTCTAGAAGGATCATTTGTTGTATTTCCTGAATTTGCAGCATATAGAATTCAAGATTGTAACGACCCGGTTTTTCGCGTCAGTTTATAAATGACGATTAAATCATTGTTAATTGCTAATGTAGATTTTAATCGAGTCGGAATCCTTTTTGTAAAAGTTTGTTATCGTCACTAGACGATTGAAATTGATAACAAATTTCTATCAGCAATTTTGATCGAATTGAAATTCTTTTTAAGTTGTAAAATTCTTTAATAAATGTTTGGGTAAATGTTGAAGGGCTTTAACTTATAATCTCGGCCCACATTTATTTGGAATGCTGTGATATCTATCAAAGAAAACCCATTTCCTTTTTCGTTCTTTTCCATTCACTCTCGTAACCCTAAACCTAGTCAAAGAAACGAGAATGGCGGCCTCGTCTTCGTCTTCCAAAACTAGAGCTCGCATAAATCGGAGGCGTCGAATTTAGGGTTCGATTAATTCGAAGAGCTGCTGGATGTTGTCGATCATCCTTGAGGACCACGACATCGACCCTTCTAATTCGAACGGCTGCTCCTCGTGTTCGAATTCGTTGTCGCTCCATTCCAAGGTGAGTGAAACTTTCACTCACATCAAATTCAAACTCCCTGATTCTTCTGTTTTATTCGTATGACATTCGTTTTTGCTGTTGTTGATTATTTCTCGGATTTGGTCGATTTCATGTGTTTTGATGACGGCGTTGATTTTCTAGTGACTTCGGTTATGCTTTGTTTTACCATGGCCTTGGATTGTTAGAACTTGTCGTCATGGTTGGTTCATCTCTGCTTTATTTTATGTTGCACTTGGTATCACTTGTTTGTACATCCCTGTGTAGTCAAGTGTATTTATCCCTGTAGTGTTTTCAAAGCTGATGCGTGTTGCTGCCTCTGTTTTGCGTGAGTTTGAATGTGCCTGCTGTTTCATGGTTTGGCAATTGTTGACTATATTTTCGTTGTAAATATTGGGGTTTCACTGTGGTTCACTTGATTTTGACGAAGTAATTTCGTTTGCCTTTGGCAAATTCTTTGTTATTAAATTGATGACTTCGGCCTGATTTCCATTTGACTTTGATCTGTAGTGTTTTCGACATCGAACTTGATTTTGTGATGTCGATCCTGTTCGACTTTTGCCATACTATTCTCTATCTTTGGTAGTACGTTCAACCTTATTCATTTAATTATATACTTATGTAACGTTAGCTGGGCATGTTGCATACAAATTTGATTGCATTATGTGGTCTGATTCATATGTAGTCTGCTGCCCCCTATGCAGTTTGTACTTGGGTATACAGGCGCATGTTTATGTTAGTGTTGATTCGCCTCACTGCTCGTTCCTGTATCACCTTATGGTTTGAGGTTACACATGTTTATAGGGTCATTTTGACTATGTATGTTTCACTGTGTTCATTTGTCCGCACTTGCAGTGTTCACATATGGCTTTGACTTTACCATTACCCGACTTCAGCACTGCCTTCATGTAAATACATCAAAGTCTGGGGTAGATAGATTGGCCACTATGTACATTGTTGGTTTATATTCCTATAAGTTAATTTCATACATGTGTGATTATACCTTCATGCTACCCTGACCTGTAGTATGCATTGTCACTCTGGGTTTCCACTTGTCTTGGTGGAGCTCGTACTGTTGTCACGCTATTCTGGTCTGGTCATTGTGTAGTTGCATTGCATTGAGTTCCTGTTGTACCATACACTTGAACTCAGTTGCCTTTGTCTGGTTAAGTCTTGTACCACTTGCTGATATTTTCTCTGTTCATTGATGCAGTGGCCATTTCCACTTGTTCAATACAGGATCTAGTTCATTTAAGTTATGTGTGTTGATCTCCTGTGTAGTTTAGTTTGACATTGAATTAGGGTTCCTGTCTGAACCTACCAGTCAGGTCTGGTTACCTCATATGTATGCTCTGTCCACTGCCTTTGTTCTCGAATCTAATACATTGCATTGATGCCTTGTATCATTTGCATTTTGTCATTTTGCTTCACTGATGACCTTAATTTCTAATGAGGCTGATCTGTGTCTTTTCTGTTGAGTGTTTTAGTGCCATATCTTTGGTGCTCTCGCCTTCAGTTTGCTATTTCCCTGTGCCTTGCTTTGCGACATGTTGAACTTGTTTCACTTGTTGCCTCTGATCTTGTTTAGTATTGCTTTGAGTTGTTTTGTAGTGGCGAGGCAGTACACGCGTGCGTGTACTGCAGCCCTAGCAGGATTGACAGATTTGGTTGATATTTCGATTGTTAAATGGTTTCGTTGGTTAAATTTAATATTTTGAAGGGTATTTTGAGATGGTTCATTCTGATTTGAGTTGGATTCATTTGCTTTTTGGATTCATTGATCTTATGAGCATTTCGTGGATTGTATTGGCGAGGCAGTACACGTTAGCGTGTACTGCAGCCAATCAGCATTGTTGTTTTTAAATTGGCATTTCAATTGTTTAAATTGACTTGGATTGTTGATTTGTTGTTTAACACTGTATAGTGTTATATCTGCCGTTATCCGATTCTTTTATCGAGGAGTCGGGTATACGAGATTTCTGTGACTGTCGTCTATTTGACTATTTGATTATTATTGCTTCTGTGCATTAATAACTGAGTTTGAATTAGACTGACCCGTGTATTATTTTCTTTTGAATGTAATACTCGGGTCAGACCCGAGTTATTTCAGGTTGTAGATTTCCTTCTTTGAGTTGCTGTTTCGGATTTGAAGACTTTTCACATCTTCTGAAGTTGTTTTTGTCATTTTGTAGAAGTCGTGTCATTGTATAGGATGATATGTATTCATGTATATTAGTCGATAATGTACTTGTATATATAACTTCCAGAGTCGACAGTTGTAGTTGTATCATATGTATTGTGTCAACTATATTGTAACTGACATCAGTTATATATATATACATGAGATTTTGTTATTTGTGTTCCGCATTCTGTAACGACCCGATATTTTGGACCATTCGCGTCCATTATAAGTGTATAGGTAGACACTCATGCCGGAGTTGAATTGCTCAAAATACCGCGTTGTTAATTTAAATTTGGCAAAACTGAACATATACAGTAGATAGATATAATCACAGATCACAGACACAGAGTAATAAGTGCAGCGGAAATAAAAGAGATAGTAGTTCATGAAGCTACTATATGAATATATAAAATACATCAGAGTTTACAACAGAAGAGTAATATGATACATCAGAGTTAAACCAAATACAACGGAAGAGTAACACGATACATCAGATACAAATCAGAATGCATCACTGGAATCATCGAATACTGAAAGCAGAATAGATGGCTGGATCTTCAAGCAAAGCTCCAACTCCAAAGGTGAGTCTCGAAAGCTGAACTACTCAGTCTGACCCGAGCGTAAAGCAAAATACAAAACACTCGAGTCAGGAATAACATTCTTATATTAATAAATCCAACTCAAGTGAAATAGCAATTGAAATACAAGTAACTCAAAGGATGTTTGGAATAACCATCCTTTAAGGATCCGTTAAACTATCTACTAGGTAGTAATGTACGCTAAGTAGATAATGTCTATCAGTAATATAAAGATATCAAAATAGCGTTAAGTCATGGCCCATTCCACCCTTAACACATTTTTATTCCCACAAGCATATACAAGACCGTAGTTTCCCCAAAACCGGAAGTCACCAAAGGGCAATCCATATACTCAAGGTACAAAACAAATTCGTAGTGGTCGCGCATAAATGGAATACAATTATGACAAGGCACATGAGGCTATACCCAAGGTAGTGATACTATCGTTCGCCTGATCCGGGCTGGTGAGAACGCAACGCCGCAGCGCCCGCAACACCGTGAGACAACACTCCCAAAATCAAGGGTGCACCAATCGACAATAAGTATAAGTAGTTCGAAGAAGTGTGTCCACTTGAGGTATCAATCCTCCATTGGCCCGGCACAGCTCCTGTTTTAGTCATTTCCAATTTGACACAAGTGTCAAGGCTATCCATTATCGTTCTCTTTCTTCAGTCAACACGAACACCATTCCAACCACTTCATTCTGGATCATCACTCCGCGTATAGTTATTAAAGTGGTTTCCGGTTTAGATAGAGAGTATATCCATAACCGAATTCCGGTCTCTTTAATAACTTTCGTAATTATTACACCGATTGGTCGTTTATTTATTTCAAAACCAAATCAATTTCAATTTCAATTTCAATTCGCAAATCAACATTTCATTTGTCTTTCACAACCAATTTCCAATAATTTACGTTTTAAACTTCCAAATTATCATTTCAAAACCTTATAATTCAATTTCAATCTTTATTTTAAACAATTCAAATATCAATTTAAATTCGTATATAAGATTCAATTCTGAAATCATTTAAATCAATTTAATTTAACATTCAAATCAGTTTAACTTCCTTTATCGATTTTATTCAATATTCGTTAAGTAAATTTATAATTCAAATCAATTATATTCAATTTCCAATTCATTAAATCAATTCCTTATGTTCAACTTCACTAAATCAAAATTTACAAATTGAATTAAATTAAATTCATCAAATCAAATTCTTTAAATTTCAAGTCTTACATTAATTGCAATAAATCGCATTTTCATTTCTTGTTAAAGAAATTCTATTTCACTTATTTACCCACTTAAATAATTTTCCAAAACCTAATTTATAAAGAAACTCAATTTCAGTTATTTACGAAGTAAAATTCACTTATTCAAAAGTTCAATTTCTCTTATTAAAGAATTTCAATTCAATTTAATCATTAAATAATTCAATCTTATTAATTATTAAATAATTCAAAACTTAATTATTAAATAATTTCAAAGTTTAATAATTTCAACTTAATTATAATTTCAAACTTAATTATTAAATCATTTCAAAGTTTAATAATTTCAAACTTAATTATAATTTCAAACTTAATTATTAAATCAGTTCAAAGTTAATCCGATCATTTCTCAAATCAACAACATTCTTTCATCGATTACATTGTAAATATTTGTTTCAGATTATTAAATATTACAATTTCCTTTCATTAAAATTCAGATTTCAATTTCATTTCAAAACCATATTTATTTATTCAAATAAAATCCTTATTTTATTTTTAAATCAAATTATTGACCAATCGGGTTTTATTTAATTCTCTATCCTAGGTCAAAGTTAAATTTGGGTATTTATCATTTCAACCCGATTCCAATTTAATTCAAAATCAAAGCATAACAAAGGGAACTTGCAGTGTGATAGCTGGGATGGTGTCAAAGTAAATAAACAAGCAATAACAACAATCAATAACAATCCAAAAATCAATTCAAATAATCCTGAAATAACCGTATTAATTCGCATTGTTATTTGTACGAATTAATATAATTATTTCTAGAATCTACACTATCATTTCATGTAGATTAAAGATTTTTACATTACGGTTTTCACTTGTCATTCATTTACAATTTCATACATCATCAATTTAACAACATACATTCAAATGGTTCAAGGTGTAATTCCATATTTCTATGTGTCAATAAATTCAACAGTTAAAGGGGTCATATTATACAAATGTCAGTTAATCAAATTTAACATTTAACTGTCCTATATCAAGTTCAATTTCAATACTATTTATCATTTTAACATTAACAATTTTAACGTCCAATATAAACATCAACAATCAATCAATTATCAGCCAAACTGTATTATCATCGCATAAATAATTAACAGATAATGGTGTCAAATGTCATAGGTTAACTGATACAGGCGATAGCATATATAACAGTGTAATTAACTAACAGCAGCATATTTCAATTGTCGTTTCAATTGAAATCAGATTTAATAAATAAAAGAACGTTAATCGTGAGTGAGTGCTCACCTTTCGAGGCTAGTGATAATTTGACAAAGCAATGAGCTACGAATTCCGAAGCAACGTGGATGGACATGATTCGACAGAGAAAACGGGCACGACGGACAAAGCTGATACAGGGATCGATAAAATGAATCAGAACCGGATTGATAAGGATAACTGGTATAAATATACTTATGTGTATAACTATATATAACTATTTACATAAAATCATATTTTCAAACACATATCTCTACTATTAATAAAGAAAATTCGTTAAACTAATTTACTCGGTGTCTTTTTTAAAATTTCAAAAAAATACCCTTGTCAGTCATAACAAAACATGTGCGGGTTATGCGAATATTACAATTAAATATAAAAATCAACATTTAAATTTTAAAGCACATAAAAAAAAATGGACATATATATAACTTATAAAATATATAACTCAAACATATATATATATATAGCAACAGATCCACCAATACTACATACTTAATATAAATTAACAAACAACTTATATTATATATTAAACAATTAACATATATATATATTTTACAACATAATATATATTAATATAACTAACAAATAATATATCTATACCACTAACTGCAAATTAAAAGTTATAACTCATATACCAATCTGGAAAACACATATGCATTACAGTGTAAAATATAGTTCCTTAGTTTAACAATATACACTACATATAAAACAGAACACACTAAAACTTAGTAAACTAATTGTATGAGCGAATTCTATAACTTATAATATAACTCACTGTAAAATAAAAAAAGTAACATAATATAAAATAATGAAATAAAATATTGTATACATATAATACAGCCAGAAGAGGAGTCTTGGCCGCCTTCCAATATAGATGTACAAGAGTATATAAATACTAACTGACTCATAAAATCTATAAAAAAAAAAAAAAAAAATCAACTCAAGTTTATATACCAATAAATAACATATGTTCAACTACAGCCAACTATATATATACGAACCAATAATGCTTAAACTTGTATATATAATACGTGCTAAAATTATTACACTGGACTATTAATTTACTCGCATCTTAACAGCAAGATAAAAAAAATGTAGCTTTTATGTATAACTCTATATTGATATACAAAGTAGAATAACTCAAAATATATATAATACACGTATACTGTAACAACAATTATATATAACTAGTTTATAACATACTGCAAACAACTGGTTCACCCACAACCGCAGATGACTTGTAAAGAGAACTAACAGGTACAGACCCGTTAGTAGCATAACGCAAATCAAGCGGTCGCTTAACCAAATTTATAAGATCCGATATTACCTCAGTCGGCTCCGGTGGAGGTTGAGAGGACCTACTCGGTTGGGCTAATGGAAGAGAAGCGATGGGGCTGGTGGAAGCAAGGTGGTAGCGGGATTGTTGGAGTGGAGGGGAAGAGAGGCGTGGGGTTGCGTGCTTGCATGGGGTGGTGGCGGAGATCGGCGGAGCTAGCATGAGTAAGAGGGAAAAGCCGGAGCACCGAGGGCAGGCTGGGCGGGGCTATGCGCGAAGAGGAAGATGAACGGTTCGAGCTCGGGGCTGTTGCGTTTGGTTCGTGGTTGCCGGAGATGAAGGAGATTGGTAGTTGTTAAGGGGAAGGAGGTGCGGATGGTGTATGGCAAGAGAGAGATGGAGAGAGAGAAAGGAGGGGAAGGAAGGCTCACTGTTAATGTGGTTTTCATGCATATACGTGCATGCTAGTGCTAGGAAAATGAAGTGGAAGATCAAGCTTAGGTGGCCGAAACTTGAGAATGGAAGAAATGAACTAGAAGAAGAAATGTGTTTTGAACTTACTGTATGCATTTTTGTACAGAAAGAGGAGTAGCAAAGAAGATGAGGGGAAATTGTTAAGGCTGTGAAAATGAACAGACATACCAAATGAAACGTAAAACAACAATGAAGCCTGAAAGCAAATTATTTACAGAAATTTAGAAATTTGAAATATTAGGAAAGTAAAGTCACGAATTAAATTGTATAAAAGAGTAAATGTCCATGGGAATAAGCGGTGAATATATGAAGGGTCACATGAAATCCAACAGACATGAATCCGGTACCGATACGAAAGTCGTTCTACAGATTTCGTCGTTTCATCGGACATCGAAACATGCATACGAATATACCGTAGAGATCAGCACGACGAGGCGATCAAAACGGTATACAGATATCGGTGGTACGATCATCCGATAAAAATCGATATCGGTACCAGAATGCTGCATTTTTCAGAAAATAAGAACGACGAAGCAATAGATGTCCGAATTTTCAAAAATGATGAACTGACATCTTGCTCAGAAGATGGTTTAGAATTTTTCTATGTAAAAATATTTAGGTTTTGAAAACGTTTTATTTTCAACGCTTTTTAACTGATTAAATTGAAGTGAATTTACGCGCGAAATAAACTTTCGTATTTTCGGACGAAAATTTACCAGTTGCTATGTTTAACTAAACGTATTTCAAATTTTAAATTTTTATTTCAAAATTTTATCGTTTAAAATTTCACAAAATTTCAATTAATAAAGTTATTAAAACTGTTGAAATTTTACGGGTCGTTACACTCTCCCCCACTCAAAACTTTTCGTCCCCGAAAAGGAACGAGGTAGGAGAATAGAAACAACCATAAAGGAAACAGATTTGAAAACAAAATAACAATTAATTTAAACCCTATAAATTCAAATTTAAATTAATTTTTATTCAATAATTGATTTAATCCATTTGATTTTACTAAAATCAAACTCACTATTTCTAAATTCATTATCTTACTATCCAATTATCCTCAATTTACAATTTCTAAAACCATAAATTTGAATAGTCTTTTATTATAATCATATTTTCTTTAACAATTTTAAATTCTTCTTTATTCAAAACTATTGTTAAATTTATTCTACTTAATATATCTAATCACATATATTAACCCATATAAATAAATTTAAACCATAAAAGTTCTGATTTAAATTAATTTACATTTACTAATTGCTTTTAAATTCAAGGTATTTTCATAAGTTGATCAAATTTCAATTTATTAATTCTTTCAAAACAAATTATTTCATTTTTAACTGAGTTATATTTATTGTCTTATCTAATTCTATTAACATCTTTATAATCAAAATTCAGTGTATAACATTTATTATAAACACTCAAATTTTATTTATAAATTCAATTTATCTTATATATTATCCAATTACATATTCAACTTCTGAATGATTTAGGTAAGTTGTATTAGAATGCAGTTAGACAATATACAAATAAAATTTCCCAATTCAATTATTCAAGTTTAAATGTTTATTCCAAAATTTTGGTTTTTTTTTTTATAATTAAAATCATCCTTTAACAACATTTAAGAATTAGATTTCCGATTAACTTTAAACAGTTTAGAGATATATATATAATATATTTATATCAAACCAAATTAAATTTTAAAATAAGATACCTATATTTATAAATCAATTTATACTGAAGAAGTTTAAATCAAAATATTTTTCAAAACAAAACCATAGCAAAGCTACAGAATAGTATTTCCACTTCGAAACTCGAAAATGAACGTCGATGATGCGGCCGCCATCACCGAAATTATTTTCCAGCGACAAAGAGAAGAGCACTGATTTCAACATTTTAAAAAAATTCTTTGAAAACGATTTCTATTCGAAAATACTTCCAATAATATACTTTAAAATTTTAAAACCGAAGTTCGAAATCACCGGAAACTAAATTCTCAAATTTCTGAATTAAATTCATTTCAATTCCAAATCAATTTATAAACCGTATTTATAAATTTATTTAGAACAATAAATGATAATCAAATATTATCATTTCAAACAAACAATTTCATTAACCTATTAAATTCTAGAAAAATTTTACTTATATTTTCACAATATAATCAAACAAATTTATTTTATTTACCAAACTTTGAAAATAATATTGTGTTAGTTTGCTCTGTTCAAGTGTTTTGGAAATCCTATCGATAGCGCTGATCAGACGAATCGATCGGAAACCCAAATCAACATCAACAACTCAAACAACCCAACATAAAATAAAATATTTTAAATATAAATTTACGAATACACTTCCTTGCTTGAAGATACAAGAATGGATTCAAAGCAAGGATAGAGATTCAAATTTGATGGACTCAAATCAAAGAGAATTCTGATTCGAAAATAAGTTTGAAACAGAAGAAAGATAATTCAATTACCACAATCGGAAGATGGATGAGTTTATTTAATTCACGGGCAACCTTAACCGGGTCGTCCGTAACTTAGATAATAAGATCGATGCTAAATTCCAAGGTAAATCAACATCCAATCTCGAGAAATAAAATTCAGGTATAGCAGGAGATAGATAGCATCGTAAACCGAGGATACAGAAATCTCCGGTAAATCGATGTCTATTATAAAGGAGTTTACTCCTTTACGAATCACTCTAAGATTGGCGAGACCGCCGATCTATTATAGATAACATTTAGAATGGAGTTATGGGGTGCTCCATGATTGAAAGAAGACGAATAGTGAAGGACACGAATGAATTTCGGAACCGAGGGGGACGTTCCAAAATTCAAAGGAATTGAGTCAAAGGAAAAGATTGAAACTCGAGTGGGAGTGATTCAGTAAATACATTTACCCTATATGTTGAGTTTTGCCTAGAGCTACCAAAGCTCTGATACCAACTGTAACGACCCGATATTTTGGACCATTCGCGTCCATTATAAGTGTATAGGTAGACACTCATGCCGGAGTTGAATTGCTCAAAATACCGCGTTGTTAATTTAAATTTGGCAAAACTGAACATATACAGTAGATAGATATAATCACAGATCACAGACACAGAGTAATAAGTGCAGCGGAAATAAAAGAGATAGTAGTTCATGAAGCTACTATATGAATATATAAAATACATCAGAGTTTACAACAGAAGAGTAATATGATACATCAGAGTTAAACCAAATACAACGGAAGAGTAACACGATACATCAGATACAAATCAGAATGCATCACTGGAATCATCGAATACTGAAAGCAGAATAGATGGCTGGATCTTCAAGCAAAGCTCCAACTCCAAAGGTGAGTCTCGAAAGCTGAACTACTCAGTCTGACCCGAGCGTAAAGCAAAATACAAAACACTCGAGTCAGGATTAACATTCTTATATTAATAAATCCAACTCAAGTGAAATAGCAATTGAAATACAAGTAACTCAAAGGATGTTTGGAATAACCATCCTTTAAGGATCCGTTAAACTATCTACTAGGTAGTAATGTACGCTAAGTAGATAATGTCTATCAGTAATATAAAGATATCAAAATAGCGTTAAGTCATGGCCCATTCCACCCTTAACACATTTTTATTCCCACAAGCATATACAAGACCGTAGTTTCCCCAAAACCGGAAGTCACCAGAGGGCAATCCATATACTCAAGGTACAAAACAAATTCGTAGTGGTCGCGCATAAATGGAATACAATTATGACAAGGCACATGAGGCTATACCCAAGGTAGTGATACTACCGTTCGCCTGATCCGGGCTGGTGAGAACGCAACGCCGCAGCGCCCGCAACACCGTGAGACAACACTCCCAAAATCAAGGGTGCACCAATCGACAATAAGTATAAGTAGTTCGAAGAAGTGTGTCCACTTGAGGTATCAATCCTCCATTGGCCCGGCACAGCTCCTGTTTTAGTCATTTCCAATTTGACACAAGTGTCAAGGCTATCCATTATCGTTCTCTTTCTTCAGTCAACACGAACACCATTCCAACCACTTCATTCTAGATCATCACTCCGCGTATAGTTATTAAAGTGGTTTCCGGTTTAGATAGAGAGTATATCCATAACCGAATTCCGGTCTCTTTAATAACTTTCGTAATTATTACACCGATTGGTCGTTTATTTATTTCAAAACCAAATCAATTTCAATTTCAATTTCAATTCGCAAATCAACATTTCATTTGTCTTTCACAACCAATTTCCAATAATTTACGTTTTAAACTTCCAAATTATCATTTCAAAACCTTATAATTCAATTTCAATCTTTATTTTAAACAATTCAAATATCAATTTAAATTCGTATATAAGATTCAATTCCGAAATCATTTAAATCAATTTAATTTAACATTCAAATCAGTTTAACTTCCTTTATCGATTTTATTCAATATTCGTTAAGTAAATTTATAATTCAAATCAATTATATTCAATTTCCAATTCATTAAATCAATTCCTTATGTTCAA
This sequence comes from Allium fistulosum, assembly GCA_030737815.1. Classification (NCBI taxonomy): domain Eukaryota; kingdom Viridiplantae; phylum Streptophyta; class Magnoliopsida; order Asparagales; family Amaryllidaceae; genus Allium; species Allium fistulosum. The sequence goes on from CM060904.1 coordinate 56,416,975, forward strand.
CTTCATTAAATCAAAATTTACAAATTGAATTAAATTAAATTCATCAAATCAAATTCTTTAAATTTCAAGTCTTACATTAATTGCAATAAATCGCATTTTCATTTCTTGTTAAAGAAATTCTATTTCACTTATTTACCCACTTAAATAATTTTCCAAAACCTAATTTATAAAGAAACTCAATTTCAGTTATTTACGAAGTAAAATTCACTTATTCAAAAGTTCAATTTCTCTTATTAAAGAATTTCAATTCAATTTAATCATTAAATAATTCAATCTTATTAATTATTAAATAATTCAAAACTTAATTATTAAATAATTTCAAAGTTTAATAATTTCAACTTAATTATAATTTCAAACTTAATTATTAAATCATTTCAAAGTTTAATAATTTCAAACTTAATTATAATTTCAAACTTAATTATTAAATCAGTTCAAAGTTAATCCGATCATTTCTCAAATCAACAACATTCTTTCATCGATTACATTGTAAATATTTGTTTCAGATTATTAAATATTACAATTTCCTTTCATTAAAATTCAGATTTCAATTTCATTTCAAAACCATATTTATTTATTCAAATAAAATCCTTATTTTATTTTTAAATCAAATTATTGACCAATCGGGTTTTATTTAATTCTCTATCCTAGGTCAAAGTTAAATTTGGGTATTTATCATTTCAACCCGATTCCAATTTAATTCAAAATCAAAGCATAACAAAGGGAACTTGCAGTGTGATAGCTGGGATGGTGTCAAAGTAAATAAACAAGCAATAACAACAATCAATAACAATCCAAAAATCAATTCAAATAATCCCGAAATAACCGTATTAATTCGCATTGTTATTTGTACGAATTAATATAATTATTTCTAGAATCTACACTATCATTTCATGTAGATTAAAGATTTTTACATTACGGTTTTCACTTGTCATTCATTTACAATTTCATACATCATCAATTTAACAACATACATTCAAATGGTTCAAGGTGTAATTCCATATTTCTACGTGTCAATAAATTCAACAGTTAAAGGGGTCATATTATACAAATGTCAGTTAATCAAATTTAACATTTAACTGTCCTATATCAAGTTCAATTTCAATACTATTTATCATTTTAACATTAACAATTTTAACGTCCAATATAAACATCAACAATCAATCAATTATCAGCCAAACTGTATTATCATCGCATAAATAATTAACAGATAATGGTGTCAAATGTCATAGGTTAACTGATATAGGCGATAGCATATATAACAGTGTAATTAACTAACAGCAGCATATTTCAATTGTCGTTTCAATTGAAATCAGATTTAATAAATAAAAGAACGTTAATCGTGAGTGAGTGCTCACCTTTCGAGGCTAGTGATAATTTGACAAAGCAATGAGCTACGAATTCCGAAGCAACGTGGATGGACATGATTCGACAGAGAAAACGGGCACGACGGACAAAGCTGATACAGGGATCGATAAAATGAATCAGAACCGGATTGATAAGGATAACTGGTATAAATATACTTATGTGTATAACTATATATAACTATTTACATAAAATCATATTTTCAAACACATATCTCTACTATTAATAAAGAAAATTCGTTAAACTAATTTACTCGGTGTCTTTTTTAAAATTTCAAAAAAATACCCTTGTCAGTCATAACAAAACATGTGCGGGTTATGCGAATATTACAATTAAATATAAAAATCAACATTTAAATTTTAAAGCACATAAAAAAAAATGGACATATATATAACTTATAAAATATATAACTCAAACATATATATATATATATATAGCAACAGATCCACCAATACTACATACTTAATATAAATTAACAAACAACTTATATTATATATTAAACAAGTAACATATATATATATATTTTACAACATAATATATATTAATATAACTAACAAATAGTATATCTATACCACTAACTGCAAATTAAAAGTTATAACTCATATACCAATCTGGAAAACACATATGCATTACAGTGTAAAATATAGTTCCTTAGTTTAACAATATACACTACATATAAAACAGAACACACTAAAACTTAGTAAACTAATTGTATGAGCGAATTCTATAACTTATAATATAACTCACTGTAAAATAAAAAAAGTAACATAATATAAAATAATGAAATAAAATATTGTATACATATAATACAGCCAGAAGAGGAGTCTTGGCCGCCTTCCAATATAGATGTACAAGAGTATATAAATACTAACTGACTCATAAAATCTATAAAAAAAAAAAAAAAAAATCAACTCAAGTTTATATACCAATAAATAACATATGTTCAACTACAGCCAACTATATATATACGAACCAATAATGCTTAAACTTGTATATATAATACGTGCTAAAATTATTACACTGGACTATTAATTTACTCGCATCTTAACAGCAAGATAAAAAAAATGTAGCTTTTATGTATAACTCTATATTGATATACAAAGTAGAATAACTCAAAATATATATAATACACGTATACTGTAACAACAATTATATATAACTAGTTTATAACATACTGCAAACAACTGGTTCACCCACAACCGCAGATGACTTGTAAAGAGAACTAACAGGTACAGACCCGTTAGTAGCATAACGCAAATCAAGCGGTCGCTTAACCAAATTTATAAGATCCGATATTACCTCAGTCGGCTCCGGTGGAGGTTGAGAGGACCTACTCGGTTGGGCTAATGGAAGAGAAGCGATGGGGCTGGTGGAAGCAAGGTGGTAGCGGGATTGTTGGAGTGGAGGGGAAGAGAGGCGTGGGGTTGCGTGCTTGCATGGGGTGGTGGCGGAGATCGGCGGAGCTAGCATGAGTAAGAGGGAAAAGCCGGAGCACCGAGGGCAGGCTGGGCGGGGCTATGCGCGAAGAGGAAGATGAACGGTTCGAGCTCGGGGCTGTTGCGTTTGGTTCGTGGTTGCCGGAGATGAAGGAGATTGGTAGTTGTTAAGGGGAAGGAGGTGCGGATGGTGTATGGCAAGAGAGAGATGGAGAGAGAGAAAGGAGGGGAAGGAAGGCTCACTGTTAATGTGGTTTTCATGCATATACGTGCATGCTAGTGCTAGGAAAATGAAGTGGAAGATCAAGCTTAGGTGGCCGAAACTTGAGAATGGAAGAAATGAACTAGAAGAAGAAATGTGTTTTGAACTTACTGTATGCATTTTTGTACAGAAAGAGGAGTAGCAAAGAAGATGAGGGGAAATTGTTAAGGCTGTGAAAATGAACAGACATACCAAATGAAACGTAAAACAACAATGAAGCCTGAAAGCAAATTATTTACAGAAATTTAGAAATTTGAAATATTAGGAAAGTAAAGTCACGAATTAAATTGTATAAAAGAGTAAATGTTCATGGGAATAAGCGGTGAATATATGAAGGGTCACATGAAATCCAACAGACATGAATCCGGTACCGATACGAAAGTCGTTCTATAGATTTCGTCGTTTCATCGGACATCGAAACATGCATACGAATATACCGTAGAGATCAGCACGACGAGGCGATCAAAACGGTATACAGATATCGGTGGTACGATCATCCGATAAAAATCGATATCGGTACAAGAATGCTGCATTTTTCAGAAAATAAGAACGACGGAGCAATAGATGTCCGAATTTTCAAAAATGATGAACTGACATCTTGCTCAGAAGATGGTTTAGAATTTTTCTATGTAAAAATATTTAGGTTTTGAAAACGTTTTATTTTCAACGCTTTTTAACTGATTAAATTGAAGTGAATTTACGCGCGAAATAAACTTTCGTATTTTCGGACGAAAATTTACCAGTTGCTATGTTTAACTAAACGTATTTCAAATTTTAAATTTTTATTTCAAAATTTTATCGTTTAAAATTTCACAAAATTTCAATTAATAACGTTATTAAAACTGTTGAAATTTTACGGGTCGTTACACATTCTCTGTGTATCTGTGTTGTTATTATATTCATTGTCCTAAACTATTATGAACCGTCGTAGTTCGTTTTATACTAGAATTGGGTGTGTCGATGGGAGTAAATAAATAATAAATGAAAAATAAAAAGTATATACCACTCCTATCGAGATAACCAATATTAGTGTAAGGCCAACTACGGATGGTCGCTCCTATCCAGCCTTATTCTTCGTAATAATAGACAGTATTTCTTTTAATACTCTTTGTTATTATGAGCATAGAGGTGGGGCGTCACAGTTGGTATCAGAGCTTGGGGTTTATGGACATAATATAAAACATAACTTGGATGGAACATATGTTACAACTATTGGTCGATGTTTTATTGTGCTTTGAGTCAAAACTAAAGTCTTGAAATTTTGATGAAATTTTTAAATATCTTCATTTAAAAATAAAAGGTGAATTTGTGTTCTGATGATTTGATTGATTTGAGTACTGTTTATCAGAGTGAGCAGCGGAAACAGTGAAACTGTCTTCGCTGAGTACAACTTATAATCTATTTGATGCAGAAATTGAAATAAATTTCATTGGTTGTTTACATAGCTGTAATTAATTTGTTTCTTTGAGAATTTCGAATCCGAATTGAGGATTCGAAGAAATTACAGTTATGTGATTTTTGTTGAAATTTCCGCTGGCTTTCTTTTGAACAAATCATCTATTGATTAGATTTTGCTGTTTTGAATTGTCTTCATTGAAGATGCATCCGAATGATTTCTTTGTTTATATTGTAATGTGCGTGCAAATATGAATTGCACGTTACTGCATTTATTTTACGTTGAACCGATGCTTGGTTATGAAACGTATTTTGTTGCCGTTATTTTTATAACGGGATTTTTACACCAATGCTAAATTTTTGAAGCAAGGTGTTTTGTGGCATTTCTGATGAATGAAAATTCACTGATATTACATTTTGATGTAAATTATTTTGATGAGATTTTGAAGTTTAAAAAAATTTCTGCTGCTTTGGCTTCAGTAACCGTCAAGTTTTAAAAGTGGATTTTCTAGCGGTTATTCCGCAATGCTGTTTTGTGACCGTTTTTACGGTATTTTGAGAAGTACAATTTCCTTATCGAAATTGTTACTGATTTGCTGCTTTAATCACATGATTGGAAAATCGTTTTAAAATGAAAATTGTTTTATAAATTTTTAACAGTTTGCGTTTTCAAAAGAATGAGAAAGCGACTTAAACGATTCAGCAAAATCGAGGATTATGACCCCTTTCTTTTACTGTTTCGCTTAACTCCGGACTTGTCCAGTTGAGAATGTGAATTGTAATTTTTACAAAATAAATAAAATTGTTTTCAGAAAATTTTAACAGTTTGCGCTTTCAAAAGAATGAGGAAGCGATTTAAACGTTTCAGCAAAATCGAGGACTATGACCCCTTTCTTTTACTGATTCGCTTAATTTCGGACTTGTCCGTTTGAGAATGTGAAATGTATTTTTACAAAATACACAATCTTGCACTTTCAAGGAAACGATGAAGAGAATCAAACGATTTAGTAAAACACGTCGTATGGGACATGTGCGTTTGCTATTTCGGTTAATTCCGGACTCGTTAATTGAAATATTTGATGATTTTGTGTGCTTTCGAGCCACTATGAGGACCTTCGGGTCATTTGTTGGACCTTCGGGTCATTTGTTGGGCTTTCGGGCCACTCTGCGGACCTTCGGGTCAAATACCAGTATTAGACCTTCGGGTCACTCTGCGGACCTTCGGGTCAATCTGAAGGGCGCCAAAATTTTGTTGAGTACTTGGTAGGCTTCGGACATTTGTTGTTGCACGTGCGGCGAATTAAAAACTCGCCATCTAATGGGATCGATCCAAGCTTTTATGTTGATTTTCTAGTCTTCTTAATTGATTTCTAGATATTTTGTGATATCCCGGGAATTTGGACAATATCAATTTAATAATCTATATTTAAAAAATTAAATTGATTTGCTGATCTTTGTTAATAATTTGAATAAATTTAATAATCTAATTAAATAAATATTTAATTAGTGATTTATCTTTTAAAAGTTTAATAGAATATTTTCTATTTATAATATATATGTATAATTGTATATATTATAAATAGATGAGTTGGTTTGAATTTAACAAATGAAATTATGTTTTCAAATTTCTAATATTTTGGTAATTTGGAAATTATGATTTAAATTTAATATTAAGCCTTCCAAAGACATTTAATAAATAACTATATAGTTTTAAAATACATAAGATAAATGTTTAATTGTTTAAAAATAGATTTTTAGCTTAAGTTTAAATTTAAATAAAAGGTTTGTTTATTTCTTTTTAAATATTACTTGATATATATGATTTAAAAATAGAAGTAATTTATAATCTCTTTTATAAATTATTTAAAATAGTCAAATTTGATATTTTCAAATAATAATTATAATACTTTGTTTTTATAAATATGAATAGACTTTAATAAAATAGAATGGTTATTTTAAATATAAATGGTAGTTATATATGCATATATATAACTTGATTTTTATTTGGATTTAAAATATGAAATTGGATTTATAATAGAAATTAAAAGAATAAACATTTTAAAAATATTTGGATAAGCTTTTAATTTGTTTATTTACATTTCCTTTAAAAGAGAAATACATATATACATTTACATAAGAATTATTAAAGTGAAAAATCCTTATTAACATTTTAAATATATATATACTCATTAAATAAAAAGGACACATGTTATTTTCCTAAGACCTCATTTAAACAAGTGTTAAATTATGAGTAAGGGATAATGACAAGTGTCATTTAATTTTGTTTTTCTTTTATTTTTATTTATTTTATAATTTCAGCTTATATAAACTTTGCCTTCCTCCTTCCATTCTTTTTCTATTTCATTTGCCAAACTAAGAAAAAATTCAGCTGTATAATAACTCAAAGCAAATCTGAAATTCACTCCTCAAAACCAGAAATCCATCCAAACATAATAACCCTGTACAAACTCCTCTAAACAAAATCTGTAAGTAAATCCTCAAACCACTATCTATTCAAATTCAATAGCCTGTTAAGCATCTTCAAAAATAAAACATCAAAAGCTTGAACTCATTTCATAAACCTGGAAATAAAGTCTGAACATCATTCTTCAACTCTGTTTTAAAAAGCAAACTCAAAATCAAAGTCTGTTTTCATCTTCAATACCTGGAATCAAGCCTACATTCTTCAAACCTGGATCTTCAAAAGCAGAGATCATCAAAGCAATTTCTTCTCTGTTTTAAAAGGGCAAAATCATTTCAGCTTGCATGCAATTTTTTTCCAACCTGAGATGCAGACAAAAGCAAGTAGAAACTCATCTGTAAATTCAAGTTTAAAGTTTTAAAAGAAATGGCAATGCAAATTTCCAATTCTCAAGTTTTCAAAAGACAAATTCCAGCAACTAAATCTCTTAAGGTTTTCAAGCTTTTCAAAAATCTGGAGGCTCTGCTTCTTTTAAAATAGGTGAGTAACAATCATTTTTAAAATATAAGTTTGAATACCTGTTTGCATGTTGATTACTGGAATAAGAATGCATTGCATGTGTATGTGTTGGTGAATCTGTTGTGAGTATATGAATGCGTATATGTATGCTGATATGTATCTGTTTCTTGTCTGTTCTTATTTTTAAATTAAGAATTTGGTGAATATTACATTATCATTGATTCGATCTTTATTAGGATATAGAATTAAAACAAAAGTTGTTGTTTTATCTTAGATTTTAGTTTAAAATTTTAGTTAAGTTGAAATAATTTTACATTGTCTCTGGAAATCTGGAATAACATAGAAAATCTACTATAAGTCAAAATTCAAACCTCATGATTTATTATTTTAGACTTAGGATCTGAAACCTCATACTAAAACATGAATTTTAAATCAAATATCATAATTTTTAACTTAGAATCGTAGCTGCAGTTCTAGTTTGAACTAGAAATGAAAATCTGAGATTTCTCTGGTGATCCAAGTGATAGGAGAGGTCAGGACTTTGGGTAGTGATGAAGAAGTGAATGTAGTTGATGGGAAAAATACTGGTTGGTGATGTATATCATCAAGGAGGCAGTGGTGGCGAGATTCAATTGGGAACCCTAGTTTTAACTAGGTATAATAAATCGATCATCACGACCATTTGGATTGATCGAGTGTAGAGGAGTTTTGGGAGATGGAAGATGGGTCGAAGGCGAAGTCGTGGCCGGAGTATCAACATTTCTGGTGATCGGAGGCCAGGGTTTGAAGCGTTGCCAGGTTCTAGTTTGTAAAGTGAGTACTGTTTCCAGGTTTGGGATGGAGACTCGAATTCGATTTCGAGATTTAGGGTTCGATCTGATGATCGAGTTGGGATGTTGGAGTGGTTTTGGATGGAAAAAGATCATCACCAATGATCGGAGATGATCAGTGTCACCGTGCATGTGCACGGTGCACTTTCAAACTTTCTGACGAAGTTGGTTTTGGGGGAAAATGGGTACTTGGGAATTTCTCGAGTCAAAATTTGTTTTGCTCGGGTAAATAGCAATTTGTCTCGAAGCAAATTTAGGTGAAACTCGAGTATAAAACTGTTACAGGTTTCTACTTAAAAACTGTCAGTTTTTCAAATTTAAAATTTATTTTAAGTTTGAAAGTAAGTTTTTAAATGCAGAATTTAAAAACTAAATTTAAAATATAGATTCAAAACTGAATTGTAATCTAGTTTTAAAATTTAAATTAAGCTTTATAAAGTTGAAGGTTTTAACAACTTTAAAAATGTTAAAAGTATTTTATAAAATGGTTTTTAAAAATCTGAGAATAAAGATTTAAACGGGACTTTAAATTTGAGTTTAAATCTGGATTCAAAAATGAATTTGAATCTTAGTTTGAATTAAAAAGGGAGTTTTTAAATTTTAAAATGTTTTTAAAACAACTTTGAATGATAAGCACATTTATATATGATTTGAAATTTAAAAATGAAATTGGTTAAAAATTCTTTTAAATTTCCTTTATAAGATTAGTATTTACTTTATCATGTAATCTAAAGGTTTTTAAATTGTTTGAACATTACTAAAGTTAAAATTAATCTCATTTTAAATCTTATATTTAAAATGAAATTTGAAAGTAAATGTAAAACAAATTGTTGTTAAAATGTTTTGCAAATGATAATTTAATCATTAATGAGATTAAGGTTTATCTTAAAGATATTTAGAACTTAATGATTTATAATTCAATAAATTATTAAGATAATTAAAGAATAATTAATCAATTTAATAAATTAATAATTGGGTTAATAAATTTAGTAATTATGGGTTCAAAATTTAGTAATTAAGGTTTAATTAAGTTATAGTTAAGTACTTAATTAATTAAGTAATTAGAGATTAATTTATTGATAATTAAAATTAATTAAGTTGTAATTAATAATGGTTAATTAATGTTTAATTATTTAAGAAAGATAATTAAAGAATAGTTAATAGTTAATGTAGATCATTAACTAAGGATAATTAATTAATGTGATTAATTTAGATAATTAATTAGATTAATTAATTTAAAAGATAATCATTTGTGAATTGTTTTACTTAATGGAAGTAATTAGGAAATTAATTACTCATTGTAATTAATTGAGGTTGAATTGATTAGTTAAAGTTAATTAATTAAGTTTAATTAACTTAAGATAATCATTTAATGATTTGTATAATTACTTAATGTAATTTAAGGAAGTATAATTACTTAGGAAAGTAATTAATGGATAATTACTGATGTAATTAATAAAGTAATTAAGGGTAGTTAATTACTTAATGGAAATTAATCAAAGGATTAATTAAGAAATTAATTAAGGTATAATTAATTTATTTTAAGAAGTAATTAAGGGTAGTTAATTACTGAATGTGATTAATCAATAGTGAATAATAAATTATGGTTTAATTAAAGATTAATTTCTTAATGTAATTAAGTAATGATAAAATGTAATTAAGGATCATTAATTAATATAATTAATGATGTAATTAAGAATTGATTAATTAAGAAATAATTAATATCTGAGTGATTAATTAATGTAATTAATTAAGGAGTAATGTAATTAATTATAGTTAATTAATAGATAAAGTAATTAAAGGTTAATTACTATAATTAATTAAGAATAATTAATTTGTGAATTAATTTAATACTAATTACTTGAATGTAATTAAATGTAATTAATCAAGGATGATTAATTAAAATGAATAATTGGATGGTGAATGATTAATTAATTGATAATTAATTAATAGTGACTTAAGTAAGATTGTTAATGATGGAAGTAATTAATTTAATTCATTTTAAATTAATTATAGATGGTAATTAATAAATCATGGCTTAAGGATATTGAATGATACTGATTTATCTTGAATGGTTTCTCAGAGATGAGATAATTGATACTGTATGATTTGGATGCTTTGGTTGCATAATGATGATGATATGGATTATCTGCTTTTAATGATAATGTCGATTATCTATTGTGAATTATCTATCTGTATGTAAATAGATAATAGAATTGAATTGTTTTAACTTTAAAACAACTTGGCCTTAAAAGATACGTTTTGGATTTCGATGAGACCGGGATCGGGTTTCCGTATACCGGGATTCCAGGTCTGGAGACCCGAATACCACATCGATCCAAATTTACGTTAGGTCGTGAAATCAAAATGGAGCAAGTGAAGACTCGAGGTGTAAGAGCTATTCTTTGTCGATATAACTCTGAGGGTGATTCCGTAATGAGTTGACGGAGATAGTACTTTCAGATTCGAGATGAAGATTCAGAGTGCAAGGGTTATGGTCGTTAACTCTGAGGGTGATTCCAATACGAGTGTAACGAGATAATGCCTTCGGTTTCGTTCGAACCCGGAACGAACTTGTATGGATTGAATGCTTTCAGAACATCGTCAGGTGGACGATGAGCATTCTAAGTGATGTCCTGATTAAAGGTAATCGTAGCCTCAAGCCTCATCAAACCGGGAATGGCTAAAACAGGGGAGGTGCAGCAAGGTTAGTGGGTAGCACCCAAGTAGGACAAGATTATCCCTGTCTAGAGGTCCCTTCTTATTATTCGGTTGTGTGGGCAGTTGATTGCAACAACTGCTGGGATATCTTGTGCGGGAATTATCCAGTAAGGGATGTTCCGGCCTTGTGTTGCAGGGGATTGGGAGTGATCCTCGGTACGGTGATCTAGGCCACGTACTGTGACGGGCGGTACCCCGGTAGCCCTGCCATTGTATGGAATCCAAAATCCAATAAGTGCCGTACGTATTAGTTGTGCCCAACTATGTTGGAACGTGAGATGTAAGCATTCCAGCTATTTCTGTATTTTACTTGAAAACCCTAGACCCTATTATAATACAATCGAATTTCCTATCAAATGTTTTGGTTAGCGTAAGGTAAAAACTTACCCATGTTTATTTGTGGGGAGTCTTACGTGATACCTTTTCTTTCGAAATGGTTTTTGAAGTTAAACAAGTTTAACCTGTTACTCACACCAGACCCATGTCTGACCCAAGTGTTTATTTCTGTTTTATAAACTCTTGGGTACTCAAATTTTTACGAGTAGCCAAGGGATTCAGGTTAGCTTTGACGAGTTATCTGGAGGAGCAATGGAGCAGGAGGCTTCGGCGTTGTAGATATAGATAGTAGTTCCGCTGTGTTAATCTCTGAATAGAGTTTTGTGTTGAGTTGTAATAACTAGACAGATGGTTATAACTGTCTAGTATGTGTTGTATAATCTGTGTAACTCTGATAATCATTGTATATGATGTAATACTTTTGTTATTAATATAAATTATTCGTTCCGCTGTTGAGATTCTGTTGTTGTTCTTTCTTTCTTCTCTTCTTTTCTACTTTCTCACCTCTTTCTTTTCTTCAAAACGATGCGTCTTCCTTGTCGTAGGATGGCGGGTCGTCACAGTGGTATCAGAGCAATAGGTTGAGTGAATACCTAGGCTCTGGAGTGGTGTCTATCTTGAGAGAGCGTATTTGTAATTTTTATATATTTATTCTACCTATTGTTGGATTACCTGTTCGGGTTTTCCAAATTAAGTTATAAGGGTAGATGAGGTAGGCTGTGTGTAACATGACTACCATTGATTGGAGTTTGAATGTTTGGAGTTAGAAGTGTATCTGATGAGACTGTAGACCCAAATACCGTCTCGAGTGAGTTTTGCTGTGGTGAAGGATTTCATTGATCTCCGAAAGAAACGATTAAGGTTCGGAGTCAATCTTTGAAGTGCAGTTAGATGAGTAGAGTTTGGATCTACCAGTTAAGCAGAAGCAAGTGATGTATCTTGGTAACTTCTGGAGGAAGTAGTTGTATGATGAGATACAATGACCATGGATGTTTCCGAAGATGTTTTCTTTGGAACAAGTTTAAGGAGTAAGTCTGCTTCGGTGTTGTGGATGAGTTCAGCATAGCGTCTCTGTTGGAGGTTCGAGTTTCTCGAAGAGCTTTGGATTAGGAAGTCCTTGGCATCTGTGGCAGCAGTGCAGTTCGGAGTGTTTTGTGTATTAGCAGGAAGTTTTCTAGCTGAGCAGTTTTTCTAAAGATGGAGTTCAGAAGTAGCAGAATATATCCATTTCTTCGATGAATTGGATAGATAAGTGTAAGCTATTCTGATTTGTTAAGAGAGATCAGTTTCTTTTGAAATAGGCTGGGTTGATCGCAAAAGTGACTTGCGATAGTTTGAGTGATCTTTGAGTTATTGAAGATTTTATGGATGTCTTCAGGGAAGTCAGAAGTTTGTCCGCATCTGGAGATGAGTTTTCTCATCGACAGGATTCCAGGAGTGGTACCGGTGGTTCGACTAGTGGAAAGATGTTTCCTAGAGATAGAGTTTGATGAAGTAGCTCAGGATTTGATGGAGTATCTAAGTTTTCTTTATAAATCTGTTGAACCTTATTTCTAGGATGGGTTATCCAGTCTGTGTTGTGTTCTTCATCAGCATTCTTATCTACTTCAGATCAGAGTTGTACAACAGAAGCAATTTGGAAGTGCATCTCTGAATAGGAAAAGTAAGTTCAGTCTTCTGATGTTTGAGGAGTAAAGTTGTGGATCTCTTCCTTGTTTTGATTTGGATAAGTATTTGGTCTTCCGGATTGAATTGTCAGTTTGGACAACTGAAATTCGTTGTGTTTTACGTATCTCTGAGGGAGTACGTATTTGATCTATCATTGGTTTTGGAACCAGCCGTTCGAGAGGTTTTGTAGTTGAGTCAGACTCGTCTGTAGTCTGATATCCTGTCTAGTTCTGTAGATCTAGATGAGTAGGAGTTCTGTAGCTTCGTAGTTTAGATTGTTTGTAGAGCGAGTGTCCCGGTATATATATACTTGGGAAAACTCGAGGAAATTTTATCCAGAATTTTGTCTGGATAATTAGAATTGTTAGATTGAATGATTGTTTGCTATGGTTGTTAGCATATGGTTGATAATATATGCTTGTTAAATCTTGAATAGATTATTAAATTACCTTTGTTTAAATTTCGGGGACGAAATTATTTTAAGGGGGGAGGAATGTGATATCCCGGGAATTTGGACAATATCAATTTAATAATCTATATTTAAAAAATTAAATTGATTTGCTGATCTTTGTTAATAATTTGAATAAATTTAATAATCTAATTAAATAAATATTTAATTAGTGATTTATCTTTTAAAAGTTTAATAGAATATTTTCTATTTATAATATATATGTATAATTGTATATATTATAAATAGATGAGTTGGTTTGAATTTAACAAATGAAATTATGTTTTCAAATTTCTAATATTTTGGTAATTTGGAAATTATGATTTAAATTTAATATTAAGCCTTCCAAAGACATTTAATAAATAACTATATAGTTTTAAAATACATAAGATAAATGTTTAATTGTTTAAAAATAGATTTTTAGCTTAAGTTTAAATTTAAATAAAAGGTTTGTTTATTTCTTTTTAAATATTACTTGATATATATGATTTAAAAATAGAAGTAATTTATAATCTCTTTTATAAATTATTTAAAATAGTCAAATTTGATATTTTCAAATAATAATTATAATACTTTGTTTTTATAAATATGAATAGACTTTAATAAAATAGAATGGTTATTTTAAATATAAATGGTAGTTATATATGCATATATATAACTTGATTTTTATTTGGATTTAAAATATGAAATTGGATTTATAATAGAAATTAAAAGAATAAACATTTTAAAAATATTTGGATAAGCTTTTAATTTGTTTATTTACATTTCCTTTAAAAGAGAAATACATATATACATTTACATAAGAATTATTAAAGTGAAAAATCCTTATTAACATTTTAAATATATATATACTCATTAAATAAAAAGGACACATGTTATTTTCCTAAGACCTCATTTAAACAAGTGTTAAATTATGAGTAAGGGATAATGACAAGTGTCATTTAATTTTGTTTTTCTTTTATTTTTATTTATTTTATAATTTCAGCTTATATAAACTTTGCCTTCCTCCTTCCATTCTTTTTCTATTTCATTTGCCAAACTAAGAAAAAATTCAGCTGTATAATAACTCAAAGCAAATCTGAAATTCACTCCTCAAAACCAGAAATCCATCCAAACATAATAACCCTGTACAAACTCCTCTAAACAAAATCTGTAAGTAAATCCTCAAACCACTATCTATTCAAATTCAATAGCCTGTTAAGCATCTTCAAAAATCAAAACATCAAAAGCTTGAACTCATTTCATAAACCTGGAAATAAAGTCTGAACATCATTCTTCAACTCTGTTTTAAAAAGCAAACTCAAAATCAAAGTCTGTTTTCATCTTCAATACCTGGAATCAAGCCTACATTCTTCAAACCTGGATCTTCAAAAGCAGAGATCATCAAAGCAATTTCTTCTCTGTTTTAAAAGGGCAAAATCATTTCAGCTTGCATGCAATTTTTTTCCAACCTGAGATGCAGACAAAAGCAAGTAGAAACTCATCTGTAAATTCAAGTTTAAAGTTTTAAAAGAAATGGCAATGCAAATTTCCAATTCTCAAGTTTTCAAAAGACAAATTCCAGCAACTAAATCTCTTAAGGTTTTCAAGCTTTTCAAAAATCTGGAGGCTCTGCTTCTTTTAAAATAGGTGAGTAACAATCATTTTTAAAATATAAGTTTGAATACCTGTTTGCATGTTGATTACTGGAATAAGAATGCATTGCATGTGTATGTGTTGGTGAATCTGTTGTGAGTATATGAATGCGTATATGTATGCTGATATGTATCTGTTTCTTGTCTGTTCTTATTTTTAAATTAAGAATTTGGTGAATATTACATTATCATTGATTCGATCTTTATTAGGATATAGAATTAAAACAAAAGTTGTTGTTTTATCTTAGATTTTAGTTTAAAATTTTAGTTAAGTTGAAATAATTTTACATTGTCTCTGGAAATCTGGAATAACATAGAAAATCTACTTTAAGTCAAAATTCAAACCTCATGATTTATTATTTTAGACTTAGGATCTGAAACCTCATACTAAAACATGAATTTTAAATCAAATATCATAATTTTTAACTTAGAATCGTAGCTGCAGTTCTAGTTTGAACTAGAAATGAAAATCTGAGATTTCTCTGGTGATCCAAGTGATAGGAGAGGTCAGGACTTTGGGTAGTGATGAAGAAGTGAATGTAGTTGATGGGAAAAATACTGGTTGGTGATGTATATCATCAAGGAGGCAGTGGTGGCGAGATTCAATTGGGAACCCTAGTTTTAACTAGGTATAATAAATCGATCATCACGACCATTTGGATTGATCGAGTGTAGAGGAGTTTTGGGAGATGGAAGATGGGTCGAAGGCGAAGTCGTGGCCGGAGTATCAACATTTCTGGTGATCGGAGGCCAGGGTTTGAAGCGTTGCCAGGTTCTAGTTTGTAAAGTGAGTACTGTTTCCAGGTTTGGGATGGAGACTCGAATTCGATTTCGAGATTTAGGGTTCGATCTGATGATCGAGTTGGGATGTTGGAGTGGTTTTGGATGGAAAAAGATCATCACCAATGATCGGAGATGATCAGTGTCACCGTGCATGTGCACGGTGCACTTTCAAACTTTCTGATGAAGTTGGTTTTGGGGGAAAATGGGTACTTGGGAATTTCTCGAGTCAAAATTTGTTTTGCTCGGGTAAATAGCAATTTGTCTCGAAGCAAATTTAGGTGAAACTCGAGTATAAAACTGTTACAGGTTTCTACTTAAAAACTGTCAGTTTTTCAAATTTAAAATTTATTTTAAGTTTGAAAGTAAGTTTTTAAATGCAGAATTTAAAAACTAAATTTAAAATATAGATTCAAAACTGAATTGTAATCTAGTTTTAAAATTTAAATTAAGCTTTATAAAATTGAAGGTTTTAACAACTTTAAAAATGTTAAAAGTATTTTATAAAATGGTTTTTAAAAATCTGAGAATAAAGATTTAAACGGGACTTTAAATTTGAGTTTAAATCTGGATTCAAAAATGAATTTGAATCTTAGTTTGAATTAAAAAGGGAGTTTTTAAATTTTAAAATGTTTTTAAAACAACTTTGAATGATAAGCACATTTATATATGATTTGAAATTTAAAAATGAAATTGGTTAAAAATTCTTTTAAATTTCCTTTATAAGATTAGTATTTACTTTATCATGTAATCTAAAGGTTTTTAAATTGTTTGAACATTACTAAAGTTAAAATTAATCTCATTTTAAATCTTATATTTAAAATGAAATTTGAAAGTAAATGTAAAACAAATTGTTGTTAAAATGTTTTGCAAATGATAATTTAATCATTAATGAGATTAAGGTTTATCTTAAAGATATTTAGAACTTAATGATTTATAATTCAATAAATTATTAAGATAATTAAAGAATAATTAATCAATTTAATAAATTAATAATTGGGTTAATAAATTTAGTAATTATGGGTTCAAAATTTAGTAATTAAGGTTTAATTAAGTTATAGTTAAGTACTTAATTAATTAAGTAATTAGAGATTAATTTATTGATAATTAAAATTAATTAAGTTGTAATTAATAATGGTTAATTAATGTTTAATTATTTAAGAAAGATAATTAAAGAATAGTTAATAGTTAATGTAGATCATTAACTAAGGATAATTAATTAATGTGATTAATTTAGATAATTAATTAGATTAATTAATTTAAAAGATAATCATTTGTGAATTGTTTTACTTAATGGAAGTAATTAGGAAATTAATTACTCATTGTAATTAATTGAGGTTGAATTGATTAGTTAAAGTTAATTAATTAAGTTTAATTAACTTAAGATAATCATTTAATGATTTGTATAATTACTTAATGTAATTTAAGGAAGTATAATTACTTAGGAAAGTAATTAATGGATAATTACTGATGTAATTAATAAAGTAATTAAGGGTAGTTAATTACTTAATGGAAATTAATCAAAGGATTAATTAAGAAATTAATTAAGGTATAATTAATTTATTTTAAGAAGTAATTAAGGGTAGTTAATTACTGAATGTGATTAATCAATAGTGAATAATAAATTATGGTTTAATTAAAGATTAATTTCTTAATGTAATTAAGTAATGATAAAATGTAATTAAGGATCATTAATTAATATAATTAATGATGTAATTAAGAATTGATTAATTAAGAAATAATTAATATCTGAGTGATTAATTAATGTAATTAATTAAGGAGTAATGTAATTAATTATAGTTAATTAATAGATAAAGTAATTAAAGGTTAATTACTATAATTAATTAAGAATAATTAATTTGTGAATTAATTTAATACTAATTACTTGAATGTAATTAAATGTAATTAATCAAGGATGATTAATTAAAATGAATAATTGGATGGTGAATGATTAATTAATTGATAATTAATTAATAGTGACTTAAGTAAGATTGTTAATGATGGAAGTAATTAATTTAATTCATTTTAAATTAATTATAGATGGTAATTAATAAATCATGGCTTAAGGATATTGAATGATACTGATTTATCTTGAATGGTTTCTCAGAGATGAGATAATTGATACTGTATGATTTGGATGCTTTGGTTGCATAATGATGATGATATGGATTATCTGCTTTTAATGATAATGTCGATTATCTATTGTGAATTATCTATCTGTATGTAAATAGATAATAGAATTGAATTGTTTTAACTTTAAAACAACTTGGCCTTAAAAGATACGTTTTGGATTTCGATGAGACCGGGATCGGGTTTCCGTATACCGGGATTCCAGGTCTGGAGACCCGAATACCACATCGATCCAAATTTACGTTAGGTCGTGAAATCAAAATGGAGCAAGTGAAGACTCGAGGTGTAAGAGCTATTCTTTGTCGATATAACTCTGAGGGTGATTCCGTAATGAGTTGACGGAGATAGTACTTTCAGATTCGAGATGAAGATTCAGAGTGCAAGGGTTATGGTCGTTAACTCTGAGGGTGATTCCAATACGAGTGTAACGAGATAATGCCTTCGGTTTCGTTCGAACCCGGAACGAACTTGTATGGATTGAATGCTTTCAGAACATCGTCAGGTGGACGATGAGCATTCTAAGTGATGTCCTGATTAAAGGTAATCGTAGCCTCAAGCCTCATCAAACCGGGAATGGCTAAAACAGGGGAGGTGCAGCAAGGTTAGTGGGTAGCACCCAAGTAGGACAAGATTATCCCTGTCTAGAGGTCCCTTCTTATTATTCGGTTGTGTGGGCAGTTGATTGCAACAACTGCTGGGATATCTTGTGCGGGAATTATCCAGTAAGGGATGTTCCGGCCTTGTGTTGCAGGGGATTGGGAGTGATCCTCGGTACGGTGATCTAGGCCACGTACTGTGACGGGCGGTACCCCGGTAGCCCTGCCATTGTATGGAATCCAAAATCCAATAAGTGCCGTACGTATTAGTTGTGCCCAACTATGTTGGAACGTGAGATGTAAGCATTCCAGCTATTTCTGTATTTTACTTGAAAACCCTAGACCCTATTATAATACAATCGAATTTCCTATCAAATGTTTTGGTTAGCGTAAGGTAAAAACTTACCCATGTTTATTTGTGGGGAGTCTTACGTGATACCTTTTCTTTCGAAATGGTTTTTGAAGTTAAACAAGTTTAACCTGTTACTCACACCACACCCATGTCTGACCCAAGTGTTTATTTCTGTTTTATAAACTCTTGGGTAATCAAATTTTTACGAGTAGCCAAGGGATTCAGGTTAGCTTTGACGAGTTATCTGGAGGAGCAATGGAGCAGGAGGCTTCGGCGTTGTAGATATAGATAGTAGTTCCGCTGTGTTAATCTCTGAATAGAGTTTTGTGTTGAGTTGTAATAACTAGACAGATGGTTATAACTGTCTAGTATGTGTTGTATAATCTGTGTAACTCTGATAATCATTGTATATGATGTAATACTTTTGTTATTAATATAAATTATTCGTTCCGCTGTTGAGATTCTGTTGTTGTTCTTTCTTTCTTCTCTTCTTTTCTACTTTCTCACCTCTTTCTTTTCTTCAAAACGATGCGTCTTCCTTGTCGTAGGATGGCGGGTCGTCACATATTTGTTGTTTCTAATTATCGCTTGTGATAATTAGATATTTGTTGATATGAGTTCTGATTATCGTTTTTGATAATCAGATATTTGTTGTTTCTAATTATCGCTTGTGATAATTAGATATTTGTTGATATGAGTTCTGATTATCGTTTTTGATAATCGGATATTTGTTGTTTTTAATTATCGCTTTTGATAATTAAATATTTGTGGATATGAGATTTAATTATCGCTTTTGATAATTAAATATTTGCTGATTTGAGATTTAATTATTGCTTTAGATAATTAAATATTTGTTGATATGAGATTTAATTATCGCTTTTGATAATTAAATATTTGTTGATTTGAGATTTAATTATCGCTTTTGATAATTAAATATTTGCTGATTTGAGATTTAATTATCTCTTTAGATAATTAAATATTTGGTGATATGAGATTTAATTATCGCTTTTGATAATTAAATATTTGCTGATTTGAGATTTAATTATCGCTTTTGATAATTAAATATTTGTTGAATTTGAGATTTGATTATCGCTTGTGATAATCGAATATTTGTTGATTTGAGAAATTTGATTATCGCTTTTGATAATCGAATATTTGTTGAATTTGAAATTTGATTATCGCTTGTGATAATCGAATATTTGTTGATTTGAGAAATTTGATTATCGCTTGTGATAATCGAATATTTGTTGATTTGAGAAATTTGATTATCGTTGTTGATAATCGAATATTTGTTGAATTTGAAATTTGATTATCGCTTGTGATAATCGAATATTTGTTGATTTGAGAAATTTGATTATCGTTTTTGATAATTGAATATTTGTTTTCTGACTATCGTTTGAGATAATCAGATATTTGATTTGTTTTCTGATTATCGTTTGAGATAA
The DNA here is from genome assembly GCA_030737815.1 of Allium fistulosum. Classification (NCBI taxonomy): domain Eukaryota; kingdom Viridiplantae; phylum Streptophyta; class Magnoliopsida; order Asparagales; family Amaryllidaceae; genus Allium; species Allium fistulosum. The sequence goes on from CM060904.1 coordinate 56,437,311, forward strand.
TTAGATATTTGATTTGTTTTCTGACTATCGTTTGAGATAATCAGATATTTGATTTGTTTTCTGATTGTCGTTTGAGATAATTAGATATTTGATTTGTTTTCTGACTATCGTTTGAGATAATCAGATATTTGATTTGTCTTCTGATTATCGTTTGAGATAAGTAAATATTTGCGATTTGAAAATTCAATTATCGTTTTTGATGATTGAATATTTGCGATTTTTGAGATTTGAGCTTCGTCTTTTTCTCTGGCGATTCAGGTGAGTAATTTGATTTACTCACATTCAATTCGTGCTCTGTATGGGATTTCTGCTCTGTTTTTCCTTCTCTTTTAGTTGCTGGAACTCGATTGTTCTTGCTTTTGTTAGTCGTCTGATTTTGATCCCTGATTCCCACGATGTTGATTCTTTTGATTTGAAGCAGTCGAACCTTTTGATTTCTTATCTAATACTTCCCCGCTGACACTTGCTTTGCTTATACATTCGACATTGCCATGCTCTTTTGGTTGTTACCTTTTATCCATTTATTCCCTATGATTGCGTGGACGCAATTTCTTTAAGGAGGGGAGTCTGTAACGACCCGGTTTTTCGCGTCAGTTTATAAATGACGATTAAATCATTGTTAATTGCTAATGTAGATTTTAATCGAGTCGGAATCCTTTTTGTAAAAGTTTGTTATCGTCACTAGACGATTGAAATTGATAACAAATTTCTATCAGCAATTTTGATCGAATTGAAATTCTTTTTAAGTTGTAAAATTCTTTAATAAATGTTTGGGTAAATGTTGAAGGGCTTTAACTTATAATCTCGGCCCACATTTATTTGGAATGCTATGATATCTATCAAAGAAAACCCATTTCCTTTTTCGTTCTTTTCCATTCACTCTCGTAACCCTAAACCTAGTCAAAGAAACGAGAATGGCGGCCTCGTCTTCGTCTTCACAAACTAGAGCTCGCATAAATCGGAGGCGTCGAATTTAGGGTTCGATTAATTCGAAGAGCTGCTGGATGTTGTCGATCATCCTTGAGGACCACGACATCGACCCTTCTAATTCGAACGGCTGCTCCTCGTGTTCGAATTCGTTGTCGCTCCATTCCAAGGTGAGTGAAACTTTCACTCACATCAAATTCAAACTCCCTGATTCTTCTGTTTTATTCGTATGACATTCGTTTTTGCTGTTGTTGATGATTTCTTGGATTTGGTCGATTTCATGTGTTTTGATGACGGCGTTGATTTTCTAGTGACTTCGGTTATGCTTTGTTTTACCATGGCCTTGGATTGTTAGAACTTGCCGTCATGGTTGGTTCATCTCTGCTTTATTTTCTGTTGCACTTGGTATCACTTGTTTGTACATCCCTGTGTAGTCAAGTGTATTTATCCCTGTAGTGTTTTCAAAGCTGATGCGTGTTGCTGCCTCTGTTTTGCGTGAGTTTGAATGTGCCTGCTGTTTCATGGTTTGGAAATTGTTGACTATATTTTCGTTGTAAATATTGGGGTTTCACTGTGGTTCACTTGATTTTGACGAAGTAATTTCGTTTGCCTTTGGCAAATTCTTTGTTATTAAATTGATGACTTCGGCCTGATTTCCATTTGACTTTGATCTGCAGTGTTTTCGACATCGAACTTGATTTTGTGATGTCGATCCTGTTCGACTTTTGCCATACTATTCTCTATCTTTGGTAGTACGTTCAACCTTATTCATTTAATTATATACTTATGTAACGTTAGCTGGGCATGTTGCATACAAATTTGATTGCATTATGTGGTCTGATTCATATGTAGTCTGCTGTCCCTTATGCAGTTTGTACTTGGGTATACAGGCGCATGTTTATGTTAGTGTTGATTCGCCTCACTGCTCATTCCTGTATCACCTTATGGTTTGAGGTTACACATGTTTATAGGGTCATTTTGACTATGTATGTTTCACTGTGTTCATTTGTCCGCACTTGCAGTGTTCACATATGGCTTTGACTTTACCATTACCCGACTTCAGCACTGCCTTCATGTAAATGCATCAAAGTCTGGGGTAGATAGATTGGCCAATATGTACATTGTTGGTTTATATTCCTATAAGTTAATTTCATACATGTGTGATTATACCTTCATGCTACCCTGACCTGTAGTATGCATTGTCACTCTGGGTTTCCACTTGTCTTGGTGGAGCTCGTACTGTTGTCACACTATTCTGGTCTGGTCATTGTGTAGTTGCATTGCATTGAGTTCCTGTTGTACCATACACTTGAACTCAGTTGCCTTTGTCTAGTTAAGTCTTGTACCACTTGCTGATATTTTCTCTGTTCATTGATGCAGTGGCCATTTCCACTTGTTCAATACAGGATCTAGTTCATTTAAGTTATGTGTGTTGATCTCCTGTGTAGTTTAGTTTGACATTGAATTAGGGTTCCTGTCTGAACCTACCAGTCAGGTCTGGTTACCTCATATGTATGCTCTGTCCACTACCTTTGTTCTCGAATCTGATACATTGCATTGATGCCTTGTATCATTTGCATTTTGTCATTTTGCTTCACTGATGACCTTAATTTCTAATGAGGCTGATCTGCGTCTTTTCTGTTGAGTGTTGTAGTGCCATATCTTTGGTGCTCTCGCCTTCAGTTTGCTATTTCCCTGTGTGTAACAATCCTAGATTTTGGCCTATATTTTAATTTTTGACTTTATTTTATTTTAAATTATTTTAAACTTGTTCTATTTCAAACATTTCATTTTAAATATAAATGTTGACTATTAAGTGATTTATAGTTCAAACTAGTATAAATTGGATATTTCATTGAAAAGTGAATTTCTATTGAAACTGGTCAAACTTTGACTTTTGAAATTTAAATTTAAATATTTCAAATTATTAAATTTTATCTTTTATTATGAAAATAGATTTAATTCCATGGATACAGCTTTTCGTTTCGTTGGAAATGGAGTAAAATTGTGAAAGTTATGTATATTTCAATATTGTGTGTAAACTGATGTATTTAGCAATATTGTCTATTTTAAATTATATTTTATTTGTCATATTTTGTTCTAATATGTGTTAGTATTTTATTTTATGTATAATTTTGTCTTTTAAATAATTTAAAGTGATTTTATAATTTTTCCAAAGCGTATTGAATTTATTTTCTATTTTTAAAGGCTAGTTTCTATTTTTCTGCTATTTTCTTCAATTAAATTATATTTAATTAAAATTTATTTATTCATTTTGTGAATGCATTTTTATTTTATGTTATTATCTTTGTTTATAAATGTTTTACAAGTCCATAAACTTTTTCCAAAGTTCATTGCATTTATTTTTCATATTTTCAAGACTAGTTACAATTTTTGCTGTTTTACTTAATTAAATTTTATATAATTAATAATTAATTAATTTATTTTTGTTTATTTACTAAATTTTCGTATTTTTATCTGAGTTTATATATATATTTTAGTTATATAAAACTTAAAAAGAAATTAGAGGAAATATGAAAAGTTTTAAACTATTGAAATTCCTATGGCTTTTCACCTCCCGACCTTTCACTTTCTCAACTCCTCTCTTCAATGTTTTTGGCCATGCATACCCTATTCTTTTCAGCGGACTTCTTTTAATTTTTTTCACGCAAACACTTCTCTTTCTCCTCCAAAAAAATCACGGCCATGGCTTCAAAATTTTGGGTAAAATTCCTTCTTTCTTCCTTGTTTTCTATGATTTTTCTATTGAAACTGCATATGCTCTCTACCTTCATAGTTTGGTTCCTCCTCCTCCAGGCTTTGGCCGACCACCACGACCCCCTTCCTCTGACCATCACCCATCCTAGCAACCCTCCTCCTCAGGCCTAACCAATCCAAGTCCAAGATCTACACAAAATCCACCAAAAACCATCACAAACTATCACTTATGACCTAGAATTGTCATCTCCTCCTTCTACCACCTTTTGCCACCACTACCTCCACCACCACCACCTCTGACCTGACCTTCCACCCCCTCTGGCCCACACTCCAGCCACCACCTGACCACCACATACCATGGCCAAGCCACATCAGCAAGGGGCCGAACCCTATGGTGCAACAAAAGCCACACTTTGCCTTGAAACCCTTTGGTATTCCATTGCCTTCAACACCTTGTAACTTCCACTCACCTTCATCACCTTGTAGCCGCACCTTTTCCAGACCATACCTGATCTAAACCATGCCTTTAGCCGTGCCATTTCAGATCTGGAGCTGAAGCATAGGTGGTAGGAAGCAAGTGCAAACACATTGACTTTGTTTATGCATCCATTTCTAGCATTGTTTATTGAATTTTTGGGTTGAAATCTTATGTTGTTTGTAATTGTTTGGTTTGAATGTGACAAGGCAATTAGCTATGGCTCTCCCACACTCAAATAATTATCGTGCTCTTGTGCCACTGGAAATCTTTGTTGTGCGTTTGTGGTTGTCATCTCCAGCCTGAACAAGTGAGTAATTCTCACCAGACAATGTGTACTTATATAACTAGTAAACTGACACCATTTGAATATGTAAAATTATATCATCCTGTTGTAACTGTTATATTATGATCATATAATGTTTACCCCTATTATTACATATGTTATATCATCTATTACTGTTATCTCATGCTATTCTGTTTATTTATATCAGTTTATCACACTGCAAGTTCCCTGTAGATTAGAATCACTATGGGTTGAAATGATACATACCCGAACGGACTTTAGAATAAGGAAAAATCGTTATGGGCTGAAATGATAGGCCTGAACGGTTTTTATTTATTTATTTATATTACTTGGGATTGCTGGTTTGAAATGATAAAACCCGGTTTTTCTTTGTAAACTGCGGATTGAAATGATACATATCCGTATCACTTGACCTAGGCTAGAAAATTATATACAGACCCGTGGTTTATATATTTTTTCTGAAATTTTTAAAATACTTTTTTTTAATGTAAGTATTATGGTATTTTGATTTAAATTTCATTAAAATGATTTCTATAAAGTATTTGTGATTTTCTACAAATTAAATAAGTGAATTAAGTAAATGGTGAAGTAGAATTTGAAATATAAGTTAATTTTGGAATTTATGATTTTGTTTATAAATGGAATTTTTGTAAAGTAAGAAAATATGACAAATTTGATTTAAAGATGAATTTAATGATTTTTATTAAGTAATAATAATGTTTTAAAGGTGTTAATGATTTTGTATAAATTAAAATATGGAATAAATGAACATTTAAGCTGAATTTGGAAATATAACTTAAATTGAATTTTGTGAAATTTGTTTAAAAGTGAAATTTTAATTAAGTAAAATAAATGGAAATAAGCTATATTTTTGGAAATTTAAACTTAGTTGTTAAGTTAATAATTTAATTAAAGAAATGAAAATTTAATTGTTATTAAATTTGATTTTTGTATGGAAATTTGACTTTATAAAATCATAGAAATAAAGGTATTTAAATGATTGTGTTAAATGTGAAATATATGATTTTATAAGTTAAAATGATTTATATTAAAAGTTAATTATTTGTGGAATTGTAAATAAAACTCTGAATATGATTTAACAGCATTTTGAAATGTAATGTAAAGGATATTACAGCATTTTGTAAATGTTGTAGTGTTTTAAATGAACTAAAAGGTTAATTTGAAATAAAGGCTATTATAGCACTTTGTAAGTGCTATAGTGGTTAAACTTAACATGTAAGTTAATTGAAACTTAAAAGAAATCTATTACAGCATTTAACGCTGTCTTTTGTTAATTAACTGTTTTAAACTATAACTTTACGTAGCATTTTATAAGTGCTACGGAAACTATATTTTGTTGTTTTAAATTAATTTTAATGAAAAATAATCTCTGGAAAATGATATAATTTTGGGAAATTAAATGTTAAATTTCTAAAGATAATGAAGAGATATTTAAGTGGAAGAATTTGATTTCTAATGTGAGTTTAAAATGGTATTTAAATTTAATAAAATGAATGGATTTAAATGGTATTTAAATGAATAAAAATGAATGGTGTTTTGAATAATATTTTGATATTGTGAAATGAGTTTGAAATGATACTTGATTTCTGACTTATTTAATTTATTTGATAAATGAATATTTGAAGTATATATTAATTGAGTTTATTTAAATGATATTGGATTTATGAAATGTGGGAGATTTAAAGTTTTGAAATATACTAAAGATTGAATATTGTATTTTGTGGATTTAATCTATATTGGGAATTGATAAGATTTGAAACGGTTTGTTGGTAAACTGTAATTGAATTGAAATTTGATGGTTTGAATTTAATAAGTTTGTAAATGTATAGAATTAAAAGATGATTTTAAATATATGATTTCGAAATGCTGTGATTTTCAAAGTATAATGATTTCAAATGTTTTGTTTCAAAAGAGTTATAACTTTGAAAGTATAGACTATCTGAAAGGTGAATATATGTTTGAAATGGAAATGATGTTGTTTTGAAATGAACATAGTTTTGAAATAAAATGATTTTGGTTTCGAAGTATAACTATCAAAGGTATGATATTTTGATATATAAAAATGATTTGAAATAAAGTTTGAAAAGATATAATATTTTGATGTATTAAAATGATTTGAAAAGAAGTTTGAAAGGATACGATATTTTAGAATATTGAAATGATTTGGAAATGATAAATCTTTATTTTGATAAAGACATGATTTTGAAATGATATCTTATTTTGAAGTAAAGTATTATTTTTAAAAGTTATAACCACAGGTTATAATAACGATTGGTTGGCAAAGAGACCGGGATCGGATATGGACATACTCTCTGTCGATACCGAAAACCACTTTGACAACCGTGTACGCGGTGGAGATTCCAGAATGAAGTAGGATGGTGGCGATGTTCTTAAGGTATGTTACGTGGACCCAACTCCCGTGAGTTGGCATAAGGTGGCTAAAACAGGAGCGATTGACGGACCAAGGAGGTAGCACCTCTTATCGGACACACTTCTTCGATACCATTCTATTACTTGTGATTGATTTGGTGGCCACCCTTGATTGGGAGTGTTGTTCGAGGTGGGCGGTAGTGGCTGCTATGCGTCACCACTAGTCCGGATGCGTAATTGGTATATCTACCCTGGCATTGCCTAGTTGTGCCGTGTCACCTACCATATCGAGCTTTACTACGATTATGATTTTAAGATCCGACCGCGTTAAGGTTCTCCATCCCCTTAACGCTATTTTCTATATGATTATACTTTACTGATTAGACATTATTATAATAGCGAATATTACTACATAGTAGATAGTTTAACGGATCCTTAAAGAATGGGCGGTCCCAAGCATTCTTTAAGTTACTTGTACCTTATTACAGTTCACTTGAGTTGGTTTATATTATATAAGTATATATTGTCCTGACTCGAGTGTTTGTGTTTTGCTTTACGCTCGGGTCAGCCTGAGTATTCACAGATTTGGATTTCCACCTTCTGGAGATTTGAATCGCTGGAGATTATCTGCTAGTCTTGTTCCATCGACTTCAGTTAGGTTGCTCTGTTCAGCTTGTACTTGGTTATCTTATTTATACTTCCGTTGTACTCTATTTCTTCTATTGTATCTTATGTACTCTGATATATTTATATAGTAGCTTCATGAACTACTATTTCTTTTACTTCCGCTGCATTATTTTACTCTGTGTCTGTGATCTGTGATTATATTTATTTACTGTATATTCTGAGATTTGCCAAATTTTAATTACAACGCGGTATTTTGAGCAATTCAACTCCGGCATGAGTGTCTACCTATACACTTATAATGGATGCGAATGGTTGAAAATATCGGGTCGTTACAGTTGGTATCAGAGCTTTGGCTTTGAGGCAAAACTCAGCATATAGAGTAGATTTATTTACAGAATCACTTTCGTTCGAGTTTGAATCTTTTCCTCTTGATTCGAATTTCCTTTTAATTTTTGGAACGTTCCCTGCGGTTCCAAAATTCATTCTTGTCCCTCACTATTCATCTTCTTTTGATTCTGGAGTATCCCATAACTCCGCTTCGAATGAGCTTTATAGTGAATTTGTGGTCTCGCCAATATTCTAATGACTTGTAAAAGGGGGAAAACTCCTTTACAAATTTGCATCGATTCACCAGAGATTTATATTTATCCTTGGTTTAGATGCTAATATCTTTTGTTATTCCAAACTCTATCTCTTGAGATCGGATGTAGATTTACCCTAGGAAAATCCACATTTGCTCTTATTCATTAAGTCACGGTTGACCCGGTTAAGGTTGCCCGCGATTTATCTAAGCTTATCCATCTTCATATTTTGTTAATTAATCAACTTGTCTTTGTTTCTAAACTATCTCCAACATTTTGAATTGTACTTTTAAATCTATATTTTATTATATATTGTGTTGTTTGAGTTGTTGATGTCGATTTGGGTTTCCGATCGATTCGTCTGATCAACGCTATCGATAGGATTTCTAAAACACTTTGACAAAACAAACCGATACAATATTATTTTAAAATTTGGTTAATTAAATAAAATTTAATATATAAGTAAATTTATGGAACTTAATAAATTGGTTTAAGTTGATTATTTAAAATGATAATACTTGATTTATCATTTATTGTTCTACAAAGGAATTTATAAATAGTTGTTTATAAATTTATTTGGGAACTGAAATGAATTTAAAACAAGAAATTTAAAGGGTTTAATTTCCGATGGATTTCAAACCTTGTGTTTAAAATTTTTAAAAGGATATTATTTAAAGTATTTTTGAATAAATTTTTTTTTGTCTCTAAAGGATTTAAAAATTTAAAAATTAAGTGCTCTTCTCTTTGTCGCTGGAAAATAATTTCGGTGATGACTGCAGCATCATCGACGTTCATTTTCGAGTTTCGAAGTGAAGAAACCATTCTGTAGTCTTGCTACAGCTTTGTTTTGGGAAACTTGATTGATATAAATTTCTAAAATATGATTGATTTATAAAATATATAGATATATGATTTAAATTTGATTTGACAAATTATGTACATACATTTATCTATCTCTAAATGGTTTGAAAGGAATCAGAGATTTTATTCTTAAATTCTATCTTAAATAATAACTTCAAGTATAAAAAGAAAATCAAAATTTTTTGAATAGATGATTCAAGCTTGAAACGATTGAATTAGGATGTTTATAGTGTATATTAATTTTAGAAAGTTTTATTTGTATAATTCTCAATTGCATTCCAATATAACTTACCTTAATTTTTAGAAGTTAACAATGTAATTGGATAATATACAATATAAAAAGATTTTTATAAATAAAATTTGAGTGGTTATAATAAATATTATACACTTAAATTTTAGTTATAAAAAGATTTACACAGGTAAATAGACTAAAAGGTTAATTGAATAATTTACAATACAAATGATGTTAAGGGAATTAGGAATAAATTAAAACAGTTATAATAAGTGTAAGCATATTTAACATATGTGATAAAATATTTGAGAGGGATAAATTTAATTATAATTAGGAATAAAGAAGAATTAAATTTATTGAATGTTATACACTTAATTTTAATCAAATCATGATTTTAGAGATTGTTTGTTTAAGAAAATTTGATGATAGATAATGAAATTAGAGATAGTTAAGATTTATTTAACTTGTGTAAAATTAATTATCAGTTAAGCTGAAACCATGGAAATTTCAAACCTATTATCTTATTTTGTTTATCAAACTTATTACCTAATTTTGTTTTTCAAACTGTCTATTAGTTGTCCTTATTTTTCCTTATCTTGCTACAGACTGGTATAGGCATCTATCTATAATCTTTTTGCTTAGAAATCTTTCTATAATCTTTATAATCTTTGGTACGCATTTTAAATCTGAGCACTGCTTTCCACCCACACACTGTCGGTCAAGCGGAAAGAGTGAATCAGATTCTAGAGGATCTTTTCGTACTTGTGTTCCTGATTCTGGAGAATCTTGGGAAGACCATCTCCACCTTGTTAAACTTACCTATAACCACAGTTATCAGGTATAATTTCAATCTTTTGTCATCTTGTCTTAATCTCATTTCAATTTTATCTTTCCTGTGTTTTCCCGTACTTCATTCCTTTTCGGGGACGAAAAGTTTTGAGTGGGGGAGAGTGTAACAACCCTAGATTTTGGCCTATATTTTAATTTTTGACTTTATTTTATTTTAAATTATTTTAAACTTGTTCTATTTCAAACATTTCATTTTAAATATAAATGTTGACTATTAAGTGATTTATAGTTCAAACTAGTATAAATTGGATATTTCATTGAAAAGTGAATTTCTATTGAAACTGGTCAAACTTTGACTTTTGAACTTTAAATTTAAATATTTCAAATTCTTAAATTTTATCTTTTATTATGAAAATAGATTTAATTCCATGGATACAGCTTTTCGTTTCGTTGGAAATGGAGTAAAATTGTGAAAGTTATGTATATTTCAATATTGTGTGTAAACTGATGTATTTAGCAATATTGTCTATTTTAAATTATATATTATTTGTCATATTTTGTTCTAATATGTGTTAGTATTTTATTTTATGTATAATTTTGTCTTCTAAATAATTTAAAGTGATTTTATAATTTTTCCAAAGCGTATTGAATTTATTTTCTATTTTTAAAGGCTAGTTTCTATTTTTCTGCTATTTTCTTCAATTAAATTATATTTAATTAAAATTTATTTATTCATTTTGTGAATGCATTTTTATTTTATGTTATTATCTTTGTTTATAAATGTTTTACAAGTCCATAAACTTTTTCCAAAGTTCATTGCATTTATTTTTCATATTTTCAAGACTAGTTGCAATTTTTGCTGTTTTACTTAATTAAATTTTATATAATTAATAATTAATTAATTTATTTTTGTTTATTTAATAAATTTTCGTATTTTTATCTGAGTTTATATATATATTTCAGTTATATAAAACTTAAAAAGAAATTAGAGGAAATATGAAAAGTTTTAAACTATTGAAATTCCTATGGCTTTTCACCTCCCGACCTTTCACTTTCTCAACTCCTCTCTTCAATGTTTTTGGCCATGCATACCCTATTCTTTTCAGCGGACTTCTTTTAATTTTTTTCACGCAAACACTTCTCTTTCTCCTCCAAAAAAATCACGGCCATGGCTTCAAAATTTTGGGTAAAATTCCTTCTTTCTTCCTTGTTTTCTATGATTTTTCTATTGAAACTGCATATGCTCTCTACCTTCAAAGTTTGGTTCCTCCTCCTCCAGGCTTTGGCCGACCACCACGACCCCCTTCCTCTGACCATCACCCATCCTAGCAACCCTCCTCCTCAGGCCTAACCAATCCAAGTCCAAGATCTACACAAAATCCACCAAAAACCATCACAAACTATCACTTATGACCTAGAATTGTCATCTCCTCCTTCTACCACCTTTTGCCACCACTACCTCCACCACCACCACCTCTGACCTGACCTTCCACCCCCTCTGGCCCACACTCCAGCCATCAGCTAACCACCACATACCATGGCCAAGCCACATCAGCAAGGGGCCGAACCCTATGGTGCAACAAAAGCCACACTTTGCCTTGAAACCCTTTGGTATTCCATTGCCTTCAACACCTTGTAACTTCCACTCACCTTCATCACCTTGTAGCCGCACCTTTTCCAGACCATACCTGATCCAAACCATGCCTTTAGCCGTGCCATTTCAGATCTGGAGCTGAAGCATAGGTGGTAGGAAGCAAGTGCAAACACATTGACTTTGTTTATGCATCCATTTCTAGCATTGTTTATTGAATTTTTGGGTTGAAATCCTATGTTGTTTGTAATTGTTTGGTTTGAATGTGACAAGGCAATTAGCTTTGGCTCTCCCACACTCAAATAATTATTGTGCTCTCGTGCCTCTGGAAATCTTTGTTGTGCGTTTGTGGTTGTCATCTCCAGCTTGAACAAGTGAGTAATTCTCACCAGACAATGTGTACTTATATAACTAGTAAACTGACACCATTTGAATCTGTAAAATTATATCATCCTGTTGTAACTGTTATATTATGATCATATAATGTTTACCCTATTATTACATATGTTATATCATCTATTACTGTTATCTCATGCTATTCTGTTTATTTATATCAGTTTATCACACTGCAAGTTCCCTGTAGATTAGAATCACTATGGGTTGAAATGATACATACCCGAACGGACTTTAGAATAAGGAAAAATCGTTATGGGCTGAAATGATAGGCCTGAACGGTTTTTATTTATTTATTTATATTACTTGGGATTGCGGGTTTGAAATGATAAAACCCGGTTTTTCTTTGTAAACTGCGGATTGAAATGATACGTATCCGTATCACTTGACCTAGGCTAGAAAATTATATACAGACCCGTGGTTTATATATTTTTCTGAAATTTTTAAAATACTTTTTTTTAATGTAAGTATTATGGTATTTTGATTTAAATTTCATTAAAATGATTTCTATAAAGTATTTGTGATTTTCTACAAATTAAATAAGTGAATTAAGTAAATGGTGAAGTAGAATTTGAAATATAAGTTAATTTTGGAATTTATGATTTTGTTTATAAATGGAATTTTTGTAAAGTAAGAAAATATGACAAATTTGATTTAAAGATGAATTTAATGATTTTTATTAAGTAATAATAATGTTTTAAAGGTGTTAATGATTTTGTATAAATTAAAATATGGAATAAATGAACATTTAAGCTGAATTTGGAAATATAACTTAAATTGAATTTTGTGAAATTTGTTTAAAAGTGAAATTTTAATTAAGTAAAATAAATGGAAATAAGCTATATTTTTGGAAATTTAAACTTAGTTGTTAAGTTAATAATTTAATTAAAGAAATGAAAATTTAATTGTTATTAAATTTGATTTTTGTATGGAAATTTGACTTTATAAAATCATAGAAATAAAGGTATTTAAATGATTGTGTTAAATGTGAAATATATGATTTTATAAGTTAAAATGATTTATATTAAAAGTTAATTATTTGTGGAATTGTAAATAAAACTCTGAATATGATTTAACAGCATTTTGAAATGTAATGTAAAGGATATTACAGCATTTTGTAAATGTTGTAGTGTTTTAAATGAACTAAAAGGTTAATTTGAAATAAAGGCTATTATAGCACTTTGTAAGTGCTATAGTGGTTAAACTTAACATGTAAGTTAATTGAAACTTAAAAGAAATCTATTACAGCATTTAACGCTGTCTTTTGTTAATTAACTGTTTTAAACTATAACTTTACGTAGCATTTTATAAGTGCTATGGAAACTATATTTTGTTGTTTTAAATTAATTTTAATGAAAAATAATCTCTGGAAAATGATATAATTTTGGGAAATTAAATGTTAAATTTCTAAAGATAATGAAGAGATATTTAAGTGGAAGAATTTGATTTCTAATGTGAGTTTAAAATGGTATTTAAATTTAATAAAATGAATGGATTTAAATGGTATTTAAATGAATAAAAATGAATGGTGTTTTGAATAATATTTTGATATTGTGAAATGAGTTTGAAATGATACTTGATTTCTGACTTATTTAATTTATTTGATAAATGAATATTTGAAGTATATATTAATTGAGTTTATTTAAATGATATTGGATTTATGAAATGTGGGAGATTTAAAGTTTTGAAATATACTAAAGATTGAATATTGTATTTTGTGGATTTAATCTATATTGGGAATTGATAAGATTTGAAACGGTTTGTTGGTAAACTGTAATTGAATTGAAATTTGATGGTTTGAATTTAATAAGTTTGTAAATGTATAGAATTAAAAGATGATTTTAAATATATGATTTCGAAATGCTGTGATTTTCAAAGTATAATGATTTCAAATGTTTTGTTTCAAAAGAGTTATAACTTTGAAAGTATAGACTATCTGAAAGGTGAATATATGTTTGAAATGGAAATGATGTTGTTTTGAAATGAACATAGTTTTGAAATAAAATGATTTTGGTTTCGAAGTATAACTATCAAAGGTATGATATTTTGATATATAAAAATGATTTGAAATAAAGTTTGAAAAGATATAATATTTTGATGTATTAAAATGATTTGAAAAGAAAGTTTGAAAGGATACGATATTTTAGAATATTGAAATCATTTGGAAATGATAAATCTTTATTTTGATAAAGACATGATTTTGAAATGATATCTTATTTTGAAGTAAAGTATTGTTTTTAAAAGTTATAACCACAGGTTATAATAACGATTGGTTGGCAAAGAGACCGGGATCGGATATGGACATACTCTCTGTCGATACCGAAAACCACTTTGACAACCGTGTACGCGGTGGAGATTCCAGAATGAAGTAGGATGGTGGCGACGTTCTTAAGGTATGTTACGTGGACCCAACTCCCGTGAGTTGGCATAAGGTGGCTAAAACAGGAGCGATTGACGGACCAAGGAGGTAGCACCTCTTATCGGACACACTTCTTCGATACCATTCTATTACTTGTGATTGATTTGGTGGCCACCCTTGATTGGGAGTGTTGTTCGAGGTGGGCGGTAGTGGCTGCTATGCGTCACCACTAGTCCGGATGCGTAATTGGTATATCTACCCTGGCATTGCCTAGTTGTGCCGTGTCACCTACCATATCGAGCTTTACTACGATTATGATTTTAAGATCCGACCGCGTTAAGGTTCTCCATCCCCTTAACGCTATTTTCTATATGATTATACTTTACTGATTAGACATTATTATAATAGCGAATATTACTACATAGTAGATAGTTTAACGGATCCTTAAAGAATGGGCGGTCCCAAGCATTCTTTAAGTTACTTGTACCTTATTACAGTTCACTTGAGTTGGTTTATATTATATAAGTATATATTGTCCTGACTCGAGTGTTTGTGTTTTGCTTTACGCTCGGGTCAGCCTGAGTATTCACAGATTTGGATTTCCACCTTCTGGAGATTTGAATCGCTGGAGATTATCTGCTAGTCTTGTTCTATCGACTTCAGTTAGGTTGCTCTGTTCAGCTTGTACTTGGTTATCTTATTTATACTTCCGTTGTACTCTATTTCTTCTATTGTATCTTATGTACTCTGATATATTTATATAGTAGCTTCATGAACTACTATTTCTTTTACTTCCGCTGCATTATTTTACTCTGTGTCTGTGATCTGTGATTATATTTATTTACTGTATATTCTGAGATTTGCCAAATTTTAATTACAACGCGGTATTTTGAGCAATTCAACTCCGGCATGAGTGTCTACCTATACACTTATAATGGATGCGAATGGTTGAAAATATCGGGTCGTTACACTGTGCCTTGCTTTGCGACATGTTGAACTTGTTTCACTTGTTGCCTCTGATCTTGTTTAGTATTGCTTTGAGTTGTTTTGTAGTGGCGAGGCAGTACACGCGTGCGTGTACTGCAGCCCTAGCAGGATTGACAGATTTGGTTGATATTTCGATTGTTAAATGGTTTCGTTGGTTAAATTTAATATTTTGAAGGGTATTTGGAGATGGTTCATTCTGATTTGAGTTGGATTCGTTTGCTTTTTGGATTCATTGATCTTATGAGCATTTCGTGGACTGTATTGGCGAGGCAGTACACGTTAGCGTGTACTGCAGCCAATCAGCATTGTTGTTTTTAAATTGGCATTTCAATTGTTTAAATTGACTTGGATTGTTGATTTGTGGTTTAACACTGTATAGTGTTATATCTGCCGTTATCCGATTCTTTTATCGAGGAGTCGGGTATACGAGATTTCTGTGACTGTCGTCTATTTGACTATTTGATTATTATTGCTTCTGTGCATTAATAACTGAGTTTGAATTAGACTGACCCGTGTATTATTTTCTTTTGAATGTAATACTCGGGTCAGACCCGAGTTATTTCAGGTTGTAGATTTCCTTCTTTGAATTGCTGTTCGGGATTTGAAGACTTTTCACATCTTCTGAAGTTGTCTTTGTCATTTTGTAGAAGTCGTGTCATTGTATAGGATGATATGTATTCATGTATATTGGTCGATAATGTACTTGTATATATAACTTCCAGAGTCGACAGTTGTAGTTGTATCATATGTATTGTGTCAACTATATTGTAACTGACATCAGTTATATATATATACATGAGATTTTGTTATTTGTGTTCCGCATTCTCTGTGTATCTGTGTTGTTATTATATTCATTGTCCTAAACTATTATGAACCGTCGTAGTTCGTTTTATACTAGAATTGGGTGTGTCGATGGGAGTAAATAAATAATAAATGAAAAATAAAAAGTATATACCACTCCTATCGAGATAACCAATATTAGTGTAAGGCCAACTACGGATGGTCGCTCCTATCCAGCCTTATTCTTCGTAATAATAGACAGTATTTCTTTAAATACTCTTTGTTATTATGAGCATAGAGGTGGGGCGTCACAAAGATTTTGCTAGAAGAAGTCATCTAGAATCTCTCCTTGACTACAACCGGAACAATCTCAAGATAAATCATACAATGGTAAAACTCTTTTACGCTAACTTGAATTTTCATCAAAATCCAAGAAACTGTAACAACTGCATATGGAGTTTAGTTTATGGTCAAAAATTCTTCTTATGGTTAGATAGAATTGGACACATCCTTCAAACACCAACAAATGGTATTCCACTAAAAGATTTGAATGTTGTTTTAGGAAAACGAGATGAAATGAGTCGTAGATTTTTGGAGGACGACATGACATAATTAAAATCTACCGTCTTACGTCCTACAGCTCGAATTACGCATCGAGCCTTAATGCGCATAATCCTTCCCCGTATCGGGTCTTACAAATTTGTCTACCCAGAGAATTATAGAGCTTTATATGCAATTTAGGGTGATGTTAAAATTAATTGGCCTAAGCTTATACTTGACGAATTCCAGGCCTTCAACCAAGGATGGATGAACATCATTTACTATGGCGAGTATATTATGCGGCTCCTAATGAATCTACAAGTTTCAGTTCCAGAATCTAACACCTCCACAGTTAAAACACTAAATAGCCGCACAATTAGTTTGACGAAATTGCCTCCAAGGCCGCTCACTATCATGTCATTCCAAGATTGGCAATCAAGGCCTCACCAACAAGCTGCTACTCCACAACAACGAGGAGATGAAATACGCACCACCACCCCATCCCAAAGCACCCGAGAGTCCATTGATATCATTTCACGTAATCAAGTAATTTTGGATTCTTGCATTAAGAATCTTAACAAGAAGATTGACAGGAAGTTTGACAAGATCGAAAGCTTTTTCGAGATTCTATGGGATGCAATCTCTTGTTCCTCCTTGACCACTACAGAACCTTCACATCATAATCTGAGAAAACGCCCGGCACCTCATTTTACTTGGTCTACATCCGAAGAACATACAAGTTCTGACACTAGTGGAAATGGTGGTGGCAAACAATATGTGGAAAGCACTTCACGAGGCAAAGAACCAGCGCAAGAAGAAGAGGGAGAAGAAACAGATTCAGAATCTGATGAGTGATGACGGAAAATCATGATGGTGGTAGTAAGTTACTTTCTGTTTAATTAAAAACATTCTAGTATCATTTAATTTCTTTGATGATGATGGGCTTGTATATATAGCCCAGTAGAATTTTAAGAATATGTTTGTTTGTGATTGTTATTTAATATGCATTACATATTATATGGTTGTTTATTTCCTTTTTGTCGATGACAAAGGGGGAGAAATTTGTATGACTAACCAATTTTTGCAGGATTATATATGTCGCCACATATTCAGGGGGAGAAATATATAACTTCTGGTATATAATTCTTAATATATAGCATCATCAAAAACAGGTTGTCATCGATCAAAAAGGTGGAGAATGTTGAATCATGAGTTTTGATTCATGACAAAATCTTAAATGATCAGTGATGAGACTATATGATCAAGCGACAAAAAGAAAATGAGATATGTAAGCTAATTAAACTACAAAGGAGATGAGACTACAAATCTAAGTATAGTATGATTATTTACTGAAGTTTTAGTCTTAGATATGGTTTATAATTGTTAAAATCTATCCTCAAGTAGTTTGCACATACTCAAATTAGTTTTAAAGTTCAAATTTCTTAAATATGTGCAAACTATTCACTGAAGACCAGGTTAGTCGACTGACCAAAAATGTGACGCCCCACCTCTATGCTCACGCTAGCTAAGGACACTACTAAGTAATGTCGTCGACTAGCACGAAGAATAAGGCTGTTGAGGAGCCACCATCTGTGTAATTTCTTTGTGCGAGTACCGATATGTCAGAAAATATAACTTACACTTAATTTCAAGAGGAAATCCGACATGTCAAATACAAACTCAAAGCTACCACACAATGGCTAAGTGGACGTCGGAAACAAATATAGAAATAAACATAACACAAATCAGTCACAGACATTCATATCAAAAAGGCGGAAACATATATGAATATAACACAAAGAAGTGTACATCAAAGTAGTGGTAAAACAAGATCCACTACATCACAAGAGAATAGATAAAGTGATAGACAAAAGAATAATTATACATCAAGGAGTCTATATCTCAAATGTATAATAACAAAAACTACTAATCTAAAGTAATTAGCCAAAAGAATCAGATGATAATCCCTGATAAGAAGTCAAGCAGGAGCACCAGAAATACCTCGGACTGACCCGATTTTTATTTAAGAAGAAAATAATAAACAGATCAGTCTAGCTATAAATATCAGATAAAATGATATAGGATGTAACGACCCAGAATTTCGAACAAATTAAATTGGAAATATTTAATTAATTTTAAATATTTGAACGATGATTTAATTTGAATCCCCGATATAACTCTGAATTTTGCGATTAAACATTAAAATTTAATCTATTGAAACTGAATAAAAATTTGAATCTTCAATTTTAAGTTGAAGAAAAATATTTCGAAAGCTTTTAAAATTCGTATTGATAATTTTGAAGGTAATCGAACTTTCAGAATTGAATTTTAAACTGTTTTGCTCAGTTTTGAATTTAATTGTTTGAACCGATATTTAAAAATAGTCATTTTTCAAACAGTCTCGGAATTGGACGAAACCAGTTCCATTGGGTCCGTAATATTGAATTATTATCGGATTCCAAATTTCGTATTTTTCGGTATTGATGCGTGAGCACACGACACATTAACGCGTTGACAATTTAAATTGAAATCGATTTTAAATTTAAATTTTTGACGAAGTCAAACAGCAGCACGTCTTCTTCCCGTACCTCACGCCTTAAAACACGCCCTAAAATCTTCCTAAAATCACGATACCAGATCGTGAAAACCATACTCCTTCAATTTTTAAAGTAACTCCTCCCTCCTCAAACAAACGAAACAATTTTCGTTCCCAATCGAAACTAAAAATGGCCACCGCATCTACATCAACTCGCGACCACCTGGAAGCGTTCAAGGGGGCAACGTGCTCGGAGAATTAACGTCAAGCAGGCGCGCAAGAGATGAAGGAGGGGGGCCGCGAATTCGATTTGGATTTCGCGAATTCGATGGTAACGCGGCGACGCACGTGATCGCTGGTGGGGGAGGACGATGGTCAGAGTTGTGGGGAGTTCAGGCGGGATTGGCGACTGGGTTGAGAGTCAGTTCGATTTCGCGATGGCGAGGTGAGCACGCGATGGCGGTCCCTGGTGGGGGAGTCGCGTTGCTCGAGAGTGATGCCGGTGGCTTCTGGCATTTCGTTGGTCTGGGTATTCGTTTTGGGTGGTCGAGCGCCAGTATGGGTCGCATAGGAGGGAAGCGTGACGTCTCCAAGCGATCGAATGCCAGATCGACTTCGGTTATGGCGATGGGTGGCTCGCGTAGTTCTCAATGATGAAGGAGACTCTGGTGGGAAGGGGAAGTTCTTGTCAATGAGGCGTCTCAACCTGGAATTGCATTTTGTAGTGAAGGTATTAGCTGATTCTATTTTATTTGAATTTAGTATATATATATAGATTATTTTATAAAGCTGTATGTAGTTTCTGAAGAGAAAATAAATAAATATTCATATTGCTAGTTATTTCGAAATAATATAGTTAGGGTGATTTATTTGTTTAACAAACTTATTTAAATTTTTGTCACTTAAAATAATTTATTAAAGGAAATTCAGTTTTAAATTTTATTTTTAGTTAAACAGATTTATTAAAAGAAAATTGATTTAAAATAAAAATCATTGGATCATTAAATTTAACAAACGAAAATTTGTTATTCGATTTAATTCGAATATTAACGAATTGTATAATTATTTATACAAGGTCAAATAAGTCAAGAAAACAAAATTGGATTGGAAAATGGATCGCAAAGCAAAGGTGAGATTTTTCTCACTCAAATTGAATGTGGAATTTTTGCAGTTATTGATGATTGCTATTGGATGTGATATTAGATATAGTAGGATATATCTATTATATATATAGCAATATATACATATTGGCATATGTATATATTGGATTGATGATTTCCCGCCTCGTATAGCGGATGAGACCCTATTGCGCCGTTAGTAAGCGGATTTTTATAAAACCCATATACCGCGATAATTCCGTACTGGAACGGAATTGGTATTGTGCTAACATCTTTGGATGTAGGGAAACAGGTTGGAGGGATCCAACTGGACCCCTCACATTGATTGAATTTATTTCTACTGTGATGTGATAATCTGTGAATGATTATATTGATCATATTGATGCCTGGAAATTGTTTGAAAGCTAAAATTTAGCTGAATGGATGTTTTGACATCATTGGACTCCAAAGATAAACGAAATTGAATTTTTGAAATTCAAGTAGAAAATTTCTAAGTGAATCAATTTTTGAAATTGAAGAAATTTTGAAGAAAGGAATTTTTAAAGTATAAAAAGTAAATTTTTATAATCTTATGGAATAAATTCCAGAATAAGGTGAAAATGCTAAATAAATGGATTTCGTAAAATAGTGATTATAAATTGAAGAATTTAATTTAAAATTTGGATTTTTAAAATAGATTGAAAGAAACGATTGAAATTTATTTCCTTAAAAAGGAATTTATTTAAAAGAAGATAAGTTCGAAATCCAATAGAAATTTAATTGGTAAATTGAAATAAGTGATGAAATCAATGTAAAATGATTTCAATTTGAAGAATCCATTTTAAAACCGAATATTGAATAATTTGAGAAAAATAAGGAATTCACTTAGTAGTGATAAATAAAATTAGAAGTCAATATTGAAACTGATTTGGTATTGAAGTTTTTATAAATAGAATAAAAAAAAAATTTAAAAGTTGTTTATAAACCCAAAGTCACTTATTTTGATAAGTTAAATATAGAAGTTGATAAAAGAAGGTTTATAAATCGAAGCTATTATTAAAATGGAAATAGAATTTATAAACGTGTTTATAAATTCGAAATAGATTGAATTTGATAAATTAAATATAGAAGATTTGTAAAGAAGATATATTCGCGATTTTGGATAGCGAATTATCTTTGAAATAAATGTGTAGAAAAGATTAAAATTTGGTTAAGTGAAGTATATTCACGATTTTGGACAGTGAATATATTATTGAATAAAATGGATTCATTTTTTGAAGAAGTGATATTAAAAATGAAGTTAAACATTTTAAAGATGTTTTAAAATGTATTATGAATCGAAAGCATAGATTTCAACACTTGTTGTTGAAATAGACGTTTTCGAGAAATTTAAGGAAATGGTGGACTATAACACTGTTGTTATAGAAAATGATTTTTCGAAAGGAAATGTTTTTAGTCTTGGGATTTACATATCTATCTTAAAAATTCGAATCCCTATACTAGTGATTTTGAGTCGTCGTAACGATGTTTTACGTAACATTCGTTTTGACTCAAATAGATGATAAAAGAATGTTTTCCTTAAAGAATGAATATATACTTAATTTGATTTAAGTATATCGAATATTTTCAAATGTTGAAAATAAATAGATTTGTGAAATACTTATTTTTAAATAAGTATGTAATTTCTTTTTCAAATATGAAGTGAACGTTTGAGAATTTATCTTTGTAAAGGTAAATTGAAATTGAATATATTTGTAATCGATTTGAGAATCGTATATCAGTAGATATTTTGAAAATATAAATTCACTATGGAATTTATAAAGGAAAGGGAAACTGTTTAGAAAATAAATATTGATTTATTTTCGAAGTGTGGAAATTTTATATCTAGTAAAGATACTTTTGGAAATTAAATAATTTGGAAATTATTTGGAATCTGATGATGTTGCGCATCTTTATTGATAGTTAAATAACCGACTATCAATATTTACCTTGAATGGTATTTGTTGTGAATTGGATGAATTTGAATGCCACACTTATTTTGAATAATCGCTCACTATTCGGGTTAGCCGGGAAAGGACCATGGGGTTGTATAACCCATTCCGAATATGTGATACGTCGTTATGAATTGCATTCGAAGACCGGTGTTGAAGACCGGATATTTTTGAAAACGGTAGGATTACCGTCGAGTTACTCTACATCGACTGATCTTCGATTTAGAGGTTTTATCACCCTTAGTGACGGGAAGTCCGGACGTGATTAGAAAATTATCCGGAAATGCAAGGGCTTCGTGAGAAGTGCCTTCGGTTCTGTTCGATTCCGGAACAGACTTGTATGGATTGTGTGTCTGACGTTACAATTTGAGATATAAAGCTGATTTCTTTCAAATACATTTCTGTTGGTGGCGGAGAATTTATTCTCTTAGCTTAACACCCTTCTCTGAGACGTACGAGCTCAGAGGTTATGTAGTTGAAATTTATCAACGATATATCCCAATTTGGTAACGTGGCATACTGAGTGTTGCTGTGAAATGATCAGTGTTTGATCATTTGCGATATGATCATTTGTTTGATCTTATATCTTTGTGATCATAGGTTGATCATTTTGTTTGAACCGAAGCAGGGCTTTTTGAGAAAGCGTAGCTTTGTGGACGAGACTTCATCGAGCCTCACACCCCGGAAATGGTCGAAACAGGAAGAATGCGGCAAGGTTCTAGGGAGTAGCGCCCCTTAGTGTATGTCATTCCTTCTGGATAAAGGTGGTATCATGGTATGGAGCCCAGATACTTAACCTCTGTGGTTGCTGCAAAATTTATTTCTTTGTGGTTGTTGGAAATCGGGGATCCTCGGGAAGATCGGTGACGATCGGGGGATGGCATACGCGTGTCAGTAGTTACCTATTTTTGCAGAGGTAACCCGGCCTTGTGTTGGCAGAGATCCGGTTAGGTTCTCGGGTCGTCTATTCCAGGGACGTACCCATCGTGGATAGGAAGTTCCTTAGCCTGACCATTTGTTGGAAATCCAAAGAAACAATACGAGCCTTTACGATTTAAATTGTATAACCTGTCTCCTCAGGAGGCAGCTATAGCAGGCATAATATAATGGTACCTATGCTGGCTAAGATTTATATTATACTTTCGAAATGTTTTCCACTATGCACTAATAATAATATCAAAAAGAATTTGATTTTTTTGCGTAGTAAGCATCTTTGACTATCATAAGAAGAAATCTCCTCCAAGTCTGCGTTTGCATTGTGTGTGTGGTGGGAGGTCTTATGGTAGTTTCATTTTCCAAAACCATTGCGAATTTACTTTAAAAATATTCCCTTGTTGTTTTTAAAGATATAACTGTTTTACGATCTCACACCAGTCACCATGACTGACTCGGAGTTTATTGTTCCCTTCTAAACTCTGGGTGCCCACCAATTTCCACACGGGCAGCCTAGAGTTATGTTATCAGGATATTCTGGATATTCTGGAGCTTTGGAAGCAAGCTGGATGGCGAGGCGTAGTATTTATATCTGATAGTATTTATTCCGCTGTGTATTCTGTATGAGGACAAGTTATATAACTGTCCATTGTTGTATATTGACTCTGATGATTGATGTATGTATAAAATGATATAGTCCTTTGTTTTAAAGATTATTCATTTACCTATTATATATTGTTCCGCTGCGATATGTGAGATTCTGATATTGTTTTCTGTTCTGATGTGTTGTTCTGTTCTTCTTCTTCTTTCTTTCTTCTCTTTTTCTTCTATCTTCTTCTTCTTCTACTTTTTCTTCTTTCTTAAACCCTCACTATTGGAGTTTCCGGCACTCGATTTCTCGGCAGTCGATAAAGTGAGTATCGATGTCGAATTTTCGAAAGTCGAAAAATCCGGTATGTGACAAAGTGGTATCAGAGCATATGGTTAAGCGACAACCCTGCTCTGTTGGGTGTACTCATTAGAGATAGAGTCAGTAGTACTCTAGAATGAGTTTGAGTGTAATAATAGATATGAGCGCGTATTTGTTATTGAATATAAAATTGTTTTGTATTGTGATGATTGGTTTATTGAGTGGTATATGAACCTTCGTCGGCACAGTCTGCGCAACTGGATCGAAGGGGTTTCTAAACACTTGAATAGAACAATTCGACACAGTATTGTTTTAAAATAGGGTGAATGAGATAATTTTGCCCAAAACTATTTTTGTATACAAAAGAAATAATTTTCTGTAAATTATTACAGTATATGGTTGCATGGTTGCTAGAAGTAATAATATTAAACTATTATCATTGAAATTAGATAAGAAATTGAAATCATAACTCCAAAGTTAAGAAATAAAATTCACATACAAATGAAATTTAAAGAATATAAATTATAAATGTGAATTGTAATTTAAAACGGAATTCCAGAGGAGTTTTTGGAAATGTTTTGAAAGGAATTTGAAAATTTTGGAGATTTGGAAATTTAAATCCTTTTTGATTTGAAAATGGATTTCGAAGGTTTTGGAAAGTATTTTGGAGAGTTGAAAGCTATAAACTCTTTTCGGTCGCTGGAAAATAATCCTGATGATGGTGGCCACATCATTAGAATTCATTTTCGGGTTTCCAAAAGAGAAATTGCTGTCAAATTGTTTCAAATAGGAGTTGTTTGAAAATTTGGATTTTGTTTTGAAATTCAAAGGATAATTTGAATTGTTTTCAAAATGGCTTTGAAATGATGGTAAGACTCTGGAATGCTATATAAAGATATAACTTATACCAATTGAGTTTTGGTAGAATAAATTTAACTTAAAAATGAAGTTAAATAAATGTAAGTACAAGTGAATCAATTTAATGAAAGTAAATTGAATGTTGAAAAATTCATTTCAAATTTGTAAAGTAAAGTATTGAAATAAAAATTAGTAACGGAAACTAATTGAAGAAATGACAAATTAATATGGTTTGAGATGAATTAAAATTCATATGGAATTTGAAATCCAGTTTAATATGAGTAGTTATAAACCATAATAGTGAATTGAAAATAAATATAATGTGTATATGGAATATTTACATTGAACTTAAGAAATGAAGTGTGAAATTCTTAAGTAAAATTTGATGATTGAACAAAAGAATAAAACTGGAGTTAAAACTGAATATTGAAAACGAATTTGAATTGTGTGAAATAAAATGAAGTTTTGAGATTAGTTTGAAGTGAACTAAAGTTAATTGATAAAAATTCAATATTCAGAAGTCGAACGGAATCCAAATTAGATTGGAATAGTGAATTGAATTCAAATGAATGTGAACTGTAAAACTTAATGAAAATAGTTATGTAACTTCAATAGTAGACTAGAAGTGGTATAAGAAGTTTATATTGGAAAATTTTGTAATAGAATTTGCAAAATGATTTGAATATATGTAACTAGATATTATGGCTAGTAGGATATACAGGTGTAAATGAATTGGGATTTTGATTTCAAAGATAAAGTGAATTGCTCGACAAAAGGTAAGTATTTAAATTTCAATATGAGATTTGATGACTTATTTCTCAAGCCGCTTGGCTTTTTCTTTTTCTTTTTGAAATCTGAGAGTCCGTAGGGACGTTTTGTAGTAGTACCGTATTAGCCGCGCAAAGGAGACGCTGGCGAAATTTTTCGGAAATTTAGGGCGTTAGAAAATTTTTGAGAAAATTTGAAAGTTTGAAATTTGAATTTAAACTTAAATTTGAATTTTGAAGTTAAACAATATTGTTTGAAACTTTAATTGGAGTTGGAAAGTTAGTAGAAATGATAACGAATCATTAGTAGAAAGATTTGTTTTGAAAGATTGATAAAACTATTAGATTGTGAAAGATAGTAGACGAGTTAAGGACCACTTTTCCTGACTTGTAATTTCGAGGACGAAATTCTTTTAAGGAGGGAAGTCTGTAACGACCCAGAATTTCGAACAAATTAAATTGGAAATATTTAATTAATTTTAAATATTTGAACGATGATTTAATTTGAATCCCCGATATAACTCTGAATTTTGCGATTAAACATTAAAATTTAATCTATTGAAACTGAATAAAAATTTGAATCTTCAATTTTAAGTTGAAGAAAAATATTTCGAAAGCTTTTAAAATTCATATTGATAATTTTGAAGGTAATCGAACTTTCAGAATTGAATTTTAAACTGTTTTGCTCAGTTTTGAATTTAATTGTTTGAACCGATATTTAAAAATAGTCATTTTTCAAACAGTCTCGGAATTGGACGAAACCAGTTCCATTGGGTCCGTAATATTGAATTATTATCGGATTCCAAATTTCGTATTTTTCGGTATTGATGCATGAGCACACGACACATTAACGCGTTGACAATTTAAATTGAAATCGATTTTAAATTTAAATTTTTGACCAAGTCAAACAGCAGCACGTCTTCTTCCCGTACCTCACGCCTTAAAACACGCCCTAAAATCTGCCTAAAATCACGATACCAGATCGTGAAAACCATACTCCTTCAATTTTTAAAGTAACCCCTCCCTCCTCAAACAAACGAAACAATTTTCGTTCCCAATCGAAACTAAAAATGGCCACCGCATCTACATCAACTCGCGACCACCTGGAAGCGTTCGAGGGGGCAACGTGCTCGGCGAATTGACGTCAAGCAGGCGCGCGAGAGACGAAGGAGGGGGGTCGCGAATTCGATTTGGATTTCGCGAATTCGATGGTAACGCGGCGACGCACGTGATCGCTGGTGGGGGAGGACGATGGTCAGAGTTGTGGGGAGTTCAGGCGGGATTGGCGACTGGGTTGAGAGTCAGTTCGATTTCGCGATGGCGAAGTGAGCACGCGATGGCGGTCGCTGGTGGGGGAGTCGCGTTGCTCGAGAGTGATGCCGGTGGCTTCTGGCATTTCGTTGGTCTGGGTATTCGTTTTGGGTGGTCGAGCGCCAGTATGGGTCGCATAGGAGGGAAGCGTGACGTCTCCAAGCGATCGAATGCCAGATCGACTTCGGTTATGGCGATGGGTGGCTCGCGTAGTTCTCAATGATGAAGGAGACTCTGGTGGGAAGGGGAAGTTCTTGTCAATGAGGCGTCTCAACCTGGAATTGCATTTTGAAGTGAAGGTATTAGCTGATTCTATTTTATTTGAATTTAGTATATATATAGATTATTTTATAAAGCTGTATGTAGTTTCTGAAGAGAAAATAAATAAATATTCATATTGCTAGTTATTTCGAAATAATATAGTTAGGGTGATTTATTTGTTTAACAAACTTATTTAAATTTTTGTCACTTAAAATAATTTATTAAAGGAAATTCAGTTTTAAATTTTATTTTTAGTTAAACAGATTTATTAAAAGAAAATTGATTTAAAATAAAAAACATTGGATCATTAAATTTAACAAACGAAAATTTGTTATTCGATTTAATTCGAATATTAACGAATTGTATAATTATTTATACAAGGTCAAATAAGTCAAGAAAACAAAATTGGATTGGAAAATGGATCGCAAAGCAAAGGTGAGATTTTTCTCACTCAAATTGAATGTGGAATTTTTGCAGTTATTGATGATTGCTATTGGATGTGATATTAGATATAGTAGGATATATCTATTATATATATAGCAATATATACATATTGGCATATGTATATATTGGATTGATGATTTCTCGCCTCGTATAGCGGATGAGACCCTATTGCGCCGTTAGTAAGCGGATTTTTATAAAACCCATATACCGCGATAATTCCGTACTGGAACGGAATTGGTATTGTGCTAACATCTTTGGATGCAGGGAAACAGGTTGGAGGGATCCAACTGGACCCCTCACATTGATTGAATTTATTTATACTGTGATGTGATAATCTGTGAATGATTATATTGATCATATTGATGCCTGGAAATTGTTTGAAAGCTAAAATTTAGCTGAATGGATGTTTTGACATCATTGGACTCCAAAGATAAACGAAATTGAATTTTTGAAATTCAAGTAGAAAATTTCTAAGTGAATCAATTTTTGAAATTGAAGAAATTTTGAAGAAAGGAATTTTTAAAGTATAAAAAGTAAATTTTTATAATCTTATGGAATAAATTCCAGAATAAGGTGAAAATGCTAAATAAATGGATTTCGTAAAATAGTGATTATAAATTGAAGAATTTAATTTAAAATTTGGATTTTTAAAATAGATTGAAAGAAACGATTGAAATTTATTTCCTTAAAAAGGAATTTATTTAAAAGAAGATAAGTTGGAAATCCAATAGAAATTTAATTGGTAAATTGAAATAAGTGATGAAATCAATGTAAAATGATTTCAATTTGAAGAATCCATTTTAAAACCGAATATTGAATAATTTGAGAAAAATAAGGAATTCACTTAGTAGTGATAAATAAAATTAGAAGTCAATATTGAAACTGATTTGGTATTGAAGTTTTTATAAATAGAATAAAAAAAATATATTTAAAAGTTGTTTATAAACCCAAAGTCACTTATTTTGATAAGTTAAATATAGAAGTTGATAAAAGAAGGTTTATAAGTCGAAGCTATTATTAAAATGGAAATAGAATTTATAAACGTGTTTATAAATTCGAAATAGATTGAATTTGATAAATTAAATATAGAAGATTTGTAAAGAAGATATATTCGCGATTTTGGATAGCGAATTATCTTTGAAATAAATGTGTAGAAAAGATTGAAATTTGGTTAAGTGAAGTATATTCACGATTTTGGACAGTGAATATATTATTGAATAAAATGGATTCATTTTTTGAAGAAGTGATATTAAAAATGAAGTTAAACATTTTAAAGATGTTTTAAAATGTATTATGAATCGAAAGCATAGATTTCAACACTTGTTGTTGAAATAGACGTTTTCGAGAAATTTAAGGAAATGGTGGACTATAACACTGTTGTTATAGAAAATGATTTTTCGAAAGGAAATGTTTTTAGTCTTGGGATTTACATATCTATCTTAAAAATTCGAATCCCTATACCAGTGATTTTGAGTCGTCGTAACGATGTTTTACGTAACATTCGTTTTGACTCAAATAGATGATAAAAGAATGTTTTCCTTAAAGAATGAATATATACTTAATTTGATTTAAGTATATCGAATATTTTCAAATGTTGAAAATAAATAGATTTGTGAAACACTTATTTTTAAATAAGTATGGAATTGCTTTTTCAAATATGAAGTGAACGTTTGAGAATTTATCTTTGTAAAGGTAAATTGAAATTGAATATATTTGAAATCGATTTGAGAATCGTATATCAGTAGATATTTTGAAAATATAAATTCACTATGGAATTTATAATGGAAAGGGAAACTGTTTAGAAAAATAAATATTGATTTATTTTCGAAGTGTGGAAATTTTATATCTAGTAAAGATACTTTTGGAAATTAAATAATTTGGAAATTATTTGGAATCTGATGATGTTGCGCATCTTTATTGATAGTTAAATAACCGACTATCAATATTTACCTTGAATGGTATTTGTTGTGAATTGGATGAATTTGAATGCCATACTTATTTTGAATAATCGCTCACTATTCGGGTTAGCCGGGAAAGGACCATGGGGTCGTATAACCCATTCCAAATATGTGATACGTCGTTATGAATTGCATTCGAAGACCGGTGTTGAAGACCGGATATTTTTGAAAACGGAAGGATTACCGTCGAGTTACTCTACTTCGACTGATCTTCGATTTAGAGGTTTTATCACCCTTAGTGACGGGAAGTCCGGACGTGATTAGAAAATTATCCGGAAATGCAAGGGCTTCGTGAGAAGTGCCTTCGGTTCTGTTCGATCCCGGAACAGACTTGTATGGATTGTGTGTCTGACGTTACAATTTGAGATATAAAGCTGATTTCTTTCAAATACATTTCTGTTGGTGGCGGAGAATTTATTCTCTTAGCTTAACACCCTTCTCTGAGACGTACGAGCTCAGAGGTTATGTAGTTGAAATTTATCAACGATATATCCCAATTTGGTAATGTGGCATACTGAGTGTTGCTGTGAAATGATCAGTGTTTGATCATTTGCGATATGATCATTTGTTTGATCTTATATCTTTGTGATCATAGGTTGATCATTTTGTTTGATCCGAAGCAGGGCTTTTTGAGAAAGCGTAGCTTTGTGGACGAGACTTCATCGAGCCTCACACCCCGGAAATGGTCGAAACGGGAAGAATGCGGCAAGGTTCTAGGGAGTAGCGCCCCTTAGTGTATGTCATTCCTTCTGGATAAAGGTGGTATCATGGTATGGAGCCCAGATACTTAACCTCTGTGGTTGCTGCAAAATTTATTTCTTTGTGGTTGTTGGAAATCGGGGATCCTCGGGAAGATCGGTGACGATCGGGGGATGGCATACGCGTGTCAGTAGTTACCTATTTTTGCAGAGGTAACCCGGCCTTGTGTTGGCAGAGATCCGGTTAGGTTCTCGGGTCGTCTATTCCAGGGACGTACCCATCGTGGATAGGAAGTTCCTTAGCCTGACCATTTGTTGGAAATCCAAAGAAACAATACGAGCCTTTACGATTTAAATTGTATAACCTGTCTCCTCAGGAGGCAGCTATAGCAGGCATAATATAATGGTACCTATGCTGGCTAAGATTTATATTATACTTTCGAAATGTTTTCCACTATGCACTAATAATAATATCAAAAAGAATTTGATTTTTTTGCGTAGTAAGCATCTTTGACTATCATAAGAAGAAATCTCCTCCAAGTCTGCGTTTGCATTGTGTGTGTGGTGGGAGGTCTTATGGTAGTTTCATTTTCCAAAAACATTGCGAATTTACTTTAAAAATATTCCCTTGTTGTTTTTAAAGATATAACTGTTTTACGATCTCACACCAGTCACCATGACTGACTCGGAGTTTATTGTTCCCTTCTAAACTCTGGGTGCCCACCAATTTCCACACGGGCAGCCTAGAGTTATGTTATCAGGATATTCTGGATATTCTGGAGCTTTGGAAGCAAGCTGGATGGCGAGGCGTAGTATTTATATCTGATAGTATTTATTCCGCTGTGTATTCTGTATGAGGACAAGTTATATAACTGTCCATTGTTGTATATTGACTCTGATGATTGATGTATGTATAAAATGATATAGTCCTTTGTTTTAAAGATTATTCATTTACCTATTATATATTGTTCCGCTGCGATATGTGAGATTCTGATATTGTTTTCTGTTCTGATGTGTTGTTCTGTTCTTCTTCTTCTTTCTTTCTTCTCTTTTTCTTCTATCTTCTTCTTCTACTTTTTCTTCTTTCTTAAACCCTCACTATTGGAGTTTCCGGCACTCGATTTCTCGGCAGTCGATAAAGTGAGTATCGATGTCGAATTTTCGAAAGTCGAAAAATCCGGTATGTGACATAGGATAAGAGATATGACCAAAAACGTATGATAACATAAATGTCATACTATGTCAAGTATACATCAAATAACAACAAAAATCATACAATATCTCAAATCAACTTGAAGCACCAAAAAGAATCACATTCTTTAAATAATTCACCAAAACACAAATATTGAGAAAACATATCAATGCCAATCCACGAAAATTAGTGAAACACAAATTCTAGAAATCACATCCAGAAATCTCAAAAGGGGGAAGGCCTATCACAAACGGGAGCATAAAAACTCACCAACACGTGTATCACAAACGGAACGCTATTCCATGGTCGCTAACCATAAACCGAACATCGATGCACATAGAAAGATATTTCTCATGCATAGTTGAACATCGACATACCTGAAAAGATACGCCCCATGTATAAACTAACATCGATGCACCTAAAAAGATACACCCCATGCCTAGTCGGACATCGATGCATATAAAAAGATACACCCCATGCACTGACTTAATGAGCCGATTGCTCCACGAATGGTCCAAATACCATGGGTCGCTAGCCCATAAAAATGAGACGAAGCTCAACAGAACGCGGTATAGTCCCCCACGTGGACAAAGAGACATCGCACAATGCTAGTCTAAATAACAAAATGATCATCATATATCATCAAGAAGTGTCGATTACACTAAGCTAGTAAATATTAGAGTTTAGCTTCATGTCCCATAACCACTTGCTTAACTCAAATATTTACGAACAGATTGTAGATTTCCACTCGAAAATTGTCACAAGAGTTTCAATCGAACAAGTCCAAAAATTAACCGCTGAAGTAAACGCAAGCGTTTCATACCACTTGTTTTACTAAGCCATTTAATTAGATTTCTCATACGAATGAGGTAAAGGTTTGTATATACTAATAGATTGGAAAACGGTTTTATAAACAAGTTTTGTATTAGAAATAGTGTTGAAATCATCTTTGTGAAAGAGTTTGAATATTTACTACTAGTATAGAAACCTTTGTATTTTAAAGTGACAAGTCATAGAAATGATTGTAGAAACAATCAATCACTAAAATCCACATTCGAAGATGTGAATCAAATCCAAAGTAATCAATGCCGAATCCATCAAAATGGATATTCTCAAAATCCCGAAAAAGAAGTCATCAAAGTTAATAATAAATGATAACAATAAATCGGATCAACACGAATCAGTTCTAAATTGGAAATCCAAACCAAATAGCAAAATTGGGCTGAGACAAGCAGGTCAGTCGACTAACTGCAGAGGCCAGTCGACTGATCCAGAAACCCGAAAGTTTCAATTACTGCAGTCAGTCGACTGACTGCAGAGGCCAGTCGACTGACTGCAGAAAACAGAGACTTCTAGTTTCTGTAGACAGTCCCAGAAACTCTTGGTTTCTACAGCCAGTCGACTGACTGCAGAGGCCAGTCGACTGACTGGCACTGGAACTGTTTTTCAGCCTATCAAAATTGTAATCACCCGTCATTCATTCCACAGAATGACGCATCATTAATAAGAAAGAAAGGGATAGAAAAGAGAAAAGATAGAGAAGAAAGAACTAAACAACATCAGAATCTCACAGCGGAATGAATAAATTATATTAATCACATAAGCTATTACATAGCATACAACAATTATCAGAGTTACACAGCTCATACATCACATACTAGATAGTTATAAACATCTGTCTAGTTATTACAACTCAAATACAACACAGAGATACATATACACTAGCACAACGGAACCATAACATAACTATACGCTGAAGCCTCCTGCTCCATACTCCTCCAGAATTCGTCAAAGCTAACCTAAATCCCTTGGCTACTCGTAAAAATTTGAGTACCTAAGAGTTTAAGAAAAACAGAAATTACTGGGTCAGACATGGGTCTGGTGTGAGTAACAGGTTAAAGTTGTTTAACTTTGAAAAACTTTTGAAAACAAAAGGTATCTCGTAAGACTTCCCGCACATAAATACGGAAAAGTTTTTACCTTACGATAACCAAAACATTTGTTAGGAAATCCAGTTATTTTATAATAGTGTCTAGGGTTTTCAATATAAAATACATAAATAGCTGGAATGCTTACATCTCACGTTCCAACATAGTTGGGCACAATCAATATGTACGGCACTTATTGGAGATTGGATTCCATACAATGGCAGGGCTACTGGTTTACCGCCCATCATAGTACGGGGCCTAGATCACCGTACCGAGGATCCCTTCTGATCCCCTGCAACACAAGGCCGGAACCATCCTTACTGGATAGTCCTGAACAAGACAACCCCGCAGATGGCCGTCGCCAACTGCCCACTAAGACGAATAAAAAGGAACCTCTAGACAAGGGAAAATCTTGTCCTACTTGAGCGCGACCCACTTAACCTTGCTGCACCACCCCTGTTTTAGCCATTCCTAGTTGATGAGGCTTGAGGCTACGATTACCTTTATAGAACACATCTATCTTAGAATGCTCATCGTCCACCTGACAATGTTCTGAAAGCATTCAATCCATACAAGTTCGTTACGGGTTCGAACGAAATCGAAGGCATTATCTCGTTACACTCATTTTGGAATCACCCTCAGAGTTAATGACAATTACCCTTGCACTTTAAACCTCCATCTCAATCTTCACTTTGAGATGTCATGCCATATCGTTTAACTTGGATCGATGTGGTTTTCGGATATCCAAATTTGGAAACCCGATCCCGGTCTCACCGAAATCCAAACGTATCTTTTAAGGCCAAGTTGTTTTAAAGTAAAAACAATTCAATTCTATTATCTATATTCACACAGATAGATAATTCATATATTCACAATAGATGATCCACATTATCATTACAAATAGGTAATTCACATTATCATCATAATTCAACAAAGCATCCATATTATAGATCATCACAAATCTCATATCAGAGATATCAAACAATACAAGGCATCTAATCTTATTCAATCATTTATAAGCAAAGATTAATCAATCACATTATCTCTAATTAATTTAAAATAAATTAAATTAATTACTTCCATCACTATAAATCTTTCTTACTTATCCATTAATTAATTACAAACCAATTAATTAATTACACTTCAATTATTCATCTTAATTAATCAATCTTGATTAATTATCCTTTAATTACTTTGAGTAATTAATCCTTAATTAATTATATAAATTAATTATTCTTAACCATTACAGTAATTAACCTTTAATTACTTCATTAATTAATTAATTATAATTAATTACATTAATCCTTAATTAATTACATTAATTAATTACTTTATAATCACTTATCATTGATTAATTATACTTAATTAATCCCATCTTA
The DNA here is from genome assembly GCA_030737815.1 of Allium fistulosum. Classification (NCBI taxonomy): domain Eukaryota; kingdom Viridiplantae; phylum Streptophyta; class Magnoliopsida; order Asparagales; family Amaryllidaceae; genus Allium; species Allium fistulosum. The sequence continues at coordinate 56,472,132 of CM060904.1, forward strand.
ATTACTTCATTAATTACGTTAATCAATGATCCCTTAATTACTTCTTTAATTAATTACTCTATTTAAATTAATTTCATTTAATAACTAATCTTTAATTAATTATCCATTAATCACCCTAGATTAATCTCATCCAGTAATTATTCACTAATTACTTCACTAAGTAATTATACTTTATTAATTACATTAAGTATTTATACTTATCAAAACATCAAGTGATTATCTTAAATTAATTAAACTAATTAATTAATTAACTTAAACTAATCACACTTATTTAAATTAATTACATTTAGTTATTAATTCCTTTAATTTACTTTCATTAAGTAATTATACTTAATCAATTACATAAATGATTATTCTTAATTAATTAATCTAATTAATAAATAAAATTAATTACATTAATTAATTATTTAATAATCCCTAGTTAATGATCTCTCATTAACTACTAATAATTCTTTAATTACTTTCCTTAAGTAATTAAACTTCAATTTACCATTATTAATTACAATTTATTTAATTTCTTAATTACCAATTAATTAATTTCTAATTACTTAATTAATTGCTTAATTTTAACTTAATTAATCTTTCATTACTTGATTAATTAATTCCTAATCATTAATTTAAAAATCTATACTTATTTAATTAATGATCCTTAATTACAAATTAATTAAACTTTAATTAATTAACTTAATCCTTAATTTCCTTATTTAATTAATACTAAATCATTAATTAATTAATTAAATTAATTATTCTTTAATTACCTTATTGACTTAATGAATCTCAAGTCATTAAATCTTAATTATCTTAAGATAAATCATTTCCTTATAAATGACTTAATTATCATACAAGTCATTTGAAAACTTTTGCTTTTAAATTTACTTTTAAATTTCCTTTCAAATTAAAGATTTCAAATAATTAAAAATTTAACTTTATCAAAATTTAAAACAATTTAAAAACTCTTTTAAATCAAATGTTAAAGAACATTAATCATTTATAATGAAACTTAAATAAATAAATGTTTAAACTAAATTGCTTAACTATATTCAAAAATCAAGTTTTTAAAAATAAATTAATCATTCAACTTAAAATTTTAAGTTAAACTAATTTATATAACCTCTCCATTCAAAGGTTAAAGAAAACTTTTATAAAAGAATTTTATATAAATAAAGTTTTAACACATTTCCTTGAAAAACTAATTTTATTTAAAAAAATATACTTTAAACATTTAAACTTGTTTAAACCATTTAATTTTATAAAACTTTATTTATTTCAAACTAGGATACAATATTAAATTTGAATCCATTCTTTAAAACTTGATTTAAAACTTTGTTTCCAATCTTGCTTCAAATTTTAAATTCCATTTAAAATTTATAAACCAGACATGTTTTAAAACCTGTCTGCAACCAAATATGACCCGAGACTAACCCTATAAAACTTCGAGTCAAACTACACAAAACTTCGGGCAACACACGCGAATAACTCCAGAAAACTCGATTACCACTCCTCTTCCAATCCAAACTTCACCAGAAATGCACCGTGCACATGCACGGTGGCTTCGACCCCTTCTGGTCATCACCAAAGCCTTTAGCAAGTCGGCGAACATCCTTTCACCATATCCTGACCAACAGAACTTCGACAACAACTCGAAATCAAAATTGAGCATTAAGGCATAAACCTGGATCCCAAAACCCAACTTTAAAAAATCTCGTGCTCGCACCTCCGACTACCGGAATGTCAGATCCTCCGGCCACGACCTCGAAAATACCCTAGCTTCCAAACCCCAAAACCTAGTGGCACTCGATCCACCAGAGATGCTGAGAAGATCACAAACTTCCGACCTTGCCCAAACTAGGTTTACAAACTAAATCAAACAACCTCCACCGCTACATTGCTTAGATCACCTTCCTAACATTTTTCCCCAAGTCTCCGACCATCCTTCTACCTCCAGAAAGAACTCCGACCTTCCCGAGCAAGTAGATCACCAGAAACCCATTTTTGATCAAACTCAAACTGCTCACACATCCCATAACTAAAAATTGCGATTTCTGTTTTAAAAATAAAGTTTTTGGTTAATGCTTCAGATTAGATGCCTAAAACAATAAATTAAAGTGTTTGAATTTTCACTTATCTTAAGCTTACACTGTTCTTTTTGGTTTCCAGTAAGATTTCAAATTTATTTAAATTAAATAAAATTTTAAAACCTACTCTATAATTAAACAAACAATTTTGTTTTAAATCCTAAATCCTAACATAAACTAGAATCGAGAGAAAATGAATTCTGTTTGAAATCTTAGCTTTGGAACTAAGAACAGTTAAGTCACAGATACAACAGCCATGTATACACCCATACATTCATACATATACACAAAAATACACTTATATATATACACACAAGCATATTTATTTCCAAATATTAACATGCAACCATATTTATACTTAAGCTTTTTAGAAAAAGTGTTACTCATAGTAAAAAGATGATGAATAGAGCCTCTCCTTTTTGAGACAGCTTTTAAACTTGAGTGTTGAAAAATAAATGCTTTTCTGATCTTAAAAACTTGAATGTTGAAAATGCTTCTTGATTCTTGAAAACTTGTTAAAGTTGACTCAGATTTTGAACAGAGATGGACTGCTTGATTAAATCTCAGGTTGAAGAAAAATGCAGGCTTTGGTTTTCATCCTGCAAATGGGTTTCAGGTTTTGATTTTTATTTTGAAATGTTTACAGGTTTGTGATTTGAATTACTTTTGGTTTGAGAAGTTCTTTTGATTTTCAGATTTATTTTGAGAATTTTTTTTAGTTTTCTTGTTTTTGAAAAGAGAAATAGAAGAAAAAAATGAAGAGAAGAAAACATGTTTATATAGGCTGAAAAAATGATTTTAATAAAAATAAAAGAAAATTAAATCTAAAAATGCCACTTGTTAAAACACTTAACATTTGTCATATAGAGTTGTTAACCAATTAACACTTGTTATTAATGTGTCTTAATTTTATTACACTTGTCCTTTAAGTAATTAATACTTATTTAATTTAAATGTAAATAATAATCTTTTACTTAATTTATAAATCCTTATTTAAATACATATATGAATTACTTTAAAGAAAATATTATAAAGCCAATCATATATATAAACAAAAGCTTAAACAAACATTTTTAAAACCAAATATTTCAAAATATCTATCCTTTGAATTTCAAAATTAAATCCAAATTAAATTCAAATCAAATAAAATCAATTTAAAATCAACTTATATATATACATATATAAGTACACATTCAATTTGAAAATAATAGTTCTATTTCTTTAAAATCTATTCATATTTATATATAAAATAATACATTATTAATATTGTTTGAAAATATCAATTTGGTCAAATTTAAATAATTTATAAAAGATATTATCATATTATCAAGCAATATTTAAAAAGAAATAAAACAAACCTTTTTCTAATCTTATTTAAATTTAAACTTATGCTTAAAAATATATTTTAAACAATTAAACATTTACCTTAAGTATTTTAAAACTATATAGTTAACTATTTAAATAATCTTTGAAAAGCTTTATATTAAATTTAATCATAAATTCCAAATTACCAAAATATACAAGAATTTGAAAATATGATTTTATTTGTTTATTAGATGCAAACCAAAACTTTTCTATTTACAATATACACAAATATTTATATACATTATAAATAGAAAATATTTTATTAGCTTTAAAAGATAAAATTTACCAATTAAATATTTATAAAAGAAGTTTATTAAACCAATTTAAATGTTTATTAAAAAAGATTATCAAATCAATTTAATTATTAATATAGATTATTAAATTGATATTGCCAAAAATTCTGGGATATCACATTCCTTCCTCCTTAAAAGAATTTCGTCCCCGAAATTTAAAACAAAGATAATTTAATAACCCATTAAGGATTTTAATTTTAAACCACAAACATATAATATCAATCATATGCTAACGACCATAGCATCCAATTTAATCAATCAAAAAAATCTAACTATCCAAACAAAATCAAGATAGAATCTTCCTAACACTATCTAGAGTTTCCTAGGTATAAACACTGGAATACTCTTTCTACTGAATCCAAACAATCTATACTACTAGCTACTGAGCTCCTACTCTTCTAGATCTACAAAACTGAACAGAATATCAGACCACACTCAAGTCTGACTCAACTACCAAATCTTCCTGAACTGCTGGTTCCACAACCAATGATGGATCATACACGTACTCCCTCGGAGATACGTAAAATACATTGATTTCCAGTCCTTCAAACTGACAATTCAACTCTGAAGACCAAAGCACTAATCCTCTCAAGAACACAGAAAGATCCAATATATCTCGGAGCGAGCTTCCCAGTCTTACCAAATTTGATAGCTCCATCAATTGGAGAAAACTTATCCAAAATCAAATCTCCAACTTCGAAATCCAAATTCCTCCGTTTCTTACCCACAAACATTAGAAGACTGAACTTACTTCTCCTAACCGGAAAAGACAAAACAGGTGCACATGCCAAACTCGCTTCCGCTGCACAACTCTGATCTGAAGTAGAAAATCCGTCGATGAACACGAGCACAAACTAGACATCACATCCCAGAAATATGGTTCAACAAATCCATAAAAATAAAACACATAAGTTCCACCAAAACCTGAGTTGCTTCACCAAACTCTCTCTCTAGGAACCATCCTTTTACTAGATGAACCATTGGTATCACTCCTGGAATCCTAGTCGATACGAAAACTCAATCTCCAGATGCTAAGGCAAACCTCTGACTTTCCTGAAGACATCCAAAAAAATCTCCAATAACTCAAGAGAACACTCAACTATCGCAAGTCACTTTTGCGATCAACCCAGCCTAATTCCAAAGAAAACTGTTCTCTCTTAACCAATCAGAACAGCTCATGCTTGACTAACCAATCCATCGAAGAAATGGATCCACTCTGCTGCTTCTGAACTCCAACTCTAGGAGAATGCTAAGCCAAAAGATCTTCCTACTGGCACATAGAACATTCCGGGCTGCACTGATGACACAAATGCTAAAGACTTCCTTATCCATAAGCTCCTCGAACTTCAAAACCAAACATAGCACCCTGCTGAACTCAGCCTCATCACCGATGCCGACACATTTCCTGAAGTTTCCAAGATACCATCACTTGCTTCTGCTCAACCGACAGATCCAAACTCTACTCATCCAAACATGCACTTCAAAGACGGACTCTGAACCTTAACAAGTTTCCTTCAGAGATTGATGAAATCCTTACATCATAGCAAAGCTTACTCGAGACAGTATTAGGTCTACAATCTTGACATATACACTTCCAACCTTAACACTCAGACTCCTATCATTGGTAGTCGTGCTACACACACCACTACCCTTCCTACCTCTAGAACTCACATTGGAAAACCCGAATATGTAACCCAACAAATAGGTAGAATATATATATATATATATATATTTATAAAAATTACAAATACGCGCTCTCAAGATAGACACCACTCCAGAGCCTAGGTATTATCTCAACTTATGCTCTAATACCAACTGTAACGACCCATCATTCATTCCACAGAATGACGCATCATTAATAAGAAAGAAAGGGATAGAAAAGAGAAAAGATAGAGAAGAAAGAACTAAACAACATCATAATCTCATAGCGGAATGAATAAATTATATTAATCACATAAGCTATTACATAGCATACAACAATTATCAGAGTTACACAGCTTATACATCACATACTAGACAGTTATAAACATCTGTCTAGTTATTACAACTCCAATACAACACAGAGATACAGATACACTAGCACAGCGAAACCATAACATATCTATACGCTAAAGCCTCCTGCTCCATACTCCTCCAGAATTCGTCAAAGCTAACCTGAATCCCTTGGCTACTGGTAAAAATTTGAGTACCCAAGAGTTTAAGAAAAACAAAAAATAAACTCTGGGTTAGACATGGGTCTGGCGTGAGTAACATGTTAAAGTTGCTTAACTTTGAAAAACCCTTTGAAAACAAAAGGTATCTCGTAAGACTTCCCGAACATAAATACGAAAAAGTTTTTACCTTACGATAACCAAAACATTTGTTAGGAAATCCAGTTATATTATAATAGTGTCTAGGGTTTTCAATATAAAATACTGAAATAGCTGGAATGCTTACATCTCACGTTCCAACATAGTTGGGCACAATCAATACGTACGGCACTTATTGGAGATTGGATTCCATACAATGGCAGGGCTACTGGGTACCGCCCATCATAGTATGGGGCCTAGATCACCGTACCGAGGATCCCTCCCGATCCCCTGCAACACAAGGTTGGAACCATCCCTTACTGGATAGTCCCGAACAAGACAACCCCGTAGATGGCCGTCGCCAACTGCCCACTAAGCCGAATAAAAAGGAACCTCTAGATAGGGGAAAATCTTGTCCTACTTGAGCGCGACCCACTTAACCTTGCTGCACCTCCCCTATTTTAGCCATTCCTGGTTGATGAGGCTAGAGGCTACGATTACCTTTATATAACACATCTATCTTAGAATACTCATCGTCCACCTGACGATGTTCTGAAAGCATTCAATCCATACAAGTTTGTTACGGGTTCGAACCAAACCGAAGGCATTATCACGTTACACTCATTTTGGAATCACCCTCAGATTTAACGACAATAACCCTTGCACTTTAAACCTCCATCTCGATCTTCACTTTGAGATGCCACAACCTATCGTTTAACTTGGATCGATGTGGTTTTCGGATATCCAAATTTGGAAACCTGATCTCGGTCTCACCGAAATCCAAACATATCTTTTAAGGCCAAGTTGTTTTAAAGTAAAAACAATTCAATTCTATTATCTATATTCACACAGATAGATAATTCATATATTCACAATAGATGATCCACATTATCATCACAAATAGATAATTCATAGTATCATCACAATTGAACAAAGCATCAATATCAAAGATCATCACAAATCTCATATCAGAGATATCAAACAATCCAAGGCATCCAATCTTATTCAATCATTTATAAGCAAAGATTAATCAATCACATTATCTCTAATTAATTTAAAATAAATTAAATTAATTACTTCCATCACTATAAATCTTGCTTACTTATCAATTAATTAATTACAAACCAATTAATTAATTATACTTCAATTATTCATCTTAATTAATTAATCTTGATTAATTATACTTTAATTACTTTAAGTAATTAATCCTTAATTAATTATATAAATTAATTATTCTTAACCATAACAATAATTAACCTTTAATTACTTCATTAATTAATTAATTATAATTAATTACAATAATCCTTAATTAATTACATTAATTAATTACTTTATAATCACTTATCATTGATTAATTATTATTAATTAATCCCATCTTAATTACTTCATTAATTACGTTAATTAATGATTCCTTAATTACTTCTTTAATTAATTACTCTATTTAAATTAATTTCATTTAATAATTAATCTTTAATTAATTATCCATTAATCACCCTAGATTAATCTCATCCAGTAATTATTCACTAATTACTTCACTAAGTAATTATACTTTATTAATTACATTAAGTATTTATACTTATCAAAACATCAACTGATTATCTTAAATTTATTAAACTAATTAATTAATTAACTTAAACTAATCACACTTATTTAAATTAATTACATTTAGTAATTAATTCCTTTAATTCACTTTCATTAAGTAATTATACTTAATCAATTACATAAATGATTATTCTTAATTAATTAATCTAATTAATAACTAAAATTAATTACATTAATTAATTATTTAATAATCCCTAGTTAATGATCTCTCATTAACTACTAATAATTCTTTAATTACTTTCCTTAAGTAATTAAACTTCAATTAACCATTATTAATTACAATTTAATTAATTTCTTAATTACCAATTAATTAATTTCTAATTACTTAATTAATTGCTTAATTTTAACTTAATTAATCTTTCATTACTTGATTAATTAATTCCTAATCATTAATTTAAAAATCTATACTTATTTAATTAATGATCCATAATTACAAATTAATTAAACTTTAATTAATTAACTTAATCCTTAATTACCTTATTTAATTAATACTAAATCATTAATTAATTAAATTAATTAATTATTCTTTAATTACCTTATAGACTTAATGAATCTCAAGTCATTAAATCTTAATTATCTTAAGATAAATCATTTCCTTATAAATGACTTAATTATCATACAAGTCATTTGAAAACTTTTGCTTTTAAATTTACTTTTAAATTTCCTTTCAAATTAAAGATTTCAAATAATTACAAATTTAATTTTAACAAAATTTAAACCAATTTAAAAACTCTTTTAAATCAAATGTTAAAGAACATTTATCATTTATAAAGAAACTTAAATAAATAAATGTTTAAACTAAATTGCTTAACTATATTCAAAAATCAAGTTTTTAAAAATAAATTAATCATTCATCTTAAAAATTTAAGTTAAACTAATTTATATAGCCTCTCCACTCAAAGGTTAAAGAAAACTTTTATAAAAGAATTTTATATAAATAAAGTTTTAACACATTTCCTTGAAAAACTAATTTTATTTAAAAAAATATACTTTAAACATTTAAACTTGTTTAAACCATTTAATTTTATAAAACTTTATTTATTTCAAACTAGGATACAATATTAAATTTGAATCCATACTTTAAAACTTTGTTTCAAATCTTGCTTCAAATTTTAAATTCCATTTAAAATTTAAAAACCAGACAGGTTTTAAAACCTGGCAACAACCAAATATGACCCGAGACCAACCCTATAAAACTTCGAGTCAAACTACACCAAACTTCGGGCAACACACACGAATAACTCGAGAAAACTCAAGTACCACTCCTCTTCCAATCCAAACTTCACCAGAAATGCACCGTGCACATGCACGGTGGCTCCGACCCCTTCTGGTCATCACCAAAGCCTTTAGCAAGTCGGCGATCTTCCTCTCACCATATCCCGACCACCAGAACTTCGACAACAACTCGAAATCAAAATCGAGCATTAAGACATAAACCTAGAACCCAAAACCCAACCTGAAAAACTCTCGTGCTCGCACCTCCGACTATCGGAATGTCAGATCCTCCGGCCACGACCTCAACAACACCCTAGCTTCCAAACCCCAAAACCTGGTGGCACTCGATCCACCAGAGATGCTGAGAAGATCACAAACTTCCGACCTTGCCAAAACTAGGTTTACAAACTAAATCGAACAACCTCCGCCGCTATAGTGTTAGATCACCTTCCTGACATTTTTCCCTAAGTCTCCGACCATCCTTCTACCTCCATAAAGAACTCCGACCTTCCTGTGACGCCTCACCTCTATACCCACGCTAACCAAGAACACTACGATGTAGTGCTGTCAATTAGCACGGAGAATAAGGCTGTGGAGGAGCGACCATCCATGTAACTTCTTTGTGCGAGCACCGATACGTCAGATAGAATAGAATGCATATCTTTTAAGGAGGAAATCCGACATACTGATACAAACACAAAGCTATCACACGGTGGCTATATACAATCTTCGGAAACAAACATAGAAATAATCATAACATAAATCAGTCACAGACATCCATATCACAAAGGCGGAAGAAGATATGAATAAATATATAACACATGAAAGTGTACATCAGAGTAGTGGTCAGAAAGATCCACGATAATACAAGAGAATAGCATCACGTGCTATACAAAAGAATAAGTACACAACATAGAGTCTATATCTCAAAGGTGTACATCCAAAAACTACTAATCTATGTAGTTAGCCAAAAGTCAGAAATATCCTGAAGAGAAGTCAAGCAGAAGCACCTGTAACATCTCGGTCTGACCCGAGTATTATTTATAAGAAAATAATAAACGGATCAGTCTAACTATAAATATCAGATGATATGGTATAAAGTAAAAGGCATGACATGAACATGAAATAACTATAACGACATACTACTATAAGTATGTAAATGATAATCAACAAAAGATTAATCAATATCACAAGAATCATCTCAAAGATAAGGTAGGGTATCATACCCTAAACTTGTATTCATAACAAGTCAATAACACATGAATTCACCAATGCACAAAAACTGATATCATATCAATGAAAATCATGAAAATTGGTGAAGCACAAAATTCCAGAAATCATCATCAGAAATCCAGAAAACACATAAAAAGGGGGGAGGCCTAACACATGAATGGGAGCATGAAAACTCACCTACGTGTAAACACATGACGAGAAGCTATCTCATGGAAGCTATCCATTAAATTTTCACACAGGAATGGCCCGAAGACCGTCGGGTGCTACCCTAGAAATGTGATGGCGAAACATCACATAATCGGGGTATAGTCTCCCACGTAGACAAAGAGACATCGCTCAATCGCTAGTCTAAATCACAAAAAATGATCGTCGTGATCATAAGGAAGTGTCAATCACACCAAGCTAGTAAATATATGAGTTTAGCTTCATGTCCCATAACCACTTGCTTAACTTAAATATTTACGAACAAGCTGTAAATCTTCACTAGGAAATTGTCACAAAAAGGGTTCAATCGAACAAGTCCAAGAGCTAACCGACGAAGTGAACGCAAGCGTTTCATACCACCCGTTTTACTAAGTCGTTTAAGTCGATTTCTCATTCGAGTGAAGTAAAGGCTTGTATATACTAGTAGATTTAAAAATCGGTTTGAGAAAACGAACTTTTGATATTTAAAATAGTGTTGAAATCGCTTTGATGAAAGAGTTTTGATATTTACTATTAGTATTGAAACCTTCATATATCTTTAAAGTGACAAGTCATAAAACGATTGTAGAAACAAACCAATTCACGTTCGAAGACGTGAGTAAAGTCCAAAGAAGTCAATCCCAAAACCATCAAAGTAGAAGTTCTGATAAATGTTTTTCAGAAGAGATTGCCTACGCAGAGTAATACGCAGAAGTCAATCACGGTACGACTTAGTGAAGGCAAACTGGTCCAACGACCTAAGGAGAAGTAGGTCATACGACCTAAGGGAAGACTGCCGTGCGACCTAGCTGAAGAACGGGTTAAATGACCTAAGTGCTAACTCGCGAGCGACCTAAGGTCTGCGACCTAAATGCGAGCGACCTAACGAAGTGCGCGACCTAACAGTGAAGCGCGACCTAAGGTGATTCGCGACCTAAGGGTACGCGACCTAAAGGCTTGCGACCTAAAGGCACGCGACCTAGAGGTGAACGACCTAACGAGGTCCAGGGGAAGCGACCTAAAATGCTTCGACCTAAGGATACGCGACCTAAAGGCTTGCGACCTAAAGGCACGCGACCTACGACTTATTTCTCTGCGACCTAAGCCAGAACGACCTAAGCACGCAAGCGACCTAGGCCTTAACTCGCGAACGACCTAAGAAAGGGGTGACTTTTCAACGCGCGACCTAAGGCTTAGCGACCTAACGAAGCCAGAGCGACCTAAGTGCAGGAATTTCCCAAAAACGCTGAAAGTTGGAGTTTTTCGCCGATTCGATCCAAACCAAAAGCAAATATTCATACAAATGCAATAGGGGATCATTCCCAACAGCCCAATGACATCTATAGGCAAGATGTGAGATCAAAAATCTCACCTTTTCACGGAATTTGATGAAGATGGAGATTTGAGAGCAAAGCAAGAACACCAACAAGCTTGAAGCAATGTTCTTCACGTGAATTTGATGTTGAATCTCGAATTTGCAATAGAATATGTGTTTGGAGTTTTAATTTCCACTTCCCACCACCATTTTTGACAAAGCTTGAAGTGTTTTGATAGAGTGAGGAAGATGGTTGGGCTGAACTAAAGGGGTGCAGTCCAAACCAAAGTCAAAGGCGGGAAAAAGTGTCGAAAATTTCACTATCTCCAAACATATCAAAGTTTACACTCAAAAAGATCGCAAACGTCATTTTGAACTCAATGGAAGTGGTCTCGAGTCATAATTTGACCGTATGCAAAAAGTAGTTTTTCGGACTAACATCCGACTAACGATAAAATATTTAAATATAAAATCGATAGATATGCGGGTTGTTACAGACTCCCCTCCTTAAAGAAATTGCGTCCTCGCAATATATATGGTGGAAATAAAAAGTAACAACCATAAAAGCATATTAACACAAAAGAAATTGGAATTAAGAAGTTTACCTCAAAGAGCATGAGAAAGTAATTCTGGATGTGTACGCTCGATGAATTCTCTGGTTTCCCAAGAGCAGTCCTTAGGATTTGAGGACCATTGAACTTTAACAAGCGGAACATCTTTATTTCGAAGCCGTTTGATCTCCGAAGCAATAATTCGAACAGGATGCTGCTCATAAGTTAAATTAGGTGAAACTTCAATCTCTTCCACAACACCGGGCTCAAGAGTAGAATCGGAATCCCGAAGGCACTTCCGTAATTGAGAAACGTGAAACACGTCATGCATAGCAGAAAACTGAGCCGGTAATGAAAGGCGATAAGCCATGGAACCAATACGCTCGGTGATAGGAAATGGCCCAATATATCGAGGCGCTAACTTTCCCGATCGACTGAAACGTACAACACCCTTCATTGGCGAAACACGAATAAATACAAGATCACCAACAGAAAATTCTAATTTCCTTCTTCGGTTATCGGCATAGGATTTTTGTCTACTCTGGGCTTCTTTCATCCTATGTCGAATAAGTTCAATCTTTTCTGTGGAATCTCGAATAAAGTCTGGTCCTAAAACCAGTTTCTCGCCGGCCTCAAGCCAACAAGAAGGAGATCGGCATGGCCTTCCATAGAGTGCCTCAAAAGGAGCCATACCAATACTAGATTGGAAGCTGTTATTATAGGAAAACTCAACAAATGAAATATGATCTTCCCAACTTCCACCAAAGTCAAGAACACAAGCACGAAGAAGATCTTCAAGTGTTTGATTCACACGCTCAGTTTGTCCATCGGACTGGGGGTGATAAGCGGTGCTAAAATTAAGCTTCGTTCCCAAAGCTTTTTGAAGACTCTTCCAGAATCCACTAGTAAACAATGGATCCCGATCACTAACAATGGAAGAAGGAACTCCATGCAGTTTAACAATTTCTTTGACAAAGAGTTTGGCCAGAAGAGGAACGGTTCGGTTTGACCGAACAGGAATAAAATATGGTTTGACCGAACGTGAATTTGATGTTGAATCTCGGATTTGCAATAGAATATGTGTTTGGAGTTTTAATTTCCACTTCCCACCACCATTTTTGACAAAGCTTGAAGTGTTTTGATAGAGTGAGGAAGATGGTTGGGCTGAACTAAAGGGGTGCAGTCCAAACCAAAGTCAAAGGCGGGAAAAAGTGTCGAAAATTTCACTATCTCCAAACATATCAAAGTTTACACTCAAAAAGATCGCAAACGTCATTTTGAACTCAATGGAAGTGGTCTCGAGTCATAATTTGACTGTATGCAAAAAGTAGTTTTTCGGACTAACATCCGACTAACGATAAAATATTTAAATATAAAATCGATAGATATGCGGGTTGTTACACTTCCCGAGCAAGTAGATCACCAGAAACTACCAGAAACCCAATTTCTGATCAAACTAAAACTGCTCACACATCCCATAACTAAAAATTGTGATTTCAGTTTTAAAAATCAAGGTTTTGGTTAATGCTTCAGATTGGATGCCTGAAACAATAAATTAAAGTGTTTGAATTTTCACTTATCTTAAGCTTACACTGTTGTTTTTGGTTTCCAGTAAGATTTCAAATTTATTTAACTTAAATAAATTTTTAAAACCTACTCTATAATTAAATAAACAATTTTGTTTTAAATCCTAAATCCTAACATAAACTAGAATCGAGAGAAAATGAATTCTGTTTGAAATCTTAGCTTTGGAACTAAGAACAGTTAAGTCACAGATACAACAGCCATGTATACACCCATACATTCATACATATACACAGAAATACACTTATATATATACACACAAGCATATTTATTTCCAGATATTAACATGCAACCATATTTATACTTAAGCTTTTTAGAAAAAGTGTTACTCACAGTAAAAAGATGATGAACAGAGCCTCTACTTTTTGAAACAGCTTTTAAACTTGAATGTTGAAAAATAAATGCTTTTCTGATCTTAAAAACCTGAATGTTGAAAATGCTTCTTGATTCTTGAAAACTTATTGAAGATGACTCAAATTTGGAACAGAGATGGACTGCTTGATTAAATCTCAGGTTGAAGAAAAATGAAGGCTTTGGTTTTCATCATGCAAATGGGTTTCAGGTTTTGATTTTTATTTTGAAAAATGTTTACAGGTTTGTGATTTGAATTACTTCTGGTTTGAGAAGTTCTTTTGATTTTCAGATTTGTTTTGAGAATTTTGTTTAGTTTTCTTGTTTTTGAAAAGAGAAATAGAAAAAAAATGAAGAGAAGAAAACATGTTTATATAGGCTGAAAAAATGATTTTAATAAAAATAAAAGAAAATTAAATCTAAAAATGCCACTTGTTAAAACACTTAACATTTGTCATATAGAGTTGTTAACCAATTAACACTTGTTATTAATGTGTCTTAATTTTATTACACTTGTCCTTTAAGTAATTAATACTTATTTAATTTAAATGTAAATAAAAAGCTTTTACTTAATTTATAAATCCTTATTTAAATACATATATGAATTACTTTAAAGAAAATATTATAATGCCAATCATATATATAAACAAAAGCTTAAACAAACATTTTTAAAACCAAATATTTCAAAATATCTATCCTTTGAATTTCAAAATTAAATCCAAATTTAAATTCAAATCAAAGAAAATCAATTTAAAATCAACTTATATATATACATATATAAGTACACATTCAATTTGAAAATAACAAATCTATTTCTTTAAAATCTATTCATATTTATATATAAAACAAAACATTATTAATATTGTTTGAAAATATCAATTTGGCAAATTTAAATAATTTATAAAAGATATTATCATATTATCTAGCAATATTTAAAATGAAATAAAACAAACCTTTTTCTAATCTTATTTAAATTTAAACATAAGCTTAAAAATATATTTTAAACAATTAAACATTTACCTTAAGTATTTTAAAACTATATAGTTAACTATTTAAATAATCTTTGAAAAGCTTTATATTAAATTTAATCATAAATTCCAAATTACCAAAATATACAAGAATTTGAAAATATGATTTTATTTGTTTATTAGATGCAAACCAAAACTTTTCTATTTACAATATACACAAATATTTATATACATTATAAATAGAAAATATTTTATTAGCTTTAAAAGATAAAATTTACCAATTAAATATTTATAAAAGAAGTTTATTAAACCAATTTAAATGTTTATTAACAAAGATTATCAAATCAATTTAATTATTAATACAGATTATTAAATTTATATTGCCAAAAATTCCGGGATATCACAAAAATGAAGAGCAAACTCTCTCAATTTGCGATCGGACGAACAATGGGCACTAGGGGATTATGCCAATCGACAACCCAGCCTTATTGGCTCTTCAATAAACCACCAAAAGCATGATCAAACATCAAAGCTATGATTTTTAGAGATTTTGACTTCAAAACACCAAAAATTGAAATGTTCACCAAATCAATTCAAATCAAAAGAAAATGAACATGAATTAGTGTTAGGAATTCATACCTAACATCAATGATATCAAGAGAAGTAGATGTGAGTTCAAAACTCACCTTTAAACCCAAAAACACAAGAGAGAAGCTATAGATCAAGGCAAGAACAATCACTCTTCAATGTTAACCCAAGGAGCTTCAATCTAAGCTCAAAAGTAAAACATTTGCTAAGTTAGGGTTTAGGAAATTTCTGAAATTGAAGAGGAATTGAGATGGAGAAGAAGAAGGAGATGCTTACCAAAGCTTCATTTGAATTTTTGGAGCTAGAACTTGAATTTGCAAAGAAGATTAGGGCTTAGGAATTATAATTCTTTTTCTCTTCCTCCATTTTTCTAAAGCTTGAGTGTTAGGAAATATTATGAAGGAGTGAAGAGGAGTGGAGTGGAGTTGGGTTGATATGTTGGGTTAATGGGCTGAAACCCAAGCCCAAAGTGGAAAAGTCTTAATTTTTACTCAACTCCAAACATATCGATGTTTATACTCAAAAAAGTTGTAAACGCTATTTGGGACTCAATGGAGGTGGTCTCGAGTCCCAATTTGACTGTTTACAAAAAGTGACATTTTGGACTTTAATCCGACTAACGATGCTATATTTAAATATACAATCGTAAACTATGCGGGTTGTTACAGACTCCCCTCCTTAAAAAAATTACGTCCTCGCAATAATTAAGAGGAAAATAAAAAATAACAACCATAAAAGCATATCAACACAAAGGAAAATTTGAAATAAGAAGTTCACCATAAAGAGCACGAAAGAGTAAGTCTGGATGTGTTTGCTCGATGGATTCTCAAGATTCCCAAGAGCAATCCTTAGGATTTGAGGACCATTGAACTTTAACAAGAAGAACATCTTTATTTTGAAGGCATTTAACCTCCGAAGTAATGATACGAATAGAATGTTGCTCATAAGTCAAATTTGGCGAAACTTCAATTTTTTCATTTACACCGGGCTCAAGAATAAAAATCGGAATCCCTAAGGTAATTCCATAGTAGAGAGACGTGGAAAACATCATAAATAGTAGAAAATTAAGTCGGTAAATAAAAAGGCGATAAGCCACGGAACAAATACGTTCGGTGATGGGAAATGGACCATCATATCGAGGTGCTAACTTTCCCGATCGACTAGAACGCACAACACCCTTCATAGGTGAAACATACATGAACACAAATAAAATCTAGACCTAAAACCAGCCTCTCACCGGCTTCAGGCCAACACAAAGGAAATCGGCACGGCCTTCCGTAGAGTGCCTAGAAAGATGTCATACCAATACAAGATTGGAAGCTGTTATAGGAAGAAGAAAACTCAACAAGAATATGATCTTCCCACCTTCCACTAAAATCAAGAACACATGCACGAAAGAAGTTCTTCGAGAGTTGATTCACACGCCCGGTTTATCCCTCGGATTGAGGACGATAAGCGGTGCTAAAATTAAGCTTTGTTCCCAAAGCTTCTGAAGACCTTTCCAAAATCCACTAGTAAAATAATGGATCACGATTGCTAACAATAGAAGTAGGAACTCCATGCAATTTAGTTTGACATAGAGTATAGCCAAAAGAGGTATGGTCCAAAAGAGAAGGACGAGCCTCGAGGCTACACAAAACAAGAGATGAACATGAATTGGATTCACGATCTCGAATCTCACAAGTGGATAAAGTCTCGAGATCATTCCATTCGGATATCATCAAAGAAACAACTGCTTGTTGCTTACAACTAAGGGCATCGGCAACTCGATTACCCTTTTCCAAAGTACAAAGAATATCAAGATCATAAGATGCAAGGAACTCGAGCCAACGTTGTTGACTCAAATTAAGTTCCTTTCGAGAAAATAAATACTTCAAAAACTTATGATCGGGGAAGAGAACAATTTCTCTCCCAAAATACAATGACACCAAATTCTAAGAGCGAAAACAATAGCCGCGAGCTCTAGATCATGAATGGCATATCTAGTCTCGACAAGCTTCAATTGTCAAGAAGCATATGTAATAACACATTCCCATAGCAAGAGAATGGCACCCAAACCAATACGACTGGTATCGGTAAAAACAATAAAGTCTTGATTCCCTTCGGGAATCACAAGAATAAAAACATCGAAAAAGAGTTCTTTTAAATGATCCTCTTTCTCGAAAAGCTAAGACTTTCAAAATTATAATTAACTTTATGTAATCATCTTTTTAGAAAAAATTACTTTTTACAAGTCAATTTATTTTGTCTGACTGTCTCATCATAGCGTTTAGGAGATTCCTATTGATAACGTTGATCAAGCGCACCGACTAGAATTCTTAAAGCACTCAATGGGCAATACAATCACAAAATCATTTTCTCTTTGCTCGTTTTAAGAGCAAAATCCAATCATACTTATAAATATCTTATTAAAAAGATTTGCAAGTTTTTTAAATTGTTGTTTTCATCCATAATCAATAAATTTAAGGATGGTCTCACCGAGATATTCGCAGAATACTCGATTCATAAGATGGATGAAATAAGGTAGAAGGCTCGTCAAACCGAATGACATAACGAACCACTCACAAGGACCATGACGAGTGCGGAACGCGGTAGATGGAATGATACTCTCCGCAACTCGTAGCTGATGAAAACTGGTGGTAACGTCGAGCTGAAAAGACCTTAGCACCACACAATAGATTGCTTAGGTGGTAATCCTAAGACAAACTCAAAAATACAAAAAAATTCACAAACTACTTGAATGAGAGAAATAACACTTTCCTCATCAAGTGGGTTTAAAGGATAAAATGATGTCATCGAATTGGAAATCGAAATCTTTAAAAACAATAGAAATCTGCTTAACAGATTGAGAATGTCGAAGATAAATAGTCCGCTCAGGACATAGGATGTGGGCTTCACAATGATCAAGCCAATCCTTTCTCAAAAATAAATTTCGAAGCCTAAGTAACGCATAACATGCAAATCGGCTCGAAAAGTATAATCACATAAAATAATCTCGACATTTCACAAAGTAAATTGAGTGTTGCAGATCCATCAATTGAATTCACAATTGTCAATGACGTCATCAAGCCCATAATATTAAAAGAGAAAGAATCAACAAGTTCTTTTGATATAAAATAATGAGATGAACCCAAATCAAAAAGAACACGAATAAGATAATCACAAAACAAATTTCGTCAAGGATAGAATGAGAAATACCTTGACCAAGAGAAGTGCTAGTAGAGGCTTGCACAACATTTAGCTTTCCCTCCTTTTTGCTTGAAGTATGGGACACGTAGATATATGATGACTCAAACTTTTGCAATAGCGACAATAAAGGGGTTTCAGACACTCATTTGCATAGTGGCCCATAGAATCACAATTGTAGCATCGTCCACGACTAGTGGTAGGAGTCTTTACTACAGAAGTTTCTTGCTTCCCTTTCTTGTTGGAATTGGGGCCTTTGAACTTAATAGGCCTCTTCATGTTATTATTGAAGTTCTGTTTGGC
This sequence comes from Allium fistulosum, assembly GCA_030737815.1. Lineage (NCBI taxonomy): Eukaryota > Viridiplantae > Streptophyta > Magnoliopsida > Asparagales > Amaryllidaceae > Allium > Allium fistulosum. The sequence continues at coordinate 56,491,232 of CM060904.1, forward strand.
GCGCACAACTTCAACATCACTTTCATTATCGGCCTCTTCAAGTCAAAGAGCGATATCAATAAGCTAATCAAAAGAAACTTCTAGTTTCAGAAGCAAAGGCTTTTTGAGGTTCTTATTCAACCCATAGACGAACCTCTGATTTTTCTTCAATGGAGTATTAATATACTCGACCCCATATTTAGAGAGAGATTTAAAAGATGCAACGTAATCCATCACAGAGAATTCACCTTGAACAAGGTCAATAAAGCGTCGGGCTAAAGTTACTTTTTCATCCTCTGGCACAAACTTTAATTTGAATCTTTCCCGGAATTGCTCCCAAGTAAGATCCGCTTCGATAATTTCAGAAATCAAAAGCTCATACCAACCTAATGCTCCTTCTTGGAGCATACTAGAAGCAACTTGGACTCGAAGTGAATCAATAAGATCCATGCGGGAAAAGATGCGATCGCATGATCTAAGCCAAGCTTGGGTTTCTATAACATTTTCGGATCCCTTGAAAGGCCTTCCACCCAAAGCAGTATGGTTTCTGCACAAGCGTGCAAACTCGGATTTAGGGTGAGTTGGCGCTGGAACGGGTCCGGAAGCTTGGGCATTGTTCACAAGATCTAAAAGTTGTTGAGCTGACATAAATACTCCATCCTGAGGAGGAGCGCTAGATTGACCGGCGCTGGGACAGCCAGGTCTAACCATTTCTCTTCTCTAAGAAAGAAAGAAAGAAGAGGAAAAAGGTTATTCTCAAAATGAATATCAAACAACCTTGATTGATAAAACAAGCCATCACAAAAGGAAATAGGATAGAATGGTACGAAGACTCGAATTAAATCCTGTGGCACGATTCCTAAGGAAGACTTAGGACAATGATCCTTGCTAGATTATTCTACATTGTTCCGAAGTTTGCTTCCGATACCATGGTGTGATGCCCCACCTCTATGCTCACGCTAGCCAAGGACACTACTAAGTAATGTCGTCGACTAGCACGAAGAATAAGGCTGTTGAGGAGCGACCATCTGTGTAATTGCTTTGTGCGAGTACCGATATGTCAGAAAATATAACTTACACTTCATTTCAAGAGGAAATCCGACATGTCAAATAAAAACTCAAAGCTACCACACAGTGGCTAAGTGGACCTCGGAAACAAATATAGAAATAAACATAAAACAAATCAGTCACAGACATTCATATCACAAAGGCGGAAACAGATATGAATATAACACAAAGAATTGTACATCAAAGTAGTGGTAAAACAAGATCCACTACATCACAAGAGAATAGATAAAGTGCTAGATAAAAGAATAATTATACATCAAGGAGTCTATATCTCAAATGTATAATAACAAAAACTACTAATTTGAAGTAGTTAGCCAAAAGAATCAGATGATAATCCCTGATAAGAAGTCAAGCAGGAGCACCTGAACTACCTCGGTCTGACCCAAGTATTATTTAAGAAAAAAATAATAAAAGGATCAGTCTAGCTATAAATATCAGATAAAATGATATAGGATAAGAGATATGACCAAAAGTGTATGATAACATAAATGTCATACTGTGTCAAGTATACATCAAATAACAACAAAAATCATACAATATCTCAAATCAACTCGAAGCACCAAAAAGAATCACATTCTTTAAATAATTCACCAAAACACAAATATTGACAAAACATATCAATGGCAATCCACGAAAATTGGTGAAACACAAATTCTAGAAATCACAACCAAAAATCTAGAAATCTCAAAAGGGGGAAGGCCTATCACAAACGGGTGCATGAAAACTCACCAACACGTGTATCACAAACGGAACGCTATTCCATGGTCGCTAACCATAAACCGAACATCGACGCACCTAGAAAGATACGCCCCATGCATAGTCGAACATCGACACACCTGAAAAGATACGCCCCATGTATAAACTAACATCGATGCACCTAAAAAGATACACCCCATGCCTAGTCGAACATCGATGCACCTAAAAAGATACATCCCATGCACTGACTTAATGAGCCGATTGCTCCACGAACGGTCCAAATACCATGGGTCGCTAGCCCATAAAAATGAGACGAAGCTCAACAGAACAGGGTATAGTCCCCCACGTGGACAAAGAGACATCGCACAATGCTAGTCTAAATCACAAAATGATCATCATTGATCATCAAGAAGTGTCGATTACACTAAGCTATTAAATATAAGAGTTTAGCTTCATGTCCCATAACCACTTGCTTAACTCAAATATTTACGAACAGATTATAGATTTCCACTAGAAAATTGTCACAAGAGTTTCAATCGAACAAGTCCAAAAATTAACCGACGAAGTAAACGCAAGCGTTTCATACCACTTGTTTTACTAAGCCGTTTAATTAGATTTCTCATACGAATGAGGTAAAGGTTTGTATTTACTAATAGATTGGAAAACGGTTTTATAAACAAGTTTTGTATTAGAAATAGTGTTGAAATCATCTTTGTGAAAGAGTTTGAATATTTACTACTAGTATAGAAACCTTTGTATTTTAAAGTGACAAGTAATAGAAATGATTGCAGAAACAATCAATCACCAAAATCCACGTTCGAAGATGTGAATCAAATCCAAAGAAATCGATACCGAATCCATCAAAATGGATATTCTCAAAATCCTGAAAAAGAAGTCATCAAAGTCAATAATAAATGATAACAATAAATCAGATCAACACGAATCGGTTCTAAATTGGAAATCCACACCAAATAACAAAATTGGGTTGAGACAAGCAGGTCAGTCGACTGACTGCAGAGGCCAGTCGACTGATCCAGAAACCCGAAAGTTTCAGTTCCTACAGTCAGTCGACTAACTGCAGAGGCCAGTCGACTGACTATAGAAAACAGAGACTTCCAGTTTCTGCAGACAGTCCCAAAAACTCTCGGTTTCTACAGCCAGTCGACTGACTGCAGAGGCCAGTCGACTGACTGGCACTGGAACTGTTTTTCATCCTATCCAAATGAAGAGCAAACTCTCTCAATTTGCGATCGGACGAGCAATGGGCACTAGGGGTTTATGCCAATCGACAACCCAGCCCTATTGGCTCTTCAATACACCACCAAAAGAATGATCAAACATCAAAGCTATGATTTTTAGAGTTTTTGACTTCAAAACACCAAAAATTGAAATGTTCACCAAATCAATTCAAATCAAAAGCAAATGAACATGAATAAGTGTTAGGAATTCATACCTAACATCAATGATATCAAGAGAAGTAGATGTGAGTTCAAAACTCACCTTTAAACCCAAAAACACAAGAGAGAAGCTATAAAGAAAGACAAGAACAATCACTCTTCAATGTTAACCCAAGAAGCTTCAATCTAAGCTCAAATGTAAAACATTTCCTAAGTTAGGGTTTGGGAAATTTCTAAAATTGAAGAGGAATTGAGATGGAGAAGAAGAAGGAGATGCTTACCAAAGCTTCATTTGAATTTTTGGAGCTAGAACTTGAATTTGCAAAGAAGATTAGGGCTTAGGAATTCTAATTCTTTTTCTCTTCCTCCATTTTTCTAAAGCTTGAGTGTTAGGAAATATTATGAAGGAGTGAAGAGGAGTGGAGTGGAGTTGGGTTGATATGTTGGGTTAATGGGCTGAAACCCAAACCCAAGCCGAAAGTGAAAAAGTCATAATTTTTACTCAACTCCAAACATATCGATGTTTATACTCAAAAAAGTTGTAAACGTCATTTTGGACTCAATAGAGGTGGTCTCGAGTCCCAATTCGACTGTTTACAAAAAGTGACATTTCGGACTTTAATCCGAATAACTGTGCTATATTTAAATAAAATATTTAAATATACAATCATAAAATATGCGGGTTGTTACAAAAAACAACCAGTCGACTGAATCTATTCAGTGCACAGAAATGCACCATTTTACACTATTTTTGGATATTCAGTTGACTGGTTGATTTTGCTTAGTCGACTGACCGGCTCTAACGGCTATTTTCCTAAAGAGTCACTTCTAATTGCGAAGAGTTTCAATCCAAATTGAAGAGATATGGCTGCACCTTTCGATTGAAACTTTTTGTGAATAGTTGTAACTATTTTTTCACTATATACACACGTTAGAATCACTTCTCAAAATACAGAATTTTATTTTGATTTCTTGCTATATTTTGTCCTTCCGCTACTAATCACAATAAACATGTTCAGCGGAAGTATATGCAAGGACTTCTCGCTACTAATTCTAGGGGTTATTCCTGACAGGATGTGGTAGGAGAGTGCCTTCAGTTTGTCCTATTTCAGGGCAACTTGTATGGATGAATGTCTGACATTGCATTTTTGAGATTCCATTGTTGACTTTTATAAACATACATCTATTTGGTGGCGGAGAAGGGGATTCTCTTAGCTTAACACCCTTCTCTAAGGCGTACGAGCTTGGAGGTTGTATGTCTGTGAAAGTCAACAGTGATCGAAGGAATGGCAATGTGCCATTCAAAGTGAAATGTGCTATGTGAATGGTAATCATGACCTTATTCCTCATCACCCGTAAATGACAGAAACAGGGTAGAAGCGGCAGGGCTATGTGGGTTGCTTCCATTATGATATGGTCATCACCTTTCTAGATTACCCTATATATTCGAGTGTTGTATGATGTGGCCACGGATAGGTCGAGAATGACCTGGGTGATGCCATATTCGGTACTATCCAGATGGAAGGGGTAGGCCGGTTCTATGTTGCTTTAGGCATTCAGTATCTGGACCATAGGTGCTTTTTCTGGAGATGTACTGTCGGAAGGTAGTCCCTTACGTTTTCATTTGTATGTAATCCATTCTCCACTACGTCCATGCTAGTTTGTTTGTAAACTTATTACGCCGTCAAATTTAACCAATGTAACAATTGCGGCTATTTGAATTATTATTTGTATACTATACACTAGTATAATACAACATAATTTGATATGAAATGTTTTGGTTATCGTAAGGTAAAAACTCGTCCGTGTTTATGTGTGGGTGTGTCTTACGAGATACCTTTGTTTGATAAAAGAACACTTTGACAACTTTAAAATAAATTAAGTTGAAATGTGTTTTCTCACGCTGGTTTACCAGACTGATCCGGGAGTTCTTCCCTTTCAATGCTCGGGTCAGACCAAATATATTTACAGATGTAGATTTGGATGATTTAGAGCTTCAATAGGAGTGTTGGATGTCTTCTGGTCGTATTCCACATATATGTTTATTTTCCGATGCATTGTTGTTTTAATCATCAGCATTTGTGAGGACGGGTTATTATAACTGTCCATGCTGATGATTTTGATTTGATTATTGTACTCTGATTAATGTATGTATATTATATTACAGTTTCTGTTTTGTAAAGATCATTGATATGATATTATATGTTTTCCGTTGCGATTGTGAGATTCTGTAATTGTTTTATTTCTTCTGTTTTGTCTTATGTTTCTTCTTCTCTTCTCTCTCTTTTCTTTCTCTTTTCTTTTCTTCTTTCTCACTTCTTCTTTCTCTTCTACTATCTTCTTTCTTTCACATAAAGATATGGTTTTCCATTCAGTTTGGGTTGGACGTATATGGTTTATTGTAAGCTCGAACTGGGTGGATTTCCGGGCCTTCACAGGGTCTCTCTATAGATTTTTCCCTACAAAACAATGGTTATGGAATATATATATATACAATCATCTAATCATACGGGTTCATAACGATCAAATTAATGCGTCATCCATTTTCCGAACAGAAATTCAACCAAATAAGCAATCAAATAATTTAACTAACATCCAAGCAATCATTAAACATTTATAACGTCATAAATATGATATGATAAAATATAATCTGAGTTAAACTCACATTGGTTTTCGTTTTGACTGAAACGTTCTGATTTTGGACTAAAACCCAACGGGCGTTCGATTTTGGCCAAAAATTCCATGAGCTTCAAATCAAACCAAACCTATTCCATCGTGAAGATATCGACGACACGAGTCCAATGCAAAAAGCGGCGTTCGAATCCGACCTTGTATGAAGGAGTTATACAAATTTTAAGTTATCGTTGATTTTAAATTATAATATAATAACTTTATATAAATTACAAAAATTACACTCCACTCCAACTTCATCTTCTCCATCTCAAAAGAACATGCACAGTAGCACAACCCATTCAATCATGCATGGATATGCACTGATGTAGAAAAATAGTCGACGAAATTCAAAATCGATTGAGCCGATGGCTTTCTCTCCTCGAACAACACACGACCATCACCTCGATGAAACGAACGCATCCTCCTACGATGACACGACCTGATGGTTCTACCTGCTGCTACACTGTTCACGCGCGACACTTATTGTCGCCAAATTTTGCCAAACTTTGATTGAAGCATCCCCTACCATCGACAAACCCAAATCTAAACTTTGTTTTGTCCAATTCCTATGAAATCGAGGCCAAATCAAAAGCCTTGTGTACTGCCTTATGGTTGAGCCTTCAAAATAGTAGCCGTGACTTCTCCTAGGAATATGGTCTCGAGCTCTAATTCGATCATATGTAGAAGATAGCTTTTTAAACCCAGTTATTATATTAAATTTCCGATATCAATTTCAACGCATTTCGATCTTGCACGACCAAATGATACGTCTTATCGCCATGAAATTAGACGACATATTATAATTCACTATGACGGATCCAATGAAACGGGTTTCCTCGAAATCTGGGACAGTGCCCAAAAGAATGATTCCACATATTTAAATATCGTTTTATCTTTAACTATCGATATTTATCCGACCTATTCATATTTGTTAATAAATTTTACCAATTGAATTCACCAATATTATATATTAATTAAAAGGATTTGAATAAAATTATTATATCCATTTAATTAAGATTTAGTTCGCAATTCAAATAATTAAACATTTCTTGTATTTGAATTATAAGTTATTAAATTCGAAAATTCAATTATTCTAAACATATAATATCATTTAAACATTTAAAATCAAATGACCAAAATTTGGGTTGTTACACTTTTCCAAATTCTGGTTCTTGGGTTTGAGGACCAACGAAGAAATGATCCTTTAAATTTCCTAGACCGTCTTAGCCATTATCTGGTTCTGGAGTTTCAGGACCAATGAAGAAATGATCTTTTACATTTCGAGACCATCTTTGCCATCATATGGTTTTGGAATTTCAGGTCCAACGAAGTAATGATCTTTTACAATTCCAAGACCACCATCATTTGGTTCTGGAGTTTCAAGGCCAACGAAGGAATCATCTTTTACATTTCCTAAACTGCCATCATCTGGTTCGGGACTTTCAGGGCCAACAAAGAAATGATCTTTTACATTTTGTAGACCATTTTTCCATCATCTGGTTCTGGAGTGTGACGACCGCCCATGACCCCTGCACCGAATCTAAAGATAAAGCGCTGTAAAGTGTGCCAGACGACCATGGACGATTGTCAAGGTAAGATTTAAAACAAAAAGAATCTATCGTATTACTCACAGCGCATGGACAAAATACAATAGAACATATGTATAGTGAAGCTTTACAGAACAAAATGACATCATATAAAACTCCATAATAGTTGAATACAAGCATCCACATATTCAATACATCCAGCCTCACTACAAATCTCTCAGAGAATACAAAACAGCGGAATATCCAGTACATATAAGAAGATAATATGCAACCCTCTAGCTCGTCTTCGATATCAGCATCGTGAGAAGAGAACAGCACCTGTCACCTGCTACCTAGTCTGCCCGTCCCAAAAATGGACGAACAGCCCAAGGCAATAAGAATTAAAACATAAAGCCTTGAGTCAGACAACAGTCTTAGTGAGCAGTAAATTAACTAACAACATACCAAAAGAGCATAAAGGAAAAGGAATAGGAATACAACCCTCCCACTCCAACCTCATTCTACAGTGATAGCCCCCAGACACACACTAAGCAGAAGCAAACATAGCAGAACATACAATTTAAAGTAAAGCTACTATCACTCGAGTCAAGGGCGATGTTTTCCAAGTACCAAGGCCTAAATCAGATAAGCACCCAGAAAATACCGCTCTTGAGTCCGAATGACGATACAACCAAACATCCTTGACTCTGGCTATCACTGTTATCATTGCTTCGATATCACCGTTAATTGAATGACCGGCACATTCTTTCAGCCGTCCGTCAAGGGCTAATGAAAACCCCGGTTCTAGACATAACTCCCGCACGTCGTCGCAGCCCGTGCCTAGGACTATCGAATCTGCCCAGAGTACTCGACCATCAACAGTTGGCCGTTGAGACTATCTAATCTGCCCAAACGTACCCTTGCTTAGAGCATGCTAGAACCTTCAACAACGATGCTATCCAAGCCTCCTAGTCATCCTCCTCGACGACTATTCTCATATCCATTCATTATCCTCAACTCGAATCATATCACCGAGTTATCAACATGTTTGGAATGATCCCGTCTGGATTAGACCAAGTCTTCATCATATGATTGCCTCGCTTCATTACATCCTCGCAAAGCCCTATCTCAACATATCATCAAATCTATGCATAAGAGCTTCATCATCCCGCTACATATGCCACGAGCAGCTTTTCCAATTCAAGAGCCTTTCCCTTAGCTTTTGAATCGTCTTCGGTCTAAATCTAATCATCAATCATCTAGTTCATAATAATCAATCAAATCAAACATCAATCCAAGCAATCAAGCATTCAAAAATGATCTAAGTAGACAATTATAACAATAATGGCATTTTCGTAATTAAAGAGTTGAAAGTCCAATAAGCATGAAAACATGGATTATATCTCTACAAACTTGATGAATGAACTTGCATAGGTTAACATATGATAAAATGGATGCAACATCATCATGAACAATGGATCTACATGGATCTACACATAGGATGAAGAAAATGCATGGAAATCACTAATTTAACACCAAATCGAGCCAACAATCCGATCTACTCCTTTGGATCCGCGTGAGAGATAATCACCACTCACCAAATCACCTAAACAAACCCAAATCAAGACGCTTCAGATCTGGACAGCAAAGGATGAAGCTTGATCTATCTCGAATCCGCTTCAAACGAAGAAATCTCTCTTGAAAAGATGAAGATCTTCAATCTAAACTCTTGAATCTTCAATCTTGATCTTCGATTTGGATGGATGGAAGCACTAGATTAGAGTGGAGAAAAGAAGTGAAGAAGTGTAGAAGTCGAGCTCTCAAAATGGCAGCACTTCGTCGCTTCAAAATCCGGATCCCAAAAATGAAGAGAAGCTCTCCTATTTATAGCTGAAAACTACCCTTAAGTCGTGACTAGTCTATCTCCTAAGTCGTTTCTGACTTACGACTTAAGCCCCTACGACTCAGCAACCCCCTACGACTTAACCAAGCTACGAGTCAACACACGCTCCTACGACTTAACCTTCATCTGTCTACGACTTATAGCATCTTCCAACTCAACACAAAGACTACGACTCATCAGGGTACGACTCATCAGGGTACGACTCATCAGGGTACGACTCATCAGGGTACGACTCATCAGGGTACGACTCATCAGGGTACGACTCATCAGGGTACGACTCATCAGGGTACGACTCATCAGGGTACGACTCATCAGGGTACGACTCATCAGGGTACGACTCATCAGCTTAACTCAGCCACGACTCAACTCCTAATTCGTCCAAGTTTTAAGTCGACCAATACCTTAACTCGTCAGCCGACTTAACACTTAACTCAAAACCTTAAGTCGTCTACAATAACATAAGTCGGTCACTTCCTTAGGTTGTTATCCCTTAACTCGGCAACGAATTACAACCTACGACTTAACACTTGCCGAGTAAACTTCAACCTACTAACCTAGCCCAACTACGACTTATCTCCTTAGGTCGTCGCCGACTCACCCCTTGAGTCCTTAACTCGCCCAGAACTCCTATCTCCTAAGTCGTATACGACTCACGACTCATGCTAAGTCGTGAACGACTTAGGACTTGGGCAAAATTTGCCTAAAATCTGAAATGGCCCAAAACGCTAAAACTCCAGATTTGACGAACTTTTCGATCCGTGAAAATACGGGTCGTTACATGGAGTTTCAGGACCAATGAAGAAATGATCTTTTACATTTCCTAGACCATCGTTGGTATATGTAGCACCATTAATTGGTCTGCTCATATTTGTTCAGTCTTTTGAAAGAATAATGAGTAACAAACAGTGTAAAAATAAGAAAAGTTAATGATTTCGAAATTAACAGTTTCCTACTAACGTGCAAATGAAACATAGTTCAATCAATTAACCTTTTGTCACCACATATATATATAATCTTATGAATTAAATAATGATTAAAGTTACAATTGATAAAGTTATATGTATGTCGATAAAGTCCATTAATAACTTATAACAGTTCAACATATTAAATAATATTGAAACTGAAGCACAAAATGTTTGAACAAAGTATTATATAATAATGAAAAAAAAATTAATGGCTATTAATAATTTCTTATGTTATTCAAAGATGCACACAATGTTTGAACAACTTATATTGTATAAAATTCTATTTATCGATAAAATGATTTTCGGTCACATTATCGATATTTATTCAAAGAACTTATTTTTGTGAACAAATTCCAAAAACAAGTTTTGTAACATTAGTAATTAATTAAAGGAGTTTAACAAGGTTATAAAATTACTTTTATAACAGTTAACCGTATTTTAAAAGTTTCGATATTCAAAGACAAGGTGTTTAAATGTACGGGTCACTACATTCCATATCATTTAGTCGGTTTATATAATTTAAAAAGCCTAACGCATAGTTATTTATTTGTTTGGCTTGGCTCAAATAATTGAATAGTTTAAAAATATATCATATTTTTATCAAGGAAAAAGTAAATTATGTTCTATCTTTATTATTATGATCATTAAATCCAAAAAAACAACAAAAGAGAAGAAAAAAATAAACTTCGTTATTACTTCTAAAACAATAATATAGTGCATGTAAAACAATAAAATCATCAAAGTGCACACTCTAAATCCATATTTCTGAAACTTCTCTAACATGATACCCATCTTCGCAAGCATATTGATATAAATTTAATCCTTAGTAGTGTTACTTTATATTACATTCCACATTCGTGGATGGACTCCACAAACATATTTGTTGTGTATATTTCAAAGCAGTATTGAGTAATCTTTCCAAACACTACATATCAGACAAACCCTCAAACATAGGATAAATCAATTCTACCAGACTCTTTAAATAAAAGATATTGCCTCAACAATTGAATATATTAAGATTCTATAAAAGTGCACATATTAGGTGCATGTACATAAAAGAGAACTTGAAATAATAAAATATATTACTAATATATTTTTTTCCTTTGAAAATATGATACAAAAGTAGCCTATCTTAAAAATGTCGTAAATCCAACAGTCGAATTAAATTACTAATGGTTGTTAAATATGAAAATTTTAAGTAGTTTATACGAACTATAACTATGCATATTTTTGGGGCTTATTTTGTCCGTAAGTATCCATAGAACATGCCCATATTAAAATATGAATTAGTATGAGATTTCTTACTCTGTTGAAGTATCTTTATACACGATTCATAAAATATATTCATACAACAAAAAAAACTTGTTTAAAAGTTTACTACAGGAATCTAGCTTTAGATCTTACCTAGATAAAACATATTATAACAGCCCACACCTCACTTAACGCAGATATTGTCCCCAACTTAGTCACCTCCGCCTAATGGGCCAAGCCAAGGTGTGGGGTTCTGTTCCTCAAAATGCCTCGACATTGTTATGAGGTGAAGGCTTTGGTATATAAGCACCCACTTCATACTGTTTTTTCATGATGTGGGACTATTATTCCCATTTTGAAGGGGTGTTACGCCCCTTTAGAGCCCAACGTCCTCGTTGGCTCATGAACACAACACCACCCAGATGTCGTGGCTGTAACACGTACAGACCACAATTCCGGCTGGGTATGGCTTTGATGCCAATGTAACATCCTGTAACGACCCTAGATTTTAATTTAATTTAAATTAATAATTTATTGAATTTTGGAGTTAAATTAATAATTAAATGAATTTTTGAATAAAACATTGTGAAATTAAATTGATTAAATGGAGCGAGTTTCCCCGATATCCAAGTATATTCTGTATAAATCATTTGAGATTAAAATATTGTAAATAGTGTATATGTGAGTATATGTGTGTATATTGAATGTATATATATATTTAGGTATATACGAGCAAATTTAATATATATATTTGAATTGATGGTTAAAGATGGTTTGAGTTTATAAAATAAATATAAGACAATAAATATTAAGTAAATAATGATAATTTATATTTGAACTAGAAATTGAAATTAATATAAGGTAAGTTTTAATAAAAATAGAAGTAGAATATTTGTTAAAATCTAACAACAATTTAAAGTAGAACTTCTTTACATTTCAAAGTAGTAAGATAAATGGAGAAAACAAATAAACATAGAAATTGTCATTTTTAATTCTTGATAGATATATCTCTAGCATACAAAAGTATATCATAGCCTACAACACTTAGAAAACAAAACAAATACAAGTATGCAAAGTAAAGTAAACTAATTTAACAATAAAATATCAAATACAACTTGAACAAATACAAACTGAATTGTAAACCACAAAACAAAAGAAGACAACATAACAATGTATAACATGGCAAAGTAATAAAAATAAACATATCTATGTACCAAGCACCATCATCCCAGCCGAGTAAAACATGAACACAAATAAAAGTAAATGATAAAGTACAATAGCATATCACAACAAGACTTTATATATATACACTTGCAATAACAAAAGAAAAGAATTTCAAATTCAATTTAAAATAAAGGACAAGCATGTAAGCTGCAGCCCAAAGTGATAAATACAAATATCAAGTATGAAACCAAACCAAATACAAATACTTTTAGTACATAAGATAGATACTATCAAACCATCTCCATTTTTGTACAGCCGAAGTCAGGAAGGAAATGTATAAAGCAAACATATGAAGACACAAGGTACATGGCAATTAATGCAGCCACCATAACATATCATGTCAGCTAACAATTAAAAGAGAAAAAAATCTGATATTGTACATGGCAATATCATCACCTTGTACAAAAGAAATAAAACATCACCCTGTATAGTTCATCTCCACATATTCTTTTCTTCATTTCAGTTTCGTTCCTAGAGGCTGAGAATAAACTAAAGTAATATCATCTCAGTTTCTTCCATCAAACTAAGTTAGAATCTGAAGTAAATAAAACTTAGATCAAAACAAATTGATGCAACCAAAGTCTTCAAACCTGGGAAGATATCAAAGCCTAGGAAAACAAGAATAAAAGCCTGTTCATCAGAAAACTCTATTTATCTCTGGAAACAATGGTGAGCAACTCCTTGTTTTTTTTGAAGCTTAACTGATTTTGTTATCTTGATGTTTGTGAGTAACAAACGTTTTAAAATATAAATATATAGTTGTTTTACTTGATCATCCTTAGAGATAAATATGCCTGTAGTCATGTTTTTAAAGCTCTGTGAACATATTATGTAAATGCTTGGTGTTATGGTGGGGATGTTTACTGGTTTCAAATTCAAAACCCATGCATAAATCAAACACTCATAATTTCATCTTCATTGGTACCTGAGTTTAGAGATATATAGGTTGTTATATCTTAGAATACAAACTGGTTTAAGTTAAACAATTTGAGTTGCATCTGGAAAATAAGAAAATACAGAGCACCACTTAAAAACAAGTCAAAATCCAAGTGTTTAAAATCCTTATATTCAGTTATACAAATCGATTTCTTATACAAAAATAGGATTTTTAACATAAAAATCTAATTTTTTAGTGATTGAATTCGAGAGCAGTTATGGGTTGATCGAAAAATGGGTTTCGATAAGGTTTAGGTGATTGGATGCTCTATCGAGGTTGGGCCTTCGCGTAGGGGTAGAAGAGTGATCGGCGCTACTGGGAAAAATAATGGGATGGTGGTCAGACCATGGTGGTGGTGGCGGCAAGTGTTTAAAATCCGTAAACCTAGTTTTGCCGTGGTTTGGTATTTGGTGTCGTTCATCGTCTAGAGATGATCGAGCGTCGCAAGGTTCTGGGTGATGGTAGTGGTCGAGTTGAAGTGTCGATGGCCGGAGTTGTAGGTTGGCTAGTGGTCGGAGAATCATGAACTTGGCGTTGACAGGTTCGATGGGTGATGATGTTCATATTTCCAGGTGAGTGTGGAGTAACTCGATTTCGACCGAGTGTCTGAGGTAATGATCGGAGGGTGGAGAAAGGACGGGGATGTGGTCGCCGAGATGAGGGGATGGTCGTGGTCGATCAGAGGTGGCTGATGGTGGAGTGCACGTGCACAGTCTGGTCGAGTGCACGGTTGACATTTTGAAGCCCTGGGTTCTTGAGTGTAGTCTCGGGGAAGATGGGTAAATGACTCGAAGTAATACTCGAGTAAATCGAGTAGTTTACCTGAAGTAAGGATGGGAAGGCTCGAGTCTGCAGTTGTTCCAGGCTTGAAAAAGAAACTGGTAGCAAGTTGTTTGAGCTTTTAAGCAAATTTAAAGAAACTTAAATTTGTACATAGATTTAGACAGGGTTTAAATCCAGGTTGAAGTTTGAATTCAAATTTATAAATTAAAAGTTTTGAATAAAGGATTTTCAAAAACAATTAAGTTCTAAATTTATATTTGTAACAAGTTATTTTAAATGAAACTCCTTAAGTGATTTAGAAAATAAAAATCAAACGTTTCCAACTTTTAACTTAAAAGTGAGTCGATTTATATCGTTAATGATAATCAAGTAAGTAATAATTTGTAATTAAGATTTATTCATAAATAATTAAGAAAATCAGTTAAAGGATAATTAGTTATAATTAAGATTAAATTAATTTATAATCGAGGATTTATTAATTAAAGTAAACTAGTTAGCAATTTAAGATAATTGATCAAGTAATTAATGAATGATTTAATTAAAATAGTAATTACTTAGTGAAAGTAATTAAGAGAAGATGATTACAGGTTAATTATTTAATAATTAAAGGATAATTAATTTAATTAATAAATGATTAAAGGTCAATTAATCGAATGATTTGAAATTAATTTATGTTGATTAACCACGATTGATGACTTATCTGATTTAAATTAATCGGACATTTAACTGACCTTACCTATGGATTTTTAGACTCTATTTATTGTGAATTGTTTGATTACCCTGATATATAATGATGTGTGATATACCCTGATTTGTGTTTTAATCTGTGATGTAATTTATTATCTGATATATATCTATGATCTATACGATAAGCGATATAGTTTATATCGTTTGTTAACTATATCTCTGTATTCTGATATGTGATGATTCATTGTGTTGCACTATTGTGTTAAACCCCTGGACTACACCATACACACACTAATATGGATTTCACGTGGAAATCGGTTAAGTCACAGATAATTTAAAGTTAATATTTTTGAATTTGAAATTTTAATTTCAATTGATTTTGAAACTGGAAATTTGGGTTTAAAATAAAAAGCTTTTGAAATGGAATTTCAAATATAAAAGTTATTTTGAGTAACTTAATCGAGTTTTGAAAATTTAAATAATTAGATTTAAATTTGAATTCAAGTTTGAAATTTAATCTATGATTTGGAAACTAGGAATAAAAGATGATATAAATGTGTTTGTATGAATTAAACCATTTTAAAGTATTAATTTAGGAATTTGAATTTAAACCAAGGATTTCAACTCGTATGAATGAATCAGATTTCCAAATTGAAAACTGTTGTTTTCGAATGATAAAAGCTTTTAGATAAGAAAAGAAATTCCAGTTTAAATTAAAGGAATTTCAAGTGAATTGAAAAATGGATTTTCCAAGTAATGAATTCTTTTTGAAAGCTATGAATTAAATCTGTTTATTTTTAACAGATTTAAAATGATGATTTGTTTAACCCATTCGAAATAAAATTGTTTTGAAAGCTATTAGTTAAATCTTTGATTTAAAGATTTAACGAGTTAATTAAACTGAAATGGAAATCGATTTGGAAAATCTATGAATGAATCTTTGTGAAATTAAGTGAACTTTGTGAATTGAATCTTTTTGTTTAAAAGATTAAAATGGTAATTTGATAAACCATTTGAAAAGAAAGTTTGGGGTTAAATTGTGACTTAATTGAAATCCCAATATCCATATGTTTTTAAATATTTCGCTCACTATTCGGGTTAGCCGGGAAAGGACCTTTGGGTCGTATAACTCATTCCGAATAGTGATACGTCGTATATGGATAGCATTTGAAGACCGGTGTTGAAGACCGGATATTTTTCGAAAATGAAAGGACAACCTGTCGAATGTCTCTGCACTGAGTCGCGCCGGTATAGAGATTTATATCACTCTTTTGTGACGGGAAGTCCGGACGTGATTGAAAGTTATCCGGAATTGCAAGGGCTTCGTGAGAAGTGCCTTCGGTTCTGTTCGAACCCGGAACAGACTTGTATGGATACATGTCTGACATTACACTTTGAGATATAAAGCCGATTTCTTTCAAATACATTTCTGTTGGTGGCGGAGAATTTATTCTCTTAGCTTAACACCCTTCTCTGAGACGTACGAGCTCAGAGGTTATGTAGTTGAAATTTATCAGCGATATATCCCAATTTGGTAATGTGACATGTTGAGTGCTGCTGTGTGATGATCAGTGTTTGATCATTTGCGATATGATCATTTATTTGATTTTATATCTTTGTGATCATAGGTTGATCATTTGTTTGACCCGAAGCATGGCTTTGTGAACAAAGCGTAGCTTTGTGGACGAGACTTCGTCGAGCCTCACACCCCGGAAATGGTCGAAACAGGAAGGATGCAGCAAGGTTCTAGGGAGTAGCGCCCCTTAGTGTATGTCATTCCTTCTGGATAAAGGTGGTATCATGGTATGGAGCCCAGATACTTAACCTCTGTGGTTACTGCATTATTACTTTGTGGTTTGTTGGAAATCGGGGATCCTCGGGAAGATCGGTGACGATCGGGGGATGGCATACGCGTGTCAGTAGTTACCTATTTTTGCAGAGGTAACCCGGCCTTGTGTTGGCAGAGATCCGGTTAGGTTCTCGGGTCGTCTATTCCAGGGACGTACCCATCGTGGATAGGAAGTTCCTTAGCCTGACCATTTGTTGGAAATCCATCTTCCAATACGAACTTTGTACGGTATTAGTTGTAGAACCTGCCATTTACGTACGGTGGTCACCACTGTTTAGATGGTAGCTATAGTAGGCATACGATACTGGTCGTATGTTGGCTAAGATTTATATTCTACTTTCGAAATGTTTTCTACACTATGCACTAATAATAATATCAAATGATTTGATTTGCGTAGTAAGCATCTTTGACTATCATAAGAAGAAATCTCCTCCAATTCTGCGTTTGCATTGTGTGTGTGGTGGGAGGTCTTATGGTAGTTTCATTTTCTAAAAGCATTGCGGATTTAAATGTTTAAAATTCTTTTGCTGTCGTTTAAAGATAAACTGTTTTTGTTGCTCACACCAGTCCCATGACTGATCCGGAGTTTATTGTTCTTTCCTAAACTCTGGATGCTCAAAATTTTTCTACACGAGCAGTCTAGAGTTTGGTTTTTCAGATAGTCAGGATTAGTAGATTTTCTGGAGCTAGTTCAGTGTAACAACCCGGGTTTTTCATACAAGAAAAACCGGACCATTTTAGTTAAGAAGAAGAGGTAGAAGAAGAAAAATAGAAAACAACAGCAGAATCTCACATACGCAGCGGAATAAAATAAAATATATATCAACAGATCTTTACACAAATCAAACTGTATCTGTATATATATATATACATCCAAATACATCATCAGAGTACATCACATCAATATCATACAACTGAATACACAGCGGAAAAATACTAGCAAGTACGAGAGTACGTATCGTCATCCAGCTCGTCTCCTGAGCTCCACATCATCATATCCTGTAACCTATAATACTCGGTCTGACCCGAGCATCATATAAAACAACACCCGAGTCAGTCTGGAAAACCAGCGTGAGAAAATCACACTCAAATTTATTATTAAAGTTTCAAAATCCTTTGAAAACAAAAGCATCTCGTAAGACCACGCCACAAATAAACATGTCGGGTTTTTACCTTACGATAGCTAAACACTTTATATCAAAATCCTCTGATATTATAATAGTGTCTACAGAAAGTAAAATATAATCTAGCTGAAATGCTTGCATCTCACATTTCAACAATAGTTGGGCACAATCAAAACCGTACAAGCACGTAGGGAAAATGGATTTCCAACGAATGACTAGGCACTGGGGTACCACCTATCACAGTACGTGGCCTAGATCACCGTACCGAGGAGTACGCCCGCTCCCCTACAACACAAGGCCGGAACCATCCCTTACTGGATAATTCCGAATAAAATCACCCCACGGTTGGGATCAGCAACCGCACCACTAAGCCGAAATAAAAAGGGACATCTAGACAGGGATGACCTTACCCTCCAGTGGAAGCTACCCACGAAGCCTTGCTGCATAACCCCTGATTTTCAGTCATTCCCGGTTGATGAGGTTCGAGGCTAAACGATACCTTTTAGAGAACATATCCCTTAGAATGCCCATCGTCCGCTGACGATGTTTCGCAAGCATTCGTCCATACCAGTCCGTCCTGGGTTTGAACGGAACCGAAGGCACTATTCCTACTACATCCATTTTGGAAATATCCTCAGGATTAGTAGCGACTAGCCCTTGCACTTCACTGCTCCATCTTCGACTTCGAACACGTTACCCGAAACGTACAAACCGAATCGAAGTGGTATTCGAGTCTCCAGACCTAGAATCCCGGTATACGGAAACTCGATCCCGGTCTCTTCGAAATGATCAGCGCATTGGCCAATATTGATAGTCGGTTATTTAACTATCAATTAACATCCACAAGCAACCATCACACAATAAATAATTTCCCACATTATTTATTTGCCCAAATATCTTTCCAAGATATATTTCCAAATTTCCAAATTCCTTTTGAAAACAATTTCAAACAGTTTCCGCTTACGGAATACATTTCCAAATATTTATTTCCTTGAAACACCAAGTACAAAACACTTTTAGATTTTAGAATAATTTAAAAACATTTTTTTTTTAAATATATCTTATAACATTGAAATTAAACTACTTTAATACTTTATTAAAAATATATACTTTAAAATAAACCACTTTATAAATATAAACTAAATTTCTCCTTTTAAAAACATAATAGCAAATCACTTTTATATAATTACGACAATAATATATTTTTGAAAATACTTACTTTGGAAATTAACCTTTAGAAATAATCAATTTTCTAAAACATACTTTTAAAAACACAATTAGAACTTTTAACTTATATTAAAAATTACTTTGAAAACGTACTTGGCTATCCAAAGAAATACACTTCTCATTTCCATAAAATAAATCAACATTTATTTTTAAACCAAACCATATCTTTTTATAAATTCTTACCTTGAATTTATATTCAAATATCCACTATATTTTATTTTACTTTATAAACCCAGTTTTATATCTCCAAAATCTCACTTCTTTTAAAATTACAATTTTAAATAACTAAATCAATTTCCAATTGATTTTCCAATTTACTTTACTTTACTTTGAAATAAATTTCCTTTACTACTTCATTTATTTCAAAATACATTAACTTTTAGATTTATTCCTTTATTTGAGTTAAAACCCTTTTTAACTGAAAATACCAATTTTAAACTTCCAAAATTCCTTCTTTAACCTTTAATTAAATTTAATCCTTACATTCAAAATAAATCCTTTATTCTTTAAATTTAATATCACTTTAGTTTAAAGTTAATATTTCCCTTGTTATTTCGAAATTCCCTTATTCCAATTCACTTGAATTATTTACTTAAAATTTACTCTTTTATTTCTTTCAAAAATCCAATTCAATATATTTTGATAACTCCTTTTTATTGAAATATTCAATCCAACCATATCATCCAATATTTCAATCATCAATAAAATCATTACAGGATATCAATATTCATAGAACAGAATATCAAATAATCTAAATAATTTTGAGGAATCCAGTTGGATCCCTCCAACCTGTTTCCCTGCATCCACAAACGTTAGCACAATACCAATTCCACTTCGAGGTGGAATATCGCGGTATATGGGTTTTATAAAATATCATCCGCTATTATGCGGCGCATAGGGTCTCATCCGCTATATAAATGCGGGAATATCAACTCCAATATATACATATGCCAATATATATATATTGGTATATACTACTATATATATACCATCACATCAATCAAATCAATCATTCAATCATTCATAAATATTTAAATTTAACCAATCAAATTTAAATATAACTGAGTGAGATTAACTCACCTTTAACCATCAATTTGGAATCCATTTCCATATCGATTTGTTTTCTTCATGATTTTGACCTAGTATAAACAATTATATGATTTTATTAACATCTGAACTAATCGAAAATCAATTACCTTCTAAATACATTTAATTAACTGATTTTAATTGATAGTTAAACCACCTAGCTTATATATTAAATAGAAAATGGTTTATACCAACTGAAATCAATTATTTTTCTGCTTATCTGTATACATATTTCCGTAATATATTTTTCCCTGATCTACGAATATGTTTAAATAAAATCTAATTGAATACCTGCAGTAAATATTTACATATATTTTCCTGTTTCTACTGATACTAAAATTTAATCTGCATAATACACTAGATTCTTTACTGTAGATATATCTTCCTAATCTACAGATTAATTGGAGAAATGGATAAACCTCACCTTTGATTTAAGTTTGAAATCCAATCCAAACCAGCTTGTTCTTTATTATTTTTGACTGCAATTAAAAGAACCCAAATCACAACTTCCGATAAACCCATTTCACCTCCCAGCATCATCCACACGAATTCAGGCCGAGATCCCCTCACGTCGCCACTATCGAGACTGATCGACTAACATGCCGCAGTCATCACCGATTCCTTCACATGGATTCCTTCTAGGCTCGAGCGACGAGACAACCTTGAACCGATCACCCAAATCTCGATTCCCAATCGTGAGCCTTCTCCCGTTCTACGATGCTGGCGCGCCTAAGTACGGCTCGCGATGCAGAATCGAGACCATCTTCAATTCGTTACTTCCCCTTTCACGCTCGACACATCACAAAGGAAGTTGTCCTTCAGGCGATAGATTGCTTACACCCAAGAGGCTCGGTCCCAGCTCTTCTTCGCGAAAGTCGCCATCACCCAGGCTTGAAATTCGCTCGCGACCTCCGATTCCTCATTGTCGAAGTCATTCGATTGGATTAGATCGAACTCGGCATGGTTCAAGCGAGCATGAATTACTAGGGAATGAGATTTAATTTGTTTTTGCTTAAAGGAATAGTCGCCCCTCTTTTCTCTAAAAAGGATCGAACAGATTTGCTTCAGAAAGAAGAAAAAGAGAAGGCGCACACGGTTTTATATTTTACTTTCGAGGAGAAAGCTTCAGGCATTATCTTTTGTTATTTAGAGAAGACGCGTGTTTATTAGGTAGGACACGTGTTCAATTAGCCATTCACAGAGGCATTCAAAATGAAAGGAAAATATCTGACGTGAAATTCTTTTAACTAGTCAATATAACTTACTATTTATATTTGAATTTCAATTTAATTTCCAGCGCGTTTATCCATCGTACGACCAAACGATCACTCCAGACATTACGAAAATTGAAATCCGATAATAATTCAATATTACGGATCCATTGGAACTGGTTTCGCTGAATTTCGAGACTGTGCCTCGGACGGCTATTTTTAAATTCAATTTCAACGATATATTTTTAAAACTGAACAAAACTCTTTAAATTCCATTTTAAAAGTTCTATCATCTTCAGTATTAACAATATAAATTTTCTGAACCTTTGAACTATTTTTAACAGGCTTAAAATCAAGATTCAATATTTTACCCAATCCCGATAATTAAATTTAATAATTAATTATCCAAATAAATACTGTATATTTGAAATTAAAGTTAAAATTTAACCTTCGGATATTTAAAATAAATTAAATATTCACATTTCAAATATACAAAAATTCCGGGTCGTCACATTCCTCCCCCCTTAAAAGAATTTCGTCCCCGAAATTACCAGTTAAGAGAAATGATTCGATACCCGTTCTTTTTCCCAATCCAAATAGTTTTAACAATATCCAAACAATCTTTTATTTATGATACACTAATCATCTTTTAACTTCCCAAACTTATTCATAAGTTCAACTCATACCACCTACTTATCCATTCAAATTTAAATTTGAATTCAAATTTTAACTTATCAAAATTTTCCAAAATTTTTCTAACTCCCTAAATTTCCGAAAAATTTCGCCAGCGTCTCCTTTGCGCGGCTAGCTCGGTACTACTACAAAATGGCTCTACGGCCTCCCAATCTCAAAAAGAAAACAAAAAGCCAAGTGGCTGGATCCAAAACCCAATCAAATTTCATATAGAAATTCAAATACATACCTTTTTGTCGGGCCATTAAATTTTATCTTCTAAATCAAAAATCCCAATTTATCCATTGCTTTTATACACCTGTATATCCTATTAAGCAATAATATCCACTCACAGTTCCAAAGTTATTTTATCGACTTCTTTACAAATTTCCAATATTTGTTTTACTTAAGCCCGTACGATGCACATATATCATCCGTACGCAATATCATATTCGATCGCTCAATCGATCACACAATTCCACTTCCTTTTTAATTGTTATCCCCTTATTCACAACTATCCCATTTCACAACTTCAGTTTTAGTCTTCATTCAACTATTCACTTAGTATATATATATTTTTCTATTCCAAAAATTACTAAGTATATCTCCAATACAAATTTTCTTAAGAATTTCATTCTTCAATTCTTAAGTTCATATAAATTTTCTTATATTTATTTACTACTTCACCACTGAAGTGTATATTCAAATTGAACTCCCATTTCATATGAATTTCAACTTACTTCAATTTACTACTTCATTTCCAATTTAAATACTTATTCCACATTTCATTCAGATTTTCATTTCTAATAATTTTCTTAAATTCAATTCATCTCCAACTTCCAAAAATTGAATTTTATTTAGCTCGAAAACAATCCAAGTTAATTCATTCAATAACTATTTCTCAACTTATTTAAACCACTTCTCCGTTGAGTTCAGTTTCCATTCAATATTTACTTAAGTCAATAACTTAAGTTTATTTTCCATTTAACCAACCCTTTAAAGCTTTATTTCCATCTTTTCATTTGATTCTTATTTAATCAAATTCCATCCATTTATTTATTTTCACTTATTCGGATTCCATTCGAAATCCAAACCATTACTATTTTAATCCAATTTCATTAATTCCCAATTCAGTTTTCATTAACTAATTTATTATCTCATTAGTTCCTCTGCTGGTTAAAATTAAATACTTGCTTTTTAAATCCCAAATATCACTTCACTTAATCATCTTAAATTCAATTTATTTTATAATTCAAGTTTGGATCTATTTAAAAATTAAGATTGCTCATCTTAGTCATTTCCATTTGATAATTACAATTTCATTTCTATTCATAAGTTTTAACTTACTTACTTAAGACCTGGGACTATTCATTTAAGTCCATTTTCATCTTTACAATCAAATTTTCAAATTATTACACTTAAGAACTTAAGAATATGAATTTCTTTACACAATTATAAGCATTTTACATTACCTTTATATCCAATTCAATTCAACTTCAACTTACTTATATTTAATTCAATTCCAATTCTCAATTTTTATTTAACTTATCTTAAGTTAAATTCAAATACATTCTATTCACCTTCAAGTTCTCTAATTCTTTTATCTATCAGCTTATATTACTCATTGAGTTAATTTCATCTCATAATTATAATCCCAGAATTTAACTTTCATTTCTTTCCTATTTCAATCAACTTCATTCTATACTTTATTTTGTTGATTCATTTAAATTTCTACATTTATATTTAAAATAGAATTCCCAGAATTCAATTGCTCGGTTTTTATTTCAAAAACCATTTTGAATCCATAAATAACTCATACACACCTGGTATATCACATCAAATCCCAATTTCCAAAATAATCTGCTTTTACCAAACAATTTTCCCTTTGAATTTTAAAACCAACTCAATTCACAATCATTTTCAATTTAAAACAGTTTGGTAGCAATTTCTCTTAGGAAACTCGAAAATAGATATCGATGATGCTGCAGTCATCACCGAAATTATTTTCCAGCGACCGAAAGAGAATTTAATGCTTTTATCTCTTTAAAACCTTTCAAATATTTTAAATCCCAAATCTCTCTAGATCTCAAATTCGATTCAAAAATATTTCTCAAATAATTCCACTATTATTTCTCCAACACCTTTGAAAACCATTTTAAATCCAAAGGAATTTTAAATCCTTCCAAATTCTCAACTCATCCCATTCATGTTTAAACATTACCTTGAAATTCTATTTCAAATTACAAATTTCATTTGTTTATGAACTTATCTCATTGATTATAAATCACATTTGTAATTCACATTTGTATATAAAGTTTATCTCAATTTATAAATTGCATTTAGTCTATATTTCAAATTCCATTTGTTATATAAATTTATTCTTCAACTTAGGTTATAAGTTTCAATTTCTACTCAATAATGAGACTAACTTATTATTGTCATTTTCTAACAACCAAGCATCCAAATATATAACTATAATAATTTCAAATAATTATTTCTTTTATATACAAAATAATTTGGGCAAAATTATTTCATTCACCCTATTTAAAACAATATTGTGTCGAACTGTTCTATTCAAGTGTTTAGAAACCCCTTCGATACAGTTGTCCAGACTGTGCCGACGAAGGTTCATATGCCACTCAATAAACCAACCAACACAATATAAAATCATTTTATATTCACTAACAAATACGCGCTCATATCTATTAATACTCTCAAAATTCCCAACAGAGCCAAGGTTGTCGCCAGCCTAAGCTCTGATACCAAGTGTAACAACCCGGGTTTTTCATACAAGAAAAACCGGACCATTTTAGTTAAGAAGAAGAGGTAGAAGAAGAAAAATAGAAAACAACAGCAGAATCTCACATACGCAGCGGAATAAAATAAAATATATATCAACAGATCTTTACACAAATCAAACTGTATCTGTATATATATATATACATCCAAATACATCATCAGAGTACATCACATCAATATCATACAACTGAATACACAGCGGAAAAATACTAGCAAGTACGAGAGTACGTATCGTCATCCAGCTCGTCTCCTGAGCTCCACATCATCATATCCTGTAACCTATAATACTCGGTCTGACCCGAGCATCATATAAAACAACACCCGAGTCAGTCTGGAAAACCAGCGTGAGAAAATCACACTCAAATTTATTATTAAAGTTTCAAAATCCTTTGAAAACAAAAGCATCTCGTAAGACCACGCCACAAATAAACATGTCGGGTTTTTACCTTACGATAGCTAAACACTTTATATCAAAATCCTCTGATATTATAATAGTGTCTACAGAAAGTAAAATATAATCTAGCTGAAATGCTTGCATCTCACATTTCAACAATAGTTGGGCACAATCAAAACCGTACAAGCACGTAGGGAAAATGGATTTCCAACGAATGACTAGGCACTGGGGTACCACCTATCACAGTACGTGGCCTAGATCACCGTACCGAGGAGTACGCCCGCTCCCCTGCAACACAAGGCCGGAACCATCCCTTACTGGATAATTCCGAATAAAATCACCCCACGGTTGGGATCAGCAACCGCACCACTAAGCCGAAATAAAAAGGGACATCTAGACAGGGATGACCTTACCCTCCAGTGGAAGCTACCCACGAAGCCTTGCTGCATAACCCCTGATTTTCAGTCATTCCCGGTTGATGAGGTTCGAGGCTAAACGATACCTTTTAGAGAACATATCCCTTAGAATGCCCATCGTCCGCTGACGATGTTTCGCAAGCATTCGTCCATACCAGTCCGTCCTGGGTTTGAACGGAACCGAAGGCACTATTCCTACTACATCCATTTTGGAAATATCCTCAGGATTAGTAGCGACTAGCCCTTGCACTTCACTGCTCCATCTTCGACTTCGAACACGTTACCCGAAACGTACAAACCGAATCGAAGTGGTATTCGAGTCTCCAGACCTAGAATCCCGGTATACGGAAACTCGATCCCGGTCTCTTCGAAACGATCAGCGCATTGGCCAATATTGATAGTCGGTTATTTAACTATCAATTAACATCCACAAGCAACCATCACACAATAAATAATTTCCCACATTATTTATTTGCCCAAATATCTTTCCAAGATATATTTCCAAATTTCCAAATTCCTTTTGAAAACAATTTCAAACAGTTTCCGCTTACGGAATACATTTCCAAATATTTATTTCCTTGAAACACCAAGTACAAAACACTTTTAGATTTTAGAATAATTTAAAAACATTTTTTTTTTAAATATATCTTATAACATTGAAATTAAACTACTTTAATACTTTATTAAAAATATATACTTTAAAATAAACCACTTTATAAATATAAACTAAATTTCTCCTTTTAAAAACATAATAGCAAATCACTTTTATATAATTACGACAATAATATATTTTTGAAAATACTTACTTTGGAAATTAACCTTTAGAAATAATCAATTTTCTAAAACATACTTTTAAAAACACAATTAGAACTTTTAACTTATATTAAAAATTACTTTGAAAACGTACTTGGCTATCCAAAGAAATACACTTCTCATTTCCATAAAATAAATCAACATTTATTTTTAAACCAAACCATATCTTTTTATAAATTCTTACCTTGAATTTATATTCAAATATCCACTATATTTTATTTTACTTTATAAACCCAGTTTTATATCTCCAAAATCTCACTTCTTTTAAAATTACAATTTTAAATAACTAAATCAATTTCCAATTGATTTTCCAATTTACTTTACTTTACTTTGAAATAAATTTCCTTTACTACTTCATTTATTTCAAAATACATTAACTTTTAGATTTATTCCTTTATTTGAGTTAAAACCCTTTTTAACTGAAAATACCAATTTTAAACTTCCAAAATTCCTTCTTTAACCTTTAATTAAATTTAATCCTTACATTCAAAATAAATCCTTTATTCTTTAAATTTAATATCACTTTAGTTTAAAGTTAATATTTCCCTTGTTATTTCGAAATTCCCTTATTCCAATTCACTTGAATTATTTACTTAAAATTTACTCTTTTATTTCTTTCAAAAATCCAATTCAATATATTTTGATAACTCCTTTTTATTGAAATATTCAATCCAACCATATCATCCAATATTTCAATCATCAATAAAATCATTACAGGATATCAATATTCATAGAACAGAATATCAAATAATCTAAATAATTTTGAGGAATCCAGTTGGATCCCTCCAACCTGTTTCCCTGCATCCACAAACGTTAGCACAATACCAATTCCACTTCGAGGTGGAATATCGCGGTATATGGGTTTTATAAAATATCATCCGCTATTATGCGGCGCATAGGGTCTCATCCGCTATATAAATGCGGGAATATCAACTCCAATATATACATATGCCAATATATATATATTGGTATATACTACTATATATATACCATCACATCAATCAAATCAATCATTCAATCATTCATAAATATTTAAATTTAACCAATCAAATTTAAATATAACTGAGTGAGATTAACTCACCTTTAACCATCAATTTGGAATCCATTTCCATATCGATTTGTTTTCTTCATGATTTTGACCTAGTATAAACAATTATATGATTTTATTAACATCTGAACTAATCGAAAATCAATTACCTTCTAAATACATTTAATTAACTGATTTTAATTGATAGTTAAACCACCTAGCTTATATATTAAATAGAAAATGGTTTATACCAACTGAAATCAATTATTTTTCTGCTTATCTGTATACATATTTCCGTAATATATTTTTCCCTGATCTACGAATATGTTTAAATAAAATCTAATTGAATACCTGTAGTAAATATTTACATATATTTTCCTGTTTCTACTGATACTAAAATTTAATCTGCATAATACACTAGATTCTTTACTGTAGATATATCTTCCTAATCTACAGATTAATTGGAGAAATGGATAAACCTCACCTTTGATTTAAGTTTGAAATCCAATCCAAACCAGCTTGTTCTTTATTATTTTTGACTGCAATTAAAAGAACCCAAATCACAACTTCCGATAAACCCATTTCACCTCCCAGCATCATCCACACGAATTCAGGCCGAGATCCCCTCACGTCGCCACTATCGAGACTGATCGACTAACATGCCGCAGTCATCACCGATTCCTTCACATGGATTCCTTCTAGGCTCGAGCGACGAGACAACCTTGAACCGATCACCCAAATCTCGATTCCCAATCGTGAGCCTTCTCCCGTTCTACGATGCTGGCGCGCCTAAGTACGGCTCGCGATGCAGAATCGAGACCATCTTCAATTCGTTACTTCCCCTTTCACGCTCGACACATCACAAAGGAAGTTGTCCTTCAGGCGATAGATTGCTTACACCCAAGAGGCTCGGTCCCAGCTCTTCTTCGCGAAAGTCGCCATCACCCAGGCTTGAAATTCGCTCGCGACCTCCGATTCCTCATTGTCGAAGTCATTCGATTGGATTAGATCGAACTCGGCATGGTTCAAGCGAGCATGAATTACTAGGGAATGAGATTTAATTTGTTTTTGCTTAAAGGAATAGTCGCCCCTCTTTTCTCTAAAAAGGATCGAACAGATTTGCTTCAGAAAGAAGAAAAAGAGAAGGCGCACACGGTTTTATATTTTACTTTCGAGGAGAAAGCTTCAGGCATTATCTTTTGTTATTTAGAGAAGACGCGTGTTTATTAGGTAGGACACGTGTTCAATTAGCCATTCACAGAGGCATTCAAAATGAAAGGAAAATATCTGACGTGAAATTCTTTTAACTAGTCAATATAACTTACTATTTATATTTGAATTTCAATTTAATTTCCAGCGCGTTTATCCATCGTACGACCAAACGATCACTCCAGACATTACGAAAATTGAAATCCGATAATAATTCAATATTACGGATCCATTGGAACTGGTTTCGCTGAATTTCGAGACTGTGCCTCGGACGGCTATTTTTAAATTCAATTTCAACGATATATTTTTAAAACTGAACAAAACTCTTTAAATTCCATTTTAAAAGTTCTATCATCTTCAGTATTAACAATATAAATTTTCTGAACCTTTGAACTATTTTTAACAGGCTTAAAATCAAGATTCAATATTTTACCCAATCCCGATAATTAAATTTAATAATTAATTATCCAAATAAATACTGTATATTTGAAATTAAAGTTAAAATTTAACCTTCGGATATTTAAAATAAATTAAATATTCACATTTCAAATATACAAAAATTCCGGGTCGTCACATTCAGTCTTTGGATCGGACTGCACTTGCTTATCTTGGTGTATCGTTATTGGGAGTTCGAGCTACTGTTGGAGTTCTCTCCTGAAGACTATCTTAGAGTTATTTGTTCCGCTGCTGGTGTTATCGTTTTCTATTCCGCTGCTATTTGTTGTATCATATCTCTGATGTATATTGATATTCAGTGTTTCATTCTGTTGTATTAGCTATTGTATATCAATGTATTATTCATTTCTTCCGCTGTGTTATTTACTTAACTGTGTTATAAGCTCCGGCGACTCGGATTTGAACGCTCGAATCTACGACATTCGAGTACGATGTAAAGTATGGATGTCGATTTTCGAACGCGAAAATCTGGGACGTTACATTTGGTATCAGAGCTAAGGTTGAACTTTAGCTCAGGAGTATAACACGTTAAGTAGCTCATTAGAGATAGAGTGAAGTAAACTCTAGAATGAGTAATCCTTAAGATATCCGTCTGAACGTCTCAGAAAATTCTCTTACTATCCACTGATAGTGAGTATGAGTGCAAGAAGAAGACGAGATAGGGGACAGGGGAATACGACTATAAATGGTCAATACCCTGCGACAGTGGAAACAATCTTTCTCTATCAATATTCTTTGATTCGTTTCCAAATTCTTTGATTGCTTCGTACCCGCTATCAGAAGAAGTTCGGTGTGATGATGGCCCTACGAACCGTTGTAGGAGATTCTTATTTCGTATCTTCATCGATTTCTTATCAGCTTGTTGATTTAAACCTTAATGAGTTTGAAATTGAAAATTTTAAATTGAGGTAAATTGATAAATAGAATATGAAGCTAAAATTGAATTAAATCGATAAAATGATTTCGTTTAAAACCGAATTTGAAATTCTATTGTAATTTCTTTTGAATGCCGAAGTCCGAAGAGGGACAAATTGGTATGTATTCTGGGATATTCCGACTTGAGTTTGGAATCCATATCTTGTGTTTGAGGAATTATAGGAGATCACCTCTGTCTATCTCTGTGTTATTTTCGTGCCTGCGAATTTCGAGGACGAAATTCTTTTAAGGGGGGAAGTTTGTAACGACCCTAGATTTTAATTTAATTTAAATTAATAATTTATTGAATTTTGGAGTTAAATTAATAATTAAATGAATTTTTGAATAAAACATTGTGAAATTAAATTGATTAAATGGAGCGAGTTTCCCCGATATCCAAGTATATTCTGTATAAATCATTTGAGATTAAAATATTGTAAATAGTGTATATGTGAGTATATGTGTGTATATTGAATGTATATATATATTTAGGTATATACGAGCAAATTTAATATATATATTTGAATTGATGGTTAAAGATGGTTTGAGTTTATAAAATAAATATAAGACAATAAATATTAAGTAAATAATGATAATTTATATTTGAACTAGAAATTGAAATTAATATAAGGTAAGTTTTAATAAAAATAGAAGTAGAATATTTGTTAAAATCTAACAACAATTTAAAGTAGAACTTCTTTACATTTCAAAGTAGTAAGATAAATGGAGAAAACAAATAAACATAGAAATTGTCATTTTTAATTCTTGATAGATATATCTCTAGCATACAAAAGTATATCATAGCCTACAACACTTAGAAAACAAAACAAATACAAGTATGCAAAGTAAAGTAAACTAATTTAACAATAAAATATCAAATACAACTTGAACAAATACAAACTGAATTGTAAACCACAAAACAAAAGAAGACAACATAACAATGTATAACATGGCAAAGTAATAAAAATAAACATATCTATGTACCAAGCACCATCATCCCAGCCGAGTAAAACATGAACACAAATAAAAGTAAATGATAAAGTACAATAGCATATCACAACAAGACTTTATATATATACACTTGCAATAACAAAAGAAAAGAATTTCAAATTCAATTTAAAATAAAGGACAAGCATGTAAGCTGCAGCCCAAAGTGATAAATACAAATATCAAGTATGAAACCAAACCAAATACAAATACTTTTAGTACATAAGATAGATACTATCAAACCATCTCCATTTTTGTACAACCGAAGTCAGGAAGGAAATGTATAAAGCAAACATATGAAGACACAAGGTACATGGCAATTAATGCAGCCACCATAACATATCATGTCAGCTAACAATTAAAAGAGAAAAAAATCTGATATTGTACATGGAAATATCATCACCTTGTACAAAAGAAATAAAACATCACCCTGTATAGTTCATCTCCACATATTCTTTTCTTCATTTCAGTTTCGTTCCTAGAGGCTGAGAATAAACTAAAGTAATATCATCTCAGTTTCTTCCATCAAACTAAGTTAGAATCTGAAGTAAATAAAACTTAGATAAAAACAAATTGATGCAACCAAAGTCTTCAAACCTGGGAAGATATCAAAGCCTAGGAAAACAAGAATAAAAGCCTGTTCATCAGAAAACTCTATTTATCTCTGGAAACAATGGTGAGCAACTCCTTGTTTTTTTTGAAGCTTAACTGATTTTGTTATCTTGATGTTTGTGAGTAACAAACGTTTTAAAATATAAATATATAGTTGTTTTACTTGATCATCCTTAGAGATAAATATGCCTGTAGTCATGTTTTTAAAGCTCTGTGAACATATTATGTAAATGCTTGGTGTTATGGTGGGGATGTTTACTGGTTTCAAATTCAAAACCCATGCATAAATCAAACACTCATAATTTCATCTTCATTGGTACCTGAGTTTAGAGATATATAGGTTGTTATATCTTAGAATACAAACTGGTTTAAGTTAAACAATTTGAGTTTCATCTGGAAAATAAGAAAATACAGAGCACCACTTAAAAACAAGTCAAAATCCAAGTGTTTAAAATCCTTATATTCAGTTATACAAATCGATTTCTTATACAAAAATAGGATTTTTAACATAAAAATCTAAATTTTTAGTGATTGAATTCGAGAGCAGTTATGGGTTGATCGAAAAATGGGTTTCGATCAAGTTTAGGTGATTGGATGCTCTATCGAGGTTGGGCCTTCGCGTAGGGGTAGAAGAGTGATCGGCGCTACTGGGAAAAATAATGGGATGGTGGTCAGACCATGGTGGTGGTGGCGGCAAGTGTTTAAAATCCGTAAACCTAGTTTTGCCGTGGTTTGGTATTTGGTGTCGTTCATCGTCTAGAGATGATCGAGCGTCGCAAGGTTCTGGGTGATGGTAGTGGTCGAGTTGAAGTGTCGATGGCCGGAGTTGTAGGTTGGCTAGTGGTCGGAGAATCATGAACTTGGCGTTGACAGGTTCGATGGGTGATGATGTTCATATTTCCAGGTGAGTGTGGAGTAACTCGATTTCGACCGAGTGTCTGAGGTAATGATCGGAGGGTGGAGAAAGGACGGGGATGTGGTCGCCGAGATGAGGGGATGGTCGTGGTCGATCAGAGGTGGCTGATGGTGGAGTGCACGTGCACAGTCTGGTCGAGTGCACGGTTGACATTTTGAAGCCCTGGGTTCTTGAGTGTAGTCTCGGGGAAGATGGGTAAATGACTCGAAGTAATACTCGAGTAAATCGAGTAGTTTACCTGAAGTAAGGATGGGAAGGCTCGAGTCTGCAGTTGTTCCAGGCTTGAAAAAGAAACTGGTAGCAAGTTGTTTGAGCTTTTAAGCAAATTTAAAGAAACTTAAATTTGTACATAGATTTAGACAGGGTTTAAATCCAGGTTGAAGTTTGAATTCAAATTTATAAATTAAAAGTTTTGAATAAAGGATTTTCAAAAACAATTAAGTTCTAAATTTATATTTGTAACAAGTTATTTTAAATGAAACTCCCTAAGTGATTTAGAAAATAAAAATCAAACGTTTCCAACTTTTAACTTAAAAGTGAGTCGATTTATATCGTTAATGATAATCAAGTAAGTAATAATTTGTAATTAAGATTTATTCATAAATAATTAAGAAAATCAGTTAAAGGATAATTAGTTATAATTAAGATTAAATTAATTTATAATCGAGGATTTATTAATTAAAGTAAACTAGTTAGCAATTTAAGATAATTGATCAAGTAATTAATGAATGATTTAATTAAAATAGTAATTACTTAGTGAAAGTAATTAAGAGAAGATGATTACAGGTTAATTATTTAATAATTAAAGGATAATTAATTTAATTAATAAATGATTAAAGGTCAATTAATCGAATGATTTGAAATTAATTTATGTTGATTAACCACGATTGATGACTTATCTGATTTAAATTAATCGGACATTTAACTGACCTTACCTATGGATTTTTAGACTCTATTTATTGTGAATTGTTTGATTACCCTGATATATAATGATGTGTGATATACCCTGATTTGTGTTTTAATCTGTGATGTAATTTATTATCTGATATATATCTATGATCTATACGATAAGCGATATAGTTTATATCGTTTGTTAACTATATCTCTGTATTCTGATATGTGATGATTCATTGTGTTGCACTATTGTGTTAAACCCCTGGACTACACCATACACACACTAATATGGATTTCACGTGGAAATCGGTTAAGTCACAGATAATTTAAAGTTAATATTTTTGAATTTGAAATTTTAATTTCAATTGATTTTGAAACTGGAAATTTGGGTTTAAAATAAAAAGCTTTTGAAATGGAATTTCAAATATAAAAGTTATTTTGAGTAACTTAATCGAGTTTTGAAAATTTAAATAATTAGATTTAAATTTGAATTCAAGTTTGAAATTTAATCTATGATTTGGAAACTAGGAATAAAAGATGATATAAATGTGTTTGTATGAATTAAACCATTTTAAAGTATTAATTTAGGAATTTGAATTTAAACCAAGGATTTCAACTCGTATGAATGAATCAGATTTCCAAATTGAAAACTGTTGTTTTCGAATGATAAAAGCTTTTAGATAAGAAAAGAAATTCCAGTTTAAATTAAAGGAATTTCAAGTGAATTGAAAAATGGATTTTCCAAGTAATGAATTCTTTTTGAAAGCTATGAATTAAATCTGTTTATTTTTAACAGATTTAAAATGATGATTTGTTTAACCCATTCGAAATAAAATTGTTTTGAAAGCTATTAGTTAAATCTTTGATTTAAAGATTTAACGAGTTAATTAAACTAAAATGGAAATCGATTTGGAAAATCTATGAATGAATCTTTGTGAAATTAAGTGAACTTTGTGAATTGAATCTTTTTGTTTAAAAGATTAAAATGGTAATTTGATAAACCATTTGAAAAGAAAGTTTGGGGTTAAATTGTGACTTAATTGAAATCCCAATATCCATATGTTTTTAAATATTTCGCTCACTATTCGGGTTAGCCGGGAAAGGACCTTTGGGTCGTATAACTCATTCCGAATAGTGATACGTCGTATATGGATAGCATTTGAAGACCGGTGTTGAAGACCGGATATTTTTCGAAAATGAAAGGACAACCTGTCGAATGTCTCTGCACTGAGTCGCGCCGGTATAGAGATTTATATCACTCTTTTGTGACGGGAAGTCCGGACGTGATTGAAAGTTATCCAGAATTGCAAGGGCTTCGTGAGAAGTGCCTTCGGTTCTGTTCGAACCCGGAACAGACTTGTATGGATACATGTCTGACATTACACTTTGAGATATAAAGCCGATTTCTTTCAAATACATTTCTGTTGGTGGCGGAGAATTTATTCTCTTAGCTTAACACCCTTCTCTGAGACGTACGAGCTCAGAGGTTATGTAGTTGAAATTTATCAGCGATATATCCCAATTTGGTAATGTGACATGCTGAGTGCTGCTGTGTGATGATCAGTGTTTGATCATTTGCGATATGATCATTTATTTGATTTTATATCTTTGTGATCATAGGTTGATCATTTGTTTGACCCGAAGCATGGCTTTGTGAACAAAGCGTAGCTTTGTGGACGAGACTTCGTCGAGCCTCACACCCCGGAAATGGTCGAAACAGGAAGGATGCAGCAAGGTTCTAGGGAGTAGCGCCCCTTAGTGTATGTCATTCCTTCTGGATAAAGGTGGTATCATGGTATGGAGCCCAGATACTTAACCTCTGTGGTTACTGCATTATTACTTTGTGGTTTGTTGGAAATCGGGGATCCTCGGGAAGATCGGTGACGATCGGGGGATGGCATACGCGTGTCAGTAGTTACTTATTTTTGCAGAGGTAACCCGGCCTTGTGTTGGCAGAGATCCGGTTAGGTTCTCGGGTCGTCTATTCCAGGGACGTACCCATCGTGGATAGGAAGTTCCTTAGCCTGACCATTTGTTGGAAATCCATCTTCCAATACGAACTTTGTACGGTATTAGTTGTAGAACCTGCCATTTACGTACGGTGGTCACCACTGTTTAGATGGTAGCTATAGTAGGCATACGATACTGGTCGTATGTTGGCTAAGATTTATATTCTACTTTCGAAATGTTTTCTACACTATGCACTAATAATAATATCAAATGATTTGATTTGCGTAGTAAGCATCTTTGACTATCATAAGAAGAAATCTCCTCCAATTCTGCGTTTGCATTGTGTGTGTGGTGGGAGGTCTTATGGTAGTTTCATTTTCTAAAAGCATTGCGGATTTAAATGTTTAAAATTCTTTTGCTGTCGTTTAAAGATAAACTGTTTTTGTTGCTCACACCAGTCCCATGACTGATCCGGAGTTTATTGTTCTTTCCTAAACTCTGGATGCTCAAAATTTTTCTACACGAGCAGTCTAGAGTTTGGTTTTTCAGATAGTCAGGATTAGTAGATTTTCTGGAGCTAGTTCAGTCTTTGGATCGGACTGCACTTGCTTATCTTGGTGTATCGTTATTGGGAGTTCGAGCTACTGTTGGAGTTCTCTCCTGAAGACTATCTTAGAGTTATTTGTTCCGCTGCTGGTGTTATCGTTTTCTATTCCGCTGCTATTTGTTGTATCATATCTCTGATGTATATTGATATTCAGTGTTTCATTCTGTTGTATCAGCTATTGTATATCAATGTATTATTCATTTCTTCCGCTGTGTTATTTACTTAACTGTGTTATAAGCTCCGGCGACTCGGATTTGAACGCTCGAATCTACGACATTCGAGTACGATGTAAAGTATGGATGTCGATTTTCGAACGCGAAAATCTGGGACGTTACACATCCCGCACCTCACTTAACGTAGATATTGTCCCCAACTTAGTCACCTCTGCCTCATGGGCCAAGCCAAGGTGTGGGTTTTGTTCCTCAAAAGGCCTTGACGTTATTATGAGGTGAAGGCTTTGGTATGTAAGCACCCACTTCATAGTGTTTTTCTGCGATGTGAGACTATTATTCCCATTTTGAAATGGTGTTACACATATTCTATGACCTTTTACATAGTTGATCATGTATCAGGATATTCACTGTCAAAAAACTAAAGTAAGTATAATATCTAATCTTGGTTGAAGTTAAGAAAAAAAATATACACATAAGTTATTTACCAAAATATTTTCAGTTTCTTAAAGATATTAAAATATCTATACTATTGAATTCTAGTCCATAAAAGAAGATGTATCTCTATTTCAATACATTAAATATAACAATAGGCAAAGATATAACCACAAAAATTATCTATACTAATGCACATGTTTTAGAAGAAACATCTGATGTACGAAAGGAACATATGATAATTATTTATCTCTCAAAACTTAAATAAACCCTAAATAGAAATTTCATTTGAGACAAACATAAAAGAATAATATATTTTTTCTCAAAATTTTCACTTTTTACTAAAAATATCTTTTGATAAATATTTATTGTTTTTCAAGTAAAAATGGAAATTCAAATATTTATATACTCCATTTCCAAATTAATATCAATATCATTCAGTACATATATAATACTTAACAAAAAAAATTGCAATTGATCATAATTTAGCCATTTGAATTACACTCATTTGTTTGATGAACATAAAAGGCAAGGTATGGAACTACATTGATGCAAAATAAAGGTTAGAGATATCATGTCTAAGAAGTGGTTTAAAGCGGTATTGTTTTCATGCATATTATGTCAATGATTTGGCCTTTGAAATAGCTTGCCTCAAGTTCTCAATGAGATAAAGTTCCAATTTATGATTTTATTAAATAGGAAATATGTTATTTATATAGAAATTTGGTGGTTTGAATTAGTTTAATAATAATATATTGTAGATACCTCTATTATATTACAACATGGTCAATAAAATAGTAAAGATAAGGAATTTGTAATATGGTCTAGTAGGTAATTAACTTAATAATATGATAACTTTTTATTGATTAGGGAACGGAAAATTATGAAAACTAAGTATTTAATTAATTGAAAACTTGGTGTTTTTCAAGTCATTTTCTTAAATAAATAAGGAAATAATAATTGTTATTTTTCTATTTAAAAGGATATAGAATTAAACTATATAATGTTATTTATAATTTTCTAAAATTTCAAAAAAAGCTATAAAATATTTAATTATGATTAAATAAAAAAATCAATAAGTATATGTTGTACGATGAAGACAATATAGATGATTTTATATATAATATCATATTTGTGGTCTTAGTGATTATTTTAAAACATAAGCAACATTATTGCATAAATCTGTTATTCATTTATAACATTTCATAGGAGGTAATATATAACATAAGAACAAAATACAAAGATATCAATTGCTTCCTTCTTATTGTGGATTTTCAGGACCAAACTAGAAACGATCTTTTACATTTCAGACCATCTTAACCGTCTTCTGGTTCTGGCGTTTCAGGACCAACGAAGAAATGATCTTTTACGTTTCCCAGACCGCCATCTTCTGGTTCTGGACTTTCAGGGCCAACAAAGAAATGATCTTTTACGTTTCCTAGACCGCCATCTTCTGGTTCTGGACTTTCAGGGCCAACGAAGAAATGATCTTTTACGTTTTCTAGACCGCCATCTTCTGGTTCTGGACTTTCAGGGCCAACGAAGAAATGATCTTTTACGTTTCCTAGACCGCCATCTTGTGGTTCTGGACTTTCAGGGCCAACGAAGAAATGATCTTTTACGGTACCTATACCGCCATCTTCTGGCTCTGGACTTTCAGGGCCAACGAAGAAATGATCTTTTACGTTTCCTAGACCGCCATCTTCTGGTTCTGGACTTTCAGGGCCAACGAAGAAATGATCTTTTACGTTTCCTAGACCGCCATCTTCTGGTTCTGGACTTTCAGGGCCAACGAAGAAATGATCTTTTACGTTTCCTATACCGCCATCTTCTGGTTCTGGACTTTCAGGGCCAACGAAGAAATGAGCTTTTACATTTCCGATACCGCCATCTTCTGGTTCTGGACTTTCAGGACCAACGAAGAAATGATCTTTTACATTTCCTAGACCATCTTTAGTATATGGATCACCATTAATTGGTCCGCTAGCATATTTAACATTTCTTATTTGTTCAGTCTTTTGAAAGAATGGTGAAGTAACTAACAATGTAAAAATAATAAAAGTTAGTGATTTGGAAATTGACATATTCCTTATAATGTGCGAATGAATCATAGTTCAATCAATTAGCCTTTTGTCACCACCTATTTATATGTATAATCTTATGAATTGAATAAGGATTAAGGTTACAGTTCATAAAATTTTATGTATGTTAATAAAATTCATTTATAACCTATAACAGTTTAACATATTAAATAATATTGAAACCGAAGCATTTACTTCACAAACTTTGATCTTTCCTATTTGCACACTAAAGTGCATCACAATTAATATTTTTGTCAAGCTAGTCTTTGTCATTGAATAATAAAAATACGTTCATGCGCTTATTTGCAGTTTATTTTTTTATTTCCTTCATTTTTTGATAATAAATCGGAAGATTAATAAGAATAGTACACACATATCTATTATCCATTATCACACATAAATGATTGGTTCATTTTTTTTACAAAAGCGTATCATAGAAAATAATAGTTGGAGCATGAAAATGTTGGGCTACAATTTTTTATGAAATATTTAAATTTTTTTTATGCATCATATCCTCAAAATACTTTTCCCACTACTTATATCTTTATGAAAAACACCCACTTTTGACTAAGAGTAAGACTTCTAATTTAATTTGCTAAGAAAATGCTTTTCCTTGAAACGAAAATCACTAAATGTTAGTTCTTATTTTCACCTAAGCTATTTTTTTTACTTATGTGGTCGTTAAATGTGAATTGGACTTGGATTATCTTTTATTACTTTCAAAGGTACATGATAATTGGATCACTGTCTATTTCGTGGAGCCTACATCAAAAATATTTTGAATCATTTCAATATTGAAGAAAACAAAAGTCATAGTTTTATAAGATAGATACCTTTTGAGTAAAATATTAGCATCTATTGAAAATACTAAGCAAATATCCTTTCTTATGTCCTTTCAAGTGCAGAAAGCCAAAAATAAGTACAAAAGATGAAGGTGAAGCATGGGTAGAGATAATTAAACTAAAGTGCTCGAGTTTGTCTAAGCAATCATCCCACCAAAACATTAATCATGGCTTATAATAAACAGAGAGTTGTTGAAAATCTCTAGTTCTCGAATAAAATTTATTTTCTAACATCCGAGTAGCGGTTAGGAAAAGCTGTAATATCCCGGAAATTTGGGGCAATATCAATTTACTAATCTATTTAAATAATTAAATTGATTTGATAATCTTTGATAACAAATTTGAATTGGTTTAATAATCTAATTAAATGGATATTTAATTAGTGAATTTATCTTTTAGAAATTAATAAAATGATTTCTATTTATAATATATTTATATGTGTGCATATATATATTGTAAATAGATTGGCTTTGGTTTGAAATTTAATAAATGAATAAAGTCTTGTTTTTAAATAAATAGATTTTAATGTAAATATAATTTGAATATGAATTTGGATTTATAATAGAAATTCAAAAGAGAAATATTTTAAAATATTTTGGATTTAAAATATAGATATAAGATTTTATTTATATATATATTGGTTATTTACATTTTCTTTAAAGTAATTTATATACATATACATATTAGGTAAGTATTTATAAATAGTAAACTAGTGTAAAAAGCTTTTATTCACATTTTAAAAATATATAAAATTATGTATTAAATACTTAAAAGACAAATGTCATTATATTAAAGCCTAATGTGACATGTGTTAACTAATTAATAATACAATGAGACAAGTGTCATTTAATTTTATTTTTCTTTTATTTTTATTTTTAGATAATTTCAGTTTATATAAACAAACATCTCCATTTTCTTTTCTTTTCTAACCTCCTTTCTAAACAAAGAAATGAAGCAAACCTCAGATCAACAAAATCTGAAAATCAACTCCTCAAACAAATTTCTCAAAACAACAAATCTGAAAACAGTAATCCTCCTCAAATCTGAAAAACTAAATCAAAAGCCTGCAAGTTCTCTTCAAATCAAAACCTGTAATATCATCTTCAAAGTATCAGTTTCAAAAATCAAAGCAGAGATCATCAAACAATTCTCTCTGTTTTGAAAGCAAATCTGTAACCAAGTTTTCTTCAACCTGGAGCATATTCCAGCAACTTCAATTCTGTTTGAAAGCAAGCAAATCAAGTATTTTTCAAGCAATAAAGTTTTCAAAGGCATTCAAGTTTTAAAGTTCTAAAAAAAAAAGAAGCAGTAGTAATGCAAGCTTCCAGTTTTAAAGTCAATGCAAGATTTTAAGGATGGAGGCTCTGTCTTCTTCAAAATTAGGTGAGTAACATTATTTTAAAATGCATAAGTTTTGATGATCTATCTGCATGTTGATTTCTGGAATGAATATGCTCTGCATGTATATGTATGGGTGAATCTTCTGTGTGTATATGTATGCATATATCTGTGTTAGATGTATATCTGTTTCTTGTCTGTTCTTGTTCTTAAAATTAAGAATATAGTAAATAATACATCATCACTTGATTCGATCTTTATTAAGATTTAAGATTTAAAACAAAGGTGGTTTGTTT
This sequence comes from Allium fistulosum, assembly GCA_030737815.1. Lineage (NCBI taxonomy): Eukaryota > Viridiplantae > Streptophyta > Magnoliopsida > Asparagales > Amaryllidaceae > Allium > Allium fistulosum. The sequence goes on from CM060904.1 coordinate 56,532,647, forward strand.
CATTTCAACTTTAGTTTAGAGTTTTAAATCAAGTCAAAATAATATTCATTTGCTCTGGAAACCATAAGTACTGGAATATTTATGCTACGTAAAAATTTAAACTTAGTAAATTCATGTATTCAGAGTTATGAATCTAATCACTAAACAAAATCATGATTTTTAAAAATAAAATCACAAATTCTAGTATTAAAATTTGAGAGCAGTTCAGAGTTGTCTGGAATGTGCATTTTGGTTTGTTTCTGTTAATCTAAATGATCGGAGGGATCGAATTTTCTTCTGGAGTTAGAGGAATGGTCAGTTGTAACATTCCCCCTTTTGACCGCCTCCAGTCGGTAATTAAACCAACTAGAAACGTTCAAAAAGACGAATTGTTATTTAGTTTATAAGGTTTAAACAGAATCAGCCACAGAAACACAGATAATAACAATCAATTAAAACAAATGAGAATTTATTTCATTACTATAAATCTTTTGGAATACATCAGAGTTTATACAATTTAATACTGATACAGCGGAATATCTTAAAATACAATTTTCTTCTGAAACTAAAAATGATTCTTTACTCTCTCTCTCTAACTTCGCTGCTCGAAAATCTTCAAGCTGTAAAAATACTCGGTCTGACCCGAGTATTATATTCAAAAGAAAATAATACACAGGTCAGTCTAATTCAAACCAGTTTATTAGTGCATATAGGCAGTAATAATTTAAATAGACGACAGTCACAATAATTCTCGTCTATCCAACTCTTTTAACAAAGAAATCGGATAACGAAAATTTTTAACACTAAACGGTGTTAAACAATAAATCAGCAGATTTAAATCATCAACAGAGATAAACAGTGTTATTGGCTGCCGTACACGCACGCGTGTACGGCCTCGCCAATACGGCATAAAAGATCAATGCATCACGACGCAAAGAAAAATATCAATTCAAAAACTGTCGATTTGGGTGGCTGCAGTGCACGCTAACGTGCACCGCCTCGCCACCACCCAATATAAGGTCAGCACATAGAAACAAGGGTAGGACTGCAACAAGAAAGAAGACAGTGGCAACAGTTCAGAGGTCAGTGAACTAAAGTAAAGACCACAACTAATATCAAAGGCAAAGCAATGCCCAATGTAGACTTCAAGTCTGAAGTGAACCAAGTGCAACTGAATGGAATGGGATGCAACAATGCAACAGCAACAGGGAAGATGATTCAAGTACAATAACTTCAGAGACTAGAGCACAAGAGACACAAGTGCAGCAGTTTAGAGTGAAGCTACAGATGTACAACATCAACAAAGGAATGCAGACTGAACAAATAACAAGTGAATCAGAAAGACCCGTAAATACAACCCCAATAGGCCACTGCTTTAAACTACATATATACATATATAAGAGCTCAAAACAGTGTCAGTGATCATAGTCACAAAAGAAATCAATATCGACAAATTCCAAGGGTCCATCAGACAGCATGATGAACTTATCTGAGTACGAGACGGTGAGACCGTAGCTCAACGTCAATATACAAGAAAACGTTAAGTGTAGACTCGACTATACATGCATACACACATACAATTGTATATATGCACATATAAGAAGTCACATCTAATTGGTCAAGCAATTTCAGATTAACAGTTAAAGCCAAAGAAATCGTCGTTCCAGTCAAAAAAAAAAAACGAAATCAAACTGGAATCGAACAAACAGTGATGACCAACGAAGTCGACTCAAGTCAACAATCAAGTTAAAGCCGAGTCCCACATTATTACAAATCAAGGTTAAACCCGAAGTCACCAGAAATCCACCAACCCAACTGTGAAACCCAACCTCTCGAGAATATAAGAGTTCGAACCAAGTCCATATAAACAAAATTGGACTGTCAGGAAATTGAGCAACAAAAATCGAAAGCACGATAACCGCGAAATCATTCAGAGTCGAAGACAAACATGAAATCCCAACTTCAAAATCACGAATTTACACAAACCAAAAATCATTGAACTGATTCGAATTAAATGTGAGTGGCAAACCACTCACCTTAGCCCAAATCGAAGCAGCGTCGAGCACGAGGCCTTTGCAAACGAATTGGAGCAGCCGCGCGAAGAGGAAGATGGAGACGAAGCCGAAGCCCTACTTGTGAAATCGCCGCAGCCCTAGTTCATCTTGTCGCCATTTTTTATTTGCTTTCGATTTTCTTTTCGTTCGTCTGATTGAAGAGAAAGGGGGGTGCGATGTGGGTTTAACAGAGAAGGGTAAGGGAATCGTGGGTTAGGGTATGGGTTTAGAACGTGGTATAGGGTATGGTGTTTGATATTTTCTTTTTCTTTTTCTTTTTCCTTTATTATTATTTTTCTTTTTTTTTAAATCTGATTTGTTTTGTATTTAATTTTGTTGTTAAAATCTAAACTATGTTGTTAAAATCTAAACTATGTATATATATTCATTTCGTATTAATAAAATTTGATAAAAGAATTGTAATCGATTTACAATTTCCCAATTCAAACAGAAATTAACAATTGATATTAAATCATTAATTTACGAAGGTATTATCGTTATAAAATTTTCCAACAATAACAACAAATTATCTGTCAACTTTAATCGTTTATCGATGATTTTAATTCGGGCAAAAATCCAGGTTGTTACAGAAATTCAATTTGAATTCGATTTAATTTTCTACGCGTTTTTACTCCGTATGTTCATAAAACAATTCCGATAAATACGAAATTGGAAATCCAGTAATAATTCAATATTACGGACCCAATGAAACTGGTTTCGTCAAATTCCGAGACTGTGCCTCGGAAGACTATTTTTAAATTCGATTTCAAACGATACAATTTCAAAACTGAACAAATCGCTCTCAAATTCAATTCTGAAGCTTCTATTATCTCCAGTATTATCAATATGAATTTTCTAAGCCTTTAAATTATTTTTAACCGGCTTAAAATTGAAAATTCAAATTTTATTCAACTTTCAATAGATTAAATTCAAAAATTAAATCGCCAATTCATTCTGATAATTTGAAATTCAAGTCAAATCATCGTTCAAATATTTAAAATAAATTAAATATTTTCAATTTAAATTGTTCAAAATTCAGGGTCGTTACAAACTCCCCTCCTTAAAAACTTTTCGTCCACGAAAAGGAAAGGTTGTTAAAATTTCATCGATATTTATACCTTACTCAATTTTTTCTAAGCCTGAAACTTATTACAAATAAATGAATATAGGATTCATTTCATTTGTTTAATCTCACTAGTTTTATTTATCTTCTCTTTTATTCAATGATTTCTACAATCATTGATTTCTAAAATCAAAACGCAAAAGTCTTTTATCAACATTTTTTTTTTATTTTATTTTATTTACAACTCAGATTCCAACTTAAAATTCTTCACGTTAGAGATTTATATAATATATCTCTTCCAAAGCTGTGGACTTTCAAAACATTACAAAGATCCTCTTCCTTAGTTCATTAAGTTGGAATTTTTGTAATTCTACTTCAGTTCATTGATTCACTATTTACTGTTTGAAAATACTTGCTAACTCGAAATTTAACAAGTCCATCTTCGTTCTCACAGACATTAGACATACGCTGGCCAGGCGCAGGTCTAAAAATCTCCAAGTACTAAACATACTTGCTTCAATTCCCAGTGAAAATACTTTTAAAAATTCTTTTAAAAATGGATATGGAAAGCACGTTCCCCCATGGATTACAGTTCCACCCGGCGGTTACGCTACTATCCCAGTAGAGTCGCTTGTGGCTGTAGATTTCACATCTCTTAAATTTCGCCATGGTTGTCGCCATAGATTGCAGTACACACGGCGGTTACGCTACTATCCCAGTAGAGTCGCTCGTGTCTGTAGGCATCACGCCCCTCAAATTTCGCCTGGCATTAGATTGCAGTTTACTCGGCGGTTACGCCACTATCCCAGTGGAGTCGCTCGTAACTGTGGGCATCTCGCCCCTCAAATTACGCTAACATCATCAATCAAATCTAATCTCATCGCGATGAACTATCGCGAAGGATTTCCGATTCAAATAGTCACTCTGACTAAAATTCTACGTAGCTACGAATTTCAAATGGATACTCATCGAGAGTTCCAATACCTTCTCCAATAATAATAAATGGAAGGTACTTTTCCACATCCTCAGTTTAGAAAACATAATATCATATATGTAGTACTTTCATTTCCCATTTCGTACATATAACATCTATGTAAACATACATAAGATTCCCATAACAATGTCTTTCTAAACTAACGGTTTCAAATTTACCGTATTCATATATATATAAGTTCTAAAAACTTACATATCCATATTCATAACAAAATAGAGGATTTCAAAATTTTCCTCTAAGTCGATTTGGAAATTTAAGGTTATCTCAAACCTAATTCATATTCATAATTCCATTTATTATCGACTTTCACATTCGATTTGAATTACACGCTACATCGTCAATTCTCAACACAGAATTGATGTCTATCGATATATAACCTCTGAGCTCGTACGTCTCAGAGAAGGGTGTTAAGCTAAGAGAATAAATTCTCCGCCACCAACAGATATATATTTAATAGAGATCAATTGCTATGTCATCAATTCACAATGTTAGACATGCAATCCAAATCATCATCTGAAATTCAAAGCTCAACTTATATTGTCTTTGATGTCGAAGTTAAACTCAATTTTAACTTAACGATTCAATCTTTTTTGAAAAATTTCAAATTGAACAAATTGTTCAAATTCTCACTTAACTTTTCAACTTCGACTTTAAAAATGAATTTCAAATCATTTATCCCTTACGGAATATATTCACAACATTTCATATTTGGAAAAACATTTCCATACTTATTTAAAAATAAGTAATTCACAATCCATTTTATTTTCAACAGTTGAAAATATTCGATATACTTAAATCAAAATTAAGTACATATCTCATCTTTAAGGAAATCATTTCTCTTTCACATATTCATTTGAGTCAAAACGAATGTTACGTAAAACATCGTTACGACAACTCAAAATCACTAGTATAGGGATTCGAAATTTAGATAGATATATAAATCCCAATACTACACAAAACATTTCCTTTCGGAAATCATTTACTATAACAACAGTGTTATAGTCCATCATTTCCTTATATCTGAAAACGTCTATTTCAACAATGAATGTTGAAATCTATGGTTTCGATATTCAATGCCTTGAAAACATCTTTTTAAAACAATTACTTCGTTTTAAAATATCACTTTCCCAAAACATGTCCATTTAATTCAATAATATATTCACGGTCCAAAATTGTGAATATACATCTTTTAACAAACTATAAAGAATTTACTTATCAAAATAAGTCAGTTTCGAATTTATAAACAACGTTATAAATTCCATTTCTTATTCATAAAGACTTCAATTTATAAAAATTGCTTTATTAACCAATTCCTTTATAACTCAATTTTATATCAGAATTTTAATTTACAAGTAAATTACTTATAAATTCTTTTATTTTACAACTTTGATTCATTTTATAACTTCACAATTATAAAACTTTTAGTTCTGTAACTTCCATTCACTTATGAAATCCATTAAATATTTCACTTTTAACACTTATACAATTCCAATATTTTATTAACACTTTTCAAATCTTCTATTTAAACCGTTTATAATAATTCAAAATTTCCAATTTAAACTATTATATAAATTTATCAATTTTCCATTTCCCAGATAATCAACTAGTTCTTTAGTAAACCATTCATCGACTTGATTTCCAATTTAATCACATTTGATTCATTCACATTGGATTTTACTAACATTCATTAATATCCAATTAGTTCACATTCATTAATTCATATTCAAGTTAGTTTGCTTCAATTCAAATCAAATTTGATTCTATTTAGATTTCTTACCTTTCAATTGAATTCAATTACATAGCTTCCAATTTCCATTAATTCAATTTCATTAATACTTAATGAATTTCCATACAATCAACTAGCAACCAATGCACATTCACTTAACCAAATTTATTTACTTTGCTTACATCCAATGTGGTTTAACACACTAAATTTTAATTGGTTTATATTCCAATTCTGATTGAATTCTTATACTCACCATATTCGCAAATTCACTTTTACAATTAAAGTTGAATTTTCTTTTATATACTCAAATTCATATTCATTACATCACTTTATCCATTCATTTTGATATCAAATTCAATTTGATTCACTATTACTTAAGCTATGTTTCATTTTATCTCCACTGGCATTTATTTTCACCATACAACTTAAGTTCACCTCAAATTTATTTGGAATTCTATTTTATTTAACTTTTACTAAAGTCAAATTCATATCACATTTAAAATCCAGATTTTGTTTTACTGAACAAAACTGTTTAACCATTTAAACAATTGGTTTTACTTAAACTTTCTCATTTTATAAGTTAAACAACTTATTTAAATTTAAACTTCCCAATTCATATCATATAATCACTTATCTTTCATGTTTAAATTTTCATCTCAATAATTTATCAAATCAAGTTCAATTTTATTTAACTTCCCTTTAGTTAAATTTCAAATCGTAGATTTATTAACACTAATTCAATTCAATTTAACTTTTCTTTTAGTTAAAAATCTTCATTTCATATTCAATAATCACTTTATTTATATAAGATCTATTCCAAATTCATTCATCTTATATTTTCTAAAACAATTTTATACTTCTTTAAATTTGAAAAACGTTTCCTTTTTACAGTGTTTCTAGTAACTATTCATATTAAACATCATAAACTAAGCTTTGTGTAAACCAAAGCTCTGATACCACCTTTAACATTCCCCCTTTTGACCGCCTCCAATCGGTAATTAAACCAACTAGAAACGTTCAAAAAGACGAATTGTTATTTAGTTTATAAGGTTTAAACAGAATCAGCCACAGAAACACAGATAATAACAATCAATTAAAACAAATGAGAATTTATTTCATTACTATAAATCTTTTGGAATACATCAGAGTTTATACAATTTAATACTGATACAGCGGAATATCTTAAAATACAATTTTCTTCTGAAACTAAAAATGATTCTTTACTCTCTCTCTCTAACTTCGCTGCTCGAAAATCTTCAAGCTGTAAAAATACTCGGTCTGACCCGAGTATTATATTCAAAAGAAAATAATACACAGGTCAGTCTAATTCAAACCAGTTTATTAGTGCATATAGGCAGTAATAATTTAAATAGACGACAGTCACAATAATTCTCGTCTATCCAACTCTTTTAACAAAGAAATCGGATAACGAAAATTTTTAACACTAAACGGTGTTAAACAATAAATCAGCAGATTTAAATCATCAACAGAGATAAACAGTGTTATTGGCTGCCGTACACGCACGCGTGTACGGCCTCGCCAATACGGCATAAAAGATCAATGCATCACGACGCAAAGAAAAATATCAATTCAAAAACTGTCGATTTGGGTGGCTGCAGTGCACGCTAACGTGCACCGCCTCGCCACCACCCAATATAAGGTCAGCACATAGAAACAAGGGTAGGACTGCAACAAGAAAGAAGACAGTGGCAACAGTTCAGAGGTCAGTGAACTAAAGTAAAGACCACAACTAATATCAAAGGCAAAGCAATGCCCAATGTAGACTTCAAGTCTGAAGTGAACCAAGTGCAACTGAATGGAATGGGATGCAACAATGCAACAGCAACAGGGAAGATGATTCAAGTACAATAACTTCAGAGACTAGAGCACAAGAGACACAAGTGCAGCAGTTTAGAGTGAAGCTACAGATGTACAACATCAACAAAGGAATGCAGACTGAACAAATAACAAGTGAATCAGAAAGACCCGTAAATACAACCCCAATAGGCCACTGCTTTAAACTACATATATACATATATAAGAGCTCAAAACAGTGTCAGTGATCATAGTCACAAAAGAAATCAATATCGACAAATTCCAAGGGTCCATCAGACAGCATGATGAACTTATCTGAGTACGAGACGGTGAGACCGTAGCTCAACGTCAATATACAAGAAAACGTTAAGTGTAGACTCGACTATACATGCATACACACATACAATTGTATATATGCACATATAAGAAGTCACATCTAATTGGTCAAGCAATTTCAGATTAACAGTTAAAGCCAAAGAAATCGTCGTTCCAGTCAAAAAAAAAAAAAACGAAATCAAACTGGAATCGAACAAACAGTGATGACCAACGAAGTCGACTCAAGTCAACAATCAAGTTAAAGCCGAGTCCCACATTATTACAAATCAAGGTTAAACCCGAAGTCACCAGAAATCCACCAACCCAACTGTGAAACCCAACCTCTCGAGAATATAAGAGTTCGAACAAAGTCCATATAAATAAAATTGGACTGTCAGGAAATTGAGCAACAAAAATCGAAAGCACGATAACCGCGAAATCATTCAGAGTCGAAGACAAACATGAAATCCCAACTTCAAAATCACGAATTTACACAAACCAAAAATCATTGAACTGATTCGAATTAAATGTGAGTGGCAAACCACTCACCTTAGCCCAAATCGAAGCAGCGTCGAGCACGAGGCCTTTGCAAACGAATTGGAGCAGCCGCGCGAAGAGGAAGATGGAGACGAAGCCGAAGCCCTACTTGTGAAATCGCCGCAGCCCTAGTTCATCTTGTCGCCATTTTTTATTTGCTTTCGATTTTCTTTTCGTTCGTCTGATTGAAGAGAAAGGGGGGTGCGATGTGGGTTTAACAGAGAAGGGTAAGGGAATCGTGGGTTAGGGTATGGGTTTAGAACGTGGTATAGGGTATGGTGTTTGATATTTTTTTTTTCTTTTTCTTTTTCCTTTATTATTATTTTTCTTTTTTTTTAAATCTGATTTGTTTTGTATTTAATTTTGTTGTTAAAATCTAAACTATGTTGTTAAAATCTAAACTATGTATATATATTCATTTCGTATTAATAAAATTTGATAAAAGAATTGTAATCGATTTACAATTTCCCAATTCAAACAGAAATTAACAATTGATATTAAATCATTAATTTACGAAGGTATTATCGTTATAAAATTTTCCAACAATAACAACAAATTATCTGTCAACTTTAATCGTTTATCGATGATTTTAATTCGGGCAAAAATCCAGGTTGTTACAGAAATTCAATTTGAATTCGATTTAATTTTCTACGCGTTTTTACGCCGTATGTTCATAAAACAATTCCGATAAATACGAAATTGGAAATCCAGTAATAATTCAATATTACGGACCCAATGAAACTGGTTTCGTTGGGTCCGTAATATTGAATTATTACTGGATTTCCAATTTCGTATTTATCGGAATTGTTTTATGAACATACGGCGTAAAAACGCGTAGAAAATTAAATCGAATTCAAATTGAATTTCTGTAACAACCTGGATTTTTGCCCGAATTAAAATCATCGATAAACGATTAAAGTTGACAGATAATTTGTTGTTATTGTTGGAAAATTTTATAACGATAATACCTTCGTAAATTAATGATTTAATATCAATTGTTAATTTCTGTTTGAATTGGGAAATTGTAAATCGATTACAATTCTTTTATCAAATTTTATTAATACGAAATGAATATATATACATAGTTTAGATTTTAACAACATAGTTTAGATTTTAACAACAAAATTAAATACAAAACAAATCAGATTTAAAAAAAAAGAAAAATAATAATAAAGGAAAAAGAAAAAGAAAAAAAAATATCAAACACCATACCCTATACCACGTTCTAAACCCATACCCTAACCCACGATTCCCTTACCCTTCTCTGTTAAACATGATTTAATATCAATTGTTAATTTCTGTTTGAATTGGGAAATTGTAAATCGATTACAATTCTTTTATCAAATTTTATTAATACGAAATGAATATATATACATAGTTTAGATTTTAACAACATAGTTTAGATTTTAACAACAAAATTAAATACAAAACAAATCAGATTTAAAAAAAAAGAAAAATAATAATAAAGGAAAAAGAAAAAGAAAAAAAATATATCAAACACCATACCCTATACCACGTTCTAAACCCATACCCTAACCCACGATTCCCTTACCCTTCTCTGTCAACTTTAATCGTTTATCGATGATTTTAATTCGGGCAAAAATCCAGGTTGTTACAGAAATTCAATTTGAATTCGATTTAATTTTCTACGCGTTTTTACGCCGTATGTTCATAAAACAATTCCGATAAATACGAAATTGGAAATCCAGTAATAATTCAATATTACGGACCCAATGAAACTGGTTTCGTCAAATTCCGAGACTGTGCCTCGGAAGACTATTTTTAAATTCGATTTCAAACGATACAATTTCAAAACTGAACAAATCGCTCTCAAATTCAATTCTGAAGCTTCTATTATCTCCAGTATTTTCAATATGAATTTTCTAAGCCTTTAAATTAATTTTAACCGGCTTAAAATTGAAAATTCAAATTTTATTCAACTTTCAATAGATTAAATTCAAAAATTAAATCGCCAATTCATTCTGATAATTTGAAATTCAAGTCAAATCATCGTTCAAATATTTAAAATAAATTAAATATTTTCAATTTAAATTGTTCAAAATTCAGGGTCGTTACATCAGTGATGACTAGAAAATTATCTGATGATGGTGTAGTTCACTGTGGAGATGGTGATGGGGAAATTTGGTCTGTAGCCCTAGTTTGTCTGGGATAAAGGCTTTGGATTGGTTCGACTTCCACAATTGATCGAGTGCAGAGATATTTTGGGAGATGGAAGGTTGGTCATAGGCGAGGTCGTGGCCGGAGTAGCAACTTTTCTGGTGATCGGCGTTTGGAGATCTAGGCGTTGCCAGGTTTTGATCGAGAGCAGTGGGTTCTGTTTCCAGGTATGAAGAAGGCATCTCGAATTCGATTTCGAGTTGGAGTTGATGTTCTGATGGTCGGAATCATATGTGAGGTTGATCGCCGATGTGGAGAGATCAACGTTGATGGTCGGAGCGTCGTTATTTGACTGTGCACGTGCACGTACATGTCTGGGTAGGCTGTGGTGTTTGGGAAAGAAGGGAAGGGCAACTCGGGTTGTTCTCGTGATTTGTGGTGGAAGTCTCGAAGTAGTTCTCGGGGGATTTGAAGGAGTAACTCGGGTAAATGTTGTATTACAGTTTTTAAAAGAAATCTGTTTTGTTTTTTAAAAATTTAAACCTGAAGTTTAAATTGTAAAGCAAAGTTGTAGACAAGTTTTAAATCTAAGTTTTAAATCTGATTTAATTTTAGTTTGAATCTTAGTTTTTGAAATAAAAAGAAGTTTTTAAATTTAAAATTTGTTTTAAACAAATTTGTATGTTAAGGTATATTTTAAATTGATTTGAATTTAAAACGAATTTAGCTTTAAATTTCTTTTAATTAAATAAATATTTCTTTAACATGTAATTTAAAAAGGATTTAAATAGTTTTAAAATTTTGTTAAAGTTAAAATTGTCTTCATTTTAAATCTTAATTTAAAATGAAATTTAAATGTAAATTTAAAGGTAAATTGGTTTAAATACTTTATTAATGATATTTTAAATCATTAATAGGAATAAAGTGTTATCTTAAATATAATTAAGATTTAATGATATGGGATAAAATAAATTAGTAAGGTAATTAAAAGATAATTAATCAATTTAATTAATTTATGATTTGGATTTATAAATTAGTAATTAAAGGTTAAATTGATTAATTAGGACTTAATTAAATTAATTAAAGGGTAATTAATTTGAAATTAAGAATCATTAATTGATAAGTTAAGATTGTTAATTAATAGTTAGGAATAAATTATTTAAGTAATTAAGGATTAATTAAGTTATTGTTAGGTACTTAATTAATTAAGAAATGAAAGATTAATTTATTGGTAATTGGAATTAATTAAATTGTAATCAATAATGGTTAATTAAAGTTTAATTATTTAAGAAAAATAATTAAAGAATAGTTAATATAGATCATTAACTAAGGTTTATTAAATAATTAATTAATATGATTAATTTTATTTATTAAATAGATTAATTAAGGTTAATCATTTGTGAATTGTTTTACTTAATGGAAGTAATTAGGAAATTAATTACTCATTGTAATTAATTGAGTTTAAATTGATTAGTTAAGTTAGTTAATTAAGTTTAATTAATTTAAGATAATCATTTAATGATTTGTATAATTACTTAATGTAATTTAAGGAGGTATAATTACTTAGGAAAGTAATTAATGGATAATTACTGGTGTAATTAATAAAGTAATTAAGGGTAGTTAATTACTTATTGGAAATTAATCAAAGGATTAATTAAGAATTGATTAAGGAATAATTAATAACTGAGTGATTAATTAATGTAATTAATTAAGGATTAAGGTAATTAATTTTAGTTAATTAATTAATAAAGTAATTAAAGGTTAATTACTATAAGAGGTTAAGAATAATTAATTTGTGAAATTAATTGATGTGTTAATTACTTGAATGTAATTAAATGTTAATTAATCAAGGATGATTAATTAAAATGAATAATTGGATAAGGGTTGATTAATTAATTAATAATTAATTAATAGTAACTTAAGCAAGATTGTTAATAATGAAAGGAGTTAATTTAATTTACTTTAAATTAATTAAAGATGAAGTATTTAATTTAATTCATTTTAAATTAATTATAGATGGTAATTAATAAATCATTGCTTAAGGATACTGAATGATATTGATTTACCTTGAATGGTTTGAGATCTCAGATATGAGATAATAGATATTGTATGATTTGGATGCTTTGGTTGCATAATGATATGAATTATCTGTTTGGATGATAATATGGATTATCTATTGTGAATTATCTATTTTTGTGTATATAGATAAGAATTGAATTGTTTTAACCTTAAAACAACTTGGCCCTTAAAAGATACGTTTTGGATTTCGATGAGACCGGGATCGGGTTTCCGTATACCGGAATTCCAGGTCTGGAGACCCGAATACCACATCGATCCAAATTAACGATAGGTCGTGAATCTCAAGTGAAGATGAAGATTCAGAGTGCAAGGGTTATTGTCGTTAACTCTGAGGGTGATTCCAAAACGAGTGTAACGAGATAATGCCTTCGGTTTCGTTCGAACCCGGAACGAACTTGTATGGATTGAATGCTTTCAGCACATCGTCAGGCGGACGATGAGCATTCTAAGTGATATGTTCTGATTAAAGGTAATCGTAACCTCAAGCCTCATCAACCAGGAATGGCTAAAACAGGGGAGGTGCAGCAAGGCTTCGTGGGTAGCACCCACTGAGAGCAAGATAGATCCCTGTCTAGAGGTCCCTTTTCTTTTTATTCGGCTTAGTGTGTGGTTGGTCGCGCCAACTACGGGGTTATCTTGTTCGGAATTATCCAGTAAGGGATGGTTCCGGCTTTGTGTTGCAGGGGAGCGGGCGTACTCCTCGGTACGGTGATCTAGGCCACGTACTGTGACGGGCGGTACCCCAGTAGCCCTGCCATTGTATGGAATCCAAACTCCAATAAGTGCCGTACGTATTAGTTGTGCCCAACTATGTTGGAATGTGAGATGTAAGCATTTCAGCTATTTCTGTATTTTACTTGAAAACCCTAGACCCTATTATAATATAACCGGATTTCCTATCAAATGTTTTGGTTAGCGTAAGGTAAAAACTTTTCCATGTTTATGTGTGGGAAGTCTTACGTGATACCTTTGTTTTCAAAAAAGTTTTGAAGTTAAACAATTTTAACCCGTTTACTCACACCAGACCCATGTCTGACCCAAGTGTTTATTTTCTGTTTTATTAAACTCTTGGGTACTCAAATTTTTACGAGTAGCCAAGGGATTCAGGTTAGCTTTGACGAATCTATGGAGGAGATATGGAGCAGGAGGCTTCAGCATTCGTAGATAGATAGTTCTCCGCTGTGTTGGTTTCTCTGAGTCTTATTGTCTGAATTGTATCTTGAGTTGTATAATAGACAGAATTTATAACTGTCTATTTTGTGTTGTATAAGTTGTGTAACTCTGATTATGTAAAGACTATGTAATAGTTATGTGATATATTATATTTGTTTCGTTCCGCTATGAGATTCTGATATTGTTTAGTTCTTTCTTTCTCTTCTTTTCTCTTTTCTATCCCTTTCTTTCTTATTAACGATGCGTCATTCTGTGGAATGAGTGGCGGGTCGTGACAGTGGTATCAGAGCATAGGTTGAGCGAATGCCTAAGCTTTTGGTTAAGTGAATATCAGAACACTAGGTTGAGTGAATACCTAGGTTCGGAAGGATTGTTCATTAGAGATAGGATCTGTAGCAACCTATTTGAGTCTGAGTATATATATATACGAGAGCGCGTATTTGTTAGTTATATAAAATGGTTTTATATTGTGTTAATTGATCGGTTGAGTGGTATATGGATTCTGGTCAATACGAGTAGCTAACGTTATTGATAGGGATCTCTAAACACTTGACCAGGCCAACGAACACAATATTGTTTTAAAAAGGTAGATGAAATAATTTTACCCAGATATAATTTCTATATAAAAAAATATCATTTTAAATGTATATGGTATTTATAATGATTGGTTGGGATGATAATAATTTATCATCTAGGATTAGGAGTCTGAGTGTTGAGGTTGGAAGTGTATTTGTCGAGACTGTAGACCTAATACCGTCTCGAGTGAACTTTACAGTTGTGTAAGGATTTCACAATCTCTGAAGGAAACCTGTTAAGGTTCGGAGTTCATCTTAGGAGTTGGATGAGTAGAGTTGGATCTGTCGGAGAACAGAAGCGAGTGATGGTATCTCAGGTAATAGTAGCTGTGTGATGAGATGCAGTGACTATGGATGTTCCCGAAGATGTTTTCTTTGGAACAAGTTAATGAAGTGTGTCTGCTTCGGTGTTGTGGCTGAGTTCAACATGGTGTTTGTGTTGGTTTGGGTTCGAGTTTCTCGAAGAGCTTTGGTTAAGAAGTCTTTGGCATCGGTGGCAGCAGTGCAGCTCGGAGTATTCTTTGCGTTGGCAGGAAGTTTTCTGGCTGAGCAGTTTTTCTGAAGTGGAGTTCAGAAGCAGCAGAGTATATCCATTTCTTCGATGAATTGGATAGTTAAGTGTGAGCTGTTCTGATTGGTAAAGAGAGAATAGTTTTATTTGGAATTTGGCTGAGTTGATCGCAAAAGTGACTTGCGATTGCTGAGTATTCTTTTGAGTTATCCGAGATTTTCTGGGATGTGTTGTCCAGTTTGTGCTTGTGTTCTTCATCAGCATTTTCATTCTACTCCAGATCAGAGTGGTGCAGCAAAAGCAGTTTGGCGAGTGCTCCTGTTTGTGTTTGTCTTTTCCAGATAGGAGAAGTTAGTTCAATCTTTTGATGTCTGTGAGTAAAGTTTGTTCTTGGTCTTGGTTGATCTTGAGAAGATCATTTTGTTGAGTTATTCTTGGTCCTGTTTGTTTCAAGAAGCATCAGCGAAGGTTGAGTTGATCAGAAAGGATTTGTAGGTAGCCCGAGATCGTCTGAAGATTTTGTGGATAAGAGACGAAGGAATTTGAAATTCGAAGTTGGAGACTTCGTTGTTGTGAAGTTTTTCTCTGGTAAAGGGAGCTATAAGATTGGGTAAGTCTGGGAAGTCAGCTCCGAGAAATATTGGATCTTTTCTATATTCTGATTTGGATAAGAGTTTGGTTTATTGGATTGAATTGTCAGTTTGGATAACTGGAATTCGATATGTATTTTACGTATCTCTGAGGGAATACGTGTTTGATCTATCTCTGGTTTAGAACCAGCAGTTCTGGAGGATTTGGTTGTTGAGTCAGACTGGTCTGTAGTCTGATATCTTGTTTAGTTCTGTAGATCTAGATGAGTAGAAGTTCTGTAGCTTAGTAGTGTTGATTTTGTTTGAATTCTGTAGAGCGAGTATTCCGGTATATATACTTGGGGAAACTCGAGGAAATTGTATCCAGGATTTTTTCTGGATAATTAGAATTGTTTGATTTGTGTGAATTGGTTGCTATGGTTGTTAGCATATGGAAGATAATATATGATTGTGATTTAAATGGATTATTAAATTACCTTTGTCTTAAATTTCGGGGACGAAATTATTTTAAGGGGGGAGGAATGTAATATCCCGGAAATTTGGGGCAATATCAATTTAATAATCTATTTAAATAATTAAATTGATTTGATAATCTTTGATAACAAATTTGAATTGGTTTAATAATCTAATTAAATGGATATTTAATTAGTGAATTTATCTTTTAGAAATTAATAAAATGATTTCTATTTATAATATATTTATATGTGTGCATATATATATTGTAAATAGATTGGCTTTGGTTTGAAATTTAATAAATGAATAAAGTCTTGTTTTTAAATAAATAGATTTTAATGTAAATATAATTTGAATATGAATTTGGATTTATAATAGAAATTCAAAAGAGAAATATTTTAAAATATTTTGGATTTAAAATATAGATATAAGATTTTATTTATATATATATTGGTTACTTACATTTTCTTTAAAGTAATTTATATACATATACATATTAGGTAAGTATTTATAAATAGTAAACTAGTGTAAAAAGCTTTTATTCACATTTTAAAAATATATAAAATTATGTATTAAATACTTAAAAGACAAATGTCATTATATTAAGGCCTAATGTGACATGTGTTAACTAATTAATAATACAATGAGACAAGTGTCATTTAATTTTATTTTTCTTTTATTTTTATTTTTAGATAATTTCAGTTTATATAAACAAACATCTCCATTTTCTTTTCTTTTCTAACCTCCTTTCTAAACAAAGAAATGAAGCAAACCTCAGATCAACAAAATCTGAAAATCAACTCCTCAAACAAATTTCTCAAAACAACAAATCTGAAAACAGTAATCCTCCTCAAATCTGAAAAACTAAATCAAAAGCCTGCAAGTTCTCTTCAAATCAAAACCTGTAATATCATCTTCAAAGTATCAGTTTCAAAAATCAAAGCAGAGATCATCAAACAATTCTCTCTGTTTTGAAAGCAAATCTGTAACCAAGTTTTCTTCAACCTGGAGCATATTCCAGCAACTTCAATTCTGTTTGAAAGCAAGCAAATCAAGTATTTTTCAAGCAATAAAGTTTTCAAAGGCATTCAAGTTTTAAAGTTCTAAAAAAAAAAGCAGTAGTAATGCAAGCTTCCAGTTTTAAAGTCAATGCAAGATTTTAAGGATGGAGGCTCTGTCTTTGTCACATCCTGAAATCTTCGACTTTCGAAAATTCGACATCGATACTCACTTTATCGACTGCCGAGAAATCGAACGCCGGAAACTTCAAAAGTGAGGGTTTTAGAAAGAAGAAAAAGTAGAAGAAGAAGAAGATAGAAGAAAAAGAGAAGAAAGAAAGAAGAAGAACAACAGAACAGCAACAGAAACAGAACAATATCAGAATCTCACATATCGCAGCGGAACAATATATAATAGATAAATGAATATCATTTAAAAACAAAAGAATTATATCTGTTATTACATTACATCACATCATATCATCAGAGTCAATAAACAACAATGGACAGTTATATAAACTTGTCCTCATACAGAATACACAGCGGAATAAATACTATAAGATACAAATACTACGTCTCGTCATCCAGATTGCTTCCAAAGCTCCAGAATATCTAGAATATCCTGATAATATAACTCTAGGCTGCCCGTGTGGAAAATTTGTGGGCACCCAGAGTTTAGAAGGGAACAATAAACTCCGAGTCAGTCATGGTGACTGGTGTGAGATCGTAAAACAGTTATTTATCTTTAAAATAAATAGCAGAGAATTTTAAAGTCAATTCGCAATGCTTTTGGAAAATGAAACTACCATAAGACCTCCCGCCACACACACAATGCAAACGCAGAATTGGAGGAGATTTCTTCTTATGATAGTCAAAGATGCTTACTACGCAAAATCAAATCATTTTTTGATATTATTTTTAGTGCATAGTGTAGAAAACATTTCGAAAGTATAATATAAATCTTAGCCAGCATAGGCATTCCGCACTTATGCCTACTATAGCTACTATGTTCAATAGCAGGTTACCGCCACATTCCATAGCAGGTAATACAACTAAAACCGTACACGTCACGTATTGTTTCTTTGGATTTCCAACAAATGGTCAGGCTAAGGAACTTCCTATCCACGATGGGTACGTCCCTGGAATAGACGACCCGAGAACCTAACCGGATCTCTGCCAACACAAGGCCGGGTTACCTCTGCAAAAATAGGTAACTACTGACACGCGTATGCCATCCCCCGATCGTCACCGATCTTCCCGAGGATCCCCGATTTCCAACAAACCACATAGATAATAATAATGCAGTAACCACAGAGGTTAAGTATCTGGGCTCCATACCATGATACCACCTTTATCCAGAAGGAATGACATACACTAAGGGGCGCTACTCCCTAGAACCTTGCCGCATTCGTCCTGTTTCGACCATTTCCGGGGTGTGAGGCTCGACGAAGTCTCGTCCACAAAGCTACGCTTTCTCAAAAAGCCCTGCTTCGGGTCAAACAAAATGATCAACCTATGATCACAAAGATATAAGATCAAACAAATGATCATATCACAAATGATCAAACACTGATCATTTCACAGCAACACTCAGTATGCCACGTTACCAAATTGGGATATATCGCTGATAAATTTTAACTACATAACCTCTGAGCTCGTACGTCTCAGAGAAGGGTGTTAAGCTAAGAGAATAAATTCTCCGCCACCAACAGATATGTATTTGAAAGAAATCAGCTTTATATCTCAAATTGTAACGTCAGACACACAATCCATATAAGTCTGTTCCGAGATCGAACAGAACCGAAGGCACTTCTCACGAAGCCCTTGCACATCCGGATAAATTTCTAATCACGTCCGGACTTCCCGTCACTAAGGGTGATAAAACCTCTAAATCGAAGATCAGTCGATGTAGAGTAACTCGACGGTAATCCTTTCGTTTTCAAAAATATCCGGTCTTCAACACCGGTCTTCAAATGCGATTCATAACGACGTATCACATATTCGGAATGGGTTATACGACCCCATGGTCCTTTCCCGGTTAACCCGAATAGTGAGCGCTTATTTAAAAATAAGTGTGGCATTCAAATTCATCCAATTCACAACAAAACATCCATTCAGGGTAATTATTGATAGTCGGTTATTTAACTATCAATAAAGATGCGCAACATCATCAGATTCCAAAAAAATTTTCCAAATTATTTCATCTTCAAAAATATCTTTACTAGATATATTATTTCCACACTTCAAAATTTCTTCAATATTTATTTTTAAAACGAGTCCCCATTTCTTTTTATAAATTCCATAGTGAATTTATACTTATCGAATATCTACCGATATTCGATTTTTCAAATCGATTTCAATATTAAATTTTGATTTATCTTTAAGAAGATAAATTCTCAAAAAAACATTTCATTTCGTTTTGGAAAACATTCCCATACTTATTTAAAAATAAGTCAGTAATTCACAAATCCATTTATTTTCAACATTTGAAAATATCCGATATACTTAAAATCAAATTAAGTATACATTCATTCTTTAAAGGAATCTATTTTCTATAACCACATCAATTTGAGTCAAAAACGAATGTTACGTAAAACATCGTTACGACGACTCAAAAATCACTAGTATAGAGATTCGAAATTAATATAGATATGTAAATCCCAATACTAGATAAAAACATTTCCTTTCGGAAATCATTTACTATAACAACAGTGTTATAGTCCACCATTTCCTTATTTCTCGAAAACGCCTATTTCAACAAGAACTGTTGAAATCTATGCTTTCGATTCACAATACATTTTAAAACATCTTTAAAATGTTTAACTTCATTTTTTTTTATATCACTTCTTCAAAAACGTATCCATTTTACTTAACAATATATTCACTGTCCAAATCGTGAATATACTTCACTTAACCCTATTTAAATCTTTTCTACACATTTATTTCGAGAATTTTCCACTATCCAAAATCGTGGATAAAATCCCCTTTAACCTTTTAATTTACCAAATCCAATTGATTTCGAATTTATAAAACAACGTTTATAAATTCTATTTCTATTTTCTCACGACTTCAATTTAATAAATCTTCTTTATTAATAATTCGATCAATATCCCATTTAAAGGCAACAATCCAAGTTACAAGTAAATTTCTTATCAGTCTTTATTCTACAACTTCATTCATTTTATAACTTCGTTCATTTTATAACTTCATACTTTATAATCTATGAACTTCAATCTTTATAAATCTATAAACTTCAATCTTTATAAATCTATAAACTTCAAATCTTTATAATCTATAATTCTATAAATCTCATGTCTTCACAATTTATAATTCTGTAAATTTCTAACACTTATAGAAACTCGTTTTAAAATTCCAATACTATTAATTGATAAATATCAATTCTGTACATCTTTTATATATATCATTCTTAAATAATTCAAAAGAAATCCAACTTAAACTATTTTATTTATCACTTGACTATTTATTTCAAAATCACCTTCCAGGTATATTTCACAATTTAAAATTTTCATAACTTTAAATTTATAACATTTATTTATTTGTTTAAGATAAATAAATTCCAAAATTTAATAAATCGTATACTTTCCAAAAATCACTTCAAAATTCCTTTTAAAGTAAAAATCGTTTATTTTTAAACTTTAAAAATTGAACCCGATGATGCAACGCATCAATTAGTTCATCACAACATCAAACATCATATATCATCATATGATGACAGAATATATATCAACATCTGTAAATAAATAAATACAGTTGAGGAATCCAGTTGGATCCCTCCAACCTGTTTCCCTGCATCCAAAGACGTCAGCACAATACCAATTCCGCTCCAGTACGGAATTATCGCGGTATATAGGTTTTTATAAATCCGCTTACTAACGGCGCAATAGGGTCTCATCCGCTAATCGAGGCGGGAAATCAACAATCCAGTATATACATATGCCAATATGTATATACTGCTATATATATAGATATATCCTATCATATCTAATACCACATTCAAATAGCAATCAATCAGTCAATAAATAACTGCAATATTAAATTTTTCCTTCGAGTGAGAAAATCTCACCTTAGCTTTAAATTTTGCAATCCAATCCAATTCGTCTTGTTCCCTTTACGATTTCAAACTGTATAAACATTTATACGATTTATTAATATTCGAACAGATCGAGTAATAAATTTTCATTTGATAATTTCGATTCGCCGGTCATTTTATTTTGATACCAAATCAATAAATAACCTTATTTAACTCAAAATTTTATATTTAAAAATAAATCTCCTTTATATATATTTTCCTCTAGTAATCTAAATAGTTTTAGATAATCAATTGAACAATACATTTATACTTTACTTTTAAACTTATTTCTCCTAAACAAAATAATTTAACCCTTGATTTATTTCAAACTAATTATTAATTTCTCCTTAAATAATTTTATTTAACTAAATCGATTAAATTTAAAACCAAACTTCTTTTAATAAATTCAATCAACTAAAATTTCTTTTTAACTGATTTACCCTAACCTTGCATTCAAATCAATTAACTCCAGATTCAGAGATTTTAAACTAAAGAAATTTCAAAACAATACCTAACTGACTTCAGATCGAACGCGAGCTCCAGGCCATTGCCAGCACCCACGCCATCGAATTCGACCACCACCAGAAATTTTCCGTGCCCTAACTCGATCGCGACACCACTGCACCTCACGAACCCCATCTGCTCTTGCGCCGCCTCGAACCCAAATTGCAAACCCCTCGCCGTCGCCGACGCTACTGATTTGCGTGCGAACATCGGCGACATCGATGGCGACGCAGCCTCGCGTGACTCGAGATTGCTGACCATCGAACCACGCGCGCTATCGCAACCACCCGCCGCCCCCAGTCGTGCCTGAGCTCGTGGCCTCCCCCACGATCTTGCTTACGTGATTACACGAACCCTAACATCGCCGTCGTTGCTCCTTCCCACTCGTACGCGCGCCTCCACGCGAGCACAATTCTGCCGTGAACGAGTTCAAGTTATCGAGAGGAAAGAGGAATTTGAATTGAAAGAGTGGCTATTTGTTTTAATTCGACTTTTACTCGGCCCTTTATTTTGTTTTTCGATTCGAAAACTGGAGAGGGAAAAAGACTCGACTTCGTGAAATTTGAAGGGGAGAGCGGCCATGCTTTTAATTTGAACGAAGCATGCTCTCCACGATTTCGTTCGTGATTTTGGGCGTGATTAAAGGAGACGACGTGCTGCTTTACTTCTGATGTCGGCAAAATTTAAATTTCAAAATTTAAATTGAATTTCGTTAAAGCTTTAACGCGTTTATATATCGTGTGCTCACGTATTAACTCAGAAAATTATGAAAATTGAAATCCGACAATAATACAACATTCCGGACCCAATGGAACTGGTTTCGTCGAATTCCGAGACTGTTTGAAAAATGACTATTTTATAAATATCGGTTCGAACGATCTAATTTCAAAACTGAACGAAACACTTTGAAATTAGATTCTGAAGTTTCAATCATCTTCAGTATTATCATTGCGAAATTTAAAAGCTTTTGAAATATTTTTCTTCAGCTTAAAACTGAAGATTCAAATTTTTATCCAGTTCAATAGATTAAATTATAAAATTTAATCGCCAATTTCTGAATTATATTCGGGATTCAAATTAAATTACCGTTCAAATATTTAAAATTAATTAAATATTCTCAATTTAATTCGTTCAAAATTCTGGGTCGTTACAAACTTCCCTCCTTAAAAGAATTTCGTCCTCGAAATTACAAGTTAAGAAAGAAAGGTCCTTAACTCGTCTACTATTTTTCGCAATCTAAATAGTTTTATCAATTCATCAAAACAAATCTTTCTACTAAAGATTCGTTATTCATCAACTAAATTTCAACTTCAACTCTAAGTTCAAAACAACATTGTTTGCTTAACAATTCAAATTCAAATTCAAATTCAAATTTTAAACTTTCAATTTTTCTAAAAAATTTTCTAACGCCCTAAATTTTCGAAAAATTTTGCCAGCGTCTCCTTTGTGCGGCTAATACGGTATGACTACAAAACGTCCCTACGGACTCTCAGATTTCAAAAAGAAAAAGAAAAAGCCAAGCGGCTAGAGAGAAATCATCAAAAACTCATATTAAAACTCAAATACGTACCTTTTCCGAGCAATTCAAATTTATCTTTGCAATTCAACTCCAATTCCTTTACAATACCTGTATACCTACTAGCCATAATATCTAGTTACATACATACAAACCATTTTGCAAATTCGATTACAAAATTCTCAACATAGACTGCTTATATCATTTTTACTTCACTGTTGAAGTTACATATTCAATTTTTCATTTCAAATCTCATTCGAATTCAATTTCAATCTAATTTGGATTCTTCTGAATAATGAGTTTATCAATTAACTTTCATTCATAACTGATTATTCTTAGATTAGTTTCAATTACTAATTCATTTCAAATTCGAATCCTCTTATTTAAATCTGTTTCTACTTACTTGAATTTATCTTTAAATTCGAACCATCTCTTTTATTTAGTTCACAATTCAAGTCTCAATTTATCTAATTCAACTTTCATTCCATGAATTTATTAATTATCCAAGTAGTTTATTCGGATTCAATCCATTTCAGTTTTCTCAGGTTTGGATTTTATTCCACTTGATTCAAGTCTCATTTCATTAACGACTTTTAATTTCAATTATCTTCTTGGAATTTTATTCAAATTTGTTTTTAACATTCAGTTTCAATTCCTGGCACTTGCAATCGAAATTTATTCATTCATCTTCAATTTGAATTTCATTCTAATCAAAATTCAAATATTCTATAAGTTATCAACTTATTAACATTTCGTAAGTATTTTTAAATATGATTCCAGAGTCGTTCCCACTTTTTCAAAATCATTTGAAAACAATTCAAATTTCATTTGAATTTCCAAACAAAACCCAAATTTTCCAAACAACTACCATTTAAAACAATTTGGCAGCAATTCCTCTTCTGGAAACCCGAAAATGAACACCGGTGATGCCATGGTCATCATCGGAATTATTTTCCAGCGACCTAAAAGAGTTTAGAGCTTTATCTTTCTAAAATACTTTTCAAACCTTTGAAATTCATTTTCAACTCAAAAAAAAAAAATTTAAACTTTCCAAATCCTCAAAATTTCCAAATTCTTTTCAAAACATTTCCAAAAACTTCTCTGGAATTCCGTTTCAAATTATAAATCACATTTATAACTTATATTCTCAAATTCTACTTGTATATGGATTCATTTCTTAAATTTGGAGTTATAATTCCAATTTCTCATTTAATTTCAATGATAACAGTTTAATATTGTTACTTCTAGCAACCATGCAACCATATACTGTAATTATTTACAGAAAATCATTTCTTTTCTATACAAAAATAGTTTTGGGTAAAATTATTTCATTTACCCTATTTAAAATCAATACTGTGTCGGTTTATCTTGTTTAGAGTTTAGAAACCCCTATCGATTACAGTTAGCTAGACTATACCGACCAGAATCTATAAACAATCAACCGATAAGTCAATACAATACAAAACAATTTCATATTCAATAACAAATACGCGCTCATATCTATTATTACACTCAACTCATTCTAGAGTACTGCTGACTCTATCTCTAATGAGTAACACCCAACAGAGCAGGGTTGTCGCTTAACCATATGCTCTGATACCACTTTGTCACATCCCGAAAGAAGCGGTCACAACCGGTAGGCTTTTCAACCATCCCGGCCCCACCGTGGCTGACAATGGTACCCCAAACTTGCTTTTACGGCCAGCCTCTCGACTGTCACGGCATCTGCCTAACCAACCCATCCCTCTCAGGGACATGTAGGGGTAAGAGTCTCCCGTTCGCCACCAAACTGCGAAGCGAGAACCCCCTATCATGCTGTAATATAGCAAATGCGATCCATAACGACGTATCACATATTCGGAATGGGTTATACGACCCCATGGTCCTTTCCCGGTTAACCCGAATAGTGAGCGCTTATTTAAAAATAAGTGTGGCATTCAAATTCATCCAATTCACAACAAAACATCCATTCAGGGTAATTATTGATAGTCGGTTATTTAACTATCAATAAAGATGCGCAACATCATCAGATTCCAAAAAAATTTTCCAAATTATTTCATCTTCAAAAATATCTTTACTAGATATATTATTTCCACACTTCAAAATTTCTTCAATATTTATTTTTAAAACGAGTCCCCATTTCTTTTTATAAATTCCATAGTGAATTTATACTTATCGAATATCTACCGATATTCGATTTTTCAAATCGATTTCAATATTAAATTTTGATTTATCTTTAAGAAGATAAATTCTCAAAAAAACATTTCATTTCGTTTTGGAAAACATTCCCATACTTATTTAAAAATAAGTCAGTAATTCACAAATCCATTTATTTTCAACATTTGAAAATATCCGATATACTTAAAATCAAATTAAGTATACATTCATTCTTTAAAGGAATCTATTTTCTATAACCACATCAATTTGAGTCAAAAACGAATGTTACGTAAAACATCGTTACGACGACTCAAAAATCACTAGTATAGAGATTCGAAATTAATATAGATATGTAAATCCCAATACTAGATAAAAACATTTCCTTTCGGAAATCATTTACTATAACAACAGTGTTATAGTCCACCATTTCCTTATTTCTCGAAAACGCCTATTTCAACAAGAACTGTTGAAATCTATGCTTTCGATTCACAATACATTTTAAAACATCTTTAAAATGTTTAACTTCATTTTTTTTTTATATCACTTCTTCAAAAACGTATCCATTTTACTTAACAATATATTCACTGTCCAAATCGTGAATATACTTCACTTAACCCTATTTAAATCTTTTCTACACATTTATTTCGAGAATTTTCCACTATCCAAAATCGTGGATAAAATCCCCTTTAACCTTTTAATTTACCAAATCCAATTGATTTCGAATTTATAAAACAACGTTTATAAATTCTATTTCTATTTTCTCACGACTTCAATTTAATAAATCTTCTTTATTAATAATTCGATCAATATCCCATTTAAAGGCAACAATCCAAGTTACAAGTAAATTTCTTATCAGTCTTTATTCTACAACTTCATTCATTTTATAACTTCATTCATTTTATAACTTCATACTTTATAATCTATGAACTTCAATCTTTATAAATCTATAAACTTCAATCTTTATAAATCTATAAACTTCAAATCTTTATAATCTATAATTCTATAAATCTCATGTCTTCACAATTTATAATTCTGTAAATTTCTAACACTTATAGAAACTCGTTTTAAAATTCCAATACTATTAATTGATAAATATCAATTCTGTACATCTTTTATATATATCATTCTTAAATAATTCAAAAGAAATCCAACTTAAACTATTTTATTTATCACTTGACTATTTATTTCAAAATCACCTTCCAGGTATATTTCACAATTTAAAATTTTCATAACTTTAAATTTATAACATTTATTTATTTGTTTAAGATAAATAAATTCCAAAATTTAATAAATCGTATACTTTCCAAAAATCACTTCAAAATTCCTTTTAAAGTAAAAATCGTTTATTTTTAAACTTTAAAAATTGAACCCGATGATGCAACGCATCAATTAGTTCATCACAACATCAAACATCATATATCATCATATGATGACAGAATATATATCAACATCTGTAAATAAATAAATACAGTTGAGGAATCCAGTTGGATCCCTCCAACCTGTTTCCCTGCATCCAAAGACGTCAGCACAATACCAATTCCGCTCCAGTACGGAATTATCGCGGTATATAGGTTTTTATAAATCCGCTTACTAACGGCGCAATAGGGTCTCATCCGCTAATCGAGGCGGGAAATCAACAATCCAGTATATACATATGCCAATATGTATATACTGCTATATATATAGATATATCCTATCATATCTAATACCACATTCAAATAGCAATCAATCAGTCAATAAATAACTGCAATATTAAATTTTTCCTTCGAGTGAGAAAATCTCACCTTAGCTTTAAATTTTGCAATCCAATCCAATTCGTCTTGTTCCCTTTACGATTTCAAACTGTATAAACATTTATACGATTTATTAATATTCGAACAGATCGAGTAATAAATTTTCATTTGATAATTTCGATTCGCCGGTCATTTTATTTTGATACCAAATCAATAAATAACCTTATTTAACTCAAAATTTTATATTTAAAAATAAATCTCCTTTATATATATTTTCCTCTAGTAATCTAAATAGTTTTAGATAATCAATTGAACAATACATTTATACTTTACTTTTAAACTTATTTCTCCTAAACAAAATAATTTAACCCTTGATTTATTTCAAACTAATTATTAATTTCTCCTTAAATAATTTTATTTAACTAAATCGATTAAATTTAAAACCAAACTTCTTTTAATAAATTCAATCAACTAAAATTTCTTTTTAACTGATTTACCCTAACCTTGCATTCAAATCAATTAACTCCAGATTCAGAGATTTTAAACTAAAGAAATTTCAAAACAATACCTAACTGACTTCAGATCGAACGCGAGCTCCAGGCCATTGCCAGCACCCACGCCATCGAATTCGACCACCACCAGAAATTTTCCGTGCCCTAACTCGATCGCGACACCACTGCACCTCACGAACCCCATCTGCTCTTGCGCCGCCTCGAACCCAAATTGCAAACCCCTCGCCGTCGCCGACGCTACTGATTTGCGTGCGAACATCGGCGACATCGATGGCGACGCAGCCTCGCGTGACTCGAGATTGCTGACCATCGAACCGCGCGCGCTATCGCGACCACCCGCCGCCCCCAGTCGTGCCTGAGCTCGTGGCCTCCCCCACGATCTTGCTTACGTGATTACACGAACCCTAACATCGCCGTCGTTGCTCCTTCCCACTCGTACGCGCGCCTCCACGCGAGCACAATTCTGCCGTGAACGAGTTCAAGTTATCGAGAGGAAAGAGGAATTTGAATTGAAAGAGTGGCTATTTGTTTTAATTCGACTTTTACTCGGCCCTTTATTTTGTTTTTCGATTCGAAAACTGGAGAGGGAAAAAGACTCGACTTCGTGAAATTTGAAGGGGAGAGCGGCCATGCTTTTAATTTGAACGAAGCATGCTCTCCACGATTTCGTTCGTGATTTTGGGCGTGATTAAAGGAGACGACGTGCTGCTTTACTTCTGATGTCGGCAAAATTTAAATTTCAAAATTTAAATTGAATTTCGTTAAAGCTTTAACGCGTTTATATATCGTGTGCTCACGTATTAACTCAGAAAATTATGAAAACTGAAATCCGACAATAATACAACATTCCGGACCCAATGGAACTGGTTTCGTCGAATTCCGAGACTGTTTGAAAAATGACTATTTTATAAATATCGGTTCGAACGATCTAATTTCAAAACTGAACGAAACACTTTGAAATTAGATTCTGAAGTTTCAATCATCTTCAGTATTATCATTGCGAAATTTAAAAGCTTTTGAAATATTTTTCTTCAGCTTAAAACTGAAGATTCAAATTTTTATCCAGTTCAATAGATTAAATTATAAAATTTAATCGCCAATTTCTGAATTATATTCGGGATTCAAATTAAATTACCGTTCAAATATTTAAAATTAATTAAATATTCTCAATTTAATTCGTTCAAAATTCTGGGTCGTTACAGTCTTCTTCAAAATTAGGTGAGTAACATTATTTTAAAATGCATAAGTTTTGATGATCTATCTGCATGTTGATTTTTGGAATGAATATGCTCTGCATGTATATGTATGGGTGAATCTTCTGTGTGTATATGTATGCATATATCTGTGTTAGATGTATATCTGTTTCTTGTCTGTTCTTGTTCTTAAAATTAAGAATATAGTAAATAATACATCATCACTTGATTCGATCTTTATTAAGATTTAAGATTTAAAACGAAGGTGGTTTGTTTCATTTCAACTTTAGTTTAGAGTTTTAAATCAAGTCAAAATAATATTCATTTGCTCTGGAAACCATAAGTACTGGAATATTTATGCTAAGTAAAAATTTAAACTTAGTAAATTCATGTATTCAGAGTTATGAATCTAATCACTAAACAAAATCATGATTTTTAAAAATAAAATCACAAATTCTAGTATTAAAATTTGAGAGCAGTTCAGAGTTGTCTGGAATGTGCATTTTGGTTTGTTTCTGTTGATCTAAATGATCGGAGGGATCGAATTTTCTTCTGGAGTTAGAGGAATGGTCAGTGATGACTAGAAAATTATCTGATGATGGTGTAGTTCACTGTGGAGATGGTGATGGGGAAATTTGGTCTGTAGCCCTAGTTTGTCTGGGATAAAGGCTTTGGATTGGTTCGACTTCCACAATTGATCGAGTGCAGAGATATTTTGGGAGATGGAAGGTTGGTCGTAGGCGAGGTCGTGGCCGGAGTAGCAACTTTTCTGGTGATCGGCGTTTGGAGATCTAGGCGTTGCCAGGTTTTGATCGAGAGCAGTGGGTTCTGTTTCCAGGTATGAAGAAGGCATCTCGAATTCGATTTCGAGTTGGAGTTGATGTTCTGATGGTCGGAATCATATGTGAGGTTGATCGCCGATGTGAAGAGATCAACGTTGATGGTCGGAGCGTCGTTATTTGACTGTGCACGTGCACGTACATGTCTGGGTAGGCTGTGGTGTTTGGGAAAGAAGGGAAGGGCAACTCGGGTTGTTCTCGTGATTTGTGGTGGATGTCTCGAAGTAGTTCTCGGGGGATTTGAAGGAGTAACTCGGGTAAATGTTGTATTACAGTTTTTAAAAGAAATCTGTTTTGTTTTTTAAAAATTTAAACCTGAAGTTTAAATTGTAAAGCAAAGTTGTAGACAAGTTTTAAATCTAAGTTTTAAATCTAATTTAATTTTAGTTTGAATCTTAGTTTTTGAAATAAAAAGAAGTTTTTAAATTTAAAATTTGTTTTAAACAAATTTGAATGTTAAGGTATATTTTAAATTGATTTGAATTTAAAACGAATTTAGCTTTAAATTTCTTTTAATTAAATAAATATTTCTTTAACATGTAATTTAAAAAGGATTTAAATAGTTTTAAAATTTTGTTAAAGTTAAAATTGTCTTCATTTTAAATCTTAATTTAAAATGAAATTTAAATGTAAATTTAAAGGTAAATTGGTTTAAATACTTTATTAATGATATTTTAAATCATTAATAGGAATAAAGTGTTATCTTAAATATAATTAAGATTTAATGATATGGGATAAAATAAATTAGTAAGGTAATTAAAAGATAATTAATCAATTTAATTAATTTATGATTTGGATTTATAAATTAGTAATTAAAGGTTAAATTGATTAATTAGGACTTAATTAAATTAATTAAAGGGTAATTAATTTGAAATTAAGAATCATTAATTGATAAGTTAAGATTGTTAATTAATAGTTAGGAATAAATTATTTAAGTAATTAAGGATTAATTAAGTTATTGTTAGGTACTTAATTAATTAAGAAATGAAAGATTAATTTATTGGTAATTGGAATTAATTAAATTGTAATCAATAATGGTTAATTAAAGTTTAATTATTTAAGAAAAATAATTAAAGAATAGTTAATATAGATCATTAACTAAGGTTTATTAAATAATTAATTAATATGATTAATTTTATTTATTAAATAGATTAATTAAGGTTAATCATTTGTGAATTGTTTTACTTAATGGAAGTAATTAGGAAATTAATTACTCATTGTAATTAATTGAGTTTAAATTGATTAGTTAAGTTAGTTAATTAAGTTTAATTAATTTAAGATAATCATTTAATGATTTGTATAATTACTTAATGTAATTTAAGGAGGTATAATTACTTAGGAAAGTAATTAATGGATAATTACTGGTGTAATTAATAAAGTAATTAAGGGTAGTTAATTACTTATTGGAAATTAATCAAAGGATTAATTAAGAATTGATTAAGGAATAATTAATAACTGAGTGATTAATTAATGTAATTAATTAAGGATTAAGGTAATTAATTTTAGTTAATTAATTAATAAAGTAATTAAAGGTTAATTACTATAAGAGGTTAAGAATAATTAATTTGTGAAATTAATTGAAGTGTTAATTACTTGAATGTAATTAAATGTTAATTAATCAAGGATGATTAATTAAAATGAATAATTGGATAAGGGTTGATTAATTAATTGATAATTAATTAATAGTAACTTAAGCAAGATTGTTAATAATGAAAGGAGTTAATTTAATTTACTTTAAATTAATTAAAGATGAAGTATTTAATTTAATTCATTTTAAATTAATTATAGATGGTAATTAATAAATCATTGCTTAAGGATACTGAATGATATTGATTTACCTTGAATGGTTTGAGATCTCAGATATGAGATAATAGATATTGTATGATTTGGATGCTTTGGTTGCATAATGATATGAATTATCTGTTTGGATGATAATATGGATTATCTATTGTGAATTATCTATTTTTGTGTATATAGATAAGAATTGAATTGTTTTAACCTTAAAACAACTTGGCCCTTAAAAGATACGTTTTGGATTTCGATGAGACCGGGATCGGGTTTCCGTATACCGGAATTCCAGGTCTGGAGACCCGAATACCACATCGATCCAAATTAACGATAGGTCGTGAATCTCAAGTGAAGATGAAGATTCAGAGTGCAAGGGTTATTGTCGTTAACTCTGAGGGTGATTCCAAAACGAGTGTAACGAGATAATGCCTTCGGTTTCGTTCGAACCCGGAACGAACTTGTATGGATTGAATGCTTTCAGCACATCGTCAGGCGGACGATGAGCATTCTAAGTGATATGTTCTGATTAAAGGTAATCGTAACCTCAAGCCTCATCAACCAGGAATGGCTAAAACAGGGGAGGTGCAGCAAGGCTTCGTGGGTAGCACCCACTGAGAGCAAGATAGATCCCTGTCTAGAGGTCCCTTTTCTTTTTATTCGGCTTAGTGTGTGGTTGGTCGCGCCAACTACGGGATTATCTTGTTCGGAATTATCCAGTAAGGGATGGTTCCGGCTTTGTGTTGCAGGGGAGCGGGCGTACTCCTCGGTACGGTGATCTATGCCACGTACTATGACGGGCGGTACCCAAGTAGCCCTGCCATTGTATGGAATCCAAACTCCAATAAGTGCCGTAGGTATTAGTTGTGCCCAACTATGTTGGAATGTGAGATGTAAGCATTTCAGCTATTTCTGTATTTTACTTGAAAACCCTAGACCCTATTATAATATAACCGGATTTCCTATCAAATGTTTTGGTTAGCATAAGGTAAAAACTTTTCCATGTTTATGTGTGGGAAGTCTTACGTGATACCTTTGTTTTCAAAAAAGTTTTGAAGTTAAACAATTTTAACCCGTTTACTCACACCAGACCCATGTCTGACCCAAGTGTTTATTTTCTGTTTTATTAAACTCTTGGGTACTCAAATTTTTACGAGTAGCCAAGGGATTCAGGTTAGCTTTGACGAATCTATGGAGGAGATATGGAGCAGGAGGCTTCAGCATTCGTAGATAGATAGTTCTCCGCTGTGTTGGTTTCTCTGAGTCTTATTGTCTGAATTGTATCTTGAGTTGTATAATAGATAGAATTTATAACTGTCTATTTTGTGTTGTATAAGTTGTGTAACTCTGATTATGTAAAGACTATGTAATAGTTATGTGATATATTATATTTGTTTCGTTCCGCTGTGAGATTCTGATATTGTTTAGTTCTTTCTTTCTCTTCTTTTCTCTTTTCTATCCCTTTCTTTCTTATTAACGATGCGTCATTCTATGGAATGAGTGGCGGGTCGTGACAAAAGCGCTGCATACATGTAAAGTCGATGTAGTACTTAACAAATACATAGTTGATTAATTTACCAAGATAATGTGTTGAGGGTTCGAAGCATACAAAGCCTGCCCAGGCAATTTCATTGCCTCAGCCTGATGCTCTTGCAATCGCCCAAAAAATAACGCACTTGTGACGACATGCAAACCGGACGATTCAAGCTGACAATAAATCACACATGTCCAACCAAAATCGAACAAAGATGCAAATAGTTATGGAAAAAAAGAAGAAAGAAGAAAAAAAGAGAAGATGAGAAAGAACTAAAACAATACAGAATCTCACAATTGTAGCGGAACAACATATAATATAATATCAATTATCATTACAAAAGAGAAACTGTAATACAGTTTACATACATCCATCAGAGTACATCAACAAATCACTAATCATCAACCTGGAAAGTTATAACAACTTATCCTCACAAATGCTGATAATTTCAACAACAATGCAGCGGAAAAATAAACAAATACGGGAATACATCATGAAGCCTTCCAGCTCGCCTGTTGAAGCTCCAAAGCACAAAATCTAAATCTGTAAGTATGCCCGGTCTGAATCGAGCATTGAAAGGGAAGAATGCCCGGATCAGTCTGGTAAACCAGCATGAGAAAACACATCTCAATTGAATTTTGATGTTATAAAAATCATTCAAAAACAAAGGTATCTCATAAGTCCACGCGCACAAAACACAGATGGGTTTTACCTTACGATAACCAAAACATTTCATATCAAGTTATGTTATATTATACTAGCGTCTACTATACAAATAATATTAAAATAGCCGAAATTGTTACATTGGTTAAATTTGACGGCATAATAGGTTTACAACAAAGTCTGAAGGCGCTTATTGGAGGGATTCCATACAATGGCAGGTAAGCCGTACAGTACATCTCTAGAGGAATGTACTGAGGATAGACAAACAATCCTCCGCATCTGGCAAGACCGGTATATCTCTATTTGGCACTAATACATGGCTTAGATAGAAACTGAATATATCATCACCCCGGTCGTGACCGACCTGTCCGAGATGTCTCGTAGCATACACCACATACTCGAAGCATAGCGGGTTATTTATAAAGGTGATGATCATACCCTAATGGTTACGAACTGCATAGCCTTACGGTGTAACATTTTTTAGCCATTACTGGGTCATGAGGCCCGAGGTAGCGTTTACCTCTCATATAGCACATTCTACTTTGAATGTCACACTGCTATTCCATGATCACACAACTGATTTCTACAAACGTATAACTCTTGAGGTCGTACGTCTTAGGAAATGGTGTTAAGCTAAGAGAAGTTGCATTCTCCGCCACTAAACGGATGGTACGTTTACAGAGATCAATCAATGTAATTAGAAATGCAAAGCAAGATATTCGTCCATACAAGTTGTCTAGGAACAAGATAAACTGAAGGAACTCTCCTGCCATATCCTGTCGGGAATCGTCCCTAGGATTAGTAGCGAGAAGTCCTTACATTTCGAAGATTTTCAAAACAAAGCAACACTGCCGCTGTAACGACCCAGAATTTTGATCATTTGAATTTGAAATATTTAATTGATTTTAAATATTGAAAAGTTAATTTTATGGGTTAAATAACTTGAATTTCAAATATAGTAATTTATTAGATAATTTAATTATTGAATTTAATAACTGAAATCATTAAAATAATTGAATCTTGGGGTATAAGTTGGATAAAAATAATTTCAAAGCTTATTTAAATTATATTTAATAACAATGAAGATGATAAAACTTTTAAATTGGATTTAAACGTGATTTAATTGATTTTGAAAATAACTCGTTTTAATTAACTTATAAAAAATAGCCTTTCGGGGCACTGTCTCGGATTTCGACGAAACAAGTTTCAATGGGTCCGTAATAGTATATTATTATATGCCAGCGAATTTCACTGCGATCGGACGTATCGTTTGAGCGTGCGAGATTGAAATGCGTAAAAATTAATTTCGAAAATTATATAATATAATTGGGTTTGAAAAGCTATCTTCTACATACGATCAAATTAGGTCTCGAAACAAGTTCCATTGTGTTCGAAATAGGGGTATAACATATAGAACGTCAGGCGGCATGCCTTGTAACGACCTGCCTTTTTGGACGTTTTAAGCAGACACACATGCCAGACTCAAACCATTCAGAAGGGCAGATTGTTATGGGGTAATAAGAAAAAGAGAAAGAAATAAAAAAAATACAGAATCTTGCAGCGGAATGACAAAATATAATAATCAAATAACAGTTCATGAAGCTGTTTACAAATAAATTTGATTATACTAATACAATACAGAATCAGAGTTACAAACAACAAGAATAAATAAATAAATGCAGCGGAACAACATGATGCAGTAGAATAAATATAATAAGTAATAATAATACAAAATCTTCGTCTTCGTCCTCCAGAATTAAGGTCTTCAACCCTGAAATGCTAAGGCAGACCCGAGCAAATTGAAAAGAAAAATACTCGAGTCAGAACTAAAAGATCTTATGAAAATTGAATCAATAGTAAATATGAGTGCAACGACATCAGAGATGTTTACGGGGTTTGACATCTCTTATCCAGTATCTAACGTGGGTACACTAACTTAAGAGATGTTCGGGATTCACATCTCCTAAGGATCCATTAAACTATCTACTATGTAGTACAATACGCTATTATAATATGTCTACAGTAAAGTAAAAGTATTAAAATAGCGTTAAGGCGTTAACCATATCCCCCTTAACACATTTTATATATTCCCATAGTCTATACAGTACCGTACGCTCCTCCGTAAACTGGAGATTTACACAGAGGGCACTCCATAAGTATGGTACAAAACAAATTCGTAGAAGGCACTCTAGGGCATGTGAACACGACACTCGAGGCAATGCCAGGGTAGATATACCAATTGCGTATCCGGGCTGGTGGTAACGCATAGCAGCTACTACCGCCCACCTCGGAACACACTCCAAAATTAAAATCAAAGGGTGGCCACCAAATCAATCACATAGCAACATATATGGTATCGAAGAAATGTGTTCAATAGGAGGAATGACCTCACTTGGCCCGGCGTGGCTCCTGTTTTAGTCACATCTAAGCTGACTCACGGGAGTCAAGGTCACGTTATACGTTATACAGAAATCGTTCGCCAAAACATCCTACTTCATTTTTGGAATCTCCACCACGTACACAGTTGTTAAAGTGTTTTTCGATATTGGCAAAGAGTATGACAATATCTGATCCTGGTCTCTTTAATAGCCAAACGCTTATTTCACACCGGATGGTTCTTTTAAATTTCAAAAAGTCAATTTACAATTGATATCAAAATATCCTATTCTCAAAACCATATCATTTTCAAATCATATTCACTTCCAAAGTCATAT
The DNA here is from genome assembly GCA_030737815.1 of Allium fistulosum. Classification (NCBI taxonomy): domain Eukaryota; kingdom Viridiplantae; phylum Streptophyta; class Magnoliopsida; order Asparagales; family Amaryllidaceae; genus Allium; species Allium fistulosum. The sequence goes on from CM060904.1 coordinate 56,568,867, forward strand.
TTACTCAAATATATCATTTCGCAAAAGGTATCAATTCCAAATTCCAACTTAAGTTGTACCATCATCAAGGATTTAATATAAGTACTTCAACTTTACACAGTTTGCAATTTTAGAAAATAGTTTAGATGGTTATAAATAGTTTAATAGTTTAAATAAATTAAAATAGTTTATATAGTAAAATAGTTTAAATAGATTTAATTTTGATTTAACTAGATTTAAATTGTTTTTAAATAGATTAAATATAATTTAAATAGAGTTAAATTATAGTAGGTAGATTTTAAACAGATTAAATAAATTTAAAATAGATTAAATAGATCTAAATTATATTAAATAGGTTTAAAATAGATTAAATAAATTTAATTAGTTTATAATAGGTAAAATAGGTTAAATTGGATTAAATAGGTCATAATAGATTATATAAATTAAAATAGTTCTAAATTGATTAAAATAGTTTAAATTAATTTAAAATAGATTTCAAAGTTATATCCAACATTTCAATAACTCAATTCTGATAAATTCATTTATATTTGACCTTAACTTTGAAACTTCAAAATTTTAAATCCTTTGAACCATTCATAAAATTAATTCCAATTTCAACGAAAATAATTCAGGTTACATAAACCAATTTCTATTTCAAAATACTAGTTGACTGAATTCAAAATTCCAAAGATTAAAAAATCATTTAATTTAACCAATCCGTTGTCCGTATATAATTTTCTATCCTATGGTCAAGTGATACGGATATTTATCATTTCAATCCGCAATTTACAATTTTACGGTTATATATCATTTCAAATCGCAATCTCGAATTAAATAAAATCCATAAAATCGCTCGAGTCTATCATTTCAACCCATAATGATTTTTCCTTAATCTATAGATCATTCGGGTATGTATCATTTCAACCCATACGGAACTTGCAATATTATAACAATATAAAAGACAACATCCAGTCATCCAATATCAACAATTAAACATACATCACAATCATCATCCAAATCAATCAATAAACATCAATATATTACTGATAATTAATACAGATATTAAATTGACAATTTAAAATTCAGTATTAAATTAAACGATAATTAATTGCAATAAAAGTCAAATTTACCCAGAATGATAATTTAACATACCAAACATCAATGAATTAATTTCTAATCATATCATAAATTTAATTTAACTAACATAAGATAATTTAGTAGTTGTGAGTGGGTTAAAACACTCACTTTTGAATTTCAAATCAATTTGGAATTCAAATAAAGGCCTAAATTTCAATAGTCTCAGAATTTGTCCAAACACGCGCCAAAATGTCCGTAATTTCGATACGATCCCAGCAGAGAAAACCACGCGTAAATCGGACCTCGTATGTAAAAGTTATGATAGTTAGAACGAATTGAATTGGAATTTAAATAAAATAAAATAAAAAGATAACCTCACCTATAGGCCATGTCACCAACACGTAAGCACGAACCCTACTACAGAGCACAACAACGCACGCGAACCTTCTTCGAAGCTCAGCCGCCATGTTCAGGCTCGAACCGCCGCCACTCCCTTCGACTACGGCCTGATCCAACACCATCACCGTATGATTGAACGACATGTCCGATCGCTACGAAACTTGAAACCTTACAATAATTCACCGTTACAGACCCAATGAAACTGGTTTCGTCAAAATCCGAGGCAGTGGCCAAAAATGGCTATTTTCACGTTAATTAAATAAATTAATAATTAATTAATTAAATCACTTTTTCATTAAAATTTGATAGTTAACTAATTTCATCATTTTTAATCACTTAGACATTTACAATGACTCAATACAAGTTTATATGACAATTCAGTGTTGGTTATTACACTAATTACAATGTTCAATTTCAATTGTAATTAAATCCAATTAATTATAATTTAACTCCAATAAATTTATTTAATTTTCAATCTTCATATTCAATCAATTATTACTCTAATGACTTAATTAATATTTGTTGATATCTTATTTCACTAATATGCTACAATTTCTGTAACGACCTGTATTTTTTCGGAAAGAAGAAAATTCAGTTTTTAGAATTTAATATAGTAAGAAATTTAAAAATTTTGATTTTAAATAAAATTTACTTTGAATTATAACATCTGATTTTGATTTAATAAAGTGACAACTATTTTATGTGATTTCAAATGTATGGTTTAACAAAAGTTTAATTGGATATTTTTGATATTGTGTAAAGCATGAAATAAATTTATGATTTACTGGAATTGGGTTTTAATTGTAAATTAACTTCTAATCTATTTGTAAACAATAAATGTATAATTATGTATTCAAACTTATTTAAATCTTAGTCTTGGTTTTTGCTCATCTTACATATCAACCTATTGAAATTAATTTGTTAATAAAATTTAGTATAATTGGATTTTACGTAAAAGGAAAGAAATATAAATTTTAATTTAATAAGACTTAATTGGTTAAACGATTCAGAAATTGAGAAAATTGAGAATTTAATACTACATTGGTTAATATTAGCATTTTAATTAAGGAACCAGAAATTATAAACCAATGAATATTCAATTATATTAATTTGAAATATAGTTTATTTTGAAATTAAATAAAGGTGAATTTTATTGAATATAATAAACCGAAATCTACCATTTAAAACAAACAATAAAATTTTATGTTGGAAATTTGATATTTGCTATGCGTCCATCTAGACATAGCAAATGGCAAATTTTCGTCGAATAATATAGATGTTCTATCAATCGCTAGAAATTCAGCTTAAATCAGTTAATAACAGTTGAATTTATAAGTGTTACGAAACCTAAATATGTCAACATGAGAAAATTTATTTAGAACACTCTGAATAAGACTGCGTAATCCGTTTCGCGAAATTCGGACGTTTCTAGCTCCGTTTGGATTTTTCCGTACGGGATAGCAACGTATATCTATGTCAGTGTAACAACCCGGAAATTTTAATAGTTTTATAACGTAATTAAATGAAAATTTGATATTCGGAATACGTCTATTTTAATATAGCAAATGGTAAATTTTCATCAAATAATATGAAAGTTTATTTTATTGTATAATTCTATTTCAATTCAAATCAGTTAAAATTGATGACAATAAAATGTTTTCTAAACCTGAATATTTTTATATAATAAATTTGTAAATCATCTTCTGAGCGAGACGTCATTTTTTCGTTTCTTCAAATTTGGACTATTGTTGCTCCGTTTATCTTATTTCTGGAAAATTAGTAGCATTTTCAATACCGATTATCGACTTTTGATAGGATGATCGTACCACTAATATATGTATACCATTTTGATCGTCTCGTCGTACTGAGCTATGCGGTATATTCAATTCTGTGTTCAGAAATCCGGCACACAGCGGGATCCGCAAAACTGGTAACCGTATCGATATCGTATCTGTGACCTTTTGTTTTCTTTTGAATTTGAAACTTCAGCCGTGTCATCCTAGCAACAATAATTTCTTTAAATATTTTAGCTGAATCAACGTGAGACTGTTGCCATTTCCTTTCCTTTCCCGTTGCTTTTTATTTATTTATTTCTTATGTTTCTCTGCCTATTTCTCTTCCCTCCCCTGATCTTAACATATTGTATTTGTTGCTTATAATTTCCCCTGTAGCCATTCCTTCTTCTTCCTTTACCTTTTCTTGTTTCTGTTTAATGGCCTTCCCTCTCCAACATCAAAGAGCCTCTACACCGTTCAAACCACTTTCTATCTCGCGAGCAACACCGCCTCTCCCCTCTAGCCCTAACCACCACGTCAGCACTTCACCTTCCCCTAACTTCCCTCCTCTCTAGCATATCGCCAAGCACACTCGCCCAGCCATCAGGCCGAAGCTATCATCCCACTACTCGGCCGTGACCACCTTCCTCCTCCTCAACCAGAGTTCAACCACCACCCTAAAACCTGAGCATCTTTCGGTAGAGGTATTGATCTACATATTTGTTATATATTGATCTTATTGCCGTGTATATATATGCTTATAGATTTAAAACATGTACTATGTTAATATATATTAGTTTATAAATGTTATATACATGTCATACTTTAGAGTCTGTTATTTTATATACATTAGTATGTTTTGACAGGATATTATTCCAAACCTAGAAGCTACTTCGATTCTTTGTCTTATACTTTATTATATATACAATTACTATATAATGATTTGCATACAAATACTGTATATATATATAAAGGTATGGGTTTAAAATAAAATATATGGTGAAGGCATATAGTATATGCGTGTGCTGTAAACAAGTTTAAAAAATTATATAAAGTAAGTATATATATGCGACCCTTTATATTCTATTGACCAAAGAACAGTATTTATCACTATACCCATATTTCTAAAAGCCTATAAAATAAGGTGCATCCGTATTTTATTATAATGTATTTGAATGATAAGGTGAACATTTATATATATAGGATTAAAGATCGGTTTAATAAAAAAGGTTATGTAAGTTTGTACGAAATTTGTTATCAGCCTTTATGAATATATATTTGTTTACAAATATGATTTGCGCTTATTTCGGTTATAGTATAATTTTATATATTTGGTTATAGAATGAAATCTGCAGTTTTACTGTTAGTTTGCATATACTTGTTCATTGTAAATGAAATCCTGTTTTTTGTTAGTTTACTATTCGTTAGTTTATATATATACTTGTTTTGCGTCGCCTTTATATTTTGATAAGAAATAGTTCTTGTTTGGGAAATATCGATTGGATTATATGGTATGACGATATTGGGTTTAATATGTATATTTTGTTGTATGTATTTTAAGGATAAGGATTTTATATATATTTCATTTGTCTTAAGTTAAAACATTGATTTATTTTCTTTAATATAATAATAATGTATATGTGTTTGATTTTATACATGTGTTTTAATTTAAAGCTATGATTTTTGAAAACCATATATATATTTAATTTAATATATGTTTGGATTTAGGATATTACGTTATATATATAGCTATATATAGTTATATATATATATATATAAGTTCACTTATACCATTTATCTTCTTCAATCCAGTTCTGATTCGATATCGTAAATTTTTATTTATCAGCCTTATTCGTCAAATTCGTGCCAATCTAGCTTTGTTTTGGGACTCGTGCTTGGATTCGTAACCCATCTCATTTTCGTTCATCTCTAGCCTCGAAAGGTGAGCAATCACTCACGATCAACGTTCTTATATTTATTAAATTTGATTTCAATTGAAACCACAATTGAAATATGCTGCTGTTAGATTTACATTGCTATATTTATGCCATTAACTGTAATTGTTCACCTGTGAGATATGACATCATATCTTGATGGTTATATTTTATTCAGTTCGTTTCTGATGATATATGCCTGTTGTTATATGTTATATTTTATCATATATGTTCTCTGCAAGTTCCCTATTAGTATAGAATTCACTATGGGTTGAAATGAAACATACCCGAACGATCTGTAGAATAGGAGAAAATCGTTATGGGTTGAAATGATAGACCCAAGTGATTTTCAATTGAATTGAATTTGGGATTGCGGTTTGAAATGATATATACCCGTATATATTTAAATTATGGATGAAATGATAAATATGTGTATCACTTGACTTAGGATAGAAAATTTTATACAGACACCGTTGGTCTATATATATATTTGAAATGATTCTTCCAAGCTTTTGAAATTAATATATAATAGGTATAAGTATTTATTTAAAATTTTATTTAAAAATAGATCTTTATAATGATTTATAAGTTAAGGTTGGGAAGATAAATTTGAATATATATTCAAATATGTATTTAATTAAGAATTTTTATTTAATTAAATTGATTTGAAACTTATTGAATTTGGGGGTTTTATGATATGATTTTATAACTTGGTTTTGATTTAAAGTGATTAAATGGATATTTCAAGTTTTAAATAAATCGAAAGGAATATTTAGTTAAATGTAATTTAAATGAAAATGGATTTATTAAGTGAATATTTCAAACAAAAAAATGATGAAGTTAAAATAAGATATATATGAAATTATCAATTTAGTTTTGAAAGTGCTAAAATCTGGAAATATATTTGAAATGGAAATGATATTTTGGTTTTGAAGTATAAATTATTTTGGAATGACCACGGTGTTATAATGATGTTTGGATGTTAATAGCATATATTTCTACATAGTAGATAGTTCCACGGATCCTTAGAGGATGGTTATCCAAAACATCCTTTAAGTTACTTGTATTTCATTTGATATTTCACTTGAGTTGGATTTTTTGATATAAGAATGTTAATCCTGACTCGAGTGTTTTGTGTTTTGCTTTACGCTCGGGTCAGGCTGAGTGATACAGCATTTGAGACTCACCTTTGAAGTTTGGAGCTTCGCTTGGAAATCCAACTATCGATTCAGCTTCTAGCTTTTCCAGTTGATTTGTTCAGAGATGTCATTAGTCTGTATCTGAGATATTCTATTTTATTTTATTTCAAACTCTGTTGTTTATATAGTAGCTTCATGAACTACTATTTATTAATCTATTCCGCTGCATTCTATTATAATACTCTAGGTCCGTGATTCTGTGATTATTTATTTACTGTATATGCTGAGTTTTGCCAAATATAAATTAACAATATGATATTTTGAGCAATTCAAGTCCGACATGTGCGGATGCGAATGGTTGAAAATACCAGGTCGTTATAGTTGGTATCAGAGCCCTGGTTTGATGAAAAACTTAGCATATAAAGTAAATTTAATTACAAAATCACCTTCGTTCGAGCTTGAATCTATTACTCTTTGATTCGGTTTCCTTTGAATTTTGGAAAGTTCCCCTCGGTTCCAAAATCCATCCTTGTCTCTCCCTATTCGTGTATTCTTGATTTCGGAGCATCCCATAGCTCCACTATATGATCTGTAAAGGGGTGAAACTCCTTTAAAACGAGCATTGATTTATCGAAGATTTCTGTGTCCTCGGTTTAGATGCTGCTATCTCTTGCTATGCCCGAATTCTATCTCTGGCGATCGAATGTCGATTTGCCTTAGAATTCTGCATCGATCATATTCCTGAAGTCACGGTTGACCCGCCCGCGATTTATATAACTATATCCATCTTCTATTTTGTAATTTAATCATCTCATCTTCGTTCGAGCCTATCTTCGAATCAGGATTCTATTTTGACTAGAGTCCCTCTAATTCGAATCTTTATCCTTGTTTGGAATCCATTCTTGGACCATCCTTTGAAAAATCGTGTTTGTTTATATTTTTAGAAATTGTTTTATATATTGAAATTATTATTTTGATAAGTATGAATATATTCTATATATAAAAGTGAAAATGTTTTCGATAAGGATTATATACCTTTAAAAAACGAGAATTTGAAGTTTTGAAAGGATTTGAAATTTTGAAAATTTTATATAAGAAATTGATTTATATCAAAATGATTTATAACTGAAGGGTTTTAAATTGGAAATTTGAGAGATTGAATTTCGGTATTTTGAAATTGGTTTTAAGATTTTGAAATTATATAATAATATGAGTTGAAAGTATTTTTCGAATAAGAAACATTTCAATTGACTTCAAATGAGTTCCAATGATTTTGAAGAAATTTCAAAGAAGATTTCAAGAATATAGAAGTCCAGAACCCACCTATGTCGCTGGAGAATAATTTCGGTGATGAGTGCATGCATCATCGACATTGATTTTCGAGTTTTAGAGTGGGGGAGAGGCCACTTTAGTAGCTTTGCTTTGCGATTGATTTTGTGAAACCAATTTTGATTTCAAATTCTGAAGTATGATTTGATATTCGAAAGATATATGTATATATATTTGAAACGATTTGAAGTAAGCCGGTGTTCAGTCCTCAAGTTTTAGATTTGGTTTTTGTACAACCCTTTCTGTTGAAATTGATTTAATTGTTTGTTGCTGATTTCCAACTCTTGGATTGGAAATTTGATTTCTCCGACTGTTTTGAATGTTTGAACACTTCCAAATTGAGGTTTAATTTTCAAAGCTAAGTAATTTTGAAAGGTATAAATTAATTGATCAGGTATATAAGTTTAGTTTTGTACGTTTAAGTATGAGGTAATATGATTTAAATAAGTTTGAAACTGTTTTGTTAAGTAAATGAATAAGCCTATTTTGAATTATACTAATATGGAATTTAGTTTTGAAATGTTTGAATAAAATTTAGTCTAAAATGTTTTTAACTTAGTAATATCTTTTATAAAACTATATATATATATAGAATAATAATTTTCAAAAGGTAAATTGGATCTTTCAAATAGAAATAAATAGTTCAAAGGTTTTAAGGGGGATGGTTATAAACTTGGTAATAATTTTGGGTATAATTGATTTTGAGAAAAATATCTGGTTTCAAAAATGGATTGGAATTTAAAACCCTGTATTTATATGATGATTTTGGAAATGAATTTGTTTGACCTAAATTATGTTGAATTGGAAACTAGGATTATTTTCTTAACCTATTATTTTTGGAAACTTTGAAACTGAAGATATTTAATTTGGAAGAAATAATTTGGTGAAATCGTATATGATTTTGAAACTGAACTAATATTGAAATGAATTGAAATTGAGAACCTTATTTTACTAAATACTTGATTTGGGAGTTATCGAACTTATATGAAATTTATTTGTATAAGTATGAAGTTGATTCGAAACCTATTGATTTGGAAAGGTACTCAATTTGAAAAGCGAAGTCTTATATAATCGAAGTCTGTATAAGTGTGATTTGATATATTATTGATTTTGGAAAGTATTCGATTTGAAAATGAAATCTTATATATAATTGACTTTATATAAGTATGATATTTGAAATTGATTTGAAAGGGTACTATATGATACATATTTTCGAAGTAAAGATATGGAAAGTGCCTTCTGCTTGATATCCTCTTTGTGGCCACATTTTGGATTCATTCTATCGATATTTTTCTCTCTGATTTGGGTTTTCCGGATATGATACTCGAGTGTCCTCCGAATTACATGGCGTTACCCATGGTCTTACGAACTCGACTGCATAATGTAATTCGCAAGGCAGTGATTGCTTAAAAGGTACGAATGTTTCCTGGGGGATCCAGGCGTAACCATTGTGTTTCTGCGATCTATGGTCGTTTTAGTAGAGTAATCCGCAAGGCAGAGTTTGCTTAAAGGGTATGGATGTTTCCTGGGGGATCCAGGCGTAACCATTGTGTATCCGCGGTGTACAGTATTTTGTTATCATGGCGAAATTCGCAAGGTCGTGATTGCTTAAAAGGTACGGATGTTTCCTGGGGGACCCAGGCGTAACCATTATGTATCTGCGATCCATGATTCGATTCGGTTGGTTTGTTTGGATTGTACTTTCCATATCGGTTTTGAAAGTTTTTCGAGAATTTTCATTGGGTGTTGAAACAGGTTTACTAAGTACTTGGAGAATTCTAGCTTTGCGCCTGATCAACGCATGACTAGAGTCTGCAAGAAAAAGGATAAACTTGTTGAGACATCGAGTTATAAAAGTATTTTCGAAAGGAAAAATTTGTTTCGATATAAAAGTATTTATTATAAAAGTATGTTCAACAAAGAAATTTTGTACTAATATTTGAAATTGAAATTTTGTGGTTTTAAATTAATTATGCGTGCCTGATACTATTCTTTTGAATCTACCTTATCTGCTCAGTTTTATCCATTCTGCTTTACCTTTATTCTCCTGTCTTCGTTCCTTTTCGAGGACGAAAAGTTTTGAGTGGGGGAGAGTGTAACGACCCGTATTTTTTCGAAAAGAAGAAAATTCAAATTTTAGAATTTAATACAGTAAGAAATTTAAAATTTTTGATTTTAAATAAAACTTACTATGAATTATAACATCTGATTTTGATTTAATAAAGTGACAACTATTTTATGTGATTTCAAACGTATGGTTTAACAAAAGTTTAATTGGATAGATTTGATATTGTGTAACGCATGAAATAAATTTATGATTTACTGGAATTGTGTTTTAATTGTAAATTAACTTCTAATCTATTTGTAAACAATAAATGTATAATTATGTATTCAAACTTATTTAAATCTTAGTCTTGGTTTTCTCTCATCTTACATATCAACCTATTGAAATTAATTTGTTAATAAAATTTAGTATAATTGGTTTTTACGTAAAAGGAAAGAAATATAAATTTTAATTTAATAAGACTTAATTGGTTAAACGATTCAGAAATTGAGAAAATTGAGAATTTAATACTGCATTGGTTAATATTAGCATTTCAATTAAGGAACTAGAAATTATAAACCAATGAATATTCAATTATATTAATTTGAAATATAGTTTATTTTGAAATTAAATAAAGGTGAATTTTATTGAATATAATAAACCGAAATCTACCATTTAAAACAAACAATAGAATTTTATGACAAAAATTTGATATTTGCTATGCGTCCATCTAGACATAGCAAATGGCAAATTTTCGTCGAATAATATAGATGTTCTATCAGTCGCTAGAAATTCAGTTTAAATCAGTTAATAACGGTTGAATTTAAAAGTGTTCCGAAACCTAAATATGTGAACATGAGAAAATTTATTTAGAACACTCTGAATAAGACTGCGTAATCCGTTTCGCAAAATTCGGACGTTTCTAGCTCCGTTTGGATTTTTCCGTATGGGGTAACAACGTATATTTGTGTCAGTGTAACAACCCGGAAATTTTAATAGTCTTATAACGTAAATAAATGAAAATTTGATATTCGGAATACGTCTATTTTAATATAGCAAATGGTAAATTTTCATCAAATAATATGAAAGTTTATTTTATTGTATAATTCTATTTCAATTCACATCAGTTAAAATTGATGACAAAAAAATGTTTTCTAAACCTGAATATTTTTATATAATAAATTTGTAAATCATCTTCTGAGTGAGACGTCATTTTTTCGTTTCTTCAAATTTGGACTATTGTTGCTCCGTTTATCTTATTTCTGGCAAATTAGCAGCATTTTCGGTACCGATTATCGACTTTTGATAGGATGATCGTACCACTAATATCTGTATACCATTTTGATCGTCTCGACGTGCTGATCTATGCGGTATATTCAATTTTGTGTTCTGAAGTCCAGCACACAGCGGGATCCGCGAAACCGGTAACCGTATCGGTATCGGATCCGTGACCTTTTGTTTTCTTTTGAATTTCAAACTTCAGCCGTGTCATCCAAGCAACAATAATTGCTTTAAATATTTCAGCTGAATCAACGTGAGACTGTTGCCATTTCCTTTCCTTTCCCGTTGCTTTTTATTTATTTCTTTCTTACGTTTCTCTGTCTATTTCTCTTCCCTCCCCTAATCTTAACATATTGCATTTGTTGCTTATAATTTCCCCTGTAGCCATTCCTTCTTCTTCCTTTCCCTTTTCTTGTTTCTGTTTCATGGCCTTCCCTCTCCAACATCAAAGAGCCTCTACACCGTTCAAACCCGTTTCTATCTCGCGAGCAACACCGCCTCTCACCTCTAGCCCTAACCACCATGTCAGCACTTCACCTTCCCCTAACTTCCCTCCTCTCTGTCATATCGCCAAGCACACTCGCCCAGCCATCAGGCCGAAGCCATCATCCCACTGCTCGGCCGTGACCACCTGCCTCCTCCTCAACCCGAGATCAACCACCACCCTAAAACCCGAGCATCTTTTGGTTGTGGTATTGATCTACCTGTTTGTTATATATTGATCTTCTTGCCGTGTATATATATGCTTATAGATTTAAAACATGTACTGTGTTAATATATATTAGTTTATAAATGTTGTATACATGTCATACTTTAGAGTCTGTTAGTTTATATACATTAGTATGTTTTGACAGGATATATATTCTAAACCTAGAAGCTACTTTGATTCTTTGTCATATACTTTATTATATATACAATTCCTATATAATGATTTGCATACAAATACTATATATATATATAAAGGTATGGGTTTAAAATAAAATATATAGTGAAGGCATATAGTATATGCGTGTGCTGTATACAAGTTTAAAACATTATATAAAGTAAGTATATATATGCGACCCTTTATATTCTGCTGACCAAAGAACATTATATATCACTATACCTATATTTCTAAAAGCATATAAAATAAGGTGCATCCGTATTTTATTATAATGTATTTGAATGATGAGGTGAGCATTTATATATATAGAATTAAATATCGGTTTAATAAAAAAGGTTTATGTAAGTTTGTACAAAATTTGTTATCAGCCTTTATGAATATATATGTTTGTTTACAAATATGATTTGCGCTTATTTCGGTTATAGTATAATTTTATATATTTGGTTATAGAATGAAATCTGCAGTTTTACTGTTAGTTTGCATATACTTGTTCATTATAAATGAAATCTTGTTTTCAGTTAGTTTACCGTTCGTTAGTTTATATATACTTGTTTTGCATTGTAACGACCCTGAATTTCGAACAAATTAAATTTGAAATATTTAATTAATTTTTAAATATTTGAACGATGATTTAATTTGAATCCCGAATATAACTTTAAATCGGCGATTAAATTATAGAATTTAATCTGTTAATAGTTGAATAAAAATTCGAATCTTCAATTTAAAGTTGAAGAAAAATATTTCGGAAAGCTTTTAAAACTCGTATTGATATTACTGAAAATAATTAAAACTTCAAATTCGAATTTGAAGATAATTTGTTCAGTTTTGAAATTAATCGTTCGAGTCGATATTTAAAAATAGTCGTCCGAGGCGCAGTCTCGGAATTCTACAAAACCAGTTCCATTGGGTCCGAAATATCGAATTATTATCGGATTCCAAATTTCGTATTTTTCGGAGTTCGTATGTGAGGATACGACACGAAAATGCATTGAAGTTTTTATCAAGATTTAAATTTAAATTTTAAATTTTAAATTTACGGTCAAAATCATCACCACGTTCTCCTCCCTAGAATCACGCCTGCAATCACGAGAATAATCGTGCACCCCATCACGTATATTCGTCCCTTTCCCCTTTCGTTCCTAAAACAAAAATCATCTCGTTCAATTTAAAAATGGCCGTAGCCCCTTCCTTAAAATAAAAGAAAAGAGAATTGAACGAAGCCAACTTCCTCAAATTCGTTAACGAATTCTTTCCAGTTCAATAGCAATCTCCACTTCGCGATGCTTGAACCCGTGAAAACTAGGGTTTCTCAAATCAACGCCTTCATAATAATCATCGCTGCATACTTGGCTATTCCATCATCCATCGCAACTCATCCTCGCCTCCTATGCGATATTTCTACTGCCGATTTGAAGTCTTGCTACAGTCTCTTATACTCGGGGTCGCGACTAACCGAGGCGCGCCTGTTTCGAATCACTCGGAGGAGGGAAGATCGTGATTTCCCTCAAGTTCGAACTCGCTCACGAGTTATTGGAAGAAGAGAGGAGTTGCGAATCACTTAGGGTTGGGTCGCATCTCGATTTCGGGGTTCAAGGTGGGCGATGAAGGCTGGTAGCTCGTCGAGGCTGGGGCGCTGTGAGTGATCAGATCGGGGAAGCTCGAGGACGTTGACGACAAATCGAGCTGTGGTGTTGATGCCGTTGGACCAAAGATTGTAAGTGAGGACCAGGAACGATTGTGCTATCGCTTAGGCCAGATGATTTTGTTACTTTGACTACTGATCTACTCGAGAAGTCGATTGACAGTGGCGAAGGCGAGCCTGGGTTCGTGAATTTCTGTAAGGTGTAATTTATTTTCTTTTTTCAAATTCAATGAATATATGAATGCAAATATATATGGGTAAATATAGCTTTGGAAGAATAATTCACAGTGAAGTCTAATTTTAGTTTCATATAAATCTATATGTTTATAGAAGAAAGATATATGATTGAACTGTTCGATTTTAAAGTAGGTTATAAATTAGATATTTTCACATGGCTATTTTAAATTAAGAATTCAACTGTTAAAAGAGTTTTAAAAAGGAATCTGCTTTGCTCTAAAATAAATTAATAAGTTATACATTTATTTTCTAACCCATATAGATTTAAAATAATGAATTCAAGGAGGTTAATTTGTTAAAATTAATTTATATAATTATTTTAGTTACTGAAAATTTATTTAAAGGAGAAATTTGTTAATCTAAAACAATTAAAAAACGAAAATTAATTGTTCAGTTGATTTGAATATTAATAGAATTGTATATTTATTTATACAAGGTTAAAAATCAAGAAAATCGGGTCAAGAATGGAAATTGGATTGCAAGTTAAAAGCTAAGGTGAGATCTTCTCACTCAGATTAAATTTTGAATTGCAGTTATTGATTTGGTTGATTTCTATTGAATGTGCTATTAGATATGATAGGATATATCTATATATATAGCAGTATATACATATTGGCATATGTATATATTGGATCGATTGATTCCCGCCTCGTATAGCGGATGAGACCCTATTGCGCCGTTAGTAAGCGGATTTATAAAAACCTATATACCGCGATAATTCCGTACTGGAGCGGAATTGGTATTGTGCTAACATCTTTGGATGCAGGGAAACAGGTTGGAGGGATCCAACTGGACCCCTCACATTTATTTAATTCATTTCTATTGTGATATGAATCTGTGAATGATTATAGTGATGCTATTAATCATATTGATATCTGGAAATTGTTTGAAAGCTAAAATTTAGCTGAATGGATGTTTGACATCATTGGATTCCAAAGGTAAACGAAATTCAAATTTTGAAATCCAAGTAGAAAATTTCTAAATGAATCAATTTTAGAAATTTAATAATTTTGAAGAAAGGAATTTTTAGTAAAAAAAAAAAAAAAAAGTTAATTTTTATAATCTTATGGAATAAATTCCAGAATAAAGTGAAATTGCTAAATAAAAGAATTTCATAAAACAGTGATTATAAATTGAAGAAATTAATTTAAATTTGGATTTTTAAATAGATTGAAAGAGACAAAGAAATTTATTCTCTTCAAAAGGAATTTATTTAAAATGAAATAAGTTGGAAGTCCAATTAGAAATTAAATTTATGAATTGAAATAACTTGGGAAATCAATGTAAAAATGATTTCAAATTGAAGAATTCTTTTAAAAATAGAATATTGAATAAATTGGAAAGAATAAGGGAAATTATTTAGAAATGATAAAATTTTGGAAATCAATCTGTAATTGATGTAGTATTTGGAAATGACGTTAAAATGGGTTTATAAAAGGGTAAATTTTACAGTTGTAAAGTTTTAAAAGAATGATCTTTGTAAATAAATGAAATTATAAGTATTTAACTTATAATATGGATTGTGGTATATAAATTGAATTGTGAATTGAATTGGTAAATAAAGAAGATTTATAAACTGAAGTTTTTATAAATAGAAATAGAATTTATCACCGTGTTTATAAATTCGAAATCGATTGAATTTGATAAATCAAATATAGAAGATTATCAAAGAAGATATATTCGCGATTTTGGATAACGAATTTTTATAAAAATAAAAATGTGTGGAAAAGATTGAAATTGGGTTAAGTAAATTATATTCACGATTTTGGACAGTGAATATATTGTTAAGTAAAGTAGATATGGTTTTGGGAAAGCGATATTATGAAATGAAGTTAATTGTTTTAAAAGATGTTTTAAAACGTGTGAACTATCGAAATCATAGATTTCAACATTTATTGTTGAAATAGGCGTTTTCGAGAAATATAAGGAAATGGTGGACTATAACACTGTTGTTATAGTAAATGATTTCCGAAAGTAAATGTTTTATATAGTATTGGGATTTATATATCTATCTAAATTTCGAATCCCTATACTAGTGATTTTGAGTCGTCGTAACGATGTTTTACGTAACATTCGTTTTGACTCAAATTGATGTTGTTATAGAAAATAGATTTCCTTAAAGAATGAAATATATACTTAATTTGATTTAAGTATATCGAGTATTTCCAAATGTTGAAAATAAAAGATTTGTGAAACACTTATTATTAAATAAGTATGGAATGTTTTCCAAAATGAAGTGAAACGTTTTGAGATTTTATCTTCTTAAAGATAAATCGAAATTGAATATTTGAAAACGATTGAAAATCGAATATTAGTAGGTATTCGAAAAATGTAAATTCAATATGGAATTTATAAAGGAAAGGGAAACTGTTTAGAAAAATAAACATTGATTTATTTTTGAAGTGTGGAAATTTTATATCTAATAAAGATATTTTGGAAGATGAAATAATTTGGAAAATTATTTGGAATCTGATGATGTTGCGCATCTTCATTGATAGTTAAATAACCGACTATCAATAATTGCCTTTAGATAGGTATTTGTTGTGAATTGGATGAATTTGAATGCCACACTTATTTTTGAATAAACGCTCACTATTCGGGTTAGCCGGGAAAGGACCATGGGGTCGTATAACCCATTCCGAATATGTGATACGTCGTTATGAATCGCATTTGAAGACCGGTGTTGAAGACCAGATATTTTTGAAAACGGAAGGATTACCGTCGAGTTACTCTACATCGACTGATCTTCGATTTAGAGGTTTTTATCACCCTTAGTGACGGGAAGTCCTGACGTGATTGAAAATTATCCGGAAATGCAAGGGCTTCGTGAGAAGTGCCTTCGGTTCTGTTCGATCCCGGAACAGACTTGTATGGATTGTGTGTCTGACGTTACAATTTGAGATATAAAGCTGATTTCTTTCAAATACATTTCTGTTGGTGGCGGAGAATTTATTCTCTTAGCTTAACACCCTTCTCTGAGACGTACGAGCTCAGAGGTTATGTAGTTGAAATTTATCAGCGATATATCCCAATTTGGTAACGTGGCATACTGAGTGTTGCTGTGAAATGATCGGTGTTTGATCATTCGTGATATGATCATTTGTTTGATCTTATATCTTTGTGATCATAGGTTGATCATTTTGTTGGACCCGAAGCAGGGCTTTTTGTAGAAAGCGTAGCTTTGTGGACGAGACTTCGTCGAGCCTCACACCCCGGAAATGGTCGAAACAGGACGAATGCAGCAAGGTTCTAGGGAGTAGCGCCCCTTAGTGTATGTCATTCCTTCTGGATAAAGGTGGTATCATGGTATGGAGCCCAGATACTTAACCTCTGTGGTTACTGCATTATTATTATCTATGTGGTTTGTTGGAAATCGGGGATCCTCGGGAAGATCGGTGACGATCGGGGGATGGCATACGCGTGTCAGTAGTTACCTATTTTTGCAAAGGTAACCCGGCCTTGTGTTGGCAGAGATCTAACCGTAACGTTAGGTTCTCGGGTCGTCTATTCCAGGGACGTACCCATCGTGGATAGGAAGTTCCTTAGCCTGACCATTTGTTGGAAATCCAAAGAAACAATACGTGACTTGTACGGTTTTAGTTGTAGAACCTGCCATTTAACATGGTAGCTATAGCAAGCATACTATAATGGTACCTATGCTGGCTAAGATTTATATTCTACTTTCGAAATGTTTTCTACACTATGCACTAATAATAATATCAAAAAGAATTTGATTTTCGCGTAGTAAGCATCTTTGACTATCATAAGAAGAAATCTCCTCCAAGTCTGCGGTTGCATTGTGTGTGTGGCGGGAGGTCTTATGGTAGTTTCATTTTCCAAAAGCATTGCGAATTGACTTTAAAATTCTTCTGTTGTTTATTTTAAAGAAAGATAACTGTTTTACGATCTCACACCAGTCACCATGACTGACTCGGAGTTTATTGTTCCCTTTCTAAACTCTGGGTGCCCACCAATTTCCACACGGGCAGCCTAGAGTTATATTATCAGGATATTCTGGATATTCTGGAGCTTTGGAAGCAAGCTGGATGACGAGACGTAGTATTTGTATCTGATAGTATTTATTCCGCTGTGTATTCTATATGAGGACAAGTTATATAACTGTCCATTGTTGTATATTGACTCTGATGACTGATGTATGTATAAACTGATAAAATTCTTTGTTTTAAAGATTATTCATTTATCTATTATATATTGTTCCGCTGCGATGTGTAAGATTCTGATATTGTTTTCTGTTGCTGTTCTATTGTTCGGTTGTTGTTCTTCTTTCTTTTTCTTCTATCTTCTTCTTTTGCCTCTTCCTTCTTTCTTAAACCATAACTTTTCGGGTTTCCGGCATTCGATGGCTCAGCAGTCGATAAAGCGAGTATCGATGTTGAATTTTCGAAAGTCGAAAATTTTGGGATGTTACATGCATCGCCTTTATATTTTGATAAGAAATAGTTCTTGTTTGGGAAATATCGATTTGATTATATGGTATGACGATACTGGGTTTAATATGTATATTTTGTCTTATGTATTTTAAGGATAAGGATTTTATGTATATTTCATTTGTCTTAAGTTAAAACATTGATTTATTTTCTTTAATATAATAATAATGTATATGTGTTTGATTTTATACATGTGTTTTAATTTAAAGCTATGATTTTTTAAAACCATATATATATATTTAATTTAATATATGTTTGGATTTAGGATATGACGTTATATATATAGCTATACATAGTTATATATATATATAAGTTCACTTATACCATTTATCTTCATCAATCCAGTTCTGATTCGATTTCGTAAATTTCTATTTATCAGCCTTGTTCGTCAAATTCGTGCCAATCTAGCTTTGTTTTGGGACTCGTGCTTGGATTCGTAACCCATCTCATTTTTGTTCATCTCTAGTCTCGAAAGGTGAGCAATCACTCACGATCAACGTTCTTATATTTATTAAATTTGATTTCAATTGAAACGACAATTGAAATATGCTTCTATTAGATTTACATTGCTATATTGATGCCATTATCTGTAATTGTTCACCTGTGGATATGACACCATATCTTGCTGGTTATATTTTATTCAGTTCGTTTCTGATGATATATGCCTGTTGTTATATGTTATATATTATCATATATGTTCCCACTCTGCAAGTTCCCTGTTAGTATAGAATTCACTATGGGTTGAAATGATACATGCCCGAACGATCTGCAGAATAGGAGAATATTGTTATGGGTTGAAATGATAGACCCAAGTGATTTTCAATTGAATTGAATTTGGGATTGCGAGTTGAAATGAGATATACCCATATAAATTTAAATTACGGATTGAAATGATAAATATCTGTATCACTTGACCTAGGATAGAATATTTTATACAGACACCGTTTGGTCTATATATATTTTTGAAATGATTCTTCCAAGGTTTTGAAATTAATATATAATATGTATAAGTATTTATTTAAAATTTTATTTAAAAATAGATCTTTATAATGATTTTATAAGTTAAGGTTGGGAAGATAAATTTGAATATATTCGAAATTGTATTTAATTAAGAATTTTTGTTTAATTAAATTGATTTGAAACTTATTGAATTGAGGGTTTTAAGATATGATTTTATAACTTGGTTTTGATTTAAAGTGATTAAATGGATATTTCAAGTTTTAAATAAATCGAAAGGAATATTTAGTTAAATGTAATTTAAGGTTATTTAAATGAAAATGGATTTATTAAGTGAATATTTCAAACAAAAAAATGATGAAGTTAAAATAAGATATATATGAAATTATCAATTTAGTTTTGATAGTGCTAAAATCTGGAAATATATTTGAAATGGAAATGATATTTTGGTTTTGAAGTATAAATTATTTTGGAATGACCACGTGTTATAATGACGTTTGGATGTTAATAGCAAATATTTCTACATAGTAGATAGTTCCACGGATCCTTAGAGGATGGTTATCCCAAACATCCTTTAAGTTACTTGTATTTCAGTTGATATTTCACTTGAGTTGGATTTATTGATATAAAATGTTAATCCTGACTCGAGTGCTTTGTGTTTTGCTTTACGCTCGGGTCAGACTGAGTGATACAGCATTTTAGGCTCACCTTTGAAGTTTGGAGCTTCGCTTGGAAATCCAACTATCGATTCAGCTTCCAGCTTTTCCAGTTGATTTGTTTAGAGATGTCATCAGATTTTTAATTTTTAATTTAACAACTTAAATCTTTAAACCATTTAATTCTGAATCCAAATTCCAAAATTCCAATTTAAAATTATCTTTACTTATCTTATTACAAAGTTAAAATAAGAATTCAAAAACAATTTAATCTTCAGATTCTAATTTATTATCCATTTCTAACTTCAAAACCAATTCTAAGTTTCATAGATTATTTATAACAATAGAATGATATCAGGATAAATAAAACATCCAAATTTATCCAAACATTAATTAACAGCATCCATTTTCAATTTCCAGATCTCAAACCCATTTTGAGATCACTCATAACTCCCATTTAAAATCAACCATTTAACTACCCAAATTAAATTTCAATTTCATCTTAAAATTTCCAATTCAAGTTGTTCATTCTAAACTCATTTAACTTTCCTTAAGTTAGATTCAATTTAATCCAGTCAACTTTACCCAATTTGAATTCCCATTTCAAATTTTAAACTTTATATTAATAATCTTCCCACTCATAAGTTCAAAAACTTATCACTTTCGGTTTTCATATCACATTTCAAGGAAAAAAATTTAAAACCCAACACTTAGAGTTTTTTTCAAATCATCTTTGATATTATGTATATCCACACATATATACATTTATTTTCTTTGCACACCAAGTTATACCTTAAATTTTTAAACCACCTTTGGTTTTTAATTCAAAACAAATTTCTTTAAAACAGTTTCAAGTTTTTAGGATTTAGATTTAAAATTTCACAATTTTAAATTATCTTCAATTCCAATTTATAAGTCATACTTACCTAAAAGTTAACTTCCCTAAAACATTTCATTTTACTTAATCATTTACAACATTTCATTATTAAACACAACAACCATTTATGATAATAACCAAGATTATCCTATCTGGAAACCAATTCATTATTATCTTTATTTTAATAACACTTCTACAAATTCTAGATTTTAATTTCAGTTTGGATCCATTTCAAACTTATCTGTATTCAATTTCAATTTGGTTGTATTACCATTACCACTTAATTCTCATTATTTTGTTTAATTCCATTGATTCAACAACCAATTTCTTTAATATATTTAATAATTAGAAAATTATTTCTATATATATCAAAAGATAAACTTATATAAAAATCATTTATTTTTAAAACCATTTTAAAACCTTTATATAAGAAAATAACAAGTACGCTCTCATATATATATATATATATATATATATATATATATTGTAACGTATCGAATTTTCGCGTTCGAAAATCAACATCCGTACTTCACATTGTACTAGAATGCCGCAGATTCGACCGTTCAAATCCGATTCGCCGGAGCTATAACACAATTAAGTAAATAACACAGCGGAAGAAAAGAATAATACATTGATATACAATATCTGATACAACAGAGTGATACAATGAATATCAATATACATCAGAGATATGATACAAGAAATAGCAGCGGAAAAGAAAACAATAACAACAGCAGCGGAACAATATCAATAGAGATGATAACTCCAAAATGATCTTCAGACAAGAATGAATCCACAACTCCAAGATAAGCAACTCCGATGAATGAACTAGCTCCAGATAATCTACTAAACCTGAATATCTGAAAACCCCAACTCTAGACTGCCCGTGTGGAAATTAGTGGGCACCCAGAGTTTAGGAAGGGAACAATAAACTCCGGATCAGTCATGGGACTGGTGTGAGCAACAAAAACAATTTATCTTTAAACAAACACAAAAGGTTTTAAACATTGAAATCCGCAATGCTTTTAGAAAATGAAACTACCATAAGACCTCCCGCCACACACACAATGCAAACGCAGAATTGGAGGAGATTTCTTCTTATGATAGTCAAAAATGATTACTACGCAAAATCATCTTGATATTATTATTAGTGCATAGTGCAGAAAACATTTCGAAAGTATAATATTAATCTTAGCCAACATACGACCAGTATCGTATGCCTACTATAGCTACCATCTAAACAGTGGTGACCACCGTACGTAAATGGCAGGTTCTACAACTAAAACCGTACAAGTTCCGTATTGGAGAAATGGATTTCCAACAAATGGTCAGGCTAAGGAACTTCCTTCCGCCGCATGGGAACGCCTCTGGCGGGACGCCCCGAGAGACAAACTGCTCTCTGCAAAACAAGGCCGGGTTACCCCTGTAACAGGTAACTCACGAATATGCCATCCCCCGGTCCTTTGGGACCTTTATCCGAGGTACCTCTAATCCAACATCACACGTCATAAATAAAGTGTGTCCACATGAGTAAGTATCTGGGCTCCATACCATGACACCACCCTTTTCCAGAAGGAAATGACATACCCTAAAGGGCGCGACCCTCATAACCTTGCCGCAACGATCCTGTTTCGACCATTTCCGGGTAGTGAGGCCCTGACGAAGTCTCGTCCACAAAGCTACGCTTTTTCAAAAAGCCATGCTTCGGGTCAAACAAATGATCAACCTATGATCACAAAGATATAAGATCAAACAAATGATCATATCGCAAATGATCAAACACTAATCATTTCACAGCAGCACTCAGCATGCCACATTACCAAATTGGGATATATCGCTGATAAATTTCAACTACATAACCTCTGAGCTCGTACGTCTCAGAGAAGGGTGTTAAGCTAAGAGAATAAATTCTCCGCCACCAACAGAAATGTATTTGAAAGAAATCGGCTTTATATCTCAAAGTGTAATGTCAGACATACAATCCATACAAGTCTGTTCCGGGATCGAACAGAACCGAAGGCACTTCTCACGAAGCCCTTGCAAATCCGGATAATTTCCAATCACGTCCGGACTTCCCGTCACTAAGGATGATAAAACCTCTATATCGGGGATCAGCCGATGCAGAGTAACTCGACGGTAATCCTTCCGTTTTCAAAAATATCCGGTCTTCAACACCGGTCTTCAAATGCTATCCATATACGACGTATCACATATTCGGAATGGGTTATACGACCCAAAGGTCCTCTCCCGGCTAAACCGAATAGTGAGCGAAATATTTAAAACATATGGATATGGGATTTCAATTAAGTCACAACTTAAACCCAACTTTCTTTTCAACTGGTATAAGACAAATTACCATTTTAAATCTTTAAACAAAAAGATTCAACTTTTACGGTTTAAACAGTTTCCACACTTTAATCTTTTAAACAAAAGATTCATTCACAGATTTTCCAAATTAATTTCCATTTCAGTTTGATTAACTAGTTAAATCTTTAAAACAAGATTTAACTTATAGCTTTCAAAACAATCCCATTTCGAATGGTTTAAACCAATCATTATTTTAAATCTGTTAAAAATAAACAGATTCAAATCATATCTTTTCAAAACAATTTATTCATAACTTGGAAAACCATTTTTCAATTCAATATTGAAATTCCTTTAATTAACTGGAATTTCATTTCTTATCTGAAAGCCTTTATTCTTTTGAAAACAAACAGTTTCATTTCAGAAAATTTGATTCATTCATACGAGTTAAAGTTATTTGGGTTAAATCCAAATTCTCAAAATTATACTTTTAAATGGTTTAACTTTATATAAACACATTTATATCATCTTTAATCCCTAGTTTCAAATCATAGGATTCAATTTCAAACTTGAATTCAAATTTAAATCAAATTATTTAAATTTCCAAAACTCGATTAAGTGATTCAAAATAACTTTTATCTTTGAAATTCCATTTCAAAAACCTTTTCACTTCAAACCCAAATTTCTAATTTCAAAATCAATTGAAATTAAAATTTCCATTTCAAAACATCAAATTTAAATTATCTGTGACTTAACTGATTTCCATGTGAAATCCATATTTGTGTGTGTAAAGGTGTAGTCCAGGGGTTTTACACACAATAGTGCAACACAATGAATCATCACATATCAGAATACAGAAATATAATTCGATAAGCGGTATAAGAACAACGCTTATCGTTCATTCACAGATCATAGATATATAAAAGTCACAGATAAGTAAACTACAGATCACAACATAAATCAGGATGTATCACAAAGCATCATATATCAGGGATGTCAAACAATTCAAATCATCCAATAAAATTCAAATATCCATAAGTAGAATCAATTAATATCTGATTATAATTAATTTATACCAGATTAATTACTTATGAATAAACTACAAATCTTGGTTAACCATTTTAATTAATTAACCTTTAATAATAAATCAATTAACCTTTGATTATCAATTAATTCTTTAATTAATTATCCTAACAAATTTACCTTCAATTAATTAATCGCATTAATTAATTTATCACATTAATTAATTCACCATTTAATTAATTATTCTTAATTAATTACCATAAATAAATCATTCTTAAGTCAATCACATAATTAATTTACTTTTAATTATTAATTAATCCTTCCTTTACAATTTCAAATTCCATTTGTAATTCAAATTCCTTTTAACCCTTTAAATACTTTAAAGTTATATAAACAAGTTTAAATTTTTAAAGTAAACTGTTTTATAAATCAAGCTCGAGACCTGCTCTGAGTCATCTGCGAGAGAATCTCGTGTTTGCTTCGGGTCGTTTCAAAAATCAACCCGTGTGCCCCTGATTCAACTTAAAAAATTTCCAAGTATTTTCCACCCGGCGCACCCCAGAATTCACTCGAGATAAAACTCGAGCCGAACCCAATATTACTCGATACCTCCTCCGAGTTATCTTCATCTTCCCAACTATAACCTCCCAACCATAATCACTGACACACGCAAACACGTGTGCACCTGCACCATCCACCGCCGATGTCCTGGCCACCACTGCCATCGCCATCTAGTCATCGTTAACCCCCTCAACTCAATCCATCACCCAGCACCCATCGTTTCATTCTTTCCTCTCCCCCCTTTTTTTAAAAAAAACTTAATTTAAAAGTTAAAACTGTTGAAGGCTGTTAACATCAGACGAACCCTTAAGCAAACTCGAGCAAATTCCGAGCCACAACCAAAAATTCCCGTGTTCGACTCGAGTTCGCCATTTTCCCGTCTTCTTCGAGTAAACCCATAGGCTAACCTGATTCGAACCCGAGAAAACTGTGTTTCTTCCCAAATTCACACTCCTCGCTGATACAATGGCACCGCGTGCACGTGTCCAGGCGCTGGAATGATCGCCGACCATCACCGACGTTCCCCACACATCACATACGATTCCCTCGTGCCTTTCCACTTCACACGAATTCGAAATCGAAGGTGAATCGAAATCGAGCATCTCCACCTTCAACACAAACTAACCCAGTCACCATTCACGACCTCGAACTCAACGCCTCAACCATCTGAACCTTCCTAACTTCGGCCAATGGTTCGTCATCCACCCAGCTACCCCTTCCAGAAATCCGGTCGCACTCGATACTTCGTGGAACTCGTGGTGGCTCGAATAACCCCACCCAGTTAAACTAGGTTTAAGAAAGAAAAACTTCCACCATCACCAACACAATGATTATTCTCCTCCTCCACTATTTTTCCTAGCATCACTAAACACTCTACCATCACCAGAAGGAATCCCAGCCTCTCCGATCACTTAGACCAACAGTGACAACCCAAAATGCACATTTCAGACAACTCTGAACTACTCTCTGATTCTAATACTAAAATTTGTGATTTTGTTCTTAAAAATCATGATTTTGCATGATGATTCAGATCCTAACTCTGAAACATCAAACTACGACATTTAAATTTTAACTTATTCAAAGTTTATACTGTTATAAATTTATTTCCAGAGGCCAAACACATTATTTTAACTCTAGCAAATTTGGAAACTAAAATCTATTCTATAACCAACATATTTGGTTTAAGACTTGATAACTAATAAAGATTTGATCAAGAGATTGATTCAAAACTAAACTTTGAACCTGGGAACTAAAAGCAGATAAAACATTCAAACCCATAACAAATGCACACAACCAAATATTCGTATATATATATATAGAGATATACTTATGCATATACTCATAAACACTAGTTAAGCATGCCACAGAGTTATACACTTAAACTATTTAAAATTGTTATGTTATTCACTTAAATTTCCAGAACAGAGTGTTTTATTTTTATTTTTGAAAACAGGCTTGCACTTTGATGTTATCATCTACTGAACATTCATGCAAAAGAATACAAACATACATATATGCATCAGAATAATATGGTTTAACTCGAAATTAATTAATGTTACTCACCTTGGGTTCCAGAGAAAAGAAGAACAGAGCTTATTCTTTGAAATGTTCAACCAGGCTTTTGAAAATACAAGTTGAAACTTTCTTCTTTTGATCTCTGGCTTCTATGAATTTGTTTTGTTGTTAAAGTTTGATGTTTTAAAGTTTAAGTTTTGAAGAATATTTACTTCAGATTTTTCATAGCTTGGAATGGACGAGAATAAGATGTAGAAGTTGATGTATAAAAAAGGAGTTTACATGTACAGGTTGATGATGATATTTGTACAAGGGTATTAAATTTCCTTTTGTACCATAGTCAGTGATAATTTTTCTCTTTGTTGGCTGGCATGTTGTTTTCGGTGGCTACTGGGATAAAATGTTGTGTACTTAGGATATTTGCATTTATTTGCTAGTACTTTATGTTTTACTTTACTTTGTTTATCATCTCACCTTTACCTGCCTGCATACCATACAGCCTACAAACATCTCTTACTTATTTTGCTTTTGCTTGTTCTACAAAACTGCCTACAGGCCTTACTCTTTTATTTATTTATTTTTATTTTATAAAACTATATACGTTCATTTTCAAAATATAGATAAATTTCTAGATTTTATTTTGTTGTTAAAATCTTAGTTAACGTATTTATTCTCTATTTTACAAACTATAAAATTTATCTTGTATACATTTCTATTTCAATCTCTAACTCTAATACTAATTATTCAAAATCATTTATTTAAGAATTTATTTTAAATCCAATATATATATATATATACACAATATTTAACTTTAAATGATTTAACACATTTATATTTGATTTGGGGGAAACTCGAATCAATTTATCAATAAATTATACAATTTTTTATTCAAAAATCAAATTAATTATCAATTTAAATTTATACAAAATCCGGGGTCGTTACAGACTTCCCCCCTTAAAAGAATTTCGTCCTCGAAATTACCAAGGAGACAAAAAGATAGACGAAACAGGATTTATCAAATCAATTGAACATCTGTTCTGCATTTGGCTTACCAAATCAGAATATCGATAATACACACAAGAACGAATCTGTTGAATTCTTTCACACGATACTCGGGTTATCCAGATCTACGAAATATGCAGTGGCATAGGTTAGTTCAAAGTGATGACTAACCATTCGCAGAACATATCCGGACCCAAAGAATAGATAGATATATGGATACGATTTCAAAATTTTCAGTTTAGAACTAAAGTATACCTATTAACCATAGCTAACAAAGCAAACAATCCATCCAAACAAACAATTTGGCCTATCCGAAGTTTATGTCCCATTTTAATATATCGAATCTTCTTTTCTGGATCGACCAGAAACTATCGAAGAATTGAGAAAAGATGACGAATCAAGAGATGGATAGACAAAAAGATTGATCCCTCGTTGTTACAGAGTATTGACCATTTATAGTCGTATTCCCCTATCCCCTATCTCGTCCTCTTCTTGCACTCATACTCACTATCAGTGGATAGTAAGAGAATTTACTGAGGCATTCGGACGGATATCTGAGAATTACTCATTCTAGAGTTTACTTCACTCTATCTCTAATGAGCTACTTAACGTGTTATACTCCTGAGCTAAAGTTCAACCTTAGCTCTGATACCAAATGTAACGTATCGAATTTTCGCGTTCGAAAATCAACATCCGTACTTTACATTGTACTAGAATGCCGCAGATTCGACCGTTCAAATCCGATTCGCCGGAGCTATAACACAATTAAGTAAATAACACAGCGGAAGAAAAGAATAATACATTGATATACAATATCTGATACAACAGAGTGATACAATGAATATCAATATACATCAGAGATATGATACAAGAAATAGCAGCGGAAAAGAAAACAATAACAACAGCAGCGGAACAATATCAATAGAGATGATAACTCCAAAATGATCTTCAGACAAGAATGAATCCACAACTCCAAGATAAGCAACTCCGATGAATGAACTAGCTCCAGATAATCTACTAAACCTGAATATCTGAAAACCCCAACTCTAGACTGCCCGTGTGGAAATTAGTGGGCACCCAGAGTTTAGGAAGGGAACAATAAACTCCGGATCAGTCATGGGACTGGTGTGAGCAACAAAAACAATTTATCTTTAAACAAACACAAAAGGTTTTAAACATTGAAATCCGCAATGCTTTTAGAAAATGAAACTACCATAAGACCTCCCGCCACACACACAATGCAAACGCAGAATTGGAGGAGATTTCTTCTTATGATAGTCAAAAATGCTTACTACGCAAAATCATCTTGATATTATTATTAGTGCATAGTGCAGAAAACATTTCGAAAGTATAATATTAATCTTAGCCAACATACGACCAGTATCGTATGCCTACTATAGCTACCATCTAAACAGTGGTGACCACCGTACGTAAATGGCAGGTTCTACAACTAAAACCGTACAAGTTCCGTATTGGAGAAATGGATTTCCAACAAATGGTCAGGCTAAGGAACTTCCTTCCGCCGCATGGGAACGCCTCTGGCGGGACGCCCCGAGAGACAAACTGCTCTCTGCAAAACAAGGCCGGGTTACCCCTGTAACAGGTAACTCACGAATATGCCATCCCCCGGTCCTTTGGGACCTTTATCCGAGGTACCTCTAATCCAACATCACACGTCATAAATAAAGTGTGTCCACATGAGTAAGTATCTGGGCTCCATACCATGACACCACCCTTTTCCAGAAGGAAATGACATACCCTAAAGGGCGCGACCCTCATAACCTTGCCGCAACGATCCTGTTTCGACCATTTCCGGGTTGTGAGGCCCTGACGAAGTCTCGTCCACAAAGCTACGCTTTTTCAAAAAGCCATGCTTCGGGTCAAACAAATGATCAACCTATGATCACAAAGATATAAGATCAAACAAATGATCATATCGCAAATGATCAAACACTGATCATTTCACAGCAGCACTCAGCATGCCACATTACCAAATTGGGATATATCGCTGATAAATTTCAACTACATAACCTCTGAGCTCGTACGTCTCAGAGAAGGGTGTTAAGCTAAGAGAATAAATTCTCCGCCACCAACAGAAATGTATTTGAAAGAAATCGGCTTTATATCTCAAAGTGTAATGTCAGACATACAATCCATACAAGTCTGTTCCGGGATCGAACAGAACCGAAGGCACTTCTCACGAAGCCCTTGCAAATCCGGATAATTTCCAATCACGTCCGGACTTCCCGTCACTAAGGATGATAAAACCTCTATATCGGGGATCAGCCGATGCAGAGTAACTCGACGGTAATCCTTCCGTTTTCAAAAATATCCGGTCTTCAACACCGGTCTTCAAATGCTATCCATATACGACGTATCACATATTCGGAATGGGTTATACGACCCAAAGGTCCTCTCCCGGCTAAACCGAATAGTGAGCGAAATATTTAAAACATATGGATATGGGATTTCAATTAAGTCACAACTTAAACCCAACTTTCTTTTCAACTGGTATAAGACAAATTACCATTTTAAATCTTTAAACAAAAAGATTCAACCTTTACGGTTTAAACAGTTTCCACACTTTAATCTTTTAAACAAAAGATTCATTCACAGATTTTCCAAATTAATTTCCATTTCAGTTTGATTAACTAGTTAAATCTTTAAAACAAGATTTAACTTATAGCTTTCAAAACAATCCCATTTCGAATGGTTTAAACCAATCATTATTTTAAATCTGTTAAAAATAAAGAGATTCAAATCATATCTTTTCAAAACAATTTATTCATAACTTGGAAAACCATTTTTCAATTCAATATTGAAATTCCTTTAATTAACTGGAATTTCATTTCTTATCTGAAAGCCTTTATTCTTTTGAAAACAAACAGTTTCATTTCAGAAAATTTGATTCATTCATACGAGTTAAAGTTATTTGGGTTAAATCCAAATTCTCAAAATTATACTTTTAAATGGTTTAACTTTATATAAACACATTTATATCATCTTTAATCCCTAGTTTCAAATCATAGGATTCAATTTCAAACTTGAATTCAAATTTAAATCAAATTATTTAAATTTCCAAAACTCGATTAAGTGATTCAAAATAACTTTTATCTTTGAAATTCCATTTCAAAAACCTTTTCACTTCAAACCCAAATTTCTAATTTCAAAATCAATTGAAATTAAAATTTCCATTTCAAAACATCAAATTTAAATTATCTGTGACTTAACTGATTTCCATGTGAAATCCATATTTGTGTGTGTAAAGGTGTAGTCCAGGGGTTTTACACACAATAGTGCAACACAATGAATCATCACATATCAGAATACCGAAATATAATTCGATAAGCGGTATAAGAACAACGCTTATCGTTCATTCACAGATCATAGATATATAAAAGTCACAGATAAGTAAACTACAGATCACAACATAAATCAGGATGTATCACAAAGCATCATATATCAGGGATGTCAAACAATTCAAATCATCCAATAAAATTCAAATATCCATAAGTAGAATCAATTAATATCTGATTATAATTAATTTATACCAGATTAATTACTTATGAATAAACTACAAATCTTGGTTAACCATTTTAATTAATTAACCTTTAATAATAAATCAATTAACCTTTGATTATCAATTAATTCTTTAATTAATTATCCTAACAAATTTACCTTCAATTAATTAATCGCATTAATTAATTTATCACATTAATTAATTCACCATTTAATTAATTATTCTTAATTAATTACCATAAATAAATCATTCTTAAGTCAATCACATAATTAATTTACTTTTAATTATTAATTAATCCTTCCTTTACAATTTCAAATTCCATTTGTAATTCAAATTCCTTTTAACCCTTTAAATACTTTAAAGTTATATAAACAAGTTTAAATTTTTAAAGTAAACTGTTTTATAAATCAAGCTCGAGACCTGCTCTGAGTCATCTGCGAGAGAATCTCGTGTTTGCTTCGGGTCGTTTCAAAAATCAACCCGTGTGCCCCTGATTCAACTTAAAAAATTTCCAAGTATTTTCGACCCGGCGCACCCCAGAATTCACTCGAGATAAAACTCGAGCCGAACCCAATATTACTCGATACCTCCTCCGAGTTATCTTCATCTTCCCAACTATAACCTCCCAACCATAATCACTGACACACGCAAACACGTGTGCACCTGCACCATCCACCGCCGATGTCCTGGCCACCACTGCCATCGCCATCTAGTCATCGTTAACCCCCTCAACTCAATCCATCACCCAGCACCCATCGTTTCATTCTTTCCTCTCCCCCCTTTTTTTTAAAAAAACTTAATTTAAAAGTTAAAACTGTTGAAGGCTGTTAACATCAGACGAACCCTTAAGCAAACTCGAGCAAATTCCGAGCCACAACCAAAAATTCCCGTGTTCGACTCGAGTTCGCCATTTTCCCGTCTTCTTCGAGTAAACCCATAGGCTAACCTGATTCGAACCCGAGAAAACTGTGTTTCTTCCCAAATTCACACTCCTCGCTGATACAATGGCACCGCGTGCACGTGTCCAGGCGCTGGAATGATCGCCGACCATCACCGACGTTCCCCACACATCACATACGATTCCCTCGTGCCTTTCCACTTCACACGAATTCGAAATCGAAGGTGAATCGAAATCGAGCATCTCCACCTTCAACACAAACTAACCCAGTCACCATTCACGACCTCGAACTCAACGCCTCAAGCATCTGAACCTTCCTAACTTCGGCCAATGGTTCGTCATCCACCCAGCTACCCCTTCCAGAAATCCGGTCGCACTCGATACTTCGTGGAACTCGTGGTGGCTCGAATAACCCCACCCAGTTAAACTAGGTTTAAGAAAGAAAAACTTCCACCATCACCAACACAATGATTATTCTCCTCCTCCACTATTTTTCCTAGCATCACTAAACACTCTACCATCACCAGAAGGAATCCCAGCCTCTCCGATCACTTAGACCAACAGTGACAACCCAAAATGCACATTTCAGACAACTCTGAACTACTCTCTGATTCTAATACTAAAATTTGTGATTTTGTCCTTAAAAATCATGATTTTGCATGATGATTCAGATCCTAACTCTGAAACATCAAACTACGACATTTAAATTTTAACTTATTCAAAGTTTATACTGTTATAAATTTATTTCCAGAGGCCAAACACATTATTTTAACTCTAGCAAATTTGGAAACTAAAATCTATTCTATAACCAACATATTTGGTTTAAGACTTGATAACTAATAAAGATTTGATCAAGAGATTGATTCAAAACTAAACTTTGAACCTGGGAACTAAAAGCAGATAAAACATTCAAACCCATAACAAATGCACACAACCAAATATTCGTATATATATATAGAGAGATATACTTATGCATATACTCATAAACACTAGTTAAGCATGCCACAGAGTTATACACTTAAACTATTTAAAATTGTTATGTTATTCACTTAAATTTCCAGAACAGAGTGTTTTATTTTTATTTTTGAAAACAGGCTTGCACTTTGATGTTATCATCTACTGAACATTCATGCAAAAGAATACAAACATACATATATGCATCAGAATAATATGGTTTAACTCGAAATTAATTAATGTTACTCACCTTGGGTTCCAGAGAAAAGAAGAACAGAGCTTATTCTTTGAAATGTTCAACCAGGCTTTTGAAAATACAAGTTGAAACTTTCTTCTTTTGATCTCTGGCTTCTATGAATTTGTTTTGTTGTTAAAGTTTGATGTTTTAAAGTTTAAGTTTTGAAGAATATTTACTTCAGATTTTTCATAGCTTGGAATGGACGAGAATAAGATGTAGAAGTTGATGTATAAAAAAGGAGTTTACATGTACAGGTTGATGATGATATTTGTACAAGGGTATTAAATTTCCTTTTGTACCATAGTCAGTGATAATTTTTCTCTTTGTTGGCTGGCATGTTGTTTTCGGTGGCTACTGGGATAAAATGTTGTGTACTTAGGATATTTGCATTTATTTGCTAGTACTTTATGTTTTACTTTACTTTGTTTATCATCTCACCTTTACCTGCCTGCATACCATACAGCCTACAAACATCTCTTACTTATTTTGCTTTTGCTTGTTCTACAAAACTGCCTACAGGCCTTACTCTTTTATTTATTTATTTTTATTTTATAAAACTATATACGTTCATTTTCAAAATATAGATAAATTTCTAGATTTTATTTTGTTGTTAAAATCTTAGTTAACGTATTTATTCTCTATTTTACAAACTATAAAATTTATCTTGTATACATTTCTATTTCAATCTCTAACTCTAATACTAATTATTCAAAATCATTTATTTAAGAATTTATTTTAAATCCAATATATATATATATATATACACAATATTTAACTTTAAATGATTTAACACAT
The DNA here is from genome assembly GCA_030737815.1 of Allium fistulosum. Lineage (NCBI taxonomy): Eukaryota > Viridiplantae > Streptophyta > Magnoliopsida > Asparagales > Amaryllidaceae > Allium > Allium fistulosum. The sequence goes on from CM060904.1 coordinate 56,602,334, forward strand.
TTATATTTGATTTGGGGGAAACTCGAATCAATTTATCAATAAATTATACAATTTTTTATTCAAAAATCAAATTAATTATCAATTTAAATTTATACAAAATCCGGGGTCGTTACATATATATATATATATATATATATATATATATATACTCAACTCATCTTAGGGTACCATTGACCCTATCCTTAATGAGTACACCCACCAGAGCCAAGGTTCTCACTTAACCTCGCTCTGATACCAATTGTAACGACCCAGAATTTTCGAACCCGAAAATTCCAGATAGTTAGGAGAAAAAGAAAAGAGATAGAAGAAGAAACAGAAACAGAACCAGACACAGATTCTCACATTCGCAGCGGATCAAAATACAATATCAAATAATAATATCAGTTATACAAAGAAAACTGTATTTGTTAATTACATTTTAATACATCAGAGTTACAACATTCACAAATATACTAGACAGTTAGAATTAACATGTCTCAGAAAACTATAATATATCACAGCGGAATATATTCCATACGTTCCTGCCATCCAGCTCGCCTCCTGAGCTCCAGAACATCCTTACCTGAAATCTGTAATACTCGGTCTGACCCGAGCATTACAACAAAGTAACACCCGGGTCAGGCTGGAAACCAGCGTGAGTAAACCTATACAAATTAAATACTAAGTGCAAACCATAAAGAAAAACCCGGGGTAACTCATACTTCACTACGAGTTCATTACTTGTTATGCTCAATACTTACTTCACATATCGATCTATAAAGAATCGAAGTGGTTTCGGGTATTAACTAATACCCGACTCCTATCTATTCGAATCCAAAGTCATCTTAACCCAAGTTATTCAAATGAAATACAATTCAAACTTTAAATACAAGATGTCACTGTTTTAACCCAAACATATTATATCACATAGCATTCCACATCACATACCAGAGATATCAACAATTCAAAGCATTCAATACAACACTCATCCATAAGCAAGGAGATATCAATCACATAATCTATAATTAATTTAATTTAAATCAAATAAATTAATCTCTTATGATCCTACTTAATTAATATTAATAAATTACAAATCATTTGTTATTACTTTAAATTATTAACGAATTTAATTAATCAATCCTTAATTACCCATCTTAATTAATTGTCCTTAATTAATTAATTATCCTTCACATAAATTAATTAACCTTAAGTTAATTACATTAAATTACTTAACCCTTAATTAATTACCTTTAATTAAATCACATTAATTATCCTTTGATCATTTATTAATTAACCTTAATTAATCTTTAATTACCTTCATTAAGTAATTATTCTTTAAGTAATTATCCTTAATTACTTACATTAACAAATCATAAATTACTTAAGATCTTAATTAATTAAAAGATAAACCATTTTATCTTTATTTTTGTATTATCATTAAATCCTTATTTTATAACCTTTGGAAATAAATTATTATTAACACATTAATTAACTTAAGACCTTTAAGTTGAATTAATGATTAGAAATCATTTCATTTTCTTAATTATTTACTTAATTACAATAATTAAGTTTATTTAAAATAAACTTTTAAAATAAGGTGTTATATATATATTAAACACTTTAAACTTAAATTAATTTGTTTTAAAATCTTAATTAATCCTAACTTAAATCAATATCTATTATTCAAAAAGAAATGGATTAAGGAATTGTTTAAACTTTGACCAAATTTTAAAATTTAAAAACTTGTTATTACCCATACTTTCCAGAAGCGAGCCCATACCATAAAAATCCCGAGCCAACAACTAAATTCCCCGAGAAACTCATGAGCTAAACCCCACATCCCTCTGCTTCGAGTCAAACACGAGAAAACTTCGATCCGGACCCGAGCTACCTCCTTCTTCCCCAACCTTTCAAACAACAACAGATACGCACATATACGCGTGCACGTTGCACGCCGTTCCGGTCACCTCCGACCAACGCCGCAACCATTCACAAATCGACAACGACCACCTCAAACCAACCGACCACCCAGAACGATGATCGACTCGATCAATCGAAATCAAACCTATACGAGCACCTGGAACCCAAAGCAGGTTGATGAAAACGCCTCGCAACGCTACCCTTGATCACCAGAGATCATGCGATCACGTCCCTAGCTGCTCCGATGGCCCACGAGACTTCTCCACCCGGTCTGATCACCTCTAATCCACCATCGACGTCGAATTTACCTCAGGAACCACCTCGACCAAAACTGGGTATAAAACCCTATTCCTCCTTCGATCGATCACCACAATGATCTAGAAATTTATTCACCATTTTTCCTATGATCTACGGCCTTTAAGCTACCTTCAGCAATGACTATGACACACCACCTCACTCATAACGCCGAAATTAGACCAAAACCCGGTCATCGTTCAACTCACGATATCTCAATAAATACAGATTTAAAAATCAAGATATTATTATCAAAAATCAACATTTTTAAGCCTGAATCCAGTTATGTAATCAAAACATGAAATTTAATCAGTTGATTTTTCTGACTTGGTATGTTAATTTACTGTAATATCTTGTTTCTTTTAAAAAATTACTTAATAATTCTCATGATAACATTTTAAAAAGTAAGACATCATGTTTACCATCAAAATTTCTTTAATCATCAAAGCCTAGAAATATTTGTGTGAAGAGATATGAATTTTATGAGAAATTTTGATCTGTAAGTCAAGAACAGAGGCCAGAAACCTTTTACCCAGACATGCATAGCAATTTAAACCTATATACCAAATAAACCCATTCATACATTCAAATAAAACATATTCGAATCATTTTTATAATAATTTTAACATGCATAAGATGATTTAGCCTGAAATTTAGAGTTTACTCACCTGGTTTATGATGTGTAGAGATTTTAAAACTGAGATATTAAACTTTTGGAAACCGGGAAGCTTTGATTTCTTTGAAATTTTGAAACTTGCAGAAGAAAATTTTGAAACTGATTCACTTGGAAGATTGATTTACTTGAATTCTTGGCTTAAGCTTGAATTTGTTTTGCCTTAACCTTGAATTTGCAGAGAAGATAGATTGAACCTTGATTTAGTTTTTTACTGAATTTGTTTACAGGCTTTGTTCTTTTTTTCTGGTTTTTGAAATGTTACAGGTTTGTTTCCTTGAATTTGTATAATGAAGATAGGAAAAAGAAAGGAAAGAGCAAAGATAGATGTATATATAGACTAAATTGTGATTTATAAAAATATAAAAGAAAATAAAATAAAAAGTGACACTTGTTTAATTACCTATTTCCTTTAGCCTACACTTGTAATTTATATTTTACTTATTAAACATTTGTCACAAGTTTGTATTTTTATGTTTAAATCCTTGTCTCATTTTTTATATTTAATTTATAAATTCTGTTTTAAACCCCTACTTCATTTTAATTTATGAATCATATTCTTATGTTTATATATGTATACATTTTTAAAAGAAAATGATTTGAAATCTAATTATACTAAATAAATAATCACATATATACATATGCTATCTTTGTTGTTGTAAAATATAGAATTTATCTTTAATAGCTTTGAAAATTAATATTTTAATTTAAACCATAACAAGCCCTATTTACAATATACATATATACATATTCATTATAATATAAAATATATTTATTTGTAAAAGATAAATTTTGCCAAATTGAATAACTATAAAAGAAGGTCATTAAACAAGTATTATCGAATTTTCAATAACTATAACAGGATATTATCAAATAAGCATTTATTATAAATCAAATTCATCTATATACCAATCTATATATATATCAGAATTTTATTAATTCAATCCAGTTAATTATCAATTAATAAATGTCCGAAAAATCCGGGTTATCACACTGTGTCTGTGATTCTATGATTATTTGTTTACTGTATATGCTAAGTTTTGCCAAATATAAATTAACAATCTGATATTTTGAGCAATTCAAGTCCGACATGTGCGGATGCGAATGGTTGAAAATACCAGGTCGTTACAATTTCCATCTTTTATTTGTAACTACTATATCTCAATTATATTGAATTTTTGTCAAATTTTTACACATTAATTATAATTTAACATCCCAATTAATTTATTTTATCTTGGTTTCATTCTTTATTAAATCAATTATTACCTATGAATAAAATTAACATTTCCATTCATTTTATTACATTCACAATTTGCAGCTATTGTCTTAACTCACATTAATGTAAAATTTAATGGTATTCAATTGCAATTGATTTAACTAAATTGGTAACAAATAACAATTGTCACCATTTTATATTTAATAGCATCTGTAAGATTAGTATCCCCAACTAGTGTTATAATTACTACTACAACACTAATTTTATTCAATTACAATTAGTTACATCTATTTCATTGATTAATTAGCATTTGAATTATCAGTTGCTCCTTTAATCCAATTATCTATTAATACATACATTAATATAATTTATTTACAACCTATATCAATTATAACTCTTTAATTCTTTTAATTAATTGGAATTACCTTTAAAGCAGTTATCAGTTACCTTAACTTAATACTATTTCATTTTATTTCAGTTATATTCTTATTATTAACTCACAAATTTTTATTTCTTCCAACATTAAATTACAGAACTTTATTAAATTATCGATTTTTAATTATCGAAAATTACGGGTCGTTACACGGCTCGTTTGGAGTTCGAAATTTTTGGATGTTGTATTGCTTGATAATTCAAATTAAATAATATATATATGTACATCTCCACCATGGCCATACCCAGTAACTTGCCTTACCGTTCATGCCAATACTCCACGTACAAGCCCATACCATCTCCAATATTTATTTTCATCTTTCCCCCTCTTAAAAATTTTCAAACCAGAGAATATCAAAAAGAAAAAAAATGTTCATCATCTTTCAAAAACAACGGCCTTATCCAACGGCCCTAAGTGATCATGGCCACTAGAGGCGGAGATAGGCCTCGACTCCAACTAAGGGTGGTTATGTATTGTCATCGAAATCTATTTCTTTACCTAATTCGAAAGGTCTTCTTGCAAATGAAAGCACCTTCTTCGAAAGGTGTTAACTGAAGCAAAAGCATGCTTTCGACCCCTTCAACCTTTTCGTAAGCTTTTGACTCTTTTAATCTTTGGCTGTTGCATCCCTTTGACTCCTTCGAAAGGTCTTGCTGGCGCTTTTCTCCCTTGTTCTTTTTTGCCTTCTATTCAATAGGGTTTCGACATGGTCGAAAGGATAATTGGTAGTAACATCTGCCCCCCTTGCGAAGGGATGCCTTTGACTTTTGAATTAAATCTTCTCGAAACCTTCAATGTTTCCCGCCTCTTCATATTCCAACGTGAATCTGGACCGTTCATTTAAATTTGATTGGGCGGCCTGCTTTTCCTGCAGACTTTTCTTATAAGCCGTGTTCTCATCTTCTTCTCTTTCATTTATCTGAAACCAAAATTTTCTTCAAGCAAAATTAAAATTCTCAAACTCTCAATCAAACTTTTCTAACAATCAAAATTTCAAATCTGAGGAAAAGTTTTGATCACTCCACTTTTGAATTTTCTTTTCTTTTTTATTTTACAGTAAATTTCAATCTCCCAAAATTTTACGGTTTGTATTTTGAATCATCGCTTTAATTCACCTGTAACTACTTAAGTTTTTATTTAGTTAAAAGGGTTCTTTTATTCAGCATCATTGTTTGATTCGATTCACCTTTCTCACTTATCTTTATTTTAACCCTTCCAAGTTCAATTTCACAGTTTTTGTTGTTGTTTTTTTAATTTCTGGATTAAAATCGTGTTTGGGGAAGAAGGAGTTTCCCGCTTGCTTCGCCTAGAAGTTTTGAATTCTACGAAATGAAAATTGGCGCCACAAATTTACCTTTTAAAAGTGATTAAGGCAGCAAATTTCATTTTGCTTTCTTAGTCACTTGCGATGGGGTCAAAAGGTAAAATGGCGCTTCATTTGATTATCCTCGCCGAAAGGTTATATAGTAAAGTTAGCATGCAATCAACCTTTTTGAAAGCAATTCTATGTTTTAGCTAATTTAGACACCTTTCGTAGAAGTTGGCTATTATAATTCACTCTTTCGAAAGAAAAAGCTTTGTTACATAGGTTTCGACACCTTTAGAACACGCTTATTCCTAGCTTGTTTAAGTTAAAATACATATTTTTACAGAGGGGATTAAAGAAAAGATACTTTGTATAAGTTGCATACCAAATGCTTCGACTTAGACGAAACCTAGTGTACTACTCTTAGGCGAAACCTACTATGTCGATTTAAACTTTATTGTTGTTATGCCTTCGAAACCACATACCAATTTTCATTTTTGTCGAAACCCCTTATAACTAATTGGGACTTAATCATTCCCTTTTTCCGAACACCGTCGAAACGTCCCAAGTTTTTATTTTCTTGTCAACATGATTCGAACTTGACACCATTCGACTTAGTTAACATATAAGGTTTTGATAGCATTCATGTTCCTATGGTAAAACTAAGATTATAGGTTTCGACGGTGTCGAAAGGTCTTTTCTCTTGTTTACTTAATATTGATATTAATTTGCTGTGTAGGCTTTAACTATTCTAATAATCAAAGTTTCTATTGAGCTTCTGACATTGTTGAAGAGGATTGGTTAGACATATATTTCTTTCCTTCCATTCGACTCTATCAAAAGCTCAGTGAATGTTTATACTTGAGCTTTCGACATAGTTGAAGGGGGGTTTGTTAAGTGTTAACTTCTATTTACCTTTCGACTTCGTCGAAAGCTCAGTAAAACTCATTTTTTAACTTTAAATTCTTTCAAGAATATGTAGTCTCTTGCTTCTCAGTAAAACTCTTTTTTTAACTTTAACATTCTTTCAAGAATATGTAGTCTCATGCTTTGTTTAATGTTTAATGTAACGACCCGCCATTTTGGACCATTCGCATCCATTATAAGTGTATAGGTAGACACTCATGCCGGAGTTGAATTGCTCAAAATACCGCGTTGTTAATTTAAATTTGGCAAAACTGAACATATACAGTAAATAAATAATCACAGATCACAGATACAGAGTAATAAGTGCAGCGGAAATAAAAGAGATAGTAGTTCATGAAGCTACTATATAAATATATAAGTTACATCAGAGTTAAACCAGATACAACGGAAGAGAAATATGATACATCAGATACAAAGCAGAATACATCACTGGAATCATCGAATATCTGAAAGCTGGATAGATAGCTGGATCTCCAAGCGAAGCTCCAACTCCAAAGGTGAGTCTCGAAAGCTGAACCACTCAGTCTGACCCGAGCGTAAAGCAAAAACACAAGACACTCGAGTCAGGATTAACATTCTTATATTAATAAATCCAACTCAAGTGAAATAGCAATTGAAATACAAGTAACTCAAAGGATGTTTGGAATAACCATCCTTTAAGGATCCGTTAAACTATCTACTATGTAGTAGTGTACGATAAGTAGATAATGTCTATCAGTAATATAAAGATATCAAAATAGCGTTAAGTCATGGCCCATTCCACCCTTAACACATTTTTATTCCCAAAAGCATATACAAGACCGTAGTTTCCCCAAAACCGGAAGTCACCAGAGGGCAATCCATATACTAAAGGTACAAATCAAAATCGTAGTGGTCGCGCATAAATGGAATACAAGTATGACAAGGCACATGAGGCTATACCCAAGGTAGTGATACTACCGTTCGCCTGATCCGGACTGGTGAGAACGCAACGCCGCAGCGCCCGCAACACCGTGAAACAACACTCCCAAAATCAAGGGTGCACCAATCGACAACAAGTATAAGTAGTTCGAAGAAGTGTGTCCACTTGAGGTAGCTAATCCTCCATTGGCCCGGCACAGCTCCTGTTTTAGTCATTTCCAATTTGACACAAGTGTCAAGGCTATCCATTATCGTTCTCTTTCTTCAGTCAACACGTACATCATTCCAACCACTTCATTTTGGATCATCACTCCGCGTATAGTTATTAAAGTGGTTTTTGGTTTAGATAGAGTGTGACGACCCGGAATTTTTGTATATTTGAAATGGGAATATTTAATTTATTTTAAATATTCGAAGGTTAAATTTTAACTTTAATTTTAAATATTAATATTTATTGGATAATTTTTGAATAATCAATTATTGGATTTAACAATTGAAATTGGGTAAAATATTGAATCTGGAATTTAAATTAATCTATCAAGCTTCTTGTGTACGCTATCTTCCTGTCAAATAAATAGAATACGTTCCCAAATTCACGCCGTTCACTTTACAGTCTCCTCCTTTAACTAAAATAATAATAATAATAATAATAAAATAAAATATAAAAAAAATATCTCTGAAGCCTTCTTTTGTACGCCACTTCCTTCTCAAAATATCACGCCCTTTCTTTTTATCATGAACCGAACATCATTCTTTGAAATCAAAAAAATAAAAATCTACTTTACTTCAAGTCACGGCTAATAGCAATCTCCATGGTTGCGATGCTTGAACCCAAAGAGATTGGGGTTTCTCAAATCAACGCCTTCGAAATAATTGCCGCTACATACTCAGCTATTCCATCAGCCATCGCGACTCATCTCTGCCTCCTACGCGATATTTCTACTGCTGATTTGAAGACAGGCTACAGTCTCTTTATACCATCACTGCTAATTAATGGAGGCGGGATCTCGTGAAGGGCTGAGTCGCGTGGATGGGGGCGACGGCGCGTGCTCGGAAGTCGCGTGCGATGGCGCGACAAGGCCTCGGCGGCGTTGGAAGGTGGGGGTTTTCGTGCGATCTGGACAGGCGTCGGTGTTGTGGGAAGGGAGGATTCGTTATGCTTCGACGAACTAGGTCGGTGCGACGTTGGAAAGCAGATCTGAACAGTGATGATGGCAGGGTGTGTTGATAGACTTGATGTGGTGGTTTGAACCAAGAATTTGTTCTGCTGTAAGGTATTATCTTTCTCGAATGTATATACATAAGTGTATATTTACTTACAGAAGGAAGTAAATTAATTACAGTGAACATATATAAATATATATACATAGAAACCAGGTTTTGAAAAAAAGAAGAAGAAAGAAATGAATTATGGTGATGAACTTATTTAATTAACTTAACTAATTGTTTAGTTATTAAAGGATTTATTTTTAAGTAAAAGTTATTATTAGTTAATTAAATTAATATGTTTCAAATAAAGATATGTTTTACAGCAAGGTAAAAGACTTCTAAATGAAATCTATTGTTTTAAAATAGTATGGTAATAAATTGTGTAGTTAATTCTAGTGTTAATAAAATCATATAAATTATTCAATTCGCTTAGCTAATTTATTTAGTTACTAAAAGATGTTTTAAGGAGAAATTATTTAATTGGAATTAAACTGTTAACTGATTAAATTTATCAAAAAGAAATTGATTATCAGATTAGTTAAAGTATTAATAAATCATATGACATTTGTACAAGGGTTAAAATCTTGGAGACTTAAGCTGGATTGGGTCGAATTGCACAAATAAAAGCAAAGGTGAGTTAATCTCACTCAGTTTAATTTTAATTTTAAATTTAAATTGGTTAAATTTAAATAGGGATGAATGATTGAATTGATTGAATTGATTGATATGGTATATAGTAGTATATAGCAATATATACATATAGCAATATATAGATATTGGCATATGTATATATTTGAGTTGTTGATATTCCCGCATTATATAGCGGATGAGACCCTATGCGCCGCATAATAGCGGATGATATTTTATAAAACCCATATACCGCGATATTCCACCTCGAAGTGGAATTGGTATTGTGCTAACGTCTGTGGATGCAGGGAAACAGGTTGGAGGGATCCAACTGGATTCCTCAAATATTTAATTTTGTTAAATATTCTGTGATATGATTTTTGGATATCCTGTAATGAATTATATGGATAATTGGATGTTATGGTTTGGTTGGACTGATTTGGATGAGCTGAATTATCAAAATCTCTAGAATGGAATTTTTGAAAAGAAATAAAAGAGTAAATTCTTAAGTAAAATAATTATAAAGAGTTTGAATATAAATTTGAGAATAAATCTGATTAAGAATAAAGGTGATTTCCAAAATTCTAATAAATATGGAAAAGAGGAATTTTGAATAAACCAAGAAATATTGAATTTAAGAAAACTTATGTGATATTATTTAAAGGAATAAATAATTTATTTTAATTCAATGTTTAAATGTAATTAAAAAGAAAGAAGGAATTTGGGAAATCTGAAACTTGTGTTTCAGTTTAAAGATTTTAAATCATAATGAGAAATAAAAGCTGGAAGTTAATGAATTTGGAAATAAATGGATTAAGTAAGGAAATTTATTTCAAAGTAAAATAAATTGAAAAATCAATTGTAAATTGATTTAAATATTTGGGAATTTGAAATTTAAAGAGAAGTGAGATTTTGGAAACTGGGTTATAAAGTAAAATGGAATATCAGTGGATATTTGAAATATAAATTCAAGGTGGGAATTTATAAAAGAATATGGATTGGTTTAAAAATAAATGTTGATTTATTTTTAAAAGATGGGAATGAGAAGTGTATTTCTCTGGATAGCCAAGTACGTTTTCAAAGAAATTTTTATTATAAGTTAAAAGTTCTAATTTGTTTAAAAATGCATGTTTTAGGAAATTGATTATTTCTAAAGGTTAATTTCCAAAGTAAGTATTTTCAAAAATCTATTATTGTAGTAATTATATAAAAGTGGTTTGCTATTATGTTTTAAAAGGAGAAATTTAGTTTATATTATAAAGTGGTTTATTTTAAAGTATATATTTTTAATAAAGTATTAAAGTAGTTTGATTTCAATGTTATAAAGTATATTTAAATAAAGTGTTTTTAAATTATTTTTAAATTAAAAGTATTTTGTACTTGGTGATTCAGTGGAAATAATTATTTGGGAAATGTATTCCGTAAGCGGAAACTGTTTTGAAATTGTTTTCAAATGAGCTTTGAAAATTCGGAAATAATATCTTGGAAAGATATTTGGGCAAATAAATAATGTGGGATATTATTTATTGTGTGATGGTTGCTTGTGGATGTTAATTGATAGTTAAATAACCGACTATCAATATTGGCCAAATGCGCTGATCGTTTCGAAGAGACCGGGATCGAGTTTCCGTATACCGGGATTCTAGGTCTGGAGACTCGAATACCACTTCGATCCGGTTTGTACGTTTCGTGTAACGATTTCGGAGTCGAAGATGGAGCAGTGAAGTGCAAGGGCTAGTCGCTACTAATCCTGAGGATATTTCCAAAATGGATGTAGTAGGAATAGTGCCTTCGGTTCCGTTCGGACCCGGAACGAACTTGTATGGACGAATGCTTGCGAAACATCGTCAGGCGGACGATGGGCATTCTAAGGGATATGTGCTATAAAGGTATCGTTTAGCCTCAAGCCTCATCAACCGGGAATGACTGAAAATCAGGGGTTATGCAGCAAGGCTTCGTGGGTAGCACCCACTTGAGAGTAAGGTCATCCCTGTCTAGATGTCCCTTTAATTTCGGCTTAGTGGTGCGGTTGCTGATCCCAACCGTGGGATGATTTTATTTGGAATTATCCAGTAAGGGATGATTCCGGTCTTGTGTTGCAGGGGAGCGGGCGTACTCCTCGGTACTGTGATCTAGGCCACGTACTGTGACAGGTGGTACCCCAGTGCCTAGTCATTCGTTGGAAATCCATTCTCCCTACGTGCCTTGTGCGGTCTTTGTTTGTATACCTAGTATGCTGGAATTTAATCATGTAACAATTTCAGCTATTTGAATAAGTATTTGTAAATAGACACTATTATAATATCATAGGATTTTTATAAAAAGTGTTTTAGCTATCGTAAGGTAAAAACCCGACATGTTTATTTGTGGCGTGGTCTTACGAGATGCTATTATTTTCAAAAGGATTTTGAAACTTTAATAATCAATTGAGTGTGATTTGCTCACGCTGGTTTTCCAGACTGACTCGGGTATTGTTTTATATGATGCTCGGGTCAGACCGAGTATTATAGGTTACAGGATATGATGCTGTGGAGCTCAAGAGACGAGCTGGATGTCGATACGTACTCCCGTACTTGCTATTATTTTTCCGCTGTGTATTCAGTTGTATGTTATGGATGTTGATGTACTCTGATGATGTACTCTGATGATGTATTGTATAAACAGATATACTTTTTGATTTGTGTAAAGATCTGTTGATATATTATATTTTATTCCGCTGCGATGGTTAGATTCTGATGTTGTTTTTCTTTTATTTTCTTCTTCTACCTCTTCTTCTTAACTAAAATGGTTCGATTTTCCGAGTCTGGAAAGTCGGGACGTTACAGTGGTATCAGAGCAAAGGTTGGCGATAACCTTGGCTCTGGTGGGAATTTGAGTGTATTAATAGATATGAGCGCGTATTTGTTAGTGAATATAAAATGGTTTTATATTGTGTTGGTTGATTTATTGAGTGGTATATGAACCTTCGTCGGCACAGTCTGCGCAACTGTATCGAAGGGGTTTCTAAACACTCGAATAGAACAATTCGACAAAATATTGTTTTGAAACGGGTAGATGAAATAATTTTACCTGAAAAATGTATTTTTGATATAAAAGAAATATTTATTTTGAATTATTATATATTTGGGTGTTTGGATTAAAATATTTTAACAAATAAAATTGAAAGAAAAAAAATATGGTAAGATTGTAAAATCAGAATGGTTTACATAACCAATGGGTATTTGTATAAATATGAATTGTACAGATGAATTGTAACTAAAAATTTGATTTAATCAAATTGGTAAATTTAAACCCCGGATATCTTGGAAGTGTTTCAAAATGTTTTGAAGATAAATACTAGCATTATTATTTTGGAAAGTATTTTTGGAAGGGAAATTGTTTCAAATAAATTTTCGAAAGGGATATAGCAATAAATTCATTTCAGTTGCTGGAAATAATTCGGAGGATGACGGCCGCATCTTCAGGATTCATTTTCGAACTTCTGAGTGACGAATTGCTGCCAAATTGATTTATTCAGAAAGGCTAGTTTTTGAAATTTCCAAAGGAAATTTGTTGGAATTAAAAATCAGGATTGGTTTAAAATTTTGAGAAATGTGATTTGGAGATGTTGGAGACTCCAAAATGATTTGAAATTAAAAACCGGGTGATTTTGAAATGTTGGGAAATTGTTTAAAAACCTGGAATCTGAATTAAAGGCTATGGGATAATAAAATATACTGGACCAAATAAATGTAACAAGATAAGTATTGAATTGGAATAAGTAAGTTTTGACAGTTTATAATAAAATTGAAACAGTATTAGAATAAAATATATACTTAACTAAATAAAAATGTATAAACGGAGTTAAGAGGTAAATTGTGAATAAAATTTATTTTTAATAGAAGGAAGTGTGAATATAAAAGAAGGTGACTTATAAAATTTGAAGTAAAATAAATAACCCAAATAGAATTGTTTGTAATAAAAATAGAATGAGATTTTAATTGAGTCAAGTTGAATTGGTAAAATGAAAAGTGAATTGTGTGTTGAATAAGAGATGTGAAGTTTGGAATAGAAATCCGAGTTAAGATAAATTTAGCTTTGATAAGGGTAAATAAATTAAATTTATTGGAAAATTTAATTAATTGAGACTCAAATGGGAAGTTATAGCTAAGTAGATAAATTTGTTTAGAAATTGAAAATTTAATGAAATCCAGGACTTGAGTTATAAACCCGAGGAGATTAACTGAAGTGATTTTGTGGATAAAAATCAAACATTGTACTGGTTAAAATGGGAGAACACTAATTTGGAATAAATTAGTAAATTAAGTATGTTAATGGAATTTGGATTTGATAATAAAAGCTGAAAGTGTGAATGATCATTGGAATTGGAGTATATGAGTGATAACTTGAAGTGTAAATAAAATTCAAGTAAGTAGGAATGATGTGAAATGGATTGATATCTATCAAATTCAAGTTAGAGATAAATTATTGGATATGAGTTGGAATTAATATTGGATTCAGTAAGTATACCAGCTAAATTTTAAAAATGGTATGGTGTTAAAAATAAATTGGAAATTTCCTTGTTAAAGATTAAATAAATTCACGGTGAATTGAATACGGAAATTGAAATTTAGAATGAATAAGTGAATGGACAAATTGAATGGATTAGTAAAGGTAATAGATTCGATCAAATGAAAATCAAACCAAAGATTTGAATTATAAATTGTTTACAAGGAAACCGTAACTTGAGTTTGGAAGTGAAATGAAAATTAAATTGAATTGAATCAATTGAAATGGATATGGATTCATTTCGCTTAAAAATGAATAGAATGGAACAAAATGTATTGCAAAACATTGAATTGAATAGAAATGGTATGTAAATTGGTTGTAGACGATTGAAATTGTATTGAAACCATATAAATTGCTTATGGAAATTATTTTAAGTGCATGGCTTTTGAAAACTACTTGTTTGCTATTGAGATTAATTGAAATGCTATAAAATTTTGTATATCGTCACTTATCTGTTTAAATTGAGTCAGTACAGGTTCAGGGAAGCCGTTTGACTGATTTCGACTGCGTAAAATGCTAAAATGAATCGCCGCTTGCTTTAAAAATGCTAAATAAAAGGTACGCCTACGCCAAAAATTCAAAATAGGAAATATGAACTGTTTTGATTCTTTTTCTGGCCTGAGGCCGATGTATATACATTTTTGTGCATCCTGCGATACCGCAGAAGTCCCTCCGTACAAGGGAGGCTCTGCCAAAAATTTTCGTAAATTTCAGGAGTTAGAAAATTTTTGGGATTTTTGAAAATTTTCATTTGACGACAAATGATTTAAATTTGTTAAGCAAAGAGAATTGAAACTGGATATTGGAATCTAATTCAAATGTGAATGTAAAAGTGAAGTGAAATCGAAGGAACTAAAGAAGTGAAGTTTGCGAATAAACTGTTAATTGAAATTTAAATTAATTAGTAAGTGCAACTAATTAAATATTCAAGTGGAAGCCAAATTGAAATCAAATGGAATTGTAAAGACAAGAGTAAATAGAAATGGATATGAACTTCAATAATGAAGTGAAAATAAGTATGAGCATTATGTAAAATATTTATTTTGAACTTAAGAAATATGGTGAGATTCTTAAGTAATTTGGTATCGAGGGAAAATTATTCTAAGTGAATAGTTAAATGAAGACTAAAACTGAAGTTATGAAATGGGATAGTTGTGAATAAGGGGATGACAATCAAACTGAATGTGAATAAAAGAGAATTGATATAGTTGATAATCAATTGGGCTAATTACGTAAGGTATACGTATATTATTTTATTCGCATAGCTATTTGGTCCAGGTGTCGAACACAGAATTTCGAGATAGTTTTATCGATCCGAATCAGGATTTTTCACTCGATTTTCAACGGCGAACCTGGATATGGATTGTTGATTGATTCTGGATATTCTCTATCATAGTTGGTGGCTATGCAAGGAGAATGACGGTTTCTGATCAAGAAACCAGATCTGAGTCCGCACTAGGAAGTCGGGTGGACGATACTAGTTCGGAAGTGAAATTGTGTGATCGATTGGGCGATCGAATGTGATATTGCGTACGGATGATGTAACGACCCGCAAAATTTAATGGTTTTAAAAGTATGTTTAACTGGAAATTTGTGAAATTTTAAACAATAAAATTTGAAAATAAAAATTTATTATTTGGAATACGTCTATTTTAATATAACAACTGGTAAATTTTCATCTGATAATATTGAAGTTTGTTTTCCTGTGAAATTTCATTTCAAATCAAACCGGTTAATAAAGGTGAATTTGAAAGTTTTCCGAAACCAAAATATGTCAACAGGAGAAAATTTATTCAGATCATTCTGAATCAGACTACGAATTCGTTTTTCCAAATTTGGACTTCTACTGCTCCGTTTATCTTAATTCTGGCAAAATAGCAGCATTTCCGGTACCGATTATCGACTTTCGATCGGATGATCGTACCACTAGTATCTGTATACTGTTTTGATCGTCTCGTCACGCTGATCACCGCGGTATATTTATTTTTGTATTTTGAAGTCCGATACACGACGGGAACAATCAAACTATATATTGTATGGGTACCAAAATTCGTGACTTTTGATTCTTTTCTTTCAAAGTTGAACCGTTGGCCAATAGTAAATTGCTTTGAATACTTCAACTGAATCAATGCGAGATTGCTGCAATTCTTTTCCCTTCCTGTTGATTTTCAATTTTTTTTCGTACGTTTCTCCCTACCTAATATATTTAGATCGGCATTTCAGATCTTCCTCAAAACTCGTTCTACCCTGCTTCTCAAAATTCTGCCTTCAGATCTATATTTTTCCTCTCAAATTTTTTCTCCCACCTCCATTTTCTTTTCTTCCCTAACACTTCATTCGGCCACAATCGCATCCATCACCACGCAGGCTCGGATCCACATGAACTCCGGAATCCTCCCCTTCGCCTCCAACACCACCGCCTCCAACACCACCGCCTACGACTCGCCGTGCTCCGACCAATCGCACCTGACAACCCAGATCCACCCATCATCGTCCAAACACGGTCAAAACAACCAACACACGTCAAGAATTCCTGTCCCGAACCCAACCTCCCTCTCCACGTCAACCGTCACCTATTTGCCATGCACACGTCATACCACCCCACGCATCTCGCATCACCCTCCGGACTTCACTCATTCCCCATGCCTCTTCCCACCAGCTGCCCCATTTCCACGGCGACAGCCTTCACCAAACACTAAGCCGAGCCTTCCAATAGGCAGCCACCTACCCAGCCTCCCCTGACCGAAGTGGCCGAGCAGCCCGAATCACCCATCGCCGGAACCCCGCCACTCCGCTTGCCTCCAATTCTCTCCGTCGTCCTCCTCTTCTTCTGGCCGATGTTCTTTGCTAGAGATATATATGTATATTAAGGTATCCTATATATTTATAGGTTTATAATTTATATATATATATTTAAGTATACTGAGCTTTAATTTGATATATGTATATATCTATTTATGGTAGTATTATATATAGCTGTTGGGGTTTTTATTTCTTTGAGTGCTTAAGTGTAAATGTATATTCAGTTTAAGCTTTGTTGTAATATGATAATATATATAATTCAGAGTTTATATTTTGGGTTAGTATATGTATAGGCTGTTAGTTATAGTATTGTATAAACTAAAACGTACAGCAACATATTAGTTGATGAATAGTTGTATTAGGAAACCTTGTTAGAATGAAATTCATTTTTTTTATGTACGCGTCTTGCGTTTAGGAAAAAATTTTAAAAACAAAACAACTACTTATATCGGTCACATAGATTTGCTGTAGTGTGAATAATGATTTGGTTTTGCTTGCATGAATATAGTTGGCTGTTAGTAAAATTTAAAATAGTAAAGGGGTTGCGTGCTGTGTCAATATATTGTAGGTAGGTCTATATAGGCTTCGGCTTGGAAAAAAAAATACGTGTATTGTTTTGCAAATGCATAGTGACAGTAGATTCATTTTTAAAGAAATATTTTATATCGTTTTACAATTTTATTCACACAGTAAAATATTTGTATAAAATTTTATAACATGCTGTTTGCATACTTTGTTGTTTTACGGTCTGCATTGATATGTATGTATATATAGTATATAGTTTATTAAGTCACAAAAGTTTATACAGTTATAATTTATAAGGTATATACATTTTAAAATGAGTATTCTTGCAACCCAGTTCGACCAAGTCTTGTCCTATATATATATGTTATACAACTTGATACTTTACTTCATTTTGATTTAAGTTATATAATAAGTGGATAATTTGAGCACTATAATTTCAGTTGTTGTACTATTGTTTAAATTGCATATGTATAGGACGTTAGTTTATTTTATATAATATTGAGATTTTGGGGTATGTTTCTTCATTTTGAATTTTGGTTTGAGATAAGTCTATGCTTTGACTAAAAATTTGAATGGAAATTTGTAAATATGACGTTTTAAATATGTTTTAAAATTAGAATATTTGTTTAAAGGAATTTATGATAATAATAATATAATATATATATATATTTCTGTTCTATCAAGATGATTCCGAGTATCTTCATCGACCCCGTCCTGATTTGTTCCATTTATTTTATTATCAGCTTTGATCGTTGAATTGGTACCGACTTTGCTTTGCTTCGATTCATCATTCAAATTTCAGTGTCCGTATCAGTGTGCGTATCCGTGTCATCTTCTGTATTCCTCTCTAGCCTCGAAAGGTGAGCAATCACTCACGATTAACGTTCTTATATTTATTTAATTTAATTTCAATTGAAATAACAATTGAAATATGATGTTGTAGTTATTTTAAATTGTCATACACGCTATTATCTATAACTGTTCACCTGTGGGATATGACACCATATCCTGTTGTTTATATTAAATTGTTATTGCTGATATATATGCCTGTTATATTATTTTAATATCTGTTATCACTCTGCAAGTTCCCTGTTAGTATAGAAATCACCATGGGTTGAAATGATACATACCCGAACGGACTGTAGAATAGGAGAAAATCGTTATGGGTTGAAATGATAAACCCAAGCGATTTTCATTTGAATTGAAATTGGGATTACGGGTCGAAATGATATCTACCCGTATATATTTAAATTTCGGATTGAAATGATAAATATCCGTATCATTTAACCATATGATAAATATATATACAGACACCGTTGGTCCATATATCTAAAAATTTTGAAAATGAATTCTATGGTTTTGGAAAGAAATATATGGTTTTAATAAATGTTGAGCCTTAAATTATTATATATAAATGGGAATGATTGATTTAAATACATATAATATGTTGAGTATTTAAAAATATATATTTCAAAATAGAATTTTGGTAATAATTTGAATAAGTTAAGGTTAGAAAGATAATTTGAATTTAGTTGAAATTGTATTCAATAAAGAACTTTATTTAATTAAACCGATTTGAAACTTATTGAAGTTGAGATGTGAGATATGATTTATAACTTGAGTTTGATTTATAAGTACTCTAATGAATATTTCTTGTTTAATAAATTTAAGGAAATATTTAGTAAAATGTGATTTAAGGCTAGTAAATGATATTGAATCTATTAAGTGGATATTCCCTGATTAAATAATAATGAAGTTAAATCAAGTGCTATATGAAACTGTTAAATTTTAACTTTGAGACTTTGAATATTAAAGCTTTGAAATATATTGAAAATTTAAATGGTATATTTAGAACTGAATTGAATTGATGAATTGAGCTTTAAATAAATTTGAATTTGGAATTTGAAGTTGATTTGAATCGATTTGCGAGACTTGAGAAAATTAAATGCTTTACTTTATAAATTAATTATTAATATATACTATCTTGGAAAATAGTTATATTTGAAATGAAATGATATTTGGGTTTTGAAGTATAAATTAAATTGAAATGACCACGGTGTTATAATGTATATTTCCACCTTGTAGATAGTTCTGAAGATCCTTAGAGGATGGTTATCCCAAACATCCTTTAAGTTATTTGTATTTCAGTTGATATTTCACTTGAGTTGGATTTATTTATATAAGAATGTTAATCCTGACTCGAGTGTTTTGTGTTTTGCTTTACGCTCGGGTCAGACCGAGTGATACAGCATCTGAGACTCACCTTTGGAGTTTGGAGCTTCCTTTGGAGATCCAACTATTGCCTCAGCTTTCAGCTCTCCTAGTTGATTCGCTCAGAGAAGTCATCTGTCGTACTGGAGACTTCACTTCATTTGAGTATTCTGTTGTATTTATTTAACTCTGATGTTTATATAGTAGCTTCATGAACTACTATTTTATCTATTCCGCTGCGTATTATTGTATTACTCTGTGTCTGTGATTCTGTGATTAATTTATTTATTGTATATGCTGAGTTTTGCCAAATTTAAATTAACAATCTGATATTTTGAATTATTCAAGTCAGACATGTGTGGATTTATTGTCGATTTGAATGGTCCAAAATACCGGGTCGTTACAGTTGGTATCAGAGCTTTGGCTCTAGGCAAAACCTAGCATATATTGTAAATTTATTTACAGAATCACTTTCGTTCGAGTTTAATCTCTTCCTTTTGACTCGATTTCCTTTGAACTTTGGAACGTTCCCTACGGTTCCAAAATTCATTCTTGTCTCTCTCTATTGGTATTCTTTTGATTCTGGAGTATCCCATAACTCCACTTCGAATAATCTCTATAAGAATAGGCGATCTCGCCAATCTTTGAATAATTTGAAAAGGGGTGGAACTCCTTTACAATTGGCATTGATTCACCGGAGATTTATATATCCCTCGGTTTTGATGTTGCCATCTCTTGTTATGCCGAATTCTATCTCTGGCGATCGAATGTCGATTTGCCTTAGATTTCCACATCGATTATATTCTTGAAATCACGGTTGACCCGGTTAAGGTCGCCCGCGATTTATACAAGTGTATCCGACTACTATTTTGTAATTAATTATCTCATTTTCGTTCGAACTTATCTGTGAATCAAAATCCTATTTGGTTAGAGTCCCTCTAATTTGAATCTCTATCTTTGTTTTGAAATCCGTTCGTGAGTCGTCCTTTGAAAATCGGGTTTGTTTATATTTTAGAAATTGTTTTCTAAACCGAAATTATTATTTTGATAAGTATGATTATATTCTATATATAAAAGTGAAATGTCTTCGATAAAGATTATATTTTTTTTTTTTTTTAAAATGAGAATTTGAGGTTTCGAAAGGATTTGTAATTTTGTAAAGTTATATAAGAAATTTGATTTATCTAAAAATGATTTATGACTGAAGGATTTTAAGTTTGAAATTCGAGAATTGAACTCCGGTATTTTGGAATTGGTTTAAGATTTTGAAATATATAATAATAATATGATTTAAAATTATTTTCCGAATAAGAAATGTTTCAAATGATTTTAATGAGTTTCGAAGAAATTCCAAAAGAAGTTTGAGAAAATAGAAGTCCAGAACTCACTTATGTCGCTGGAAAATAATTTCGGTGATGAGTGCACGCATCATCGACATTGATTTTCGAGTTTCATAGTGGGGGAGAGGCCACTTTAGTAGCATTGCTACGCAAGTGATTTTGCGAAACCAATTTTGATTTCAAAAATTTTGAAGTATGATTTGATATTCGAAAGATATATATATATATTTGAAATGATTTGAAGTAATCCGGTGTTCAGTCTTCGAGTCTCGAATTTGATATAAACTTATCTTTTGAAATTGATTTACTGATTTGTTGCTGATTTCCAACTCTTGAATTTGAAAATGATTTCTTCAACTATTTTGAAGGTTCGAGCACTTCCAAATCAAGGTTAACTTTTCAAGGCTAAGAAATTTTGAAAAGTATGAATTATTTGATAAAGTATATAAGTTTGTTTTGAATGTTAAAGTATGTAGTAATATGATTTAAATAAGTTGAAACTGTTTTGTTATGTAAATGAATAAGGCTATTTTGAATTTTTCGAATATGAAATTTAGATTTGAAATGTTTTGGAAAAAATTTGGTCTTCAAAATATTTTGAATAAAATTTAGTTTAAATGTTTTAATTTAGTAACATCTTTATGAAACTATATATTTAACAAGTTGGAATAAATATATAAGTTGTACGTATGCTGTTTATTTGCATAATTAATTTGATCCAAGTTTGAGTATACAAGTTCGAGGTGGATTACACCATTTCGTGTTAGGATTTTTCATCCGATTCTTGATGGCGAATATTTGATATGGATTTTTGGGCTAAATTCTAGAATTCTCTATCATAGTATATGGCTATGCAAGGAGACTGATGGCTTCTAGTCGAGAAACCATATCGAAATCCGCATTAGGGAAGTCGAATGGACAATACTAGTTCGAAAGCGAACTTGTGTGATCGAGCGAGCGATCAAATGTGATTGTGCGAAATAATGACGTATGTACATCTTATATTCTAATATCATTGATATATTTTGACGCTGAAATTGAAAGCTGTCGGGTTAGAATATCTTTGCTTACTAAAAGAAAATTCCCAGAATAAATTACAAAGATATATAACCCATAAAAGCAAAGATATTTAATCTCATATGGCTCTTCATACAGCGAAATTTATTTTGAAAAATTTGATCCTGATATAAGATGGACCTTATGTAATATAAGATGATTTTGAAAACCATTGATTTTGGAAATGAATTGTTTGACTTAATTATTTTGATTTAGAAACTTGGATTATTTTCTGAATTTATTATGTTGGAAACTTTGAAACTAAAGAAGTTTAAATTGAGAAGAAATAATTTGGTGAAATTGTATATGATTTTGAAATTGAACTGATATTGAAACAAATTGAAATTTGAGAACCTTGTGTTACTAAATACTTGATTTGGGAGTTGTCGAACATATATAAAATTGATTTGTATGAGTATGAAATTGATTCGAAAACTATAGATTTGAAAAGGTACTTAATTTGAAGTGAAATCTTATATAATTGAAGTCTATATAAGTATGATTTGATATACTATTGATATTGGAAAGTATTTGATTTGAAAATTAAATCTTATATATAATGGATTTTATATAAGTATGATATTTGGAAGTGATTTGAAAAGGTACTATATGATACATATTTTCGAAGTAAAGATATGGAAAGTACCTTCTGCTTGATATCCGATTTGTGGCCACATCTTGGATTCATTCTATCGATATTATTCTCTCTGATTTTTGGTTTTCCGGATATGATACTCGAGTGTCCTTCGAATTCCATGGCGTTACCCATGGTCTTACGAACTCGACTGCATAGCGTAATTCGTAAGGCAGTGATTGCTTAAAAGGTACGGATGTTTCCTGGGGGATCCAGGCGTAACCATTGTGTATCTGCGATCTATGGTCGTGTTAGTGGCGTAATCCGCAAGGCAGAGATTGCTTACGGGGTATGGATGTTTCCTGGGGGATCCAGGCGTAACCATTTTTATGTATCCTGCGGTCCACCGTTTTGTTGCATGGCGAAATTCGCAAGGCAGTGAATGCTTAAAAGGTACGGATGTTTCCTGGGGGACCCAGGCGTAACCATTGTGTATCTGCGATCCATGATTTGATTCGTTTTGTTTGGATTGTACTTTCCATATCTGTTTTTTTTAAGTTTTTCCAGTATTTTCACTAGGTGTTGAAACAGGTCTACTAAGTACCTGGAGAATTCTAGTTTTGCGCCTGATCAACGCACTACCAGAGTCTACAGGAACAAGGATAAACTTGTTGAAACATCGAGTTATAAAAGTATTTTCGAAAGGAAATTTGTTTCGACTATAAAGGTATTTTATTATAAAGGTATTTCCAACAAAGAAATTTTTAATTAATATTTGAAATTGAAATCCTAATGGTCTGAATAAATTATTCATGCCCGATACTAATCTTTTGAATCTATCTTATCTGCTCAGCTTTATTTATTCACCTATATTCTGTTTTGCCAAGTCCCTCTTCTCCTTGTTGACTATAACCCTTTAAATATTGTTTATTTATATACTATATGGTTTAATAGAAATTTTAGTGTCATAAATTTATTAATTCTATCTAAAATACTTTTCAAATATCATTAATAAATCAATAATCATTTCTTTAAATCTGTTTTAAAAAAAAAAAATAAAAATTAGTTCAAATTTATTGTTTAATCTTGACTTTCAATCTATCTTTTCTGTCTGGTTGTTTCTATTCTTCTACCTCCTTCCTTTTCGGGGACGAAAAGTTTTGAGTGGGGGAGAGTGTAACGACCCGCAAAATTTAATGGTTTTAAAAGTATGTTTAACTGGAAATTTGTGAAATTTTAAACAATAAAATTTGAAAATAAAAATTTATTATTTGGAATACGTCTATTTTAATATAACAACTGGTAAATTTTCATCTGATAATATTGAAGTTTGTTTTCCTGTGAAATTTCATTTCAAATCAAACCGGTTAATAAAGGTGAATTTGAAAGTTTTCCGAAACCAAAATATGTCAACAGGAGAAAATTTATTCAGATCATTCTGAATCAGACTGCGAATTCGTTTTTCCAAATTTGGACTTCTACTGCTCCGTTTATCTTAATTCTGGCAAAATAGCAGCATTTCCGGTACCGATTATCGACTTTCGATCGGATGATCGTACCACTAGTATCTGTATACTGTTTTGATCGTCTCGTCACGCTGATCACCGCGGTATATTTATTTTTGTATTTTGAAGTCCGATACACGACGGGAACAATCAAACTATATATTGTATGGGTACCAAAATTCGTGACTTTTGATTCTTTTCTTTCAAAGTTGAACCGTTGGCCAATAGTAAATTGCTTTGAATACTTCAACTGAATCAATGCGAGATTGCTGCAATTCTTTTCCCTTCCTGTTGATTTTCAATTTTTTTTCGTACGTTTCTCCCTACCTAATATATTTAGATCGGCATTTCAGATCTTCCTCAAAACTCGTTCTACCCTGCTTCTCAAAATTCTGCCTTCAGATCTATATTTTTCCTCTCAAATTTTTTCTCCCACCTCCATTTTCTTTTCTTCCCTAACACTTCATTCGGCCACAATCGCATCCATCACCACGCAGGCTCGGATCCACATGAACTCCGGAATCCTCCCCTTCGCCTCCAACACCACCGCCTCCAACACCACCGCCTACGACTCGCCGTGCTCCGACCAATCGCACCTGACAACCCAGATCCACCCATCATCGTCCAAACACGGTCAAAACAACCAACACACGTCAAGAATTCCTGTCCCGAACCCAACCTCCCTCTCCACGTCAACCGTCACCTATTTGCCATGCACACGTCATACCACCCCACGCATCTCGCATCACCCTCCGGACTTCACTCATTCCCCATGCCTCTTCCCACCAGCTGCCCCATTTCCACGGCGACAGCCTTCACCAAACACTAAGCCGAGCCTTCCAATAGGCAGCCACCTACCCAGCCTCCCCTGACCGAAGTGGCCGAGCAGCCCGAATCACCCATCGCCGGAACCCCGCCACTCCGCTTGCCTCCAATTCTCTCCGTCGTCCTCCTCTTCTTCTGGCCGATGTTCTTTGCTAGAGATATATATGTATATTAAGGTATCCTATATATTTATAGGTTTATAATTTATATATATATATTTAAGTATACTGAGCTTTAATTTGATATATGTATATATCTATTTATGGTAGTATTATATATAGCTGTTGGGGTTTTTATTTCTTTGAGTGCTTAAGTGTAAATGTATATTCAGTTTAAGCTTTGTTGTAATATGATAATATATATAATTCAGAGTTTATATTTTGGGTTAGTATATGTATAGGCTGTTAGTTATAGTATTGTATAAACTAAAACGTACAGCAACATATTAGTTGATGAATAGTTGTATTAGGAAACCTTGTTAGAATGAAATTCATTTTTTTTATGTACGCGTCTTGCGTTTAGGAAAAAATTTTAAAAACAAAACAACTACTTATATCGGTCACATAGATTTGCTGTAGTGTGAATAATGATTTGGTTTTGCTTGCATGAATATAGTTGGCTGTTAGTAAAATTTAAAATAGTAAAGGGGTTGCGTGCTGTGTCAATATATTGTAGGTAGGTCTATATAGGCTTCGGCTTGGAAAAAAAAATACGTGTATTGTTTTGCAAATGCATAGTGACAGTAGATTCATTTTTAAAGAAATATTTTATATCGTTTTACAATTTTATTCACACAGTAAAATATTTGTATAAAATTTTATAACATGCTGTTTGCATACTTTGTTGTTTTACGGTCTGCATTGATATGTATGTATATATAGTATATAGTTTATTAAGTCACAAAAGTTTATACAGTTATAATTTATAAGGTATATACATTTTAAAATGAGTATTCTTGCAACCCAGTTCGACCAAGTCTTGTCCTATATATATATGTTATACAACTTGATACTTTACTTCATTTTGATTTAAGTTATATAATAAGTGGATAATTTGAGCACTATAATTTCAGTTGTTGTACTATTGTTTAAATTGCATATGTATAGGACGTTAGTTTATTTTATATAATATTGAGATTTTGGGGTATGTTTCTTCATTTTGAATTTTGGTTTGAGATAAGTCTATGCTTTGACTAAAAATTTGAATGGAAATTTGTAAATATGACGTTTTAAATATGTTTTAAAATTAGAATATTTGTTTAAAGGAATTTATGATAATAATAATATAATATATATATATATTTCTGTTCTATCAAGATGATTCCGAGTATCTTCATCGACCCCGTCCTGATTTGTTCCATTTATTTTATTATCAGCTTTGATCGTTGAATTGGTACCGACTTTGCTTTGCTTCGATTCATCATTCAAATTTCAGTGTCCGTATCAGTGTGCGTATCCGTGTCATCTTCTGTATTCCTCTCTAGCCTCGAAAGGTGAGCAATCACTCACGATTAACGTTCTTATATTTATTTAATTTAATTTCAATTGAAATAACAATTGAAATATGATGTTGTAGTTATTTTAAATTGTCATACACGCTATTATCTATAACTGTTCACCTGTGGGATATGACACCATATCCTGTTGTTTATATTA
The DNA here is from genome assembly GCA_030737815.1 of Allium fistulosum. Taxonomy (NCBI): domain Eukaryota; kingdom Viridiplantae; phylum Streptophyta; class Magnoliopsida; order Asparagales; family Amaryllidaceae; genus Allium; species Allium fistulosum. The sequence continues at coordinate 56,628,859 of CM060904.1, forward strand.
AATTGTTATTGCTGATATATATGCCTGTTATATTATTTTAATATCTGTTATCACTCTGCAAGTTCCCTGTTAGTATAGAAATCACCATGGGTTGAAATGATACATACCCGAACGGACTGTAGAATAGGAGAAAATCGTTATGGGTTGAAATGATAAACCCAAGCGATTTTCATTTGAATTGAAATTGGGATTACGGGTCGAAATGATATCTACCCGTATATATTTAAATTTCGGATTGAAATGATAAATATCCGTATCATTTAACCATATGATAAATATATATACAGACACCGTTGGTCCATATATCTAAAAATTTTGAAAATGAATTCTATGGTTTTGGAAAGAAATATATGGTTTTAATAAATGTTGAGCCTTAAATTATTATATATAAATGGGAATGATTGATTTAAATACATATAATATGTTGAGTATTTAAAAATATATATTTCAAAATAGAATTTTGGTAATAATTTGAATAAGTTAAGGTTAGAAAGATAATTTGAATTTAGTTGAAATTGTATTCAATAAAGAACTTTATTTAATTAAACCGATTTGAAACTTATTGAAGTTGAGATGTGAGATATGATTTATAACTTGAGTTTGATTTATAAGTACTCTAATGAATATTTCTTGTTTAATAAATTTAAGGAAATATTTAGTAAAATGTGATTTAAGGCTAGTAAATGATATTGAATCTATTAAGTGGATATTCCCTGATTAAATAATAATGAAGTTAAATCAAGTGCTATATGAAACTGTTAAATTTTAACTTTGAGACTTTGAATATTAAAGCTTTGAAATATATTGAAAATTTAAATGGTATATTTAGAACTGAATTGAATTGATGAATTGAGCTTTAAATAAATTTGAATTTGGAATTTGAAGTTGATTTGAATCGATTTGCGAGACTTGAGAAAATTAAATGCTTTACTTTATAAATTAATTATTAATATATACTATCTTGGAAAATAGTTATATTTGAAATGAAATGATATTTGGGTTTTGAAGTATAAATTAAATTGAAATGACCACGGTGTTATAATGTATATTTCCACCTTGTAGATAGTTCTGAAGATCCTTAGAGGATGGTTATCCCAAACATCCTTTAAGTTATTTGTATTTCAGTTGATATTTCACTTGAGTTGGATTTATTTATATAAGAATGTTAATCCTGACTCGAGTGTTTTGTGTTTTGCTTTACGCTCGGGTCAGACCGAGTGATACAGCATCTGAGACTCACCTTTGGAGTTTGGAGCTTCCTTTGGAGATCCAACTATTGCCTCAGCTTTCAGCTCTCCTAGTTGATTCGCTCAGAGAAGTCATCTGTCGTACTGGAGACTTCACTTCATTTGAGTATTCTGTTGTATTTATTTAACTCTGATGTTTATATAGTAGCTTCATGAACTACTATTTTATCTATTCCGCTGCGTATTATTGTATTACTCTGTGTCTGTGATTCTGTGATTAATTTATTTATTGTATATGCTGAGTTTTGCCAAATTTAAATTAACAATCTGATATTTTGAATTATTCAAGTCAGACATGTGTGGATTTATTGTCGATTTGAATGGTCCAAAATACCGGGTCGTTACAGATGATATATGTGCATCGTACGGGCTTAAGTAAAACAAATATTGAGAATTTGTAAAGGAAAGTATAAAATGACTTTGGAATTGTGATTGAATATTATTGCTTAGTAGGATATACAGGTGTATAAAAGCAATGGATAAATTGGGATTTTTGATTTTAGAAGATAAATTTAATGGCCCGACAAAAGGTATGTATTTGAATTTCTATATGAAATTTGATTGGGTTTTGATCCAGCCACTTGGCTTTTTGTTTTCTTTTTGAGATTGGGAGGCCATAGAGCCATTTTGTAGTAGTACCGAGCTAGCCGCGCAAAGGAGACGCTGGCGAAATTTTTCGGAAATTTAGGGAGTTAGAAAAATTTTGAGAAATTTTGATAAGTTAAAATTTGAATTCAAATTTAAATTTGAATGGATAAGTAGGTGGTATGGGTTGAACTTATGAATAAGTTTGGGAAGTTAAAAGATGATTAGTGTATCATTAATAAAAGATTGTTTGGGTATTGTTAAAACTGTTGAATTTGGGAAATAGTTAATGGGGATTGAAGCATTCTTCCTAACTAGTAATTTCGGGGACGAAATTCTTTTAAGGGGGGAGGAATGTGACGACCCGGAATTTTTGTATATTTGAAATGGGAATATTTAATTTATTTTAAATATTCGAAGGTTAAATTTTAACTTTAATTTTAAATATTAATATTTATTGGATAATTTTTGAATAACCAATTATTGGATTTAACAATTGAAATTGGGTAAAATATTGAATCTGGAATTTAAATTAATCTATCAAGCTTCTTGTGTACGCTATCTTCCTGTCAAATAAATAGAATACGTTCCCAAATTCACGCCGTTCACTTTACAGTCTCCTCCTTTAACTAAAATAATAATAATAATAATAAAATAAAATATAAAAAAAATATCTCTGAAGCCTTCTTTTGTACGCCACTTCCTTCTCAAAATATCACGCCCTTTCTTTTTATCATGAACCGAACATCATTCTTTGAAATCAAAAAAATAAAAATCTACTTTACTTCAAGTCACGGCTAATAGCAATCTCCATGGTTGCGATGCTTGAACCCAAAGAGATTGGGGTTTCTCAAATCAACGCCTTCGAAATAATTGCCGCTACATACTCAGCTATTCCATCAGCCATCGCGACTCATCTCTGCCTCCTACGCGATATTTCTACTGCTGATTTGAAGACAGGCTATAGTCTCTTTATACCATCACTGCTAATTAATGGAGGCGGGATCTCGTGAAGGGCTGAGTCGCGTGGATGGGGGCGACGGCGCGTGCTCGGAAGTCGCGTGCGATGGCGCGACAAGGCCTCGGCGGCGTTGGAAGGTGGGGGTTTTCGTGCGATCTGGACAGGCGTCGGTGTTGTGGGAAGGGAGGATTCGTTATGCTTCGACGAACTAGGTCGGTGCGACGTTGGAAAGCAGATCTGAACAGTGATGATGGCAGGGTGTGTTGATAGACTTGATGTGGTGGTTTGAACCAAGAATTTGTTCTGCTGTAAGGTATTATCTTTCTCGAATGTATATACATAATTGTATATTTACTTACAGAAGGAAGTAAATTAATTACAGTGAACATATATAAATATATATACATAGAAACCAGGTTTTGAAAAAAAGAAGAAGAAAGAAATGAATTATGGTGATGAACTTATTTAATTAACTTAACTAATTGTTTAGTTATTAAAGGATTTATTTTTAAGTAAAAGTTATTATTAGTTAATTAAATTAATATGTTTCAAATAAAGATATGTTTTACAGCAAGGTAAAAGACTTCTAAATGAAATCTATTGTTTTAAAATAGTATGGTAATAAATTGTGTAGTTAATTCTAGTGTTAATAAAATCATATAAATTATTCAATTCGCTTAGCTAATTTATTTAGTTACTAAAAGATGTTTTAAGGAGAAATTATTTAATTGGAATTAAACTGTTAACTGATTAAATTTATCAAAAAGAAATTGATTATCAGATTAGTTCAAGTATTAATAAATCATATGACATTTGTACAAGGGTTAAAATCTTGGAGACTTAAGCTGGATTGGGTCGAATTGCACAAATAAAAGCAAAGGTGAGTTAATCTCACTCAGTTTAATTTTAATTTTAAATTTAAATTGGTTAAATTTAAATAGGGATGAATGATTGAATTGATTGAATTGATTGATATGGTATATAGTAGTATATAGCAATATATACATATTGGCATATGTATATATTTGAGTTGTTGATATTCCCGCATTATATAGCGGATGAGACCCTATGCGCCGCATAATAGCGGATGATATTTTATAAAACCCATATACCGCGATATTCCACCTCGAAGTGGAATTGGTATTGTGCTAACGTCTGTGGATGCAGGGAAACAAGTTGGAGGGATCCAACTGGATTCCTCAAATATTTAATTTTGTTAAATATTCTGTGATATGATTTTTGGATATCCTGTAATGAATTATATGGATAATTGGATGTTATGGTTTGGTTGGACTGATTTGGATGAGCTGAATTATCAAAATCTCTAGAATGGAATTTTTGAAAAGAAATAAAAGAGTAAATTCTTAAGTAAAATAATTATAAAGAGTTTGAATATAAATTTGAGAATAAATCTGATTAAGAATAAAGGTGATTTCCAAAATTCTAATAAATATGGAAAAGAGGAATTTTGAATAAACCAAGAAATATTGAATTTAAGAAAACTTATGTGATATTATTTAAAGGAATAAATAATTTATTTTAATTCAATGTTTAAATGTAATTAAAAAGAAAGAAGGAATTTGGGAAATCTGAAACTTGTGTTTCAGTTTAAAGATTTTAAATCATAATGAGAAATAAAAGCTGGAAGTTAATGAATTTGGAAATAAATGGATTAAGTAAGGAAATTTATTTCAAAGTAAAATAAATTGAAAAATCAATTGTAAATTGATTTAAATATTTGGGAATTTGAAATTTAAAGAGAAGTGAGATTTTGGAAACTGGGTTATAAAGTAAAATGGAATATCAGTGGATATTTGAAATATAAATTCAAGGTGGGAATTTATAAAAGAATATGGATTGGTTTAAAAATAAATGTTGATTTATTTTTAAAAGATGGGAATGAGAAGTGTATTTCTCTGGATAGCCAAGTACGTTTTCAAAGAAATTTTTATTATAAGTTAAAAGTTCTAATTTGTTTAAAAATGCATGTTTTAGGAAATTGATTATTTCTAAAGGTTAATTTCCAAAGTAAGTATTTTCAAAAATCTATTATTGTAGTAATTATATAAAAGTGGTTTGCTATTATGTTTTAAAAGGAGAAATTTAGTTTATATTATAAAGTGGTTTATTTTAAAGTATATATTTTTAATAAAGTATTAAAGTAGTTTGATTTCAATGTTATAAAGTATATTTAAATAAAGTGTTTTTAAATTATTTTTAAATTAAAAGTATTTTGTACTTGGTGATTCAGTGGAAATAATTATTTGGGAAATGTATTCCGTAAGCGGAAACTGTTTTGAAATTGTTTTCAAATGAGCTTTGAAAATTCGGAAATAATATCTTGGAAAGATATTTGGGCAAATAAATAATGTGGGATATTATTTATTGTGTGATGGTTGCTTGTGGATGTTAATTGATAGTTAAATAACCGACTATCAATATTGGCCAAATGCGTTGATCGTTTCGAAGAGACCGGGATCGAGTTTCCGTATACCGGGATTCTAGGTCTGGAGACTCGAATACCACTTTGATCCGGTTTGTACGTTTCGTGTAACGATTTCGGAGTCGAAGATGGAGCAGTGAAGTGCAAGGGCTAGTCGCTACTAATCCTGAGGATATTTCCAAAATGGATGTAGTAGGAATAGTGCCTTCGGTTCCGTTCGGACCCGGAACGAACTTGTATGGACGAATGCTTGCGAAACATCGTCAGGCGGACGATGGGCATTCTAAGGGATATGTGCTATAAAGGTATCGTTTAGCCTCAAGCCTCATCAACCGGGAATGACTGAAAATCAGGGGTTATGCAGCAAGGCTTCGTGGGTAGCACCCACTTGAGAGTAAGGTCATCCCTGTCTAGATGTCCCTTTAATTTCGGCTTAGTGGTGCGGTTGCTGATCCCAACCGTGGGGTGATTTTATTTGGAATTATCCAGTAAGGGATGATTCCGGTCTTGTGTTGCAGGGGAGCGGGCGTACTCCTCGGTACTGTGATCTAGGCCACGTACTGTGACAGGTGGTACCCCAGTGCCTAGTCATTCGTTGGAAATCCATTCTCCCTACGTGCCTTGTACGGTCTTTGTTTGTATACCTAGTATGCTGGAATTTAATCATGTAACAATTTCAGCTATTTGAATAAGTATTTGTAAATAGACACTATTATAATATCATAGGATTTTTATAAAAAGTGTTTTAGCTATCGTAAGGTAAAAACCCGACATGTTTATTTGTGGCGTGGTCTTACGAGATGCTATTATTTTCAAAAGGATTTTGAAACTTTAATAATCAATTGAGTGTGATTTGCTCACGCTGGTTTTCCAGACTGACTCGGGTATTGTTTTATATGATGCTCGGGTCAGACCGAGTATTATAGGTTACAGGATATGATGCTGTGGAGCTCAGGAGACGAGCTGGATGTCGATACGTACTCCCGTACTTGCTATTATTTTTCCGCTGTGTATTCAGTTGTATGTTATGGATGTTGATGTACTCTGATGATGTACTCTGATGATGTATTGTATAAACAGATATACTTTTTGATTTGTGTAAAGATCTGTTGATATATTATATTTTATTCCGCTGCGATGGTTAGATTCTGATGTTGTTTTTCTTTTATTTTCTTCTTCTACCTCTTCTTCTTAACTAAAATGGTTCGATTTTCCGAGTCTGGAAAGTCGGGACGTTACAGTGGTATCAGAGCAAAGGTTGGCGATAACCTTGGCTCTGGTGGGAATTTGAGTGTATTAATAGATATGAGCGCGTATTTGTTAGTGAATATAAAATGGTTTTATATTGTGTTGGTTGATTTATTGAGTGGTATATGAACCTTCGTCGGCACAGTCTGCGCAACTGTATCGAAGGGGTTTCTAAACACTCGAATAGAACAATTCGACAAAATATTGTTTTGAAACGGGTAGATGAAATAATTTTACCTGAAAAATGTATTTTTGATATAAAAGAAATATTTATTTTGAATTATTATATATTTGGGTGTTTGGATTAAAATATTTTAACAAATAAAATTGAAAGAAAAAAAAATATGGTAAGATTGTAAAATCAGAATGGTTTACATAACCAATGGGTATTTGTATAAATATGAATTGTACAGATGAATTGTAACTAAAAATTTGATTTAATCAAATTGGTAAATTTAAACCCCGGATATCTTGGAAGTGTTTCAAAATGTTTTGAAGATAAATACTAGCATTATTATTTTGGAAAGTATTTTTGGAAGGGAAATTGTTTCAAATAAATTTTCGAAAGGGATATAGCAATAAATTCATTTCAGTTGCTGGAAATAATTCGGAGGATGACGGCCGCATCTTCAGGATTCATTTTCGAACTTCTGAGTGACGAATTGCTGCCAAATTGATTTATTCAGAAAGGCTATTTTTTGAAATTTCCAAAGGAAATTTGTTGGAATTAAAAATCAGGATTGGTTTAAAATTTTGAGAAATGTGATTTGGAGATGTTGGAGACTCCAAAATGATTTGAAATTAAAAACCGGGTGATTTTGAAATGTTGGGAAATTGTTTAAAAACCTGGAATCTGAATTAAAGGCTATGGGATAATAAAATATACTGGACCAAATAAATGTAACAAGATAAGTATTGAATTGGAATAAGTAAGTTTTGACAGTTTATAATAAAATTGAAACAGTATTAGAATAAAATATATACTTAACTAAATAAAAATGTATAAACGGAGTTAAGAGGTAAATTGTGAATAAAATTTATTTTTAATAGAAGGAAGTGTGAATATAAAAGAAGGTGACTTATAAAATTTGAAGTAAAATAAATAACCCAAATAGAATTGTTTGTAATAAAAATAGAATGAGATTTTAATTGAGTCAAGTTGAATTGGTAAAATGAAAAGTGAATTGTGTGTTGAATAAGAGATGTGAAGTTTGGAATAGAAATCCGAGTTAAGATAAATTTAGCTTTGATAAGGGTAAATAAATTAAATTTATTGGAAAATTTAATTAATTGAGACTCAAATGGGAAGTTATAGCTAAGTAGATAAATTTGTTTAGAAATTGAAAATTTAATGAAATCCAGGACTTGAGTTATAAACCCGAGGAGATTAACTGAAGTGATTTTGTGGATAAAAATCAAACATTGTACTGGTTAAAATGGGAGAACACTAATTTGGAATAAATTAGTAAATTAAGTATGTTAATGGAATTTGGATTTGATAATAAAAGCTGAAAGTGTGAATGATCATTGGAATTGGAGTATATGAGTGATAACTTGAAGTGTAAATAAAATTCAAGTAAGTAGGAATGATGTGAAATGGATTGATATCTATCAAATTCAAGTTAGAGATAAATTATTGGATATGAGTTGGAATTAATATTGGATTCAGTAAGTATACCAGCTAAATTTTAAAAATGGTATGGTGTTAAAAATAAATTGGAAATTTCCTTGTTAAAGATTAAATAAATTCACGGTGAATTGAATACGGAAATTGAAATTTAGAATGAATAAGTGAATGGACAAATTGAATGGATTAGTAAAGGTAATAGATTCGATCAAATGAAAATCAAACCAAAGATTTGAATTATAAATTGTTTACAAGGAAACCGTAACTTGAGTTTGGAAGTGAAATGAAAATTAAATTGAATTGAATCAATTGAAATGGATATGGATTCATTTCGCTTAAAAATGAATAGAATGGAACAAAATGTATTGCAAAACATTGAATTGAATAGAAATGGTATGTAAATTGGTTGTAGACGATTGAAATTGTATTGAAACCATATAAATTGCTTATGGAAATTATTTTAAGTGCATGGCTTTTGAAAACTACTTGTTTGCTATTGAGATTAATTGAAATGCTATAAAATTTTGTATATCGTCACTTATCTGTATAAATTGAGTCAGTATAGGTTCAGGGAAGCCGTTTGACTGATTTCGACTGCGTAAAATGCTAAAATGAATCGCCGCTTGCTTTAAAAATGCTAAATAAAAGGTACGCCTATGCCAAAAATTCAAAATAGGAAATATGAACTGTTTTGATTCTTTTTCTGGCCTGAGGCCGATGTATATACATTTTTGTGCATCCTGCGATATCGCAGAAGTCCCTCCGTACAAGGGAGGCTCTGCCAAAAATTTTCGTAAATTTCAGGAGTTAGAAAATTTTTGGGATTTTTGAAAATTTTCATTTGACGACAAATGATTTAAATTTGTTAAGCAAAGAGAATTGAAACTGGATATTGGAATCTAATTCAAATGTGAATGTAAAAGTGAAGTGAAATCGAAGGAACTAAAGAAGTGAAGTTTGCGAATAAACTGTTAATTGAAATTTAAATTAATTAGTAAGTGCAACTAATTAAATATTCAAGTGGAAGCCAAATTGAAATCAAATGGAATTGTAAAGACAAGAGTAAATAGAAATGGATATGAACTTCAATAATGAAGTGAAAATAAGTATGAGCATTATGTAAAATATTTATTTTGAACTTAAGAAATATGGTGAGATTCTTAAGTAATTTGGTATCGAGGGAAAATTATTCTAAGTGAATAGTTAAATGAAGACTAAAACTGAAGTTATGAAATGGGATAGTTGTGAATAAGGGGATGACAATCAAACTGAATGTGAATAAAAGAGAATTGATATAGTTGATAATCAATTGGGCTAATTACGTAAGGTATACGTATATTATTTTATTCGCATAGCTATTTGGTCCAGGTGTCGAACACAGAATTTCGAGATAGTTTTATCGATCCGAATCAGGATTTTTCACTCGATTTTCAACGGCGAACCTGGATATGGATTGTTGATTGATTCTGGATATTCTCTATCATAGTTGGTGGCTATGCAAGGAGAATGACGGTTTCTGATCAAGAAACCAGATCTGAGTCCGCACTAGGAAGTCGGGTGGACGATACTAGTTCGGAAGTGAAATTGTGTGATCGATTGGGCGATCGAATGTGATATTGCGTACGGATGATATATGTGCATCGTACGGGCTTAAGTAAAACAAATATTGAGAATTTGTAAAGGAAAGTATAAAATGACTTTGGAATTGTGATTGAATATTATTGCTTAGTAGGATATACAGGTGTATAAAAGCAATGGATAAATTGGGATTTTTGATTTTAGAAGATAAATTTAATGGCCCGACAAAAGGTATGTATTTGAATTTCTATATGAAATTTGATTGGGTTTTGATCCAGCCACTTGGCTTTTTGTTTTCTTTTTGAGATTGGGAGGCCATAGAGCCATTTTGTAGTAGTACCGAGCTAGCCGCGCAAAGGAGACGCTGGCGAAATTTTTCGGAAATTTAGGGAGTTAGAAAAATTTTGAGAAATTTTGATAAGTTAAAATTTGAATTCAAATTTAAATTTGAATGGATAAGTAGGTGGTATGGGTTGAACTTATGAATAAGTTTGGGAAGTTAAAAGATGATTAGTGTATCATTAATAAAAGATTGTTTGGGTATTGTTAAAACTGTTGAATTTGGGAAATAGTTAATGGGGATTGAAGCATTCTTCCTAACTAGTAATTTCGGGGACGAAATTCTTTTAAGGGGGGAGGAATGTGACGACCCGGAATTTTTGTATATTTGAAATGGGAATATTTAATTTATTTTAAATATTCGAAGGTTAAATTTTAACTTTAATTTTAAATATTAATATTTATTGGATAATTTTTGAATAATCAATTATTGGATTTAACAATTGAAATTGGGTAAAATATTGAATCTGGAATTTAAATTAATCTATCAAGCTTCTTGTGTACGCTATCTTCCTGTCAAATAAATAGAATACGTTCCCAAATTCACGCCGTTCACTTTACAGTCTCCTCCTTTAACTAAAATAATAATAATAATAAAATAAAATATAAAAAAAATATCTCTGAAGCCTTCTTTTGTACGCCACTTCCTTCTCAAAATATCATGCCCTTTCTTTTTATCATGAACCGAACATCATTCTTTGAAATCAAAAAAATAAAAATCTACTTTACTTCAAGTCACGGCTAATAGCAATCTCCATGGTTGCGATGCTTGAACCCAAAGAGATTGGGGTTTCTCAAATCAACGCCTTCGAAATAATTGCCGCTACATACTCAGCTATTCCATCAGCCATCGCGACTCATCTCTGCCTCCTACGCGATATTTCTACTGCTGATTTGAAGACAGGCTACAGTCTCTTTATACCATCACTGCTAATTAATGGAGGCGGGATCTCGTGAAGGGCTGAGTCGCGTGGATGGGGGCGACGGCGCGTGCTCGGAAGTCGCGTGCGATGGCGCGACAAGGCCTCGGCGGCGTTGGAAGGTGGGGGTTTTCGTGCGATCTGGACAGGCGTCGGTGTTGTGGGAAGGGAGGATTCGTTATGCTTCGACGAACTAGGTCGGTGCGACGTTGGAAAGCAGATCTGAACAGTGATGATGGCAGGGTGTGTTGATAGACTTGATGTGGTGGTTTGAACCAAGAATTTGTTCTGCTGTAAGGTATTATCTTTCTCGAATGTATATACATAATTGTATATTTACTTACAGAAGGAAGTAAATTAATTACAGTGAACATATATAAATATATATACATAGAAACCAGGTTTTGAAAAAAAGAAGAAGAAAGAAATGAATTATGGTGATGAACTTATTTAATTAACTTAACTAATTGTTTAGTTATTAAAGGATTTATTTTTAAGTAAAAGTTATTATTAGTTAATTAAATTAATATGTTTCAAATAAAGATATGTTTTACAGCAAGGTAAAAGACTTCTAAATGAAATCTATTGTTTTAAAATAGTATGGTAATAAATTGTGTAGTTAATTCTAGTGTTAATAAAATCATATAAATTATTCAATTCGCTTAGCTAATTTATTTAGTTACTAAAAGATGTTTTAAGGAGAAATTATTTAATTGGAATTAAACTGTTAACTGATTAAATTTATCAAAAAGAAATTGATTATCAGATTAGTTCAAGTATTAATAAATCATATGACATTTGTACAAGGGTTAAAATCTTGGAGACTTAAGCTGGATTGGGTCGAATTGCACAAATAAAAGCAAAGGTGAGTTAATCTCACTCAGTTTAATTTTAATTTTAAATTTAAATTGGTTAAATTTAAATAGGGATGAATGATTGAATTGATTGAATTGATTGATATGGTATATAGTAGTATATAGCAATATATACATATTGGCATATGTATATATTTGAGTTGTTGATATTCCCGCATTATATAGCGGATGAGACCCTATGCGCCGCATAATAGCGGATGATATTTTATAAAACCCATATACCGCGATATTCCACCTCGAAGTGGAATTGGTATTGTGCTAACGTCTGTGGATGCAGGGAAACAGGTTGGAGGGATCCAACTGGATTCCTCAAATATTTAATTTTGTTAAATATTCTGTGATATGATTTTTGGATATCCTGTAATGAATTATATGGATAATTGGATGTTATGGTTTGGTTGGACTGATTTGGATGAGCTGAATTATCAAAATCTCTAGAATGGAATTTTTGAAAAGAAATAAAAGAGTAAATTCTTAAGTAAAATAATTATAAAGAGTTTGAATATAAATTTGAGAATAAATCTGATTAAGAATAAAGGTGATTTCCAAAATTCTAATAAATATGGAAAAGAGGAATTTTGAATAAACCAAGAAATATTGAATTTAAGAAAACTTATGTGATATTATTTAAAGGAATAAATAATTTATTTTAATTCAATGTTTAAATGTAATTAAAAAGAAAGAAGGAATTTGGGAAATCTGAAACTTGTGTTTCAGTTTAAAGATTTTAAATCATAATGAGAAATAAAAGCTGGAAGTTAATGAATTTGGAAATAAATGGATTAAGTAAGGAAATTTATTTCAAAGTAAAATAAATTGAAAAATCAATTGTAAATTGATTTAAATATTTGGGAATTTGAAATTTAAAGAGAAGTGAGATTTTGGAAACTGGGTTATAAAGTAAAATGGAATATCAGTGGATATTTGAAATATAAATTCAAGGTGGGAATTTATAAAAGAATATGGATTGGTTTAAAAATAAATGTTGATTTATTTTTAAAAGATGGGAATGAGAAGTGTATTTCTCTGGATAGCCAAGTACGTTTTCAAAGAAATTTTTATTATAAGTTAAAAGTTCTAATTTGTTTAAAAATGCATGTTTTAGGAAATTGATTATTTCTAAAGGTTAATTTCCAAAGTAAGTATTTTCAAAAATCTATTATTGTAGTAATTATATAAAAGTGGTTTGCTATTATGTTTTAAAAGGAGAAATTTAGTTTATATTATAAAGTGGTTTATTTTAAAGTATATATTTTTAATAAAGTATTAAAGTAGTTTGATTTCAATGTTATAAAGTATATTTAAATAAAGTGTTTTTAAATTATTTTTAAATTAAAAGTATTTTGTACTTGGTGATTCAGTGGAAATAATTATTTGGGAAATGTATTCCGTAAGCGGAAACTGTTTTGAAATTGTTTTCAAATGAGCTTTGAAAATTCGGAAATAATATCTTGGAAAGATATTTGGGCAAATAAATAATGTGGGATATTATTTATTGTGTGATGGTTGCTTGTGGATGTTAATTGATAGTTAAATAACCGACTATCAATATTGGCCAAATGCGCTGATCGTTTCGAAGAGACCGGGATCGAGTTTCCGTATACCGGGATTCTAGGTCTGGAGACTCGAATACCACTTCGATCCGGTTTGTACGTTTCGTGTAACGATTTCGGAGTCGAAGATGGAGCAGTGAAGTGCAAGGGCTAGTCGCTACTAATCCTGAGGATATTTCCAAAATGGATGTAGTAGGAATAGTGCCTTCGGTTCCGTTCGGACCCGGGACGAACTTGTATGGACGAATGCTTGCGAAACATCGTCAGGCGGACGATGGGCATTCTAAGGGATATGTGCTATAAAGGTATCGTTTAGCCTCAAGCCTCATCAACCGGGAATGACTGAAAATCAGGGGTTATGCAGCAAGGCTTCGTGGGTAGCACCCACTTGAGAGTAAGGTCATCCCTGTCTAGATGTCCCTTTAATTTCGGCTTAGTGGTGCGGTTGCTGATCCCAACCGTGGGGTGATTTTATTTGGAATTATCCAGTAAGGGATGATTCCGGTCTTGTGTTGAAGGGGAGCGGGCGTACTCCTCGGTACTGTGATCTAGGCCACGTACTGTGACAGGTGGTACCCCAGTGCCTAGTCATTCGTTGGAAATCCATTCTCCCTACGTGCCTTGTACGGTCTTTGTTTGTATACCTAGTATGCTGGAATTTAATCATGTAACAATTTCAGCTATTTGAATAAGTATTTGTAAATAGACACTATTATAATATCATAGGATTTTTATAAAAAGTGTTTTAGCTATCGTAAGGTAAAAACCCGACATGTTTATTTGTGGCGTGGTCTTACGAGATGCTATTATTTTCAAAAGGATTTTGAAACTTTAATAATCAATTGAGTGTGATTTGCTCACGCTGGTTTTCCAGACTGACTCGGGTATTGTTTTATATGATGCTCGGGTCAGACCGAGTATTATAGGTTACAGGATATGATGCTGTGGAGCTCAGGAGACGAGCTGGATGTCGATACGTACTCCCGTACTTGCTATTATTTTTCCGCTGTGTATTCAGTTGTATGTTATGGATGTTGATGTACTCTGATGATGTACTCTGATGATGTATTGTATAAACAGATATACTTTTTGATTTGTGTAAAGATCTGTTGATATATTATATTTTATTCCGCTGCGATGGTTAGATTCTGATGTTGTTTTTCTTTTATTTTCTTCTTCTACCTCTTCTTCTTAACTAAAATGGTTCGATTTTCCGAGTCTGGAAAGTCGGGACGTTACATAGAGAGTATATCCATAACCGAATTCCGGTCTCTTTAATAACTTCCGTAATTATTACACCGATTGGTCATTTATTTATTTCAAAACCAAATCAATTTCAATTTCAATTTCAATTCGTAAATCAACATTTCATTTGTCTTTCAAAACCAATTTCCAATAATTTACGTTTCAAAACTTCCAAATTATCATTTCAAAATCTTATAATATCAAATTCAAATTATTTAAAACAATTCAAATTTGGATTCAAGTTCGTATATAAGTTTCATTCCGAAATCATTTAAATAAATTTTATTTAACATTCGAATCAATTTAAATATTGGTTTATCGATTTCATTCAATATTCGCTAAGTTACTTTATCATTCAAAAATTTTCTATTAAATTTCCAATTCATTAAATCAATTCTTAAGTTCAACTTCATCAAATCAAAACTTACAATTTTGAATTAAATTAAATTCGTCAAATCAATTCTTTCAATTACAAGTCTTACATTAATTCCAAAAATATCACATTTTCATTTCTTGTTAAAGAAATTCCATTTCACTTATTTACTTACTTAAATAATTTTCCAAAACTTACTTAATAAAGGAAACTCAATTTCAATTATTTACGAAGTAAAATTCACTTATTCAAAAGTTCAATTTTTCTTATTAAAGAATTTCAATTCAATTTAATCATTAAATAATTTAATCTTATTTAAGTATTAAATAATTCAAAACTTAATAATTTCAAAGTTTAATAATTTCAAACTTAATTATAATTTCAAACTTGATTATTAAATCATTTCAAAGTTTAATAATTTCAAACTTAATTCAATAATTTCTCAAATTAAACAACATTCTTACATCAATTACATTGTTAAATATTTTATTTCATATCTTTAAATATTAACATTTTCCTTTTGTTAAAATTCAAATTTCAACTTCATTTCAAAACCGTATATTTATTCAAATAAAATCTTCATTTTATTTTTAAATCAAATTATTGACCAATCGGGTTTTATTTAATTTCCTATCCTGGGTCAAAGTTCAATTTTGGGTATTTATCATTTCAACCCGATTCCAATTCAATTTAAAATCAAAGCATATCAAAAGGGAACTTGCAGTGTGATAACTGGGATGGTGTCAAAGTAAATAAACAAGCAATAACAACAACCAATAACAACAATCAAATAATCAATTCAAATAATCCCGAAATAATCGTATTAATTCGCATTGTTATTTGTACGAATTAATATAATTATTTCTAGAATCTACACTATCATTTCATGTAGATTAAAGATTATTACATTACGGTTTTCACTTGTCATTCAATTTCAATTTCATACATCATCAATTTAACAACATACATTCAGTGGTTCAAAGTGTAATTAAACAAACCCTACGTGTCAATAAAGTTAACAGTTAAAGGGGTCATATTATACAAATGTCAGTTAATCAAATTTAACATTTAATTATCCTATATCAAGTTCAATTTCATACTGTTTATCATTTTAACATTAACAATTTACCGTCCAATATAAACATCAACAATCAGTCAATTTCAGCCAAACTGTATTATCATCGCATAAATAATTAACAGATAATGGTGTCAGATGTCATAGGTGAACTGATACAGATAATAACGGTGTAAATATCAAACAGCAGCATATTTCAATTGTCGTTTCAATTGAAATCAAATTTAATAAATAAAAGAACGTTAATCGTGAGTGAGTGCTCACCTTTCGAGGCTAGAGGAACAGGAGATGACACGGATACGCACACTGATACGGACATTGAAATTTGAATGACAAATCGGATCAAATCAACATCGGCCCGAATCAACGATCAAAGCTGATAAAAGAATTAGATGGAACAAATCAGAATGGGGTCGGTGAAGGTAATTGGTATAAGCGAACTTGTTTTGATATATACAAATATATAACTATGTAAAACTATTAATGAAATCATTTCCTTAAACAAATTTTCAATTTTAAATACATATTTTAAAATGATATTTCTACAAATATTCTATTTAAATACATACATTTTTAAAAGAAATAATCAAAAATCCAATGTCTATATTTCTATACATCAACATAAATAACCATATTATATTATAATACATACCTAAACAAGAAAATCAGTATCACTTAAAAAAAAATCAAAATAACCTACTTTATTGTAATATCTCTATAAACTCAAACATGTCATATTCACGCATCATTACTAACCAATCCATGACTGCCTATTATATAGTATGTAAATATAACACATAACCATATTTTATAACTAACAGATATGTATACTTGTTTTATACTTGTATAGCATTGCGAATCAAAGCAAATGTTCACTGAAATAAAAATTCAAGCACTGCAGGTCAAATCAACGTCATGAAATGCAATGCTGGTGCGTTGTATAATTGTTTTAGAAGGTTTGAACTAGATTGTGGCAACGTATATTTTTGGCAAAAAGCTGTCTATGTGATGACTGATGGGTCTTACCTTTACTCTATATTATAAAAGTCGACCAACTAACTTTTTGGATTTTTATTCATATATTCAGTTTATTTATTATGTAATTTTTTTTTTGTGAACAGATTTGCCGACCAAAACCCAAAATAAAATAAACTTTCATAACTATATATACTCTTATAAATAACAAAACATATATATTTATATAACATTACAAGATGTATAAAATTTCGATCCACTTTAGAAGCAACAGCTCATACACATTTCACTAGTAAACAACAAGATATCAAAATAGTATACTACATATACTACACACGCACATATGAAAGTCAAGGATGTTATCCAAAACAAAAGCAAAAGAATGGAAAAGAGCAAGCAGCAAAAGTAGATAACTTATATACTCAACATATAGGTAAGTATAAACTGACCCTCATCAAGCAATTGTTTACAACCGTATATATTACACAAACTGTGAATACGGAAAAGTTTATAAAGCTAAGGAATCCATAATATAAATAATTTATATACAATATACTTCATATTAGTTAGAAATCATGTATTATATAACTAAGTTCATAAAATCTATATATATAAATATTGAATACCGCTTGTACAAAAACGTAGATATATATATAGAAACGACAAAACTTTAAAATCACAAATACTTATACAGCCGAACCTACCTTTTCTAAAAATATATAAGACGGTGCACGGTGATGATGAACGGAAGCAGAATAGTGAACGGCCAAAGCAACCACCAAGCGAGGGGTCTGAACGTAGCGTGTTGCTCGGCAAAGATGGATGTTGGTTGTGCTCGGCAAGGGTTGCAAATGGAAGGCATAAGCAGCTGTGAAGGTGGAAGCTTGGAAGGGGAAGCACGACTTCGGCCATAAGAGGGGAGCGACGCGAATTGGCTGGCGCTTGTGGGTGGCTCCGGTGTCTCGGCCATGGATGGTGGATGGGATGAGTTGGAGAAGCGGTGAGCGTGAGCATGGAGAGGAGATTAGTTGGAGAAGTGGTGGAAAAATTTTAGCACGTCACAGGCAAAAGGAGCAACATGATTTTCTTCTTTTTCTTTTTAGGAGAAGGAGTGTAACGACCCGTATTTTTCACGGATCGAAAAGTTCGTCAAATCTGGAATTTTTGCATTTTTAAGTCATTTCAGATTTTTGGGGAAATTTGTCTAAGTCCTAGGTCGTGGACGACCTAAGAGCTAAGTCGTGACCGAGTTAAGGACTTGCGAGTTAGTGTTAGGTCGTGGGTTAGTTGGAGCGACCTATAAAATTGTGCAACCTAGGATTTAGTTAAGTAATTAGGTCGGCAGGGCGAGTTAACGACCTAAAGACTGACCGACTTAAGAAGTTTAGGCAACCTAAGGAAGAGTAGTAGGCGACCTAAGTATTCTGGGGTAGAGTTAGGTCGGCAACGACCTAAGAGAATGTTGTGAGCGACCTAAGTTTTGTTAAGTGTTAGGTCGGCTGGGAAAGTTAGCGACCTAGTAGTTGCCGAGTTAGCGACCTAGTAGTTGCCGAGTTAGCGACCTAGTAGTTGCCGAGTTAGCGACCTAGTAGTTGGCGACCTAAGGACCTAAGGAGTTAACAAGTTGGCGACCTTAGGAGTTAGGCTAAGTGTTAGGTCGCGTGGAGGCTTAAGGAATTAGGTCGTAACCTGTTAAGTCGTAGGTCGCTGGGTTTCGTCTAAGTGTTAGGTCGTAACCTGTTAAGTCGTAGGTCGCTGGGTTTCGTCTAAGTGTTAGGTCGTAACCTGTTAAGTCGTAGGTCGCTGGGTTTCGTCTAAGTGTTAGGTCGAAGTATGTGTTAAGTCGTAGGTCGACTTAATAGTTAGGTCGTATGCGCAGAAGTGTTAGATCGTAGGAGTTGAGGCGCGCGTATCTGTTAAGTCGGAGTTGTTGGCTAAGGGTTAGGTCGGAGGCTCTGTTAAGTCGTGGGGGTTTTTAGGTCGTAGGTCGGCATATGTTAGGTCGGCAACGACTTAAGGAGATAGCCGAGTTACGACTCAGGCAGTTTTCAGCTATAAATAGGAGGGGTTGTTCTCACTTTTTGGGATCCGGATTTTGAAGCGACGAAGTGCTGCCATTTTGAGAGCTCGACTTCTACACTTCTTCACTTCTTTTCTCCACTCTAATCTAGTGCTTCCATCCATCCAAATCGAAGATCGAGATTGAAGATTCAAAAGCTTGGATTGAAGATCTTCATCTTTTCAAGAGAGATTTCTTCATTTGAAGCGGATTTGTGATAGATCTAGCTTCATCCTTCGCTGTCCAGATCTGAAGTGTGTTGATTTGAGGTTGTTTAGGTGATTTGGTGAGTGGTGATTATCTCTCACACGGATCCAAAGGAGTATATCGGATTGTTGGCCCGATTTGGTGTTAAAATAGTGATTTCCATGCATTTTCTTCATCCTATGTGTAGATCCATATAGATCCATTGTTCATGATGATGTTACATCCATTTTATCATATGTTAACCTATGCAAGTTCATTCATCAAGTTTGTAGAGATATAATCCATGTTTTCATGCTTATTGGACTTTCAACTCTTTAATTACGAAAATGCCATTATTGTTATAATTGTCTACTTAGATCATTTTTGAATGCTTGATTGCTTGGATTGATGTTTGATTTGATTGATTGTTATGAACTAGATGATTGATGACTAGATTTAGATCGAAGGTGATTCAAAAGCTAAGGGAAAGGCTCTTGAATTGGAAAAGCTGCTCGTGGCATATGTAGCGGGATGATGAAGCTCTTATGCATAGATTTGATGATGTGAAGTTGAGATGAAGCTTTGCAAGGGTGTAATGAAGCGAGGCATCATATGATGAAGACTTGGTCTAATCCAGACGGGATCATTCCAAGCATGTTGATAACTCGGTGATATGATTCGAGTTGAAGATAATGAATGGATATGAGAATAGTCGTCGAGGAGGATGACTAGGAGGCTTGGATAGCATCGTTGTTGAAGGTTCTAGCATGCTCTAAGCAAGAGTACGTTTGGGCAGATTCGATAGTCCCAACGGCCAACTGTTGATGGTCGAGTACTCTGGGCAGATTCGATAGTCCTAGGCACGGGCTGCGACGACGTGCGGGAGTTATGTCTAGAACCGGGGTTTCCATTAGCCCTTGACGGACGGCTGAAAGAATGTGCCGGTCATTCAATTAACGGTGATATCGAAGCAATGATAACAGTGATAGCCAGAGTCATGGATGTTTGGTTGTATCGTCATTCGGACTCAAGAGCGGTATTTTCTGGGTGCTTATCTGATTTAGGCCTTGGTACTTGGAAAACATCGCCCTTGACTCGAGTGATAGTAGCTTTACTTTAAATTGTATGCTCTGCTATGTTTGCTTCTGCTTAGTGTGTGTCTGGGGGCTATCACTGTAGAATGAGGTTGGAGTGGGAGGGTTGTATTCCTTTTCCTTTATGCTCTTTTGGTATGTTGTTAGTTAATTTACTGCTCACTAAGACTGTTGTCTGACTCAAGGCTTTATGTTTTAATTCTTATTGCCTTGGGCTGTTCGTCCATTTTGGGACGAGCAGACTAGGTAGCAGGTGACAGGTGCTGTTCTCCTCTCACGATGCTGATATCGAAGACGAGCTGGAGGGTTGCATATTATCTTCTTATTATATGTACTGGATATTCCGCTGTTTTTGTATTCTCTGAGAGATATGTAGTGAGGCTGGATGTATTGACTATGTGGATGCTTGTATTCAACTATTATGGAGTTTTATATGATGTCATTTTGTTCTGTAAAGCTTCACTATACATATGTCCTATTGTATTTTGTCCATGCGCTGTGAGTAATACGATAGATTCTATATGTTTTAAATCTTACCTTGACAATCGTCCATGGTCGCCTGGCACACTTTACAGCGCACTATCTCTAGATTTGGCGCAGGGGTCATGGGCGGTCGTCACATTTGGTATCAGAGCATTGGTTAATCGATTTTACCCAACGCTCGCTGAAGTAACTACGTATGAGAGACGTAATTGTATTTTGATGGATGAATACTATATATAATATAGTAGCTTAGTAGGGTTTGAGTCCTTTATGCAGTTGTTTCTCTAGATGTTCTAATCATTCCCTTTTTATAGATATTGAGAATGAGTCGAAGAGGGAGACCAGCTGCTAGGGGAGGCCGTGCTACTGAAGAGACTGCTGATTATGCAGCCATGTTCGAAGCTATGATGACTTCGATCATGAGAAGGATACCAGTTCCGGGGGCAGCAGTTGATGTTGGAGTTCAAGTCCAAACTCCGAAACCAGTGGATTTTGCTAAGTTGTGCAAGGATTATACTGCTCTTGGAGGAAAGGTTTTCTTGGGAACAGAATCAACTATCGAAGTCCAGAGATGGATAGATGCTTGTAGAAGGATCTTTGGTGATTTGGGAATTGATGATGCAACTAAGAGGAAGTTGGCATCGAGGCAGCTTCAAGGGAGAGCTTCTGATTGGTGGAACTCTATTACCATCACTACTCCGGAAGAAGAGATTACTTGGGAGCAATTCCAAGTCAGATTTGAAGCTAAGTTCATTTCTACAGCTCAGAAGTCTGTTCTGTTCAAGAGGTTTGTGGAGCTCAAGCAAGGTGGAAGATCAGTTCTTGAGTATGTTTCTGAGTTCGAAGCTTTGTCCAAGTATGCCCGGTCGTATATTGAATCTGCTTATCAGAAGAATGAGAAGTTTGTGACCGGCTTGGATAGTTATCTTGGGAGACAGTTGGTGGATCATTTGGACGATTCATTTGAGAAGCTTGTGGAGAAAGCTCTTAGGCATGAGAGTCTGTTTCCTAAGGAAGGACCTGTTGTTGCTGTTACCAAGGGAGAATCTAAACCACAGCAGGGTGGAAACCAGAAGAGGAAGCAGCAGCAGCAGAAGGGTAAGGATGGCCAGAAGAAGCCGAAAGGCGAGGTAACTTGCTACAATTGTCAGCAGAAGGGCCATTTCTCTAAGGATTGTAAGAATCCGAAGGCACCGATGAAGTGTCACAACTGTGACAAGCCGGGACATTTCAGGAAGAATTGTCCAGAACCGAGGAAGGACAGGCAGATTGTGCAAGCCTATGCTTTGGGAGCTGTTCCGTCGTCTTCGAAAGCTCCTACTGCTGAAGAGAAGGGAAAGAGTGTGGTTGTTCAAGGTACTCTTTTCCTATGTGGTATTCCAGTTAGAGTTTTGTTTGATACTGGAGCATCGCATTCGTTTGTTTGTAATGAACTAGTAGGCCGGTTAGGTTTGGAACCGGATATTGTTGATAGGCCATTGGTTGTGACTAATCCAGTTGGGGGTTCGTCTTGTTTGTGTATGTTATGCCGTGGTCTAGTTGTGTCGAGTCATGGTTGCTCTTTTGTTTGTGATTGCTTTGTTCTGAACTTTGCGGGGTTCGGAATTATTTTGGGTATGGACTGGCTTAGGAAGTATGCGGCTAAGGTTGATTGTGAGAGGCTAGAGGTGACAGTCGAGAATGTGGAAGGGCGAAAGATTGTGATACGATGTAAGCATGAGGAAGGCGTCTTCATGAGCTTCATGTATTCGCTAGTTGTTCCACGGGATGGACTGTCTTTAGTGCCAATCGCAAATGGATTCGAGGATGTCTTTGACGAAGTCAAAGGGTTGCCGCCGCATAGAGAGATCGAGTTTCGTATAGATCTAGTTGAAGGAGCCAGACCTGTTGTGATGCCTCTTAGGCGGATGGCGCCTAGGGAACAGCAAGAGTTGAGGGTGCAAGTTGATGATCTTTTGCAGAAAGGATTCATTCGGCGTAGTGTGTCCGAGTGGGGTGCACCAGTTGTGTTTGCAACCAAGGCAGATGGATCGTTGAGATTGTGTGTGGATTATCGTGAGCTGAATAAGGTGACTAAGAAGAACAAGTATCCATTGCCGAGAATAGATGACTTGTTTGATCAGCTTCACGAGGCTAAGGTGTTTTCTCAAATGGATTTGGCAACGGGATTTCACCAGTTGAGAGTGGCTAAGGATAGTGTGCCGAAGACTGCTTTTAGGACACCATCCGGTTTCTTTGAGTGGCTGGTAATGCCGTTTGGATTGACTAACGCGCCAGCATATTTTGTGGATCTTATGAATAGAGTGTTCAGAGATCAGTTGAACAAGTTCGTACTTGTGTTCGTGGATGATATTCTGATTTATTCCAGAACGGAAGAAGAGCACAAGACGCACTTGCGTATCGTTTTGGAGATCTTGCGAAAACATCAGCTGAAGGCTAAGTTTTCGAAGTGTCACTTCTGGAAGAGTGAAGTGAGGTTCTTAGGCCATGTGATTTCTGGAAATGGAATAGCGGTTGATCCCGCTAAGGTGGCAGCAATCCAGGATTGGGTTAGACCTAAGAATGCATCTGATGTGAGAAGTTTTCTTGGATTAGCAGGATATTATCGACGGTTTATCAAAGACTTCTCCAAGATAGCTGCACCGTTAACAGGATTGACGAAAAAGAACCAAGTGTTCAGTTGGGATGCTAAGTGTGAGCAAGCTTTCGGAATCCTGAAAGAGCGATTGACTAGTGCTCCTGTTTTGACTATTCCAAGTGGGAATGATGAGATGGTGGTTTACACCGACGCATGTGGTACTGGACTTGGAGCAGTGCTGATGCAGAGAGATAAAGTGGTTGCGTATGCCAGTCGACAACTGAAGCCGCATGAAAGGAATTACCCAACTCATGATTTGGAGTTAGCGGCGATTGTATTTGCTCTGAAGATGTGGAGGCATTATCTGTTGGGAGTTCGATTCGAGTTGTTTACAGATCATAAGTCGTTGAAGTATCTTTTCTCCCAGAAGGATTTGAATCTTCGGCAGCAACGTTGGCTAGAGTTTTTGGCATCATATGATTTTGGTATAGCTTATACTCCGGGAAAAGGTAACGCAGTGGCAGATGCGTTAAGTCGAAGACATGCAGGATTGGGAGCCATGTTTTCAGAATGGAAGAGTC
This sequence comes from Allium fistulosum, assembly GCA_030737815.1. NCBI lineage: Eukaryota > Viridiplantae > Streptophyta > Magnoliopsida > Asparagales > Amaryllidaceae > Allium > Allium fistulosum. The sequence goes on from CM060904.1 coordinate 56,652,884, forward strand.
TCGAGTATTTGGCTGGATTCGACTTCAGGCCCAAATGCGAATTGGAATCCGAGATGCTGGCAAACTTATCAATAAGACCGACTCTTGTGGAAAGGATTGGCGAGAGTCAAAAGCGAGATGATAAGATTGTCAAGATTATCCGTGATTTGGAATCTGGCTTGGATCCAGTAAAGGATAAAGGATTCGAGGTCGATCGAGAGGGTTGGCTTCGGAAGCAAGGACGACTAGTTGTTCCCGATATAGATGAATTGAGGAGTGAAGTTTTGAGGGAAAGTCATCACTCGAAGTTGACAATTCATCCAGGTGGAAATAAGATGTATCGGGATATGAAGAGAACCTACTACTGGGAAGGTATGAAGAAAGATGTTGGAAATTTTATTTCCAAATGCATGAACTGCCAGTTGGTAAAAGCCGAACAGAAGAAGCCAAGTGGATTGCTTCAGCCATTAAAAGTTCCTACATGGAAGTGGGAGCAGATATCGATGGATTTTATCGATGGATTGCCTAGAACCAGAACAGGGAATGAAGGGATTTGGGTCATTGTAGATCGTTTGACCAAGAGTGCACGATTTATTCCTGTTCGATCGACTAGGACTGCATCAAAGTTAGCTGAGTTGTATGTTAAGTGGATAGTTCGATTCCATGGTATTCCGAAGAGTATAGTGAGCGATCGAGACCCATTGTTCACTAGTGGATTTTGGAAGAGCTTCCAGGAAGTTTTGGGAACCGAGTTGTGTTTGAGTACAGCTTATCACCCTCAAACAGATGGTCAGACTGAGAGAGTCAACCGAGTTTTGGAAGATCTCCTCAGAGCTTGTGTTTTGGATTTCGGAGGATCATGGGAAGATCACCTTCATTTGGTGGAGTTTGCGTACAACAACAGTTACCAGTCAAGCATTGGTATGGCACCATATGAGGCATTGTATGGAAGACCGTGTAACTCTCCGACATGTTGGTTGGAAACTGGAGAAAAGCTGATGCTTGGGCCAGAGATGATTCGACAGACTTCGGATTGCATAGAGATCATTCGGCAACGGATGAAGGCAGCCCAAGACCGTCAGAAAAGTTATGCCGATAAACGTCGTAAGGATTTGGAATTCGACGTTGGAGATATGGTTTTTGTGAAGATTTCTCCACTGAAGAATGTTATTCGATTCGGGAAGAAAGGAAAATTGACTCCGAGATTTGTTGGACCATTCCCGATTATCGAGCGAATTGGAAAGCTCGCTTACAGATTGGAGTTACCAGAGAAAATGTCGAGTGTGCACAATGTTTTTCACGTATCGTATCTACGGAAGTATGTGCACGACTCGAGTACGGTGGTTTCTGCTGATAGCTATGAAGACTTTGAAGTTGATCCAGTTGATAGAAGACCTCGTAAGCCACTTCGTGTTGTGGAAACCGACACGAAACAGCTTAGGAGGAAGGTAGTTAAGTTGCTCAAGATACAATGGAGTGATGATGATAACGACTGTACGTGGGAGGTGGAAGAGAGGATGAAAGCAGCTCATCCTGAACTCTTCAAGGTATGGCCCTAAGGTGTCGTCTCATCTCGCGATATTGTAACTTGTTCTAAGTTTTAGAATTCTGTACGCTAAGTTAGAATTGGATGCATGGTTTGTTGATTGCTATGGATGGTAGGCGTACAGAATAGTCTTTGATTGCTTTGTTTGCTTGGAATTTCGGGGGCGAAATTCCTAAGGGGGAGAGAATGTAACGACCCGTATTTTTCACGGATCGAAAAGTTCGTCAAATCTGGAATTTTTGCATTTTTAAGTCATTTCAGATTTTTGGGGAAATTTGTCTAAGTCCTAGGTCGTGGACGACCTAAGAGCTAAGTCGTGACCGAGTTAAGGACTTGCGAGTTAGTGTTAGGTCGTGGGTTAGTTGGAGCGACCTATAAAATTGTGCAACCTAGGATTTAGTTAAGTAATTAGGTCGGCAGGGCGAGTTAACGACCTAAAGACTGACCGACTTAAGAAGTTTAGGCGACCTAAGGAAGAGTAGTAGGCGACCTAAGTATTCTGGGGTAGAGTTAGGTCGGCAACGACCTAAGAGAATGTTGTGAGCGACCTAAGTTTTGTTAAGTGTTAGGTCGGCTGGGAAAGTTAGCGACCTAGTAGTTGCCGAGTTAGCGACCTAGTAGTTGCCGAGTTAGCGACCTAGTAGTTGCCGAGTTAGCGACCTAGTAGTTGGCGACCTAAGGACCTAAGGAGTTAACAAGTTGGCGACCTTAGGAGTTAGGCTAAGTGTTAGGTCGCGTGGAGGCTTAAGGAATTAGGTCGTAACCTGTTAAGTCGTAGGTCGCTGGGTTTCGTCTAAGTGTTAGGTCGTAACCTGTTAAGTCGTAGGTCGCTGGGTTTCGTCTAAGTGTTAGGTCGTAACCTGTTAAGTCGTAGGTCGCTGGGTTTCGTCTAAGTGTTAGGTCGAAGTATGTGTTAAGTCGTAGGTCGACTTAATAGTTAGGTCGTATGCGCAGAAGTGTTAGATCGTAGGAGTTGAGGCGCGCGTATCTGTTAAGTCGGAGTTGTTGGCTAAGGGTTAGGTCGGAGGCTCTGTTAAGTCGTGGGGGTTTTTAGGTCGTAGGTCGGCATATGTTAGGTCGGCAACGACTTAAGGAGATAGCCGAGTTACGACTCAGGCAGTTTTCAGCTATAAATAGGAGGGGTTGTTCTCACTTTTTGGGATCCGGATTTTGAAGCGACGAAGTGCTGCCATTTTGAGAGCTCGACTTCTACACTTCTTCACTTCTTTTCTCCACTCTAATCTAGTGCTTCCATCCATCCAAATCGAAGATCGAGATTGAAGATTCAAAAGCTTGGATTGAAGATCTTCATCTTTTCAAGAGAGATTTCTTCATTTGAAGCGGATTTGTGATAGATCTAGCTTCATCCTTCGCTGTCCAGATCTGAAGTGTGTTGATTTGAGGTTGTTTAGGTGATTTGGTGAGTGGTGATTATCTCTCACACGGATCCAAAGGAGTATATCGGATTGTTGGCCCGATTTGGTGTTAAAATAGTGATTTCCATGCATTTTCTTCATCCTATGTGTAGATCCATATAGATCCATTGTTCATGATGATGTTACATCCATTTTATCATATGTTAACCTATGCAAGTTCATTCATCAAGTTTGTAGAGATATAATCCATGTTTTCATGCTTATTGGACTTTCAACTCTTTAATTACGAAAATGCCATTATTGTTATAATTGTCTACTTAGATCATTTTTGAATGCTTGATTGCTTGGATTGATGTTTGATTTGATTGATTGTTATGAACTAGATGATTGATGACTAGATTTAGATCGAAGGTGATTCAAAAGCTAAGGGAAAGGCTCTTGAATTGGAAAAGCTGCTCGTGGCATATGTAGCGGGATGATGAAGCTCTTATGCATAGATTTGATGATGTGAAGTTGAGATGAAGCTTTGCAAGGGTGTAATGAAGCGAGGCATCATATGATGAAGACTTGGTCTAATCCAGACGGGATCATTCCAAGCATGTTGATAACTCGGTGATATGATTCGAGTTGAAGATAATGAATGGATATGAGAATAGTCGTCGAGGAGGATGACTAGGAGGCTTGGATAGCATCGTTGTTGAAGGTTCTAGCATGCTCTAAGCAAGAGTACGTTTGGGCAGATTCGATAGTCCCAACGGCCAACTGTTGATGGTCGAGTACTCTGGGCAGATTCGATAGTCCTAGGCACGGGCTGCGACGACGTGCGGGAGTTATGTCTAGAACCGGGGTTTCCATTAGCCCTTGACGGACGGCTGAAAGAATGTGCCGGTCATTCAATTAACGGTGATATCGAAGCAATGATAACAGTGATAGCCAGAGTCATGGATGTTTGGTTGTATCGTCATTCGGACTCAAGAGCGGTATTTTCTGGGTGCTTATCTGATTTAGGCCTTGGTACTTGGAAAACATCGCCCTTGACTCGAGTGATAGTAGCTTTACTTTAAATTGTATGCTCTGCTATGTTTGCTTCTGCTTAGTGTGTGTCTGGGGGCTATCACTGTAGAATGAGGTTGGAGTGGGAGGGTTGTATTCCTTTTCCTTTATGCTCTTTTGGTATGTTGTTAGTTAATTTACTGCTCACTAAGACTGTTGTCTGACTCAAGGCTTTATGTTTTAATTCTTATTGCCTTGGGCTGTTCGTCCATTTTGGGACGAGCAGACTAGGTAGCAGGTGACAGGTGCTGTTCTCCTCTCACGATGCTGATATCGAAGACGAGCTGGAGGGTTGCATATTATCTTCTTATTATATGTACTGGATATTCCGCTGTTTTTGTATTCTCTGAGAGATATGTAGTGAGGCTGGATGTATTGACTATGTGGATGCTTGTATTCAACTATTATGGAGTTTTATATGATGTCATTTTGTTCTGTAAAGCTTCACTATACATATGTCCTATTGTATTTTGTCCATGCGCTGTGAGTAATACGATAGATTCTATATGTTTTAAATCTTACCTTGACAATCGTCCATGGTCGCCTGGCACACTTTACAGCGCACTATCTCTAGATTTGGCGCAGGGGTCATGGGCGGTCGTCACAAGGAGGTTTGGGGTGCAGTGCGGATGTGAAAGCATAGGTTGGAAGGAGATGAAATAGTCTCACAACCAACAAATATGAGCAAACTTTGATATAGTAATTAAATTTTTGTTTAAGCTAACGGATGAAATGCAACTGAAAGTAAGGTAAATGGTTAGAGAAATGAACCGGCGTCTAATACGTTCCCCGAAAAGGAAAGGAAAAGCATGCGTGAATTCAATGTACAATAATTAAAGCTAAGTGTTGCTTGGATTACACGGTTGGTATCCGAAAGGTCAAGTAAATTAAAGGTTTAAAATGGTACCGATACGGCTAACCGTATCGTGGTTTCGCCGCGTACCGGACACCTTTATACACAAACGAATGTACTACAGAAATCAGCACGACGAGACGGTCAAAACGGTACACAGATATCAGTAGTATGATCGAATTATAAAAACTCGAAATTTTCTACTGACGGAAAATGCAAGAAAAACGCTGAAGAATAAGATCGACGGAGCCAAAGATGTCCGAATTTGGAAAAACGACAAACTGACATCTTGCTCAGAAGATGGTTTAGAATTTTTCTATGTAAAAATATTTTGGGTTTGAAAACGTTTTATTTTCAACGCGTTTTAACTGATTAAATTGAAGTGAATTTACGCGCGAAATAAACTTTCGTATTTTTGGACGAAAATTTACCAGTTGCTATGTTTAACTAAACGCATTTCAAATATCTAATTTTTATTTCAAAATTTACCGTTTAAAATTTCACAAAATTTCAACTATTTACGTTATTCCAACAGTTGAAATTTACGGGTCGTTACACTCTCCCCCACTCAAAACTTTTCGTCCCCGAAAAGGAACGAGGTAGGAGAATAGAAACAACCAGAAAGAAAACAGATTTCAAATACAAGATAACAATTAATTTAAACCATATAAATTCAAATTTAAATTAATTGATATTCAATAATTGATTTAATCCATTTGATTTCACTAAAATCAATCTCTACATTCATTATCTTATTATCCAAAAAAATTTAAATTTACAATTTCTAAAACCATAAATTTGAATAGTCTTTTATTATAATCATATTTTCTTCAATAATTTTAAATTCTTCTTTATTCCAAATTACTGTTAAATTTATTCTACTTAATATATCTAATCACATATATTTAACCCATATAAATTAATTTAAACCATAAAAGTTTCGATTTAAATTAATTTACATTTACTAATTGCTTTTAAATTCAAGGTATTTTCCTATATTGATCAAATTTCAATTTTATTGATTCTTTCAACAAATTTATTTTTCAATTATCTTATTATTCAATTTATCTCTATTAACATTTTATAATTAAAATTTAAGTGTATATAACATTTATTATAACTACTCTAATTTATTTATAAATTCAATTTATCTTATATATTATCCAATTACATATTCAACTTCTGAATGATTTAGGTAAGTTGTATTAGAATGTAGTTGAACAATATACAAATAAAATTTTCCCAATTCAATTATTCAGGTTTAAATATTTTTTCCAAAATTTGGTTTTATTTATAATTAAAATCATCCTTTAACAAATTTAAGAATTAGATTTCCGATTAACTTTAAATAATTTAGAGATATATATAATATATTTATATCAAATCAAATTAAATTTTAAAATAAGATACTTATATGTATAAATCAAATTATACTGAAGAAGTTTAAATCAAAATATTTTTCAAACAAAACCGTAGCAAAGCTACAGAATGGTATCTCCACTTCGAAACTCGAAAATGAATGTCGATGATGCGGCCGCCATCACCGAAATTATTTTCCAGCGACAAAGAGAAGAGCACTGATTTCAACGTTTTAAAATTCTTTGAAAACGATTTCTATTCGAAAATACTTTCAATAATATATACTTTAAAATTTTAAAACCAAAGTTCGAAATCACCGAAAACTAAATTCTCAAATTTCTGAATTAAATTCATTTCAAATTCCAAATCAATTTATAAACCGTATTTATAAATTTATTTAGAACAATAAATGATAATCAAATATTATCATTTCAAACAAACAATTTAATTAACCTATTAAATTCTAGAAAATTTCACTTATATTTTTACAGTATAGTCAAACAAACTTGAAAACAATATTGTGTCAGTTTGCTCTGCTCAAGTGTTTTGGAAATCCTATCGATAACATTGATCAGACGAATCGATCGAAAACCCAAATCAACATCAGCAACTCAAACAACACAATATATAAAATATTTTTAATATAAATTTACAAATACACTTCCTTACTTAACGATACAATAATGGAATTCAAAGCAAGGATAGGGATTCAAATTTTTGATAGACTCAAATCAAAGAGAATTTCGATTCGAAGATAGGTTTGAACAAAGACGAGATAATTAAATAATAAAATAAGGCGATGGATAAGTTTATATAAATCGCGGGCAACCTTAATCGGGTCGACCGTGACTTCAAAAATAAGATCGGTGTAGAATTCCAAGGTAAATCGACATTCGATCTCAAGAAATAGAATTCAGGTATAGCAGGAGATAGATAGCATCGTAAACCGAGGATACAGAAATCTCGGGTAAATCAATGCTTATTGTAAAGGAGTTTTGATCCTTTACAAATCATTCGAGGATTGGCGAGACCGCCGATCTATTATAGATATCATTCAAAATGGAGTTATGGGATGCTCCAGAATTGAAAGAAGACGAATAGTGAAGGACACGAATGAAATTTGGAACCGTAGGGAAACGTTCCAAAATTCAAAGAAATCGAGTTGAAAGGAAGAGATTGAAACTCGAATGAGAGTGAATCTGTAAATACATTTACCCTATATGCTAAGTTTTGTCTAGAGCTACCAAAGCTCTGATACCAACTGTAACGACCCGCCATTTTGGACCATTCGCATCCATTATAAGTGTATAGGTAGACACTCATGCCGGAGTTGAATTGCTCAAAATACCGCGTTGTTAATTTAAATTTGGCAAAACTGAACATATACAGTAAATAAATAATCACAGATCACAGACACAGAGTAATAAGTGCAGCGGAAATAAAAGAGATAGTAGTTCATGAAGCTACTATATAAATATATAAGTTACATCAGAGTTAAACCAGATACAACGGAAGAGAAATATGATACATCAGATACAAAGCAGAATACATCACTGGAATCATCGAATATCTGAAAGCTGGATAGATAGCTGGATCTCCAAGCGAAGCTCCAACTCCAAAGGTGAGTCTCGAAAGCTGAACCACTCAGTCTGACCCGAGCGTAAAGCAAAAACACAAGACACTCGAGTCAGGATTAACATTCTTATATTAATAAATCCAACTCAAGTGAAATAGCAATTGAAATACAAGTAACTCAAAGGATGTTTGGAATAACCATCCTTTAAGGATCCGTTAAACTATCTACTATGTAGTAGTGTACGATAAGTAGATAATGTCTATCAGTAATATAAAGATATCAAAATAGCGTTAAGTCATGGCCCATTCCACCCTTAACACATTTTTATTCCCAAAAGCATATACAAGACCGTAGTTTCCCCAAAACCGGAAGTCACCAGAGGGCAATCCATATACTAAAGGTACAAATCAAAATCGTAGTGGTCGCGCATAAATGGAATACAAGTATGACAAGGCACATGAGGCTATACCCAAGGTAGTGATACTACCGTTCGCCTGATCCGGACTGGTGAGAACGCAACGCCGCAGCGCCCGCAACACCGTGAAACAACACTCCCAAAATCAAGGGTGCACCAATCGACAACAAGTATAAGTAGTTCGAAGAAGTGTGTCCACTTGAGGTAGCTAATCCTCCATTGGCCCGGCACAGCTCCTGTTTTAGTCATTTCCAATTTGACACAAGTGTCAAGGCTATCCATTATCGTTCTCTTTCTTCAGTCAACACGTACATCATTCCAACCACTTCATTCTGGATCATCACTCCGCGTATAGTTATTAAAGTGGTTTTTGGTTTAGATAGAGAGTATATCCATAACCGAATTCCGGTCTCTTTAATAACTTCCGTAATTATTACACCGATTGGTCATTTATTTATTTCAAAACCAAATCAATTTCAATTTCAATTTCAATTCGTAAATCAACATTTCATTTGTCTTTCAAAACCAATTTCCAATAATTTACGTTTCAAAACTTCCAAATTATCATTTCAAAATCTTATAATATCAAATTCAAATTATTTAAAACAATTCAAATTTGGATTCAAGTTCGTATATAAGTTTCATTCCGAAATCATTAAAATAAATTTTTGTAACAACCCGCATATCTATCGATTTTATATTTAAATATTTTATCGTTAGTCGGATGTTAGTCCGAAAAGCTACTTTTTGCATACGGTCAAATTAGGACTCGAGACCACCCCCATTGAGTTCAAAATGACGTTTGCGATCTTTTTGAGTGTAAACTTCGATATGTTTGGAGATAGTGAAATTTTCGTCACTTTTCCCGCTTGAGACTTTGGTTTGGACTGCACCTTCTTAACTCAGCCCAACCCCCTCTTCTCTTCATCACTTCATCAAATACTTCAAGCTTCTTCAAAAATGGTGGAGGGAAAGAGAAATTAAAACTCCCAACTCAAATTCTATTGCAAATCCGAGATTCAACATCAAATTCAAGTAGAAGATTGTGGATTCAAGCTTTGGATTGCTTCTCCTTGCTTTCAATCTTCATCTTCATCAATTTCGTGGAAAAGGTGAGATTTTTGATCTCACATCTTGCCTATAATCGTCATTGGACTGTTGGGAATGATTCCTCATCACTTTAGCATGTTTGTTGCATTTGGTTTGGATTGGATTGGCGAAAAATTCCAAATTTTAGTGATTTTGGTGAAAAAACTGCTACTAGGTCGTTCTGGCCATTTTTAGCTCGTTCGGAGTTAGGTCGTCCATCCATAGGTCGTAGGTCACCTGCGAGTTAAGTCTTAGGTCACCTGCGAGTTAAGTCTTAGGTCACCTGCGAGTTAAGTCTTAGGTCGTCGCCGACCTATAAATCCCAGGCAAAAACTTAGGTCGCTGCCGACCTATAAATCCCAGGCAAAAACTTAGGTCGCTGCCGACCTATAAATCCCAGGCAAAAACTTAGGTCGCTGCCAACCTATAAATCCCAGGCAAAAACTTAGGTCGCTGCCGACCTATAAATCCCAGGCAAAAACTTAGGTCGCTGCCGACCTATAAATCCCAGGCAAAAACTTAGGTCGCTGCCGACCTATAAATCCCAGGCAAAAACTTAGGTCGCTGCCGACCTATAAATCCCAGGCAAAATCTTAGGTCGTTGCCGACCTAAAATCCCCAGGCAAAATCTTAGGTCGTTGCCGACCTAAAATCCCCAGGCAAAACGTTAGGTCGTTGCCGACCTATAATCTCCAGGCAAAGTTAAGTCGCTCGAATTTTGTTAAGTCTTAGGTCGTTGCCGACCTATAATTCCCAGGCAAAAAAGTTAAGTCGTTCGCGAGTTAAACCTTAAGTCTTAGGTCGTTGCCGACCTATAATTCCCAGGCAAGATGTTAAGTCGTTCGCGAGTTAAACCTTATGTCTTAGGTCGTTGCCGACCTATAATCCCCAGGCCAAGTTAAGTCGTTCGCGAGTTAAACCTTAAGTCGTAGGTCGTCTCCGACTTATCCCCCAGTTAAGTCGTTCAAGTTAGGTCGTCGCCGACCTTACACTTGGTCTTTTGAGTTCGCGAATTCCTTAGGTCGTATGACCTATTTTTCCTTAGGTCGCTGGACCGCTTGCCTTCACTAGGTCGTACCGTGACGGGGCGCTGCCCCGCACCCCGCCGTGGGCATTCTAAGGGATATGTGCTATAAAGGTATCGTTTAGCCTCAAGCCTCATCAACCGGGAATGACTGAAAATCAGGGGTTATGCAGCAAGGCTTCGTGGGTAGCACCCACTTGAGAGTAAGGTCATCCCTGTCTAGATGTCCCTTTAATTTCGGCTTAGTGGTGCGGTTGCTGATCCCAACCGTGGGGTGATTTTATTTGGAATTATCCAGTAAGGGATGATTCCGGTCTTGTGTTGAAGGGGAGCGGGCGTACTCCTCGGTACTGTGATCTAGGCCACGTACTGTGACAGGTGGTACCCCAGTGCCTAGTCATTCGTTGGAAATCCATTCTCCCTACGTGCCTTGTACGGTCTTTGTTTGTATACCTAGTATGCTGGAATTTAATCATGTAACAATTTCAGCTATTTGAATAAGTATTTGTAAATAGACACTATTATAATATCATAGGATTTTTATAAAAAGTGTTTTAGCTATCGTAAGGTAAAAACCCGACATGTTTATTTGTGGCGTGGTCTTACGAGATGCTATTATTTTCAAAAGGATTTTGAAACTTTAATAATCAATTGAGTGTGATTTGCTCACGCTGGTTTTCCAGACTGACTCGGGTATTGTTTTATATGATGCTCGGGTCAGACCGAGTATTATAGGTTACAGGATATGATGCTGTGGAGCTCAGGAGACGAGCTGGATGTCGATACGTACTCCCGTACTTGCTATTATTTTTCCGCTGTGTATTCAGTTGTATGTTATGGATGTTGATGTACTCTGATGATGTACTCTGATGATGTATTGTATAAACAGATATACTTTTTGATTTGTGTAAAGATCTGTTGATATATTATATTTTATTCCGCTGCGATGGTTAGATTCTGATGTTGTTTTTCTTTTATTTTCTTCTTCTACCTCTTCTTCTTAACTAAAATGGTTCGATTTTCCGAGTCTGGAAAGTCGGGACGTTACATAGAGAGTATATCCATAACCGAATTCCGGTCTCTTTAATAACTTCCGTAATTATTACACCGATTGGTCATTTATTTATTTCAAAACCAAATCAATTTCAATTTCAATTTCAATTCGTAAATCAACATTTCATTTGTCTTTCAAAACCAATTTCCAATAATTTACGTTTCAAAACTTCCAAATTATCATTTCAAAATCTTATAATATCAAATTCAAATTATTTAAAACAATTCAAATTTGGATTCAAGTTCGTATATAAGTTTCATTCCGAAATCATTTAAATAAATTTTATTTAACATTCGAATCAATTTAAATATTGGTTTATCGATTTCATTCAATATTCGCTAAGTTACTTTATCATTCAAAAATTTTCTATTAAATTTCCAATTCATTAAATCAATTCTTAAGTTCAACTTCATCAAATCAAAACTTACAATTTTGAATTAAATTAAATTCGTCAAATCAATTCTTTCAATTACAAGTCTTACATTAATTCCAAAAATATCACATTTTCATTTCTTGTTAAAGAAATTCCATTTCACTTATTTACTTACTTAAATAATTTTCCAAAACTTACTTAATAAAGGAAACTCAATTTCAATTATTTACGAAGTAAAATTCACTTATTCAAAAGTTCAATTTTTCTTATTAAAGAATTTCAATTCAATTTAATCATTAAATAATTTAATCTTATTTAAGTATTAAATAATTCAAAACTTAATAATTTCAAAGTTTAATAATTTCAAACTTAATTATAATTTCAAACTTGATTATTAAATCATTTCAAAGTTTAATAATTTCAAACTTAATTCAATAATTTCTCAAATTAAACAACATTCTTACATCAATTACATTGTTAAATATTTTATTTCATATCTTTAAATATTAACATTTTCCTTTTGTTAAAATTCAAATTTCAACTTCATTTCAAAACCGTATATTTATTCAAATAAAATCTTCATTTTATTTTTAAATCAAATTATTGACCAATCGGGTTTTATTTAATTTCCTATCCTGGGTCAAAGTTCAATTTTGGGTATTTATCATTTCAACCCGATTCCAATTCAATTTAAAATCAAAGCATATCAAAAGGGAACTTGCAGTGTGATAACTGGGATGGTGTCAAAGTAAATAAACAAGCAATAACAACAACCAATAACAACAATCAAATAATCAATTCAAATAATCCCGAAATAATCGTATTAATTCGCATTGTTATTTGTACGAATTAATATAATTATTTCTAGAATCTACACTATCATTTCATGTAGATTAAAGATTATTACATTACGGTTTTCACTTGTCATTCAATTTCAATTTCATACATCATCAATTTAACAACATACATTCAGTGGTTCAAAGTGTAATTAAACAAATCCTACGTGTCAATAAAGTTAACAGTTAAAGGGGTCATATTATACAAATGTCAGTTAATCAAATTTAACATTTAATTATCCTATATCAAGTTCAATTTCATACTGTTTATCATTTTAACATTAACAATTTACCGTCCAATATAAACATCAACAATCAGTCAATTTCAGCCAAACTGTATTATCATCGCATAAATAATTAACAGATAATGGTGTCAGATGTCATAGGTGAACTGATACAGATAATAACGGTGTAAATATCAAACAGCAGCATATTTCAATTGTCGTTTCAATTGAAATCAAATTTAATAAATAAAAGAACGTTAATCGGGAGTGAGTGCTCACCTTTCGAGGCTAGAGGAACAGGAGATGACACGGATACGCACACTGATACGGACATTGAAATTTGAATGACAAATCGGATCAAATCAACATCGGCCCGAATCAACGATCAAAGCTGATAAAAGAATTAGATGGAACAAATCAGAATGGGGTCGGTGAAGGTAATTGGTATAAGCGAACTTGTTTTGATATATACAAATATATAACTATGTAAAACTATTAATGAAATCATTTCCTTAAACAAATTTTCAATTTTAAATACATATTTTAAAATGACATTTCTACAAATATTCTATTTAAATACATACATTTTTAAAAGAAATAATCAAAAATCCAATGTCTATATTTCTAAACATCAACATAAATAACCATATTATATTATAATACATACCTAAACAAGAAAATCAGTATCACTTAAAAAAAATCAAAATAACCTACTTTATTGTAATATCTCTATAAACTCAAACATGTCATATTCACGCATCATTACTAACCAATCCATGACTGCCTATTATATAGTATGTAAATATAACACATAACCATATTTTATAACTAACAGATATGTATACTTGTTTTATACTTGTATAGCATTGCGAATCAAAGCAAATGTTCACTGAAATAAAAATTCAAGCACTGCAGGTCAAATCAACGTCATGAAATGCAATGCTGGTGCGTTGTATAATTGTTTTAGAAGGTTTGAACTAGATTGTGGCAACGTATATTTTTGGCAAAAAGCTGTCTATGTGATGACTGATGGGTCTTACCTTTACTCTATATTATAAAAGTCGACCAACTAACTTTTTGGATTTTTATTCATATATTCAGTTTATTTATTATGTAATTTTTTTTTGTGAACAGATTTGCCGACCAAAACCCAAAATAAAATAAACTTTCATAACTATATATACTCTTATAAATAACAAAACATATATATTTATATAACATTACAAGATGTATAAAATTTCGATCCACTTTAGAAGCAACAGCTCATACACATTTCACTAGTAAACAACAAGATATCAAAATAGTATACTATATGTAACGACCCGTAAATTTTAACCGTTTTAATAACGCAATTAGTTAAAATTCTGTGAAATTTTAAACGATAAAATTTTGAAATAAAAATTTAATATTTGAAATACGTCTAGTTAAACATAGCGACTGGTAAATTTTCGTCCGAAAATACGAAAGTTTATTTCGCGCGTAAATTCACTTCAATTTAATCAGTTAAAAAACGTTGAAAATAAAATGTTTTCGAAACCTAAATATTTTTACATAGAAAAATTCTAAACCATCTTCTGAGCAAGATTTCAGTTTGTCGTTTTTCCAAATTCGGACATCTTTGGCTCCGTCGTTCTTATTTTCTGCAAAATAGCAGTATTCTGGTACCGATATCGATTTTTATCGGATGATCGTACCACTGATTTCTATATACCGTTTTGATCGTCTCGTCGTGCCGATCTCTACGGTATATTCGATTGTCAGATTCGGAGTTCCGTTGCACGTTGCACTTTGCGTAACGCCTTTCGTATCGGTACCCGTTAAGCCCTTTGGTATTTCTATAACCATTCATTTATTCACGGGTTGGAAACCCAATTGCCACTAACCATAAATGTTCCTTGAATTCAGCCTTAACTTTTGCTATTCCCAGAATCCCATTCATATTTCATTTGACCTTTCATACTTTTGTTCACGTTACTTAAATTACTCTCCATTCATTTAGATCTCTACTGTGCATTCTTCTTTATCTTCCTTCTCTGTTTCTTCATGCGCAATAAAAAAAAAAGAAACCACTTCACTTTCCTACCATGCATGCATATATGCATGAGACCAACATTTACAGTAAGCCTTCTTTCTCTTCTTTGTCCCTCTCCTTGCATGCCTTTCCCTTCGCGTCTCAACCTAGGCACCGTCGCCCACCCTTCTCCGCCTCCCACCACCACACTCCACCCACAAACGCCAAGCTCCGCCTCTGCCCCGTTCATTCCCGAACCACTTCTGGCCAACGCCCACCAGCCTCCGCTATCTCAGCAACGCCTCCGCCTTCCAAGCTTGGTCGTAGCTTCCCTTCCGGCCTCGACAAGCGTGCCCGCCTATTTCCCTTGCTCAGCAGTTTACCAGCGTTATATGCGTAAGTATTATTATATTCTAGGTATTATAATTTGCATATAATCTAAGTTATATATACATTAGTTTTTAAATATTCACAGGTTGTAATACATGTTGGTCTATATATTTTCGAGAAGTTATACAAGTTATAAGTTAAGTTGTTGATTATATATGTTTATAAACCTGTATAATATATGTCGTGTTGGGTTTAAATAAGATGTTGGACATAGCAGTTTATAAAAGGATTCGACAGTGTAATCTGCTGAGATTTTTATGTGTAGTAATAGAGTAGATATATATATATATAGTTTATTCAAGTTGGATTTTAGTATACAGTGGTATAACTTTTTGTATAGTTGATCTGACAGTTTATACAAATTAAGCTATTATATATTATAAGTATGGACTGGCTTTATGCTATACATTAGTTTTGCATTGTATAAGTAGATATATATGTTCGTTTGATAGGCATTGTTGTAAAGGACTGTATCGTATATAAAGCTTTGCAGTTTATATATATTAAAGTATACAAGGTTGGTTACTGTATAATATGCTCATCTCAGTTGTAAGTTATATGGGTTTGTAACAGTAAGATGAACGTATAAGTTCATTTAATAAGTTTATTATATGAAATTGCAATATGATAGGTCATAGGGGATTGTCGTGTGTTTATATATGAGGCTTATATAAAAATTTGATTTGTAGACTTTAGTAGATAGATATGTATATAGTGACTTGCGTAAAAAGAATGTGTATATATATATATATATATAAATTTTAATGAGTTTCAAAATTTATATTGGTTAAGTAAATAATATATTAGGATAATTTATATTTTGTTTCGGTCTACATCGAGAAGTTGCTGATCTATTTTCATTGATCTCTATTTATCAGCCATGTCCATCCAATTCGTGCAAATCTTGTTTGTTTGGAAATTCGCTCTTGGATTCGTAACCCATTCCAAATCTCTCTAAGCCTCGAAAGGTGAGCACTCACTCACGATTAACGTTCTTTTATTTATTAGATTTGATTTCAATTGAAACGACAATTGAAATATGCTGCTGTTAGTTAAGTACACTGTTATATATGTTGTTACCTGTATCAGTTCACCTGTGACATCTGACACTATTATCTGTTAATTATTTATGCGATGATAATACAGTTTGGCTGATAATTGATTGATTGTTGATGTTTATATTGGATGTTAAATTGTTAATGTAAAATGATAAATAGTATGAAATTGAACTTGATATAGGATAGTTAAATGTTAAATTTGATTAACTTACATTTATATAATATGACCCCTTTAACTGTTGAATTTATTGACACGTAGAAATATGGAATTACACCTTGAACCATTTGAATGTATGTTGTTAAATTGATGATGTATGAAATTGTAAATAGATGACAAGTGAAACCGTTTAAATATAATGTAATAATCTTTAATCTACATGAAATGATAGTGTGGATTCTAGAAATAATTATATTAATTCGTACAAATAACAATGCAAATTAATACGGTTATTTCGGGATTATTTGAATTGATTATTGGATTGTTGTTGATTGTTGTTATTGCTTGTTTATTTACTTTGACACCATCCCAGTTATCACACTGCAAGTTCCCTTTATTATACTTTGATTTTTGAATTGAATTGGAATCGGGTTGAAATGATAAATACCCAAATGAACTTGACTTAGGATAGAGAATTAAATAAAACCCGATTGGTCAATAATTTGATTTGAAAATAAATTGAAGACTTTATTTAAATAAAGAATATGGTTTTGAAATGAAGTTGAAATTTGAATTTTAATGGAAGGAAAATGTTAATATTTAAAAATCTGAAACAAAATATTAAAAATGTAATTGATGTAAGAATGTTGTTTAATTTGAGAAATTATTGAATTAAGCTTGAAATTATTAAACTTTGAAATGATTAAGTTTGAAATTGTAATTAAGTTTGAAATTGTTAAACTTTGAAATGATTTAATAATCAAGTTTGAAATTATAATTAAGTTCGAAATTATTAAACCTTGAAATTATTTAATAATTAAGTTTTGAATTATTTAACAATTAAATAAGATGGAATTATTTAATGATTAAATTTAATTGAACTTTTGAATAAGTGAATTTACTTCGTAAATAATTGAAATTGAGTTTTCTTTATTAATTAAGTTTTGGAAAATTATTTAAGTAAGTAAATAAGTGAAATGGAATTTCTTTAACAAGAAATGAAAATGTGATATTTTGGAATTAATGTAAGACTTGAAATGTAAAGAATTTGATTTGATGAATTTAATTTAATTAAATTTGTAAGTTTTGGTTTAATGAAGTTGAACTTAAGAAATTGATCTTATGATTTGGAAATTTAATAGAAATTGTTTTGAATGAAAGTAACTTAACGAATATTGAATGAAATCGATAAATGAATTTAAATTGATTTGAATGTTAAATTAAATTAATATTTTTCGAAATGAATCTTATATACGAATTTGAATCAATATTTGAATTGTTTTAAATAAAGATTGAAATTGAGTTATAAGATTTTGAAATGGTAAGTTGGAAGTTTTGAAACGAAAATTTGGAAATTGTTTTAGAAAGACAAATGAAATGTTGATTTACGAATTCTATTTGAAATTGGAATTGGTTTGATTTTGAAATATATAAACGACCAATCGGTGTAATAATTACGAAAGTTATTAAAGAGACCGGGATCGGTAATGGATATACTCTCTATCTGAACCGAAACCACTTTAATAACTATACGCGGAGTGTTGATCCAGAATGAAGTGGATGGTTTGGTGAACGCGTTGATTGAAGAAAGAGAACGATTTTGGATGACCCCTGACATGACTAAAACAGGAGCCGCGCCGGGCCATTGAGGTTCGCCACCTCTAGCGGACACACTTCTTCGTTACCATATCTATTACTTTTGTGATTCGATTTGGGTGCACCCCTCGATTTTGGGAGTGTTGTTTCGCGGTGTTGGGGTAGTAGCTGCTATGCCCAACATCAGTCCGGATCACGCAACTACTAGTATCCTAGTTGGTATCGCCTCATGTACCTTGTCATACTGATTATCCTATTCGCGACCACTACGATTTTGATTTGTACCTTTAGTATATGGATTGCCCTCTGGTGACTTCCGGTTTTGGGGAAACTACGGTCTTGTATATGCTTTTGGGAATAAACAGGTTAAGAGGTGTATGGGCCCTGCTTAACCCTACTTTGATATCTTTATATTACTGATAGACATTATCTACTTAGCGTATATTACTACCTAGTAGATAGTTTAACGGATCCTTAAAGGATGGTTATTCCAAACATCCTTTGAGTTACTTGTATTTCAATTGCTATTTCACTTGAGTTGGATTTATTAATATAAGAATGTTAATCCTGACTCGAGTGTCTTATGTTTTTGCTTTACGCTCGGGTCAGACTGAGTAGTTCAGCTTTCGAGACTCACCTTTGGAGTTGGAGCTTCGCTTGGAGATCCAGCTATGTAACAGCCCTAGATTTTTGTATATATTTTATTTGACTTTATTATATTTTGAAAACTATTTTAAACTTGTTTTATTTCAAACATTTCATTTTTAAATATAAATGTTGATTATTATGTAACTTTTAATTTCAAACTGGTATAAATTGAACATTTCCTGAAAAAGAGATTTCTGGTCAAACTGGTCAAACTTTGACTTTTAAAACTTCAAATTTAAATTGTTTAAAATCTTAAATTTTATCTTTTATTATGAAAATAGACTTAATAACATGAATACTGCTTTTTGTTTCGTTGAAAACGGAATTAAATTGTAAAAGTTATGTACATTTCAATTTTGAGTATAATTTGTTTTATTTTGCAATTTTGCCTATTTTAAATTTTATAAATCATATTTTATTTGTCATATTTTATTTTAAAATGTGTTAATATGTTATTTTATGTATATTTTTGTCTTTTAATATTTTTGAAGTGATAATAAAACTTTTCCAAAATTTATTGCATTTATTAAAGACTAGTTTCTATTTTTCTACTATATTCTTCATTTAAATTTTATTTAATTAAAATTTATTTATTTTTGTGAATGCATTTTTATTTTATGTTCTTATCTTTATTTATAAATATTTTTCCAAGTCCATACAATTTTCCCTAAGTTTATTTCATTTATTTTCAAATTTTCTAGACTAGTTTTCATTTTGTACTATTTTCTTATTTTAATCATATATAATTAATATTTATTTATTTATATTTTGTATATTTGTTACATTTTCGAATTGAAACTGAATTTTTAATTATTTTCAGTTATTTAAACTTATTAAAAAGAAATAAAAGTGATTTGAAAGGTTTGTGGCTTTTTATTTCCTAAGGCCTTTTGAATTCCCACCTTTTCACATTTCAACATTACTTTTCATTCAATTGGCCTTAACTCCTCATTCTTTCAGCTGCATATCTCATTTTGCAATTCACGTGAAAACATCACTTTCTCATTCCTCATTCACATATGTTTTCAGATCTGAAGAAAAAGAATTGTAATGTCTTCCTCTTTTCTATTCTTTTTCACCTTCTTTTATTGATTTTCCTTTGTAAATTGCCTTGAAATCTTCATGCTTTGCTCGGCCCATAGCCTCACCATCACCACCATCGACCACCATCCCTTCCTCCCCACTAAATCCACGGCCAAACCATCATTCTCCACTGACATGAAAGTGCCATGGCCTCCCCTTGAGCAAAACTCCACAAAAACATTGAAAACTCTACAATTATCGCCTACCCGAGCCATGTATGCAACCTTCCCTTCATTTTACACCACCACCACCACCATAGGCTGCCACCACCACCTTTTCCAGACCTCCCCACACCACTCCAACCTCTGTCCAGACCTGAGCTTGACTGGCCAAGCATATAACCCCATGACCGAGCCCTTTTGGTTGCCAAAAACCATGTTTTAGCCTAAACCCCTTCACATCCCTGTGTTGTAACTTCCTCCATCATGTTCTACCTTGTAGCCTTACCTTTTCCAGACCCATACCTGATCCAAACCAAGTACAAACCTGACCTAATTGATCCCCTAGGCCATGCAAACAAGCAGAGAAAGCAAGGTAAAAAGTTTCGTATTCAAACTGCTTTTTGTTTCAAAGTTATTCAAATTCAATCGTATTGATTTTTAACTATTATTTTGGTTTTGTTTTTGGGTTGTAACACAAGATCTATAACTTGGATCTCGCTCTCCACTCTCAAGTCATTCCCGTGTTGTCGTGCCTTCGTAGTGTCAGTATTGTGTGCTTTTGTGGCTATCTCCAGCTTTTAACAAGTGAGTTATTCTCACCAGACAATATGTACATATATAACTAGTGAATTGACCCCTTTTGAATATGTAAAATGCATTATCATGTTACACTTGCTATGTTATGATTTTATGATGTTCACCCATGCTTAAACACCTATTATATTATATGTTACTGTTATATTATTCTGTTCTATTATTTTTATCAGTTTATCACACTGCAAGTTCCCTTTAGATTAGAATCACTATGGGTTGAAATGATACATACCCGAACGGACTTTAGAATAGGAGAAAATCATTATGGGCTGAAATGATAAGCCTAAATGATTTTCAATTATTTTTCATTTCCTTGGGATTGCGGGTTTGAAATGATCAAACCCGGGTTTTCTTTGTAAATTACGGGTTGAAATGATATATTACCCGTATCACTTTACCTAGACTAGAAATGAAATACAGACCCGTTGTTAAAATATGTTTTTATAAAAATCTTAAAAATATTTTTGAAATGTAAATATTATAATATTTGATTTAAACTAAATAAAAAAATGATTTATGTAAGCATTATTGATTTTTTTAAAATTTATAAGTGAAATAAATTGTTGGTAAAACTAGAAAATTTGAAATGTAAGTTATTTTGGGAAATTTTAATTGGGTGATAATTGGAATTTAAATTAAATATGAAATGTGATAACTTCATGATAATTTGGATTAAAGTGAATTTAAATGATTTTTATATTATATTAATGATTTTGAATAAAGTTAAAATGTGAAATGAATGAATATTTAAGTTGAAATTTTGAAATATAACTAAAATTGGAAATTTGTGAATTTGGCTTAAGAGTGAATTTTAAGTTAAGTAAATAAAAATGGAATTAAGTTATATTTGAAAATTTAAAATTAAGTGTTAAGTTAATTTAATTTAATGAATTTATAATTTAAAATTGGAATTTAATAAGTGAATTATTATTAAATTTTGATTTTTGAATGGAGGTTTAACTTTATAAAATCATGAATATAAGGGTATTTGAATGATTATATATGATTTTATAAGTTAAAAATGATTTATATAAAAATATAATTGTTTGTGAAATTATACTGAATATTTGAAGTTGATTAACTGCATCTCTGAAATGCTATTAATTCTAATGTAAATGATAATACAACATTTGTAAATGTTGTAGTTGATAATAATGAACCAAATGGCTAATTTTAATTAAAGGCTATTATAGCATTTTTGTAATGTTATAATGGTTGAATTTAACTAAGTTTATTTGAAACTAATGTAACCCTATTACAGCATTTTAAATGCTGTCATTTGTTAAATTGAACTGTTTTAAATGTGACTTTCCGTAGCATTTTCTAAATGCTGCAAAAGTTGAATTTTCATTGTTTTAATTAATTTAAGTGAACGAATGAAAGATTAAAATTTTGGAAATTTAATAATTTAATTATTAATAATAACTTTATTTTTATGATTTAAAATAAAGTAATTTGTTTCGAAATATAAACTATTTTGAAATATGATATTTTGATATTTTGAAATGGATTTTTGAAGGATATTGAATTTTGAAATGATATTTGATTTCGAAGTATAAAATACCATTTTGAAATTTTAACCACGGGGTGTATTTAATTTATAGTTTAACTGATCCTTGAAGGATGGGCGATCCCAAGCATCCTTTAAGTTATTATGCATTACTGCTACAGTTCACTTGAGTTGGTTTACATTATATAAGTATATATTGTCCTGACTCGAGTGTTTTGTATTTTGCTTTACGCTCGGGTCAGCCTGAGTATTTACAGCTTAGATTTGGATCTTTTTCTGGAGCTAGGAATCGTTGGAGATTCTGCTTATCTAGTTATCTATCCATTCCAGTTTCAGTTGTTCTATTTCAGCTCTGGTATTATAAACTTCTATGTATTTGAGATTTCAATTGTATATGTTTTCAAACAGATATTATGTATTTTGTTTTGAGAGTTTGTTATAGTAGCTTCATGAACTACTATGGTTTTTATATTCCGCTGCGAGTTATTCTGATATTCTGTGTCTGTGATTCTGTATTTGATTTTATTTGCTCCAAATTTTATTACAATCTGTTATTTTGAATTATTCAAGTCAGACATGCGTGAATTATTGTCGATTTGAATGGTCCAAAATAGTGGGTCGTTACAGTTGGTATCAGAGCATTGGTTTTAGGCAAACCTTAGCCTGCGGAGCAAAAACTCATTAGAGATAGGGTAGAAATACCCTAGAATAAGTGAAATCAATCTCAGAATCATTTCTTTGTGAGAGAACGTATTTTCGAAGTATAAAATGATTTTCAAATGATTTTTAAAGAATTTTCAAAGATTATTTTGATATAAATTTCCTTGCTTTAAAAGTAAAATATTTCTTAAACTTCATTCCTTTCGTATCCACCTTGTTAGTAATTTCTTTGATTAGGATCCTCTAAAATTTTGAACTTCTCTCTTGATTGATCTAGATCCTTTGTTGATAGGAATCTATTTTGGGTATGGCAAAATCAGTAGTTTGTTAGGATGCTTTGAGTAAACTCTGTTGTATCTTTTGCTTAGCTAAAGTTGTCCAACTAAAGATATTTATGCTTCTGTTTTCGTATGTTATGAATTCGAGTCTTTCCAAATTTTGAATGGGAATTTTTCTGTATCGATATAGGTTATATTTCTCTAATCTTCGTTTGGATTCTTATCGAATAAGATTCCTTTGAATTTTGGAATTCTCACTTGTTCTGAAATCCATTCCTATCTCCCCTAATTGTATTCTTTTGATTTTGGAGCATTGCATCACTCCACTTTGTATGACCTTTATAGGGTGGCGATTCCGCCAATCTTTGAATGATTATAATTGGCATTGATTCACCGGAGATTTCTGTATCCTCGGTTTACGATGTTTTCTATCTTCTGCTATATTTAGATTCTATCTCTGGCAATCGAAGGTCGATTTTCCTTAGATTTTCGCATCGATTATATTCCTGAAATCACGGTTGACCGGTTAAGGTCGCCCGCGATTCATATAGGCTTATCCATCTTGTATTTGGTAATTTAATTATCTTATCTTCGTTTGAGCCTATCTTTGAATTAGAATTCTATTTGATTAGAGTCCTTCTAAATTTGAATCTCTGTTTTGCTTTGAAATCCATCCTTGAATCGTCCCTTGGAAAGTTTGTGGTTGATTGTCTTTTAAAAATTTTGTATTCATCGTAGTTTTATTTTGATAAGGATGACCATATTTTTATATAAAGATGAAATGTTTTTGATAAGGATTATATACCTTTTAAAAAAAATGAGAATTTGAAGTTTTGAAAGGATTTGAAATTGTGAAAATTTTATAAGAAATGGTTTCATATAAAATGATTTATAACTGAAGGTTTTGAATCTGAATTTAAGTGATTGAACTCCGGCATTTTGGAACTGGTTTTAAGATTTTGAAATAATAAATAATATGATTGAAATTATTTTTCCGAATAAGTAATGTTTCAATGATTTTAATGGGTTTTAATGATTTTGAAGGAATTTCAAAGAAGTTTTCAAAGTAAATGGAAGTCCAGAACTCACTTGTGTCGCTGGAAAATAATTTCGGTGATGAGTGCACGCATCATCGACATTGATTTTCGAGTTTCTGAGTGAGGGAGAGGCCACTTCGGTAGCATTGCTATGCGATTGATTTGTGAAACCAATTTAGATTTCAAATTCCGAAGTGTGATGTGATATTCGAAAGATATATGTATATATATTTGTAAAATTTGAAATGAGCCGGTGTTCAGTCCTTGAGTTTTGGATTTGATTTGATATAACCCTATTTTTGGAATGGATTTACTGATTTAAATTGTGATTTCCAACTCTTGGATTGAAATATGATTTCTTCAACTATTTTAAAGGTTCGAGCACTTCCAAATCAAGGTTAACTTTTCAAAGCTAAGAAATTTTGAAAAGTAATTTGATAAAGTATATAAGTTTGTTTTGAATGTTTAAGTATGAAGTAATATGATTTAAATAAGTTGAAACTGTTTGGTTAAGTAAATGAATAAAGCAATTTTAAAATTTTCTAATATGAAATTTAGATTTGAAATGTTTTGAAAAGAATTTGGTCTTCAAAATATTTTGAATAAAATTTAGTTTAAATGTTTTAACTTAGTAACATCTTTATGAAACTATATATTTAACAAGTTGAAATAAATATATAAGTTGTACGTATGCTGTTTTATTCGCATAATTAATTTGATTCAAGTTTGAGTACACAAGTTCGAGGTGGATTACACCATTTCGTGTTAGGATTTTTCATTCGATTCTTGATGGCGAATATTTGATATGGATTTTGGGCTTGATTCCAGAATTCTCTATCATAGTATATGGCTATGCAAGGAGACTGATGGCTTCTAGTCGAGAAACCATATCGAAGTCCGCATTAGGGAAATCGAATGGACAATACTAGTTCGAAAGCGAACTTGTGTGATCGAGCGAGCGATCAAATGTGATTTTGCGAAATGATGACGTGTGTACATCTTATATTCTAATATCAGTGATATATTTTGACGCTGAAATTGAAAGCTGTCGGGTTAGAATATCTTTGCTTACTTTTCCAATTTAAATTACAAAGATATATAACCTATAAAAGCAAAGATATTCAAATCCCATATGGCTCTTCATACAGCGAAATTTATTTTGGAAAATTTGATCCTTATATAAGACGGACCTTACGTAAGTATAAGATGATTTTGAAAACATTTGATTTTGGAAATGAATTGGTTGACTTAAATTATATTGATTTGGAAATTTGGATTTATTTTCAAAAATCTATTATTTTGGAAACTTTGAAACTAAAAATATTTAATTTGAGAAGAAAATAATTTGGTGAAATTGTATATGATTTTGAAATTGAACTGATATTGAAACAAATTTAAATTTGAGAACCTTATGTTACTAAACACTTGATTTGGGAGTTGTCGAACTTATATAAAATTGATTTGTATGAGTATGAAATTGATTCGAAAACTATAGATTTGAAAAGGTACTCAATTTGAAAGTGAAATCTTATATAATTGAAGTCTATATAAGTATGATTTGATATACTATTGATTTTGGAAAGTATTTGATTTGAAAATTAAATCTTATATATAATGGATTTTATATAAGTACGATATTTGAAAGTGATTTGAAAAGGTACTATATGATACATATTTTCGAAGTAAAGATATGGAAAGTGCCTTCTGCTTGATATCCGATTTGTGGCCACATCTTGGATTCATTCTATCGATATTATTCTCTTTGATTTTTGGTTTTCCGGATATGATACTCGAGTGTCCTTCGAATTCCATGGCGTTACCCATGGTCTTACGAACTCGACTGCATAGCGTAATTCGTAAGGCAGTGATTGCTTAAAAGGTACGGATGTTTCCTGGGGGATCCAGGCGTAACCATTGTGTATCTGCGATCTATGGTCGTGTTAGTGGCGTAATCCGCAAGGCAGAGATTGCTTAAGGGGTATGGATGTTTCCTGGGGGATCCAGGCGTAACCATTTTTATGTATCCTGCGGTCCACCGTTTTGTTGCATGGCGAAATTCGCAAGGCAGTGAATGCTTAAAAGGTACAGATGTTTCCTGGGGGACCCAAGCGTAACCATTGTGTATCTGCAATCCATGATTTGATTCGTTTTTGTTTGGATTGTACTTTCCATATCTGTTTTTAAAGGTTTTCCCAGTATTTTCACTAGGTGTTGAAACAAGTCTACTAAGTACCTGGAGAATTCTAGCTTTGCGCCTGATCAACGCACTACCAGAGTCTGCAGGAATGAGGATAAACTTGTTAAGACATCGAGTTATAAAAGTATTTTGATAAAATATTATATAAATGATACTTTGATCAGTTATTTCCTTTTTAAAGGATTTTAAAGTGTTTTAAATATTTTACCTCTTTAACCAACACTTTTAATAAATGGCTCATCCTTGTCTTTCATCCTATTTTCCCTTCTTGCTATTCCTATTCTCCACCTTGTTAAACTTACCTATTACAACAGTTATCAGGTATAATTTTAATATTCTTGTCATCTTGTCTTAATCCTATTCCATTCTATCTTTTTCTGTGTTTTCCATACTTCATTCCTTTTCGAGGACGAAAAGATTTGAGTGGGGGAGAGTGTAACAGCCCTAGATTTTTGTATATATTTTATTTGACTTTATTATATTTTGAAAACTATTTTAAACTTGTTTTATTTCAAACATTTCATTTTTAAATATAAATGTTGATTATTATGTAACTTTTAATTTCAAACTGGTATAAATTGAACATTTCCTGAAAAAGAGATTTCTGGTCAAACTGGTCAAACTTTGACTTTTAAAACTTCAAATTTAAATTGTTTAAAATCTTAAATTTTATCTTTTATTATGAAAATAGACTTAATAACATGAATACTGCTTTTTGTTTCGTTGAAAACGGAATTAAATTGTAAAAGTTATGTACATTTCAATTTTGAGTATAATTTGTTTTATTTTGCAATTTTGCCTATTTTAAATTTTATAAATCATATTTTTTTTGTCATATTTTATTTTAAAATGTGTTAATATGTTATTTTATGTATATTTTTGTCTTTTAATATTTTTGAAGTGATAATAAAACTTTTCCAAAATTTATTGCATTTATTAAAGACTAGTTTCTATTTTTCTACTATATTCTTCATTTAAATTTTATTTAATTAAAATTTATTTATTTTTGTGAATGCATTTTTATTTTATGTTCTTATCTTTATTTATAAATATTTTTCCAAGTCCATACAATTTTCCCTAAGTTTATTTCATTTATTTTCAAATTTTCTAGACTAGTTTTCATTTTGTACTATTTTCTTATTTTAATCATATATAATTAATATTTATTTATTTATATTTTGTATATTTGTTACATTTTCGAATTGAAACTGAATTTTTAATTATTTTCAGTTATTTAAACTTATTAAAAAGAAATAAAAGTGATTTGAAAGGTTTGTGGCTTTTTATTTCCTAAGGCCTTTTGAATTCCCACCTTTTCACATTTCAACATTACTTTTCATTCAATTGGCCTTAACTCCTCATTCTTTCAGCTGCATATCTCATTTTGCAATTCACGTGAAAACATCACTTTCTCATTCCTCATTCACATATGTTTTCAGATCTGAAGAAAAAGAATTGTAATGTCTTCCTCTTTTCTATTCTTTTTCACCTTCTTTTATTGATTTTCCTTTGTAAATTGCCTTGAAATCTTCATGCTTTGCTCGGCCCATAGCCTCACCATCACCACCATCGACCACCATCCCTTCCTCCCCACTAAATCCACGGCCAAACCATCATTCTCCACTGACATGAAAGTGCCATGGCCTCCCCTTGAGCAAAACTCCACAAAAACATTGAAAACTCTACAATTATCGCCTACCCGAGCCATGTATGCAACCTTCCCTTCATTTTACACCACCACCACCATAGGCTGCCACCACCACCTTTTCCAGACCTCCCCACACCACTCCAACCTCTGTCCAGACCTGAGCTTGACTGGCCAAGCATATAACCCCATGACCGAGCCCTTTTGGTTGCCAAAAACCATGTTTTAGCCTAAACCCCTTCACATCCCTGTGTTGTAACTTCCTCCATCATGTTCTACCTTGTAGCCTTACCTTTTCCAGACCCATACCTGATCCAAACCAAGTACAAACCTGACCTAATTGATCCCCTAGGCCATGCAAACAAGCAGAGAAAGCAAGGTAAAAAGTTTCGTATTCAAACTGCTTTTTGTTTCAAAGTTATTCAAATTCAATCGTATTGATTTTTAACTATTATTTTGGTTTTGTTTTTGGGTTGTAACACAAGATCTATAACTTGGATCTCGCTCTCCACTCTCAAGTCATTCCCGTGTTGTCGTGCCTTCGTAGTGTCAGTATTGTGTGCTTTTGTGGCTATCTCCAGCTTTTAACAAGTGAGTTATTCTCACCAGACAATATGTACATATATAACTAGTGAATTGACCCCTTTTGAATCTGTAAAATGCATTATCATGTTACACTTGCTATGTTATGATTTTATGATGTTCACCCATGCTTAAACACCTATTATATTATATGTTACTGTTATATTATTCTGTTCTATTATTTTTATCAGTTTATCACACTGCAAGTTCCCTTTAGATTAGAATCACTATGGGTTGAAATGATACATACCCGAACGGACTTTAGAATAGGAGAAAATCATTATGGGCTGAAATGATAGGCCTAAATGATTTTCAATTATTTTTCATTTCCTTGGGATTGCGGGTTTGAAATGATCAAACCCGGGTTTTCTTTGTAAATTACGGGTTGAAATGATATATTACCCGTATCACTTTACCTAGACTAGAAATGAAATACAGACCCGTTGTTAAAATATGTTTTTATAAAAATCTTAAAAATATTTTTGAAATGTAAATATTATAATATTTGATTTAAACTAAATAAAAAAATGATTTATGTAAGCATTATTGATTTTTTTAAAATTTATAAGTGAAATAAATTGTTGGTAAAACTAGAAAATTTGAAATGTAAGTTATTTTGGGAAATTTTAATTGGGTGATAATTGGAATTTAAATTAAATATGAAATGTGATAACTTCATGATAATTTGGATTAAAGTGAATTTAAATGATTTTTATATTATATTAATGATTTTGAATAAAGTTAAAATGTGAAATGAATGAATATTTAAGTTGAAATTTTGAAATATAACTAAAATTGGAAATTTGTGAATTTGGCTTAAGAGTGAATTTTAAGTTAAGTAAATAAAAATGGAATTAAGTTATATTTGAAAATTTAAAATTAAGTGTTAAGTTAATTTAATTTAATGAATTTATAATTTAAAATTGGAATTTAATAAGTGAATTATTATTAAATTTTGATTTTTGAATGGAGGTTTAACTTTATAAAATCATGAATATAAGGGTATTTGAATGATTATATATGATTTTATAAGTTAAAAATGATTTATATAAAAATATAATTGTTTGTGAAATTATACTGAATATTTGAAGTTGATTAACTGCATCTCTGAAATGCTATTAATTCTAATGTAAATGATAATACAACATTTGTAAATGTTGTAGTTGATAATAATGAACCAAATGGCTAATTTTAATTAAAGGCTATTATAGCATTTTTGTAATGTTATAATGGTTGAATTTAACTAAGTTTATTTGAAACTAATGTAACCCTATTACAGCATTTTAAATGCTGTCATTTGTTAAATTGAACTGTTTTAAATGTGACTTTCCGTAGCATTTTCTAAATGCTGCAAAAGTTGAATTTTCATTGTTTTAATTAATTTAAGTGAACGAATGAAAGATTAAAATTTTGGAAATTTAATAATTTAATTATTAATAATAACTTTATTTTTATGATTTAAAATAAAGTAATTTTTTTCGAAATATAAACTATTTTGAAATATGATATTTTGATATTTTGAAATGGATTTTTGAAGGATATTGAATTTTGAAATGATATTTGATTTCGAAGTATAAAATACCATTTTGAAATTTTAACCACGGGGTGTATTTAATTTATAGTTTAACTGATCCTTGAAGGATGGGCGATCCCAAGCATCCTTTAAGTTATTATGCATTACTGCTACAGTTCACTTGAGTTGGTTTACATTATATAAGTATATATTGTCCTGACTCGAGTGTTTTGTATTTTGCTTTACGCTCGGGTCAGCCTGAGTATTTACAGCTTAGATTTGGATCTTTTTCTGGAGCTAGGAATCGTTGGAGATTCTGCTTATCTAGTTATCTATCCATTCCAGTTTCAGTTGTTCTATTTCAGCTCTGGTATTATAAACTTCTATGTATTTGAGATTTCAATTGTATATGTTTTCAAACAGATATTATGTATTTTGTTTTGAGAGTTTGTTATAGTAGCTTCATGAACTACTATGGTTTTTATATTCCGCTGCGAGTTATTCTGATATTCTGTGTCTGCGATTCTGTATTTGATTTTATTTGCTCCAAATTTTATTACAATCTGTTATTTTGAATTATTCAAGTCAGACATGCGTGAATTATTGTCGATTTGAATGGTCCAAAATAGTGGGTCGTTACAAGCTATCTATCCAGCTTTCAGATATTCGATGATTCCAGTGATGCATTCTGATTTGTATCTGATGTATCGTGTTACTCTTCCGTTGTATCTAGTTTAACTCTGATGTACTGTATTACTCTTCTGTTGTAAACTCTGATGTATTTTATATATTCATATAGTAGCTTCATGAACTACTATCTCTTTTATTTCCGCTGCATTTATTACTCTGTGTCTGTGATCTGTGATTATATCTATTTACTGTATATGTTCAGTTTTGCCAAATTTAAATTAACAACGCGGTATTTTGAGCAATTCAACTCCGGCATGAGTGTCTACCTATACACTTATAATGGACGCGAATGGTCCAAAATTCTGGGTCGTTACAGTTGGTATCAGAGCTTTGGTAGCTCTAGGCAAAACTCAACATATAGGGTAAATGTATTTACAGAATCACTCTCATTTGAATTTCAATCTCTTTCTTTCGACTCGATTTCCTTGAATTTTGGAACGTTCCCTACGGTTCCAAATTTCATTCGTGTCCCTCACTATTCGTCTTCTTTCAATTCTGGAGCATCACATAACTCCACTTCGAATGACCCTTATAGTGAATCGGCGGTCTCGCCAAACTTCGAATGATTTGTAAAGGGGTAAAACTCCTTTATAATAGGCATTGATTTACCGGATATTTCTGTATCCGCGGTTTACGATGCTATCTATTACTTGCTATACCTGAATTCCATCTCTGGAGATCGAGTGTTGATTTACCTCGGAATTCAGCATCGATCTTATTCTTGGAGTTACGGACGATCCGGTTAAGATCGCCCGTGAATTAAATAAGCTTATCCAACCCGATTCTGTTAATTGAATCATCTTATCTTTTCTTTCGAACTTGTACTTAAATCAGAATTCTCTTTAACTTGAGTCCATAAAATTTGAAACCCTATCCTTATTTTGAAAATTCATCCTTGTATCGTCGAGCAAAGAAGTGTATTTGTAAATTTATATTAAAAATGTTTTATATATTGTGTTGTTTGAGTTGTTGATGTTGATTTGGGTTTCCGATCGATTCGTCTGATCAACGCTATCGATAGGATTTCCAAAACACTTGAACAGAGCAAACTGACACAATATTATTTTCAAATTTGGAAAATGATATAAATTGGTTGATTATATTGTAAAAATATAAGTTAAAATTTTCTGGAATTTAATAAGTAAAATTTTCTGGAATTTAATAGGTAAAATTTTCTGGAATTTAATAAGTAAAATTTTCTGGAATTTAATAGGCTAATTAAATTGTTTGTTTGAAATGATAATATTTGATTATCATTTATTGTTCTAAATGAATTTATAATTACGGTTTATAAATTGATTTGGAATTTGAAATGAATTTAATTCAGAAATTTGAGAATTTAGTTTCCAGTGACTTCGAACTTTGGTTTTAAAATTTTTTAAAGTATATAGTATTGAAAGTATTTTCAAATAGAAATCGTTTTCAAAGAATTTTAAAATGTTGAAATCAGTACTCTTCTCTTTGTCGCTGGAAAATAATTTCAGTGATGGCGGCCGCATCATCGACGTTCATTTTCGAGTTTCGAAGTTGAGAAACCATTCTGTAGCTTTGCTACGGTTTTGTTTTGAAAAAAATATATATTTTAATTTGAATTTCTTTAGTATAATTTGATTTATATATATATATATATGGGTATCTTATTTTTAAAATTTTAATTTGATTGGATATAAATATATTATATATATCTCTAAATTTTTAAAAGTTAATCGGAAATCTAATTCTTAAATTTTGCTAAAGGATGATTTTAATTATAAATAAAACCAAAATTTAGAATAAATATTTAAACTTTAATAATTGAATTTGGAAAATTTTATTTGTATATTGTTCAACTACATTCTAATACAACTTACCTAAGTCATTCAGAAGTTGAATATGTAATTGGATAATATATAATATAAATTGAATTTATAAATAAAAATTTGAGTGTTTATAATAAATGTTATCCACTAAATTTTGATTATAAAAATGTTAATAGAGTTAGATAGGATAATAAGTAAACTCAGTTAATAATGAAATAAATTTGTTTTGAAAGAATTAATAAATTGGAATTTGATCAACATATGAAAATACCTTGAATTTAAAAGCAATTAGTAGAGGTAAATTAATTTAAATCGAATTTTTATGGTTTAAATTAATTTATATGGGTTAAATACATGTGATTAGATATATTAAGTAGAATAAACTTAACTATAATTTGGAATTAAAGAATTTAATATGTTGAAAATAAAATATGATTATAATAAAAGATCATTCAAATTTATGGTTTAGAAATTGTAGATTTCAGAAAATGGGATAATAAGATAATGAATTTAGAAATAGTTGAGATTGATTTTAGTGAAATCAAATGGATTAAATCAATTATCGAATATCAATTAATTTAAATTTGAATTTATATGGTTTAAATTAATTGTTATTTTGTATTTCAAATCTGTTTTTCTTTCTGGTTGTTTCTATTCTCCTACCTCATTCCTTTTCGGGGACGAAAAGTTTTGAGTGGGGGAGAATGTAACGACCCGTAAATTTTAACCGTTTTAATAACGCAATTAGTTAAAATTCTGTGAAATTTTAAACGATAAAATTTTGAAATAAAAATTTAATATTTGAAATACGTCTAGTTAAACATAGCGACTGGTAAATTTTCGTCCGAAAATACGAAAGTTTATTTCGCGCGTAAATTCACTTCAATTTAATCAGTTAAAAAACGTTGAAAATAAAATGTTTTCGAAACCTAAATATTTTTACATAGAAAAATTCTAAACCATCTTCTGAGCAAGATTTCAGTTTGTCATTTTTCCAAATTCGGACATCTTTGGCTCCGTCGTTCTTATTTTCTGCAAAATAGCAGTATTCTGGTACAGATATCGATTTTTATCGGATGATCGTACCACTGATTTCTATATACCGTTTTGATCGTCTCGTCGTGCCGATCTCTACGGTATATTCGATTGTCAGATTCGGAGTTCCGTTGCACGTTGCACTTTGCGTAACGCCTTTCGTATCGGTACCCGTTAAGCCCTTTGGTATTTCTATAACCATTCATTTATTCACGGGTTGGAAACCCAATCGCCACTAACCATAAATGTTCCTTGAATTCAGCCTTAACTTTTGCTATTCCCAGAATCCCATTCATATTTCATTTGACCTTTCATACTTTTGTTCACGTTACTTAAATTACTCTCCATTCATTTAGATCTCTACTGTGCATTCTTCTTTATCTTCCTTCTCTGTTTCTTCATGCGCAATAAAAAAAAAAGAAACCACTTCACTTTCCTACCATGCATGCATATATGCATGAGACCAACATTTACAGTAAGCCTTCTTTCTCTTCTTTGTCCCTCTCCTTGCATGCCTTTCCCTTCGCGTCTCAACCTAGGCACCGTCGCCCACCCTTCTCCGCCTCCCACCACCACACTCCACCCACAAACGCCAAGCTCCGCCTCTGCCCCGTTCATTCCCGAACCACTTCTGGCCAACGCCCACCAGCCTCCGCTATCTCAGCAACGCCTCCGCCTTCCAAGCTTGGTCGTAGCTTCCCTTCCGGCCTCGACAAGCGTGCCCGCCTATTTCCCTTGCTCAGCAGTTTACCAGCGTTATATGCGTAAGTATTATTATATTCTAGGTATTATAATTTGCATATAATCTAAGTTATATATACATTAGTTTTTAAATATTCACAGGTTGTAATACATGTTGGTCTATATATTTTGGAGAAGTTATACAAGTTATAAGTTAAGTTGTTGATTATATATGTTTATAAACCTGTATAATATATGTCGTGTTGGGTTTAAATAAGATGTTGGACATAGCAGTTTATAAAAGGATTCGACAGTGTAATCTGTTGAGATTTTTATGTGTAGTAATAGAGTAGATATATATATATAGTTTATTCAAGTTGGATTTTAGTATACAGTGGTATAACTTTTTGTATAGTTGATCTGACAGTTTATACAAATTAAGCTATTATATATTATAAGTATGGACTGGCTTTATGCTATACATTAGTTTTGCATTGTATAAGTAGATATATATGTTCGTTTGATAGGCATTGTTGTAAAGGACTGTATCGTATATAAAGCTTTGCAGTTTATATATATTAAAGTATACAAGGTTGGTTACTGTATAATATGCTCATCTCAGTTGTAAGTTATATGGGTTTGTAACAGTAAGATGAACGTATAAGTTCATTTAATAAGTTTATTATATGAAATTGCAATATGATAGGTCATAGGGGATTGTCGTGTGTTTATATATGAGGCTTATATAAAAATTTGATTTGTAGACTTTAGTAGATAGATATGTATATAGTGACTTGCGTAAAAAGAATGTGTATATATATATATATAAATTTTAATGAGTTTCAAAATTTATATTGGTTAAGTAAATAATATATTAGGATAATTTATATTTTGTTTCGGTCTACATCGAGAAGTTGCTGATCTATTTTCATTGATCTCTATTTATCAGCCATGTCCATCCAATTCGTGCAAATCTTGTTTGTTTGGAAATTCGCTCTTGGATTCGTAACCCATTCCAAATCTCTCTAAGCCTCGAAAGGTGAGCACTCACTCACGATTAACGTTCTTTTATTTATTAGATTTGATTTCAATTGAAACGACAATTGAAATATGCTGCTGTTAGTTAAGTACACTGTTATATATGTTGTTACCTGTATCAGTTCACCTGTGACATCTGACACTATTATCTGTTAATTATTTATGCGATGATAATACAGTTTGGCTGATAATTGATTGATTGTTGATGTTTATATTGGATGTTAAATTGTTAATGTAAAATGATAAATAGTATGAAATTGAACTTGATATAGGATAGTTAAATGTTAAATTTGATTAACTTACATTTATATAATATGACCCCTTTAACTGTTGAATTTATTGACACGTAGAAATATGGAATTACACCTTGAACCATTTGAATGTATGTTGTTAAATTGATGATGTATGAAATTGTAAATAGACGACAAGTGAAACCGTTTAAATATAATGTAATAATCTTTAATCTACATGAAATGATAGTGTGGATTCTAGAAATAATTATATTAATTCGTACAAATAACAATGCGAATTAATACGGTTATTTCGGGATTATTTGAATTGATTATTGGATTGTTGTTGATTGTTGTTATTGCTTGTTTATTTACTTTGACACCATCCCAGTTATCACACTGCAAGTTCCCTTTATTATACTTTGATTTTTGAATTGAATTGGAATCGGGTTGAAATGATAAATACCCAAATGAACTTGACTTAGGATAGAGAATTAAATAAAACCCGATTGGTCAATTATTTTGATTTGAAAATAAATTGAAGACTTTATTTAAATAAAGAATATGGTTTTGAAATGAAGTTGAAATTTGAATTTTAATGGAAGGAAAATGTTAATATTTAAAAATCTGAAACAAAATATTAAAAATGTAATTGATGTAAGAATGTTGTTTAATTTGAGAAATTATTGAATTAAGCTTGAAATTATTAAACTTTGAAATGATTAAGTTTGAAATTGTAATTAAGTTTGAAATTGTTAAACTTTGAAATGATTTAATAATCAAGTTTGAAATTATAATTAAGTTCGAAATTATTAAACCTTGAAATTATTTAATAATTAAGTTTTGAATTATTTAACAATTAAATAAGATGGAATTATTTAATGATTAAATTTAATTGAACTTTTGAATAAGTGAATTTACTTCGTAAATAATTGAAATTGAGTTTTCTTTATTAATTAAGTTTTGGAAAATTATTTAAGTAAGTAAATAAGTGAAATGGAATTTCTTTAACAAGAAATGAAAATGTGATATTTTGGAATTAATGTAAGACTTGAAATGTAAAGAATTTGATTTGATGAATTTAATTTAATTAAATTTGTAAGTTTTGGTTTAATGAAGTTGAACTTAAGAAATTGATCTTATGATTTGGAAATTTAATAGAAATTGTTTTGAATGAAAGTAACTTAACGAATATTGAATGAAATCGATAAATGAATTTAAATTGATTTGAATGTTAAATTAAATTAATATTTTTCGAAATGAATCTTATATACGAATTTGAATCAATATTTGAATTGTTTTAAATAAAGATTGAAATTGAGTTATAAGATTTTGAAATGGTAAGTTGGAAGTTTTGAAACGAAAATTTGGAAATTGTTTTAGAAAGACAAATGAAATGTTGATTTACGAATTCTATTTGAAATTGGAATTGATTTGATTTTGAAATATATAAACGACCAATCGGTGTAATAATTACGAAAGTTATTAAAGAGACCGGGATCGGTAATGGATATACTCTCTATCTGAACCGAAACCACTTTAATAACTATACGCGGAGTGTTGATCCAGAATGAAGTGGATGGTTTGGTGAACGCGTTGATTGAAGAAAGAGAACGATTTTGGATGACCCCTGACATGACTAAAACAGGAGCCGCGCCGGGCCATTGAGGTTCGCCACCTCTAGCGGACACACTTCTTCGTTACCATATCTATTACTTTTGTGATTCGATTTGGGTGCACCCCTCGATTTTGGGAGTGTTGTTTCGCGGTGTTGGGGTAGTAGCTGCTATGCCCAACATCAGTCCGGATCACGCAACTACTAGTATCCTAGTTGGTATCGCCTCATGTACCTTGTCATACTGATTATCCTATTCGCGACCACTACGATTTTGATTTGTACCTTTAGTATATGGATTGCCCTCTGGTGACTTCCGGTTTTGGGGAAACTACGGTCTTGTATATGCTTTTGGGAATAAACAGGTTAAGAGGTGTATGGGCCCTGCTTAACCCTACTTTGATATCTTTATATTACTGATAGACATTATCTACTTAGCGTATATTACTACCTAGTAGATAGTTTAACGGATCCTTAAAGGATGGTTATTCCAAACATCCTTTGAGTTACTTGTATTTCAATTGCTATTTCACTTGAGTTGGATTTATTAATATAAGAATGTTAATCCTGACTCGAGTGTCTTGTGTTTTTGCTTTACGCTCGGGTCAGACTGAGTAGTTCAGCTTTCGAGACTCACCTTTGGAGTTGGAGCTTCGCTTGGAGATCCAGCTATCTATCCAGCTTTCAGATATTCGATGATTCCAGTGATGCATTCTGATTTGTATCTGATGTATCGTGTTACTCTTCCGTTGTATCTAGTTTAACTCTGATGTACTGTATTACTCTTCTGTTGTAAACTCTGATGTATTTTATATATTCATATAGTAGCTTCATGAACTACTATCTCTTTTATTTCCGCTGCATTTATTACTCTGTGTCTGTGATCTGTGATTATATCTATTTACTGTATATGTTCAGTTTTGCCAAATTTAAATTAACAACGCGGTATTTTGAGCAATTCAACTCCGGCATGAGTGTCTACCTATACACTTATAATGGACGCGAATGGTCCAAAATTCTGGGTCGTTACACTACATATACTACACACGCACATATGAAAGTCAAGGATGTTATCCAAAACAAAAGCAAAAGAATGGAAAAGAGCAAGCAGCAAAAGTAGATAACTTATATACTCAACATATAGGTAAGTATAAACTGACCCTCATCAAGCAATTGTTTACAACCGTATATATTACACAAACTGTGAATACGGAAAAGTTTATAAAGCTAAGGAATCCATAATATAAATAATTTATATACAATATACTTCATATTAGTTAGAAATCATGTATTATATAACTAAGTTCATAAAATCTATATATATAAATATTGAATACCGCTTGTACAAAAACGTAGATATATATATAGAAACGACAAAACTTTAAAATCACAAATACTTATACAGCCGAACCTACCTTTTCTAAAAATATATAAGACGGTGCACGGTGATGATGAACGGAAGCAGAATAGTGAACGGCCAAAGCAACCACCAAGCGAGGGGTCTGAACGTAGCGTGTTGCTCGGCAAAGATGGATGTTGGTTGTGCTCGGCAAGGGTTGCGAATGGAAGGCATAAGCAGCTGTGAAGGTGGAAGCTTGGAAGGGGAAGCACGACTTCGGCCATAAGAGGGGAGCGACGCGAATTGGCTGGCGCTTGTGGGTGGCTCCGGTGTCTCGGCCATGGATGGTGGATGGGATGAGTTGGAGAAGCGGTGAGCGTGAGCATGGAGAGGAGATTAGTTGGAGAAGTGGTGGAAAAATTTTAGCACGTCACAGGCAAAAGGAGCAACATGATTTTCTTCTTTTTCTTTTTAGGAGAAGGAGGTTTGGGGTGCAGTGCGGATGTGAAAGCATAGGTTGGAAGGAGATGAAATAGTCTCACAACCAACAAATATGAGCAAACTTTGATATAGTAATTAAATTTTTGTTTAAGCTAACGGATGAAATGCAACTGAAAGTAAGGTAAATGGTTAGAGAAATGAACCGGCGTCTAATACGTTCCCCGAAAAGGAAAGGAAAAGCATGCGTGAATTCAATGTACAATAATTAAAGCTAAGTGTTGCTTGGATTACACGGTTGGTATCCGAAAGGTCAAGTAAATTAAAGGTTTAAAATGGTACCGATACGGCTAACCGTATCGTGGTTTCGCCGCGTA
Organism: Allium fistulosum; assembly: GCA_030737815.1. Classification (NCBI taxonomy): domain Eukaryota; kingdom Viridiplantae; phylum Streptophyta; class Magnoliopsida; order Asparagales; family Amaryllidaceae; genus Allium; species Allium fistulosum. The sequence goes on from CM060904.1 coordinate 56,692,003, forward strand.
CCGGACACCTTTATACACAAACGAATGTACTACAGAAATCAGCACGACGAGACGGTCAAAACGGTACACAGATATCAGTAGTATGATCGAATTATAAAAACTCGAAATTTTCTACTGACGGAAAATGCAAGAAAAACACTGAAGAATAAGATCGACGGAGCCAAAGATGTCCGAATTTGGAAAAACGACAAACTGACATCTTGCTCAGAAGATGGTTTAGAATTTTTCTATGTAAAAATATTTTGGGTTTGAAAACGTTTTATTTTCAACGCGTTTTAACTGATTAAATTGAAGTGAATTTACGCGCGAAATAAACTTTCGTATTTTTGGACGAAAATTTACCAGTTGCTATGTTTAACTAAACGCATTTCAAATATCTAATTTTTATTTCAAAATTTACCGTTTAAAATTTCACAAAATTTCAACTATTTACGTTATTCCAACAGTTGAAATTTACGGGTCGTTACATTTAAATTGTTGTAATAAGTTTTCAGTAATCCTTAAAAGAATGTAAATTTCATAACAAACTATAATTTCTAACTGGAACATTTCCACTTGGTAGAATCATGAGTTCTCCCAAGAAAGTTGATGCTATCTCCAAGCATTCCCTGATATCCACTCACGGTAAGTGGATGCAATTCTTAATGACTTTGGGATTACACGAGTGGAAGCAATCCCACCTGCTGAAAATGACACCATCAACAACCCACCTGAAGGGTTCTTCGCTTACATTGCAATCCACATCTTGCACGATGTATTTCTTCCTTTTCTGTAATTCTTGTCTAAGTTCTTAGCCTATCTTGGAATTGCTCCGATTCAGCCATCTCCCAACGTGTACACTTATCTATTATCTTTGGAGTTGATTGCACTAGAGTCCGGCATCTCCTCCTTAAATGATGAAGTTCTGAATCACCTTATCCGGTTGGTTAAGATCAGCAACCTAAATAACCAAATCTTCCAGGAAAATCATCCTAAGAAACTGATATGTGAAGGAGTGAACAAGTTCAGAGACTGGAAGAACTGACTCTTTTTTGTTAGATGCTTCCCCCACATTAGCGGGACCTTCTCTACTCCATGTAAGCTTAGATTTCATTATTTTCCATCCATATAAATACTTTTCTTTACTGATCTATACTTTTTGTCAAGTGTTATTGCTAAAGGATAAACGAGGAGGATAAGAGAACAGTGGAGTCCTTAACTGCAGCTTCAAGCAAAATTGGGAATAGGTTAATGTTGTTGAATCTCACAAATTCGCAGTACTTTCTCTTGCCAATCGGTCAATGGACTCTCGGCCAACCCCCTTTGATCAAACACACGTCCCAAAGCAAACGCTTCCTTTCTTTGGGATATCCTGCAAATTTCTCCCCAATGTCAACTATCTATCCTGACCACTCTGGTAAGTTGTAAACGCTGCACTTGTTATCTATTGCTGTGTAGTTTTTTCATATTATTCCACTGACTTATAATCTGTTTGAATTTTCTTAAGCCGCTCTTCAGGTGGAAAATCTCATCAGTGGTCCTGCTCCTCCCTCTTTGACTTCTCATGCGCCATCCTTTTCTCAGACTCTTACTAAAACAAAGATGGCCGTCAAGAGGAAATGGGTTAAATCGACAGTAGTGGAGCCGCCTCTAAAGGTAACAAAAATAGTTGAAGTTCCTGATTCTCCCCGATGAGAGGAGGAGGAGCCTTTAAATATTGAAAAAGCTTTGGAGAGTCCATCCATTCAAATTCTTACTGAACAATCTAAAAAGACTCCCACTGTGGTTGACCCACTTTCTCGCATTATTGTTTCTACCTCTCCTAGTGTGATTGAGAAAATAAGGAAGCTTTAGAGACTACGACCCCTTCCCAAAATCTCATTCCTTCTAGGTCACCATCTCCTACATCCTCAAATAATTTTGAAGAGATAGTCTGATCTATTATGCGTTCTTCATCTTTTGCCTCCACTCACCCACCTTCCTCTATTCCTAACCTAGCGGGTCATTATCGTTCTTTAATAAAACAACTACTCTTGGTAAGTTCCTCTTATTTAATTTCAAATAGTCATCATAACATCTGAAAGGAAAAAATGGGAAAGTCGAACATAATATTTATGATTATTCGTATTCTTATTTAATTGAGTATACATGTTTGGAAATTTTTCCAGTAGAAGAAGAAATTTAGACCAAAACACGCACTCAAATCTAACCAATCACTACGTAACCTTGTAAAATAAATGAATGACTATACCTGGTTTGGAGAACCCTCTTCCATACTGTCCATTATGCTTTCATCAATGGAAATTCAATTTTAAATTCTAAAACTATTATATTAAAATTAGTTTTTCACCATTGACGTTGACAAAAAAATAACAAGAAAATGGATTTAGTGGTACTGAAAGAATAAAAGTTACCCGTTTAGTAAATATATGCATTGTATATTACCAAGGGCATTTTGGGCACTTAGGGCATTTAAAAAGAATTCATTTTGTCTGAATTAACAAAGGCTTTTCTTCATAAGAAAAGATACACACACATCTATACATACATATGAACATATCATTTTATCACATACCAACATTAAAGGGTTAAGCAAATGGTAAGAATGTTTGTAAGCTATGTAGACATATACATACACAAATACATACATATACATAAATACATACATATATACATACACATACACATAGAGGCAAAGATATATGTTTATCCAGTTAGTTGTACAAAGCGCCATGATGAATTTAAAGTTGTCATTTAGCAACAAAAATATGAATTGTGTCTTTCTTAGTCTCAAAACCTAAATTAACATATAATGAGGTAAATGGTTACAATATCCAAACATTATGTTTAATTTTTTGATTTAATTTTATTGATTGATAACATTTTTCTTTATAAAGTGTATTTTAATTTAACTTTTTATTGTTAGTGAAGGAAGTTATACTATGCACAGTGTCTATACTTGAAATAACAGTACAATAAAATGCCAATAAAACTAATTACATTCATAAGTGATTTTGTAAAGCAATTCAGTACTAAGTACCTGGGAAAGAATTTAACAGTAAAGAACCATCCATAAATAACGTGTGATTTGAACCACCTTGTTCTTCTCTTCCACATTAGTTTTATCTAAATCAAAAAAATGAAACAAACACATTAAATTAGTTGCAATATTTTCTAATTCAACTTGTAACAACAGAAAAAGAAGCAAAAAATGTAACGACCCACCTTTTTTTGGACAGTTTAAATCGACAAGCAGACACACATGCCAATTCCAAACCATTCAAAAGGGAGGATTGTTAATGGGGTAAATAAGAAAAGAAGAGAAAAGGAACAACAAACAACCACAGAATCTCGCAGCGGAAAGATAAAATATAATAATCAAATAAACAGTTCATGAAGCTGTTTAATATACTTTTGATTATCATTTATACATCATTTATCAGAGTTATACATATACAACAGAACAAATAAAATAATGCAGTAGACAGCATGCTGCAAGAATAATAATAGTAATAGTATATCAAATCTTCGTCTTCGTCCTCTAGAATAGATCTTCAATAAGCTGAAAAACTCAGGACTTACCCGAGCGTAATAAAAGAACAAAACACTCGAGTCAGGACTAAAATATCCTTATGTAAGTTAAATCAATCGTAAATAAATATGGGTGCAACGGCGTCAGAGATGTTTACGGGGTTTGACATCTCCTGTAACAACCCTGTATTTTTCAAATATTTTTAAATTGATTTTTTTCAGATTCAAAAGCTTTATTTATGAAAAAGAATAAATTTTGTTATTTTAAGTATAAACTTTGATTTTGATATGGATTAGAATTCCAAATATGACTAAATTTAATATTTCCAGAAAATGTGAATTTTTGTCAAATAGTCAAACTTTGACTTTTAAATTTAAATTTTAAATATTTGAAATTATAAATTTTATCTTTTATTATGAAAATAGATTTAATAACTTGAATACTGCTTTTCGTTTCGTTAGAAACGGAGTTAAAATGTAAAAGTTATGTACATTTAAATTTTTAGTATAATTTGTGTTATTGTGCAATTTTGCCTATTTTAAATTTTATAAATCGTATTTTCTTTCTTATATTTTATTTAATATGGGTCAATATGTTAATTTATGTATATTTTCATCTCAAAATATTTCAAAAATAATAATAGAATTTTTCCAAAATTTACTATGATGATTTCCTATTTTTAAAGACTGTTTTCCTATTTTCTCCTATTTTCTTCATTAAAAATTATATGTAAATTTAATTTTAAATATTTATTTTTTGAATATATTTTTATTTTATGTTATTATTTATGTTTAAAAATATATTACAAGCTCATATGAATTTTTCTAAAATTTATTCTATTCAATTTCAAATTTCTAGACTAGTTTACTATTTTAGCTATTTTCTTAATTTAACTTTATATTATTGAAAAATATTTATATAAATTATTATATTTTGTTCAAATTTCGAAAATTTATCTGGGATTATTATATTTTTCCAGAAATATAAAGTTATAAAGATAAAATAAAGTAATATGAAAGGCCCTAAACCTTTTATCTTCCTATGGGCTTTTATAGTCCACCTTTTTTACGTTTTAACCTAACTTATCATCAATTAGACATTACTATACCTCATTCTTTTTGTTTCAGCCGACTTCCCCATATCTTTCATGAATTTCAAAGCTTCTTAACCCTAAAAAAAGTCATGGCCTCCATCTTGAAAAATTAGGTAAATCCCTCTCTTCTTTCTACTTTTTCTTACTTTTTCTATGCAATTTTGCCTTGCCTTCTCCCTTGATTAAGATCGGCCTCTTCCCCTATTCCACGGTCACCACCTCCTTCCATCTCTTCCCGACCATCACCACCATCTACCCCACCAGATCTGACCATGGCCGAACCCCTTTTGATGGTCAAACCCCTCAAACTACAACCTAGATGCCTAGATCCATGCTTATTTGACCTCTACATGCTCATCCACTTCAACCACCACCCAAACCACCACCATAGCCACCACCACTCCTCTGACCTGACCACGACACACCCCTCCCCACCTCTTTCCAGTCATGACACATCATAGGCCGAGCCCAATCCCCATGGCCGAGCCCTTGTTTTGACCAAAAACCACCTAGTTGCCTTCAAAACCACATCACCTCCCCATGTACAAACTCCACCTTGTCTTGCCTTGAACCCGAGCTATGTTAGTACGAACCTGACCCAAAACTTGACCACATCTGAACCACATCAGACCCCAAAGCCATACCAAACAATAGAGAAGGCAAAGCAAAAGACTGCGTAGTCGTATTTCCTTTTATTTCAATATTATTGCATTTTTAAAATCGTATTGAATTTTGTTGTTTTTATTGTTTGTTTTGGGTTGTACACAAGAGTTGTAGATTGGATTCGCTCTCCACTCAAGTCCGTAGTCTTGTCATCGTGCTTTTGTTTCCATTATGTCATTGGTTTTGATATCTCCAGCACAAAGAGGTGAGTTATTCTCACGAGACAGTATGTACATATATAACTAGTAAATTGACACCCTGTGAATCTGTAGAAATATATTATCATGTTATACTTGACTATGTTATGATCATATGATGTTTATACACCTGTTATATCATCCGTTACTATTATATAATGTATTCTGTTCATTTATATATGTTTATCACACTGCAAGTTCCCTGTAGACTAGAATCACTATGGGTTGAAATGATACATACCCGAACGGACTTTAGAATAGGGAAAAATCATTATGGGCTAAAATGATAGGCCTGACTGGTTTTTATTTAACTTATTTTAACTTGGGATTGCGGGTTTGAAATGATAGAACCTGGTTTTCTTTGTAAATTGCGGATTGAAATGATATATATCTATATCACTTGACCTAGGTTAGAAAACTATATACAGGCCCGTGGTTATTTTATAAAATGTTTTTGGATATTTTTAAGTATTTTAAAAATATAAATTTATGAAATTTGATTTAAATAGATTTTGAAATGTTTTAAAATAAAGAAATTATGATTTTTCTATGAGTTAAAAATGTAATTAATGAATGGTTAAATTGGATTATTGAAATATAACTTAAGTTTGGAATTTGGAATTTTGGTTAAAAATGATATTTAAGTTATATGAATAAAAATGAAAATTTAATTATATTTGGAAAATGGTAAATATGATAATTTGATTAAATTTGAATTTAAGCGATTTATTAAAGTATTATTGATTTTTCTATGAGTTTAAGTGGTTAAATAAATGAATGTTTAAAAGTGATCTTTTAAAATATAACTTGACTTGGAAATGGGAAATTTGGTTTTAATTAAAGGTTTAAGTTAATTAAATAAAATTGGAAATTTAGTTAAATTTGTGAAATGGTAATTTAAATTTGAAGTGTTATCCCGCTTTTTGGTCAAAGCCGGAATATCAAACAAATCGACAAGAAAGGATGGGTATCAGGATTGGAAGTCGATTAGAGACAAGGTTGTGATCGATGTCATCAGAATTTGACCGGGCTCCGATCAGGACAAAATCGATTGGAGATGATGATGAGGATTAGGAGGGGCTACGTTTCAAGTTTCAGGTTAATCGGAGTTTGTACGGAGAAGATACGGTCGACACAAGGAAGGAATAATGTACTGTTCGAATCCATCATTTCCATACCCACACCTCAGTTCGAATCCATGGACTTCGCACCACCAGCCTCGAATCCATCACGCTTGACTCCAACAAGTTCGACTCCATCTACTTCGTACCCATCAGAGCGGACCCTATGGAACAAGCGTTAGTCCGAATCCATAGGTGTCATTATACTTCGAATCGATCCTGTGCCTCGCTTTGAATCCATCAGGACGAGGCCACGGTTCGTATCCATCTAACGCAAACCTCTGCCTCGAATCGATCAGAACGGATCACAATTCGAATCCATTGAAGCCAATACTTACTTCGAGTCCATCGAGGAGAGATCCTTCGAATCCATATAGTTGTAGAAGCTTCGACTCCATTTGGAAACTGTCTTCGAATCCGCTAAGCACAGGCAGCGAAAATGATGGAGTCGACCCAGTAAAACCCGGAGGAAAAGCTGGATCAACCCGAGAAGTGCGCGCGCCACATCACCGTTTGCACGCATCAACCATCGAGTCGACCCTATCGATTCGATGGGATCGATACGAACGAAGGGATTCAACCGGAAATGCAATATTGAATCGATCATAACTCGAGATCTACAAGTCCAAATGCTATGAAATTTTTACAGTAGCTTGAGCACATGTTAAAGAATGTTCACACCAAATTTCAGCTCGATTGGACAATTTCTTGATCGATTCGAACGTAGCTTCGAATCGATCCCAAAGTGGGCCCGGATTTCCAGAAAGCGGGCATGTGGGCCCCCTACGTGCCAGAACTAGTCTCCCTTCAGTTTAGGCGAAATATCAGCCTCCTACACCTATAAATAGAGCCCCTGGTCATTCAAAAAAGAGGTCGGATAATTTTGAGAGCTAAAGAGCGCCCAGATTCTGCCAGATTTACTCCAGATTACCATTGCTGTCTTAGAGTCAGAGTATAATCATAAAATCTGTTGTATTACGCGATAAGAAACTGTAATCTTCAAGCATCGAGCAATAAAATCATAAAAACCTTGAAGTGGACGTAGGCCGGAGATAGCCGAACCACTATAAATTGTGTGTCACTGTTCATTATTTCTGGATTGTTGTTTGTTGCTTGCTTAGATATGATATTTGTGTTTGAATATTGCTGATTTGTATTCATTCACTGGTGCTTTCACAATACTTGGGGTTTGTGACCATTTTTGGCGCAAACATGAAGTGTTAAGTTATTTGTTGAAATGTGAAGAATTACAAACTTTTATACTTAAATTTATTAAGTAAATTGTTGAAAATTGGTTTTAATTATAAGAAATTTATTGTGAAAAAGATATATGTTAAATGATATGTAAATGAACATTTTAAATGTTAAAATATGATTTTTAAAATTTTTATGTGTTTTAAATTGAAGTTATTTAGTTGCTGGAAATACACTAAAATCTTGAATTAACTTTTAATAGCATTCAGAAATGCTATAGTTTCTGAATTGAACTAAAATTGTGTAAAAAGAGCTATTACAGCATTTCTGAAATGCTGTAGTTGCTGTAATTGAACTTATAGGCTAACATTGAACTCAGGTCTATTATAGCATTCTCTGGAAATGCTATAGTGGTATGCAGTCTTTGGTGAAATCAAATAAAACCTTTGTTTTGAAATCTGAGTTACCGCAGCACTTCTGAAATGCTGTCTTTTCTGTTTTGAACTATAATTTAACTAAAAACTGAGTTTTAACAACAGTTTTAAATGCTGTCTTTGCTGAATAAAAATGTTTCAAGTATAAATTATAACAGCTTTTTCTAAATGCTGCGAAAGGCTGAAATTTTAAAAATTATGGTTTTTGACTTAGTAAACGAACTCAGAATGGTTTGAAACTTTTGAAATTGAATACTTGATTTGAAAATATAATAATTACACTTTTAAAAGGTTTAAATGAATTATTTTGATTGAAATATAAACTATTTAAAAGATGATTTGAAATGATAGTAAATGAACGATATCTTTGAATTTAAAAGGTATTTAAGGTTGAATATTTGGATTTGAACTGATAGGATATTTTATTATATTAAAATGATTTGAAATAAAGTTTTGTAAGGATATGATATTTTATTATATTAAAATGATTTGAAATGAAGTTTTGTAAGGATATGATATTTTATTATATTAAAATGATTTGAAATGAAGTTTTGTAAGGATATGATATTTTATTATATTAAAATGATTTGAAATGAAGATTTGGAAAGATTGATATTTGATATATGAAAATGATTTGAAATGAAGTTTTGGAAAGATATGATATTTTGATATATTGAAATGATTTGAAATGAAGTTTTGAAATGATATGATATTTTAAATATATGGAAATGGTTTGGAATTTATTTAATCTTTATTTTGATAAATATATGGTTTTGAAATGATATTTTATTTTGAAGTAAAGTATTATTTTAAAAGTTATAACCACAGGTTATAATAACGATTGGTTGTTAAAGAGACCGGGATCGGATATGGACATACTCTCTGTCGATACCGAAAACCACTTTGACAACTGTGTACGCGGTGGAGTTCCAGAATGAAGTAGGATGGTGGCGACGATCCTAAGGTATATACGTGGACCCAACTCCCGTGAGTTGGCATAAGGTGGCTAAAACAGGAGCGATTGACGGACCAAGGAGGTAGCACCTCTTATCGGACACACTTCTTCGATACCATTCTATTACTTGTGATTGATTTGGTGGCTACCCTTGATTTGGGAGTGTTGTTAGAGGTGGGCGGTAGTGGCTGCTATGCGTCGCCACTAGTCCGGATGCGTAATTGGTATATCTACCCTGGCATTGCCTAGTTGTGCCGTGTCACCTTCCATATCGAGCTTTACTACGATTATGATTTTAAGATCCGACCGCGTTAAGGTTCTCCATCCCCTTAACGCTATTTTCTATATGATTAAACTTTACTTATTAGACATTATTATAATAGCGAATATTACTACATGGTAGATATTTTAACGGATCCTTAGAGGATGGGCGGTCCCAAGCATCTTCTAAGTTACTTGTACCTTTATTACAGTTCACTTGAGTTGGTTTACATTATATAAGTATATATTGTCCTGACTCGAGTGTTTTGTGTTTTGCTTTACGCTCGGGTCAGCCTGAGTATTCACAGATTTGGATTTCCACCATCTGGAGATTTGAATCACTGGAGATTATCTGCTAGTCTTGTTCTATCAACTTCGGTTCCGTTGTTCTATTTAGCCTGTACTTGGTTATTGTATTGAGACTTCTGTTGTACTTTATTTCTTATGTTGTATCTTATGTAACTCTGATATATTTACATAGTAGCTTCATGATCTACTATTTCTTTTACTTCCGCTGCATTATTTTACTCTGTGTCTGTGACCTGTGATTTTATTTATTTACTGTATATTCTGAGATTTGCCAAATTTTATTTACAACGCAGTATTTTGAGCAATTCAATTCCGGCATGAGTGTCTACCTATACAATTATAATGGATGCGAATGGTTGAAAATACCGGGTCGTTACATCTCCTATCCAGTGTCGACGTGCGTGCAATAACTCAAGAGATGTTACGGGATTTTCCATCTCTTAAGGATCTGTTAAACTATCTACTATGTAGTAGAATACGCTATTATAATATGTCTACAGTAAACTAAAAGTATTAAAATAGCGTTAAGGCGTTACCCATATCCTCCTTAACATATTTTTATATATTCCCATAGTCTATACAATACCATAACTCCCCCCGTAAACTGGAGGGCTATCAGAGGGCACTCCATAGGAATGGTACAAAACAAACTCGTAGAAGGTGCTCTAGGGCATGTGAACACGGCACACGAGGAAATGCCAGGGTAGATAAACCGTTTGCGGATCCGGACTGGTGGTGACGCATAGCAGCTACTACCGCCCACCTCGGACACATTCCCAAACAATCGAGGGGTCCAAATCAAATCACAAAAGCAATAGAATGGTATCGAAGAAATATGCCCGATAAGAGGAATGACCTCACTTGGCCCGGCGTGGCTCCTGATTTTAGTCACATCTAAGCTGACTCACGGGAGTCAGGGTCACGTCATACCATATAGAATCGTCGCCAAACCATCCTACTTCATTTCTTGGATCTCCACCACGTACACAGTTGTTAAAGTGGTTTTCGGTATCGACAGAGAGTATGCCCATATCCGATCCCGGTCTCTTTAACAACCAATCGCTTATTACACACCGTATGGTTCTTTTACATTTTCAAATTCAATTCAAAATTGATATCAAAATATCATATTCGCTTCAAAACTCAAATCCATTTCAAAATCATCGTATCTACTCAAAATATACGATTCCATTTCAAAAATCATTTTTGCCTTAATATCTCATTTTGATTTCAAAATCGTTTCAATTTCATTTTAAATAGTTTTAAATAGTTTAAATTAGTTAAAATGGTTAAAGTACTCTAAAATATTTAAAACAATAGATTTAAAAATAGTTTTAAATTGAGTTAATATAGTCAAATAGATTTAAAATAGATTAAATATAATTAAATAGGTTAAATAGCTTTGAAATAGACTAAATAGATTTAAAATAAATTAAAATAGGTTAATTAGTTTAAAATAAATTAAATTAAGTTAAGTAGGTTTAAAATAGATTAAAATAAATTAACATGTTTAAAATAAATTAAAATAATTTAATATAGTTAATATAGGTTAAAATAGTTTAGTATAAAATAGTTTAAGTATTTAAAATGGTTTATATAGCAGGATAATTTGTGAAAACCAAAATAAAATAGCTTCAAAGTCAACCATTTTAATTCCAACTTACCAATCTGAATCAAATTCAAATTTCCATTCAGTTGATTCAAATTTTAATTTCAATTCAAATCAATTTCGATTTCAAATTAATAATGATTTCGAGCTCGATTTTCAAAATATCAATTTCAAACATTTAAAACAAATTATTCCTTAATATTCAGTTTAAAATCCAAATCTTCAATATAATTCAATGCCAAGCTCAATTTCATAATGTTGTCTTTATCTCACTTTTACTTAATAATATTCAAAATCCGAATAAAAGTTAAATCCTTTAAAATCAAATCAATTTACAAAATTCAATCATATCACAATTTTAATTTCAAAGTCTCAACTTCAATTATTTAACAATTTGTTTAACCAAAATACAACATCTCAACCTCAAATTCATGATAAATTCAATTTCTATAAATTGATTTTTTCTTCTTCTTTTAAATCAAAACATTTAAATAATTTCAAATTAACGATTTTAAAAAAATTTATTTAATTTAACCAATCCGGTGTCCATATATAATTTTTCTATCCTATGGTCAAGTGATTAGTTATTTCAATTTAATTTCAGGGATAGCGATATATCACTTCAACATATTTCTTACTTCCTTCGAAATAATTCAATTTACACTTTATATACTGTAAATAAAACACAGGGTAATAACAGGATACACATAACAAATAAACATCCAAACATTCAAATATCAACCAATAGCATCCATCAAATTCAATCATCCAAACAAACAATATAATTCATGGCAAATTCATAGTTATCAATATCAAGTAATTTAAAATTTGACTGTCGAGTTCAATCTCTAACATTAATTTAATGACAATCTAGGTGACAATTAATTTATCAACAACGACCAATCAATATCATATCACTTCATTATATCAAATTTAACTAGCATGAGAATATTCTAGTACGTTGTGAGCGTTATAAAACACTCACCTTGGGTTTTCAATTTTTAAATTAAATCGAACGGCGTTCGATTTAGCCTAAAAATGTAACAAGCTCCAAACTCTCCCGGATCTGCACTGCAGTGTAGATCTCGTCTCTACGATTCCAACGTCGCCAGTTTCGTCCGATTCTGATAACGTATGACAAAGTTACACTGTATTAAAGTTTTTGAATATAAATTTATAATAATAACTTTTTTTAACCTAACGAAATCCAGGCCGTAGATCTTAGATCCAGAAAATCATAGCCGCTCGCAAAGCTTCCCTTCCAAACGCGTCTCGTCCAGGAGAAAATCAAACCCAAAGCTTCAACCTTTGACCGACCCTAGCATCCACATCGTCGCCATCGAGTGCCATCCACCACCACCGAGCGTCGCGCCCTTTCCACCTCCATCATCGGCCGAAGACTGCACCCCCAGCCCCTCACCAACGATGAGTAATTTGACCACAAACTCGTGACCTTCCAACACCATTTGCCGTCAATCTGAAGCCCCAAACTCGATCACTACTGGTCAAAACGTAGATCCCAGAGCCCTCTACAAATTCGTAGTTGGGAATTTTTGAAATCATTGAGTGGATTTCGCAAAAAAGAAGGAGGAAGGGAAGAAATCATTGGCCGTTCGAATAAAACGCGACGGCCTGACTTATGTTAGGGTTTAGATAACGTTCACGTATATATAAGCATATATAATAATATTTTAATATTAAATTCACTTTTAAACAACTTTTCAAACGATCTCCAAACGACACGTGCCGCCAGGCATTTGTAAGGTTTTCGGGGCCTAATTCGATCGTATGTGGAAGATAGGTTTTCGAATCGAATTAAAATATTAAATTTTCGATATTTAGTTCAACGCGTTTCTAACCCGTACGACCCAACGATAACTCCAAATGTTACGAAATTTGAAATCCGATAATAATAAACTATTATGGATCCAATGGAAATGGTTTCGTCGAATTCCAAGCCCGTGCCTCGGATCGCTATTTTAACGTCTCGATTATAATATAAAATTGTCAATTTCTAGTTATTCACTTTTAAATCTAATTTTAAATGTTAACAAATTTCATTGTTGTTTAAATAAACTTAACATCAATTTCCGGTTTCATTTTCAATCATATTATATTCAAAATTCAATTATTCAAATATTTGCAATATTAAATTTAAACAATTTTGATTATTCAATAATTCACTATCTTTGAAATATTTGGAAATGAACTTATAAGATTAAATCTTTAAAAACGAATTCAAATTATAGAACAACTATTTCCATTATACAGTTATTCAATTCACATTATTCAATTATTCAATCAATTTCCAATATTAAATTTAAACAATTTAATTGTTTAATATTCAACAAATTTCAATATTAGATTTTAAATAAATTTTCGTTATCACTGAATTACTTTATTACATCCAATGAATTCCACATTATTATTTAATTTCAGTTATTGATCATGAACTCAGTTAATATATAAAAAATTTCATTTCCATTGCAATAGGTTCCCAGATTCAATTCGACCGACTAAATAAACAAGTAACTTATAATAATTATCACCATTTACTTTTAATTACACTTATAAGTTTATTATTTACAAACAAGTGTCACAATTACCTATATAATATTAATTAGATTCCATTACCATTGACTATATCTAATTTCATTAGTTAACCCAATATTTATATTTGTTTTCTTATATTCCCTTTATAACCAAGTTATAACATTTGAGTCATTTCAATTGATTGGAATTTCATTCAATTCATTAATAATTAACTTAGATAAATATTGTTGCAATTCATTCTAGTTATTATTATCATAAATAAATTACAAATTTTTAATTCTTCAAACATTAAATCATGAAATCCTATTAAATTAACTATTTTAATTATCGAAAATTTACAGGTCGTTACACTCTCCCCCCCTCAAAACTTTTCGTCCTCGAAAAGGAAAACGAAGGGAAAAGGAACTAAGTAAAGAATTCAACAGTTGATTTATTTTATTCAAAATCATCAATTTATAAAACAATGAAATTTTATTTATAAAGTCGTTACTACACTTCCACTACGCTACTCCCGTAAGCTTACGAAATTTTCAAATTAGATATCCAAACAAGTTATAAAAATTTTAAAACCTGAAAATTTTCTAATACCCGGATTTTCGGAAAATTTTGGCAGAGTCTCCTTTGTGCGGCTCGATCGGTACAGCTACAAAACGCCTCTACGGGCCTCAAACCAACAAAAGAAAACAAAAGCCAAGTGGCTCCATCATAAAACCATCAAATCAAATGACAAATAAACACGTACCTTTTTGTCGGGCCATCCAATTTTTCTTGATTTAAATACCTGCATCTTATTTATCAATGATATCCAATCATATAATTTAAAATCATTTTATAATTTGCATTTTCATTTTCAATATTAGCTTTACTTAAATCTGTATGAAGTACATATATCATCCGTATGCGATATCAAATCTGATCGCTCATTCGACCACACAATTTCACTTCCAAACTAGTATCGTTCACACGACTCTCTAGTTCGGACTCGGATTTGGTTCTTTGATCGAAAACCGTCATTCTCCTTGCATAGCCATATACTATGATAGAGAATTCCAGAATCAAATCAAAAATCCATATTCAGGGTTCGTCGTCCAGAATCGAGTGAAAAATCCTAACTCGGATCGATATGAATTATCTCGGAATTCTGTGCTCGAATCTGAATCAAATCGTGATGCGAATAAAATAATATACGTACAACTTACGTATTAACTTTCAATAGATTTCTATCCAATTCATCTATATTCAATTAATTTACTTACCTTCACTTCATTTACAATTAATTATTCACAATGCATTATTCATCCCTTAATTACTTAGTATATCCATTTTAAACATTCTATACAATCTTAATTAAATTCAATTTCATTTTCCATTTATTCTTAGCTATACCAAATTCTTTTGTTTACATTTACTTCATTTTCATAATTTCAGTTAATAATGTACTTTATTTTCATAATTTCAGTTAATAACAGATTTATTTGTGGAACATTTTATTAATCATCACTTTAGTTTATAATCATTCTATAAAAGTCATATATAAGAAGTTGGACTTTATCTAAGTTTACAATTACTTCAAAAGCTACAAATTTCAATTTCACAATTTCTTTGCAACTTTATATTCAATTCTATAACAAATTTACAAAGATATTATTTGGTTCATTTGCCAGTTTTCTTAAGTTCTACTTACTTTTTCCATTTAGCCATTCATCATTTCATATTATACTTAAGTATATATACATTTTTATCACAACCAAATTTCCATTTATATATATTTTAATTACTTTTAAGTTTTGCTGACTTGTATATTTCAATTACTTTTAGGTTTTTGTTTACTTGTATAATATCTCATTACATATCTAAATCATCTTTTAACTTTTTACATTTGGTAAGTTTTATTATATGTTATTAGAATGCAATTTGATATTATACACATTTTTAGAATTCATTTTAGTTAATTATAATGTTCACAAATATAACTTGTTTAAATTTTCTTCACTTTCAATTTTAAGAGTTACACTTCAAATCTAACGTTTTCTCAAAATATTTTAGTTTAGATTTCTCAATTCCTTATTTTATATGAATTCTGGTTATCCAATATTCCACTTCTTTCAAATAATTTGAAAATTATTAATTAACAAAACCTAAAAATTTAAATGCCCGGTTCATTCAAATCATTTGAAATAAATATATATACACTTATATCTTTTATATATCAAATCATACCTTGAAGTTTAAACCAAAATGCATCTATCAAAACAATTTCGAAGCAAAGCAAAGAAAAAATTCGCAGAAGTCTCCCCCACTTTGAGACTCGAAAATGAACGTCGATGATGCTGCGCAGTCATCATCGAAATTATTTTCCAGCGACAGAAGTGGGGAGTACTGAATTTATTCCTTCTTAAAAATCCTTTCAAAATATTTCCCATAAATATTTTTCAACTAATATCACTACATATTTTTCTTCAAAGTTTTGAAAACCATTTTCAAAATCCCCGAGTCTTAAATTCAATATTTCTCAATTTAAATTCATTTTAATTTATAAGGATGCATTTATAAATTATTCTTACAAAATTTTACTTTCTTAAAACATTCCATAAGTTCTTTTATCATTATTTATTTTGTAATTACCCTTATTTATTAAATACAACATCTAATTAATGATAACAATCAATATTATCATTCCTAACAACCAAACAAGCTACAGAAACCATAATAATTTTTGAAAATTATTTCTTTATATACAAAATATAAGTAGGGCAAAATTATTTCATTTACCCAATTTCAAAACAATACTATGTCGAATTGTTCTGTTCAAGTATTTAGAGATCCCTATCAATGACGTTAATTACTCGTATTGACCAGAATCCATAAGCCACTCAACAAATCAACCAACACAATATAAAAAAAATTATCACTAACAAATACGCTCTCTCATACATATACACTCAGCGACTCATCATAGCGTATTAATACCCTATTTATAAAGAGTCAGACCCCACAAAGCTAAGGTTATCGCTAAACCAAAGCTCTGATACCAACTGTAACGACCCACCTTTTTTTTGGACAATTTAAATCGACAAGAAGACACACATGCCAAATCCAAACCATTCAAAAGGGAGGATTGTTAATGGGGTAAATAAGAAAAGAAGAGAAAAGGAACAAGAAACAACCACAGAATCTCGCAGCGGAAAGATAAAATATAATAATCAAATAAACAGTTCATGAAGCTGTTTAATATACTTTTGATTATCATTTATACATCATTTATCAGAGTTATACTTATACAAATGAACAAATAAAATAATGCAGTAGACAACATGATGCAAGAATAATAATAGTAATAGTATACCAAATCTTCATCTTCGTCCTCCAGAATAGATCTTCAATAAGCTAAAAAACTCAGGACTGACCCGAGCATAATGAAAGAACAAAACACTCGAGTTAGGACTAAAATATCCTTATGTAAGTTAAATCTATCGTAAATAAATATGGGTGTAACGGCATCAGAGATGTTTACGGGGTTTGACATCTCCTATCTAGTGTCGACGTGCGTTCAATAACTCAAGAGATGTTACGGGATTTTTCATCTCTTAAGCATCCGTTAAACAATCTACTATGCAGTAGAATACACTATTATAATATGTTTACAGTAAATTAAAAGTATTAAAATAGCGTTAAGGCGTTACCCATATCTCCCTTAACACATTTTTATATATTTCCATAGTCTATACACTACCGTAACTCCCCCCGTAAACTGGAGGGCTATCAGAGGGCACTCCATAAGTATGGTACAAAACAAACTCATAAAAGGCGCTCTAGGGAATGTGAATACGGCACACGAGGAAATGCCAGGGTAGATATACCATTTGCGGATCCGGACTGGTGGTGACGCATAGCAGCTACTACCGCCCACCTTGGACACACTCCTAAACAATCGAGGGGTGGCCACCAAATCAAATCACAAAAGCAATAGAATGGTATTGAAGAAATATGCCCGATAAGAGGAATGACCTCACTTGGCCCGACGTGGCTCCTGATTTTAGTCACATCTAAGCTGACTCACGGGAGTCAGGGTCACGTCATACCATATAGAATCATCGCCAAACCATCCTACTTCATTTCTGGGATCTCCACCACGTACACAGTTGTTAAAGTGGTTTTCGGTATCGACAAAGAGTATGCCGATATCCGATCCCGTTCTCTTTAACAACCAATCTCTTATTACACGCCGGATGGTTCTTTTACATTTTCAAAATCAATTCATAATTGATATCAAAATATCATATTCGCTTCAAAACTCAAATCCATTTCAAAATCATCGTATCTACTCAAAATATACGATTCCATTTCAAAAATCATTTTTGCCTTAATATCACATTTTGATTTCAAAATCGTTTCAATTTCATTTTAAATAGTTTTAAATAGTTTAAATTAGTTAAAATGGTTAAGGTACTCTAAAATATTTAAAATAACAGATTTTAAAATAGTTTTAAATTGAGTTAATATAGCCAAATAGATTAAATATTATTAAATAGGTTAAATAGCTTTGAAATAGACTAAATAGATTTAAAATAAATTAAAATAGGTTAATTAGTTTAAAATAAATTAAATTAAGTTAATTAGTTTAAAATAAATTAAATTAAGTTAAGTAGGTTTAAAATAGATTAAAATAAGTTAACATGTTTAAAATAAATTAAAATAATTTAATATAGTTAATATAGGTTAAAATTGTTTAGTATAAAATAGTTTAAGTATTTAAAATGGTTTACATAGCAGGATAATTTGTGAAAACCAAAATAAAATAGCTTCAAAGTCAACCATTTTAATTCCAACTTACCAATCTGAATCAAATTCAAATTTCCATTCAGTTGATTCAAATCTCAATTTCAATTCAAATCAATTTCGATTTCAAATTAATAATGATTTCGAGCTCGATTTTCAAAATATCAATTTCAAACATTTAAAACAAATTATTCATTAATATTCAGTTTAAAATCCAAATCTTCAATATAATTCAATGCCAAGCTCAATTTCAAAATGTTGTCTTTATCTCACTTTTACTTAATAATATTCAAAATCCGAATAAAAGTTAAATCCTTTAAAATCAAATCAATTTACAAAATTCAATCATATCACAATTTTAATTTCAAAGTCTCAACTTCAATTATTTAACAATTTGTTTAACCAAAATACAACATCTCAACCTCAAATTCACGATAAATTCAATTTATTTTTCTTCTTTTAAATCAAAACATTTAAATAATTTCAAATTAGCGATTTTAAAATTTTTTATTTAATTTAACCAATCCGGTGTCCGTATATAATTTTTCTATCCTATGGTCAAGTGATTAGTTATTTCAATTTAATTTCAGGGATAGCGATATATCACTTCAACATATTTCTTACTTCCTTCGAAATAATTCAATTTACACTTTATATACTGTAAATAAAACACAGGGTGATAACAGGATATACATAACAAATAAACATCCAAACATTCAAATATCAACCAATAGCATCCATCAAATTCAATCATCCAAACAGACAATATAATTCATGGCAAATTCATAGTTATCAATATCATGTAATTTAAAATTTGACTGTCGAGTTCAATTTCTAACATTAATTTAATGACAATCCAGGTGACAATTAATTTATCAATAATGACCAATCAAAATCATATCACTTCATAATATCAAATTTAACTAGCATGAGAATATTCTAGTACGTTGTGAGCGTTATAAAACACTCACCTTGGATTTTCAATTTTTAAATTAAATCGAACGGCGTTCGATTTAACCTAAAAATTTAACAAGCTCCAAACTCTCCCGGATCTACACTGTAGTGTAGATCTCGTCTCTACGATTCCAACGTCGCCAGTTTCGTCCGATTCTGATAACGTATGACAAAGTTACACAGTTTTAAAGTTTTTGAATATAAATTTATAATAATAACTTTTTTTTAACCTAACGAAATCCAGACCGTAGATCTTAGATCCAGAAAATCATAGCCGCTCGTAAAGCTTCCCTTCCAAACGCGTCTTGTCCAGGAGAAAATCGAACCCAAAGCTTCAACCTTTGACCGACCCTAGCCTCCACACCGTCGCCATCGAGTCCCATCCACCACCACCGAGCGTCGCGCCCTTTCCACTTCCATTGTCACGTACCGAAATTTTCGACTTTCGAAAATTCGACATCGATCCTCACTTTATCGACTGCCGAGAAATCGAACGCCGGAAACTCGAATAGTGATGGTTTTAGAAAGAAGAAGTAGAAGAAAAGATAGAAGAAAAAGAAAAAAAGATAGAAGGAAGAAGAACAACAATAGAAGATAGAAGAAGAAAGAAGAAGAGAAGAAGAAAATAGAGAAGAACAACAGAACAATAACAGAAACAGAACAATATCAGAATCTCACATATCGCAGCGGAACAATATATAATAGATAAATGAATAATCTTTAAAACAAAGAACTATATCATTTTATACATACATCAATCATCAGAGTCAATATACAACAATGGACAGTTATATAAACTTGTCCTCATACAGAATACACAGCGGAATAAATACTATCAGATACAAATACTACGTCTCGTCATCCAGTTCATCTCCAAAGCTCCAGAATATCCAGAATATCCTGATAATCTAACTCTAGACTGCCCGTGTGGAAATTGGTGGGCACCCAGAGTTTAGAAGGAAACAATAAACTCCGAGTCAGTCATGGTGACTGGTGTGAGATCGTAAAACAGTTATTTTTCACAAAGAAAATAAAACAAATTCGCAATGCTTTTGGAAAATGAAACTACCATAAGGCCTCCTGCCACACACACAATGCAAACGCAGAATTGGAGAAGATTTCTCCTTATGATAGTCAAAGATGCTTACTACGCCAAAAAAAATCAAATTCTTTTTGATATTATTATTAGTGCATAGTGTAGAAATCATTTCGAAAGTATAATATAAATCTTAGCCAGCATAGGTACCATTATAGTATGCTTGCTATAGCTGCCATATTAGATGGCAGGTTCTACAACTAAAACCGTACAAGTCACGTATTGTTTCTTTGGATTTCCAACAAATGGTCAGGCTAAGAAACTTCCTATTACACGAATAGAACGCCTCTGGAATGACGTCCCGAGAACCTAACCGGATCTCTGCCAACACAAGGCCGGGTTACCTCTGCAAAAATAGGTAACTACTGACACGCGTATGTCATCCCCCGATCGTAACCGATCTTCCCGAGGATCCCCGATTCGCAACAAACCACATAATAAGTAGTATCCACATAGGTTAAGTATCTGGGCTCCATACCATGATACCACCTCTATCCAGAAGGAATGACATACACTAAGGGGCGCTACTCCCTAGAACCTTGCCGCATCCTTCCTGTTTTGACCATTTCCTGGGTGTGAGGCTCGACGAAGTCTCGTCCACAAAGCTACGCTTTCTACAAAGCCATGCTTCGGGTCAAACAAATGATCAACCTATGATCACAAAGATATAAGATCAAACAAATGATCATATCGCAAATGATCAAACACTGATCATTTCACAGCAACATTCAGTATGCCACGTTACCAAATTGGGAGTATATCGCTGATAAATTTCAACTACATAACCTCTGAGCTCGTATGTCTCAGAGAAGGGTGTTAAGCTAAGAGAATAAATTCTCCGCCACCAACAGAAATGTATTTGAAAGAAATCAGCTTTATATCTCAATCTGTAACGTCAGACATACAATCCATACAAGTCTGTTCCGGGATCGAACAGAACCGAAGGCACTTCTCACAAAGCCCTTGCATATTCGGATAATTTCTAATCACGTCCGGACTTCCCGTCACTAAGGGTGATAAAACCTCTAAATAGGAGATCAGCCGATGTAGAGTAACTCGATGGTAATCCTTCCGTTTTCAAAAATATCTGGTCTTCAACACCGGTCTTCGAATGCAATTCATAACGACGTATCACATATTCGGAATGGGTTATATGACCCCATGGTCCTTTCCCGGTTAACCCGAATAGTGAGCGCTTATTCAAAATTAAGTGTGGCATTTAAATTCATCCAATTCACAACAAATACCTATCTAAAGGTAATTATTGATAGTCGGTTATTTAACTATCAATAAAGATGTGCAACATCATCAGATTCCAAATAATTTTCCCAAATTATTTCATCTTCAAAAATATCTTCATTAGATATAAAATCTCCACACTTCACCATTTGAAAACAATTTCAAATCAATTTCCACATTTCATTTTATCTTTGAAGATAAAATCTCAAAACAGTTCATTTCATATTGGAAAAGCATTCCCACACTTATTTAAAAATAAGTAATTCACAAATCATTTATTTTCAACATTTGAAAATATTCAATATACTTAAATCAAATTTAAGTATAAATTCATTCTTTAAGGAAAACATTCTTTTAACACCTTTATTTGAGTCAAAACGAATGTTACGTAAAACATTGTTACGACGACTCAAAATCACTAGTATAGGGATTCGAATTTTAAGATAGATAAATAAATCCCAATACTACATAAAAATATTTCCTTGCGGAAATCATTTACTATAACAACAGTGTTATAGTCCATCATTTCCTTATTCCTCGAAAACGTCTATTTCAACAATGAATGTTGAAATCTATGATTTCGATATTCGACACATTTTAAAAAACATCTTTAAAATGTTTACTTCATTTTTAATGTCACTTCTTCAAAAATGAACCCAATTTTTTTTAATAATATATTCACTGTCCAAAATCGTGAATATAATTCACTTAACCCAATTTCAATCATTTCTACACATTTTATTTCAATAAAAATTCGCTATCCAAAAACGCGAATATATCTTCTTTGATAATCTTCTACATTTAATTTATCAGATTCAATTGATTTTGGATTTATAAAACAACGTTTATAAATTCTATTTCTATTTATAAAAACTTCAATTTATAAATCTTCTTTATTAACAATTCGATTCATAATTCAAATCTTATACCAACAATCCATAATTATAAGTTAAACACTTATAATTCCTTTATTTCACAAAATCATTTCCATTTATAAGTTCACAATTTATAAATTTCATTTATTTATAAATTCTTAAAAATTCATTTTAACGCTTATAAAAACTCGTTTTATAATACCAACATTTTAATTTATAAAATGTCAACTTTATAAACCTTTTAAGTAAACCGTTTATAATATTTTAAAAATCTCAATTTAAACCTGTGACATCCCGGAATTTCGAGGAATTTAAAATATGATAATCTCTTAATTAAAGTATTTTAAATTGATTTAAATTGTTATTTTCAAATATAAATAACCAATTAATTAATAATGGGATGTTTTAAAGTTGGATTTTAGATTGATTTTTAAATCAGAATAATTAGTCACAGATTTAATCTGTGTTATTGTATTAATGGATTTAAATAGTCCTATATATTCTAATTTAATAAGTGATTTATGAATGTGTATATTTATAGGTTTAAAGAAAAATTTTGATTTGGGAATTTAATATAAAAGAGTTCCAATTTAATTATAACAAAATCTATTTTTAACTTAAATAAAATTCTGCTTATTCACTTTTGATATATATATATATATATATAATATTTTGTTGTAATTTTGGTAATAAGGTTTCAATTGAAATAAATCTTGTCAAATTTAAATATGAATATAAAACTAACATATGGTCATTAATGTAAGTATTATTATATAAACTTATAAACATATTTAACTTGAGTAAAAATAAAATAAAGTGAATAAATATAAATAAAGTGTTTGGTAGTTAAGTTTAAATTAGAGAATATACATTAGTTAAATAAATAAGTAGTCATGTAAAATAAAAATAGCTAGCTCAATAAATAAATGACTATGTAAAATAAATATAACAACTTATTTAAGTTAAGTAAGTCTAGAAGATATGGTGTATGCTTGTAGTTTGCAGGCAAGTAATATGTGTATATTATCACCATACTTTTGCAAAGTAAAATAAAATATCTGTACTAGCAAATGAAACTTTGCAGGGAAGAAAGGAAATAAGATAACATATAGTACCATACGAAATTAATAAAAGAAGATAAGTATGGCTATACATGACATTGGCCATAAATGCTTGTACCCAAATGCCTCCATTTCAGCTGCATACAAGAATATGGCTATACATGATCTAAGTGTAATAATTTTGTACCAGCTAATTTCTTAGCCTCTGCATTGTTTTAATATATATCAAAGTTTCCCTTTCCATTTCGTTCATTTAAACCATGCAAGACATTTTCATTTCAAAGAAAACAAAATTCATCTCTGTTCAAACTTTTCCAAAAGCCAAAGCAAGATATTTCAGTTTTTAAAAGAAAATCAGAGCTTGTCAAGTTCCAGTTCAAAGCTTCTTCAGTTTAAAAAAAAAGGAAATCTAGCAATGCAAATGTTTTCAGTTTGAAGTCTCAAGTTTTTAAAAGCTTCAGTTTTAAGTTGCAAGCCAAATTTTGTTCTCTGGGATCATAACAACCAAAGTATGCAATTTCAATCAAGTTACAAAATTTCAAGCTTCAAAGCTGTTCAGATTTTAAGAAATCAAAGCCTCTGCCTTTTTCCAAATCTGTGAGTAAACATCTTTATTTAAAATCTAAATAAGTAAATGATGTTTGCTTGTGAAATCTTTGTGATGATATCTTGCATATATATATATATATATAAGTATATGATTCAGTTTATATGTAGAGATAAATGTGTTTCATGTTGTTATGTTTGAACTTATATGACTGTTGATTTAATCACCTCTGTTCCATATTACAAACTTAACAGTTTAGCTCTAATCCATTCTTTTCCCTCTGATCTCTATTGTGACTTAAATTTCAGACAAGGATTGTTTGTTTAACCTTAGATTAAACTTAGAAATGAAGTTAAGGAAAAGATATTTGAATGTTAACTATAAAAATAGAAAGAACAGGGAAATTCTTAAGACCATGTAAAAATCCAACATAGAAATCTGTAGTCTCAGGGTTGTAATTCGAATATACTTCGCAAATTTGGATTTTTAAAATTTAAAATGGAGATTTTTAGTTCTGTATTTCAAGAGGAATCTGAATTTGAATAAAACTTGCATTTTTCCCAATTCCTAACGTTCGAACTAATTTTAGATGTTGAAATTCTGGTTGAAGCTTGCTTGACACTTGTTGATAACAGGAAAAATGCTAAAGAAATTTTATATTGTATAAATTAAAGGAACGAGTTCCATTTAGGGTTAAAACTCGAGTTTTGGTCGTGTTCAGTGGATAGATGATTGCGTCCTCTTGGAGTGATCGAGCGACACGAAATTGAGAGAGGGCGTAGAGTGGGGTGTCGGCAACCTGAAACCGGAGTCGTGGATTTTCTGGTGAACTCGTTGACGTCGACGAGGTAGATTAGTTGATCGAGTTTTGGGTTTAGGTCCATCAGAATGCTCGATTTCTATTCGAGGCGCGTGCGAGCGTTTGGGTGGTCGTTTTGGGGTGTGGTGATGGTAAGTGACGTGCCGGAGGCCTTGACGTTGGTGGAGCATCACCATGGAGTGGTGTACGTGCACGCGTGCAGTTTGCATATCTGTAGTTTTGGTTTGGGAAGAAAGAGTTTCGCGTGAGGTTGTTCGAGTATTTGTGGAGTTTACTCGAAGATGGGCATGGGATTTTTGGGTGATGACTCGGGTCGAACTCGAGTGATTTGAAGGTGTTAGAGCTTCAGTTTTTAAAACAGTAATTTAACTAAGTTTTGAAGATAAGGGAAAGAAGTTGAGAGACTCGGGAATATACCCGAGTATCATTCGGGTATGACCTGAAGTGAGGATGAAGCCAGTTTTACAAAAGTTTTAAAAATAGAATTTTTAGAATTTAAATAAATTTTGTTAAAACTTCTTGATAGCATTCCTTTTTAAATATCAAAATGGTTTCTTAACATTTGTTAAAGAGTCTTAAAATTTATTTAATCTAAATTTTGTTTAAGTTAAGTATGGTTTTAAAATGTAAGTGGTAATTAAGAAAATGTTACCTTAAGTTAAAAGAAGTTGACTATCTTGAATTAATTAAGTATAATTAGTTAATTTAATTAAAGATAAAGGTTAATTAAATGGTTAATTTAAGAATTAAGTAATTTAATTAATTAATGGTTATAATTGATTAACTAATAAATTAGAGATAAATGAATTGGGAATTTATTAATTAAGAATATAAAGGTTGATTAATTTGTAATTAAGGAGTACTTAGTTTGTAATTGAGTTTCATTGATTAATAACTTGGTTTTATTAAATAATTAATGAATAAGAAATAATTGAGCTATAGAGATTAATTAAGGATTAATTAATTGTTATTAAGTTTTATTAATTGATAATTAAGATTTATTAATTAATAATTAAAGGATAATGAATCTACATTAAAGATTAATAAATTTGTTTAAAGCCAATTAAGAAATGAATTACCAATTGTAATGTATCAAATGAATGTGATTGATTCATGATAATTAATTGTAAATTAATTAAAGATAATCATTTGATGGTTAACTAAGTATAAATACTTAATGAAATTGAATAGCATAATTACTTAGCAAAGTAATTAATGAATAATTACTGGATGTAATTAATTAAAGGAAATTACTTAATGGAAGTAATTAAAGTGTAATTACTTAGGAGAAGTAATTAAAGGTTTATCACTTAGTGTAATTAAAGATTTATTACTTGGTGTAATAAATAAAAAGGATTTATATAATTAATTAAGAAGTTAATTAATTAAGGTAAGTATTTCAAGATGGAAATTCCTGTATATGATTTAGGTTGATAAATGGAAGTGAATAATTTAAGTTAATTAATTAATGTGATTTATTAAGGTTTAATGTAATTAATTTTAGTTAATTAATTAATGGGAATAAATTATTAAGGATCATTAATTAATGTAATTAATGAAGCATTTAAATGGTTAATTACTGTGAATGGTTAAGGTTAATAAATTTGTGAAATTAATGAAAGTTGTAATTACTGGAACATAATTAAAGGTTAGTTAATCAAGATGATTAATTAAAATGGAAATTGGGGAATGATTAATTAATTGATTTGAAATTAATTAATAATTTTGTAAGCAGGATTTATAAGATGAAGTAATTAATTTAATTCATTTTAAATTAATTAGAGATAAGATAATTAATTTAATTCATTTTAAATTAATTATATATGGTGTGATTATTTATCCTTGCTTATGTATGGATGGATGATATTGTTGCCTTGAATGGTTTGAAATCTCGGATACGAGATAAGTAATGCTGTGTGATTTAGATTATCTATTTCTGATGATATATGGATTATCTATCTGTGATGTTGTGAATTATCTATCTCTGTGTATATATAGATAATGAATTGAATTGTTTTAACTTTAAAACAACTTGGCTTTAAAAGACACGGTTTGGATTTGATGAGACCGGGATCGGGTTTCCAGATTTGGATATCCGAAAACCACATCGATCCAAATTAACGATAGGTCGTGAATCTCAAGTGAAGATGAAGATTCAGAGTGCAAGGGTTATTGTCGTTAACTCTGAGGGTGATTCCAAAATGAGTGTAACGAGATAATGCCTTTGGTTTCGTTCGAACCCGGAACGAACTTGTATGGATTGAATGCTATCAGCACATCGTCAGGTGGACGATGAGCATTCTAAGTGATGAGTTCTGATAAAGGTAATCGTAACCTCAAGCCTCATCAACCGGGAATGGCTAAAACAAGGGAGATGCAGCAAGGCTTCGTGGGTAGCCCCCACTTGAGAGTAAGGTCATCCCTGTCTAGATGCCCCTTTTATTTCGGTTTAGTGGTGCGGTTGAATGATCACAACCGTGGGGTGATTTTATTCGGAACTATCCAGTAAGGGATGGGTCCGGCTTTGTGTTGCAGGGGACTTAGGGTGGGTCCTCGGTACGCTGATCTAGGCCAGGTACTGTGACGGGCGGTACCCCAGTAGCCCTGCCATTGTATGGAATCCAATCTCCAATAAGTGCCGTACGTATTAGTTGTGCCCAACTATGTTGGAATGTGAGATGTAAGCATTTCAGCTATTTCTTATTTACTTGAAAACCCTAGACACTATTATAATATCACTGGATTTCCTATTAAATGTTTTGGTTAGCGTAAGGTAAAAACTTTTTCATGTTTATGTGTGGGAAGTCTTACGTGATACCTTTTGTTTTCAAAGGATTTTCAAAGTTAAGCAACTTTAACCGTTTACTCATACCAGACCCATGTCTGACCCGGAGTTTATTTCTGTTTTTCCTAAACTCTCGGGTACCCAAATTTTTACGGGTAGCCAAGGGATTCAGGTTTAGCTTGGACGAATTTTGGAGGAGCAATGGAGCAGGAGGCTTCAGCGTATAGCTATATATTGGTTCTGCTGTGTTAGTGTTATGTGTATTTCCGCTGTGTTGTATCTCTATGATGTATCGAGTTGTTTCGAGTTGTATTAACTAGACAGGTGTTTATAACTGTCTAGTATGTGTTGTATTATCTGTATAACTCTGATGTATATGATACTATGTAATCTCTTATGTGATATATTATATTTTATTCGTTCCGCTGTTGAGATTCTGATGTTGTTTTCTTTCTTTTCTCTATCTTTTCTATTTTCTCACCCTTTTCTTTCTTAAAAACGATGCGATTTTCCGGTAGTGGAAGGTCGGGTCGTGACAGTGGTATCAGAGCTATAGGTTGAGCGAATACCTAAGCTCTGGAGTGGTATCTTCTTGAGAGAGCGTACTTGTAATTTTTATCTATATATATATATATTTATTTATTTATTTCTACCTATCTGTTGGGTTACCTGTTCGGGTTTTCCAATATAAGTTATAAAGGTAGATAGGGTAGTGGTGGGTGTAACACGACTACCAATGGTGGGAATTTGAATGTTTGAGGTTGGAAGTGTTCTGTCGAGACTATAGACCTAATGCCGTCTCGAGTAAGCTTTGTTTGATGTAAAGATTTGGTTGATCTCTGAAGGAAGACTGTTAAAGATTCGGAGTTCATCGTTGAAGTGCAAGTTTGATCGCGCTCGTGTGAGCGGGTTTTTGAGAGTTTGGATTTGTCGGTTAGACAGAAGTAAGTCATGATATCTTGATACCTCAAGATGTTGTAGCTGTGTGATGAGACATAGTGACTATGGATATTTTCCGAAGATGTTTTCTTTGGAACAAGTTAAGGAAGTGTGGTTGTTTCGGTGTTGTGGCTGTGTTCAGCTGGGTGTTTCTGTTGTTTGAGGTCCGAGTTTCTCGAGGAGTTTGGATAGGAAGTCTTCTGGCTGGGCAGTTTTTCTTGAGGTGATTTCAGAAGCATCAGAGTGGTTCCGTTCTTCGACGGATTGGCTTCATAAGCGTAAGCTGTTCTGATTGGTAAAGAGAGAGCAGTTTTTCTTTGGAATTAGGCCGGTTTGATCGCAAAAGTGACTTGCGATAGTTTGAGTGTTCTCTTGATTTGTCCGAGATTTTCCGGATGTTCTCAGGAGGTTAGAGTTTTGTCAGCATATGGAGATTGAGTTTGGTATCGACTGGATTCCAGAAAGGGTACCCATGGTTCAGCTCAGAAGATTTGGTGGAGCATTTGTGTTTTCTCTCTGTATCTAGTTTCGAGTTTCTTCTAGCTAAGGGTAGCTGAAGACAGTACCCTTGACTAAAGACTCATCTGTTTCTTTGAGCAGTTCGTTTCCGTTTGTGGTGGATCTGTCATTGTGTGTCCAAGAGGTGTTGGTTGAGTTTTTGGTCGAGTTCTTCGACATTCTTATCTACTTCAGATCAGAGTTGCGCAGCGAAAGCATGGTGGCAGCTGTTCTAGAGTGGAAGCAACCAGAAGTTGCAGTGTTCTGAGATTAGAGAATTTCTATAGGGAATTTTTTTGGATTTGAGTCCAGATTGGTAGTGCATCTGTTTTGTCTTTTCCGGATAGGAGAAGTAAGTTGTATCTGCTGATGATGGTAGAGTAGAGTTGTATTCTAGATGATTTGGTAAATCTGGAGAGGATCTTTTTGGTTGCGTTATTCTGATCCAGTTGGTTATTGGAGCATCAGCGAAGTTGGAGACTTCGTGGTTGTTGAGATTTTCTTCGGTAAAGGGAGCAATAAGATTGGGTAAGACTATGAGGTTAGCTCCGGAGTATATTGATCTTTCTGTATTCTTTGTAAGGATAAGTGTTTTGGATTTCAGGAGTGAATTGCCAGTTTGGAGAACTGGAATTCATTGTATTTCGCGTCTCTCTGAGGGAGTACGTGTTAGATCTATCACTGGTTTTGGAACCAGCAGTTCAGGGAGTTTTGGTTGTTGAGTCAGACTTGTCTGTAGTCTGATATCTGTCTTGTTTCATAGATCTAGTTGAGTAGGAGCTCAGTAGCTCAGTAGTGTAGCTAGTTTGGATTCAGTAGAGCTAGTATTCCAATATCTATACTTGGGAAACTCGGGTAATTTTTTAGGAAGCTTATCCGGATCTGTATCCGAATAGCTAGTGTTGTTTGGTTGATTGAATTGTTTGATGATTGAAATTGTTTGTTTGGTTGTATATGGCTGATATGTATGCTGAATTGGTTTAAAATAAAATAAACTTTGGATTATCTTTTGTTTTAAATTTCGAGGACGAAATTCTTTTAAGGGGGAAGGAATGTGACATCCCGGAATTTCGAGGAATTTAAAATATGATAATCTCTTAATTAAAGTATTTTAAATTGATTTAAATTGTTATTTTCAAATATAAATAACCAATTAATTAATAATGGGATGTTTTAAAATTGGATTTTAGATTGATTTTTAAATCAGAATAATTAGTCACAGATTTAATCTGTGTTATTGTATTAATGGATTTAAATAGTCCTATATATTCTAATTTAATAAGTGTTTTATGAATGTGTATATTTATAGGTTTAAAGAAAAATTTTGATTTGGGAATTTAATATAAAAGAGTTCCAATTTAATTATAACAAAATCTATTTTTAACTTAAATAAAATTCTGCTTATTCACTTTTGATATATATATATATATATATAATATTTTGTTGTAATTTTGGTAATAAGGTTTCAATTGAAATAAATCTTGTCAAATTTAAATATGAATATAAAACTAACATATGGTCATTAATGTAAGTATTATTATATAAACTTATAAACATATTTAACTTGAGTAAAAATAAAATAAAGTGAATAAATATAAATAAAGTGTTTGGTAGTTAAGTTTAAATTAGAGAATATACATTAGTTAAATAAATAAGTAGTCATGTAAAATAAAAATAGCTAGCTCAATAAATAAATGACTATGTAAAATAAATATAACAACTTATTTAAGTTAAGTAAGTCTAGAAGATATGGTGTATGCTTGTAGTTTGCAGGCAAGTAATATGTGTATATTATCACCATACTTTTGCAAAGTAAAATAAAATATATGTACTAGCAAATGAAACTTTGCAGGGAAGAAAGGAAATAAGATAACATATAGTACCATACGAAATTAATAAAAGAAGATAAGTATGGCTATACATGACATTGGCCATAAATGCTTGTACCCAAATGCCTCCATTTCAGCTGCATACAAGAATATGGCTATACATGATCTAAGTGTAATAATTTTGTACCAGCTAATTTCTTAGCCTCTGCATTG
This sequence comes from Allium fistulosum, assembly GCA_030737815.1. Classification (NCBI taxonomy): domain Eukaryota; kingdom Viridiplantae; phylum Streptophyta; class Magnoliopsida; order Asparagales; family Amaryllidaceae; genus Allium; species Allium fistulosum. Next base: position 56,723,538 of record CM060904.1, read on the forward strand.
TTTTAATATATATCAAAGTTTCCCTTTCCATTTCGTTCATTTAAACCATGCAAGACATTTTCATTTCAAAGAAAACAAAATTCATCTCTGTTCAAACTTTTCCAAAAGCCAAAGCAAGATATTTCAGTTTTTAAAAGAAAATCAGAGCTTGTCAAGTTCCAGTTCAAAGCTTCTTCAGTTTAAAAAAAAAGGAAATCTAGCAATGCAAATCTTTTCAGTTTAAAGTCTCAAGTTTTTAAAAGCTTCAGTTTTAAGTTGCAAGCCAAATTTTGTTCTCTGGGATCATAACAACCAAAGTATGCAATTTCAATCAAGTTACAAAATTTCAAGCTTCAAAGCTGTTCAGATTTTAAGAAATCAAAGCCTCTGCCTTTTTCCAAATCTGTGAGTAAACATCTTTATTTAAAATCTAAATAAGTAAATGATGTTTGCTTGTGAAATCTTTGTGATGATATCTTGCATATATATATATATATATAAGTATATGATTCAGTTTATATGTAGAGATAAATGTGTTTCATGTTGTTATGTTTGAACTTATATGACTGTTGATTTAATCACCTCTGTTCCATATTACAGACTTAACAGTTTAGTTCTAATCCATTCTTTTCCCTCTGATCTCTATTGTGACTTAAATTTCAGACAAGGATTGTTTGTTTAACCTTAGATTAAACTTAGAAATGAAGTTAAGGAAAAGATATTTGAATGTTAACTGTAAAAATAGAAAGAACAGGGAAATTCTTAAGACCATGTAAAAATCCAACATAGAAATCTATAGTCTCAGGGTTGTAATTCGAATATACTTCGCAAATTTGGATTTTAAAAATTTAAAATGGAGATTTTTAGTTCTGTATTTCAAGAGGAATCTGAATTTGAATAAAACTTGCATTTTTCCCAATTCCTAACGTTCGAACTAATTTTAGATGTTGAAATTCTGGTTGAAGCTTGCTTGACACTTGTTGATAACAGGAAAAATGCTAAAGAAATTTTATATTGTATAAATTAAAGGAACGAGTTCCATTTAGGGTTAAAACTCGAGTTTTGGTCGTGTTCAGTGGATAGATGATTGCGTCCTCTTGGAGTGATCGAGCGACACGAAATTGAGAGAGGGCGTAGAGTGGGGTGTCGGCAACCTGAAACCGGAGTCGTGGATTTTCTGGTGAACTCGTTGACGTCGACGAGGTAGATTAGTTGATCGAGTTTTGGGTTTAGGTCCATCAGAATGCTCGATTTCTATTCGAGGCGCGTGCGAGCGTTTGGGTGGTCGTTTTGGGGTGTGGTGATGGTAAGTGACGTGCCGGAGGCCTTGACGTTGGTGGAGCATCACCATGGAGTGGTGTACGTGCACGCGTGCAGTTTGCATATCTGTAGTTTTGGTTTGGGAAGAAAGAGTTTTGCGTGAGGTTGTTCGAGTATTTGTGGAGTTTACTCGAAGATGGGCACGGGATTTTTGGGTGATGACTCGGGTCGAACTCGAGTGATTTGAAGGTGTTAGAGCTTCAGTTTTTAAAACAGTAATTTAACTAAGTTTTGAAGATAAGGGAAAGAAGTTGAGAGACTCGGGAATATACCCGAGTATCATTCGGGTATGACCTGAAGTGAGGATGAAGCCAGTTTTACAAAAGTTTTAAAAATAGAATTTTTGGAATTTAAATAAATTTTGTTAAAACTTCTTGATAGCATTCCTTTTTAAATATCAAAATGGTTTCTTAACATTTGTTAAAGAGTTTTAAAATTTATTTAATCTAAATTTTGTTTAAGTTAAGTATGGTTTTAAAATGTAAGTGGTAATTAAGAAAATGTTACCTTAAGTTAAAAGAAGTTGACTATCTTGAATTAATTAAGTATAATTAGTTAATTTAATTAAAGATAAAGGTTAATTAAATGGTTAATTTAAGAATTAAGTAATTTAATTAATTAATGGTTATAATTGATTAACTAATAAATTAGAGATAAATGAATTGGGAATTTATTAATTAAGAATATAAAGGTTGATTAATTTGTAATTAAGGAGTACTTAGTTTGTAATTGAGTTTCATTGATTAATAACTTGGTTTTATTAATTAATTAATGAATAAGAAATAATTGAGCTATAGAGATTAATTAAGGATTAATTAATTGTTATTAAGTTTTATTAATTGATAATTAAGATTTATTAATTAATAATTAAAGGATAATGAATCTACATTAAAGATTAATAAATTTGTTTAAAGCCAATTAAGAAATGAATTACCAATTGTAATGTATCAAATGAATGTGATTGATTCATGATAATTAATTGTAAATTAATTAAAGATAATCATTTGATGGTTAACTAAGTAAAAATACTTAATGAAATTGAATAGCATAATTACTTAGCAAAGTAATTAATGAATAATTACTGGATGTAATTAATTAAAGGAAATTACTTAATGGAAGTAATTAAAGTGTAATTACTTAGGAGAAGTAATTAAAGGTTTATCACTTAGTGTAATTAAAGATTTATTACTTGGTGTAATAAATAAAAAGGATTTATATAATTAATTAAGAAGTTAATTAATTAAGGTAAGTATTTCAAGATGGAAATTCCTGTATATGATTTAGGTTGATAAATGGAAGTGAATAATTTAAGTTAATTAATTAATGTGATTTATTAAGGTTTAATGTAATTAATTTTAGTTAATTAATTAATGGGAATAAATTATTAAGGATCATTAATTAATGTAATTAATGAAGCATTTAAATGGTTAATTACTGTGAATGGTTAAGGTTAATAAATTTGTGAAATTAATGAAAGTTGTAATTACTGGAACGTAATTAAAGGTTAGTTAATCAAGATGATTAATTAAAATGGAAATTGGGGAATGATTAATTAATTGATTTGAAATTAATTAATAATTTTGTAAGCAGGATTTATAAGATGAAGTAATTAATTTAATTCATTTTAAATTAATTAGAGATAAGATAATTAATTTAATTCATTTTAAATTAATTATATATGGTGTGATTATTTATCCTTGCTTATGTATGGATGGATGATATTGTTGCCTTGAATGGTTTGAAATCTCGGATACGAGATAAGTAATGTTGTGTGATTTAGATTATCTATTTCTGATGATATATGGATTATCTATCTGTGATGTTGTGAATTATCTATCTCTGTGTATATATAGATAATGAATTGAATTGTTTTAACTTTAAAACAACTTGGCCTTAAAAGACACGGTTTGGATTTGATGAGACCGGGATCGGGTTTCCAAATTTGGATATCCGAAAACCACATCGATCCAAATTAACGATAGGTCGTGAATCTCAAGTGAAGATGAAGATTCAGAGTGCAAGGGTTATTGTCGTTAACTCTGAGGGTGATTCCAAAATGAGTGTAACGAGATAATGCCTTCGGTTTCGTTCGAACCCGGAACGAACTTGTATGGATTGAATGCTTTCAGCACATCGTCAGGTGGACGATGAGCATTCTAAGTGATGAGTTCTGATAAAGGTAATCGTGACCTCAAGCCTCATCAACCGGGAATGGCTAAAACAGGGGAGATGCAGCAAGGCTTTGTGGGTAGCCCCCACTTGAGAGTAAGGTCATCCCTGTCTAGATGCCCCTTTTATTTCGGTTTAGTGGTGCGGTTGAATGATCACAACCGTGGGGTGATTTTATTCGGAACTATCCAGTAAGGGATGGGTCCGGCTTTGTGTTACAGGGGACTTAGGGTGGGTCCTCGGTACGCTGATCTAGGCCAGGTACTGTGACGGGCGGTACCCCAGTAGCCCTGCCATTGTATGGAATCCAATCTCCAATAAGTGCCGTACGTATTAGTTGTGCCCAACTATGTTGGAATGTGAGATGTAAGCATTTCAGCTATTTCTTATTTACTTGAAAACCCTAGACACTATTATAATATCACTGGATTTCCTATTAAATGTTTTGGTTAGCGTAAGGTAAAAACTTTTTCATGTTTATGTGTGGGAAGTCTTACGTGATACCTTTTGTTTTCAAAGGATTTTCAAAGTTAAGCAACTTTAACCGTTTACTCATACCAGACCTATGTCTGACCCGGAGTTTATTTCTGTTTTTCCTAAACTCTCGGGTACCCAATTTTTTACGGGTAGCCAAGGGATTCAGGTTTAGCTTGGACGAATTTTGGAGGAGCAATGGAGCAGGAGGCTTCAGCGTATAGCTATATATTGGTTCTGCTGTGTTAGTGTTATGTGTATTTCCGCTGTGTTGTATCTCTATGATGTATCGAGTTGTTTCGAGTTGTATTAACTAGACAGGTGTTTATAACTGTCTAGTATGTGTTGTATTATCTATATAACTCTGATGTATATGATACTATGTAATCTCTTATGTGATATATTATATTTTATTCGTTCCGCTGTTGAGATTCTGATGTTGTTTTCTTTCTTTTCTCTATCTTTTCTATTTTCTCACCCTTTTCTTTCTTAAAAACGATGCGATTTTCCGGTAGTGGAAGGTCGGGTCGTGACAAAACCATTTTATAAATCAATCAACTATTTATTCCAAAAATCACTTTTCGGTTATATTTCACAAAGATCTTAACTTTTATAACTTTAAAATTTGAACGTTTATTTATTTAAAATAAATCACTTCAAAAATTCAATAAAACGTATAATTTCAAAGATCACTTTAAAAATCCTTTTAAATTAAAAGTCTTTATTTTTAAAACTTGAATCCGATGATGCAACAGCACCAATTAGTCAATCACAACATCAAACATCATATATCAACATATGATAACAGAATATACATCAATATCTGTAAATAAATAAATAAATACTGGTGAGGAATCCAGTTGGATCCCTCCAACCTGTTTCCCTGCATCCACAGATGTTAGCACAATACCAATTCCACTTCGAGGTGGAATATCGCGGTATATGGGTTTTATAAAAATATCCGCTTACTAACGGCGCAATAGGGTCTCATCCGCTATACGAGGCGGGAAATCAATCAATCCAATATATACATATGCCAATATGTATATATTGCTATATATATATATATAGATATATCCTACTATATCTAATATCACATCCAACAGCAATCAATCAAATCAATTATAACTGCAATTCATTTTGAGTGAGAAAAATCTCACCTTTGCTATTTATTTGCAATCCCATTTCCATCCTGACTCGATTTCTTGATTTATACCTTGTATAAATATTTACAGTTTATCAATATTCGAATTAAATCGAATAATTTGAAGAATTAAATTCCATTTGATAATTCAATTAACCCGCGATTTGTTTTTATTGTAAACAAATACCTTTAAATTTCAAACAAATTTCTTTTAACAATTTATTTAACTAAAATGAAATTTAAACTAAGTTTCTTTTAATAAATATTTTTATATAATGACAATAATTAAATGAACATTTAATCCAATTCATATCTTTTTAACTCGAATAATTAATTTCTACTCCAAATTATAATTTTAAAGAAATTTTATCCCCTATTTCACTGGATATAAAACATCAAAACTATACATATAATTTTTTTTCCTGAACATCTTTTATTCATGTTAATTTTAATTGGAGATGAACATCTCGTACCTTACAGCCAAAGCAACCCCATCGGTCGATCATTCATCTCCGGCCATTCCACCACTTCGAACTGCTCGCGTACGCTTCCAAATTGAAGTCGATCACGACCAGGCTGCCGAGCTCGAGATGAAGTCGCGACACCCCTCTTCACCTCGACCTGCCCTAAGCGCTTCATCCAAACCCCACTGTCGCGGCCTCGACATCGCGCTCGAGATCACCGCGCCTCCTCGTATCCAATGCCATCGCCACCTCGCAACGTCTCCTTGATGTCGACGAATCCATGCCACCGTGCCCTAATTGCCGAAGTCGAAGTCGTGACCCCCTCCGTTCCACTCGCTATTCAAAGAAGCTCGAGATCGAGAGCGTAACTTCGATTTGAAATCGAATAACTTGATTTTCGGGTATACGAGGAAAGGAAGAGTTTGTGATTTGGGTTTTCTTTGTTTTTCGACTTTGAATTATACAGAGGGGAGGGATTCGAATTCGTGAATTAAGTTGAAAGGGGAAGAGGGGACTCGACTACCATTATTTTGTTTCGTTCTATTTTCTTCTCGTTTGAAATGTTTTGAACAGAGGGAGAACGAGATATTTGAAAACGAACGACATGCTCAGCGCGATTTCCTCCCCGTGATTGATGGCGTGATTTTAGGCTGAAACTAAGGGAAGACAACGTGCTCACATTTGACTAAACATTTAAATTAAAAATGAATTTGAATTTGATTTTATTCTGATGCGTTTGCATATCGTACGGTCACGTATTAACTCTGAAAAATACGAAAATTGAAATCCGGTAATAACAAACTATTACGGACCCAATGAAACTGGTTTCGTCGAATTCCGAGACTGTGCCTCAGACAGCTATTTTTAAATTCGATTTAAACGATTAAATTTCAAAACTGAACAGAACAGTTTCAAATTCAATCCTGAAAGTTCTATTACCCTCAGAATTATCAATACCAATTTTAAAAGCTTTTGAAATATTTTTCTTCAACTTAAAATTGAAGATTCAAATTTTTATTCAATATTCAATAGATTAAATTTTTAAAGTTTTAACCGCAAATTTCAAAGTTATATCGGAAATTCAAATTAAATCATCGTTCAAATATTTAAAATTAATTAAATATTCTCAATTTAATTTGTTCAGAATTCTGGGTCGTTACAAACTTCCCTCCTTAAAAGAATTTCGTCCCGAAATTACAAGTTAGGCAAAAGAGTCCTTAAGACGTCTACTATTTTTCACAACCCAATAGTTTTATCAACTTTTTCAAACCAAATCTTTCTACTAAAGATTTGCTATTATTTCAACTAATTTTCCAAACCTTTCATAGTTTTCAAACAACATTGTTTAACTTCTCAATTCAAATTCGAGTTTAAATTCAAATTTTAACTTTCACAATTTTCTCAAAAATTTTCTAACACTCGAGATTTTCGAAAAATTTCGCCAGCGTCTCCTTTGCGCGGCTAATACGGCACGACTACAAAACGTCCCTATGGACTCTCAGATTTCAAAAAGAAAAGAAAAAGCCAAGCGGCTAGAGAAGAAATCAGCAAATCTCATATTGAAATTGAAATACTTACCTTTTGTCGAGCAATTCAAATTATCTTTGAAATCAAATTTCCAATTCCTTTATAACACCTGTATATCCAACTAGCCATAATATCTAGTTACATATTCAAACCATTTTGCACATCAAAATTTTCAATATATGCTTCTTATACCATTTTTACTTCACTATTGAAGTTACATATCTATTTTTCGTTCAATTTCACATTTCAATCATTTGAATTTAATTCACAATTTTTGGTTTATAATCACTCTTATTTAACTGGATTTCAAATTCCATATGAATTTAATTCATTTCAAACCATATTAATTTGTCATTTCTTCAATTAGTTCCAGTTACTAATTTTATTTCAATACTTTACTTTACAAATTTGAAATGAATTTTTCAACATTCAATTTACTTTCATGTACTTGCAATTGCAAATTTATTCATACATTCACAATTTTATTTTCATAATTCAATACTCAATTCAAATTCATTTGTTACTACTCCAAATTTATTTTCAACTTAATAAATTCTCTTTAAGTAATCATTTCACTTCGTCTCCTTAGACATTTCTTCAAATTCACTTATACTTATTTTAATTTAACTCCATTCTTTAAATTGAATTTATTCTATCAATATTCAATTTGTATAAGTTATCAACTTAATAATATTTCATAAATAATTTTATATAGTATTCTAGAGTCTTTTTCAACCTTTCAAAACCATTTTTGAAAACAATTCAAATTATCCTTGAATTTCCAAAACATAAACCCAAATTTTCCAAACAACTTCCATTTAAAATAATTTGGCAGCAATTTCCTCTTTTGGAAACCCGAAAATGAACATCAATAATGCTGCAGTCATTACCGAAGTTATTTTCCAGCGACCGAAAAGAGTTTAGAGCTTTTCATTCCTTCAAAACATTTTTCAAAACCGTTGAAATTCATTTTCAAATAAAAAATGATTTAAACTTTCCAAATCTCCAAAATTTTCAAATTCTTTCAAAACATTTCCAAAAACTTCTCTGGAATTCCGTTTTAAATTACAATTCACATTTATAATTCACATTCTTAAATTCATTTGTATATGAATTTATTTCTTAACTTTGGAGTCACGATTTCAGTTTCTTATTCAGTTTCAATATAACAATGAGAATATTTCAATATTATTACTTCCTAACAACCATGCAATCATATACTATGATAATTCATAGAAAACCATTTCTTTTATATACAAAAATAGTTTTGGGAAAAATTATTTCATTTACCCTATTTTAAAACAATACTATGTCGTATTTCCTCGTTTAAGTGTTTAGAAATCCCTATCGATAATATGGCGTCCCACATACCGACCAAAATTCATAAACATCTCAACGGATAAGCAAACACAATATAAAACATTTTTATATTCACTAACAAATACGCGCTCATATCTATTATTACACTCAAACTCATTCTAGAGTACTGCTGACTCTATCTCTAATGAGTAACTGTGACGACCCGCCCTTCTCGATCCTCGAAAAATCGACACAAAATACTCAACAGTATAATATGCCGACGATCGAATGCCGGAAAAGACAGATTGTAGAAGAATAAGAAGGTAGATAGAAGAAGAAAGAACCAAACAAATCAGAATCTCACAATCGCAGCGGATAAAATATAATATATAGAACAGATCTTTACACAATGAAAACTATATCTTTTTATATACAATACATCATCAGAGTCCATCACAACACAATCAACAATAATGAGATACATGACTAACAACAATCATAGCAGCGGAATATAAACACGTACGAATAATACGCCTCGACTCCAGCTCCTCTTCTGCTCCATAGCAACCTATCCTGTAATATACTCGGTCTGACCCGAGCATTATAATAAAATAACACCCGAGTCAGTCTGGAATACCAGCACATCATAAATACATCCAAACTGATTATTAAAGTTCAAAAATCCTTTGAAACAAAAGCATCTCGTAAGACCACGCCACAAATAAACATGTCGGTTTTTACCTTACGATAGCTAAAACACTTTTTATAAAAATCCTCTGATATTATAATAGTGTCTAGATACAAATACTTATTAAAATAGCTGAAATTGTTACATGATCAAATTCCAGCATACTAGGTATACAAACAAATACCGTACAAGGCACGTAGGGAAAATGGATTTCCAACGAATGACTAGGCACTGGGGTACCACCTGTCACAGTACGTGGCCTAGATCACAGTACCGAGGAGTACGCCCGCTCCCCTGCAACACAAGACCGGAATCATCCCTTACTGGATAATTCCAAGTAAAATCACCACACGGTTGTGATTAGCAACCGCACCACTAAGCCGAAATAAAAGGGACATCTAGACAGGGATGACCTTACTCTCAAGTGGGGGCTACCCACGAAGCCTTGCTGCATATCCCCTGATTTTCAGTCATTCCCGGTTGATGAGGCTTGAGGCTTAGCGTTACCTTTACAGAACATTTCACTTTGAATGCCCATCGTCCACCTGACGATGTCACGAAAGCATTCGTCCATACAAGTCCGTCCCGGGTCCGAACGGAACCGAAGGCACTACTCCTACTACATCCATTTTGGAAATATCCTCAGGATTAGTAGCGACTAGCCCTTGACTTCACAGCTCCATCTTCGACTCCGAACACGTTACACGAAACGTACAAAATCGGATCGAAGTGGTATTCGAGTCTCCAGACCTAGAATCCCGGTATACGGAAACCCGATCCTGGTCTCTTCGAAACGATCAGCGCTTTGGCCAATATTGATAGTCGGTGATTTAACTATCAATTCACATTCACAAACATCCATAAGCATCCATCACACAATAAATAATTCCCATATTATTTATTCTTTCCCTTTAATATCTTTAAAAGATATATTTTCACATTTCAAAACTCATTTTGAAACGAATTCCCAAATTTCTTCCTTACACGGTAAAGTCTTACCATTTATTCCCATTTGGAAAAACCAAGTATAAAACCTTTTTAGATTAAAAACAATTAAAATACTTTATAGCGAAATATACTTATAAATATATAAATGTACTTATAGTTATTTACTCAAAATATAATTTCAAAACTACTTTAAATAGTATTTATTTAATAGGATATAACTCGATTTAAATAAGGGTTCAATTTACTAAATATTTACAGGTAGTGTTTTTAAAAAGATAATACTAACCTTTTCCATAACTTAAACAAATAACTTTAAAATAATTTAAACTTTTCTTCTCTAAAAATAATAATTTCTTGAAAATACTCTTTAAACAATTTAAACTTTAACTTTAATTAAATAAAAACCTTTAAAACTCTAACTTGGTTTTTCCCAGGGAAACACTATCCCGTTCAACATTCCAAAGTATCCTTCATATAAATCCAAACGATTTATTTCAAATCAATTTATGATTTCAACATAAATTCCCAATTCCATACTTATCTATAACTTCATCCGAAGTTCGCACTCAATTCCCCATACCCGGAAATTCATTTTAAAATATAGTTTAAAACATTTTTAAGTAAGATAAATTTGGAGAATTCTTCAATGAAAACCATATTTCCAATTTACTTAAATAAAATCCCAATGGAGAAAACGGTATTTTAAAATATTCTATTAACACTTAAAATCGTACATTTATATTCGGAAGCTTCATTTTTACATATTTTACTTTTCCGGATATCACTATTCATCATTAAAATAAACCACTGTTATTTTACTCAATTTATAATTTCATAGAATTCATTTCCAGAAAATTTATACTTCACTTTTATCGATTTTATAAACTCCCCGTTATATTTAAAAATCCCAATTTGCTAAATTTACATTTTCCATCCAAACCAGATTTCAAATTTTCTTCTTTGAAATTCTTATTTTTAACAATTCATTTATTCCGAAAAACCTAATTTTATCCATTTTTAATCAAATTCTGTAATTATAATTTATACAACAATTCCACAGTACAATTTAATTTCAAATTTTACCAATCACAACATATAAACAGGTATCACTATCAATTATAAAATAATTGCTACATTGTGAGGAATCCAGTTGGATCCCTCCAACCTGTTTCTCCCTGCATCACAAATATTAGCACATCACATATATAAATATCAACCCAGACTGATAATAACAATTATATTCAGTAATCCACACAGATATTTAAATATTAACTATTTAAAATGCCTAGCATCCAGATGTGAGTGAGAAAAACTCACCTTGGGTTTCGGCGAGCGTTCGAAATTAAATTAAACCCGACGGTGTCCGATTTAACCCAAATTTTCTACTTGCCCGGAACGACTCCGGATCTGCACCATCACGTAGTGTTCGTCCCTGCGATCCCGGCGTTGCCAATTTCGTTAAATTCTGATAACGAATGAATGAGTTACGAATTTATAACATTTCAATATAAATTTTAAAACTATTCATTTTCAATTTAAATACAAATTACCCTAACACCATTAGGCCGAACGTTTCCAGCAACAAATCAAAACCGTTCCCCACTCTCTCCCTCACGCAAACATCTCCAGACTCTTGCAACCCATAGCCGCCCATTAGGGTTTCATCTCGCGGCTACTTCGACACACTAACGTTCGATCAGGAACCATCATTTCAAAGCTCACCACCCACTCTCCGTTCGGTTGACGTCTAGATGAACTCGAGCTCCATAAGTTCACGCGATTTGCGTGCGAACATACAGCGAACGGGGCCCTACAACTTCGCCATCGCCACGCGATAAACCATCACGACCGCACAATCTCAAGATCTTGTCGAACTCGTCGACTTTCCAGTTGGGAGTTTAGTGAATTAATGCTTAGATGAAGAGAGTTTGAGGGATGAATGCCGAGCGACTTCGGCCATTGAAAAGAATGTAACGGCGGCTGAACGAATAAGCTAGGGTTTAGATGATATAAAAGTTAATATATATATATATATATATATATATATATAATATTATTTAATTAATAAGATTTCTCAAATCGACAGTTTACGCAAACGACCTCCAAACTACGCGTTCCGACAGGCTATCCTGGGGTTTTTCAACGTTCCGGACACAATGGAACAGGTTTCGTAAGCTAATTTGATCGTATACGAGTGATACGGAATTAAACGATCAATTTAAAATTAAATCGGTTAAATCGATTTCGATGCGTTTCGAGCTGCCACGGTCAAACGACAACTCCGATTGCTACGAAAATTGAAATCCGATAATAACTAACTATTACGGATCCAATGGAACTGGTTTCGTCGAATTCCGAGACAGTGCCCCGGAAGGCTATTTTAACTCGTCTATTAAATCGAGCAATTTTCAAAATTGACGAAACGTTTAAAATTTCACTTTTAAAATTTTATTAACTTAACATTAAATCATATAAAATGTATAACCACGTTTAAAATCATTCCAGCTCAATCCGGACTCAAAATCTGATTATTTGCATTTTAATAATATTAAATTCATTTTTAAATTAATATAAAATCCCAAATAATAATTTATTCACTTTAAAATTCATCTAAAATTCCAACAATATTATTTATAACCAATCGAACCTAAAAATACATTTAAATATCATTTTATAATCATTTACCCCAAATTCACCTTTTATCCCAATTTCGAATATTTAATTATTATTATCCAATCTCACATTAAACCTCCACATTAGAAATTATCACTTGTTGTTTTAGTTTAAACCAATTCTTTTTAGTTCAAAATAAATCTTAAACCCATATTAAACATTTAAAATGAATTAAATGTTCAAATTCAATGGCTTAAAAATACGGGATGTTACATTCTTCCCCCCTTACAAAAATTTCGTCCCCGAAATTTGCTAAGGCAGAAAATACTCTCCAACCCATTTACTTACTCAATTTGCTTAGCTAAAGTTTATATTCACTTTCCAAAATCCTTTAGCCCAATCCCAAACTCAATTGCTACAATTTACTCTAAAGCCTTTATTTTAACTTTATTTCAAAATAACTTTACTAGTTATTAAAAATTTTCCCAAAACCCTAAAAAATTTCTAACTCCCAAAATTTCTGAAAATTTTTGGCAGAGTCTCCTTTGCACGGAGGAGCTTCTGCGATATCGCAGGATACACAAATATATATACATCGGCTCACATGGCCGGAAACCAAAATATATCACAATATATATATCATTTTCCCAATTATATTTTCGTAGGCGTACCTCTTAGCAAATTTTTAAAAGCAAGCGGCTAATATCTCGCATATACGCGCTCCAACTCTCTCGAACGCCTCCCGCACCTGTACTATACTCAACAAACTCATCAAATTTCAAAGATAAGAACATTTTCATAATATTTCCAATATAAATGCAAGCTAACCATCTTTATAAACCAATTTCACAATGCTGACATCATTTTAACTCGCTTTACAAACTCAAATTTCATAGTTTAACAATGTCACTATATTTTCAACAATCCAAAGATTCAAATCACTTTTCAAATTTCTTATTCAAGTCTACTTCATTTTATTTCATTTGAATGCTTTAAATTCAAGTTCACTACATACAATTCATATTTATCTCAACCAATTCATTTCCACTTCAATATGATTACATATGCCTTTCTTACCTTTTAATTTTACTTACATTCCAAATTTGATTTACAATCAAATTTCATTTTAAACTTGAAACATTTGCATTTCAGTTATGATCCATTTCCATTCATATGCAAACATTACTCATTAAGAGGTCAATTCATTCCTATTGATTCAAAATCAATTTCATTTGCTATTCTTAACCAATTCACTTGCATTCATATACAAAACTCTTTGAATTGGGTTCCCATTAATATCAATTTATTCACAATTCAATTCCAATTGCTTTTAAACACTCAATTGCAAATACATGCAAATTTCCATGTCATTCAAGCAAAACAATTGCCACTTAAGCTTATCACCATTCAAAATTAATTTCAACTTGGATTCATATAAATTTTATTCCATTACAAGGTTCACAAACCAAATATTTTCTCTTTCCAATGTAATTGTTAAATTACATTTTCCTTACATCTTTATTTCCATTAACCAAATTCAAGTTTATATTAATATCATTCGATCCTGGGTTATATTCAACTCATACATTCTTAATTTACCACAATAATTAATGAATATCATTTCACTTTCAATTCAATTTTATTATCCAACAAATTCCATTCAAATTTCTTAATAAAGCTCATCCACAATCATTTGTTTCTTTCAATTTGCTTAAGTAGTTTCACAATATTACCATTATCTTCTTATATCAATTTTATTTGATTTCCATTTGATTTTCATTCAAATCAAATTTCAATTCATTTACAAAGTTTAATGCTCTTCGTTTATTTATCCAATCCATTTTAGATTTATTTTATCAACAAAGAGACCATTTAAATTATTTCTCCCATTTGAATTTTATTTACAATTCAAAACCATCATTATTATAATCTAATTCCACTACCCATTCATACTTCCAATATTTATTACCAAAATTAAATCCCATTCCAGAACTGGATTTTACTTACCTTCAAATTTTGACCAAACTATCAAAATTCTATTTATTGCAATACAAATTCCATTTAATTTAGCTTACACAAGATTTATTTCCAAACAATCATTTTGGATTTAATTGAGTAAGCATTTACTCTATTCAACATCATCTCAACTGAATTAAATTTCCCTTAAACTCAATTCTTATCCCATTTTAATTCAAGGTTAACTAAATTATATATGCATTTTCAATTTAATTCCTTTCCAGAATTTATTCAAGTTCTTCTAAATTTTATTTAGCCCACCAGAATTTAAACCATTTCCTTTACTACTTTAAATAAGAATTTAATTACATTCATTCTTATTCATAATACAACAGAAATTTTAATATTCAGCTTAATTCCATCTTAGTCGAAGTTAAACCAAATTCAATTTAATCTTAATTCTCCATATCCAAGTTAAACTTATTTACTAACTTCAGTTCACTTACCTCTTTTATATTTTATAATTGTTTCACCTTACTTTGCATTCCATTTAAAATTAAGTTCGAATTCACCATTCCACTTATTATTTCCATTTGTGATTATAATTCCATTTTACTTGAGTTAAAATAAAATCTTCCATTCTCAAGTTCTCCAACTTATTTACTTATAAGTTTATATTGCTCATTTCAAACCAATCCACATTTTTATAATCACAATTCCAAATTTCATATATAAGTATCTCTGCATTCTTAAAGATACAAATTTTCTTTCATTCAACTTCTGGCACAAATTTAAATCCACATTTGAGATTATAAGTATAGCACTTAATAGCTTATGGTTACAGTTTGTTACTCGATGACCCATAATCACAAAGTCACTTTACTTTCAACTTTACCCAAATCAATTTAATTCCAATTCCCAATTATATTTAACTTATCCCAAGTTAAATTCAACTTTCCATTCATTTCAATAATTCCATTTACTTCCATTTACCCAAATTAAATTTTAATTTCAAGATTAAAATTTCATTCCCATTCTTACTTAATATCAACCCAATACTTTTTTTTTCTAAATCAACTTTATTTATAAGTTATATAGTTGATTCTTTTTAACTTTCACATTTTTATTTTAAAATAGAATTCCCAGAATTCAATTTACCCGGATTTATTTCAAAACCAATTTGAAATAAAAATCAACACATTTCTCTTTTGATATTCAAATCAAATACCAAATTCCAAAACAATCTGCTTTTACCAAACAATTTTCCTTTTGAAAATTCCAAAATCACTTGTTTCCCAAACAAGTCCAAACAATGTCATAACCAACTATTTTGGTAGCAATCCATCACTTTAGAAACTCGAAAATGAATTCTAATGATGTGGCCAGCATCATCAGGATTATTTTCCAGCGACTGAAGTGAGTTCAATGCTTTCCACTTCCAAAATCCACCTCAAAACAATTTCTATTCAAAAATATTTCCCCAAAATATACTCCATTCTTACAAATGCTTTTGAAAACATTTCTAACATTTCCACAAAGTCAAACTCCCAAAACTGTGTTTAATTCCATTTGAAATCCCTTTCAAAATTTCCGGGGTCAAAATTCTAGTTTAAATCAAATTTTAATTTTTACTTTTCTTATTTAAAACATATCCAGTCAATTCCATTTGGTTATAAACCATTTTAATATTTTAACTTCTTATTTTCTTATATATATCATTTCAAATTTTAGATCATGTTTTAATTTCTTATTTGATTATAGAAGAAACAACCAAACAAACATCCAATACATATAATAATTTAAAAATTATTTCTTTTTATATCAAAATATAATTTTGGGTAAAATTATTTCATTTACCCATTTTAAAACAATACTATGTCGGTTTATCTTGTTCAAGAGTTTAGAAACCCCTATCGATACGGTTGTACTTCCCGCACCGACCAGAATTCATAAACACTCAACCGATAAGTCAACACAGTACAAAACAACTTTATATCCACTAACAAGTACGCTCTCATAGCTATTATTACGCTCAACTCATTATAGAGTACTTCTGACTCTATTTAACATGAGAATTTTCCCACCAAAGCCAAGGTTGTCGCCAACCTAAGCTCTGATACCACTGTGACGACCCGCCCTTCTCGATCCTCGAAAAATCAACACAAAATACTCAACAGTATAATATGCCGACGATCGAATGCCGGAAAAGACAGATTGTAGAAGAATAAGAAGGTAGATAGAAGAAGAAAGAACCAAACAAATCAGAATCTCACAATCGCAGCGGATAAAATATAATATATAGAACAGATCTTTACACAATGAAAACTATATCTTTTTATATACAATACATCATCAGAGTCCATCACAACACAATCAACAATAATGAGATACATGACTAACAACAATCATAGCAGCGGAATATAAACAAGTACGAATAATATGCCTCGACTCCAGC
Source organism: Allium fistulosum (assembly GCA_030737815.1). Taxonomy (NCBI): domain Eukaryota; kingdom Viridiplantae; phylum Streptophyta; class Magnoliopsida; order Asparagales; family Amaryllidaceae; genus Allium; species Allium fistulosum. The sequence continues at coordinate 56,740,574 of CM060904.1, forward strand.
TCCTCTTCTGCTCCATAGCAACCTATCCTGTAATATACTCGGTCTGACCCGAGCATTATAATAAAATAACACCCGAGTCAGTCTGGAATACCAACGCATCATAAATACATCCAAACTGATTATTAAAGTTCAAAAATCCTTTGAAACAAAAGCATCTCGTAAGACCACGCCACAAATAAACATGTCGGGTTTTTACCTTACGATAGCTAAAACACTTTTTATAAAAATCCTCTGATATTATAATAGTGTCTAGATACAAATACTTATTAAAATAGCTGAAATTGTTACATGATTAAATTCCAGCATACTAGGTATACAAACAAATACCGTACAAGGCACGTAGGGAAAATGGATTTCCAACGAATGACTAGGCACTGGGGTACCACCTGTCACAGTACGTGGCCTAGATCACAGTACCGAGGAGTACGCCCGCTCCCCTGCAACACAAGACCGGAATCATCCCTTACTGGATAATTCCAAGTAAAATCACCACACGGTTGTGATTAGCAACCGCACCACTAAGCCGAAATAAAAGGGACATCTAGACAGGGATGACCTTACTCTCAAGTGGGGGCTACCCACGAAGCCTTGCTGCATATCCCCTGATTTTCAGTCATTCCTGGTTGATGAGGCTTGAGGCTTAGCGTTACCTTTACAGAACATTTCACTTTGAATGCCCATCGTCCACCTGACGATGTCACGAAAGCATTCGTCCATACAAGTCCGTCCCGGGTCCGAACGGAACCGAAGGCACTACTCCTACTACATCCATTTTGGAAATATCCTCAGGATTAGTAGCGAGTAGCCCTTGCACTTCACAGCTCCATCTTCGACTCCGAACACGTTACACGAAACGAACAAAATCGGATCGAAGTGGTATTCGAGTCTCCAGACCTAGAATCCCGGTATACGGAAACCCGATCCCGGTCTCTTCGAAACGATCAGCGCTTTGGCCAATATTGATAGTCGGTGATTTAACTATCAATTCACATTCACAAACATCCATAAGCATCCATCACACAATAAATAATTCCCATATTATTTATTCTTTCCCTTTAATATCTTTAAAAGATATATTTTCACATTTCAAAACTCATTTTGAAACGAATTCCCAAATTTCTTCCTTACACGGTAAAGTCTTACCATTTATTCCCATTTGGAAAAACCAAGTATAAAACCTTTTTAGATTAAAAACAATTAAAATACTTTATAGCGAAATATACTTATAAATATATAAATGTACTTCTAGTTATTTACTCAAAATATAATTTCAAAACTACTTTAAATAGTATTTATTTAATAGGATATAACTCGATTTAAATAAGGGTTCAATTTACTAAATATTTACAGGTAGTGTTTTTAAAAAGATAATACTAACCTTTTCCATAACTTAAACAAATAACTTTAAAATAATTTAAACTTTTCTTCTCTAAAAATAATAATTTCTTGAAAATACTCTTTAAACAATTTAAACTTTAACTTTAATTAAATAAAAACCTTTAAAACTCTAACTTGGTTTTTCCCAGGGAAACACTATCCCGTTCAACATTCCAAAGTATCCTTCATATAAATCCAAACGATTTATTTCAAATCAATTTATGATTTCAACATAAATTCCCAATTCCATACATATCTATAACTTCATCCGAAGTTCGCACTCAATTCCCCATACCCGGAAATTCATTTTAAAATATAGTTTAAAACATTTTTAAGTAAGATAAATTTGGAGAATTCTTCAATGAAAACCATATTTCCAATTTACTTAAATAAAATCCCAATGGAGAAAATGGTATTTTAAAATATTCTATTAACACTTAAAATCGTACATTTATATTCGGAAGCTTCATTTTTACATATTTTACTTTTCCGGATAACACTATTCATCATTAAAATAAACCACTGTTATTTTACTCAATTTATAATTTCATAGAATTCATTTCCATAAAATTTATACTTCACTTTTATTGATTTTATAAACTCCCCGTTATATTTAAAAATCCCAATTTGCTAAATTTACATTTTCCATCCAAACCAGATTTCAAATTTTCTTCTTTGAAATTCTTATTTTTAACAATTCATTTATTCCGAAAAACCCAATTTTATCCATTTTTAATCAAATTCTGTAATTATAATTTATACAACAATTCCACAGTACAATTTAATTTCAGATTTTACCAATCACAACATATAAACAGGTATCACTATCAATTATAAAATAATTGCTACATTGTGAGGAATCCAGTTGGATCCCTCAAACCTGTTTCTCCCTGCATCAAAAATATTATCACATCACATATATAAATATCAACCCAGACTGATAATAACAATTATATTCAGTCATCCACACAGATATTTAAATATTAACTATTTAAAATGCCTAGCATCCAGATGTGAGTGAGAAAAACTCACCTTGGGTTTCGGCGAGCGTTCGAAATTTAAATTAAACCGGACGGTGTCCGATTTAACCCAAATTTTCTACTTGCCCGGAACGACTCAGGATCTGCACCATCACTTAGTGTTCGTCCCTGCGATCCCGGCGTTGCCAATTTCGTTAAATTCTGATAACGAATGAATGAGTTACGAATTTATAACATTTCAATATAAATTTTAAAACTATTCATTTTCAATTTAAATACAAATTACCCTAACACCATCAGGCCGAACGTTTCCAGCAACAAATCGAAACCGTTCCCCACTCTCTCCCTCACGCAAACATCTCCAGACTCTCACAACCCATAGCCGCCCATTTGGGTTTCATCTCGCGGCTACTTCGACACACTAACGTTCGATCAGGAACCATCATTTCAAAGCTCACCACCCACTCTCCCTTCGGTTGACGTCTAGATGAACTCGAGCTCCCTAAGTTCACGCGATTTGCGTGCGAACGTACAGCGAACGGGGCCCTACAACTTCGCCATCGCCACGCGATAAACCATCACGACCGCACAGTCTAAAGATCTTGTCGAACTCGTCGACTTTCCAGTTGGGAGTTTAGTGAATTAAAGCTTAGATGAAGAGAGTTTGAGGGATGAATGCCGAGCGACTTCGGCCATTGAAAAGAATGTAACGGCGGCTGAACGAATAAGCTAGGGTTTAGATGATATAAAAGTTAATATATATATATAATATTATTTAATTAATAAGATTTCTCAAATCGACAGTTTACGCAAACGACCTCCAAACTACGTGTTTCGACAGGCTATCCTGGGGTTTTTCCACGTTTCGGACACAATGGAACAGGTTTCGTAAGCTAATTTGATCGTATACGAGTGATACGGAATTAAACGATCAATTTAAAATTAAATCGGTTAAATCGATTTCGATGCGTTTCAAGCTGCCACGGTCAAACGACAACTCTGATTGCTACGAAAATTGAAATCCGATAATAACTAACTATTACGGATCCAATGGAACTGGTTTCGTCAAATTCCGAGACTGTGCCCCGGAAGGCTATTTTAACTCGTCTATTAAATCGAGCAATTTTCAAAATTGACGAAACGTTTAAAATTTCACTTTTAAAATTTTATTAACTTAACAATAAATCATATAAAATGTATAACCACATTTAAAATCATTCCGGCTCAATCCGGACTCAAAATCTGATTATTTGCATTTTAATAATATTAAATTCATTTTTAAATTAATATAAAATCCCAAATAATAATTTATTCACTTTAAAATTCATCTAAAATTCCAACAATATTATTTATAACCAATCGAACCTAAAAATACATTTAAATATCATTTTATAATCATTTACCCCAAATTCACCTTTTATCCCAATTTCGAATATTTAATTATTATTATCCAATCTCACATTAAACCTCCACATTAGAAATTATCACTTGTTGTTTTAGTTTAAACCAATTCTTTTTAGTTCAAAATAAATCTTAAACCCATATTAAACATTTAAAATGAATTAAATGTTCAAATTCAATGGCTTAAAAATACGGGATGTTACAGTAACACCCAACAGAGCAGGGTTGTCGCTTAACCATATGCTCTGATACCAAATTGTCACGTACCGAAATTTTCGACTTTCGAAAATTCGACATCGATCCTCACTTTATCGACTGCCGAGAAATCGAACGCCGGAAACTCGAATAGTGATGGTTTTAGAAAGAAGAAGTAGAAGAAAAGATAGAAGAAAAAGAAAAAAAGATAGAAGGAAGAAGAACAACAATAGAAGATAGAAGAAGAAAGAAGAAGAGAAGAAGAAAATAGAGAAGAACAACAGAATAGCAACAGAAACAGAACAATATCAGAATCTCACATATCGCAGCGGAACAATATATAATAGATAAATGAATAATCTTTAAAACAATGAACTATATCATTTTATACATACATCAATCATCAGAGTCAATATACAACAATGGATAGTTATATAAACTTGTCCTCATACAGAATACACAGCGGAATAAATACTATCAGATACAAATACTACGTCTCGTCATCCAGTTCATCTCCAAAGCTCCAGAATATCCAGAATATCCTGATAATCTAACTCTAGACTGCCCGTGTGGAAATTGGTGGGCACCCAGAGTTTAGAAGGAAACAATAAACTCTGAGTCAGTCATGGTGACTGGTGTGAGATCGTAAAACAGTTATTTTTCACAAAGAAAATAAAACAAATTCGCAATGCTTTTGGAAAATGAAACTACCATAAGGCCTCCTGCCACACACACAATGCAAACGCAGAATTGGAGAAGATTTCTCCTTATGATAGTCAAAGATGCTTACTACGCCAAAAAAAATCAAATTCTTTTTGATATTATTATTAGTGCATAGTGTAGAAATCATTTCGAAAGTATAATATAAATCTTAGCAACAATAGGTACCATTATAGTATGCTTGCTATAGCTGCCATATTAGATGGCAGGTTCTACAACTAAAACCGTACAAGTCACGTATTGTTTCTTTGGATTTCCAAAAAATGGTCAGGCTAAGGAACTTCCTATTCCACGAATAGAACGCCTCTGGAATGACGTCCCGAGAACCTAACCGGATCTCTGCCAACACAAGGCCGGGTTACATCTGCAAAAATAGGTAACTACTGACACGCGTATGTCATCCCCCGATCGTAACCGATCTTCCCGAGGATCCCCGTTTCGCAACAAACCACATAATAAGTAGTATCCACAAAGGTTAAGTATCTGGGCTCCATACCATGATACCACCTCTATCCAGAAGGAATGACATACACTAAGGGGCGCTACTCCCTAGAACCTTGCCGCATTCTTCCTGTTTTGACCATTTCCGGGGTGTAAGGCTCGACGAAGTCTCGTCCACAAAGCTACGCTTTCTACAAAGCCATGCTTCGGGTCAAACAAATGATCAACCTATGATCACAAAGATATAAGATCAAACAAATGATCATATCGCAAATGATCAAACACTGATCATTTCACAGCAACACTCAGTATGCCACGTTACCAAATTGGGAGTATATCGCTGATAAATTTCAACTACATAACCTCTGAGCTCGTATGTCTCAGAGAAGGGTGTTAAGCTAAGAGAATAAATTCTCCGCCACCAACAGAAATGTATTTGAAAGAAATCAGCTTTATATCTCAATCTGTAACGTCAGACATACAATCCATACAAGTCTGTTCCGGGATCGAACAGAACCGAAGGCACTTCTCACGAAGCCCTTGCATATTCAGATAATTTCTAATCACGTCCGGACTTCCCGTCACTAAGGGTGATAAAACCTCTAAATCGGAGATCAGCCGATGTAGAGTAACTCGACGGTAATCCTTCCGTTTTCAAAAATATCTGGTTTTCAACACCGGTCTTCGAATGCAATTCATAACGACGTATCACATATTCGGAATGGGTTATACAACCCCATGGTCCTTTCCTGGTTAACCCGAATAGTGAGCGCTTATTCAAAATTAAGTGTGGCATTTAAATTCATCCAATTCACAACAAATACCTATCTAAAGGTAATTATTGATAGTCGGTTATTTAACTATCAATAAAGATGCGCAACATCATCAGATTCCAAATAATTTTCCCAAATTATTTCATCTTCAAAAATATCTTCATTAGATACAAAATCTCCACACTTCACCATTTGAAAACAATTTCAAATCAATTTCCACATTTCATTTTATCTTTGAAGATAAAATCTCAAAACAGTTCATTTCATATTGGAAAAGCATTCCCACACTTATTTAAAAATAAGTAATTCACAAATCATTTATTTTCAACATTTGAAAATGTTCAATATACTTAAATCAAATTTAGGTATAAAGTCATTCTTTAAGGAAAACATTCTTTTAACACCTTTATTTGAGTCAAAACGAATGTTACGTAAAACATTGTTACGACGACTCAAAATCACTAGTATAGGGATTCGAATTTTAAGATAGATAAATAAATCCCAATACTACATAAAAATATTTCCTTGCGGAAATCATTTACTATAACAACAGTGTTATAGTCCATCATTTCCTTATTCCTCGAAAACGTCTATTTCAACAATGAATGTTGAAATCTATGATTTCGATATTCGACACATTTTAAAAAACATCTTTAAAATGTTTACTTCATTTTTAATGTCACTTCTTCAAAAATGAACCCATTTTTTTTTATAATATATTCACTGTCCAAAATCGTGAATATAATTCACTTAACCCAATTTCAATCATTTCTACACATTTTATTTCAATAAAAATTCGCTATCCAAAAACGCGAATATATCTTCTTTGATAATCTTCTACATTTAATTTATCAGATTCAATTGATTTTGGATTTATAAAACAACGTTTATAAATTCTATTTCTATTTATAAAAACTTCAATTTATAAATCTTCTTTATTAACAATTCGATTCATAATTCAAATCTTATACCAACAATCCATAATTATAAGTTAAACACTTATAATTCCTTTATTTCACAAAATCATTTCCATTTATAAGTTCACAATTTATAAATTTCATTTATTTATAAATTCTTAAAAATTCATTTTAACGCTTATAAAAACTCGTTTTATAATACCAACATTTTAATTTATAAAATGTCAACTTTATAAACCTTTTAAGTAAACCGTTTATAATATTTTAAAAATATCAATTTAAACCATTTTATAAATCAATCAACTATTTATTCCAAAAATCACTTTTCGGTTATATTTCACAATGATCTTAACTTTTATAACTTTAAAATTTGAACGTTTATTTATTTAAAATAAATCACTTCAAAAATTCAATAAAACGTATAATTTCAAAGATCACTTTAAAAATCCTTTTAAATTAAAAGTCGTTATTTTTAAAACTTGAATCCGATGATGCAACAGCACCAATTAGTCAATCACAACATCAAACATCATATATCAACATATGATAACAGAATATACATCAATATCTGTAAATAAATAAATAAATACTGGTGAGGAATCCAGTTGGATCCCTCCAACCTGTTTCCCTGCATCCACAGATGTTAGCACAATATCAATTCCACTTCGAGGTGGAATATCGCGGTATATGGGTTTTATAAAATTATCCGCTTACTAACGGCGCAATAGGGTCTCATCCGCTATACGAGGCGGGAAATCAATCAATCCAATATATACATATGCCAATATGTATATATTGCTATATATATAGATATATCCTACTATATCTAATATCACATCCAACAGCAATCAATCAAATCAATTATAGCTGCAATTCATTTTGAGTGAGAAAAATCTCACCTTAGCTATTTATTTGCAATCCCATTTCCATCCTGACTCGATTTCTTGATTTATACCTTGTATAAATATTTACAGTTTATCAATATTCGAATTAAATCGAATAATTTGAAGAATTAAATTCCATTTGATAATTCAATTAACCCGCGATTTGTTTTTATTGTAAACAAATACCTTTAAATTTCAAACAAATTTCTTTTAACAATTTATTTAACTAAAATGAAATTTAAACTAAGTTTCTTTTAATAAATATTTTTATATAATGACAATAATTAAATGAACCATTTAATCCAATTCATATCTTTTTAACTCGAATAATTAATTTCTACTCCAAAGTTATAATTTTAAAGAAATTTTATCCCCTATTTCACTGGATATAAAACATCAAAACTGTACATATAATTTTTTTTCCTGAACATCTTTTATTCATGTTAATTTTAATTGGAGATGAACATCTCGTACCTTACAGCCAAAGCAACCCCATCGGTCGATCATTCATCTCCGGCCATTCCACCACTTCGAACTGCTCGCGTACGCTTCCAAATTGAAGTCGATCACGACCAGGCTGCTGAGCTCGAGATGAAGTCGCGACACCCCTCTTCACCTCGACCTGCCCTAAGCGCTTCATCCAAACCCCACTATCGCGGCCTCGCCATCGTGCTCGAGATCACCGCGCCTCCTCGTATCCAATGCCATCGCCACCTCGCAACGTCGCCTTGATGTCGACGAATCCATGCCACCGTGCCCTAATTGCCGAAGTCGAAGTCGTGACCCCCTCCGTTCCACTCGCGATTCAAAGAAGCTCGAGATCAAGAGCGTAACTTCGATTTGAAATCGAATAACTTGATTTTCGGGTATACGAGGAAAGGAAGAGTTTGTGATTTGGGTTTTCTTTGTTTTTCGACTTTGAATTATACAGAGGGGAGGGATTCGAATTCGTGAATTAAGTTGAAAGGGGAAGAGGGGACTCGACTGCCATTATTTTGTTTCGTTCTATTTTCTTCTCGTTTGAAATGTTTTGAACAGAGGGAGAACGAGATATTTGAAAACGAACGACATGCTCAGCGCGATTTCCTCCCCGTGATCAATGGCGTGATTTTAGGCTGAAACTAAGGGAAGACAACGTGCTCACATTTGACTAAACATTTAAATTAAAAATGAATTTGAATTTGATTTTATTCTGATGCGTTTGCATATCGTACGGTCACGTATTAACTCTGAAAAATACGAAAATTGAAATCCGGTAATAACAAACTATTATGGACCCAATGAAACTGGTTTCGTCTAATTCCGAGACTATGCCTCGGACGGCTATTTTTAAATTCGATTTAAATGATTAAATTTCAAAACTGAACAGAACAGTTTCAAATTCAATCCTGAAAGTTCTATTACCCTCAGAATTATCAATACCAATTTTAAAAGCTTTTGAAATATTTTTCTTCAACTTAAAATTGAAGATTCAAATTTTTATTCAATATTCAATAGATTAAATTTTTAAAGTTTTAACCGCAAATTTCAAAGTTATATCGGAAATTCAAATTAAATCATCGTTCAAATATTTAAAATTAATTAAATATTCTCAATTTAATTTGTTCAAAATTCTGGGTCGTTACATCCATCATCGGCCGAAGACTGCACGCCCATCCCCTCACCAATAACGAGAAATTTGACCATGAACTCGTGACCTTCCAACACCATTTGCCGTCAATCTGAAGCCCCAAACTCGATCACTACAGGGCAAAACGTAGATCCTAGAGCCCTCTACAAATTCGTAGTTGGGAATTTTTGAAATCGTTCAGTGGATTTCGCGAAAAAGAAGGAGGAAGGGAAGAAATCATTGGTTGTTCGAATAAAATGCGGCGGCCTGACTTATGTTAGGGTTTAGATAACGTTCACGTATATATAAGCATATATAATAATATTTTAATATTAAATTCACTTTTAAACAACTTTTGAAACGATCTCTGAACGACACGTGCCTCCTGGCATTTGTAAGGTTTTACCCACATTCCGAACACAATGGAATAGGTGTCGGGGCCTAATTCGATTGTATGTGGAAGATAGGTTTTCGAATCGAATTAAAATATTAAATTTTCGATATTTAGTTCAATGCGTTTCTAACCCGTACGAGCCAACGATAACTCCAAACGTTACGAAATTTGAAATCCAATAATAATAAACTATTATGGATCCAATGGAACTGGTTTCGTCGAATTCCGAGACCGTGCCCCGGATCGCTATTTTAACGTCTCGATTATAATATAAAATTGTCAATTTCTAGTAATTCACTTTTAAATACAATTTTAAATGTTAACAAATTTCATTGTTGTTTAAATAAACTTTACATCAATTTCCAGTTTCATTTTCAATCATATTATATTCAGAATTCAATTATTCAAATATTTGCAATATTAAATTTAAACAATTTTGATTATTCAATAATTCACTATCTTTGAAATATTTGGAAGTGAACTTATAAGATTAAATTTTTAAAAACGAATTCAAATTATAGAACAACTATTTCCATTATACAGTTATTCAATTCCCATTATTCAATTATTCAATCAATTTCCAATATTAAATTTAAACAATTTAATTGTTCAATATTCAACAAATTTCAATATTAGATTTTAAATAAATTTTAGTTATCACTCAATTACTTTATTACATCCAAGAATTCCACATTATTATTTAACTTCAATTATTGATCATGAACTCAGTTAATATATATAAAATTTCATTTCCATTGCAATAGGTTCCCAGATTCAATTCGACCGACTAAATAAACAAGTAACTTATAATAATTATCACCATTTACTTTTAATAACACCTATAAGTTTATTATTTACAAACAAGTGTCACAATTACCTATATAATACTAATAAGATTCCATTACCATTGACTATATCTTATTTCATTAGTTAACCCAATATTTACATTTGTTTTCTTATATTCCCTTTATAACCAAGTTATAACATTTGAGTCATTTCAATTGATTGGAATTTCATTCAATTCATTAATAATTAACTTAGATAAATATTGTTGCAATTCATTCTAGTTATTATTATCATAAATAAATTACAAATTTTTAATTCTTTCAACATTAAATCATGAAATCCTATTAAATTAACTAGTTTAATTATCGAAAATTTACAGGTCGTTACAAAAAATTTCACAGTAATTTTTACTGGGTTTGAGGGGATGGATGAACCTTTCATTATGCCTCCCAAATATGAATTCGTAATTAAAATAAAATAATTAAACTATGAGTCAAATGACCGATGACACAGTAATCTTATGGATGCATACCTTGATCTTAAGAGGGATCTAGAAGACTATTTCTTCAGCTTTATCTTTGTCCAGCCCCAATTTAATCAACATTGAACATGTATGACTTGGCCATCATGCCCCTCAGCCAAACTTAATTGTGGGCAAAAGTCGTGAGTTTACATGGACCTTCTTTTGATGCACTGCTCAATCCAGAAAACTTTGATTAAATTCAAATTTCAAAAAACTATAAGAGAATCAATCAATACAACACGGTCAAGCAATTTGTTAACAACAAAAAAAACAATTTTTTTACCAAAATAATCCAAGTAAATTAACAAAAATATTATACAGTCATATACCTGAACTAAATCAAGTAATCCATCAAAACTAAAAGCAATCAAGCATAAAAGCCAAAACAGTCGAATAACCAAACACAATAAACAAAAATTTCACGAATTTAGTACAAAATACATCAAAATTCGAAAACGCTAGTAGAATATCAACATATTAATGATTCGAAAATTAGGGTTTTAGAATTTACCTAGTATAAGAGCCGAGTAAAAAGACCCTCTGCTACCACAGTTCAACTCAAGAGTTATCTTTCTCAAAGTACTCCGATTACCATTAAGTGAGTTATCAGTAATCGGAATTATCGGCTACAATTTTTTCCTTTTTGACCTAATTCACTTTCCTTTTTATGAGGCTCGTAAGGATGAAATGGGAACATAAGGAGAACATGGGAAGAACATTGGGCGTGAACTGAATCAGGAGTTTGGTGGAGACGGCAAGGATTAATATACCCTTATTTCATATATAAAGAAAAATAATTTGACGAAGGACATTTTTGGCAATTCAAAAAAGGCTTCACCTCTCAAGTATCTATATATAATAGGAATACCCCATTTTGAAGCTTTTGAAATTACTAAAGTATCCTTTGTTGTTTATTAATATAAGAGGAACGATTATGGATATTTTTGACATTTCATACCGCGTCCCACGTTTTACCTATACATCGGCACGTATTCCATCACTATCTTTTTCTACTAAAATGGCGAAGCTCAAGCACTACAAACAAACTTCTCAAGATAGTTGATAATGATCCATTCTAGGTATTTTCAATGCTCTAATTCATTTTCCAGCATAGAAAAGGATTTTTGAGTTTTCGTTTTATCTGCTCATGGAAAATGGAAAAAAAAACAAATGTGTTCTTTTGAACTCCAGATCTAGAAATTCAGAATCTGAAATCACTAGAGTTGAATTTCAAAGGAGGCTTTTGGTTATGTTGATTGGGATGTGATGAAGAGACGGAAGGTGTTTGTAACGACCCGTATTTTTACGGATCGAAACATCGTAAAACAATTGTCATTAGGTCGCAATGTTGATAAGTCGTCCAGAGTCTAAGTCGTGGACGAGATAAGGCTTAGGTCGTATAGTAGTTAGGTCGGAGTAGACGACTTAAGGAAGTGGAGCGACCTAAGGATTTAGGGATAAGTCGTGTAGAAGTTAGGTCGTGTGGTGGCTTAGGTCGAGTGAACGACTTAAGGGGTTTAGTGACTTATAGGATTTGCAGACCTAAGAAAGTTGGTGACTTAAGGTAGTGGGCGACCTAAGAGTTAGCAACCTACAGGAATCGGCGACTTAAGTTAGTAGGCGACCTAGAGGGTTTGCGAGTTAACGACCTAAGAGAGTTAGTGAGTTAACGACCTAGGGGGTTTGAGTCGTTCGAGCGACTTAAGGAGTGTAGTAGTTAGGTCGTGAGCGACTTATGGGGTGCTATGTTTAGTTAGGTCGTAAGCGACCTAAGTTGGTTAGGTCGTCCAGACGACTTAGGTCGTGACATAGTTAGGTCGCGACCTTGGATGAGTAGTTAGGTCGCGCATTAGTGTTAAGACTTAGGTCGTGACATTTTTAGGTCGTGACATAGTTAGGTCGTGGCTTCTGTTTCGTTAGGTCGGCACTGTTGCTAAGCCGCTTGAGTGTGTTAGGTCGTAGGTCGCGCGCATATGTTAGATTGCATATGTGGTAGGTCGCGCGCATGTGTTAGGTTGTAATGTTTTTAGGTCGTAGGTCGTGGACAGTTAGGTCGTGGATACTTAGGTCGTGGACGACCTATGGGGGTGGACGACCTAAGGAATTCAGCCTATAAATAGGCGGGTTCTTCTTCATTTTTGGGATCCGGATTTCGAAGCGACGAAGTGCTGCCATTTTGAGAGCTCGAGTTCTACACTTCTTCACTTCTTTTCTCCACTTTGATTTAGTACTTCCTTCCATCCAAGATCGAAGTTCCAAGAGCTAAAGTTGAAGATCTACATTATTTGAAGAGTGATTTCATCGTTTGAAGGGGGATTGTGATAGATCGAGTTAGATTCTTCGCTGTCCATATCTGAAGTGTGTTGCTTTCGAGGTGTTTAGGTGATTTGGTGAGTGGTGATTATCTCTCACACGGATCCAAAGGAGTATATCGGATTATTAGCTTGATTTGGTGTTAAAATAGTGATTTCCATGCATTTGCTTAAACTTAAGTATAGATCTATTGTTCATGATGATTTGACATCCATTTTACTACATGTTAACCTATGCAAGTTCATCCATCAAGTTATAGGGATATTGTTCATGTTTCATGCTTGTTAGATTTAGACTCTTTATTTATGAAATTGCCATTATTGTTATTTAGATCATGTTTGAATGTTTGATTACTTGGATTAATGTTTGACTTGATTGATTGTTGTAAATTAGTTGATTGATGATTGATTTGGACAAGTTAGTCGAAGATGATTCAAAAGCTAAGGGAAAGGCTCTTGAATTGGAAAAGCTGCTCGTGGCATATGTGGCGGATGATGAAGCTCATATGGATAGATTTGATGATGTTGATGTTGAGATGAGGCTTTGCTATGATGAGATGAAGCGAGGCATGGTATGAGATAGCCTTGGTTTAATCCAGACGGGATCATTCCAAGCATGTTGATAACTCGGTGAAATGGTTCGAGTTGAGGATAATGGTTTGCTCGAGAGGCGCTTGGGCTAGTATGGAAATAGTCGTCGAGGAGGATGACTAGAAGGATGAGATTTCATCGTTGTTGAAGGTTCTAGCAGGCTCAAAGCAAGAGTACGTTGGGCAGATTCGATAGTCCCTAAAGACTATGATTGTAGTCGAGTACTCTGGGCAGATTCGATAGTCCTAGGCACGGGCTGCGACGACGTGCGGAGTTTTGTCTAGAACCGGGGTTGCCATTAACCCTTGACGGACGGCTGAAAGAATGTGCCGGTCATTCAATTAACGGTGGTATCGAAGCAATGATAACAGTGATAGCCAAAGTCATGGATGTTTTGTTGTATCGTCATTCGGTCTCAAGAGCGATGTTTTCTGGGTGCTTATCTGATCTTGGTTTAGGCCTTGGGGGTTTGTACTTGGAAAACACCGACCTTGACTCGAGTGATAATTGCTTTACTTTACATTTCTGCTTTGCTATGTTTATTTCCGCTTAGTGTGTCTGGGGGCTATCACTGTAGAAAGAGGTGGAGTGGGAGGCTTGGATTCCTATTCCTTTTTCCTTTATGCTCTTTTGGTATGTTGTTAGTTAATTTACCGCTCACTAAGACTGTTGTCTGACTCAAGGCTTTATGTTTAACTCTTATTGCCTTGGGCTGTTCATCCGTTTTGGGATGGGCAGACTAGGTAGCAGGTGACAGGTGCTGTTCTTAGTTTCCGACGATGCTGATGATGAAGACGAGCTGGAGGCTTGCATATTATTTTCTTACTATATGTACTGGATGTTCCGCTGCTTGTATATTCTCTGAGTGATATGTAGTGAGGCTTGATGTATTGACTATTCAGATGTCTGTACCAAACTATTATGAAGTTTAATTGAGATTCTATTCTGTAAAGCTTCACTATATATATTTTCTATTGTATTTTATCCATGCGCTGTGAGTTATAAGATAGATTCGGTTGTTTTAATTTAACCTTGCCAACCATCCATGGCTGCCTGGCACACTTTACAACGCACTATTCCTATGTTCAGTGCAGAGGTCATGGGCGGTCGTCACATTTGGTATCAGAGCTTTGGTTAATCGATTTTACCCAACGCTCGCTGACGTAACTATGTATGAGAGACGTAATTGTATTTTGATGGATGATTACTATATATAATATAGTAGCTTAGAAGGATTTGAATTCCTTATGCAGTTGTTTCTCCAGGTGTATTAATCATTCCTTTTTATAGATATTAAGGATGAGTCGAAGAGGGAGACCAGCTGCTAGGGAAGGCCGTTGTACTGAGGGGGCTGCTGATTATGTTGCTATGTTCGAAGCTATGATGACTTCGATCATGAGAAGGATGCCAGCTCCGGGGCCATCGGTAGATGTTGGAGTTCAAGTTCAAACTCCAAAACCGGTGGATTTTGCTAAGCTGTGTAAGGACTATACTGCTCTTGGAGGAAAGGTTTTCTTGGGGACAAAGTCAACCATCGAAGTCCAAAGGTGGATAGATGCTTGTAGAAGGATCTTTGGTGATTTGGGAATTGAGGATGCAACTAAAAGGAAGCTAGCATCTAGACAGCTTCGAGGAAGAGCTTCTGACTGGTGGAACTCTATCACCATTGATACTCCGGAGGAAGAAATTACTTGGGAGCAATTCCAAGCCAGATTTGAAGCTAAGTTCATTTCTACTGCTTAGAAGTCTGTTCTGTTCAAGAAGTTTGTGGAGCTCAAGCAAGGTGGAAGACCAGTTCTTGAGTATGTTTCTGAGTTTGAAGCTTTGTCCAAGTATGCCAGGTCGTATATTGAATCTTCGTACCAGTAGAATGAGAAGTTTGTGACAGGCTTGGATAGTTATCTTGGGAGGCAGTTAGTGGATCATCTGGATGATTCATTTGAGAAGCTTGTGGAGAAGGCTCTCAGGCACGAGAATCTGTTTCCTAAAGAAGGATCTGTTGTTGCTGTGACCAAATAGGAGTCTAAACCATAGCAGAGTGGAAACAAGAAGAGGAAGCAGCAGCAGCAAAAGGGTAAGGATGGCCAGAAGAAGCCGAAGGGCGAAGTGACCTGCTACAATTGTCAGTAGAAGGGCCATTTCTCCAGAGATTGCAAGAATCCGAAGGTGCCGGTTAAGTGCCACAACTGTGACAAGCCGGGGCATATTAGGAAGAATTGTCCAGAACCGCGGAAGGACAAGCAGATTGTACAAGCATATGCTTTGGGGGCTGTTCCATCATCTTCGAAAGCTCCTACCGCTGAAGAGAAAGGAAAGAGTGTGGTGGTTCAGGGTACTCTCTCCATTTGTGGTGTTCCAGTTAGAGTGTTATTTGATACTGGGGCGTCGCATTCTTTTGTTTGTAATGAACTTGTAGGCCATTGATTGTGACTAATCTAGTTGGGGGTTCGTCTTGTTTGTGTATGTTATGCCGTGGTCTGATTGTATCGAGTCATGATTGCTCTTTTTTTTGTGATTGTTTTGTTCTGAACTTTGCGGGGTTCAGAATTATTTTAGGTATGGATTGGCTTAGGAAGTATGCGGCAAAGGTTGATTGTGAAAGGTTGGAGGTGACAGTCGAGAATGTGGAGGGGCGAAAGGTTGTGATACGATGTAAGCATGAGGAAGGCGTCTTTATGAGCTTCATGTATTCGCTGGTTGTTCCACGGGATGGACTGTCATCTGTGCCAATCGCTAATGGATTTGAGGATGTCTTTGATGAAGTCAAAGGGTTACCGCCGCATAGGGAGATCGAGTTTCGTATCGATTTAGTTGAAGGAGCTAGACCTATTGTGATGCCTCTTAGGCGGATGGCGCCTAGGGAACAGCAAGAGTTGAGGGTGCAGGTTGATGATCTTTTACAGAAAGGATTCATTCGGCGTAGTGTGTACGAATGGGGTGCACCAGTTGTGTTTGTAACCAAAGCGGATGGATCGTTGAGGTTGTGTGTGGATTATCGTGAGCTGAATAAAGTGACTAAGAAGAACAAGTATCCATTGCCGAGAATAGACGACTTGTGTAACGACCCCAAATTTTATAAGTATTTAAATTTATAATTAATTGAGTTTTTGAATTTAAAATTGTTAATTTATTTCATTCTGAATAAAAATAGCAAAACAAATGGTTTAAAGTGAAATTAATCGATTTATTTATTGCGAGTTTTCCCAATATCCAAGTATATTCTGTATAAATCATTTGAGATTAAAATATTGTAAATAGTGTATATGTGAGTATATGTGTATATATTGAATGTATATATATATATTTAGGTATATACGAGCAAATTTAATATATATATGTACTTATATATATATATATATATTTCTATTTGAATTTAAAACTTAAATAAATGGTTTAGAGATAAATGATAAATATATATATATATATATATCTGAAATTATGGTTAAAGATGGTTTGAGTTTATAAAATAAATATGAGACAATAAATATTAAGTAAATAATGATAATTAACATTTGAACTAGAAATTGAAATTAATATAAGGTAAGTTTTAATAAAAATATAAGTAGAATATTTGTTAAAATCTAACAACAATTTAAAAGTAGAACTTCTTTACATTTCAAAGTAGTAAGAAAAATAGAGAAAACAAATAAACATAGAAATGGTCATTTTTAATTCTTGATAGATATATATATATATATATATATATATATATATGTAAACAAAAGATAAAACAAAATATCTCCAAGCTTGAAGAATAAGATAAAGTAAATATACCTATAAGTAAGTATGCAGGCATGTCTTATAAAAGTGAAGAGTACAAAATAAATAAAGTGTGAATTAACTTGTAAATACCAACAAGAAAACAAGGCAACAAAGTATAAATAACCTCAGCCGAAATAAAACAAGACAAAGATAAAATAAAATACAATACCAAAACAAATAAACACAAACATGTACAGCCGAAAGTAAGGGAACAAAAGACCATGGTAATTAATGCAACATGCTTCATGCATTTAATGCAAGCATACCAGCCATGTCCCTAGTACAAAACCAAACATCACCTTTACAACAAACATCACTTGTAGCTTCTTGTATATGTCAACCTCTTCATTTCATCTCAGTTTTTATTCATTCGAAACTAAAAAGAGAAACTGAAGTAAAACATCTCAAAGCTTAAAAACAATAAGAAGTATATCAAAGAAAAGGAATGTTGTTCAACATCATTTCCAGTTATAACAAATATTATCAAAGGTGAAGCCTGAGAAGAAGGGAAGGTTTCCAGTATCAAATTCAAAACCAGAAAAGAAAAATGTAGATATCATCATCTACAAACTCAAAACATCGTTTAGCTTTAAGAAAACAAAACAGGGTTAAAGGCTGATCAAAGCTGTAGTTTTCAAACAACAAAGCAGTTCTCTGTTCTTCTCTGCCATTTTTCAAGGTGAGCAACTTTAATTTTTCTTTTAGACCTCTTTGTTCTTTTATCTGTGAGTAAACTTCTTTCTAAAAAGCTTAAACTTGTTTCATCTGTGATACCTGGGATTTTCTTTGAATTTATGTTGTGAATGATGTTTGCACATATGAAATGAATGGAATGTATGTATATAGGTAGTAATTGTTTGTGCATGTCTGTATACCAGGCTCTGTTCTAAGTTTACAGGTTTAAGACCTGTTCAAAAATCAAATACACTTCCTCCAATTCTTGTTAGGCCTTGAACTTCAAACAAAATATGACTGGTTGAGTATAAGGTAGATTTTAAAATTTAACTCATGCTAAATAAAGTCGATCTGCTCTGGGAGGAACTTAAGAACAGTAATACTTAATATAAGTGACATTTTCGAACATCTTAAATTGTCAATTCAGGTTTACAAATAGATTTCTAAATCAAAAATAGGATTTTTAAAATTAAAATCACATTTTTTAGTAATGAAATGAAGGAGCAGTTCGAATTTGTTCAAATGTCATTTCATTGGCAAATTCTGGTGATCTACTGGGTTGTGATGGCTGGGATTTCGCGTGGAGGTGGGGAAACCTATGGTGGTGTTGGGAAAAATGACTGGAGTCGTTCCAGTTCGACGAGGCGACGGCGGCGAAGGTTTAAAATTTTTAAACCTAGTTTTGACATAGTTTTGTTTTGATCTCGTTCGACGACCAGAGTTGATCGAGTCTTATGGGCTGTTGGGGGATGGAAGAGGGAGTGTCAACGAGGGTTTGGTCGGAGTTTCAGACTGTCTGGTGGTCGGGGATGCGTTGATGAGGCGGCTCCAGGTTGCGATGTCTTTCCAGTGGAGCTCGAGAACACTCGATTTCATTTTGGGCTTCGCGGCGTTAGTTCGTGGGTCAGAATCGTTCAGGTGGTGGATCGCCGATGTGTGTGAAGAGTCACCGGAGGTGGCGGCGGCGTGGATGATTTATGCACGTGCACACTCGAATTTGGGGTATCACGTATATCAGGAAGTTGTTGTGGAGTTTGGGAAGATGATGGTTTCTCGGGGATGATCTCGAGTGGTCTTCGTGTGAGACTCGGGGGAAAGAGGTATGCGAGTTTCTCGGGAAATACTCAGGAAAGAAACGAGGGTGGCTCGGGATTGAGTGTTTGGTATGATAGCAGGTTTTAGATTTAAAATTAAAACAAGTTTATTCAAAATTTTAATTAAAACAAGTCTTAAACCTTTTCTGATTTATTCTTGTAGGATAATAAATGTTTTAAGTTAACTTTGGAATTAGGATTAAAGTAAATTTTTTTTTTAAAGTTAATTAAGTTTAAGCTTAATTAAGAAATTACTTTAAAAGGGAACGATGTTTTCAAATTGATTTTTGACTTTAAGGCCTTAAGTTAATTTGTGGATTAATAATGATTTTGTTCCAAAGATTAAATGTTTTTTTTAGTTAATTAAGAAATAACTACTTTGGGTAATTAAATTAAAGCTATTTACTTGGTGTAATTATTTTAAGGCTAATTAATTATTGTGATTTAATTTAAAGAATAATTAATGTAATTAATTAAAGATTTATTAATTAAGGGTAAATAAATAATTAAAGATAATTACTTAATGAAAGTAATTGAAAGTAATTAATTTATGATTAAAGTTGGTTAATCACATGTTTAAATAATAATTAATTAAAGAATAATTAATGAAAGTAATTAAGGGATAGTTAATTTATTAACTAAAGATAATTAATGTTAATCAACCAGGATTAGTAATTCATAAGAAATTAATCTGATTGGAATTAATCAAACCATTAACTGATTTTACTTGTGAATGTTTGGATTCTATTGAATGATTTGAATTGTTTGATATCCCTGATATATGATGCTTTGTGATACACCCTGATTTATGTTGCGATTTGTAGTTTACTTACCTGTGATATATATCTGTGATCTGTGAATGAACGATAAGCGTATAGTTTATATCGCTTATCAACTATATCCTGTATTTTGTTATGTGATGATTGTATGATGTTGCATTACTGTGTGAAACCCCTGGACCACACCTTTACACACACAAATATGGATTTCATGTGGAAATCGGTTAAGTCACAGATAATTTAGATTTGATGTTTTGAAATTGAAATTTTAATTTCAATTGATTTTGAAATTAGAAATTCGGGTTTAAATGTGAAAAGCTTTTGAAATAGAATTTCAAAGATAAAAGTTATTTTGAATAACTTAAATCGAGTTTTGAAAATTTAAATAATTTGATTTAAATTAGAATTCAAGTCTGAAATTTAATCCTATGATTTGAAACTAGGGATTTAAGATGATATAAGGGTGTTTATATGAAGTTAAACCACCTAAAAGTAATTTTGAGAATTTGGATTTAACCCAAGGATTTCAACTCGTATAAATGAATTAGATTTCCAAAATGAAAACTGTTTGTTTTCAAAGAATAAAAGCTTTTAGATAAGAAATGAAATTCCAATTTAGGTAAAGGAATTTCAAGTGCATTGAAAATGGTTTTTCCAGTTATAAATGAATTCTGTTTTTAAAAGCTAGGAATTAAATCTGTCTAGTTTAACAGATTTAAAATGATGTTTTGTTTAAACCATTCAAAATGAAATTGTTTTGAAAGCTATTTGTTAAATCTTTGATTTAAAGATTTAACGAATTAATTAAATTGAAATGGAAATCGATTTGGAAAATCTGTGAATGAATCTTTGTGAAATTAAGTGAACTTTGTGAATTGAATCTTTTTGTTTAAAAAGATTAAAATGGTAATTTGTTAAACCATTTGAAAAGAAAGTTGGGTTTAAATTGTGACTTAATTGAATTCTCAATATCCATATATTTTTGAATATTACGCTCACTATTCAGGTTAGCCGGGAAAAGACAATTGTGTCATATAACCCATTCCGAATAGTGATACGTCGTATATGGATAGCATTTAAAGACCGGTGTTGAAGACCGGATATTTTCGAAAATGAAAGGACAACCTGTCGAATGTCTTTGCACTGGGTAGCTCCCGGTATAGAGATTTATATCACTCTTTTTGTGATGGGAAGTCCGGACGTGATTGAAAATTATCCGGATTTGCAAGGGCTTCGTGAGAAGTGCCTTCGGTTCTGTTCGAACCCGGAACAGACTTGTATGGTTACATGTCTGACATTACACTTTGAGATATAAAGCCGATTTCTTTCAAATACATTTCTGTTGGTGGCGGAGAATTTATTCTCTTAGCTTAACACCCTTCTCTGAGACGTACGAGCTCAGAGGTTATGTAGTTGAAATTTATCAGAGATATATCCCAATTTGGTAATGTGGCATGCTGAGTGTTGCTGTGTGATGATCAGTGTTTGATCATTTGCGATATGATCATTTCTTTGATCTTATATCTTTGTGATCATAGGTTGATCATTTGTTTGACCCGAAGCATGGCTTTGTGACAAAGCGTAGCTTTGTGGACGAGACTTCGTCGAGCCTCACACCCCGAAAATGGTCAAAACAGGAAGGATGCAGCAAGGTTCTAGGGAGTAGCGCCCCTTAGTGTATGTCATTCCTTCTGGATAAAGGTGGTATCATGGTATGGAGCCCAGATACTTAACCTCTGTGGTTGCTGCAAATTTATTACTTTGTGGTTGTTGCGAATCGGGGATCCTCGGGAAGATCGGTGACGATCGGGGGATGGCATACGCGTGTCAGTAGTTGCCTATTTTTGCAGAGGTAACCCAGCCTTGTGTTGGCAGAGATCTAACCGTAATGTTAGGTTATTTCTCGGGTCGTCTATTCCAGGGACGTACCTATCGTGGATAGGAAGTTCCTTAGCCTGACCATTTGTTGGAAATCCAAAGAAACAATACGAGCCTTGTACGGTTTTAGTTGTAGAACCTATCATTCACTTATGGTGGCGCCCCACTGTTTGGATGGTAGCTATAGTAGGCATAGTTCGAAATGTCTATGCTGGCTAAGATTTATATTCTACTTTCGAAATGTTTTCTGCACTATGCACTAATAATAATATCAAAAATGATTTGATTTTGCGTAGTAAGCATCTTTGACTAACATAAGAAGAAATCTCCTCCAAGTCTGCGTTTGCATTGTGTGTGTGGTGGGAGGTCTTATGGTAGTTTCATTTTCCAAAAGCATTGCGGTTTTCAATGTTTAAATTCTTTTGTGTTATTTAAAGATAAACTGTTTTTGTTGCTCACACCAGTCCCATGACTGATTCGGAGTTTATTGTTTATTTCCTAAACTCTGGATGCTCAAAATTTTCTACACGAGCAGTCTAGAGTTGGGTTTTTTAGATATTCAGATTTTGTAGATTTATCTGGAGCTAGTCCAGTCTTTGGATCAGACTGCACTTGCTTATCTTTGTGCCTCGTTATTGGGAGTTCGAACTATATCTGGCTTAGTGCTTTGAAGATGGAGATTATCCGCTGCTGATATTATCGTTTTTCTTTTCCGCTGTTATTTGTTGTATCATATCTCTGATGTATATAGATATTCATTGTATCATCATTGTATCTGGATATTGTATCAGATGTTGGATGTCTATATTCTTTTTCTTTTCCGCTGTGTTGTTTACTTAATGTTGTTATAAGCTCCGGCGACTCGGATTTGAACGATCGAATCTGCGGCATTCGAGTACGATGTAAAGTATGGATGTCGATTTTCGAACGCGAAAATCCGGGATGTTACATTTGGTATCAGAGCTAAGGTTGAACTTTAGCTCAGGAGTATAACACGTTAAGTAGCTCATTAGAGATAGAGTGAAGTAAACTCTAGAATGAGTAATTCTCAGATATCCGTTTGAACGTCTCAGTAAATTCTCTTACTATCCACTGATAGTAGATATGAGTGCTAGAAGAAGACGAGATAGGGGACAGGGAAATACGACTATAGATGGTCAATACCCTGCGACAGTGGAAACAATCTTTCTTATCAATCTTCTTTGATTCGTTTCCAAAATTCTTTTCATTGCTTTGTACCAGCTACAAGAAGAAGTTTCGGTACGGTGATGGCCCTACGAACCGTTGTAGAAAATCCTTACTTTCGTATCTTCATCGATTTCTTATCAGCTTTTCGTTTTTAAACCATAATGAATTTGAAATTGGAATTTTGAATTGAGTTAAATCGATTAAAAGAATATGAAGCTAAATTTGAATAGTATCGATAAAACGATATTGTTTGAACCCAAATTTTGAAATTCTATTGAAATTTCTTGTGAATACCAAAGTCCGAAGAGGGACGAATTGGTATGTATTCTGTGATATGCCGACTTGAGTTTGGAATTCGTACCGTCAGTTTGAGGAATTGTAGGAGATCAGATCTGTCTATCTCTGTTGTTTTCGTGCCTGCGAATTTCGAGGACGAAATTCTTTTAAGGGGGGAAATTTGTAACGACCCCAAATTTTATAAGTATTTAAATTTATAATTAATTGAGTTTTTGAATTTAAAATTGTTAATTTATTTCATTCTGAATAAAAATAGCAAAACAAATGGTTTAAAGTGAAATTAATCGATTTATTTATTGCGAGTTTTCCCGATATCCAAGTATATTCTGTATAAATCATTTGAGATTAAAATATTGTAAATAGTGTATATGTGAGTATATGTGTATATATTGAATGTATATATATATTTAGGTATATACGAGCAAATTTAATATATATATGTACTTATATATATATATATATTTCTATTTGAATTTAAAACTTAAATAAATGGTTTAGAGATAAATGATAAATATATATATATATATATATATCTGAAATTATGGTTAAAGATGGTTTGAGTTTATAAAATAAATATGAGACAATAAATATTAAGTAAATAATGATAATTAACATTTGAACTAGAA
This sequence comes from Allium fistulosum, assembly GCA_030737815.1. Lineage (NCBI taxonomy): Eukaryota > Viridiplantae > Streptophyta > Magnoliopsida > Asparagales > Amaryllidaceae > Allium > Allium fistulosum. Next base: position 56,764,776 of record CM060904.1, read on the forward strand.
ATTGAAATTAATATAAGGTAAGTTTTAATAAAAATAGAAGTAGAATATTTGTTAAAATCTAACAACAATTTAAAAGTAGAACTTCTTTACATTTCAAAGTAGTAAGAAAAATAGAGAAAACAAATAAACATAGAAATGGTCATTTTTAATTCTTGATATATATATATATATATATATATGTAAACAAAAGATAAAACAAAATATCTCCAACCTTGAAGAATAAGATAAAGTAAATATACCTATAAGTAAGTATGCAGGCATGTCTTATAAAAGTGAAGAGTACAAAATAAATAAAGTGTGAATTAACTTGTAAATACCAACAAGAAAACAAGGCAACAAAGTATAAATAACCTCAGCCGAAATAAAACAAGACAAAGATAAAATAAAATACAATACCAAAACAAATCAACACAAACATGTACAGCCGAAAGTAAGGGAACAAAAGACCATGGTAATTAATGCAACATGCTTCATGCATTTAATGCAAGCATACCAGCCATGTCCCTAGTACAAAACCAAACATCACCTTTACAACAAACATCACTTGTAGCTTCTTGTATATGTCAACCTCTTCATTTCATCTCAGTTTTTATTCATTCGAAACTAAAAAGAGAAACTGAAGTAAAACATCTCAAAGCTTAAAAACAATAAGAAGTATATCAAAGAAAAGGAATGCTGTTCAACATCATTTCCAATTATAACAAATATTATCAAAGGTGAAGCCTGAGAAGAAGGGAAGGTTTCCAGTATCAAATTCAAAACCAAAAAAGAAAAATGTAGATATCATCATCTACAAACTCAAAACATCGTTTAGCTTTAAGAAAACAAAACAGGGTTAAAGGCTGATCAAAGCTGTAGTTTTCAAACAACAAAGCAGTTCTCTGTTCTTCTCTGCTATTTTTCAAGGTGAGCAACTTTAATTTTTCTTTTAGACCTCTTTGTTCTTTTATCTGTGAGTAAACTTCTTTCTAAAAAGCTTAAAACTTGTTTCATCTGTGATACCTGGGATTTTCTTTGAATTTATGTTGTGAATGATGTTTGCACGTATGAAATGAATGGAATGTATGTATATAGGTAGTACTTGTTTGTGCATGTCTGTATACCAGGCTCTGTTCTAAGTTTACAGGTTTAAGACCTGTTCAAAAATCAAATACACTTCCTCCAATTCTTGTTAGGCCTTGAACTTCAAACAAAATATGACTGGTTGAGTATAAGGTAGATTTTAAAATTTAACTCATGCTAAATAAAGTCGATCTGCTCTGGGAGGAACTTAAGAACAGTAATACTTAATATAAGTGACATTTTCGAACATCTTAAATTGTCAATTCAGGTTTACAAATAGATTTCTAAATCAAAAATAGGATTTTTAAAATTAAAATCACATTTTTTAGTAATGAAATGAAGGAGCAGTTCGAATTTGTTCAAATGTCATTTCATTGGCAAATTCTGGTGACCTACTGGGTTGTGATGGCTGGGATTTCGCGTGGAGGTGGGGAAACCTATGGTGGTGTTGGGAAAAATGACTGGAGTCGTTCCAGTTCGACGAGGCGATGGCGGCGAAGGTTTAAAATTTTTAAACCTAGTTTTGACACAGTTTTGTTTTGATCTCGTTCGACGACCAGAGTTGATCGAGTCTTATAGGCTGTTGGGGGATGGAAGAAGGAGTGTCAACGAGGGTTTGGCCGGAGTTTCAGACTGTCTGGTGGTCGGGGATGCGTTGATGAGGCGGCTCCAGGTTGCGATGTCGTTCCAGTGGAGCTCGAGAACACTCGATTTCATTTTGGGCTTCGCGGCGTTAGTTCGTGGGTCAGAATCGTTCAGGTGGTGGATCGCCGATGTGTGTGAAGAGTCACCGGAGGTGGCGGCGGCGTGGATGATTTGTGCACGTGCACACTCGAATTTGGGGTATCACGTATATCAGGAAGTTGTTGTGGAGTTTGGGAAGATGATGGTTTCTCGGGGATGATCTCGAGTGGTCTTCGTGTGAGACTCGGGGGAAAGAGGTATGCGAGTTTCTCGGGAAATACTCAGGAAAGAAACGAGGGTGGCTCGGGGTTGAGTGTTTGGTATGATAGCAGGTTTTAGATTTAAAATTAAAACAAGTTTATTCAAAATTTTAATTAAAACAAGTCTTAAACCTTTTCTGATTTATTCTTGTAGGATAATAAATGTTTTAAGTTAACTTTGGAATTAGGATTAAAGTAATTTTTTTTTTAAGTTAATTAAGTTTAAGCTTAATTAAGAAATTACTTTAAAAGGGAACGATGTTTTCAAATTGATTTTTGACTTTATGGCCTTAAGTTAATTTGTGGATTAATAATGATTTTGTTCCAAAGATTAAATGTTTTTTTTAGTTAATTAAGAAATAACTACTTTGGGTAATTAAATTAAAGCTATTTACTTGGTGTAATTATTTTAAGGCTAATTAATTATTGTGATTTAATTTAAAGAATAATTAATGTAATTAATTAAAGATTTATTAATTAAGGGTAAATAATTAATTAAAGATAATTACTTAATGAAAGTAATTGAAAGTAATTAATTTATGATTAAAGTTGGTTAATCACATGTTTAAATAATAATTAATTAAAGAATAATTAATGAAAGTAATTAAGGGATAGTTAATTTATTAACTAAAGATAATTAATGTTAATCAACCAGGATTAGTAATTCATAAGAAATTAATCTGATTGGAATTAATCAAACCATTAACTGATTTTACTTGTGAATGTTTGGATTCTATTGAATGATTTGAATTGTTTGATATCCCTGATATATGATGCTTTGTGATACACCCTGATTTATGTTGCGATCTGTAGTTTACTTACCTGTGATATATATCTGTGATCTGTGAATGAACGATAAGCGTATAGTTTATATCTGTAACGACCCGGAATTTTGAACGAATTAAATTGAGAATATTTAATTTATTTTAAATATTTGAACGACGATTTAATTTGAATCCCCGATTTAAATTTGAATTTGGCGATTGAACTTTAAAATTTAATCGATCGGAAGTTGAATAAAAATTTGTATCTTCAATTTAAAGTTGAAGAAAAATATTTCGAAAGCTTTTAAAATTCGTATTGATATTACTGAAGATAACAGAAGCTTCAGAATCAAGTTTGGAAATGAATTGTTCAGTTTTGAAAATTATCGTTCGTATCGATATTTAAAAATAGCGTTCCGGAACACTATTTCGGAATTCGACGAAACCAGTTCCATTGGGTCCGTAATATTGAATTATTACTGGATTTCCAATTTCATATTTTTCGGAGTGGATATGTGACCGCACGATAGTTAAACGCATTGAAAATTCAATCGACTTCAATTTGAATTTTTAAATTTAAAATGTGTCGATATCAAAACACGTTATCTCCCTTACTTCAGCCTTTAATCAAGCCGAGAATCACGAGATAAATCGTGCTAAGCATGGCCCCTGTCGTTCGAAGTACAAATAAAACCCTCCCCCTTCAGTTTTAAATTATCACGCGACTTAAAGTCATCTCCCTTAGTTCACAAATCAAAAGATAATGGCCGACCCATCCACTGATTATTCTCGTTCAAACAAAATTTAAATGAGGGACGAGCTCGAAATTTTTAGGTCGCGAGACCAGGCGGCAGCAGCGTCGAGATCGCGACGCGAAGCAAGCAAAGGAGAGTCGTGAGTTGGTCGCGAATGGTTATCGAAGTCGTGTTGCCGATTTTGGGATCGAGGCGATGGCTGCGGCGTTCAGGCAGTCGCGAGTGTTGGAGGGGGTTTCGATCGCGATGTTGGCAAGTGGAGATGGAGTCGTTAGGCGCGAGGTTGGGTTCTCGAGCGTAGGGCGGCGGTCGACTGGATGTCGAAAATTTGGGGCTCGCGATTTAGGGGAAAGCAGCAATCGCGCGAGGCACATGAACTCGAACTCTAACATCTTCGTCGATTCAGCTAGTAGCTCGTGCTCGCGGCCCAGGTTTCTATGGCGTGTTTAGGCATGGATGGGGAAGATGAGGCTTCTGTAGCAGGCCGGGTCTTGGAATGTCAAAGGAAGCGACGTTCGCAAGGGGAGATGGCTCGAAAATCGTGGTAGTCTCGTGTAGTTTGAATGGAGAGATCGATGATTTTGGGTTCAAGCAGATTAAGGTGATTTTATTTCAAAACGTTTTAGATTTAATATTAGTCAAGTTTAAACTTGTAAATAAACTGTTGTTTATTTTTCACTTATCGGAATTTAACAGCGAAGTATAAAACAGTTTCGTTTAAATTTAATCAGATATACCCATATATATATATACAAGGTTGGAAATATAGGAATTTTGAATTTATGGAAGTTCATATAAAAATTTGATTTTTGGAATCTATGAATTGATTTAAAAATACAAATTATTAGTTAGTTAAATTAATTTAAAAGCGAATTTAATTATTCGTTGGTTCGAATGTTAACCAACTATCAAATGTTATACAAGGTTAAAAAAAAATCGAGAAAAACAAACTGGATTGGAAAAGAAAACGGATGGCAAAATAAAAAGCTAAGGTGAGATCTTCTCACTCAAATTTGAATGTGGAATTATTTACAGTTATTGATTGATGATTGACTGTTTGAATGTGCTATTAGATATGATAGGATATATCTATATATATAGCAGTATATACATATTGGCATATGTATATATTGGATTGATGATTTCCCGCCTCGTATAGCGGATGAGACCCTATTGCGCCGTTAGTAAGCGGATTTATAAAAACCCATATACCGCGATAATTCCGTACTGGAACGGAATTGGTATTGTGCTAACATCTGTGGATGCAGGGAAACAGGTTGGAGGGATCCGACTGGATTCCTCACCAGTATTTATTTATTTACAGATATTGATGAATATTCTGTTATCATATTGATATATGATATTTGACTGTTGTGATGGACTGATTGGTGTTGTGACATCATCGGATTCAGTTTTGAAGTTTAAAAATAACGACCTTTATTTTAAAAAGATCTTTTGAAGTGATTTTTGAAAAGTAGACGTTTATCGAATTTTTGAATTGATTTATTTCAGAAAAATAAACGTCTAGAATTTTAAAGTTATAAAAGTTAAGATTTTTAGTGAAATATAACCAAAGTGTGATTTTTGAAATGAAAGTTGATTTAATTGTAAAATGGGTTAAATTGAGATTTTTAAAGTATTATAAAAGATGTACAGAAAAATTGATATATTTATCAATTGAAATTTTTGGAATTTTAAAACGAGTTTTTATAAGTGAAGATATGAATCTTATAGAATTTTAAGATTGTGAAGATATGAAATTTATAGATGTATAAATTGTGAAGTTAAAATGAATGAAATTGTAGAATAGAAGATTTATAAGGAATTAACTTATAAATTGGATTTTTGCCTATAAATGAAATATGGATCGCATTTGCTATATTACAACATGATAGGGGGTTCTCGCTTTGCAGTTTGGTGGCGAACGGGGGACTCTTACCCCTACATGTCCCTGAGAGGGATGGGTTGGTTAGGCAGATGCCGTGACAGTCGAGAGGCTGGCCGTAAAAGTAAATGCGAGGTGCCAGTGTAAGCCACGGTGGGACTGGGATGGTTGCAAAGCCTACCGGTGGCCGCTGTCTTCGGACTATTACATTTGGTATCAGAGCATATGGTTAAGCGACAACCCTGCTCTGTTGGGTGTTACTCATTAGAGATAGAGTCAGCAGTACTCTAGAATGAGTTGAGTGTAATAATAGATACGAGTGCGTATTTGTTAGTGAATATAAAATTGTTTTATATTGTGATGATTGGTTTGTTGAGTGGTATATGGATTCTGGTCGGTATTGTCCGTACAACTCTATCGATAGGGATCTCTAAACACTTGTACAGAACAATTCGGCACAATATTGTTTTAAATAGGGTAAATGAAATAATTTTGCCCAAAACTATTTTTGTATAGAAAAGAAATGTTTTTCTATAAAGTACTATAGTATATGGTTGCATGGATGTTAGGAAGTAATAATAGTGAATTATCATCACTAAAATTGGATAAGAAATTGAAATCAAAACTCCAAAGATAAAGGGATGAATTCACATATAAATGAAATTTGAGAATATAAATTATAAATGTGAATTGTAATTTAAAACGGGATTCCAGAGAAGTATTTGGAAATGTTTTGAAAAGAATTTGAAAATTTTGAAGATTTGGAAAGTTTAATTTCTTTTTGATTTGAAAATGGATTTCGAAGGTTTTGAAAAATGTTTTGAAGAGATGAAAAGCTCTAAACTCTTTTCGGTCGCTGGAAAATAACTTCGATGATGACCGCGGCATCGTTGGTGTTCATTTTCGGGTTTCCAAAAGAGGAATTGCTGCCAAATTGTTTTAAATAAAAGTTGTTTAAAAATTTGGATTTTGTTTTTGAAATTCAAAAGATAATTTGAACTGTTTTCAAAAATGGTTTTTGAAATGTTGGTAAACTCTGGAATACTATGTAGAAATATTTATGAAATATTAATGTGAGATATAAATTGAAATAAAGTTCCAGAAAAATATTTGAAGAAAAAAATTCATAAAGGAATAGAATTAGTAATATGAATGTATGGATGATTTTATAAATCAAAATGTAAATAAGTCGAAGACTTATAAAATATTTGGAATTTGATAGAAATGAGATTCAAATTGAAAATGAAAGAATGTGTGAATGAGTAAATAAATTTGAATAAATGAAGTGAATAAGATTAAAACTGAATGTTGAAACCGAATTTGAATAAGTGAATTGCAATCTGTGATGAATTAGTAATTGAAACTAATTTAAAAAAGAGTGCGGTTACGAATGAAAGCTAATCAATAAAATTCGATATTCAGAAATTGAACTGAATCCAATTAAATGTTGGAATTGAATTCAAATGGAATTGAAATGTAAAGATTGAACGAAATTGAATATATAACTTCAATAGTGAATTAAAGATGATATGGAAGTAAGTATCGAAAATTTTGTAATTGAATGTACAAAATGGTTTGAATATATGTAACTAGATATTATGGCTAGTAGGATATACAGGTGTTATAAAGGAATTGGAATTTTGATTTCGAAGATAAATTTGAATTGCTCGAAAAGGTATGTATTTAAATTCGAATATGAGTTTTTGATGATTTCTTGTCTAGCCGCTTGGCTTTTTCTTTTTCTTTTTGAAATCTGAGGGTCCGTAGGGACGTTTTGTAGTCGTGCCGTATTAGCCGCGCAAAGGAGACGCTGGCGAAATTTTTCGGAAATTTAGGGCGTTAGAAAATTTTGAGAAAAATTTAAAAGTTTAAAATTGAATTTAAACTCGAATTTGAATTTAGAAGTTAAACAATGTTGTTTGAAACTTAAAATTTAAGTTGGAAAGTTAGTTGAGATGATAACGAATCTTTAGTAGGAAGATCCGTTTGAAAAGTGATAAAACTATTAGATTGTGGAAAATAGTAGACGAGTTAAGGACCATTTTTCCTGACTTGTAATTTCGAGGACGAAATTCTTTTAAGGAGGGAAGTCTGTAACGACCCGGAATTTTGAACGAATTAAATTGAGAATATTTAATTTATTTTAAATATTTGAACAACGATTTAATTTGAATCCCCGATTTAAATTTGAATTTGGCGATTGAACTTTAAAATTTAATCGATCGGAAGTTGAATAAAAATTTGTATCTTCAATTTAAAGTTGAAGAAAAATATTTCGAAAGCTTTTAAAATTCGTATTGATATTACTGAAGATAACAGAAGCTTCAGAATCAAGTTTGGAAATGAATTGTTCAGTTTTGAAAATTATCGTTCGTATCGATATTTAAAAATAGCGTTCCGGAACACTATTTTGGAATTCGACGAAACCAGTTCCATTGGGTCCGTAATATTGAATTATTACTGGATTTCCAATTTCATATTTTTCGGAGTGGATATGTGACCGCACGATAGTTAAACGCATTGAAAATTCAATCGACTTCAATTTGAATTTTTAAATTTAAAATGTGTCGATATCAAAACACGTTATCTCCCTTACTTCAGCCTTTAATCAAGCCGAGAATCACGAGATAAATCGTGCTAAGCATGGCCCCTGTCGTTCGAAGTACAAATAAAACCCTCCCCCTTCAGTTTTAAATTATCACGCGACTTAAAGTCATCTCCCTTAGTTCACAAATCAAAAGATAATGGCCGACCCATCCACTGATTATTCTCGTTCAAACAAAATTTAAATGAGGGACGAGCTCGAAATTTTTAGGTCGCGAGACCAGGCGGCAGCAGCGTCGAGATCGCGACGCGAAGCAAGCAAAGGAGAGTCGTGAGTTGGTCGCGAATGGTTATCGAAGTCGTGTTGCCGATTTTGGGATCGAGGCGATGGCTGCGGCGTTCAGGCAGTCGCGAGTGTTGGAGGGGGTTTCGATCGCGATGTTGGCAAGCGGAGATGGAGTCGTTAGGCGCGAGGTTGGGTTCTCGAGCGTAGGGCGGCGGTCGACTGGATGTCGAAAATTTGGGGCTCGCGATTTAGGGGAAAGCAGCAATCGCGCGAGGCACATGAACTCGAACTCTAACATCTTCGTCGATTCAGCTAGTAGCTCGTGCTCGCGGCCCAGGTTTCTGTGGCGTGTTCAGGCATGGATGGGGAAGATGAGGCTTCTGTAGCAGGCCGGGTCTTGGAATGTCAAAGGAAGCGACGTTCGCAAGGGGAGATGGCTCGAAAATCGTGGTAGTCTCGTGTAGTTTGAATGGAGAGATCGATGATTTTGGGTTCAAGCAGATTAAGGTGATTTTATTTCAAAACGTTTTAGATTTAATATTAGTCAAGTTTAAACTTGTAAATAAACTGTTGTTTATTTTTCACTTATCGGAATTTAACAGCGAAGTATAAAACAGTTTCGTTTAAATTTAATTAGATATACCCATATATATATATACAAGGTTGGAAATATAGGAATTTTGAATTTATGGAAGTTCATATAAAAATTTGATTTTTGGAATCTATGAATTGATTTAAAAATACAAATTATTAGTTAGTTAAATTAATTTAAAAGCGAATTTAATTATTCGTTGGTTCGAATGTTAACCAACTATCAAATGTTATACAAGGTTAAAAAAAAATCGAGAAAAACAAACTGGATTGGAAAAGAAAACGGATGGCAAAATAAAAAGCTAAGGTGAGATCTTCTCACTCAAATTTGAATGTGGAATTATTTACAGTTATTGATTGATGATTGACTGTTTGAATGTGCTATTAGATATGATAGGATATATCTATATATATAGCAGTATATACATATTGGCATATGTATATATTGGATTGATGATTTCCCGCCTCGTATAGCGGATGAGACCCTATTGCGCCGTTAGTAAGCGGATTTATAAAAACCCATATACCGCGATAATTCCGTACTGGAACGGAATTGGTATTTTGCTAACATCTGTGGATGCAGGGAAACAGGTTGGAGGGATCCGACTGGATTCCTCACCAGTATTTATTTATTTACAGATATTGATGAATATTCTGTTATCATATTGATATATGATATTTGACTGTTGTGATGGACTGATTGGTGTTGTGACATCATCGGATTCAGTTTTGAAGTTTAAAAATAACGACCTTTATTTTAAAAAGATCTTTTGAAGTGATTTTTGAAAAGTAGACGTTTATCGAATTTTTGAATTGATTTATTTCAGAAAAATAAACGTCTAGAATTTTAAAGTTATAAAAGTTAAGATTTTTAGTGAAATATAACCAAAGTGTGATTTTTGAAATGAAAGTTGATTTAATTGTAAAATGGGTTAAATTGAGATTTTTAAAGTATTATAAAAGATGTACAGAAAAATTGATATATTTATCAATTGAAATTTTTGGAATTTTAAAACGAGTTTTTATAAGTGAAGATATGAATCTTATAGAATTTTAAGATTGTGAAGATATGAAATTTATAGATGTATAAATTGTGAAGTTAAAATGAATGAAATTGTAGAATAGAAGATTTATAAGGAATTAACTTATAAATTGGATTTTTGCCTATAAATGAAATATGGATCGAATTTGTTAATAAAGGAGATTTACAAATCGAAGTTGTTATAAAATATAAAAGGTGAAATTTATAAACATTGTTTTATAAATCCAAAACCAATTGAAATTGATAGGTTAAACACAGAAGTTTAATAAAGGAGATATATCCGCGATTTTGGATAGTGGATAATTATTGAAATAAAAAATGGGTAGAAAATATTGAAATGAGGTTAGTGAAGTATATTCACGATTTTGGACAGTGAATATATTGTTAAGTAAAATGGATACTGTTTTGGGAAAGTGATATTGAAAAATGAAGTTAAACATTTTAAAGAGGTTTTAAAATGTATTGTAAATCGAAAGCAGAGATTCCGCAGTTCTTGTTGAAATAGACGTTTTCGAGAAATTTAAGGAAATGGTGGACTATAACACTGTTGTTATAGTAAATGATTTCCGAAAGGAAATGTTTTTTTAACGTAGTATTGGGATTCATATATCTATCTTAAATTCCGAATCCCTATACTAGTGATTTTGGAGTTGTCGTAACGATGTTTTACGCAACATTCGTTTTGACTCAAATAAAATTTATGAAAGAGAATGATTTCCTTAAAGAATGAAAAGTATACTTAATTTGATTTAAGTATATTGAATATTTTCAAATGTTGAAAATAAATGATTTGTGAATTACTTATTCTTAAATAAGTATGGAAAGGCTTTTCCAATATGAAATGAACTGTTTTTGAGATTTTATCTTTTAAAGATAAAATTGAAATGTGGAAATTGATTTGAAATTGTCTTCGAACGATTAAGTGTGGAAATTATATATATATATCTAGTAAAGATATTTTGGAAGATAAAAATAATTTGGGAAAATTATTTGGAATCTGATGATGTTGCGCATCTTTATTGATAGTTAAATAACCGACTACCAATAATTACCTTTAGATAGGTATTTGTTGTGAATTGGATGAATTTGAATGCCACACTTATTTTTGAATAATCGCTCACTATTCGGGTTAACCGGGAAAGGACCATGGGGTCGTATAACCCATTCCGAATATGTGGTACGTCGTTATGAATTGCATTCGAAGACCGGTGTTGAAGACCGGATATTTTTGAAAACGGAAGGATTACCGTCGAGTTACTCTACATCGGCTGATCTCCGGTTTAGAGGTTTTATCATCCTTAGTGACGGGAAGTCCCGACGTGATTGAAAATTATCTGGATATGCAAGGGCTTCGTGAGAAGTGCCTTCGGTTCTGTTCGATCCCGGAACAGACTTGTATGGATTGTGTGTCTGACGTTACAATTTGAGATATAAAGCTGATTTCTTTCAAATACATATCTGTTGGTGGCGGAGAATTTATTCTCTTAGCTTAACACCCTTCTCTGAGACGTACGAGCTCAGAGGTTATGTAGTTGAAATTTATCAGCGATATATCCCAATTTGGTAACGTGGCATACTGAGTGTTGCTGTAAAATGATCGGTGTTTGATCATTTGTGATATGATCATTTGTTTGATCTTATATCTTTGTGATCATAGGTTGATCATTTTGTTGGACCCGAAGCAGGGCTTTTTGAGAAAGCGTAGCTTTGTGGACGAGACTTCATCGAGCCTCAACAACCCGGAAATGGTCGAAACAGGAATGTTGCGGCAAGGTTATGAGGGTCGCGCCCTTTAGGGTATGTCATTTCCTTCTGGAAAGGGGTGGTATCATGGTATGGAGCCCAGATACTTACTCATGTGGATACACTTTCTTTATGATGTGTGATGTTGGATATCGAGCGCTCGGATAAAGGTCCCAAAGGACCGGGTGATGACATATTCGTGAGTTACCTGTTACAGGGGTAACCCGGCCTTGTTTGGCAGAGAGCAGTTTGTCTCTCGGGACGTCCAGCCAGAGGCGATCCCAATCGGCAGGAGGAAAAGGAAGTTCCTTAGCCTGACCATTTGTTGGAAAATACAAAGAAACAATACGAACCCTGTACGGTTTTAGTTGTATTACCTGCTATGGAATGTGGCGGTAACCTGCTATTGAACATAGTAGCTATAGTAGGCATACGATACTGGTCGTATGTTGGCTAAGATTAATATTATACTTTCGAAATGTTTTCTACACTATGCACTAATAATAATATCAAAAAGATTTGATTTTGCGTAGTAAGCATCTTTGACTATCATAAGAAGAAATCTCCTCCAATTCTGCATTTGCATTGTGTGTGTGGCGGGAGGTCTTATGGTAGTTTCATTTTCCAAAAGCATTTCGAATTGACTTTAAATTTATCCTGTTGTTTATTTTAAAGAATAACTGTTTTACGATCTCACACCAGTCACCATGACTGACTCGGAGTTTATTGTTCCCTTCTAAACTCTGGGTGCCCACCAATTTCCACACGGGCAGCCTAGAGTTATATTATCAGGATATTCTGGATATTCTGGAGCTTTGGAGATGAGCTGGATGGCGAGACGTAGTATTTGTATCTGATATATTTATTCCGCTGTGTATTATGTATGAGGACAAGTTATATAACTGTCCATTGTTGTATATTGACTCTGATGATTGATGTATGTATAAACTGATATAGTTCTTTGTTTTAAAAGACTAGTGATTATCTATTATATATTGTTCCGCTGCGATATGTGAGATTCTGATATTGTTTCTGTTCTGATGTTGTTCTTTTGTTTCTTCTTTCTCTTTTCTTCTATCTTCTTCTTCTACCTCTTCTTTTAAAACCCTAATGGTTCGGTTTTTCGTTCACCTTGAGTAAATAGATGGAGATTAGTGTCTATTCAAGGGGTACGGAAAAGCGGGCTATTACAATATCGCTTATCAACTATATCCTGTATTTTGTTATGTGATGATTGTATGATGTTGCATTACTGTGTGAAACCCCTGGACCACACCTTTACACACACAAATATGGATTTCACGTGGAAATCGGTTAAGTCACAGATAATTTAAATTTGATGTTTTGAAATTGAAATTTTAATTTCAATTGATTTTGAAATTAGAAATTCGGGTTTAAATGTGAAAAGCTTTTGAAATAGAATTTCAAAGATAAAAGTTATTTTGAATAACTTAAATCGAGTTTTGAAAATTTAAATAATTTGATTTAAATTAGAATTCAAGTCTGAAATTTAATCCTATGATTTGAAACTAGGGATTTAAGATGATATAAGGGTGTTTATATGAAGTTAAACCACCTAAAAGTAATTTTATGAATTTGGATTTAACCCAAGGATTTCAACTCGTATAAATGAATCAGATTTCCAAAATGAAAACTGTTTGTTTTCAAAGAATAAAAGCTTTTAGATAAGAAATGAAATTCCAATTTAGGTAAAGGAATTTCAAGTGCATTGAAAATGGTTTTTCCAGTTATAAATGAATTCTGTTTTTAAAAGCTAGGAATTAAATCTGTCTAGTTTAACAGATTTAAAATGATGTTTTGTTTAAACCATTCAAAATGAAATTGTTTTGAAAGCTATTTGTTAAATCTTTGATTTAAAGATTTAACGAATTAATTAAATTGAAATGGAAATCGATTTGGAAAATCTGTGAATGAATCTTTGTGAAATTAAGTGAACTTTGTGAATTGAATCTTTTTGTTTAAAAAGATTAAAATGGTAATTTGTTAAACCATTTGAAAAGAAAGTTGGGTTTAAATTGTGACTTAATTGAATTCTCAATATCCATATATTTTTGAATATTACGCTCACTATTCGGGTTAGCCGGGAAAAGACAATTGTGTCATATAACCCATTCCGAATAGTGATACGTCGTATATGGATAGCATTTGAAGACCGGTGTTGAAGACCGGATATTTTCGAAAATGAAAGGACAACCTGTCGAATGTCTCTGCACTGGGTAGCTCCCGGTATAGAGATTTATATCACTCTTTTTGTGATGGGAAGTCCGGACGTGATTGAAAATTATCCGGATTTGCAAGGGCTTCGTGAGAAGTGCCTTCGGTTCTGTTCGAACCCGGAACAGACTTGTATGGTTACATGTCTGACATTACACTTTGAGATATAAAGCCGATTTCTTTCAAATACATTTCTGTTGGTGGCGGAGAATTTATTCTCTTAGCTTAACACCCTTCTCTGAGACGTACGAGCTCAGAGGTTATGTAGTTGAAATTTATCAGCGATATATCCCAATTTGGTAATGTGGCATGCTGAGTGTTGCTGTGTGATGATCAGTGTTTGATCATTTGCGATATGATCATTTATTTGATCTTATATCTTTGTGATCATAGGTTGATCATTTGTTTGACCCGAAGCATGGCTTTGTGACAAAGCGTAGCTTCGTGGACGAGACTTCGTCGAGCCTCACACCCCGAAAATGGTCAAAACAGGAAGGATGCAGCAAGGTTCTAGGGAGTAGCGCCCCTTAGTGTATGTCATTCCTTCTGGATAAAGGTGGTATCATGGTATGGAGCCCAGATACTTAACCTCTGTGGTTGCTGCAAATTTATTACTTTGTGGTTGTTGCGAATCGGGGATCCTCGGGAAGATCGGTGACGATCGGGGGATGGCATACGCGTGTCAGTAGTTACCTATTTTTGCAGAGGTAACCCGGCCTTGTGTTGGCAGAGATCTAACCGTAATGTTAGGTTATTTCTCGGGTCGTCTATTCCAGGGACGTACCCATCGTGGATAGGAAGTTACTTAGCCTGACCATTTGTTGGAAATCCAAAGAAACAATACGAGCCTTGTACGGTTTTAGTTGTAGAACCTATCATTCACTTATGGTGGCGCCCCATTGTTTGGATGGTAGCTATAGTAGGCATAGTTCGAAATGTCTATGCTGGCTAAGATTTATATTCTACTTTCGAAATGTTTTCTGCACTATGCACTAATAATAATATCAAAAATGATTTGATTTTGCGTAGTAAGCATCTTTGACTAACATAAGAAGAAATCTCCTCCAAGTCTGCGTTTGCATTGTGTGTGTGGTGGGAGGTCTTATGGTAGTTTCATTTTCCAAAAGCATTGCGGTTTTCAATGTTTAAATTCTTTTGTGTTATTTAAAGATAAACTGTTTTTGTTGCTCACACCAGTCCCATAACTGATTCGGAGTTTATTGTTTATTTCCTAAACTCTGGATGCTCAAAATTTTCTACACGAGCAGTCTAGAGTTGGGTTTTTCAGATATTCAGATTTTGTAGATTTATCTGGAGCTAGTCCAGTCTTTGGATCAGACTGCACTTGCTTATCTTTGTGCCTCGTTATTGGGAGTTCGAACTATATCTGGCTTAGTGCTTTGAAGATGGAGATTATCCGCTGCTGATATTATCGTTTTTCTTTTCCGCTGCTATTTGTTGTATCATATCTCTGATGTATATAGATATTCATTGTATCATCATTGTATCTGGATATTGTATCAGATGTTGGATGTCTATATTCTTTTTCTTTTCCGCTGTGTTGTTTACTTAATGTTGTTATAAGCTCCGGCGACTCGGATTTGAACGATCGAATCTGCGGCATTCGAGTACGATGTAAAGTATGGATGTCGATTTTCAAACGCGAAAATCCGGGACGTTACAACTTGTTTGATCAGCTTCATGAAGCTAAGGTGTTTTCTCAGATGGATTTGGCAACGGGATTTCACCAGTTAAGAGTGGCTAAGGATAGTGTGCCGAAGACTACTTTTAGGACACCATCCGGTTTCTTTGAGTGGCTGGTAATGCCGTTTGGATTGACCAATGCACTAGCATATTTTGTGGATCTTATGAATAGAGTGTTCAGAGATCAGTTGAACAAGTTCGTACTAGTGTTCGTGGATGATATTTTGATTTATTCCAGAACTGAAGAAAAGCACAAGACGCACTTGCGTACTGTTTTGGAAATCTTACGGAAACATCAGCTGAAGGCTAAGTTTTCGAAGTGTCACTTCTGGAAGAGTGAAGTGAGGTTCTTAGGCCATATTATCTCTGGAAGCGGAATAGCGGTTGATCCCACCAAGATAGCAGCAATCCAGGATTGGGGTAGACCTAAGAATGCATCTGATGTGAGAAGTTTTCTTGGATTAGCAGGATATTATCGTCGATTTATCAAAGACTTTTCCAAGATGGCTGCACCATTAACAGGATTGACGAAAAAGAACCAAGTATTCAGATGGGATGCTAAGTGTGAGCAAGCTTTCGGAACCCTGAAAGAGCGACTGACAAGTGCTCCTGTTTTGACTATTCCAAGTGGAAATGATGAGATGGTGGTTTACACCGATGCATGTGGTACTGGACTTGGAGCAGTGCTGATGCAGAAGGATAAAGTTGTTGCGTATGCAAGTCGACAACTGAAGCCGCATGAAAGGAATTATTCGACTCATGATTTGGAGTTAGCGGCGATTGTTTTTGCTCTAAAGATATGGAGACATTATCTATTGGGAGTTCGATTCGAGTTGTTTACAGATCATAAGTCGTTGAAGTATCTTTTCTCCCAAAAGGATTTGAATCTTCGGCAGCAACGATGGCTAGAGTTTTTAGCATCATATGATTTTGGTATAGCCTATACTCCGGGAAAGGGTAACGCAGTAGCAGATGCGTTAAGTCGAAGACATGCAGGATTGGAAGTCATGTTTTCGGAATGGAAGAATCTTGAGTATTTAGCTGGATTTGACTTCAGGCCTAGATGTGAATTGGAACCTGAGATGTTGGCAAACTTATCGATAAGACCGATTCTTGTGGAAAGGATAGGCGAGAGCCAAAAGCAAGACGATAAGCTTGTCAAGATTATCCATGATTTGGAATCTGGATTGGACCCAGAGAAGGATAAAGGATTCGAGGTCGATCGAGAGGGTTGGCTTCGGAAGCAAGGACGACTAGTTGTTCCCGATATAGATGAATTGAGAAATGAAGTTTTGAAGGAAAGTCATCACTCGAAGTTGACAATTCATCCAGGTGGAAATAAGATGTATTGGGATATGAAGAGAACCTATTACTGGGAAGGTATGAAGAAGGATGTTGGAAATTTTATTTCCAAGTGCATGAACTGCCAGTTGGTAAAAGCCGAACAGAAGAAGCCAAGTGGATTGCTTCAGCCATTAGAAGTTCCTACATGGAAGTGGAGCAAGTATCGATGGATTTTATCGATGGGTTACCTAGAACTAGAGTGGGAAATGAAGGGATTTGGGTCATCGTAGATCGTTTGACTAAGAGTGCAAGATTCATTCCTGTTCGATCAAGCAGGACTGCATCAAAGTTGGCTGAGATGTATGTTAAGTGGATAGTTCGATTCCATGGTATTCCGAAGAGTATAGTGAGCGATCGAGACCCATTGTTCACTAGTGGATTTTGGAAGAGCTTCCAGGAAGTTTTGGGAACTGAGTTGTGTTTGAGTACAGCTTATCATCCCCAAACAGATGGTCAGACCGAGAGAGTCAATCGAGTTTTGGAAGATCTCCTCAGAGCTTGTGTTTTAGATTTCGAAGGATCATGGGAAGATCACCTTCATTTGGTGGAATTTTCATATAATAACAGTTACCAATAAAGCATTGGTATGGCACCGTATGAAGCACTGTATGGAAGACCGTGTAACTCTCCGATGTGTTGGTTAGAGACAGGAGAAAAGCTGATACTTGGGCCAGAAATGATTCGACAGACTTCAGATTGCATAGAGATCATTCGGCGACGAATGAAGGCAGCCCAAGTCCGTCAGAAAAGTTATGCCGATAAGCGTCGTAAGGATTTGGAGTTCGACGTGGGTGATATGGTTTTTGTGAAGATTTCTCCACTGAAGAATGTTGTTCGATTCGGGAAGAAAGGAAAATTGACTCCGAGATTTGTTGGACCATTCCCGATTATCGAGCGAATTTGAAAGCTCGCCTACAGATTGGAGTTACCAGAAAAGATGTCGAGTGTGCACAATGTTTTTCATGTATCGTATCTACGGAAGTATGTACACGACTCGAATACAGTGGTTTCTGCTGATAGCTGTGAAGATTTAGAGATTGATTCAGTCGATAAGAGACCTCGTAAGCCGCTTCGTGTTGTGGAAACTGACACGAAACAGCTTAGGCGGAAGGTAGTTAGGTTGCTCAAGATACAATGGAGTGATGATGATAACGACTGTACATGGGAGGTGGAAGAGAGGATGAAGGTAGCTCATCCTGAACTCTTCAAGGTATGGCCATAAGGTGTCGTGTCATCTCACGACATTGTAACTTGTTCTAGTTTTAGAATTCTGCATGCTAGGCTAGAATTGGATGCATGGTTTGTCGATTGCTATGGATGATAGGCATGCAGAATAGCTTTTGATTGTTCTGGTTTGTTTGGAATTTCGGGGGCGAAATTCCTAAGGGGGAGAGAATGTAACGACCCGTATTTTTACGGATCGAAACATCGTAAAACAGTTGTCATTAGGTCGCAATGTTGATAAGTCATCCAGAGTCTAAGTCGTGGACGAGATAAGGCTTAGGTCGTATAGTAGTTAGGTCGGAGTAGACGACTTAAGGAAGTGGAGCGACCTAAGGATTTAGGGATAAGTCGTGTAGAAGTTAGGTCGTGTGGTGGCTTAGGTCGAGTGAACGACTTAAGGGGTTTAGCGACTTATAGGATTTGCAGACCTAAGAAAGTTGGCGACTTAAGGTAGTGGGCGACCTAAGAGTTAGCAACCTATAGGAATTGGCGACTTAAGTTAGTAGGCGACCTAGGGGGTTTGCGAGTTAACGACCTAAGAGAGTTAGCGAGTTAACGACCTAGGGGGTTTGAGTCGTTCGAGCGACTTAAGGAGTGTAGTAGTTAGGTCGTGAGCGACCTATGGGGTGCTATGTTTAGTTAGGTCGTAAGCGACCTAAGTTGGTTAGGTCGTCCAGACGACTTAGGTCGTGACATAGTTAGGTCGCGACCTTGGATGAGTCGTTAGGTCGCGCATTAGTGTTAAGACTTAGGTCGTGACATTTTTAGGTCGTGACATAGTTATGTCGTGGCTTCTGTTTCGTTAGGTCGGCACTGTTGCTAAGCCGCTTGAGTGTGTTAGGTCGTAGGTCGCACGCATATGTTAGGTCGCATATGTGTTAGGTCGCGCTCATGTGTTAGGTTGTAATGTTTTTAGGTCGTAGGTCGTGGACAGTTTGGTCATGGATAGTTAGGTCGTGGACGACCTATGGGGGTGGACGACCTAAGGAATTCAGCCTATAAATAGGCAGGTTCTTCTTCACTTTTGGGATCCGGATTTCGAAGCGACGAAGTGCTGCCATTTTGAGAGCTCGAGTTCTACACTTCTTCACTTCTTTTCTACACTTTGATTTAGTACTTCCTTCCATCCAAGATCGAAGATCCAAGAGCTAAAGTTGAAGATCTACATTCTTCGACGAGTGATTTCATCGTTTGAAGCGGGATTGTGATAGATTGAGTTAGATTCTTCGCTGTCCAGATCTGAAGTGTGTTGCTTTTGAGGTGTTTAGGTGATTTGGTGAGTGGTGATTATCTCTCACAAGGATCCAAAGGAGTATATCGGATTATTAGCTTGATTTGGTGTTAAAATAGTGATTTCCATGCATTTGCTTAAACTTAAGTATAGATCTATTGTTCATGATGATTTGACATCCATTTTACTACATGTTAACCTATGCAAGTTCATCCATCAAGTTATAGGGATATTGTTCATGTTTCATGCTTGTTAGATTTAGACTCTTTATTTACGAAATTGCCATTATTGTTATTTAGATCATGTTTGAATGTTTGATTACTTGGATTAATGTTTGACTTGATAGATTGTTGTAAATTAGTTGATTGATGATTGATTTGGACAAGTTAGTCGAAGATGATTCAAAAGCTAAGGGAAAGGCTCTTGAATTGGAAAAGCTGCTCGTGGCATATGTGGCGGATGATGAATCTCATATGGATAGATTTGATGATGTTGATGTTGAGATGAGGCTTTGCTATGATGAGATGAAGCGAGGCATGGTATGAGATAGCCTTGGTTTAATCCAGATGGGATCATTCCAAGCATGTTGATAACTTGGTGAAATGGTTCGAGTTGAGGATAATGGTTTGCTCGAGAGGCGCTTGGGCTAGTATGGAAATAGTCATCGAGGAGGATGACTAGAAGGCTAAGATTTCATCGTTGTTGAAGGTTCTAGCAGGCTCAAAGCAAGAGTTCGTTGGGCAGATTCGATAGTCCCTAAAGACTATGATTGTAGTCGAGTACTCTGGGCAGATTCGATAGTCCTAGGCACGGGCTGCGACGATATGCAGAGTTTTGTCTAGAACTGGGGTTGCCATTAACCCTTGATGGACGGCTGAAAGAATGTGCCGGTCATTCAATTAACGGTGGTATCGAAGCAATGATAACAGTGATAGCCAAAGTCATGGATGTTTGGTTGTATCGTCATTCGGTCTCAAGAGTGATGTTTTCTGGGTGCTTATCTGATCTTGGTTTAGGCCTTGGGGGTTTATACTTGGAAAACACCGACCTTGACTCGAGTGATAATTGCTATACTTTAAATGTCTGCTTTGCTATGTTTATTTCCGCTTAGAGTGTCTGGGGGCTATCACTGTAGAAAGAGGTGGAGTGGGAGGCTTGGATTCCTATTCTTTTTTCCTTTATGCTCTTTTGGTATGTTGTTAGTTAATTTACCGCTCACTAAGACTGTTGTCTGACTCAAGGCTTTATGTTTAACTCTTATTGCCTTGGGCTGTTCATCCGTTTTGGGATGGGCAGACTAGGTAGCAGGTGACAGGTGTTGTTCTTAGTTTCCGACGATGCTGATGACGAAGACGAGCTGGAGGCTTGCATATTATTTTCTTACTATATGTACTGGATGTTCCGCTGCTTGTATATTCTCTGAGTGATATGTAGTGAGGCTTGATGTATTGACTATTCAGATGTCTGTACCAAACTATTATGAAGTTTAATTAAGATTATGTTCTGTAAAGCTTCACTATATATATTTTCTATTGTATTTTATCCATGCGCTGTGAGTTATACGATAGATTCTGTTGTTTTAATTTAACCCTGGCAACCGTCCATGGCTGCCTGGCATACTTTACAGCGCACTATTCCTATGTTCAGTGCAGAGGTCATGGGCGGTCGTCACAGTGTTAGTGATTGTGAAGTTACATGAATGCACAACATAAGACATGATGAAGAAAATAAACCATTTCTTAGTGGACGTGAGTTATATATTTTTCTATTATTATCTATTATTTTCTACAATGTGATGGTTGTATCCATTATCTTTGATACATCATTAGATATGCATATTCTGGTAAGTTTACATTTGATTGTAAAACTTGTATTAAATTATATGCAAACTAAATATTTCTATCATTTTTTTTACCATACGTTAATATATTAATAATTCTTTCAGATCGGTTAAAGAAACTGCTTCAAGGAGAGACTTATATAGAATGAAATAGTATTGGGATTCCTAAACTAAGCGAAGTAGCTTACTTAAAGCTATTTGATAATATTTTGTTTCACACTAGGTTCCCATTTTTTTAAATGGTTGAGATGCATGTAACTATGTGGTTGCTATTTAGAATTGTAGTTTTATTCATGCATATAAGGTGTTTAGAATAATGGTGTAGCCACTAAACCTAAAGTAGATGATAATGCTATGGTCTCTACTAATAAAGCAAAAGCATGATGTTGGTGAAGGGTTATTGAATCCTATTATTGTTCATGGAAATATTATGTTAATAGCAGATTTGGTTTTAGGTGTTATTATAATTATTTAGTTTTATATTTTCAGAAGATTTTCGTTTGAATTTGATGGCGTCAAATTACATATTCAAAATGATACACTTTTGGGAGAGAAAGACTATCCAGTAACGAGATAGTGTGCTTCTTCCATTAAACAAATTTCTAAACAATATTTGTTCAGTTGTTGACTTTTCTCTTAATTCACATTAACTTGGAACTATTTTAAGCATACATGTGAACCAACCAACAATATGGTTATAGTGCATTAAAAATATAATAACTGTGTGATCATGTATGATCAATACATGCATGAGCAATAATTGAAAAGGAATGAAAGATAAGCTCAGAGAAATGGATATTGTTTCTATGTTTTAAAATGGAAATGTAAGTGGAATTTAATTGTTTTGTTATTGGAACCTATTGTTATTGTAGTTTTATTTTTCAAAATAGAATTAGATTTAATGTTGTTAAATCAATGAAATTTTCTTTCGGTTTTCTTTGCATACGTCCAACGAACGTGCCAAACGTACTGGTTTTCTTTATATATATGAGTAATTTGGCACGTGCGATGCACGTGCGCAAGAGGGATAGGTAATAAAAATACCGTTTGTACGATTTTTTGGATCTTACAAAATGACTTTGATGTGTAAGTAATGTTGAATTTTTATGCATGTACATGCACATATGAACCATTTATCAAAACGTGAATAGGACTACGTTATTTTAGAAAATGATTAAATATGTAAAGAAAGTAATCAACTATTACTCAAGTGGGTATAATATCATATTTATAGTATAATAGATTTTTTCTTTTTGGATCCTTAGTTAGAACGATATTGATTTATTTATGGTTTTCTCAGTATAAAATTCTATAATTCACTTTCACTTTAAATCTCTATTTAATATTACAAAATGCATACACTAATTTGTTGATGTAAAATCTCTTTGATTTATTGAAAAACACGTTAAGAGCATGGTCACATTTTAGCCTATCTAAAGATAATCATTTGCGTGGATAGTAAAGCTACAATAATAAATAATGATACCCACTTGGATCACCTAGGTGCATAAGAGGCATCACACATGATTCAGTTTAGTAAAACTAACTCATTGTTATATATGCAGTTCCCTTGGTGTATTCTTGATCTAAAAATATAACACTGGATCTCCAACTCAGTAATGTATTTTCAATTTTATTTTTAACAAATCGTTCAACTTCAAACACTGTATGTAGTAACAGTTAATAAATACAAATAAAAATGGGTTTTCAATTTTAGAATATGGCAGCAAGGAGGGTTAGCGAGGTTAAATAATGTGTCTAGCATACTAACCTATGACCCCAACACATTTTTATATCATGATAAAAAAATTCAAGTTGGTTTAATCCAAAAGTGCTACCGAACTTGGATTGTAGTGAATGATTTAAATATATGCAACAAAACTAATCATCATTTACTAAAATATATATTACTACTCATCGTAGATTCAAATACTCTATCCAACTGCTATAAAATATGAATTTTTTTCATGTTAAAATGTTTACCTTCTTTTCCATCTAACAAATTTACATGATCAGCTTTCATCCTCTGATCTTTTAGCAAATATAAAGCCATGACCAAAAGTTGGTAGTAAATGTATAATGCAAATCAACCTATCATTCAAAATGCGTATAAGTCAATGAATCAGGCAGACACATTAGAATTTAAACCAAAAAAATTAATATACAAACTTCATGAATTAAAGAAAAGTCGATGATGAGGTATTTCGTTTAACAAATATTTATAATATATAAAAGAGGAAATCTATCGTTTATAATATAATACCTCTTGACCATGCCATGAAGTTGCGACCTTGTAATCTTAACGTGGACTAAAACTAAGGTTAGAGGCTACAATGGAATGTTTTGGCAGTTAGTGTTAGCACCAAAATTGGTCACTAACCTCGTAGAAGAAGATTGTGAAGAGATATAAGTGATGAAATCAAATTAAACTGAGAAGACAGTGCTAATCTAAATACAGAAAGTAAGAACACCAAATTTATAGTGGTTCAGCGTAATTGCCTACGTCCACTTTGAGGTTAAACTTTATTGATCTTCTTTATAGTTGATTACAAATACAATTCGTGAATCAAATGCTTGAATGAAGTTGTTAAGTAGAGAAGATGAGTCTTTAAAATGGCAGAGTCTCCCCGGTGTTTTCTCTCCAAAAAAGGATCCATTTCACTGTGACCCTGCCCCTCTATTTATAGGAAAACGTGGGCTAGATTACCCAAGTGGGCTTGATAGACGAACGCTCGAGCCCAGGCGCTGCATGCCGAACCAGGTATGCCGAACGCTTCCATGCCGAACGGTGCTTCTGATGTATGGGAAGTGTAGGATGGTTGCAGTGAAGCCGAGCGTATCTCTGTTCAAAGCTCTTGACCGATCAATGTATGTAGGTCGAATGATATCGTTACCTTGCGTAGTTGTGCATACTGAATGCCTTATGAATGCCGAACGCTCTAGTTGCCGAGTTATCCTATCGCCGAGTTCTACTGACGCCGAGTGCCTCTGGATGCCGAGTACTCCGGATGCCGAGTACTCCGGATGCCGAGTACCATGGGATGCCGAACACTAGTTGACGCTGAGCATAGGTTGTTGTCGAGTACTACGCCGAGTTATCTCGATGCCGAGTGCTCTTAGATGCCGAGTACTCCGGATGCCGAGCAGTCTCGTATGCCGAGCAATCTTGATGCCGAGCGTTGGTTGATGTTGAGTATCAGTTGACGCCGAACACTGATGAGTACTACGCCGAACACTCCTGGACGCCGAACACTCCTGGACGCCGGACATTATGGATGCCGAGTACTACGTCGAGTACTCCTGGATGACAGTTGCTTCGCCGAACACTCCTGGATGCCGGACACTCTCTGATGCCGAGCACTTATTGCCGAGTACTAGTTGCCTGGTCAAATCCCCAGGAAACACTTGCCCCCCAAAGTGTATTGCGTGGCCGAACGTGATGCGCTTTGAATCTAGTACAATCTTCCTCGGAGGTACCTCTTCAAGAATGTTAGCGAAGGAGGTGTGAGACGAACAAGGTTGGGATGCCGAACGATACGTTCGAAGCCGAGCGTACCTCGTGCGCCGAACGCTCAGGTATTGACCGGTTCTACTGGGTATAGCCTCTTCGTCTTCTACCTCCCTCTATATAACCAGGCGCCCTTCCACCATTTTCTTTTACGTCTTCTTTATTATCACTCTTAGAGATTTGCAATCCTATCAGATATAAAGCCTATATAATCCATTCTCAACTTCGATCGTCGAATTAGGTATCCTTCCTCTAACAATTACACTACTTCCATTTTAGGTTCATCTTATGGAAACAGAGTGTTTCCTTTAGTTGTAAACGCGTGGCTAGTAGGAGTGGTTCGCTCGTTTTGAGTTGTCTAGTTGGGGCTAGCTCCTCCGTGCCGAACGATAGAAAGGTAGATAGGGTGTTGGATGGCATAGTCTTTGTCGGGCGATCCGTCTCTGTCGTTCGGCGTGGATGGAGAAGGTGTAGGGTGGAGTTGAAATCGTGGTGGAGCACCACTTTTAGCCGGACGATAACCCAAACCGAACAGTCTTGAATGCCGAACGGTATCAATGTTGAACAATTACTAAAATGTAGAGCAATAACTTAGCCGAACGATGACTTTAGCCGATCAATACAATTGATACACCGAACATTGACTTTAGCCGAACAACACAACTGACATGTTGAACGATGACCTTAGCCGAACAATACAATTGACACGCCGAACATTGACTTTAGCCGAACAACACAATTGACATGCCGAACACTGACTTTAGCCGAACAGTACAACTGACATGCCGAACGATGACTTTAGCCGAATAGTACAACTGACATGCTGAACGATGACTTTAGCCGAACAACACAACTGACATGCCGAACACTGACTTTAGCCGAACAACACTTAGGTCGAACCAGTACCTTAGTCAAACAAAGCAATTGCCGGACAATTATTGGACCGGATAATGTCTTTAGCCGGACAATACAAATGCCGAACAACATTAAAAATGCCGAACAGTATAAATGTCTAACTACACTTAAGCCGGTTACTTTAGAAATCATCTGTCTTTTGAATCTAGGACTGTAATCACCTCAAGGCGAGCTTTCTGAGACGGTCAGCGATGACGGTCTTTGAAGACGATGATTCGAAGCTAAATATTACATCTTTAGAACCTTTAGATTCTTATTGCCTGCACACAATTGCTTGCACTAGTTCACACACCACATGGGGGGAAAACTCGTGCTGCTAATTCTAACGCTCAACGTTTTTCAAGTATAGCTTTCTCAAGCATTTAGCCAGGTTCATTATTTATTTGGGATGTCGAGAAAATCTAGTTCTGCTACCATATCTGACAGGCCTGGGCCGTCAGCAAGGCAAGGAGCCGCTGATACTTCTAACCCGTCAACTTCTCCTGCTCATAACTTGGCGCCCGACGCTCTGGAGGCAACCATCTTACTAAACAATCCGATCGATTCTCAAGCCTCGAAGATCAACGAAGCTGCTCTACGATGGATATGTTCTATTCACGGGATTCCTTTTGCCGACGTGTTAGTTCCTTCAAGACACGATCGCCCTCATCTGCCCCCAGTCGGGTACACTACCTGCAACAAGTTTATGTGTTGGATGGGCAGCGTGCCTCCATTCAACTTATTTCTCCGGGATGTACTGCAGTACATAGACATAGCTCCGTCGCAGCTGCACCCGAACGGCCATGCATTTCTGTACGGGACTTATCTACTTTTCATGGCTGTCTTCTCCAGACCTCCAACCCCTGGTGATATCAGATACATTTATATGTTCAAGAGACGGAAAGACAGTCCTTCCTTTATGTTTCTCGAGCCATACCACAAGTGCCAGATCTTGACAGGGGCATGTAGCAAATTCGCCCTGTACAAACAGGAATGGTTCTATGTGCGCTACCCGTCTGGTTTTGCTAGGAGATGGGTTGAAGGCAGTAAGTCTCTCTGCTGAATCGTTATTCGTATTTAATTAGAGTCATGTTTTTCCTAACTCTTCATTTCATCTTTTCAGGTATCAACCCGCGTCCGGAAGGCCGAGGATATTCTGAGGCTGTTGAAGCCATTAGAGCTCTTCCTGCTGAGGATCGAGACATCCGGACTATCATTTCAAATGAATCGCTGTCGGGGTTCGGCTTGCTAGCCCCTGGTCGTCGGATCAGCCTTCCAGAAGGTGTTACAATTCCCAAACCTCCATCTGGTAAAGGTAAAAAACTTGCCGGACCGCCGTCGCGTCGCACTCCCGACACGCACGAAGAAGGCGAGCGCAAAGAGGATGATGCCCCCGAAACTCAGGGCGAGAACGTGGGTCCCGCTTGGAATCCGGCAATCGAAGTTCAGGATATTGAGACATCATCCTCCTCTTCGAAGGGAAGGAAGAAGCTAAAATATACGGTTCAAAAGGAGAAAGTTGGTGGCACCTCAAAATCTACGCCTATCCCTCCTGAGAAAGAGGCTTCTTCGCAGCATCAGGAAAGTTCTTTGAGGGGTATATCGAACCTTTCTATTCCCGAAGACATACTTAATTACGGGTTCGATGATCCTGAAGCTCTCAAATTCTCTTCGCCCGCTAGAGGCAATGTAGGAGTTCAACTCCCGGCTCAAGGAGACAATACTCTGATTAGCAAAGATAAACGAACGGGTCCGTCGGGGGGAACACTAGGACACACATGCACATGCGCATTCCATAATATACTTCAAGTCTTTTTAATTCGTGAATTCTCCTTAACTCGTTGTTATCTTCCTTCTTTGCAGGTGATATGGGCCGCTCACACGGACTTGATCGCCTTCAGGGGTCTTCTATATTCCATCACTCCGGACGGGATTCCGGTTCAGGCAGACGCCGGGACCGAGGTGATTATGAAGATAGGGACAATCGTCCGCGCGAGTCGTCTCACCGCAAGAAAACACACTATCAATCTTCCCAGTCCCGCGATCTTCCTCCTCCAACTGAGCCGGATAAAGAGAAGTCTTTGCAGAAGGGTTATCAGTCTGATGCTGCTCGAGAACAACATTCCAGTTCATCGAGTACGAGGCAAGTTCGAGAGCAACGTAAAAGAACGGAATTCTCTAAGCCTCCTCCTCCTATTCCTGCCGTGGACCCAACTGTTGCGGAAAAGATGGTCGACCTTAAGGCCAAGTTTCCGAAAATCTGTTTTGACGGTTTGAAATTCCTCCCAGTCATCCATCACATTCCTGGGCACGTGAAGCAAAGTGCCATTGCCTGCAACAATGACGTCTATGTTCAACATGACGCATTTGTGCACTTGGTGGAGAAGATCTCGGAAGTATCTGTCGAGCGTCAACACGAGATTGACCGTCTGAATCTGGAGGCTGACAGCGATAAGAAAATCATCAAACTCCAAGACGAAGAGCTTGCTTCGTATAAGTCAAAGCTAGAAGCCGCTGAACAAGGTGCGAAAGATACTGCTGAGGCAGTTGCTCGCTTAGAGGTGGCTCACAAAAAGGAGCTTGACGAAGCAATTCAGCGCAGCGGTGCCCTTGCCCTAGAAAAAGACTCTGTCCAAAAAGAAAGGGACGCGCTCGCTACTCAAGTCAAATAGCTGAAAGAACAACTCTCCAAGGATAAAGAAGACAAAATAGCTGCTCAGGAAGAATCGCAGCGATATTGTGATGAGATTGTTGCTACCCGACTCCTGAAGACAAAGCTTGACAACGAACTTGCCGGGGTCGAGAAAATGAAGGATGAGGCCCGTGAGGAGGGCAAAAGAATGGCTGTGGAGGAGCTTGATTCTCGCCTTGAGGCGGCCGCAGAGGCCGGCAGGGAAGAGGTCAAGAGTATGTTTGACCCGCTGATCGCCGAGTACGGAGCTCGCGTCCTTATGCACCGCGACCTAACATTCTTGGGCGACAGCTACCACGAATCCCTGGCTGAGGCATTGGAAACTCTGATAAAGATCAAGAAAGTTGAGTCAGGCTCCGAAGAGATCGACGAGGATGCATTGGTGAAGGAGTTCCTGAGGGGGAATGAGCCATCGGATTTATCCACAGCATTGGCTCTTTATGGCAAAGGCTCTTCCCCTTCGAAAGAGAAGAACGACGAGGCTGGCCCGTCAGAGGCCGACGCTACTTCTCCTCACATTGCCGCTCCTTATGCTGCTCAATCGGCCGGTCGGTCGACGCTTGATCCATTCGAGCAGCATGCCAGTTATGATCCCGAAGATCCCGGGCTCAGCGTTCATGTGCTGTCACCTATCATGGAGGGTGAAACCCCGCGCGCCACCGATAGCCAACCGGATCCTGGTAGGAAATTCTTCTTTTTCTAGAAGTCGAAGAGATCCCGTCATTTTTCAACAATGGTTATTCGTTCTAATGCCCACTTCTTATATTTTCGTGCAGGTCGTTCTGACGCCGAGCTAACTCCGAGGAGCGATGACGCCAAGGAGGAAGCAGGGAAAACAAGCGACGTTGCTCACGCAGGGGTAACTCCCGGTCCAGACGCTCAAGTGATCGGGGCACTTAATGATGACAAACTTGATACTTCGTCTCCTGCCGAAGGAAGCGACGAAGTTAAAATCACTGGCGCCTCTGAACATACTTCAGAGATGAGCATGAAGGACCGTCTCGCCGACGAGGAGAAGTGAAAGGTCAAAGTCAAAGTTGAATCTGAAGTCCTGGAACTCACTGACCCGCGGAACAGACCTTTGAAAATCATTCTCCCGGGCAGGTCCAAACCACTAGATGTTCCGTCTCCTACTCCTGACTCCGTCTCTCCAACAAGCAAAAAGTCCAAGAAAAAGCGTGAGGGAGAGGAGTCATCGGAAACACCAAAGGCAGACAAGAAGAAGAAGTCAAAGAAATAATCGATGCACTTGTTCAACAAGTTTCCTGATTAAGTTTTGTAATTGTTTTTATCTCCCATGATTTGTAGTTTGTATAGAGAGGTCTGAATTTTGTAGGAGTGATCATGTATCCCCATTTTGGACTTATTGAATAAAGTTTTAGTTTCTTTTTTGTTTGAATGATTCTCTTGTCTTTATTTGGTTTGCTGACTAATTGTAGCCATAACTCAAGTTCTTATGAGTTGCATTATCTCCCGGTCCATTCTTGTGCAGTTCAAACATTTTTGGACATGGCGTACCTCTCGTTCCACATCTTTCGAGTACTTGGACTTCTTGCTGACTCTATGTCCCGGGGATTTGGAGGCTTGAAATAGTTTATGCTCTAGTCCGCGCTCTGGGGACTTAGAGTACTCCGATCCGCGCTCTGGGGATTCGGAGATTTGGAATCGTTTATACTCTAGTCCGCGCTCTGGGGATTCGGAGATTTGGAATCGTTTATACTCTAGTCCGCGCTCTGGGGATTCGGAGATTTGGAATCGTTTATACTCTAGTCCGCGCTCTGGGGACTTAGAGTACTCCGATCCGCGCTCTGAGATTCGGAGATTTGGAATCGTTTATACTCTAGTCCGCGCTCTGGGGACTTAGAGTACTCCGATCCGCGCTCTGGGGATTCGGAGATTTGGAATCGTTTATACTCTAGTCCGCGCTCTGGGGACTTAGAGTACTCCGATCCACGCTCTGGGGATTCGGAGATTTGGAATCGTTTATACTCTAGTCCGCGCTCTAGGGACTTAGATTACTCCGATCCACGCTCTGGGGATTTGGAGATTTGGAATCGTTTATACTCTAGTCCGCGCTCTGGGGACTTAGAGTACTCCGATCCGCGCTCTGGGGATTCAGAGATTTGGAATCGGTTATACTCTAGTCCGCGCTCTGGGGACTTAGAGTACTCCGATCCACGCTCTGGGGATTCGGAGATTTGGAATCGTTTATACTCTAGTCCGCGCTCTGGGGACTTAGAGTACTCCGATCCGCGCTCTGGGGATTCGGAGATTTGGAATCGTTTATACTCTAGTCCGCGCTCTGGGGACTTAGAGTACTCCGATCCGCGCTCTGGGGATTCGGAGATTTAAAATCGTTTATACTCTAGTCCGCGCTCTGGGGACTTAGAGTACTCCGCTCTGCACTCTGGGGATTCGGAGATTTGGAATTGTTCGTACGAGTCTGTATGTCGCGCAGGATAATGTAATTTATCAACCAATTAAGAGATATAGAAACTTCATAGAAAATGTAGCTTCAAGCCTTTATTAATGAAAATCAACTAAATCGCTCGATTACAACTTTAAAAGGAAACTAAGTCATTATTGAATGGAAACATGCAGGAAACAATAGTGCCTATAACAAGAAAGGGAAACATGCTAAATGTAATAGTGCCGCAAATGTTCACTGTTCCATGCTCGGGGGAGTGTCGCACCATCAACGGTCGCTAGCTTGAATGTTCCTTCTCCAAGCTTCCGTTCAATGGCGTATGGACCTTCCCAGCTGGGATTCATGCGTGATGGTACCGGGAAGACTCGTTTCAGAACGAGATCTCCCACATCGAAGATTCTTAGGCGGACTCTGCCGTCATAGTAACGCTTGACTCGATGTCTGTGCGCCGCCGCCCTTAATTCAGCTTCTTCCCGCTTTTCATCGATACAGTCCAGTGATTCCAGCAAGAGGTTTTGGTTCGTCTTGGGATCATAGTATGTCACTCGGTGCGATGGAACTTCAAGTTCCACGGGTATAACGGCTTCAGAGCCGTATGCCAAGGCGAACGGAGTGTGGCCGGTCACGGACTTGTGGGTAGTTCTATACGCCCATAATGCCGTCGGGAGTTCATCTACCCATTTGCCTCCAACCTTCTCCAGACGCTTCTTTAGTATGGACTTGATTATTTTGTTAACGGCCTCGACTTGTCCGTTAGCTTTTGGGTGTGCAACGGCGGCGAACTTTTTCTCGATGCCGTACTTTAAACAGAACTCTTTGAACTCTCTACTTTCGAATTGCGTTCCGTTGTCTGTAATGATGGTGCGTGGAAGGCCAAAGCGGCATATAATGTTTCGTACAACGAAGTTAATGACCTTCTTAGAGGTGATAGTGGCCAAAGGTTCTGCCTCAGCCCATTTCGTGAAATAGTCGACTGCAACTATTGCGTATTTCGCACCACCTTTGGATAGAGGCAAAGAGCCGATTATGTCGATTCCCCAGATCGCAAATGGCCAAGGACTGATCATTTGTGTGAGTTCCGTTAATGGAGCCCTCGGGATTTTTGCATATCTTTGACACTTGTCGCATTTTCTTGCGTAGTCCGCGGCATCCCGGTTTACGGTGGGCCAGTAATATCCATAGCGGAGGATCTTCTTTGCTAGCGTTTGCCCCCCAGTATGGTCGCCACATTCCTCTTCGTGAACTTCCCTCAAGACTCGCTTTGTTTCATCATGAGCGATGCACCATAATAATGGGACTGAGAATCCTTTTCGGTACATGGATCCACCCTGCATTACGTACCGCGCAGCCTTCCGAAGGACCTGTCGTCTTTCGCTTCTTCTTTCTGGTAAAGCCCCGGTTGTCAGGTACAGTTTGAATGGGGTTATCCACGAGTCCTTCTCGATTTCTGTTTCCAACACGCGATCGATTTTCATCTCGTCTATGCTCGGGGCATGCAAGACTTCAACGGGATACAATCCCATTTGTTGAGCATCGTCGGTACTTGCGAACTTAGCCAACAAGTCGGCTTCTTTGTTCTGTTCTCGCGGGATATGTGAAATGTCATAACGCTCAAGATTTGATAGTAGTTCTTGGACCTGAACGAGGTACGGAGCAAGCTTTCGTCCTTTTGCTTGGTAGTCTCCTCGTACTTGGTAAACCACCAACTGCGAGTCACAAAAGATTTCGACTGATTCGATCCCGAGTTCTTTGATGAGCTTCAAGCCAGCGATCAGTGCTTCATATTCAGCTTCGTTGTTCGTAGCCGGGAAATCGAGCTTCAGGGCATAACAGATTGATCGGTTTTCCGGAGTTATAAGAACTACGCCCACGCCGGAGCAACGGTCGTTTGATGCACCGTCAGTGTATAATTTCCATCGAATGGGGGGAATGATGTCGTGATCGTCCGGTTTGATGGGTATGGTAAATTCAGCGATGAAGTCTGCTAACGCTTGCCCTCGGATGGCTCTCCGTGGTAAGTACGCGATATCGAATTGGCTCAACTCGATGTTCCATTTTAGCAATCTTCCAGAAGTTTCCGGTCGTTGAAGTACCTGCCTCAGGGGTTGATCGGTATAAACACCGATTGAATGCGCTTGAAAGTATGGGCGCAGCTTGCGTGATGCAATCACCAAGCAATAAGCCAATTTCTCGATTTTAGGGTAATTCTTCTCTGCCCCCGTTAAACGCTTGCTAACATAATATACCGGCTTCTGGACTCGATCCTCCTCACGAACCAAAGCTGTGCTTATCGCATGAGGGGATATAGCCAAGTAAACGTACAGCATCTCATGGTCAACTGGTTTAGATAGCATTGGTGGGCTCTCCAGATGCCTTACCAGATTCCGGAATGCTTCCTCGCAGCTAGACGTCCATTCAAAATTTCTCTTTCCTTTCTTTATTATGTCAAAGAACGGGATGCACTTGTCAGTTGCCTTGGATATAAATCGACTCAGCGCAGCTACTTTTCCGTTCAAGCTCTGTACCTGCTTTATAGTCCTGGGCGCTTGTACATCTCGAATGGCTTGGATCTTTTCTGGGTTGGCTTCGATTCCCCTAGCGTTGACGATGAATCCTAAAAACTTCCCTGATGCAACGCCGAAAGAACACTTCAGCGGGTTGATCTTCATTCCATAAAACCTGAGTATGTTAAACATTTCAGCTAAGTCTTGAATGTGGTCGTTTGATCGTCGTGACTTCACGAGCATGTCATCCACATAGACTTCCATGGTTTTGCCCAGCTGGTCCTTGAACATTCGATTCACCAAACGTTGATAAGTTGCTCCAGCATTCTTCAATCCGAAGGGCATCACTATATAGCAATACAGCCCGACATTTGTAACGAAGCTGGTGTGTTCTTGGTCCGGAATATGCATTGGGATTTGGTTGTATCCTGAGTAAGCATCCATGAATGACAGTAACTCATGTCCTGCGGTGGAATCGACCAACTGATCGATCCTAGGCAACGGGAAACTGTCCTTAGGGCATGCTTTGTTCAAGTCGGAATAATCTACGCAAGTCCTCCATTTCCCATTCGCCTTCTTTACTAGCACGGGGTTGGAGACCCATTCCGGGTAGAGGGCGTCGCGGACGAACCCATTTGCTTTGAGTTTGTCCACCTCCTCTCCAAGAGCGGCGGATCTCTCCGGATCCATTCCTCTCCTTTTTTGCTTGACTGGGACGTATTTCGGGTCTATGTTCAACATATGACTCGTGATGGCGGGAGAAATCCCACACATATCAGAATGCGTCCAGGCGAAAACATCAAGGTTTGCCCGGAGGAAGTCGCTAAGGTCTTCAGTCATTGCGGGGCCTAACTGTGATCCGATCTTCAGTATTCGCGAAGGGTCGTCACGGCTAACTGAAATGTCAATTGTTAATTCAGCCGGTGCCGCCTTCTCTTCCCTGGGTTTCTCATCATCGTCTCTCGGATCTATATCTTCGTAGATCCGAGAACTATGCCCGAGCCAGGGCTCGGGCGCTACTTGTCAATTATCCATATTGAGGATGCGGATGGGGTTGTCCGCAACCTTTCCCTTCTCCCTCCAGTGGGCCTCTCGAAGCTCGGCCACATAACAGGAACGACCAGCTGCTTGGTCACCGTGAACAATGCCTACTCCTTTGTCAGTCGGAAACTTCAAAGTTAAGCACCACGGGGCTAATGCCGCCCTAAATTCAGCCAGGGCCGGCCGACCCAAGAAAACATTATACGGAGAGTCCACATCCAAAACTACAAAGGGTAGAATTCGTACCCTCCGACGCTCGCCTTGTCCCAGTTCAACTGGTAACTCGACATATCCTACTGCATCAGTCGCAGCGCCGTTAAAGCCGTGGATACGAGCTTTGGATGGTTTCAAGTCTTTTGTCTCTAGCTTCATCTGATCGTAGGCCTTCTTGAAGATGATTTTGACTGAACTTCCACAATCAATCAAAATTCTTTTTACATATGCTGGTCCGATCGTTGTAGATATGACCATGGGATTGATGGTCGGAGCCTCTACCTGATCAGCGTCTCTGTTCCTGAACACAATATCGTCTGTCATCACGCGCTGCTGCTTAGCAGGGGCCCCGTCCTCTACGTTCGAACAGCACTCAAAATCTGCATGCTTCAAGGAGCTTGCATATCGTTCCATCTCTTGCCAGTTCTTATCTGCGGGATGAGGTCCGCCGATAATTGTATTTATGACCAGTCTTCCAACAGTCCGGGCAGGCTCCTCAGGATGACGTGGAGCTGGTGCACGACCTGGGTTTGACGTTCCCTGTCCTCCTTCCTGTGGATCCTTTACAAATTCTTGCAACTTCTTTTGCCTGATCAATTTCTCGATAGCGTCATGCAGGTGTCTGCATTCTTCCGTGTTGTGTCCATAAGTTTCATGGAAGCGGAAATATTTCCCAGTCCGCTTCTGTTCTTCAGTTGATTCTTTTGGACGTGGTTTTCTGTACTGAAAAGTATTGCATGTGGATAGGTAAATGTTCTCAAGTGGGGCGTTTAGCGGAGTGTACTCGCTGTAGCTTGGAATTCTCGACTTCCATTTTCCCGCTTCTTTCCTCTTTCCTTGACTTCTTCCTCTGGACTCTTTGGGCCGCACAGGCTTATTCTGGACATTGACTTGGACCTTTCCCGAATTGTCTCCAGATTGCTTCACAGCAATGTTGCTCTTGATTGACTCTTGGGCAGGTCCCGGTGCCTTATCTCGTCGTACCCACCTAGCTTCCTCTCTTCTTATGAACTGGTGTGCCTTGGAGTAGAAACGCTCTAGCGTAGCCGGAGGTTTTCCTGCCAGCCAGTCTCCGAATTCAGAATCCGGATCTACACCTCTCATTACAGCCATTATAATTGCATGGTCATTGGGATTACTGACTTCAGTTGCCGCAACGTGGAATCTTTGTAAGTACTCCTTCAGCGACTCTCCGGGATTTTGGATTACACTTGACAGAGACATCACGTCCTTCGGGCGTGTAGTGTGTATCCTGAATTGCTCAATAAACTTCTTTGCCAACTCCTCGAAACTTGATACGGATCGCGAAGGAAGTCGGGTGAACCACATAGTAGCGATCCCAGATAGAGTAATCGGAAAGCACCTACACTTGGTGGCGTCATTTTCTCTGGCTGAATCCATCATCCATTCATACCTCATTACATGTTGTCTGGGGTCAGTCTTTCCTTCATATGCAGGAATAGTTGGCATGCTAAACTTCTTGGGGTACGCCGCTTGCAGCACAACATCCGTGAACGGAGTATGACTTCTTGACACTCCCCAGTCGTCATTTGATAAGCCCTGATTTTCTTTCATCAGTTGCCTGATCATGGCCGTCAGATCGGGTGTCTGTATGGAAGCTGGGAGGTTGGAGTCAGTTCTACGCGCCTGTCCATGCTGATGCCTCCTTTCCTGGCGATCTGCCAATCGTGCGTCTTGAGGCTCAACATTGTTAGCATTTTGATGATCTGGAGCTCCATCCTCCATCTGTACTCCGGTTCTGAAGCTTCCAGTTCTGGCTTGGTCGCGGTCTCCAGTTGTTCGAACAGCAGCATCCGCCCTTGCAGCTTCAGTCTTGCGGCGTCTACGCCTGGGTGGTTCATCAGAAGAAGTAGAGCTGTCAGATGAGGAATAAGCAGCAGGATTGCCCCCAGCATTCTGTTGCTGCTGTTGAGTGAGTTGTGCCATCAGGTTGGCATTAGCTTGCATCTGTTCTCCCAGTTGTCTCCTGCTTTCCCTAAGTTCTCTCATCAAGTCATTGAACTCTACTCTGGTGACAACTGGAGTCTGTTCTTGAGCGGCAATCCCTGCACTCGGGATCGCTGGTTGAGTGCTAGGTCCTGCTTGTTGCACGCTAGCAGTCTCTCGGGCATCCGCATTAAGAGAAGCTGACCTGGTACGTGGTCTTGCCATTGTAGAGTTATTGGTATGAAATCTGAGTAGAATCAACGGATGTCCTATTAGTAAGTCGGATCTTCTTTGGGGGATTTGTTCAATCCAGTAGCTTCAAAGCAGATCCTTGAGGTCTGAGAATTCGACTCTCAATGAAAGCACCAAAGTGTTAGCACCAAAATTGGTCACTAAGCTCGTAGAAGAAGATTGTGAAGAGATATAAGTGATGAAATCAAATTAAACTGAGAAGACAGTGCTAATCTAAATACAGAAAGTAAGAACACCAAATTTATAGTGGTTCAGCGTAATTGCCTACGTCCACTTTGAGGTTAAACTTTATTGATCTTCTTTATAGTTGATTACAAATACAATTCGTGAATCAAATGCTTGAATGAAGTTGTTAAGTAGAGAAGATGAGTCTTGAAAATGGCAGAGTCTCCCCGGTGTTTTCTCTCCAAAAAAGGATCCATTTCACTGTGACCCTGCCCCTCTATTTATAGGCAAACGTGGGCTGGATTACCCAAGTGGGATTGATAGCCGAACGCTCGAGCCCAGGCGCTGCATGTCGAACCAGGTACGCCGAACGCTTCCATGCCGAACGGTCCTTCCATGCCGAACGGTGCTTCTGATGTATGGGAAGTGTAGGATGGTTGCAGTGAAGCCGAGCGTATCTCTGTTCGAAGCTCTTGACCGATCAATGTATGTAGGTCGAATGATATCGTTACCTTGCGTAGTTGTGCATACTGAATGCCTTCTGAATGCCGAACGCTCTAGTTGCCGAGTTATCCTATCGCCGAGTTCTACTGACGCCGAGTGCCTCTGGATGCCGAGTACTCTGGATGTCGAGTACTCTGGATGCCGAGTACCATGGGATGCCGAACACTAGTTGACGCTGAGCATAGGTTGTTGCCGAGTACTACGCCGAGTTATCTCGATGCCGAGTGCCCTTGGATGCCGAGTACTCCGGATGCCGAGCAGTCTCGTATGCCAAGCAATCTTGATGCCGAGCGTTGGTTGATGTTGAGTGTCAGTTGACGCCGAACACTGCTGAGTACTACGCCGAACACTCCTGGACGCCGAACACTCCTGGATGCCGGACACTATGGATGCCGAGTACTCCTGGATGACAGTTGCTTCGCCGAACACTCCTGGATGTCGGACACTCTCTGATGCTGAGCACTTATTGCCGAGTACTAGTTGCCTGGTCAAATCCCCAGGAAACAGTTAGCGGTAACAATACAAAATCCAAAAATAAAACATCCTAGGCTAAGTAGAGAAAACTAATTATGAAAGCAAAATGTTGAAGAAATTTAGTGAACCAAGAGAAGACATATAGTTTCAATATAATCATGCAATAACAAAACAAAATACACTATAGCTTAAATCTTCATATTGTTCTGCATTACAGAAAGTTACATTTAAATATTGTATGGTTATAGCTTATAAATGCTACAATAAATGCAAATTTGCTTTCAAAACATACGCTTTTTATATGGAAAATCTTGTACTCCAATTCATAGAAGTTCTAATAGGCAACAAAGGGTTATTGGACAGAGTTATTTTGGTAGAAGGCCCTCATTTCTAGCACTTACCAAAATATTAGCTTATTGAAACCAAAAGAATTTAGATGAAAGTATAACATATATACATGACTTATAAGCAGCGTTACAGTGAAGCCATTGTATGAAACATATAGGAACAAAATACGTGAAGCTTTGTTTAACTGAAAATCAATATAATGTAAACTGATATATTTATGAAGCCTATATATTCATCTAAAATTTGTTATTATTCATTTAAAAAATTCAAGAATAAAATGCCTGAAACCTTTTTATGTACAAACTAAGTATACTTGAAAATCCAAAATATATAAAGCTGATACATATACCAAAGCTTTGAGACTTTTAAATTTCGAAACATTCAAAAGTGTATATGATATATTATTAACTTCAGTTTCATGAAACTCCTTGCATTTTCGAAATCATTCATTAGTTACTTTATATTTTCAACCCAAGCATATACAAAATTCAGTGTTCACAAACCATATAAATGAAAGTCTGTTTTTACAACACCCTGTATGTGTTTAAAACAACATACGTGAACCTATATATTCTCAAAAACTTACTTATACGAAATTGATACTTTTAAAAACTATCATATATCCAAAGCTTATAATATTAGAAAATTATAAGTTTGAAGCCATATATATAAGGTCCGTATATTTGAAAACTATTGTATATATATTCAAAACTTTTCATTTTCGAAAACTTAGTACATTTGAAATCGCTGATAAGACCCATATGTCTCATATGTTTTAAACTCTGAATAGTCATCTAAATTCATGCATATAAGAAACTGTATCCATTTAAAACTTCTAATATACTTAGGACTTTCTTTATGCAAAACTAACATGTATTCCAAATATACAGAACAGTATACCTTAGAAACCCACGTCTATATATTTAGTGCTTTTAGCTTTTGAGACTCAATGTATACAAAACTGCAGGTGTACACATCATACACAAACCAAAATAGGAGTAAAATACTTTTTTCTCTAAAAGTGGTTTGTTTTAGGCTATTTGAATATGTTTAACAATTCAAAGATGCTAGTTTAATCTTATGATATTGAACCTCTTGAATTATTTCCATTATTACAACATATATCGTACTACAATGAAAACTCATCTTATTAATCACAAAAGTGAATATTTTACCTTGAATGGTGGTTGAATTGCCTTATCTGATATTTCGTCCAACCTTTTCCTCAACTTGAACCAATTCATATAAACGTCTTTGACATTCCATCAGCTACCATAATTGGACTGAATACCTAAAAATATTCAAAAAAATCTGTAAAGCTAATGAAAATGAAAATAAAAATTGAGATTTAATGAAACCGAATAATTTCAGATCGATGGTTACCTTCTGAGTACAATTACAGCCGTTTTCTTTGTCGAATGCTTGTTTACTATCGTCATGCAGCTACAGAGCACGACTAGATATTAAAATTTAGGAAAACCAAAATAAATTTGCAACCCCAATAGACATAACTTGTTAGTTACTGGATTTAAGCTGCTTCTATTGTACATCAGTTTCCCCTTTTTTCTTCTTTCTTTGGTTTCTTAAAGTAACGTGAGGAAGAAAAGGGATTGGATTGAGAAATCAGTTACATGAAGTAATGGGTTAGGAAACTGGAATGTGGTGGATAGAAGACGAAAAGACAAATGTGTCCCCATTGGAATTTCATGGAATAAACTGGTCTTCTAAGCATTGCATGGCCGTTTTGGTAATTCAGCAATGGCTTCAAAAGAGCTCAGTTTACAAAGTGGATGTGGATC
Source organism: Allium fistulosum (assembly GCA_030737815.1). Taxonomy (NCBI): domain Eukaryota; kingdom Viridiplantae; phylum Streptophyta; class Magnoliopsida; order Asparagales; family Amaryllidaceae; genus Allium; species Allium fistulosum. The sequence continues at coordinate 56,804,739 of CM060904.1, forward strand.
AGAAAGTGGGATTATAATTTGGCTGTCACTGCTCTATTTTTTGTATGGAAATAACCTTATCAACTGTCTTCAAAATTGTGACAGAAGGGATAGTTTCGGTAAACTCAAAAAGGGTTCACTTTGACTCGGTTGACCAAGGTATTGCTTTATAGTATAAGATATTTTGAAATGATTTCTATAGTTTTGAAAAGAAATATATGGTTTTAATAAATATTGATTTTAAAGATTTATTAAAGTTGATTTAATAAGGTTGATATATAATATGTTTAAGTATTTATTTAAATTTATATTTTCAAATATAGAGTTTGAAATGATTCAGGTTGAAAAGATAAATTTGAAATTGATTTGGAATTAAATTTATTTAAGAATTATACTTAAATAAGTTTGATTTGGATAAATCGATGGAAATATTAAGTGGTTTGAAATTTGGGGTTTTATTTAAATGATATTGGGGTTTATTAAGTGAATATTTCAAAACTAAATAATAGTAAAGTGAATTTGATGTATATATGAAATTATCGAATTTAGTTTTGAAAATGTTGAACATTTAAAGCTTTGAAATATACTGAAATTGAAATGGCTTATTTTAGGGTCAAATATGTATTTGAAATCGATAATTTGAAATGGTTTACTTAGAAACTGAACCGAATTGAAATTGACAATTTGAGATTTGATTTAAATTTGAATTTTGGAATTCGGGTGGATTTGAATCGATTTGTGAAATTTGAGGAAGCTAATTTTTTATATAAAGTAATTCTAAACTATATCTAAAATTATTTATATTTTACTTTATAAATTATTTTAATATAAACTATTTTAATATAAATCATTTTCAATATAAATTATTTTATAAACTATTTTAACTTATAACTATTTTATATAAACTAATTTTATTTTATAAACTATTTTATTATATATACTAATTTTTATATCTAAACTGTTAAGAGGAAAGTGTTATGGATTCCAAAATGTTATGTTTTCAAGCTACGATTTCAAAGTGTTATGAATTTCAAGGTTTTGATTTCCAAAGTGTTTTGATTTAAAAGACTATGATTTCGAAAGCGTTATAACTTTGGAAAGTGATATGATTTTTGGAAATGGATATATTTGAAGTGAAAATGATATCGTATTGATTTGGTTTTGAAATGAAAATGATATTTTGGTTTTGAAGTATAAACTACTTTGAAATGACCGCGGTGTTATAATAACGATTGGTTGTTAAAGAGACCGGGATCGGATATGGGCATACTCGCTGTCGATACCGAAAACAACTTTAACAACTGTGTACGCGGTGGAGATTCCAGAATGAAGTAGGATGGTGGCGACGATCCTATATGAGGTATATACGTGGACCCGACTCCCGTGAGTTGGCATAAGATGGCTAAAACATGAGCAATTGACGGGCTAATGAGGTAGCTCCTCTGATCGGACACATTCCATCGTATGCCATTCTAGTACTTTGTGATTGTTTTGGTGTGCACCCTTGATTCGGGAGTGTGGCTCGAGGTGGGCGATTGCTGCGGCTCTGCGTTACCACCAGCCCGGAAGTGTAATTGGTATATCTACCCTGGCATTGCCTAGTTGTGCCGTGTCACCTACCCTAGCATGCCTTACTACGAGTTTGATTTGTGTCGTGCCTATGGAGTATCCTCTAGTAGCTCCAGTTTACGGGGTATTACGGTACTGTATAGACTATTGGCGTTCCTAAAAATGTGTTAAGGTGGAAAATGTAAAGCCTTAACGCTATTTTTAAATAGTATACTTTACTTTAGACATACTATAATAGCGTATTATACTACATAGTAGATAGTTTAACGGATCCTTAGAGGATGGTTATCCCAAACATCCTTTGAGTTACTTGTATTTCAGTTGATATTTCACTTGAGTTGGATTTATTGATATAAGAATGTTAATCCTGACTTGAGTGTTTTGTGTTTTGCTTTACGCTCGGGTCAAACTGAGTGTACTAGCATTCGAGACTCACCTTTGGAGTTGGAGCTTCGCTTGGAGATCCAGCTATCTATACAGCTTTCAGTTATTCAGTTGATTCCAGTGATGTATTCTGATCTTGTATTTTACTATTGTATCGAGACATCTATGTATTCAAGACTTCTGTTGTATCTTGTTTAACTCTGTTATATATATATGGTAGCTTCATGAACTACTATTCTTTTGTTTCCGTTGCATTATTGTTGTATTACTCTGTGTCTGTGATTCTGTGATTATTTATTTACTATATATGTTGAGTTTTGCCAAATTTAAATTAACAATCTGATATTTTGAGCAATTCAAATTCGACATGTGTGTCTGCCTATGCACTTGGCAGGTGCAACATGATAGGGGGTTCTCGCATTTGGTTTGGTAGTGAGCGGATGAATCTTACTCCTACATTTCCCTGCGGTGTTGGTGCAGTCGAGAGGCTGACCGTAAAGGCAGAACACAGGTACCAATGTATGCTACGGTGGGCATTACCCCACTTCCTTTCAGGATGTTACATGTGGTACCAGAGCTTTGGTTTTAGGCAAACTCAATATATGGAGTAGATTTAATTACAAGATCACTTTCGTTCGAGGTTGAATTCCTTTTTCTTCGATCCGGTTTCCTTTGAATTTTGGAATGTTCCCTCGGTTCCAAAATCCATTCTTGTCTCTCCTTATTCGTATTCTTCTTGATTCTGGAGTATCCCATAACTCCACTTCGAATGATCTCTATAATAAATCGGCAGTCTCGCCAATCTTTGAATAATCTGTAAAGGGGTGAAACTCCTTTACAATCGGTATTGATTCACCGGAGATTTCTGTATCCTCGGTTTATGATGCCGCTATTTTTGCTATACCCGAATTCTATCTCTGGCAATCGAAAGTCGATTTGCTCTAGAATTCTACCTCGATCTTATTTTAGTCACGGTTGACCCAATTAAGGTCGTCCGCGATTGATCTCAGTATATCCATCTTCCTATTTTGAAATTTAATTATTTTATCTCCGGCTTAAGTTTATCTTCTTAGCTAGAATACTTTTGATTAGAGTCCCCTTGTATTTAAATCTCTATCCTTGATTTGAAATAAATTTTCGAATCATCAAGTGAGGGGGTGTATTTGAAATTTATATAAAGTGTTCATATTGTGTTGTTTGAGTTGTTGATGTTGATTTGGATTTTCGATCGATTCGTTTGATCAATGCTATCGATAGGATTTCCAAAACACTTGAATAGAACAAACTAACACAATATTATTCTCAATTTGGTAAATGAAATAAATTTGTATGATTATATTACAAATATATAAGTAAATTTTTTATGGAATTTAATAGTAAATTAAATTGGTTGTTTGAAATGATAATATTTGATTATCATTTATTGTTCTATAAATGAATTTATGAACATGGTTTATAAATTGATTTGAAATTTAAATGAATTTAAATCAGGAATTTGAGAATTTAATTTTTGGTGATTTCAAACTTTGGTTTTAAAGTTTTAAAGTTTTAAAATTTATATCATTTTAAAGTATTTTCGACAAGAAATAGTTTCCAAAGAAATTTAAAGTTTAAAATCAGTACTCTCCACTTTTGTCGTTGGAAAATAATTGCAGTGATGGCGGCTGCATCATCGACATTCATTTTCGAGTTTCGAAGTGGAAAGACCATTTTGTAGCTTTGCTACATTTTTGTTTTGGGAAAATTTAATTGATTTGAATTCCTAAAGTATTACTTGATTTATAATATATATATTGGTATATGATTTTAGATTTGATTGGATATATATAGTGTGTGTGTATATATATTTATCTCTAAATTATTTGAAGATTAATCGGAGATTTAAATTGTGATGACCCGCCACTCATTCTACAGAATGACGTATCATTAATAAGAAAGAAAGGGGTAGGAAATAGAAAAGAAGAGAAGAAAGAAAGAAACAACAACACGATCTCACAGCGGAACGAATAAATTATATTAATAACATAAACTATTACATAGTATACAACAATTTACAGAGTTACACAGCATATACATCACTTACTAGACAGTTATAAACATCTGTCTAGACATTACAACTCGATACACTACAGAGATACAGACACAGCGGAACTACTATATATATCTACAACGCTGAAGCCTCCTGCTCCATTACTCCTCCACAATTCGTCAAAGCTAAACCTGAATCCCTTGGCTACTCATAAAAATTTGAGTACCCAAGAGTTTATAAAACAAAATAAACACTTGGGTCAGACATGGGTCTGGTGTGAGTAACAGGTTAAACTTGCTTAACTTCAAAACTTTTTTAAAACAAAAGTATCACGTAAGACTTCCCACACATAAACATGGGTAAGTTTTTACCTTACGCTAACTAAAACATTTGATAGGAAATTCAGTGATATTACAATAGGTCTAGGGTTTCCAAATAAATATGAAATAGCCGAAATTGTTACATTAATTAAATTTCAGCATACATAAGTATACAATCAAATCCGTTATCACTTATTGGAATTTGGATTTCCATACAATGGCAGAGCTACCGGGGTACCGCTCATCACAGTACGGGGCCTAGATCACCGTACCGAGGATCACTCCCAATCCCCTGCAACACAAAGCCGGAACCATACCTTACTGGATAATCCCGAATAAAATCACCCCACAGATGGCCGTCGCCAACTGCACCACTAAGCCGAAATAAAAGGAACTTCTCTAGACAGGGATGACCTTACTCTCAGTGGGTGCTACCCACGAAGCCTTGCTGCACCTCCCCTGATTTAGCCATTCCCGGTTGATGAGGCTTGAGGCTATGATTTACCTTTAAATCAGAACACACCACTTAGAATGCTCATCGTCCACCTGACGATGTTCTGAAAGCATTCAATCCATACAAGTTCGTTCCGGGTTCGAACGAAACCGAAGGCATTATCTCGTTACACTCATGTTGGAATCACCCTCAGAGTTAATGACAATAACCCTTGCACTCTGAATCTTCATCTTCACTTGAGATTCACGACCTATCGTTAATTTGGATCGATGTGGTATTCGGGTCTCCAGACCTGGAATCCCGGTATACGGAAACCCGATCCCGGTCTCATCGAAATCCAAAACGTATCTTTTAAGGCCAAGTTGTTTTAAAGTTAAAACAATTCAATTCTTATCTATATACACAAAAATAGATAATTCACAATAGATAATCCATATTATCATCCAAACAGATAATTCATATTATCATTTCAATCCAACCAAACATCTATATCATAGATCAGCACATCTCTTATCAGAGATATTAACAATGTAAAGCATTCAATATCATTCATCCATTCTTAAGTAATGATTTATCATCTCTAATTAATTTAAAGTGAATTAAATTAATTATTTAATCCTATAAATCCTGCTTACTTAATTATTAATTAAACCAATTAATTAATCATACTTTAAGTATCATCTTAATTAATCATTCCTGGTTAATTATACTTTAATTACTTTAAGTAATTAACTCTTAATTAATTTCACAAATTAATTAACTTAAACCATTTCAGTAATTAATCTTAAATTACTTTATTATTTAATTAATTATACTTAATTACATTAATCCTTAATTAATTACAATTAATTAATTACTTTTAATTAATTACTTTAATCCTTTATTATTGATTAATTAATTTTAATTAACCAATCCTTAATTACATCATTTAAATTAATTATATTTAATAATTAATTCTTAATTAAACCACATTTATTAATCACCTTTGATTAATCTCATTTAGTAATTAACTTCCCTTAATTACTCCACTTCATAAATTAATTACTCCTTAATTAATTATCCTTTAATTAATCCCTTGATTAATTATTCAAAGTAATTACACTTCAGTTACTTTTATTATTATTAAATCATCTTTAGTTAATTACATCCAGTAATTATCTTTAATTACTTTCCTAAGTAATTACACTTCACTAATTACATTTAAGTAATTATACTTATTCAAATCACCAAATGATTATCTTAAATTAATTAAATTAATTAATTTAACTCATCAAATTTATTTAATTAATTACCTTAAGTAATTAATTCCTTTAATTACTTTCATTAAGTAATTATACTTAACCAATTCATAAAAGATTTATCATTTATTAATTAATCTATTTGATTATCAAAATTAATCTCATTTATTAATTAATTATTTATTATTCCCTAATTAATGATCTCTCATTAATTATTAATCATTATTTAATTACTTCTTTAAGTAATTAAGCTTTAAATCAACTATTATTAATTCCAAATTAATAAATTCTTAATCACCATTTAATTAATTTCTAATTACTAAATTAATTGCTTAATTTATCTTTAATCACTTCATTTATTAATTTCTAATCATTTATTAAAAATCTATACTTATCTAAATAAATGATTAATCCCAAATTAATTAACCTTAATTTATTAACTTATAATCCTAATTATTTAATTAATTAACACTAAATCATTAATTAATTAAATTACCAAATTATTCATTAATTACCTTATTAATTTAATGACTCCTTTATCATTATACCTTAATCACTTTCTAAATTAAAGTATTAACCTTTAACTACTTTAATTATTATTAACAAAGACTTTAAAAGATTTTACTTTAAAATCTTTCTTTTAATTCATTTTAAATTAAAGATTTAAAGTAAATTATATTTTACTTTAACCCAATTTTAAATCAAATTTACAAAATCTTCTTAAATTCAAATGTTAAGAAACACTTAACATTTATAAAGGAAATTTATAAGATTTTTAAATTCAAACCTTTATAAAAATATTACTTTTAACATTTTTAAACTTGATTTAATTCATTACTAAATACTTAGTTAAAGTTATAACCTTTATTTCAATATCTTATTAACTTAAAACTTGTTCGAAATTTTTATTAAAAATTGCTTTTCAAAAATCTTCCTAACATACAAAAACCTGGACACCAATTTGTATTTAAGTTTGAACTTCATTCATGTTAACTTACTAATTTAAAACCTGGAAATCTTCAAACCCAAGCAAACAGAAGAACCGGAGCCATAACTGAAAACCCCCGAGCAAAATCCCTACACGCTTCGAGCCACTCACGTATTTAACTCGAGAAAACTCCTCTGCTTAAAAACCCAAACTAAAACACTGATGCCCAAAACCACTCACTGATATACATGCACGTGCACAGGCGAATTGGTCGCCTACGATCATCGATTCAATCGCCGACATCTCGTCCACGACCATCTTCCACGATCTCGGTCACCAGAAACTCGAACAACCTCAACAATCGAAATCGAGCAATCTCACAAAACTGGAAACAACGAACTCCTCCAAAACCCCAAACCTGTCAACGGCCAGATCTTCCCCCTCCGATCATCGTTTGAGTTGAAACCTTGGCCACAACCTCGTCATGGTCCCAGCCACGCTTTCCCAAAGCCACAAAGCACTCGAACAACCATAAAGTCAAAAATGATCGAATTCAAAACCTAATCAAAACTAGGTTTAGAAATTTAAATCCTAAATTATTACTTCTTCGATGCTTTAATTCAAGTTCTAAAAATTTTTCTTGCATCCTCGATCATTCCACCTTCACTACTGAAAAATTCAACATTTCAAACCAAAGAGATCAACAATATTACCCAAAAATCCATTTTTAGTTAAATACAGAACTGCACCCTTATTTCTAAACTATAAATTATGATTCCAATACTAAAAATCATGTTATAGTTTATGTTTTCAATTCATGTACCTGAATTTATAAATTACAAGGTTTAAATTTTCACTTTTATATAACATATACTGTTGTTTTGGTTACAGAGACATTTAGACCTTAAATTTGACTTAACTAAAATTTTTAAACCTTAGTATATGATAAATCAAACCATTCTTATTTATAAATTAAGTCCTAATAAAAACTAAATCAAGTGGTAAGGATTTTCAAATAGAATTCTGAGTCTGGGTAAACAAACAAGAACAGAGTTTGTCACATACCAAAATTTTCGACTTTCGAAAATTCAACATCGATACTCACTTTATCGACTGTCGAGCAATCGAGTGCCGGAAATTCCAATAGTGAGGGTTTTAGAAAGAAGAAATAGAAGAAAAAGAGAAGAAGAAGAAGAGAAAGAAAGAACAACTGAACAACATCAGACAGAAAACAATATCAGAATCTTACACATCGCAGTGGAACAATATATAATAGATAAACACTAGTCTTTTAAAACAAAGAACTATATCAGTTTATACATACATCAATCATCAGAGTCAATATACAACAATGGACAGTTATATAAACTCGTCCTCATACAGAATACACAGCGGAATAAAATAATATCAGATACAAATACTACGTCTCGAACTCCAGCTTATCTCCAAGCTCCAGAATATCCTGATAATATAACTCTAGGCTGCCCGTGTGGAAATTGGTGGGCACCCAGAGTTTAGAAGGGAAACAATAAACTCCGAGTCAGTCATGGAGACTGGTGTGAGATCGTAAAACAGTTATCTTTAAAATAAACAGAGGAATATTTTTAAAGTCAATTCGAAATGCTTTTGGAAAATGAAACTACCATAAGACCTCCCGCCACACACACAATGCAAACGCAGACTTGGAGGAGATTTCTTCTTATGATAGTCAAAGATGCTTACTACGCAAAAATCAAATTCCTTTTGATATTATTATTAGTGCATAGTGTAGAAAACATTTCGAAAGTAGAATATAAATCTTAGCCAGCATAGGTACCATTATAGTATGCTTGCTATAGCTACCATATTAAATGGCAGGTTCTACAACTAATACCGTACAAGTCGCGTATTGTTTCTTTGGATTTCCAACAAATGGTCAGGCTAAGGAACTTCCTATCCACGATGGGTACGTCCCTGGAATAGACGACCCGAGAACCTAACCGGATCTCTGCCAACACAAGGCCGGGTTACCTCTGCAAAAATAGGTAACTACTGACACGCGTATGCCATCCCCCGATCGTCACCGATCTTCCCGAGGATCCCCGATTCGCAACAAACCACATAGAAAAAATAATGCAGTAACCACAGAGGTTAAGTATCTGGGCTCCATACCATGATACCACCTTTATCCAGAAGGAATGACATACACTAAGAGGCGCTACTCCCTAGAACCTTGCTGCATTCTTCCTGTTTCGACCATTTCCGGGGTGTGAGGCTCGATGAAGTCTCGTCCACAAAGCTACGCTTTCTATAAAAAGCCCTGCTTCGGGTCAAACAAAATGATCAACCTATGATCACAAAGATATAAGATCAAACAAATGATCATATCACAAATGATCAAACACTGATCATTTCACAGCAACACTCAGTATGCCACGTTACCAAATTGGGATATCGCTGATAAATTTCAACTACATAACCTCTGAGCTCGTACGTCTCAGAGAAGGGTGTTAAGCTAAGAGAATAAATTCTCCGCCACCAACAGAAATGTATTTGAAAGAAATCAGCTTTATATCTCAAATTGTAACGTCAGACACACAATCCATACAAGTCTGTTCCGGGATCGAACAGAACCGAAGGCACTTCTCACGAAGTCCTTGCATTTCCGGATAAATTTCTAATCACGTCCGGACTTCCCGTCACTAAGGGTGATAAAACCTCTAAATCGAAGATCAGTCGATGTAGAGTAACTCGACGGTAATCCTTCCGTTTTCAAAAATATCCGGTCTTCAACACCGGTCTTCGAATGCAATTCATAACGACGTATCACATATTCGGAATGGGTTATACGACCCCATGGTCCTTTCCCGGCTAACCCGAATAGTGAGCGATTATTCAAAAATAAGTGTGGCATTCAAATTCATCCAATTCACAACAAGTACCTATCTAAAGGTAATTATTGATAGTCGGTTATTTAACTATCAATAAAGATGCGCAACATCATCAGATTCCAAATAATTTTCCAAATTATTTTATCTCCCAAAAATATCTTTACTAGATATAAATTTCCACACTTTAAAAATAAATCAATATTTATTTTTTTTTCTAAAACAATTCCCCTTTCTTTTATAAATTCCATAGTGAATTTATATTTTTCAAAATATCTACTGATATACGATTTTCAAATCGATTCCAACATTCATTTTCAATTTATCTTTAAGAAGATAAAATCTCAAAACGTTTCATTTCATTTTGGAAATCATTCCTTACTTATTTAATAATAAGTAACTCACAAATCTATTTATTTTCAACATTTGAAAATATTCGATATACTTAAATCCAATTAAGTATATATTTCATTCTTTAAGGAAATCCATTTTCTATAACAACATCAATTTCAGTCAAAACGAATGTTACGTAAAACATCGTTACGACGACTCGAAATCACTAGTATAGGGATTCAGAATTAAGATAGATATATAAATCCCAATACTATATAAAATATTTCCTTTCGGAAATCATTTACTATAACAACAGTGTTATAGTCCATTATTTCCTTATATTTTCGAAAACGACTATTTCACAAATAAAAATGTTGAAACCTATGTTTCGATACTTAACACGTTTTAAAACATCTTTTAAAACAACTTCATTTAACAATATTCCTTTTCCCAAAATATATTGATTTTATCCAATCATATATATTTACTGTCCGAATTCGTGAATATAATCACTATCCCCATTTTAACAATTTCTACACATTTAACTTAAAGGATAATTCGCTGTCCAAAACCACGAATATATCTCCTTTAATAACTTCAATGTTAAATTTATCAAATTCTATTGATTTTGAATTTATAAAACAATGTTTATAAATCCCATTTCTATTTATAAAACTTCGATTTCTGAATTTTCCAATTCAACTTATATAACTCAATTATATACCGGAAGTTTATATTATAAGTTAAGAACTTATAATCCATTTATTTACAACATCTATTCATTTCTCATCTAAATGTCAAAATCCGATTTATAAGATAATTGCTTATAAATCTTTTTGTTTTACAAAATCTATCCATTTGATAACTTCACAATTTATGAATCTATAAATTTCAATTCACTTATGGAATCCATTTTTTTATTTGACTTTAACACTTAATAAAACTCATTTCAAAATTCCAATATTTTTAATTTATAAAATATCAATTTTTATAAATCTTTTTATATGAATTGTTTAAAATACTTCAACAATCCCAATTTAAACTATTTCATAATCTTTATCAATTGTTTATTTCAAAAATTACATTTTTGTCGTATTTCACAAAAATCACAATTTTACTAACATTAAAATTTTAACATTTATTTATTTAAAATAAACCAATTCAAAAATTTCAATAAAACGTATATTTCTACAAATCACTTTACAAATCCTTTTAAACTCCAAAATCGTTATTTTTAAACTTTAAAATTGAACCCGATGATGCAACGCATCAATTAGTCCATCACAACATCAAACATCATATATCATCATATGATGACAGAATATATATCAACATCTGTAAATAAATAAATACAGTTGAGGAATCCAGTTGGATCCCTCCAACCTGTTTCCTTGCATCCAAAGATGTCAGCACAATACCAATTCCGCTCCAGTACGGAATTATCGCGGTATATAGGTTTTTATAAATCCGCTTACTAACGGCGCAATAGGGTCTCATCCGCTATACGAGGCGGGAAATCAATCAATCCAATATATACATATGCCAATATGTATATACTGCTATATATATAGATATATCCTATCATATCTAATAGCACATTCAAAATCAATCATATCAATCAATAACTGCAATACAAATTTAAATCTGAGTGAGGAGATCTCACCTTCGCTTTTTATTTTGCCATCCAATTTTTCATTTCAGCTTTTTTCTCCATTTCAGACCTAGTATAAACAAATTTTATAAAGTTCATAAATATTCGAAATAAATCGAATAATCAATTTTCAATTTATTAATGATTTGTTTTAAGATTGTTTTATTTTAACAAATTATCTTTATTAGCCAAAATAATTGATTAAGCCAGTTCAACAAATCTCCTTATTAATAGATTGTTAAATTAAAAATATACACATTTTTCTTTTTCTACCAAATCCATCATTTTTAATTTCAAACTAATGACTTAATAAATTAGTTAAAAATCAAATTTCCTTTAAATATTTTAAATCAATTTTAATCAATCAACGATTTTATTTCAACAAATAATTTTAATTTTCACTGCATATTATTTTTATAAAAATTCACTTCATCTTTTCATTTTACTGCAACTAAAATTTTAATTCAATTTAAACAAACAGGTAAATTTTTATACCTGTCATCAAAATCGCGAGAACCACCACATCACTAGAAGCCACCGTCCTCGAGCACCATCCAAAACGCGATTTCCAGAATACCGCCGCCGCCATCCCACGTGTCGCGTCGTTTGCCAGAGGATCGACTTCGAACTCGCGTGCGTTCGCGAATCCCCGTACCTCCATCACCATCCCTAGACTGCTGAGCCTCCCTCAGGGCGAAACCCTAGTTCTGACCTCGAGCTCGAACACACCGCCCCACGAATCACTTCGAGCACGCAAAACCCCTACCCCAGCCTCCACGCGAGTGTGGTTCGCGATGCGCCGTGATGAGCGCCTCCATACGAGCTCGCGAGCACCACGAACTCCGCGAAACTCCTCGATGTCGCTGCTTCCCCGAATCTCGATCATCCCCACGCCCTCTGCCTTGCAATGTCGAACCAATGTCAGCCGCCACTGATCCTTGCCTCGCGGTGGCCCATAAGCTCGGCAGCTGCTTGAAATTCGAACGATCGAATTGATTTAAAAATTTGGGGGGGAGGAAATGTTTGTCGCAGCCATTAATTTATAAACGAGAAGAAGGTTTCGTTTATATCTTTTGAACGTGAAGTTTTTAAAATGTAAGGGAGCGTGATTTCTGGTGGAAAGAAAGGAGAGGGATGGGTTGCGTGATTTCGTGATGCTCGGCGTAATTTAAGGCGTGACAAATGGAAGATATCGTGCTATGGTGACAAATTACAGATTTAAATTTAAATTGAATTTCGATAAAAAAATCAATGCGTTTACACGTCGTGTGCTCACATATAAACACCGATAAATACGATATTCGAAATCCGACAATAATTCAACATCACGGACCCAATGAAACTGGTTTCGTCGAATTCCGAGACTGTTTGAAAATTGACTATTTTATAAATATCGGTTCGAGTGATTATTTTCAAAACTGAACAAAACAGTTCGAAATTAAATTCTGAAGCTTCTATCATCTTCAGTATTATCAATATAAACTTTAAAAGCTTTCGAAATATTTTTCTTCGGCTTAAAGTCGAAGATACAAATTTTTATTCAGCATTCACTAGATTAAATTTTATAATTTAATCACCAATTTCAAACTTCAATCGGGGATTCAAATTAAATCGTCGTTCAAATATTTAAAATTAATTAAATATTTTCAATTTAATTCGTTCGAAATTCTGGGTCGTTACAGACTTCCCCCCTTAAAAGAATTTCGTCCTCGAAATTACAAGTTAGGAAAAATGGTCCTTAACTCGTCTACTATTTTTCACAATCAATAGTTTTATCAATCTATCAAAACAAGTCTTTCTACTAAAGATTCGTTATTAATTCTACTAACTTTTCCAACTTCAATTATAAGTTCCAAACAACATTGTTTACTTCCAAATTCAAATTCGAGTTTAAATTCAAATTTTAAACTTCCAAATTTTCTCAAAATTTTTCTAACGCCCTAAATTTTCGAAAAATTTCGCCAGCGTCTCCTTTGCGCGGCTAATACGGCACTACTACAAAACGTCCCTACGGACTCTCAGATTTCAAAAAGAAAAAGAAAAAGCCAAGCGGCTAGACAAGAAATCAGCAAAAACTCATATTATAATTCAAATACGTACCTTTTGTCGAGCAATTCAAATTATCTGTGAAATCAAATTCAATTCCCTTTATACCTGTATATCTACTAGCCATGATATCTAGTTACAATATCCAACTATTTTGCAAATTTTATTACAAACTTCTAATATCAACTTCTTATACCATTTCTAGTTTACTATAGAAGTTATATCCATTATCATTCAATTTCACATTTCACATTCATTTGAATTTAATCTACACTTTCAATCTAATTTAGATTCAGTTTACTAACCCATTACAAATTCCAATTTATTTTATTCAAATTTGTTTTTAACATTCAGTTTCAATTCCAGTTTTATTCACTTCATTCAATTAGCTTCAATGAATTTACACTTACATTCATTCTTCCATATCAATTTACTTTCATTAGATTGATTAACATCAAATACATTTATTTATTCAATTGCTAATCCATTTAACATTTCAAGTTGAATTTCACTTATATAACTCAAGTTCATATTCATTTCAGTAATAAATTTTGATACCCAAAATCAAATTCATTCGTCATTTCTTAAGTTATATTCCCATTAAACATCATTTATTTCACTTACATTTTCTCATTTTATAAGTTATACAACTTATATTCAACCTTTCAAAACCATTTTTGAAAACAATTCAAATTATCCTTTGAATTTTCCAAAACAAAACCCAAATTTTTCCAAACACTTTCCATTTAAAACAGTTTGGCAGCAATTCCTCTTTCGGAAACCCGAAAATGAACACCGGTGATGTCGCGATCATCATCGGAATTATTTTCCAGCGACCGAAAAGAGTTTAGAGCTTTCATCTCTCCAAAATACTTTTCAAAACCTTTGAAATCCATTTTCAAATCAAAAATGATTTAAACTTCCAAATCTCCAAAATTTTCAAATCCTTTTCAAAACATTTCCAAATACTTCTCTGGAATTCCGTTTCAATTTACAATTCACATTTATAATTTACATTCTTTAATTTCATTTGTATGTGAATTCATCTCTTTATCTTTCATTCGTTAAATGGATTTATTTCCAAATCTTTAGTTATTATTTTAAATTTCCCATTCCATTTCATATAACAATGATAATAATTCAATGTTATTATTTTATAACAACCAAACATCCATATACTATGATAATTCATAGAAAATCATTTCTTTTCTATACAAAAATAGTTTTGGGCAAAATTATCTCATTCACCCTATTTAAAACAATACTATGTCGTCTTGCCTCGTTTAAGTGTTTAGAAATCCCTATCGATAATATGGCGTCCCACATACCGACCAAAATTCATAAACATCTCAACGGATAAGCAAACACAATATAAAATAATTTTATATTCACTAACAAATACGCGCTCGTATCTATTATTACACTCAACTCATTCTAGAGTACTACTGACTCTATCTCTAATGAGTAACACCCAACAGAGCAGGGTTGTCGCTTAACCATATGCTCTGATACCACGCTGTCACATACCAAAATTTTCGACTTTCGAAAATTCAACATCGATACTCACTTTATCGACTGTCGAGCAATCGAGTGCCGGAAATTCCAATAGTGAGGGTTTTAGAAAGAAGAAATAGAAGAAAAAGAGAAGAAGAAGAAGAGAAAGAAAGAACAACTGAACAACATCAGACAGAAAACAATATCAGAATCTTACACATCGCAGCGGAACAATATATAATAGATAAACACTAGTCTTTTAAAACAAAGAACTATATCAGTTTATACATACATCAATCATCAGAGTCAATATACAACAATGGATAGTTATATAAACTCGTCCTCATACAGAATACACAGCGGAATAAAATAATATCAGATACAAATACTACGTCTCGAACTCCAGCTTATCTCCAAGCTCCAGAATATCCTGATAATATAACTCTAGGCTGCCCGTGTGGAAATTGGTGGGCACCCAGAGTTTAGAAGGGAAACAATAAACTCCGAGTCAGTCATGGAGACTGGTGTGAGATCGTAAAACAGTTATCTTTAAAATAAACAGAGGAATATTTTTAAAGTCAATTCGAAATGCTTTTGGAAAATGAAACTACCATAAGACCTCCCGCCACACACACAATGCAAACGCAGACTTGGAGGAGATTTCTTCTTATGATAGTCAAAGATGCTTACTACGCAAAAATCAAATTCCTTTTGATATTATTATTAGTGCATAGTGTAGAAAACATTTCGAAAGTAGAATATAAATCTTAGCCAGCATAGGTACCATTATAGTATGCTTGCTATAGCTACCATATTAAATGGCAGGTTCTACAACTAATACCGTACAAGTCGCGTATTGTTTCTTTGGATTTCCAACAAATGGTCAGGCTAAGGAACTTCCTATCCACGATGGGTACGTCCCTGGAATAGACGACCCGAGAACCTAACCGGATCTCTGCCAACACAAGGCCGGGTTACCTCTGCAAAAATAGGTAACTACTGACACGCGTATGCCATCCCCCGATCGTCACCGATCTTCCCGAGGATCCCCGATTCGCAACAAACCACATAGAAAAAATAATGCAGTAACCATAGAGGTTAAGTATCTGGGCTCCATACCATGATACCACCTTTATCCAGAAGGAATGACATACACTAAGGGGCGCTACTCCCTAGAACCTTGCTGCATTCTTCCTGTTTCGACCATTTCCGGGGTGTGAGGCTCGATGAAGTCTCGTCCACAAAGCTACGCTTTCTATAAAAAGCCCTGCTTCGGGTCAAACAAAATGATCAACCTATGATCACAAAGATATAAGATCAAACAAATGATCATATCACAAATGATCAAACACTGATCATTTCACAGCAACACTCAGTATGCCACGTTACCAAATTGGGATATATCGCTGATAAATTTCAACTACATAACCTCTGAGCTCGTACGTCTCAGAGAAGGGTGTTAAGCTAAGAGAATAAATTCTCCGCCACCAACATAAATGTATTTGAAAGAAATCAGCTTTATATCTCAAATTGTAACGTCAGACACACAATCCATACAAGTCTGTTCCGGGATCGAACAGAACCGAAGGCACTTCTCACGAAGTCCTTGCATTTCCGGATAAATTTCTAATCACGTCCGGACTTCCCGTCACTAAGGGTGATAAAACCTCTAAATCGAAGATCAGTCGATGTAGAGTAACTCGACGGTAATCCTTCCGTTTTCAAAAATATCCGGTCTTCAACACCGGTCTTCGAATGCAATTCATAACGACGTATCACATATTCGGAATGGGTTATACGACCCCATGGTCCTTTCCCGGCTAACCCGAATAGTGAGCGATTATTCAAAAATAAGTGTGGCATTCAAATTCATCCAATTCACAACAAGTACCTATCTAAAGGTAATTATTGATAGTCGGTTATTTAACTATCAATAAAGATGCGCAACATCATCAGATTCCAAATAATTTTCCAAATTATTTTATCTCCCAAAAATATCTTTACTAGATATAAATTTCCACACTTTAAAAATAAATCAATATTTATTTTTTTTTCTAAAACAATTCCCCTTTCTTTTATAAATTCCATAGTGAATTTATATTTTTCAAAATATCTACTGATATACGATTTTCAAATCGATTCCAACATTCATTTTCAATTTATCTTTAAGAAGATAAAATCTCAAAACGTTTCATTTCATTTTGGAAATCATTCCTTACTTATTTAATAATAAGTAACTCACAAATCTATTTATTTTCAACATTTGAAAATATTCGATATACTTAAATCCAATTAAGTATATATTTCATTCTTTAAGGAAATCCATTTTCTATAACAACATCAATTTCAGTCAAAACGAATGTTACGTAAAACATCGTTACGACGACTCGAAATCACTAGTATAGGGATTCAGAATTAAGATAGATATATAAATCCCAATACTATATAAAATATTTCCTTTCGGAAATCATTTACTATAACAACAGTGTTATAGTCCATTATTTCCTTATATTTTCGAAAACGACTATTTCACAAATAAAAATGTTGAAACCTATGTTTCGATACTTAACACGTTTTAAAACATCTTTTAAAACAACTTCATTTAACAATATTCCTTTTCCCAAAATATATTGATTTTATCCAATCATATATATTTACTGTCCAAATTCGTGAATATAATCACTATCCCCATTTTAACAATTTCTACACATTTAACTTAAAGGATAATTCGCTGTCCAAAACCACGAATATATCTCCTTTAATAACTTCAATGTTAAATTTATCAAATTCTATTGATTTTGAATTTATAAAACAATGTTTATAAATCCCATTTCTATTTATAAAACTTCGATTTCTGAATTTTCCAATTCAACTTATATAACTCAATTATATACCGGAAGTTTATATTATAAGTTAAGAACTTATAATCCATTTATTTACAACATCTATTCATTTCTCATCTAAATGTCAAAATCCGATTTATAAGATAATTGCTTATAAATCTTTTTGTTTTACAAAATCTATCCATTTGATAAATTCACAATTTATGAATCTATAAATTTCAATTCACTTATGGAATCCATTTTTTTATTTGACTTTAACACTTAATAAAACTCATTTCAAAATTCCAATATTTTTAATTTATAAAATATCAATTTTTATAAATCTTTTTATATGAATTGTTTAAAATACTTCAACAATCCCAATTTAAACTATTTCATAATCTTTATCAATTGTTTATTTCAAAAATTACATTTTTGTCGTATTTCACAAAAATCACAATTTTACTAACATTAAAATTTTAACATTTATTTATTTAAAATAAACCAATTCAAAAATTTCAATAAAACGTATATTTCTACAAATCACTTTACAAATCATTTTAAACTCCAAAATCGTTATTTTTAAACTTTAAAATTGAACCCGATGATGCAACGCATCAATTAGTCCATCACAACATCAAACATCATATATCATCATATGATGACAGAATATATATCAACATCTGTAAATAAATAAATACAGTTGAGGAATCCAGTTGGATCCCTCCAACCTGTTTCCCTGCATCCAAAGACGTCAGCACAATACCAATTCCGCTCCAGTACGGAATTATCGCGGTATATAGGTTTTTATAAATCCGCTTACTAACGGCGCAATAGGGTCTCATCCGCTATACGAGGCGGGAAATCAATCAATCCAATATATACATATGCCAATATGTATATACTGCTATATATATAGATATATCCTATCATATCTAATAGCACATTCAAAATCAATCATATCAATCAATAACTGCAATACAAATTTAAATCTGAGTGAGGAGATCTCACCTTCGCTTTTTATTTTGCCATCCAATTTTTCATTTCAGCTTGTTTCTCCATTTCAGACCTAGTATAAACAAATTTTATAAAGTTCATAAATATTCAAAATAAATCGAATAATCAATTTTCAATTTATTAATGATTTGTTTTAAGATTGTTTTATTTTAACAAATTATCTTTATTAGCCAAAATAATTGATTAAGCCAGTTCAACAAATCTCCTTATTAATAGATTGTTAAATTAAAAATATACACATTTTTCTTTTTCTACCAAATCCATCATTTTTAATTTCAAACTAATGACTTAATAAATTAGTTAAAAATCAAATTTCCTTTAAATATTTTAAATCAATTTTAATCAATCAACGATTTTATTTCAACAAATAATTTTAATTTTCACTGCATATTATTTTTATAAAAATTCACTTCATCTTTTCATTTTACTGCAACTAAAATTTTAATTCAATTTAAACAAACAGGTAAATTTTTATACCTGTCATCAAAATCGCGAGAACCACCACATCACTAGAAGACACCGTCCTCGAGCACCATCCAAAACGCGATTTCCAGAATACCGCCGCCGCCATCCCACGTGTCGCGTCGTTTGCCAGAGGATCGACTTCGAACTCGCGTGCGTTCGCGAATCCCCGTACCTCCATCACCATCCCTAGACTGCTGAGCCTCCCTCAGGGCGAAACCCTAGTTCTGACCTCGAGCTCGAACACACCGCCCCACGAATCACTTCGAGCACGCGAAACCCCTACCCCAGCCTCCACGCGAGTGTGGTTCGCGATGCGCCGTGATGAGCGCCTCCATACGAGCTCGCGAGCACCACGAACTCCGCGAAACTCCTCGATGTCGCTGCTTCCCCGAATCTCGATCATCCCCACGCCCTCTGCCTTGCAATGTCGAACCAATGTCAGCCGCCACTGATCCTTGCCTCACGGTGGCCCATAAGCTCGGCAGCTGCTTGAAATTCGAATGATCGAATTGATTTAAAAATTTGGGGGGGAGGAAATGTTTGTCGCAGCCATTAATTTATAAACGAGAAGAAGGTTTCGTTTATATCTTTTGAACGTGAAGTTTTTAAAATGTAAGGGAGCGTGATTTCTGGTGGAAAGAAAGGAGAGGGATGGGTTGCGTGATTTCGTGATGCTCGGCGTAATTTAAGGCGTGACAAATGGAAGATATCGTGCTATGGTGACAAATTACAGATTTAAATTTAAATTGAATTTCGATAAAAAAATCAATGCGTTTACACGTCGTGTGCTCACATATAAACACCGATAAATACGATATTCGAAATCCGACAATAATTCAACATCACGGACCCAATGAAACTGGTTTCGTCGAATTCCGAGACTGTTTGAAAATTGACTATTTTATAAATATCGGTTCGAGTGATTATTTTCAAAACTGAACAAAACAGTTCGAAATTAAATTCTGAAGCTTCTATCATCTTCAGTATTATCAATATAAACTTTAAAAGCTTTCGAAATATTTTTCTTCGGCTTAAAGTCGAAGATACAAATTTTTATTCAGCATTCACTAGATTAAATTTTATAATTTAATCACCAATTTCAAACTTCAATCGGGGATTCAAATTAAATCGTCGTTCAAATATTTAAAATTAATTAAATATTTTCAATTTAATTCGTTCGAAATTCTGGGTCGTTACAGAGTTCATGTTCATACATGCATACAATACATCCATATATACAAACAGAAAAAAATGCACTTGTATATTCATACATCAATACATATATATGTCATAGTGATTTAACATGCAACCATATTTTATTTTAAGTTTAAAAGTTACTCACCTTATATGTATTGAAACAGAGCCTATCCTTGAACTGCTTTTGAATTTTAAAACTGGAATTGCCTTGCTTTTGAAAACTGTAAACTTGCATGCCCTTTTGATTTAAAAACTTGAGTTATAGAAGCTTTAAACTTGATTAAACTACATGCATGTTGGCTTCTAGGTTTGAGAAGAATGTAGACAGGTTGCTTAGATTCCAGACTTGAAAAGAAAACAGGCTTTGATTCCAGGTTTTCTTGCTTCCAGAGTTTGAAGAAAATGAACAGGCTTTGTTTTGATTTGGAAAATGTATGCTGAAGACTTTCAGATTGAAGAAATGCATTGTAGAATTGAAGGAGCTTTCAGGTTTGAGAGGAATGATTATAAGATTGGTTTTGAAATGAATTGCAGATTTTTGTTTTTGGTTTTTGAGGAAGATTATTGTCTTTGGGAATTTTTGGTTTGAGGAATGTTAAATTTTATTTTCTGGTTTTGCCTTTAAAAGTGGAAAACGAATTTCAGTTTAGAAATGGAGATTAGAAAGAAAGGAAGAGAGTGGAAACATGTTATTATAAGTAAAATGATTTATTTTTAAAATAAAAAGAAAAATTAGAACAAAATGACACTTGTCTTTCTTATATCTTAATTTCTTAACACATGTAATATTAAAGCCTTAGAAATTTACACATGTCTCTTTAATTTATTAGTATTTATTTTAAATGTAAAAATCCTTTTCTTAATTTATTAAACACTTATTACTTATTTATATATATATATATATATATATATAGATAGATAATTTTTAAAAGAAATAAAAACCAATTATATATTTAAATAAAAGCTTATTCATATATTTTAAAATCCAAATATTTAAATATTACCTCTTTTGAATTTCAAAATTAATTTACATTCAATTTCAAATTATATTTAAAATCCAATTTAAAGTTAGATTAAAACAACACATTCCATTTTAAATAACAATTCTATTTACATTAAAATCTATTTATTTAAAAACAAGACTTTATTCATTTAAATTTCAAATCCAAGCTTATCTATTTACAATATATACATATATATATATACATTATAAATAGAAATCATTTTATTAGTTTTTTAAAGGATAAAATTCACTAATTAAATATTCATTTAATTAGATTTTTAAACCAATTCAAATATTTTTATCAAAGATTAACAAATCAATTTAATTATTTAAACAGATTATTAAATAGATATTGCCCCAAATTTCCGGGATATTACATAAATTCTTAAATTTATAATTTAAAGATGATTTCAATTATAAACTGAAATCAAAATTTTGAATACATATTTAAACGTGAAATAAGTTGAATGAGAAAATTTTACTTGTATAATACTCAATTACATTCCAATATAACTTACCTAAATTATTCAGAAGTTGAATATGTAATTGGATAATATACAATATAAAATGTTTTATAAATAAAATATGAGTGTTTATAATAAATGTTATAAACTTAAATTTTAATTATGAAATGTTAATAAAGATAAATAGAATAATAAGTTAATTAAATAATAAATGAGATAAATAAAATAAAATTTGTTTTGAGGGAATTAATAAATTGAAATTAAATCAACTTAATGAAATACCTTGAATTTAAAATCAATTGTTGAATATAAATTAATTTAAATTGAAATTTATATGGTTTAAATTAATTGTTTTATTTGTATTCCAATCTATTTTCTTTGGTTATTTCTCTTCTCCTACCTCCTTCCTTTTCGGGGATGAAAAGTTTTGAGTGGGGGAGAGTGTAACGACCCGTAAATTTTAACGGTTTTAATAACGTAATTTACTGAATTTTATGAAATTTTAAATAATAAAATTTGAAAATAAAAATTTGATATTTGGAATACGTCTAAATAAACATAGCAACTGGTAAATTTTCATCTGATAATATAGAAGTTTATTTTCTTGTGTAATTTTATTTCAATTTAAATCAGTTAATATTGATGATAATAAAATGTTTTTCAAACCTGAATATTTTTCTATAGAAAATTTGTAAATCATCTTCTGAGTGAGACGTCATATTCTGTTTCTTCAAATTTGGACTTCTATTGCTCCATTCATCTTATTTCTAACAAATTAGCAGCATTTTTAGTATCGATTATCAACTTTTGATAGGATGATCGTACAACTAATATATGTATACTATTTTGATCGTCTCTGTAACGACCCAGAATTTTTGATAATTAAAATTCGAATATTTAATTGATTTTAAATATTAATAAAAGGAATTTAGAAGTCGAATGATTTATTTTTCGAATATTGGATTTAATTTGATAATTAAATCGATAAATTAAATAGGGAAATTCCAGAGATAATTGAAAATCGAGTTTAAAATGATTGAAAATGATTTGTAAAATTTTATTTAATCATACTGGAGTTATAGAAATATTTTAGAACTCTTAAAATTGAATTTGGAGTTAATCTGTGAAAATTGAATATTTAATATTTAATTATCGACTGTAAAAATAGCCAATTTTCGAACAGTCTCAGAATTGAACGAAACCAGTTCCATTGGATCCGTCATAGTTAGTTATTATCGGATTTCAATTTTCGTATCCATCGGAGTTGTCGTTTGACCGTGGCAGCTCAAAGCGCATCGATATCGTTTTAATTTTAAATCGTCGAGTTAAAATAGTCATTTTTCAGAAAGTCTCGGATTTCGACGAAACCAGTTTCATCGGATCCGTAATGTGATATTATTGTAAGTTTTCAAATTTCATAATTTTTGGATGTACCGTTTGTCCGGGGCAAGCTAAAACGTCTCGAAATCGATTTAAATCGGTTTAATTTAAACTGATCGTTTATTGACATATCTTACACATACGATCGAATTAGCTTCCGAAACCTGTTCCATTGCGTTCGGAACGCGGGGTAAACCTTAGAAACGTCAGCCGGCACGTTCGATTCGGAGTTCGGAAAATTTCGATGAATAGTAAATTGGGCAATTTTCTATAAAAGCGCCTCTATTCTCTCAGTTGCAAACAAGAAGAACAACCCTAGGGTTTCAAAGTCAGGCCGCCACCATCATTCAATGGCTGAAAATTGTTCTCCTTCTTCCTCATTTATCTTCCAAACTGAAAACTATTAGGAGAAACTTTCAACTATGAAACTTTAGAGCTCGATGAGAGCTTCGATATGAACGGTTATGATCGGGTTTCGATGCACGAATCAACGGCAATTGTTCTTCAAAGTTACACGGTTGCTCACGTTTTTCAGAGCACAACCATGACCGAGCTTGACCGGATTTTGCACGGGGGTGCGTGGCGGTGGGGGCTACGACCTGGAAGTAGTTGATCGTCGTGAAGATGATCGGGGTGCTCGCGAAAAATAGGAGTGGCAACGGCGGCCGTGGGTTATTTCGTTCGAGCTGGGAAGTTTTTTTCGCGTGAGAAAGAAGGAGAGGGGGGTTGCGCGTCCAGATCTTAGGCATTTGAAATCTACGGCTCTGATCAAAATTTATGTTGTAAAATTTTTAAAAAGAAATGGAATTATTTTATTTAAAATTGTATAAGGTTTAAATCACCATAACTTCGTCATATATTATCAGAATTCAATGAATTTGGTAGCGCCGGAATCGTATTGACGAGCACTTCGCTGTGCAACTGAATTGGAGCCAATTGGAGCTAGTGTAAATTTTGGATGAAATCAAACGTCTGTTTATTTTATTCGAAATAAACGCTGAAATCAGAATTAAAATCAAGGTGAGATCTTCTCACTCAATTTGAAATGTGGAAATTGATTGCTATTGGATGTGCTATTAGATATGATAGGATATATCTATATATATATATAGCAATATATACATATTGGCATATGTATATATTGGATTGATTGATTTCCCGCCTCGAATAGCGGATGAGACCCTATTGCGCCGTTAGTAAGCGGATTTTTATAAAACCTATATACCGCGATAATTCCGTACTGGAGCGGAATTGGTATTGCGCTAACATCTGTGGATGCAGGGAAACAGGTTGGAGGGATCCAACTGGATTCCTCACCGTATTGATTATTTACAGATATTGATGTATATTCTGTTATCATATGTTGATATATGATGTTGTTGTTGTGATTGACTAATTGGTGCTGTTGCATCATCGGATCCAAGTTTTAAAAATAACGACTTTTACTTTAAAAGGATTTTAAAGTAATTTTTGAAAGTAGACGTTTTATTGAATTGTTGAATTGATTTATTTTAAATAAAGAAACGTTCAAAATTTTGAAGTTATAACAGTTAAGATTTTTGTGAATTATGACCGTAAGGTGATTTTTGAAATAAATAGTTTAAGCAATTTATAAAATGGTTTAAGTGGGATTTTTGAACAACTATAAATGATTTGTATAAAAAGATTTATAAAATTGATATTTTATAAATCAAAATATTGGACTTATAAAACGAATTTTATAAGTGTTAAAAAGAAGTATAAATGGATTTCATAAGTGAATGAAATTAATAGATTTACGTTGTGAAGTTAAAAATGAATGAAGTTGTAGAAATAAAGGATTTATAAGTAATTTACTTATAAATTGGATTTTTGCCTTTAAATGGAATATTTATCGAATTGATTTATAAAGGAGATTTATAAATCAAAGTTATTATAAAATATAAAAATAGAATTTATAAACGTTGTTTATAAATCCGAAATCACTTATCTTGATAAGTAAATTATAGAAGTAAATAAAAGAAAATTTATAAGTCAAAGTTGTTATTAAAATAGAAATAGAATTTATAAACGTGTTTATAATTCAAAATCAGTTGAATTTGAGAAATTAAATATAGAAGATTTTTAAAGAAGATATATTCGCGATTTTGGATAGCGAATTTTTATTGAGATAAAAATGTGTAGAAATGATTGAAATTGGGTTAAGTGAATTATATTCACGATTTTGGACAGTGAATATATTATTAAATAAATGGATTTATTTTTGAAGAAGTGATATTAAAAATGAAGTTAAACATTTTAAAGATGTTTTAAAATGTATTATGAATCGAAAGCATAGATTTCCGCAGTTCTTGTTGAAATAGACGTTTTCGAGGAATTTAAGGAAATGATGGACTATAACACTGTTGTTATAGTAAATGGTTTCCGAAAGGAAATATTTTTGTATGGTATTGGGATTCATATATCTATCTAAATTTCGAATCCCTATACTAGTGATGTTGAGTCGTCGTAACGATGTTTTACGTAACATTTGTTTTGACTCAAATAAAATGTGTTTAAAGAATGATTTCCTTAAAGAATGAGATATATACTTAATTTTGATTTAAGTATATCGAATATTTTCAAATGTTGAAAATAAATGATTTGTGAAATACTTATTATTAAATAAGTAGGGAAATGCTTTTCCATTATGAAATGAAATGGTTTTGAGAATTTATCTTCTTAAAGATAAATCGAAAGTGAATATGTGAAATCGATTGAAAATCGTATATCAGTAGATATTTTTGAAATATAAATTCACTATGGAATTTATAAAAGGAAAGGGAAACTGTTTAGAAAAAAAAATAAACGTTGATTTATTTTTGAAGTGTGGAAAATTTTATATCTAGTAAAAGATATTTTGGAAGATAAAATTATTTGGAAAATTATTTGGAATCTGATGATGTTGCGCATCTTTATTGATAGTTAAATAACCGACTATCAATAATTACCTTTAGATAGGTATTTGTTGTGAATTGGATGAAATTGAATGCCACACTTATTTTTGAATAAACGCTCACTATTCGGGTTAGCCGGGAAAGGACCATGGGGTCGTATAACCCATTCTGAATATGTGATACGTCGTTATGAATCGCATTTGAAGACCGGTGTTGAAGACCGGATATTTTTGAAAACGGAAGGATTACCGTCGAGTTACTCTACATCGACTGATCTTCGATTTAGAGGTTTTATCACCCTTAGTGACGGGAAGTCCTGACGTGATTGAAAATTATCCGGAAATGCAAGGGCTTCGTGAGAAGTGCCTTCGGTTCTGTTCGATCCCGGAACAGACTTGTATGGATTGTATGTCTGACGTTACAATTTGAGATATAAAGCTGATTTCTTTCAAATACATTTCTGTTGGTGGCAGAGAATTTATTCTCTTAGCTTAACACCCTTCTCTGAGACGTACGAGCTCAGAGGTTATGTAGTTGAAATTTATCAGCGATATATCCCAATTTGGTAACGTGGCATACTGAGTGTTGCTGTGAAATGATCGGTGTTTGATCATTTGTGATATGATCATTTGTTTGATCTTATATCTTTGTGATCATAGGTTGATCATTTTGTTTGACCCGAAGCAGGGCTTTTTGAGAAAGCGTAGCTTTGTGGACGAGACTTCGTCGAGCCTCACACCCCGGAAATGGTCGAAACAGGAAGGATGCGGCAAGGTTCTAGGGAGTAGCGCCCCTTAGTGTATGTCATTCCTTCTGGATAAAGGTGGTATCATGGTATGGAGCCCAGATACTTAACCTCTGTGGTTGCTGCAAAATTTATTTCTTTGTGGTTTGTTGGAAATCGGGGATCCTCGGGAAGATCGGTGACGATCGGGGGATGGCATACGCGTGTCAGTAGTTACCTATTTTTGCAGAGGTAACCCGGCCTTGTGTTGGCAAAGATCCGGTTAGGTTCTCGGGTCGTCTATTCCAGGGACGTACCCATCGTGGATAGGAAGTTCCTTAGCCTGACCATTTGTTGGAAATCCAAAGAAACAATACGAGCTTTGTACGGATTTAGTTGTAGAACCTATCATTCACTTATGGTGGCGCCCCACTGTTTGGATGGTAGCTATAGTAGGCATAGTTCGAAATGTCTATGCTGGCTAAGATTAATATTATACTTTCGAAATAATTTCTACACTATGCACTAATAATAATATCAAAAAGAATTTGTTTCTTTTGCGTAGTAAGCATCTTTGACTATCATAAGAAGAAATCTCCTCCAATTCTGCGTTTGCATTGTGTGTGTGGTGGGAGGTCTTATGGTAGTTTCATTTTCCAAAAGCATTGCGAAATTACTTTAAAGTTTCCTGTTGTTTATTTTAAAGATAAACTGTTTTACGATCTCACACCAGTCACCATGACTGACTCGGAGTTTATTGTTCCCTTCTAAACTCTGGGTGCCCACAAATTTCCACACGGGCAGCCTAGAGTTATGTTATCAGGATATTCTGGATATTCTGGAGCTTTGGAGATAAGCTGGATGACGAGACGTAGTATTTGTATCTGATAGTATTTATTCCGCTGTGTATTCTGTATGAGGACAAGTTATATAACTGTCCATTGTTGTATATTGACTCTGATGATTGATGTATGTATAAACTGATATAGTTCTTTGTTTTAAAAGACTAGTGTTTATCTATTATATATTGTTCCGCTACGATATGTGAGATTCTGATATTGTTTTCTGTTTCTGTTTCTGCTCTTGTTCTGTTGTTGTTCTTCTTTCTTTTTCTTCTATCTTCTTCTTCTACCTTTTTCTTTTTTCTTAAAACCATAACTTTCCGGGTTTCCGGCATTCGATGGCTCGGCAGTCGGTAAAGTGAGTATCGATGTTGAATTTTCGAAAGTCGAAAATTTTCGGGATGTTACATTTGGTATCAGAGCATATGGTTAAGCGACAACCCTGCTCTGTTGGGTGTTACTCATTAGAGATAGAGTCAGTAGTACTCTAGAATGAGTTGAGTGTAATAATAGATATGAGTGCGTATTTGTTAGTTAATATAAAATTGTTTTATATTGTGATGATTGGTTTGTTGAGTGGTATATGGATTCTGGTCGGTATTGTCCGTACAACTCTATCGATAGGGATCTCTAAACACTTGTATAGAACAATTCGGCACAGTATTGTTTTAAATAGGGTGAATGAAATAATTTTGCCCAAAACTATTTTTGTATAGAAAAGAAATGTTTTTCTATAAAGTACTATAGTATATGGTTGCATGGATGTTAGGCAGTAATAATAGTGAATTATCATCACTGAAATTGAAAAAGAAATTGAAATCATAACTCCAAAGTTAAGAGATAAATCCATATACTAATGAAATTTAAAGAATATAAATTATAAATGTGATTTGTAATTTAAAACGGAATTCCAGAGAAGTTTTTGGAAATGTTTTGAAAGGAATTTGAAAATTTTGGAGATTTGGAAAGTTTAATTCCTTTTTGGTTTGAAAATATTTTTTTCAAAGGATTTGATATTGTGGAAAATTGTTTTAGAGAGACGAAAGCTCTAAACTCTTTTAGGTCGCTGGAAAATAATCCTGATGATGATGGCAACATCATTAGAATTCATTTTTGGGTTTCCAAAAGAGGAATTGCTGCCAAATTGTTTTAAATGAAAGTTGTTTGAAAATTTGGGTTTTGTTTTGGAAATAAAAAGGGTAATTTGAATTGTTTTCAAAAATGATTTTGAAAATGTTGGTAAACTCTGGAATGCTATATAAAAATATTTATGAAATATTATGAAGTTGATAACTTGTCAAGTTTAAAGTTTAAATAAAAAATCCATTTAACGAATGAAATTTATAAGTGTGAATTGAAATATAAAGAGATGAATTCATATATGAATAAAATGGTGAATATAAATTGTAAATGAATTTATAAATGAAAATAGAATTCCAAGAAGATAATTGAAAATAAAATTCCTTAATGAGATGGAATTGTGAATGTGAATGTATAAATGATTGTATAAATCAAGATGTAAATAAGTTGATAACTTATAGAATCTTTGAAATCTGATTGGAATGAAATTCAAATTGAAGACGAATAAATTAGTAAATAAAACTAATTTAGAATAGTATAGTTATCAACTAAAGATAAAAGATGAGATTGAATTCAAATGAATTTGAAATGTAAAAAATTGAATGAAAAGAATGTATAACTTCAATAGTAAGCTAAAAAAATGTATAAGCAGTTTATATTGGAAAATTTTGTAATAAAATTTGCAAAATGCTTTGAATATATGTAACTAGATATTATGGCTAGTAGGATATACAGGTATAAAGGAAATTGGATTTGATTTCAAAGATAATTTGAATTGCTCGACAAAAGGTAAGTATTTGAATTCCAAATATGAGATTTGCTGATTTCTTGTCTAGCCGCTTGGCTTTTTCTTTTTCTTTTTGAAATCTGAGAGTCCGTAGGGACGTTTTGTAGTAGTACCGTATTAGCCGCGCAAAGGAGACGCTGGCGAAATTTTTCGAAAATTTCGAGCGTTAGAAAATTTTTGAGAAATTTTGAAGTTAAAATTTGAATTTAAACTCGAATTTGAATTGAGAAGTTAAACAATGTTGTTTGAAACTTATAATTGAAGTTGGAAAACGAGATTGAATGATAACGAATCTTTAATAGAAAGATTTGTTTTGATGAATTGAAAATTGATAAAACTATTGGATTGTGAAAAATAGTAGACGAGTTAAGGACATTTTTTCCTAACTTGTAATTTCGAGGACGAAATTCTTTTAAGGGGGGAAGTCTGTAACGACCCAGAATTTTTGATAATTAAAATTTGAATATTTAATTGATTTTAAATATTAATAAAAGGAATTTAGAAGTCGAATGATTTATTTTTCGAATATTGGATTTAATTTGATAATTAAATCGATAAATTAAATAGGGAAATTCCAGAGATAATTGAAAATCGAGTTTAAAATGATTTGTAAAATTTTATTTAATCATACTGGAGTTATAGAAATATTTTAGAACTCTTAAAATTGAATTTGGAGTTAATCTGTGAAAATTGAATATTTAATATTTAATTATCGACTGTAAAAATAGCCAATTTTCGAACAGTCTCAGAATTGAACGAAACCAGTTCCATTGGATCCGTAATAGTTAGTTATTATCGGATTTCAATTTTCGTATCCATCGGAGTTGTCGTTTGACCGTGGCAGCTCAAAGCGCATCGATATCGTTTTAATTTTAAATCGTCGAGTTAAAATAGTCATTTTTCAGAAAGTCTCGGATTTCGACGAAACCAGTTTCATCGGATCCGTAATGTGATATTATTGTAAGTTTTCAAATTTCATAATTTTTGGATGTACCGTTTGTCCGGGGCAAGCTAAAACGTCTCGAAATCGATTTAAATCGGTTTAATTTAAACTGATCGTTTATTGACATATCTTACACATACGATCGAATTAGCTTCCGAAACCTGTTCCATTGCGTTCGGAACGTGGGGTAAACCTTAGAAACGTCAGCCGGCACGTTCGATTCGGAGTTCGGAAAATTTCGATGAATAGTAAATTGGGCAATTTTCTATAAAAGCGCCTCTATTCTCTCATTTGCAAACAAGAAGAACAACCCTAGGGTTTCAAAGTCAGGCCGCCACCATCATTCAATGGCTAAAAATTGTTCTCCTTCTTCCTCATTTATCTTCCAAACTGAAAACTATTAGGAGAAACTTTCAACTATGAAACTTTAGAGCTCGATGAGAGCTTCGATATGAACGGTTATGATCGGGTTTCGAT
The DNA here is from genome assembly GCA_030737815.1 of Allium fistulosum. NCBI lineage: Eukaryota > Viridiplantae > Streptophyta > Magnoliopsida > Asparagales > Amaryllidaceae > Allium > Allium fistulosum. The sequence goes on from CM060904.1 coordinate 56,836,147, forward strand.
GCACGAATCAACGGCAATTGTTCTTCAAAGTTACACGGTTGCTCACGTTTTTAGAGCACAACCATGACCGAGCTTGACCGGATTTTGCACGGGGGTGCGTGGCGGTGGGGGCTACGACCTGGAAGTAGTTGATCGTCGTGAAGATGATCGGGGTGCTCGCGAAAAATAGGAGTGGCAACGGCGGCCGTGGGTTATTTCGTTCGAGCTGGGAAGTTTTTTTCGCGTGAGAAAGAAGGAGAGGGGGGTTGCGCGTCCAGATCTTAGGCATTTGAAATCTACGGCTCTGATCAAAATTTAGGTTGTAAAATTTTTAAAAAGAAATGGAATTATTTTATTTAAAATTGTATAAGGTTTAAATCACCATAACTTCGTCATATATTATCAGAATTCAACGAATTTGGTAGCGCCGGAATCGTATTGACGAGCACTTCGCTGTGCAACTGAATTGGAGCCAATTGGAGCTAGTGTAAATTTTGGATGAAATCAAACGTCTGTTTATTTTATTCGAAATAAACGCTGAAATCAGAATTAAAATCAAGGTGAGATCTTCTCACTCAAATTGAAATGTGGAAATTGATTGCTATTGGATGTGCTATTAGATATGATAGGATATATCTATATATATATAGCAATATATACATATTGGCATATGTATATATTGGATTGATTGATTTCCCGCCTCGTATAGCGGATGAGACCCTATTGCGCCGTTAGTAAGCGGATTTTTATAAAACCTATATACCACGATAATTCCGTACTGGAGCGGAATTGGTATTGCGCTAACATCTGTGGATGCAGGGAAACAGGTTGGAGGGATCCAACTGGATTCCTCACCGTATTGATTATTTACAGATATTGATGTATATTCTGTTATCATATGTTGATATATGATGTTGTTGTTGTGATTGACTAATTGGTGCTGTTGCATCATCGGATCCAAGTTTTAAAAATAACGACTTTTACTTTAAAAGGATTTTAAAGTAATTTTTGAAAGTAGACGTTTTATTGAATTGTTGAATTGATTTATTTTAAATAAAGAAACGTTCAAAATTTTGAAGTTATAACAGTTAAGATTTTTGTGAATTATGACCGTAAGGTGATTTTTGAAATAAATAGTTTAAGCAATTTATAAAATGGTTTAAGTGGGATTTTTGAACAACTATAAATGATTTGTATAAAAAGATTTATAAAATTGATATTTTATAAATCAAAATATTGGACTTATAAAACGAATTTTATAAGTGTTAAAAAGAAGTATAAATGGATTTCATAAGTGAATGAAATTAATAGATTTACGTTGTGAAGTTAAAAATGAATGAAGTTGTAGAAATAAAGGATTTATAAGTAATTTACTTATAAATTGGATTTTTGCCTTTAAATGGAATATTTATCGAATTGATTTATAAAGGAGATTTATAAATCAAAGTTATTATAAAATATAAAAATAGAATTTATAAACGTTGTTTATAAATCCGAAATCACTTATCTTGATAAGTAAATTATAGAAGTAAATAAAAGAAAATTTATAAGTCAAAGTTGTTATTAAAATAGAAATAGAATTTATAAACGTGTTTATAATTCAAAATCAGTTGAATTTGAGAAATTAAATATAGAAGATTTTTAAAGAAGATATATTCGCGATTTTGGATAGCGAATTTTTATTGAGATAAAAATGTGTAGAAATGATTGAAATTGGGTTAAGTGAATTATATTCACGATTTTGGACAGTGAATATATTATTAAATAAATGGATTTATTTTTGAAGAAGTGATATTAAAAATGAAGTTAAACATTTTAAAGATGTTTTAAAATGTATTATGAATCGAAAGCATAGATTTCCGCAGTTCTTGTTGAAATAGACGTTTTCGAGGAATTTAAGGAAATGATGGACTATAACACTGTTGTTATAGTAAATGGTTTCCGAAAGGAAATATTTTTGTATGGTATTGGGATTCATATATCTATCTAAATTTCGAATCCCTATACTAGTGATGTTGAGTCGTCGTAACGATGTTTTACGTAACATTTGTTTTGACTCAAATAAAATGTGTTTAAAGAATGATTTCCTTAAAGAATGAGATATATACTTAATTTTGATTTAAGTATATCGAATATTTTCAAATGTTGAAAATAAATGATTTGTGAAATACTTATTATTAAATAAGTAGGGAAATGCTTTTCCATTATGAAATGAAATGGTTTTGAGAATTTATCTTCTTAAAGATAAATCGAAAGTGAATATGTGAAATCGATTGAAAATCGTATATCAGTAGATATTTTTGAAATATAAATTCACTATGGAATTTATAAAAGGAAAGGGAAACTGTTTAGAAAAAAAATAAACGTTGATTTATTTTTTAAGTGTGGAAAATTTTATATCTAGTAAAAGATATTTTGGAAGATAAAATAATTTGGAAAATTATTTGGAATCTGATGATGTTGCGCATCTTTATTGATAGTTAAATAACCGACTATCAATAATTACCTTTAGATAGGTATTTGTTGTGAATTTGATGAAATTGAATGCCACACTTATTTTTGAATAAACGCTCACTATTCGGGTTAGCCGGGAAAGGACCATGGGGTCGTATAACCCATTCCGAATATGTGATACGTCGTTATGAATCGCATTTGAAGACCGGTGTTGAAGACCGGATATTTTTGAAAACGGAAGGATTACCGTCGAGCTACTCTACATCGACTGATCTTCGATTTAGAGGTTTTATCACCCTTAGTGACGGGAAGTCCTGACGTGATTGAAAATTATCCGGAAATGCAAGGGCTTCGTGAGAAGTGCCTTCGGTTCTGTTCGATCCCGGAACAGACTTGTATGGATTGTATGTCTGACGTTACAATTTGAGATATAAAGCTGATTTCTTTCAAATACATTTCTGTTGGTGGCGGAGAATTTATTCTCTTAGCTTAACACCCTTCTCTGAGACGTACGAGCTCAGAGGTTATGTAGTTGAAATTTATCAGCGATATATCCCAATTTGGTAACGTGGCATACTGAGTGTTGCTGTGAAATGATCGGTGTTTGATCATTTGTGATATGATCATTTGTTTGATCTTATATCTTTGTGATCATAGGTTGATCATTTTGTTTGACCCGAAGCAGGGCTTTTTGAGAAAGCGTAGCTTTGTGGACGAGACTTCGTCGAGCCTCACACCCCGGAAATGGTCGAAACAGGAAGGATGCGGCAAGGTTCTAGGGAGTAGCGCCCCTTAGTGTATGTCATTCCTTCTGGATAAAGGTGGTATCATGGTATGGAGCCCAGATATTTAACCTCTGTGGTTGCTGCAAAATTTATTTCTTTGTGGTTTGTTGGAAATCGGGGATCCTCGGGAAGATCGGTGATGATCGGGGGATGGCATACGCGTGTCAGTAGTTACCTATTTTTGCAGAGGTAACCCGGCCTTGTGTTGGCAGAGATCCGGTTAGGTTCTTGGGTCGTCTATTCCAGGGACGTACTCATCGTGGATAGGAAGTTCCTTAGCCTGACCATTTGTTGGAAATCCAAAGAAACAATACGAGCTTTGTACGGATTTAGTTGTAGAACCTATCATTCACTTATGGTGGCGCCCCACTGTTTGGATGGTAGCTATAGTAGGCATAGATCGAAATGTCTATGCTAGCTAAGATTAATATTATACTTTCGAAATAATTTCTACACTATGCACTAATAATAATATCAAAAAGAATTTGTTTCTTTTGCGTAGTAAGCATCTTTGACTATCATAAGAAGAAATCTCCTCCAATTCTGCGTTTGCATTGTGTGTGTGGTGGGAGGTCTTATGGTAGTTTCATTTTCCAAAAGCATTGCGAAATTACTTTAAAGTTTCCTGTTGTTTATTTTAAAGATAAACTGTTTTACGATCTCACACCAGTCACCATGACTGACTCGGAGTTTATTGTTCCCTTCTAAACTCTGGGTGCCCACAAATTTCCACACGGGCAGCCTAGAGTTATGTTATCAGGATATTCTGGATATTCTGGAGCTTTGGAGATAAGTTGGATGACGAGACGTAGTATTTGTATCTGATAGTATTTATTCCGCTGTGTATTCTGTATGAGGACAAGTTATATAACTGTCCATTGTTGTATATTGACTCTGATGATTGATGTATGTATAAACTGATATAGTTCTTTGTTTTAAAAGACTAGTGTTTATCTATTATATATTGTTCCGCTGCGATATGTGAGATTCTGATATTGTTTTATGTTTCTGTTTCTGCTCTTGTTCTGTTGTTGTTCTTCTTTCTTTTTCTTCTATCTTCTTCTTCTACCTTTTTCTTTTTTCTTAAAACCATAACTTTCCGGGTTTCCGGCATTCGATGGCTCGGCAGTCGATAAAGTGAGTATCGATGTTGAATTTTCGAAAGTCGAAAATTTTCGGGATGTTACAGTCTCATCATGCTGATCTCCACAGCATTCTTGTTCGTGTGTTTTGGAGTCTGGTAAACGGCGGTGTAATGGCCCGCAAACCCGTACCCCTTAAGTTGACACTAATCTCCATAAAATCAACTCAAAAAGAACGGAATTACGAACCATTAGGATTAAAGAAGAAGGAGGTAGAAGAAGAAAATAGAAAAAAAACAACATCAGAATCTCACATCGCAGCGGAACAATATATAATAGATAAACGACTAATCTTTAAAACAAAAGAATTATATTTGTTTATACATTACATCATCAGAGTACAACACAATCAATAATACATTACTGGACAATTATATTAACTTGTCCCATAACAGAATACACAGTATACACAACACAGCGGAATATACAACAATTACGAGTGATACATCTCGCCATCCAGCTCGACTCCTGAGCTCCACAACATCCTATCCTGTATCTGTAATACTCGGTCTGACCCGAGCATTATAATAAAATAACACCCGAGTAGTCTGGAAAACTAGCGTGAGAAAACAAACTCAATTGGATTATTAAAGTTTCAAAATCCTTTGAAATAAAAGCATCTCGTAAGACCACGCCATATGTAACGACCCGATATTTTCAACCATTCGCATCCATAAATGTCGGATTTGAATTGCTCAAAATATCAGATTGTTAATTTAAATTTGGCAAAACTCAGCATATACAGTAAATAAATAATCACAGAATCACAAACACAGAGTAATATAACAATATGCAGCGGAAACAAAAGAATAGTAGTTCACGAAGCTACTATATATATAACAAACTTAAACAAGATACAACAGCAGTCTCGAATACATAGATATCTCAATACAATAGTCAAATACAAGATCTGAATACATCACTGGAATCAACTGGATAACTGATAGTAGAATCGATAGATGGCTGGATCTCCAAGCGAAGCTCCAACTCCAAAGGTGAGTCACGAACACTGGTACACTTAGTCTGACCCGAGCGTAAAGAAAACACAAAACACTCGAGTCAGGATTAACATTCTTATATCAATAAATCCAAATCAAGAGAAATAACGACTGAAATACAAGTAACTCAAAGGATGTTTGGGATAACCATCCTCTAAGGATCCGTTAAACTATCTACTATGTAGTAGTGTACGCTAAGTAGATAATGCCTATCAGTAATATAAAGTATCAAAATAGCGTTAAGGCATTACCATTATCACCCTTAACACATTTTATATAAGCATCATAATCTATACAGCACTGTAAACTCCATCGTAAACTAGTGGGCTATCAGGGAGTACTCCATAGGTATAACACAAAACAAATCGTAGTGGTCGCGCATAGGGATACGAGTATGACAAGGCACATGAGGCAATACCCAAGGTAGTGAAACTACCGTTTGCCTGATCCGGACTGGTGAGAACGCATCACCGCAACGATCGCAACACCGCGAAACAACACTCCCAAATCAAGGGTGTGCACCAATCAAAAACAAGTAATGAGTAGTTTATGAAGAAGTGTGTCCGCTAGAGGTAGCTAACCTCACTGGCCCAGCACGGCTCCTGTTTAAGTCATTTCCAATTTGACACAAGTGTCAAGGCTATCCATTATCGTTCTCTTTCTTCAAATCCAGCAACGTCATCATTCCAACCACTTCATTCTGGATCACACTCCGCGTATAATAGTTATTAAAGTTGTTTTCGGTTTGGACAGAGAGTATGTCCCTAACCGATCCCAGACTCTTCAATAACTACGTAATTATTACATCGATTGGTCATTTAATAAACTTCCAAAATAGTTTATATTTCAAAACCAAAATATCATTGCCATTTCAAAACCATATAAATACGATATCACTTCCATTTCAAAACCAAATACGATATCATTTCCATTTCAAATATATCCATCTCAAATATATCCATTTACAAAATCTTAGTACTTTAAAGTTATAACACTTTCTAAATCAAACACTTTGGAAATCATAATTCTTTGGAAATTAAAGTTTAGAAATCATAGTGCTTTGGAATCATAACACTTTCCTCTTAACCGGTTTAGATATTAAAATTAGTATATATAATAAAATAGTTTATAAATAAAATAGTTTATATAAATAGCTATAAGTTTAAAATAGTTTATAATAAAATAGCTTATATTAAAAATGACTTATATTAAAATAGCTTATATTAACGTAATTTATAAAGTAAAATATCAATAGTTTTAAATATAATTTAAAATTACTTTATAAAATAAAATAGTTTCCTCGACTTTCACAAATCGATTAAAATCAATTCGAGTTCCAAATTCAAATTTAATCAAATCTAAATCATCAATTTCAATTCCAATTCAATTATACATTTCCAAGTTATATCGATTTCAAATACCGATTTGAACCATAAATAAACCATTTCAATTTCAATATATTTCAAAGCTTCAAATATTCCACATTTCAAAACTAAATTCGATAATTTTATATATATATATATATATATATATATATATCAATTCACTTTTCTATTATTTAGTTTTGAAATATTTACTTAATTATTTCAATATCATTTGAATACAACTTCAATTAACAAATTTAAATAAACAAAATATCCCATTTAAATTTATATAAATTTGAAATATTCCTTTAAGTCACTTTTAATCAAATTCAAGTTATAAAATATATCTTTAAAATTTCAAATTGAATAGATTTCAATTCAAACTTATTTAAGTATAATTCTTAAATAATTAAAATTCCAAATCAAATTCAAATTTATCTTTCAACCTGAAATAATATAAACTCTATATTTGGAAATATAAATTTTACATAAATACTTAAACCTATTTATATTGATTCAAATCAACTTTATTAAATCAACTTTAATAAATCTTTAAAATCAATATTTATTAAAACCATATATTTCTTTTCAAAACCATAGAAATCATTTTCAAAATATTTATATATATAGACCAACGGTGTCTGTATAAAATGTTCTACCCTATGGTCAAGTGATACGGATATTTATCATTTCAATCCGTAATTTAAATATATATGGGTATATATATATCATTTCAACCCGTAATCCCAAATTCAATTCAATTTGAAAATCGCTTGGGTTTATCATTTCAACCCATAACGATTTTCTCCCATTCTAAAGTATGTTCGGGTATGTATCATTTCAACCCATAGTGATTCTATACTAACAGGGAACTTGTAGAGTGATAACAGATATGATAAATAACAGGCATATATCATCAATATAAATAACAGATAGTGGTGTCAGATGTCACAGGTGAACTGATACAGGTAATAGCATATATATAACAGTGTAAATAACTAACATCAGCATATTTCAATTGTCGTTTCAATTGAAGTCAAATTTAATAAATAAAAGAACATTAATCGTGAGTGATTGCTCACCTTCCGAGGCTGAGAGGATAGGCGATGAAATTGAGCTACGAATTCCAAGCACGAATTTCAAAGTAAAGCATGATGGATAAGAGTTCGACGAACAAGTTGATAAATCGAAAATCGATGAGAATGAATCATATTAACTTGATAAACTGAAACAAATAAATATTATAAACTTTCTTAAAATCAATACTCAACCTAAAACACCTATCAAAATAAAATCTATACATATATATATATATCTTAAAAACCAATATCCAATTAAAACAATAAAATAAATATATTATTTCAAATCCTTTCCTTAAACACATAAGAGTTATTACAAAATTAACAGAATAAACAAAACGTTATACATTGTGAACAAACATTTGAAAATATACCATATAACCCATCACGTAACTACAATATATAAACAACATATACTCTATATGTTTAAACTCATATCCAAGCTTAAAATGTAACAAGTTACAGTTTTCATTGTACCCAGACTGTAGTTTATATATTTTATATATAATTTATATAGATACAATAGATTTTAACTCAGATACTTTGAATACTCTATGAATTATAGACTGTATAACCCTAGTACCTATATGTATATAAAACAACATATCATTTATATATAACAGTAGATAGGATATGGGTATAAACATACATATATATACACGGCTGTCATATATAAACCCATAAAAAAAATCAAAGTGCTGATACTAGTTATATTCAAAAATCTTTACAGCCTTGATATTTATAACAGCACATACAACTTATATTATATATAATATGTTCCATCCCTTCATACTGAAGTAAACATTAAATATATATATACTTTAGTACAAAAGCAGGCAGGCTACCATATATCAAATGTAAGCTAACAATCTATACAAAGTTTAGGGAAAATGATATTTTGTGAACTGATTTGCCGACAAAAGTCCAAAAATAAAATAAACTTTTCATAAACTAATGTATTATAAACTATAACACTTAAACCTGCATATATATATATAAACAGTATGATAATAATGTAACCCAGATTCAAGCATATTAATGTATACATACATTTATATATCAACACCACATATAGCTAATATATAGTTTACAGACTTTTTTTTAAACATAGTATAGATATAAAATTAAACCTTTTTCAACTGTTGAAACAATATATATATATATATATATAACAAATATATGCTAAATCAAACTATACATATACATTTTATACAACAGCCGAACACTATATATATATATATAGCTAATGATGGCTTACAAATGAAAAGGAGAAGAGCAGGCGGATCTCGGAGCGGGTTGTGGCAAGCTCGGGCTGCAAAAGGTGGAGAGGATGGAAGCAGCTCAAGGGAAAGTCATGCACGTGAGGGTGTTTGGGTGTGAATGGAGGCATGGAGAGGAGAGTGATGTACGTTTCAGGGAAAATGAGAATATGAACAACCTGTTCTATCACTTCCATATATTATTATATTTATATTTTTACTTTTGTCTCTCTTTTTTTTCTAGAAGATGACCATAGATTCGGCCATGATTTAATGAAAGGTAACAGCTAGCTAATAGGGAAGAAGAGCAAAGATTTGTAGGCTAAGAGACTAGCAAGCGGTAAATAAAATGATCAGACTCGATAAAATATAACCAATATTATATAATTTATTATTTCACAGAAGACAATAAGTTATGAACCAGAATTTATATTGACAGTGGGAATAGAGAACGGTTAACAGCTGGATTTCTTGGAAAATGCAAAAGGTTAATAACGCAATTTATTTCAATGCTTGAGCTGCACGGTTCAAAGGTTTGGAAGCAAGAAAACTAACGGTCACAAATCTCGGTACGGTACGACGCACTGTTTCTCCGTCTTCGTCGCGTACCGGAACTCACAATACATAAATAAATATACCGCAGAGATCAGCACGACAAGACGATCAAAACGGTATACGAATATCAGCGATTTGATTGAATTATAAAAATCCGAATTTTCTACTAGCGGAAAATGCAGCAAAAACGCAGAAAAATAAGATCGACGGAGCTAAAGAAGTCCGAATTTGAAAAAACGAAAAATGACGTCTTAGTTAGAAGATGAATTAGAATTTTTCTATGTAAAAATATTCAGGTTTAGAAAACATTTTATTATCATCGATTTTAACTGATATAAATTGGAATAAAATTACACTAAAAAATAAACTTCCAAATTATCTGATGAAAATTTACCAGTTGTTATGATTAATTAGACGCATTCCAAATATCAAATTTTTATTTCAAAATTTTATCGTTTAAAATTTCACAAAATTTCAACTAATTACGTTATTAAAACAATTAAAATTTACGGGTCGTTACACTCTCCCCCACTCAAAACTTTTCATCTCCGAAAAGGAAGGAGGTAGGAGAATAGAAACAACCAGAAAGAAAATAGATTGGAATACAAGTAAAAAAATTAATTTAAACCATATAAATTTCAATTTAAATTAATTAATATTTAACAATTTGGTTAAATCCCTTTGAGTTCACTTAAGTTAAATCAATCTATCTATTTCTAAATTCATTATCTTATTATCTAAACACCCTCAATTAACAATTTCTTAATCATAAATTTGTATAATCATTTATTGTACTCATATTTTATTCAACAAATTTAATTCTTTTATTCCAAATTATTATTAAGTTTATTCCACTTAATATATCTTATTACATATATTTAAACCATATAAATTAATTTAAACCATATAAATTTCGATTTAAATTAATTTATATTCAATAATTGGTTTAAATTTAAGGTATTTCCATAAGTTGATCTAATTTCAATTTGTTAATTCTTTCGGAACAAAATTTATTATATTCATCTCATTCAATTAACTTATTATTCTATCATCTTTATTAGCATTTTTTTATATAATTAAAATCTAAGTGTATAACATTTATTATAAACAGTCAAATTTTATTTATAAAATCATTTTATATTGTATATTATCCAATTACATTTTAACTTCTGAATAATTTAGGTAAGTTATATTGAAATGCAATTTAGTACTATACATATAAAATTTTCAAATTCAATTATTTCAAGTTTAAATATTTATCCAAAATTTTTGACTTCAGTTTATAATTGAAATCATCTTTAAATCATAAACTTAAGAATTTAAATCTCCGATTTACTTCAAACAATTTTGAGATAAATATATATAGTATATATCAGATCAAAATTAAATCTTTATATATATAATAAATTAGGTCATACCACATAAATTCAAATCAAATTAAATTTTCAAACAAAGTGTAGCAAAGCTACTGAATGGTCTCTTCACTTTGAAACTCGAAAATGAATGTCGATGATGCGGCCGTCATCACCGAAATTATTTTCCAGCGACAAATGAGAAGAGTACTGATTTAAACATTTAAAATTCTTTGAAAATCATTTATATTCAAAAATCCTTTAAATAATATACATTTAAAATTTTAAAACCAGAGTTTGGAATCATTGGAAATTAAATTCTCAAATTCTTGATTTAAATTTATTTAAATTCCAAATCAATTTATACCATGTTTATAAATTCATTTGGAACAATAAATGATAATCAAATATTATCATTTCAAACAACCAATTAATTAACTTGTTAAATTCCAAAAAATTTTACTTATATATTTATAATATAATCATACAAAATTATTTCATTTACCAAATTTGAAATCAATATTATGTCAGTGTGCTCTGTTCAAGTGTTTTGGAAATCCTATCGATAGCGTTGATCAGACGAATCGATCAAAAATCCAAACCAACATCAACAACTCAAACAACACAATATATAAAACATTTTAATATTAATTACAAATACACTCCCTCACTCGATAATTCAAGAATGGATTTCAAAGCAAAGATGAGATTCAAATTAGAGGAACTCTAATCAAATAGAATTCAACTAAAAGATAGACTCGATAGAAAGATAAGATGATTGAATTTCAAATTGGAAGATGGATAAATTTATATAAATCGCGGGTAACCTTAACCGGGTCAACCGTGACTTTAAGAATACGATCGATGCGAAATTCTGAATCAAATCGACATTAGATCACAAGAGATAGAATTCAGGATAATAAGAGATAGTAGCATCTAATCCGAGGATACAAAAATCTTGGCGAATCAATGCTGTTGTAAAGGAGTTTCACCCCTTTACAAATCATTCTAGGATTCACGGGACTGCCAATTCATTATAGAGATCATTCGAAGTAGAGTTATGGGATACTCCAAAATCAAAAAGACACGAATAGGGGAGACACGAATGGACTTTGGAACCGAAGGGAACGTTCCAAAATTCCAAGAAACCGAGTCAAAGAAGAAGGTATTCAAGCTCGAACGAAAGTGATTCAGTAATTGAATTTTTACTCTATATGCTGAGTTTTTCCTAAAACCAGAGTTCTGATACCAACTATAACGACCCGATATTTTCAACCATTCGCATCCATACATGTCGGATTTGAATTGCTCAAAATATCAGATTGTTAATTTAAATTTGGCAAAACTCAGCATATACAGTAAATAAATAATCACAGAATCACAAACACAGTGTAATATAACAATATGCAGCGGAAACAAAAGAATAGTAGTTCACGAAGCTACAATATATATAACAGAGTTAAACAAGAAACAACAGAAGTCTAGAATACATAGATATCTCAATACAATAGTCAAATACAAGATCTGAATACATCACTGGAATCAAATGGATAACTGATAGTAGAATCGATAAATAGCTGGATCTCCAAGCGAAGCTCCAACTCCAAAGGTGAGTCACGAACACTGGTACACTCAGTCTGACCCGAGCGTAAAGAAAACACAAAACACTCAAGTCAGGATTAACATTCTTATATCAATAAATCCAACTCAAGTGAAATAACGACTGAAATACAAGTAACTCAAAGGATGTTTGGGATAACCATCCTCTAAGGATCCGTTAAACTATCTACTATGTAGTAGTGTACGCTAAGTAGATAATGCCTATCAGTAATATAAAGTATCAAAATAGCGTTAAGGCGTTACCATTATCCCCCTTAACACATTTTATATAAGCATCATAGTCTATACAGCACTGTAAACTCCACCGTAAACTAGTGGGCTATCAGGGAGTACTCCATAGGTACAACACAAAACAAATCGTAGTGGTCGCGCATAGGGATACGAGTATGACAAGGCACATGAGGCAATACCCAAGGTAGTGAAACTACCGTTTGCCTGATCCGGACTGGTGAGAACGCATCGCCGCAATGATCGCAACACCGCGAAACAACACTCCCAAATCAAGGGTGCGCACCAATCAAAAACAAGTAATGAATAGTTTACGAAGAAGTGTGTCCGCTAGAGGTAGCTAACCTCAGTGGCCCAGGACGGCTCCTGTTTAAGTCATTTCCAATTTGACACAAGTGTCAAGGCTATACATTATCGTTCTCTTTCTTCAAATCCAGCAACGTCATCATTCCAACCACTTCATTCTGGATCACACTCCGCGTATAATAGTTATTAAAGTGGTTTTCGGATTGGACAGAGAGTATGTCCCTAACCGATCCCGGACTCTTCAATAACTACATAATTATTACATCGATTGGTCATTTAATAAACTTCCAAAATAGTTTATATTTCAAAACCAAAATATCATTGCCATTTCAAAACCTTATCAATACGATATCACTTCCATTTCAAAACCAAATATGATATCATTTCCATTTCAAATATATCCATCTCAAATATATCCATTTACAAAATCTTAGTACTTTAAAGTTATAACACTTTCCAAATCAAACACTTTGGAAATCATAATTCTGTGGAAATCAAAGTTTAGAAATCATAATGCTTTGGAATCATAACACTTTCCTCTTAACTAGTTTAGATATTAAAATTAGTATATATAATAAAATAGTTTATAAATAAAATAGTTTATATAAATAGCTATAAGTTTAAAATAGTTTATAATAAAATAGCTTATATTAAAAATGATTTATATTAAAATAGCTTATATTAACATAATTTATAAAGTAAAATATCAATAGTTTTAAATATAATTTAAAATTACTATATAAAATAAAATAGTTTCCTCGACTTTCACAAATCGATTCAAATCAATTCGAGTTCCAAATTCAAATTTAATCAAATCTAAATCATCAATTTCAATTCCAATTCAATTAAACATTTCCAAGTTATATCGATTTCAAATACCGATTTGAACCACAAATAAACCATTTCAATTTCAATATATTTCAAAGCTTCAAATATTCCACATTTCAAAACTAAATTCGATAATTTTATATATATATCAATTCACTTTTCTATTATTTAGTTTTGAAATATTTACTTAATTATTTCAATATCATTTGAATACAACTTCAATTTACAAATTTAAATATACAAAATATCCCATTTAAATTTATATAAATTTTAAATATTCCTTTAAGTCACTTTTAGTCAAATTCAAGTTATAAAATATATCTTTAAAATTTCAAATTTAATAGATTTCAAATCAAGCTTATTTAAGTATAATTCTTAAATAATTAAAATTCCAAATCAAATTCAAATTTATCTTTCAACCTGAAATAATATAAACTCTATATTTGGAAATATAAATTTTACATAAATACTTAAACCTATTTATATTGATTCAAATTAACTTTATTAAATCAACTTTAATAAATCTTTAAAATCAATATTTATTAAAACCATATATTTCTTTTCAAAACCATAGAAATCATTTTCAAAATATTTATATATATATAGACCAACGGTGTTTGTATAAAATGTTCTACCCTATGGTCAAGTGATACGGATATTTATCATTTCAATCCGTAATTTAAATATATACGGGTATATATATATATCATTTCAACCCGTAATCCCAAATTCAATTCAATTTGAAAATCGCTTGGGTTTATCATTTTAACCCATAACGATTTTCTCCCATTCTAAAGTCTGTTCGGGTATGTATCATTTCCACCCATAGTGATTCTATACTAATAGGAAACTTGTAGAGTGATAACAGATATGATAATAATATAACAGGCATATATCATCATTATAAATAACAGATAGTGGTGTCAGATGTCATAGGTGAACTGATACAGATAATAGCATATATATAACAGTGTAAATAACTAACATCAGCATATTTCAATTTTCATTTCAATTGAAATCAAATTTAATAAATAAAAGAACATTAATCGTGAGTGATTTCTCACCTTCCAAGGCTGAGAGGATAGACGATGAAATTGAGCTACGAATTCCAAGCACAAATTTCAAAGTAAATCATGATGGATAAGAGTTCGACGGACAAGCTGATAAATCGAAAATCGATGAGAATGAATCAAATTAACTTGATAAACTGAAAATGAATATTATAAACTTTCTTAAAATAAATACTCAACCTAAAACACCTATCAAAATAAAATCTATACATATATATATATATATATATCTCTTAAAAACCAATATCCAATTAAAACAATAAAATAAATATATTATTTCAAATCCTTTCCTTAAACACATAAGAGTTATTACAAAATTAACAGAATAAACAAAACGTTATACATTGTGAACATACATTTGAAAATATACCATATAACCCATCACGTAACTACAATATATAAACACCATATATATAACGATCTTGACTCGGCCTTCGGAAATCGGCACCGTACTTCACTTGTACTCGAATGCCGCAGATTCAAACGCCGAATCTGGCTCACTGGAGCTTATAACACAGTAAGTGTCACATCCCGAAATTTTCGACTTTCGAAAATTCGACATCGATACTCACTTTATCGACTGTCGAGCAATCGAGTGCCGGAAACTCCAATAGTGAGGGTTTTAGAAAAAGAAATAGAAGAAAAGATAGAAGAAAAAGAGAAGAAAAAGAAAAGAAAGAAGAATAACAGAACAACAACAGAGAACAGAAACAGAACAATATCAGAATCTTACACATCGCAGCGGAACAATATACAATAGATAATTACTAGTCTTTTAAAACAAAGAACTATATCATTTTATACATACATCAATCATCAGAGTCAATATACAACAATGGACAGTTATATAACCTGTCCTCATACAGAATACACAGCGGAATAAATACTATCAGATACAAATACTACGTCTCGCCATCCAGCTTATCTCCAAAGCTCCAGAATATCCAGGATATCCTGATAATATAACTCTAGGCTGCCCGTGTGGAAATTGGTGGGCACCCAGAGTTTAGAAGGGAACAATAAACTCCGAGTCAGTCATGGTGACTGGTGTGAGATCGTAAAACAGTTATTCTTTAAAATAAACAACAGGATAATTTTAAAGTCAATTCGCAATGCTTTTGGAAAATGAAACTACCATAAGACCTCCCACCACACACACAATGCAAACGCAGAATTGGAGGAGATTTCTTCTTATGATAGTCAAAGATGCTTGATACGCAAAATCAAATCATTTTGATATTATTATTAGTGCATAGTGTAGAAAACATTTCGAAAGTATAATATTAATCTTAGCCAGCATAGGCATTCCGCACTTATGCCTACTATAGCTACCATCCAAACAGTGGTGACCACCATAAGTGAATGATAGGTTCTACAACTAAAACCGTACAAGATCGTATTGTTTCTTTGGATTTCCAACAAATGGTCAGGCTAAGGAACTTCCTATCCACGATGGGTACGTCCCTGGAATAGACGACCCGAGAATCTAACGTTACGGTTAGATCTCTGCCAACACAAGGCCGGGTTACCTCTGCAAAAATAGGTAACTACTGACACGCGTATGCCATCCCCCGATCGTCACCGATCTTCCCGAGGATCCCCGATTCCAACAAACCACATAGTAAAAATAATGCAGTAACCACAGAGGTTAAGTATCTGGGCTCCATACCATGATACCACCTTTATCCAGAAGGAATGACATACACTAAGGGGCGCTACTCCCTAGAACCTTGCTGCATTCGTCCTGTTTCGACCATTTCCGGGGTGTGAGGCTCGACGAAGTCTCGTCCACAAAGCTACGCTTTCTACAAAAAGCCCTGCTTCGGGTCAAACAAAATGATCAACCTATGATCACAAAGATATAAGATCAAACAAATGATCATATCACAAATGATCAAACACTGATCATTTCACAGCAACACTCAGTATGCCACGTTACCAAATTGGGATATATCGCTGATAAATTTCAACTACATAACCTCTGAGCTCGTACGTCTCAGAGAAGGGTGTTAAGCTAAGAGAATAAATTCTTCGCCACCAACAGAAATGTATTTGAAAGAAATCAGCTTTATATCTCAAATTGTAACGTCAGACACACAATCCATACAAGTCTGTTCCGGGATTGAACAAAACCGAAGGCACTTCTCACGAAGCCCTTGCAATTCCGGATAATTTTCAATCACGTCAGGATTTCCCGTCACTAAGGGTGATAAAAACCTCTAAACCGGAGATCAGCCGATGTAGAGTAACTCGACGGTAATCCTTCCGTTTTCAAAAATATCCGGTCTTCAACACCGGTCTTCAAATGCGATTCATAACGACGTATCACATATTCGGAATGGGTTATACGACCCCATGGTCCTTTCCCGGTTAACCCGAATAGTGAGCGTTTATTCAAAAATAAGTGTGGCATTCAAATTCATCCAATTCACAACAAATACCTATCTAAAGGTAAATATTGATAGTCGGTTATTTAACTATCAATAAAGATGCGCAACATCATCAGATTCCAAATAATTTTCCAAATTATTTTATCTTCAAAAATATCTTTACAAGATATAAAATTTCCACACTTAACCATTTGAAAACAATTTCAAATATTCACATTTCATTTTATCTTCGAAGATAAAATCTCAAAACAGTTTATTTCATATTGGAAAAAGCATTTCCATACTTATTTAATAACAAGTATTTCACAAATCTATTTATTTTCAACATTTGAAAATATTCGATATACTTAAATCAAATTAAGTATATACTCAATCTTTAAGGAAATCATTCTCTTTAAACACATTTATTTGAGTCAAAACGAATGTTACGTAAAAACATCGTTACGACGACTCAAAATCACTAGTATATGGATTCGGATTTTAATAGATATATAAATCCCAATACTACATCAAAACATTTCCTTTCGGAAATCATTTACTATAACAACAGTGTTATAGTCCATCATTTCCTTAAATTTCTCGAAAACGTCTATTTCAACAAGAACTGTTGAAATCTATGTTTTCGATATTCAACACATTTTTAAAACATCGTTAAAAACAATTTAACTTCATTTTTAAAATATCATTTCTTCAAAAATGAATCCGTTTTATTCAATAATATATTCACTGTCCAAAATCGTGAATATATCTTCTTTAATAATCTTCCATATTCAATTTATCAAATTCAATCTATTTCGAATTTATAAACACGTCTATAAATTCTATTTCCATTTATAAAAACTACAATTTATAAATCTTCTTTATTAACTAGTTCAATTCGTAACTCAATTTTTATACTAACGGTCCACCTTATAAGTTAATACTTATAATTCATTTATTTTCAAAAATCATTCTTTTAAAACTTTACAATTGTAAAGTTCATCCCTTTATAAATCGTTTTAACATCATTTCCATTTTAAATTCACATTCCCTTATTTCAATTTGGATTCATTTTTCCAAATATTCACTTTTGAATCTAAAATCGGATTTCAACTTAATTTCTAATTCTACTTTAACTCCAAATCAATTACAAATTGATTTCTAAATTTATTTTCACTACTAAAATAAATTCTTATTCTTTTCAAATTATTCAATATCCTGTTTTTAAATGGATTCTTTAAATTGAAGTCATTTTACATTTACTTCCCAAATCGTTTCAATTTACCAAGTAAATTTCAAATCGGATTTCCAACTTATCTTCTTTTAAATAAATTCCTTTTTAAGAAAATAAATCTCAATCGTTTCTTTCAATCTATTTAAAAATCCAAATTCTTAAATTAAATTCTTCAATTTATACTCACGATTATGCGAAATTCATTTATTTAACATTTTCACTTTATTCTGGAAATAAATTCGATAAGATTATAAAAATTAACTTTTTATACTTTAAAATTCCTTTCTTCGAATTCATTAAATTTCAAAAATCAAATTCACTTAGAAATTTCTATTTTTATTTCCAAAAATTCAATTTCGTTTATTTTTGGAATCCAATGATATCAAACATCCATTCGGCTAAATTTTAGCTTTCAACAATTTTCCAGACATCAATATGGTCGATAACATCAATATAATCATTCACATATCCATATCACAGTATAAATAAATTCAATCAATGTGAGGGGTCCAGTTGGATCCCTCCAACCTGTTTCCCTGCATCCAAAGACGTTAGCACAATACCAATTCCGTTCCAGTACGGAATTATCGCGGTATATAGGTTTTTATAAATCCGCTTACTAACGGCGCAATAGGGTCTCATCCGCTATACGAGGCGGGAAATCAATCAATCCAATATATACATATGCCAATATGTATATACTGCTATATATATATAGATATATCCTATCATATCTAATAGCACATTCAAACAAATCAATCAATAACTGCAAATAAATATTTTCCTTCGAGTGAGAAAATCTCACCTTTGCTTTTATTTTGCCATCCATTTCCAGTTCGTTTTCTCGACTTTATTTGACCTTGTATAATTATTTACACAATTCATTAATATTCGAAAAAAAAAATCGAATAATAAATTTTCATCTAATAGATTTACTTAACTAAGAATTTTATTTTAAACTCATTCTCCTTTAATTGAGTTAACCACCATAGTTCATAAATTTTAAATTTTAATTTTCTTTTCAACGTAGCTTAGCAAATCAAAATATATGGATGCTTATTTATTTTCCTTTGAAACCCACACTTAGAAAATTAAATTATATAGACAAAAATCAAATCTTTGTACAATAATAAACTTGGAAAATAAATTTAATAAAATCTGATCTATAACTTCCAACATTTTAAAATCCCTATTTTTTTCAATTCTTATACGAGCTTTTCTGCTTAAACTATAGGTATACTTTACTGCCTAATTTCGTCCTAATATCTATATACATGTATTCATTAAATAAATTTTAAATATTGGAAAATTTTGATTTTAATACCTCACTGCCTCCAGATGCGTTGCCTAATTGGTGACCAATCTTACTCGTCGATGCAGTCGTGCCCTAGCACGAGCCTCCACGCGCGCAATGCTTCGACCCTGCTTCTGTCCTAGACGCGGCAATTGGAATCACCATCGAAGTCGTCCCCATATCCATCACGCGACGCCGCACCCTCCTGCGAACACGCCTCGCGACCCCCAATTGCCTTCACCCCGAGCGATCTTGCTCCTCCCCGAGACCACGACGTGCGCATGCCCAATCGCGAATCACCATCGCGGCGCCATCAAATCGACGCTGCCAACTCCACGCCTTGAATCGAAACCCAGCCTCCTCCACGCCGTCGCTGCCGCGCTCGCGAATGCCTGGCCTCGCGTCGCCGACTTTCCCTTGAATCGCGTTGCCACCCTATCGTTCGCCTGTCTTTGATTTCCCTCTAACCCTAAAGGAGACTCGCGATTTGGTATAAAACTTTATTCAAACGAATTTGATTTGAGAACGAAGAGGAGGGCACGGTTTTGATTTGAATAGAGAGTAAAGGAAGTCTCGGCCATTCTTTTATTTGAACGAATGGGTTTCTCGTTTGAACTGGGGAGAACGAGAGTTTGGAATGAACGGCATTTAAAAACGTAAGGGATGGGTCGCACGATTATTCTCGTGATTCTCGGCTGAAATTAAGGGAAGAGAACGTGGTTTTTGATTTTGACTTTAAATTTAAATTTAAATCTCGATAAAAACTTAAATGCGTTTTCGTGTCGTATTCTCACATACGAACTCCGAAAAATACGAAACTTGAAATCTGACAATAATTCGATATTACGGACCCAATGGAACTGGTTTCGTCGAATTCCGAGACTGTACCTCGGACGGCTATTTTTAAATTCGATTCGAACGATAAATTTTCAAAACTGAACAAAACACTTTAAAATTCAATTTTGAAGCTTCTGTTATCATCAGTATTATCAATATAAATTTTACAAGCGTTTGAAATATTTTTCTTCGACTTAAAATCGAAGATTTAAATTTTTATTCAACTCTCAATCGATTAGATTTTAAAGTTAAATCGCAAATTTCAAAGTTATATCGGGGATTCAAATTAAATCGTCGTTCAAATATTTAAAATTAATTAAATATTCTAAATTTAATTCGTTCAAAATTCCGGGTCGTTACAGACTTCCCCCCTTAAAAGAATTTCGTCCTCGAAATTACAAGTTAGGAAAAAATGTCCTTAACTCGTCTACTATTTTTCACAATCCAATAGTTTTATCAATTCATCAAAACAAATCTTTCTACTAAAGATTCGTTATCATTCCAACTAAATTTCAACTTCAACTGTAAGTTCAAACAACATTGTTTAACTTCAAAATTCAAATTCGAGTTTACATTCAAATTTTAACTTTCAAAATTTCTCAAAAATTTTCTAACGCCCTAAATTTTCGAAAAATTTCGCCAGCGTCTCCTTTGCGCGGCTAATACGGTACGACTACAAAACGTCCCTACGGACCCTCAGATTTCAAAAAGAAAAAGAAAAAGCCAAGCGGCTAGAGAGAAATCATCAAAAACTCATATAGAATTTAAAATACGTACCTTTTTCGAGCAATTCAAATTATCTGTGAAATCAAATTCAATTCCCTTTATACCTGTATATCCTACTAGCCATTATATCTAGTTACAGCATTCAATCCAATTCGTACATTCAATTTCAAAATTTTCAATATAACTGCTTATATCATCTTTAAGTTCGTTATTGAAGTTATATGTATTCATTTTCTTTCAATTTTTCATTTCAAATTCCATTTGAATTCAGTTTCACATTTCAATTTCTCATTTGAATTTAATTCAAAAGTTCAATTCAATTTGAATTCCATTTAACTTCTATTCTGAAATATTGAATTTTATCTTTCAATTATAGCTGATTCATATCACTATTTTTTTTTCACTTAGTTTCGCTTACTAATTTTCTTATTTCAATACTTCACTTTGTTTATTACAAATCAAATTCAATTCAGTTTCATTTTCTTACAAATTCAAAATGAACTTTAACATTCAATTTCATTTTCTGGCACTTGCAATCGCAATTTATTCCTTCATTCACTAATTTAGTCCTTTTCAATTTGAATCTTATTCCAATCAGATTTCAAATGTTTTATAAGTTATCAACTTATTTACATTTCATAAATATGGTATTCCAGAGTCTTTTCAACCTTTCAAAGCTATTTTAAAAACAATTCAAATTATCCTTTGAATTTCCAAAACAAAATCCAATTTTCCAAACAACTCCTATTTAAAACAATTTGACAGCAATTTCTCTTTTGGAAACCCGAAAATGAACACCGGTGATGTCGCGATCATCATCGGAATTATTTCCCAGCGACCTAAAAGAGTTTAGAGCCTTTCATTCTTTCAAAATACTTTCCAAAACCTTCGAAATTCATTTTCAAATCAAAAATGATTTTAAACTTTCCAAATCTCCAAAATTTTCAAATTCTTTTCAAAACATTTTCCAAAAACTTCTCTGGAATTCCGTTTTAAATTACAAATCACATTTATAATTTATAGTCTTAAATTTCATTTGTATATGGATTTATTTCTTAACTTTGGAGTTACGATTTCAATTTCTTATTCAATTTCATATAATGTTGATAACATTCAATATTATCACTTTCCTAACATCCATGCATCCATATACTATGATAATTCATAGAAAAATCATTTCTTTTCTATACAAAAATAGCTTTAGGTAAAATTATCTCATTTACCCTATTTTAAAATCAATACTGTGTCGGTTTATCTTGTTTAGAGTTTAGAAACCCCTATCGATTTACAGTTAGCTAGACTGCACCGACCAGAATCCATAAACAATCAACCGATAAGTCAACACAATACAAAACAATTTTATATTCAAATAACAAATACGCGCTCATATCTATTATTACACTCAACTCATTCTAGAGTACTACTGACTCTATCTCTAATGAGTAACACCCAACAGAGCAGGGTTGTCGCTTAACCATATGCTCTGATACCACTTTGTCACATCCCGAAATTTTCGACTTTCGAAAATTCGACATCGATACTCACTTTATCGACTGTCGAGCAATCGAGTGCCGGAAACTCCAATAGTGAGGGTTTTAGAAAAAGAAATAGAAGAAAAGATAGAAGAAAAAGAGAAGAAAAAGAAAAGAAAGAAGAATAACAGAACAACAACAGAGAACAGAAACAGAACAATATCAGAATCTTACACATCGCAGCGGAACAATATACAATAGATAATTACTAGTCTTTTAAAACAAAGAACTATATCATTTTATACATACATCAATCATCAGAGTCAATATACAACAATGGACAGTTATATAACCTGTCCTCATACAGAATACACAGCGGAATAAATACTATCAGATACAAATACTACGTCTCGCCATCCAGCTTATCTCCAAAGCTCCAGAATATCCAGGATATCCTGATAATATAACTCTAGGCTGCCCGTGTGGAAATTGGTGGGCACCCAGAGTTTAGAATGGAACAATAAACTCCGAGTCAGTCATGGTGACTGGTGTGAGATCGTAAAACAGTTATTCTTTAAAATAAACAACAGGATAATTTTAAAGTCAATTCGCAATGCTTTTGGAAAATGAAACTACCATAAGACCTCCCACCACACACACAATGCAAACGCAGAATTGGAGGAGATTTCTTCTTATGATAGTCAAAGATGCTTGATACGCAAAATCAAATCATTTTGATATTATTATTAGTGCATAGTGTAGAAAACATTTCGAAAGTATAATATTAATCTTAGCCAGCATAGGCATTCCGCACTTATGCCTACTATAGCTACCATCCAAACAGTGGTGACCACCATAAGTGAATGATAGGTTCTACAACTAAAACCGTACAAGATCGTATTGTTTCTTTGGATTTCCAACAAATGGTCAGGCTAAGGAACTTCCTATCCACGATGGGTACGTCCCTGGAATAGACGACCCGAGAATCTAACGTTACGGTTAGATCTCTGCCAACACAAGGCCGGGTTACCTCTGCAAAAATAGGTAACTACTGACACGCGTATGCCATCCCCCGATCGTCACCGATCTTCCCGAGGATCCCCGATTCCAACAAACCACATAGTAAAAATAATGCAGTAACCACAGAGGTTAAGTATTTGGGCTCCATACCATGATACCACCTTTATCCAGAAGGAATGACATACACTAAGGGGCGCTACTCCCTAGAACCTTGCTGCATTCGTCCTGTTTCGACCATTTCCGGGGTGTGAGGCTCGACGAAGTCTCGTCCACAAAGCTACGCTTTCTACAAAAAGCCCTGCTTCGGGTCAAACAAAATGATCAACCTATGATCACAAAGATATAAGATCAAACAAATGATCATATCACAAATGATCAAACACTGATCATTTCACAGCAACACTCAGTATGCCACGTTACCAAATTGGGATATATCGCTGATAAATTTCAACTACATAACCTCTGAGCTCGTACGTCTCAGAGAAGGGTGTTAAGCTAAGAGAATAAATTCTTCGCCACCAACAGAAATGTATTTGAAAGAAATCAGCTTTATATCTCAAATTGTAACGTCAGACACACAATCCATACAAGTCTGTTCCGGGATTGAACAGAACCGAAGGCACTTCTCACGAAGCCCTTGCAATTCCGGATAATTTTCAATCACGTCAGGATTTCCCGTCACTAAGGGTGATAAAAACCTCTAAACCGGAGATCAGCCGATGTAGAGTAACTCGACGGTAATCCTTCCGTTTTCAAAAATATCTGGTCTTCAACACCGGTCTTCAAATGCGATTCATAACGACGTATCACATATTCGGAATGGGTTATACGACCCCATGGTCCTTTCCCGGTTAACCCGAATAGTGAGCGTTTATTCAAAAATAAGTGTGGCATTCAAATTCATCCAATTCACAACAAATACCTATCTAAAGGTAAATATTGATAGTCGGTTATTTAACTATCAATAAAGATGCGCAACATCATCAGATTCCAAATAATTTTCCAAATTATTTTATCTTCAAAAATATCTTTACAAGATATAAAATTTCCACACTTAACCATTTGAAAACAATTTCAAATATTCACATTTCATTTTATCTTCGAAGATAAAATCTCAAAACAGTTTATTTCATATTGGAAAAAGCATTTCCATACTTATTTAATAACAAGTATTTCACAAATCTATTTATTTTCAACATTTGAAAATATTCGATATACTTAAATCAAATTAAGTATATACTCAATCTTTAAGGAAATCATTCTCTTTAAACACATTTATTTGAGTCAAAACGAATGTTACGTAAAAACATCGTTACGACGACTCAAAATCACTAGTATATGGATTCGGATTTTAATAGATATATAAATCCCAATACTACATCAAAACATTTCCTTTCGGAAATCATTTACTATAACAACAGTGTTATAGTCCATCATTTCCTTAAATTTCTCGAAAACGTCTATTTCAACAAGAACTGTTGAAATCTATGTTTTCGATATTCAACACATTTTTAAAACATCGTTAAAAACAATTTAACTTCATTTTTAAAATATCATTTCTTCAAAAATGAATCCGTTTTATTCAATAATATATTCACTGTCCAAAATCGTGAATATATCTTCTTTAATAATCTTCCATATTCAATTTATCAAATTCAATCTATTTCGAATTTATAAACACGTCTATAAATTCTATTTCCATTTATAAAAACTACAATTTATAAATCTTCTTTATTAACTAGTTCAATTCGTAACTCAATTTTTATACTAACGGTCCACCTTATAAGTTAATACTTATAATTCATTTATTTTCAAAAATCATTCTTTTAAAACTTTACAATTGTAAAGTTCATCCCTTTATAAATCGTTTTAACATCATTTCCATTTTAAATTCACATTCCCTTATTTCAATTTGGATTCATTTTTCCAAATATTCACTTTTGAATCTAAAATCGGATTTCAACTTAATTTCTAATTCTACTTTAACTCCAAATCAATTACAAATTGATTTCTAAATTTATTTTCACTACTAAAATAAATTCTTATTCTTTTCAAATTATTCAATATCCTGTTTTTAAATGGATTCTTTAAATTGAAGTCATTTTACATTTACTTCCCAAATCGTTTCAATTTACCAAGTAAATTTCAAATCGGATTTCCAACTTATCTTCTTTTAAATAAATTCCTTTTTAAGAAAATAAATCTCAATCGTTTCTTTCAATCTATTTAAAAATCCAAATTCTTAAATTAAATTCTTCAATTTATACTCACGATTATGCGAAATTCATTTATTTAACATTTTCACTTTATTCTGGAAATAAATTCGATAAGATTATAAAAATTAACTTTTTATACTTTAAAATTCCTTTCTTCGAATTCATTAAATTTCAAAAATCAAATTCACTTAGAAATTTCTATTTTTATTTCCAAAAATTCAATTTCGTTTATTTTTGGAATCCAATGATATCAAACATCCATTCGGCTAAATTTTAGCTTTCAACAATTTTCCAGACATCAATATGGTCGATAACATCAATATAATCATTCACATATCCATATCACAGTATAAATAAATTCAATCAATGTGAGGGGTCCAGTTGGATCCCTCCAACCTGTTTCCCTGCATCCAAAGACGTTAGCACAATACCAATTCCGTTCCAGTACGGAATTATCGCGGTATATAGGTTTTTATAAATCCGCTTACTAACGGCGCAATAGGGTCTCATCCGCTATACGAGGCGGGAAATCAATCAATCCAATATATACATATGCCAATATGTATATACTGCTATATATATATAGATATATCCTATCATATCTAATAGCACATTCAAACAAATCAATCAATAACTGCAAATAAATATTTTCCTTCGAGTGAGAAAATCTCACCTTTGCTTTTATTTTGCCATCCATTTCCAGTTCGTTTTCTCGACTTTATTTGACCTTGTATAATTATTTACACAATTCATTAATATTCGAAAAAAAAAATCGAATAATAAATTTTCATCTAATAGATTTACTTAACTAAGAATTTTATTTTAAACTCATTCTCCTTTAATTGAGTTAACCACCATAGTTCATAAATTTTAAATTTTAATTTTCTTTTCAACGTAGCTTAGCAAATCAAAATATATGGATGCTTATTTATTTTCCTTTGAAACCCACACTTAGAAAATTAATTTATATAGACAAAAATCAAATCTTTGTACAATAATAAACTTGGAAAATAAATTTAATAAAATCTGATCTATAACTTCCAACATTTTAAAATCCCTATTTTTTTCAATTCTTATACGAGCTTTTCTGCTTAAACTATAGGTATACTTTACTGCCTAATTTCGTCCTAATATCTATATACATGTATTCATTAAATAAATTTTAAATATTGGAAAATTTTGATTTTAATACCTCACTGCCTCCAGATGCGTTGCCTAATTGGTGACCAATCTTACTCGTCGATGCAGTCGTGCCCTAGCACGAGCCTCCACGCGCGCAATGCTTCGACCCTGCTTCTGTCCTAGACGCGGCAATTGGAATCACCATCGAAGTCGTCCCCATATCCATCACGCGACGCCGCACCCTCCTGCGAACACGCCTCGCGACCCCCAATTGCCTTCACCCCGAGCGATCTTGCTCCTCCCCGAGACCACGACGTGCGCATGCCCAATCGCGAATCACCATCGCGGCGCCATCAAATCGACGCTGCCAACTCCACGCCTTGAATCGAAACCCAGCCTCCTCCACGCCGTCGCTGCCGCGCTCGCGAATGCCTGGCCTCGCGTCGCCGACTTTCCCTTGAATCGCGTTGCCACCCTATCGTTCGCCTGTCTTTGATTTCCCTCTAACCCTAAAGGAGACTCGCGATTTGGTATAAAACTTTATTCAAACGAATTTGATTTGAGAACGAAGAGGAGGGCACGGTTTTGATTTGAATAGAGAGTAAAGGAAGTCTTGGCCATTCTTTTATTTGAACGAATGGGTTTCTCGTTTGAACTGGGGAGAACGAGAGTTTGGAATGAACGGCATTTAAAAACGTAAGGGATGGGTCGCACGATTATTCTCGTGATTCTCGGCTGAAATTAAGGGAAGAGAACGTGGTTTTTGATTTTGACTTTAAATTTAAATTTAAATCTCGATAAAAACTTAAATGCGTTTTCGTGTCGTATTCTCACATACGAACTCCGAAAAATACGAAACTTGAAATCTGACAATAATTCGATATTACGGACCCAATGGAACTGGTTTCGTCGAATTCCGAGACTGTACCTCGGACGGCTATTTTTAAATTCGATTCGAACGATAAATTTTCAAAACTGAACAAAACACTTTAAAATTCAATTTTGAAGCTTCTGTTATCTTCAGTATTATCAATATAAATTTTACAAGCGTTTGAAATATTTTTCTTCGACTTAAAATCGAAGATTTAAATTTTTATTCAACTCTCAATCGATTAGATTTTAAAGTTAAATCGCAAATTTCAAAGTTATATCGGGGATTCAAATTAAATCGTCGTTCAAATATTTAAAATTAATTAAATATTCTAAATTTAATTCGTTCAAAATTCCGGGTCGTTACAGTAAGTATAACAACACAGCGGAAGAAAGAAATGAATGATATCATATACAACTCCAACGAATACAATATCCAGAATGATATACAACAATTATATCAATATGATACAACAATATCAGAGACAAACAATAATGTTACAGCGGAAACAACAGAACTGATAACTCCAAACGATCTGAAAAAGAGAATGAGTCCAACAACTCCAACATCAAGCTCAAACCACCATCACGTTTCACCAAGATAAGCAAGGTCAGTCGTGAACTCCAAACACTGAACTAGTTCCAGATACTCTACTGAACCTGACTATCTTAAAAACCCAACTCTAGACTGCCCGTGTGGAAAATTGTGGGCACCCAGAGTTTAGGAAGGGAACAATAAACTCTGGGTCAGTCATAGGACTGGTATGAGTAATAAAAATAATTTATCTTTAAAACAAACAACAAAAGAATTTTAAACATTGAAATTCGCAATGCTTTTTGGAAAATGAAACTACCATAAGGCCTCCCACCACACACACAATGCAATCGCACACATGGGGGAGATTTCTCCTTATGATAGTCAAACATGCTCACTACGCAAAAACTCTTTTGATATTATTACTAGTGCATAGTGTAGGAAAAATTTCCAAAATATAATATTAATCTTAGCCAGCATAGGTACCATTATATTATGCCTGCTATAGCTGCCGCCTGAGGAGACAAGTTATACAAATTGCAATCGTAAAGGGCTCGTATTGTTTCTTTGGATTTTTCCAACAAATGGTCAGGCTAAGGAACTTCCTATGCAACGTAGGAACGCCTCTGGAGGGACGCCCCCTGAGACAACTGCTCTCTGTCAACACAAGGCCGGTTACCCCCTCCCGGGTAGTAAACCTAAGATATGCCACCCCCGGTTGTTTGCGACCTTTATCCGAGGTACCTCGATCACAAAGCAACAATCACACAGTAAATGAGATTGGAGCAACCACACAGGTAAATATCTGGGCTCCATACCATGATACCACCTTTTTCAGAAGGAATGGACATACCCTAGGGGAGCTACCCCTGAAACCTTGCCGCATCTTTCTTGTTTCGACCATTACCAGTTTGTAAGGCTCGATGGGGTCTCGTCCACAAATCTACGCTTTACACGAAAGCCATGCTTCGATAAACAAATGATCAGCAACACACAGCAACACTTAGCATGCCACACTACCAAATTGGGAGTATATCACTGATAACCTTCAACTATATAACCTCTGAGCTAGTACGTCTCAGAGAAGAGTGTTAAGCTAAGAGAACAAATTCTCCGCCACCAAACAGAAATGTATTTGAAAGAAATCAGCTTTATATCTCAAAGTGTAATGTCAGACATACAACCATACAAGTCTATTCCGGGTTCGAACAGAACCGAAGGCAATTCTAAAGAAGCCCTTGCAATCTGGGTATTCACAATCCCGATCGAACTTCCCATCACTTAGGAAATCTCTATACCGTAGCTACTCAGTGCAGAGACAATTGATAGGTTATCCTATCGTTCTCGCAAACACCCGGTCTTCAACACCGGTCTTCAAATGCCATCCATTTACGTCTTATCACTATTCGAAATGGGTTATAAGACACAAAGTCCTCTCCCGGCTAAACCGAATGGTGAGCGCAATATTTTAAAACATATGGATATGGGATTTCAGTTAAGTCGCAACTTATTATCCAAAACTTCTCTTTCAAATGGTTTAAACAAATTACCATTTTAATCTTTTATACAAAAGAATTCATCTCACAAAGTTCACCCAGTTTCACAAAGATCTATTTATAGATTTTCAAATCAATTTCCATTTCAATTTGGATTAACTCATTAAATCAAAGATTTAACTTATAGCTTTCAAAACAATTCCATTTCGACCTTTTATACAAAAGGTACACCTTTCCAATTTCAAAACAAAGTTCAACAATATTTCACAAAGATTTATTCATAACTCGGAAAACCATTTTCATTTCAAACTTGAAATTCTATTGACACAAATTGGAAATTCATTCCTTATATGAAAGCTTATATTATTTGAAAACAAATAGTTTTCATTTTAGAAAATCTGATTCATTTATACTAGTTAAAGTCCTTGGGTTAAATTCAAATTCTCAAAACCATACTTTTTAAAATGGTTTAAATCATATAAACACATTTACAACATCTTTAACCATAATTTCCAAACATGGAATTCAATTCCAAATTTTGAATTCAAATTCAAATTAAATTATTCAAATTGGAAACTTTGCCAAGTTATTCAAAATAACTTTTTATCTTAAAAACTCCTTTTCAAAAACTTTAACATTTAACCCAAATCCATTTCCAAAATCAATTGAATTAAAAATTTCAATTTCAAAAACATTAAATTTAAATCATCCGTGACTTAACCAATTTCCTCGTGAAATCCATATTTGTGTGTGTAAAAGTGTGGTCCAGGGGTTTTACACAGTAGTGCAACATCATTATCAATCATTACAGATTTAAATACAGCAATATATTTGATAAGCGGTATAACTATAACGCTTATCTTTCATTTACAGATTCACAGATAATATACAAATGTATCACAAATAAATGAATAAATTATACACAGCTCAATCCACAGAACGGAATATCACAGATCAGATAGGACAATCAATTCAAGGCATCTCATACAATACAATCATTCACAAGTAAGGTCAAACATTCAATAATCATTTATAAGCAGGATTAATTATTTGTTTAATCCTAATTAATTCAATTAATTTCCAATTAAACCAATTACTTATGAATTAATTATCCAATCCTGATTTATTAATCACAAATCATTTGATATAAATTAATTTATCAAACACCTTAATTAATTATTCTTAATTAATAAATTATTCTTAACTAATCACTTTAATTTAACTTATAAACCAATTACATAATTAATTAACCCCTTAATTAATTATCATTTAATTAATAAAATTTCAATAAATGATCATCCCTAATCACTTACATTAATTAATTAACCTTTGATTAATTATCTTCAAATTAATTACTTTAACTGATTAACCATATTAATTAATTATCCTTTAACTAATCATTCAATTAATCAACTTTAATCATTAAATAAATTATCCTTAATTACTTAAATCAAATAATTAATCTTTTAAACACTTAAGAGACGTTGTTTAACACAGTTTGTTTAAACTTGATTAAACTTTATAAAACTTGTTTAGAATTTAAAACTTTTAAAAAACTGTTTTTATTCCCAATCACTCAAACCCGAGCCAATCTTTAGTTTTCCCTAGTAAAACTTCGGGTCACTCACGACCCTACCCACTTCGAGTCAAACCCAGTAAAAGTCGAACAAAACCCTGAGAAAAACCTTTCTTCCCAAAACATCATTATTTCCAGATACACATCTCTTACGCGTGCACATGCACCGTTGTCTAGTCGACTTCCGGCCGATGCTCTGATCATCGACAGATCATCCATCCATCCTTGAGTACCCTAAATCATCCAGTCCCATTGATAAGCCCAAACTCCAAAATCAAGCAACTCGATCAAGTTCTGGAACCCGATGTCCTCCATAGAATTTGCCTCAAACCAACATCATCGACCTCCGATAACCCTGCGACTTCGACTAGAACTTCGTCACACTCCCCACTCTCCTTTCCCCCTCATGCGATCGGTTACAGTCCACTATCGACGACGAGATTTCCTCATTAAATCTTGTTAACAAAACTTGGTCTAAAACCCTAGAATCACGCCGTACAACCCACTTGATCATTGATAAATGTTACTGTTATTTTTCTGGTGATCTACATCTCCCAATCGACCTTTGACATCAACCACGATGAACCTAGACACGCCGATCATCGACAATTGATGAAAATGTCTTTTCCGTTCAACTCGCAATCTCTTAACAAATTCGAGCTTAAAAATCTTGATACTATTATCAAAATTCATTATTTTCAAAGACGAATCATATTATAAAATCAAAACACAAATTCTAGACATTTGATTTTCTAACTTGATTTTGTTTACACTGTTCTTCCATGTTTTTGAAAGAATTACTGTAACGCCCCACCTCAATACCCACGCTAGCCAAGGACACTACGATGTAGTGCTGTCAACTAGCACGGAGAATAAGGCTGTTGAGGAGCGACCATCCATGTAATTGCTTATCACACGGTGGCTATAAAATAATCTTCGGAAACAAACATAGAAATAAACATAACACAAATCAGTCACAGACATCCATATCACAAAGGCGGAAGAAGATATGAATATATAACTAACACATGAAAGTGTACATCAGAGTAGTGGTCAAAAAGATCCACAATAATACAAAAGAATAGCAACACGTGCTATACCAAAAGAATACAACTATGAGTCCATATCTCAAGTGTATACAACAAAAACTGCTAAACTAAATAGTTTGCCAAAAGTCAGAGTAGCAAATCCCGGGAGGAAGTCAAGCAGAAGCACCTGTAACATCTCGGTCTGACCCGAGTATTATTTAAGAAAATAATAAACGGATCAGTCTAACTATAAATATCAGGTGACATGATATAAAATAAAAGATATGGCATAAACATAAAATATCCATACTGACATACTACTATAAGTATGAAAATGATGATCAACAGGAGATCAACCGATGAGAAATGATCAATATCACGAGAATCTTCTCAAAGATCCAAAGAGGGCATCATACCCAAAACTTGTACTCATAACAAGTCAATGACATAAAAATCCAGAAATCAAAATAAGAAATCCAGAAATCATAAAAAGAGAAAGAGGCCTATCACATGATGGTCCGAAAACCATGGGGAGCTACCCCATATGTGTGAGACGGAATCACACAGATTGAGGTCTAGGCTAACCAAAAAGCAAAAAGGTATGTGTGAGTGGAATCACACAAGTGGTGTCTAGCCTAACCTCGCAAACAAAAAGGTATGTGTGAATGGAATCACACAAGTGGTGTCTAGACTAACCTTGCGGACAAAGAGATATGTGTGAGTCGGAATCAAACTAATGCGGTCTAGTCTAACCTTGCAAACAAAGAGACATCGCACAATTGCTAGTCTAAATCATAAAATGATCGTCATGATCAACGAGAAGTGTCAATCACACCAAGCTAGTAAATATATGAGTTTAGCTTCATGTCCCATAACCACTTGCTTAACATAAATATTTACGAACAAGCTGTAAATCTTCACTAGGAAATTGTCACAAAAAGGGTTCAATCGAACAAGTCCAAGAGCTAACCGACGAAGTGAACGCAAGCGTTTCATACCACTCATTTTACTAAGTCGTTTAAGTCGATTTCTCATTCGAGTGAAGTAAAGGCTTGTATATACTAGTAGATTGGAAATCGGTTTGAGAAAACGAACTTTTGATATTTAAAATAGTGTTGAAATTGCTTTGATGAAAGAGTTTTGATATTTAGTACTAGTATTGAAACCTTCATATATCTTTAAAGTGACAAGTCATAAAACGGTTGTAGAAAGAAATCAAATCACATCAATTCACGTTCGAAGACGTGAGTAAAGTCCAAAGAAGTCAATCCCAAAACCATCAAAGTAGAAATTCTGATAAGTGTTTTTCAGATAAGATCCCCAACGCAGAGTAATACGGGGTTCGACCTAAGGAAAAATAGGTCATACGACCTAAGGAAATCGCGACCTAGCGAATGACAGGTCATTCGACCTAAGGGTAAGGTCGGAGGCAACCTACGACTTAGTGGTGGAAGACGGAGCGACCTAAGTGGAATGGCCACGCGACCCAACGACCTAACAGATGCAGGCCAAGCGACCTAAAGGGGCAATGGATCGAACGACCTAAAGAGAATGCGCGACCTAACTGGGTTCGCGACCTAAGATAGGCGAACGACCTAATTGGGTTCGCGACCTAACAAGGTGCGACCTAAGGTCTTGCGACCTAACAGTTAAAAGGTCCTACGACCTAACAGTTTAAAGGTCTTACGACCTAGAGGGGAACAAGACCATGCGACCTAAAGTGCCACGCGACCTACGACTTAAGGCCTGGAACGACCTAGTGGAGTTAGGTCGGGGACGACCTAAAACATTAACTCGTGGACGACTTAGCGCAGGCGAACAGAAATACGAAGGCGGTGACTTTTCAACGCGCGCGACCTAAAGCCCTAACTCGCGTACGACCTAGCGATGGCCAGAACGACCTAACGCCAGAAAATCACCAAAACACCAAAATTTGTAGTTTTTCGCCAATCCAATCCAAACCAAATGCAAACAAACATGCTAAAGTGATGAGGAATCATTCCCAACAGTCCAATGACGATTATAGGCAAGATGTGAGATCAAAAATCTTACCTTTTCATGGAATTTGATGAAGATGGAGATTGAAAGCAAGGAGAAGCAATCCAAAGCTTGAATCCACTATCTTCTACTTGAATTTGGAGTTGAATTTCGGATTTGCAATAGAATTTGAGTTTGGAGTTTTAATTTCCACTTCCCACCACCATTTTTGATGAAGCTTGAATGTTAAAACAAATGGTGAATGAAGTGAGGAAGAGGGGGGCTGAACTAAGGAAGGTGCAGTCCAAACCAAAGTCACAAGCGGGAAAAGTGACGAAAATTTCACTATCTCCAAACATATCGAAGTTTACACTCAAAAAGATCGCAAACATCATTTTGAACTCAATGGGGGTGGTCTCGAGTCCTAATTTGACCGTATGCAAAAAGTAGCTTTTCGGACTAACATCCGACTAACGATAAAATATTTAAATATAAAATCGATAGATATGCGGGTTGTTACAATTACACAATATATTCATTTGAAATTATTTTTAAAAACAGGATCTTTTTTATATTAACAAGTTTCATTTAAATATCATAGTCTAAATCTTATTGCATAAGGAGTTATGGATTTATGAACAGGTTTGAAACCTTTAAACTATGAACAGAGGAATGGTTTCTATATATAGGTATATACACTACATATATATAGACATGCAATCATGATTCACATTCATATAACATACTTAACATCATAATTTCAATGATCATCACAAGCATCAGGATATCAAACAAAATTAGCTTTGGAAAAGGTTGTTTACTCACTTTGTTTTCCAGAAAGAAGAACAGAGTGTGAAATGTGAAACCAGGCTTGAGCTTTGCTTGTTGAAACCATTTTGATCTTTGGTTTTTATTGATTTTTTTTTATGTTTAAGTTGAATTCTTGTTTGAGTTTCAGCTGGTATTTTCTTTCAGTTTTTTTTCACAGCTTGAAGTGGACGAAAATGGATTGAGAAGGCTGATATGTATAAAATGAGTACATGTGATATTATTTTCCTTTTGTACAACAAGGTCAGAGATTTTTCTATCTCTTGGTGGCTGCATTAATTATCACGTACAATTATACTTATCCATACTAATGTCTTCTTTGATAAGCTTCATAAATATTTTATTTTCTTATTTGAATGTGTATGTTTTGTTTCTTTTCCTTTTATTTGTTTTATCACTTTGTAATATTACTTGATAATATAAATAATTTCTATTTTAATTATTGTTAAATTTTATCTAATGTATTTATTTTATTTTTAAACCATTTATTTACGATTTAAATTCAAATCACATATATACAATATTTAAATTCATATGATTTAATATATATTCTATTTGAATTGGGGAAACTCGCTTCAATTTACAATTAATTATTCAATTTTTATTCAAAAATTAAATTTATTATCAATTTAAATTTATTTAAAATCCGGGATCGCTACCGGCTTCCCCCCTTAAGAAATTTCGTCCTCGAAATTTGCCAGGGAGACACACGGATAGATGAAGAATGTTTCATCAAATCAAACTGAACATCTATTCTGCATTTGGCTTACCAAATCAGAATATCAATAATAGATACAAGAACGAATCTTTACTTTTTCTCACAAGATACTCGGGTTATCCGAATCTACGAAATGTGTAGTGGCATTTATCAGTTCGAAGGGAGAACTAACCATTCATAGAACATATCCGGACCCAAAAATAGACAGATATATGGATACACTTCCAAAACTTTTAGTTTAGAAACCAAAGTATACCTATCAATCATAGCAACCAAAGCAACCAATTCATCCAAACAAACAATTCTACCTATTTATAGTTTATGTCCCATGCAAATATATCAAATCTTCTTCCTGGATCTACCAGGAACTATCAAAGAATTGAGAAAAGATGACGAACAAAAGAGATTGATAAAGAAAAGATTGTTTCCTTGTTGTTACAGGGTATTAACCATTTATAGTCGTATTCCCCTGTCCCCTATCTCATCCTCTTCTTGCACTCATACTTACTATCAGTGGATAGTAAGAGAATTTACTGAGGCATTCAGACGGATATCTTAGGGATACTCATTCTAGGGTATACTTCATCCTATCTCTAATGAGCTACTTAATGTGTTATACTCCTGAGCTAAAGTTCAACCTTAGCTCTGATACCAATTATAATGACCTAGGCTTTTCAACCATCGGTAGCGGCTACTCTCCGCCGTGGCACACAATGGTACCCTGCCCTTGCTTTTACGGCCAGCCTTTCGACTGTCACAGCTTACGGCTAACCAACCCCTCGATACTAAATCTCAGGGACATGTAGGGGTAAGAGTCTCCCGTTCGCCACAAAACTGCGAAGCGAGAACCCCCTATCACATCTCACTAAGAGAAGCAAGTGCAGTGATAATAGATAGGTTATCCTATCGTTCTCGCAAACACCCGGTCTTCAACACCGGTCTTCAAATGCTATCCATTTACGTCTTATCACTATTCGAAATGGATTATATGGCACAAAGTCCTCTCCCGGCTAAACCGAATGGTGAGTGCAATATTTTAAAACATATGGATATGGGATTTCAGTTAAGTCACAACTTATTATCCAAAACTTCTCTTTCAAATGGTTTAAACAAATTACCATTTTAATCTTTTACACAAAAGAATTCATCTCACAAAGTTCACCCAGTTTCACAAAGTTCTATTCATAGATTTTCAAATCAATTTCCATTTCAATTTGGATTAACTCATTAAATCAAAGATTTAACTTATAGCTTTCAAAACAATTCCATTTCGACCTTTTATACAAAAGGTACACCTTTCCAATTTCAAAACAAAGTTCAACAATCTTTCACAAAGATTTATTCATAACTCGGAAAACCATTTTCATTTCAAACTTGAAATTCTATTGACACAAATTGGAAATTCATTCCTTATATGAAAGCTTCTATTATTTGAAAACAAATAGTTTTCATTTCATAAAATCTAATTCATTTATACGAGTTAAAGTCTTAGGTTAAATTCAAATTCTCAAAACCATACTTTTGAAAATGGTTTAAATCATATAAACACATTTACAACATCTTTAACCATAATTTCCAAACATGGAATTCAATTCCAAATTTTGAATTCAAATTCAAATTAAATTATTTAAATTGGAAACTTTACCAAGTTATTCAAAATAACTTTTTATCTTAAAAACTCCTTTTCAAAAACGTTAATATTTAACCCAAATCCATTTCCAAAATCAATTGAATTTAAAATTTCAATTTCAAAAACATTAAATTTAAATCATCCACGACTTAACCGATTTCCTCGTGAAATCAATATTTGTGTGTGTAAAAGTGTGGTCCAGGGGTTTTACACAGTAGTGCAACATCATTATCAATCATTACAGATTTAAATACAGCAATATATTTGATAAGCGGTATAACTATAATTCTTATCTTTCATTCACAGATTCACAAATAATATACAAATGTATCACAAATAAATGAATAAATTATACACAGCTCAATCCACGGAACGGAATATCACAGATCAGATAGGACAATCAATTCAAGGCATCTCATAAAATACAATCATTCACAAGTAAGGTCAAACATTCAATAATCATTTATAAGCAGGATTAATTAATTGTTTAATCCTAATTAATTCAATTAATTTCCAATTAAACCAATTACTTATGAATTAATTATCCAATCCTGATTTATTAATCAAAAATCATTTGATATAAATTAATTTACCAAACACCTTAATTAATTATTCTTAATTAATCACATTAATTTAACTTATAAACCAATTACATAATTAATTAACCCCTTAATTAATTATCATTTAATTAATAAAATTTCAATAAATGATCATCCCTAATCACTTACATTAATAAATTAACCTTTGATTAATTATCTTCAAATTAATTACTTTAACTGATTAACCATATTAATTAATTATCCTTTAACTAATCATTCAATTAATCAACTTTAATCATTAAATAAATTATCCTTAATTACTTAAATCAAATAATTAATCTTTTAAACACTTAAGAGAAGTTGTTTAACATAGTTTGTTTAAACTTGATTAAACTTTATAAAACTTGTTTAGAATTTAAAACTTTTAAAAAACTGTTTTTATTCCCAATCACTCAAACCCGAGCCAATCTTTAGTTTTCCTGAGTAAAACTTCGGGTCACTCACGACCCTACCCACTTCGAGTCAAACCCAGTAAAACTCAAAAAAAACCCTGAGAAAAACCTATCTTCCCAAAACATCATTATTCCCAGATACACAGCTCTTACGCGTGCACGTGCACCGTTGTCTAGTCGACTTCCGGCCGATGCTCTGATCATCGACAGATCATCCATCCATCCTTGATTCCCCTAAATCATCCAGTCCCATTGATAAGCCCAAACTCCAAAATCAAGCAACTCAATCAAGTTCTGGAACCCGATGACCTCCATAGAATTTGCCTCAAACCAACATCATCGACCTCCGATAACCCTGCGACTTCGACTAGAACTTCGTCACACTCCCCACTCTCCTTTCCCCCGCATGCGATCGGTTACAGTACACTATCGACGACGAGATTTCCTCATTAAACCTTGTTAAAAAAACTTGGTCTAAAACCCTAGAATCACGCCGTACAACCCACTTGATCATTGATAAATGTTACTGTTATTTTTCTAGTGATCTACATCTCCCAATCGACCTTCGACATCAACCACGATGAACCTAGACACACCGATCATCGACAATTGATGAAAATGTCTTTTCCGTTCAACTCGCAATCTCTTAACAAATTCGAGCTTAAAAATCTTGATACTATTATCAAAATTCATTATTTTCAAAGACGAATCATATTATAAAATCAAAACACAAATTCTAGACAATTGATTTTCTAACTTGATTTTGTTTACACTGTTCTTCCATGTTTTTGAAAGAATTACACAATATATTCATTTGAAATTATTTTTAAAAACAGGATCTTTTTTATATTAACAAGTTTCATTTAAATATCATAGTCTAAATCTTATTGCATAAGGAGTTATGGATTTATGAACAGGTTTGAAACCTTTAAACTATGAACAGAGGAATGGTTTCTATATACAGGTATATACACTACATATATATTGACATGCAATCATGATTCACATTCATATAACATACTTAACATCATAATTTCAGTGATCATCACAAGAATCAGGATATAAAACAAAATTAGCTTTGGAAAAGGTTGTTTACTCACTTTGTTTTCCAGAAAGAAGAACAGAGTGTGAAATGTGAAACCAGGCTTGAGCTTTGCTTGCTGAAACCATTTTGATCTCTGGTTTTTATTGATTTGTTTTGATGTTTAAGTTGAATTCTTGTTTGAGTTTTAGCTGGTATTTTCTTTCAGTTTTTTTTTCACAGCTTGAAGTGGACGAAAATGGATTGAGAAGGCTGATATGTATAAAATGAGTATAGGTGATATTATTTTCCTTTTGTACAACAAGGTCAAAGATTTTTCTATCCCTTGGTGGCTGCATTAATTATCACGTACAATTATACTTATCCATACTAATGTCTTCTTTGATAAGCTTCATAAATATTTTGTTTTCTTATTTGAATGTGTATGTTTTGTTTCTTTTCCTTTTATTTGTTTTATCACTTTGTAATATTACTTGATAATATAAATAATTTCTATTTTAATTGTTGTTAAATTTTATCTAATGTACTTATTTTATTTTTAAACCATTTATTTACGATTTAAATTCAAATCACATATATACAATATTTAAATTCATATGATTTAATATATATTCTATTTGAATTGGGGAAACTCGCTTCAATTTACAATTAATTATACAATTTTTATTCAAAAATTAAATTTATTATCAATTTAAATTTATTTAAAATCCGGGATCGTTACAGACTTCCCCCCTTAAGAAATTTCGTCCTCGAAATTTGCCAGGGAGACACACGGATAGATAAAGAATGTTTCATCAAATCAAACTAAACATCTATTCTGCATTTGGCTTACCAAATAAGAATATCAATAATAGATACAAGAACGAATCTTTTTACTTTTTCTCACAAGATACTCGGGTTATCCGAATCTACGAAATGTGTAGTGGCATTGGTCAGTTCGAAGGGATAACTAACCATTCGTAGAACATATCCGGACCCAAAAATAGACAGATATATGGATACACTTCCAAAACTTTTAGTTTAGAAACCAAAGTATACCTATCAATCATAGAAACCAAAGCAACCAATTCATCCAAACAAACAATTCTGACCTATTTAGAGTTTATGTCCCATGCAAATATATCAAATCTTCTTCCTAGATCTACCAGGAACTATCAAAGAATTGAGAAAAGATGACGAACAAAAGAGATTGATATAGAAAAGATTGTTTCCTTGTTGTTACAGGGTATTGACCATTTATAGTCGTATTCACCTGTCCCCTATCTCATCCTCTTCTTGCACTCATACTTACTATCAGTGGATAGTAAGAGAATTTACTGAGGCATACAGACGGATATCTTAGGGATACTCATTTTAGGGTATATTTCATTCTATCTCTAATGAGCTACTTAACGTGTTATACTCCTGATCTAAAGTTCAACCTTAGCTCTGATACCAATTATAATTACCTAGGCTTTTCAACCATCGGTAGCGGCTACTCTCCACCGAGGCACACAATGGTACCCTGCCCTTGCTTTTACGGCCAGCCTTTCGACTGTCACAGCTTACGGCTAACCGACCCCTCGATACTAAATCTCTGGGACATGTAGGGGTTGGAATCTCCCGTTCGCCACAAAACTGCGAAGCGAGAACCCCCTATCACATCTCACTAAGAGAAGCAAGTGCAGTGATAATCGATAGGTTATCCTATCGTTCTCGCAAACACCCGGTCTTCAACACCGGTCTTCAAATGCTATCCATTTACGTCTTGTCACTATTCGAAATGGGTTATATGACACAAAGTCCTCTCCCGGCTAAACCGAATGGTGAGCGCAATATTTTAAAACATATGGATATGGGATTTCAGTTAAGTCGCAACTTATTATCCAAAACTTCTCTTTCAAATGGTTTAAACAAATTACCATTTTAATCTTTTACACAAAAGAATTCATCTCACAAAGTTCACCCAGTTTCACAAAGATCTATTCATAGATTTTCAAATCAATTTCCATTTCAATTTGGATTAACTCATTAAATCAAAGATTTAACTTATAGCTTTCAAAACAATTCCATTTCGACCTTTTATACAAAAGGTACACCTTTCCAATTTCAAAACAAAGTTCAACAATCTTTCACAAAGATTTATTCATAACTCGGAAAACCATTTTCATTTCAAACTTGAAATTCTATTGACACAAATTGGAAATTCATTCCTTATATGAAAGCTTATATTATTTGAAAACAAATAGTTTTCATTTCAGAAAATCTGATTCATTTATACTAGTTAAAGTCCTTGGGTTAAATTCAAAATCTCAAAACCATACTTTTTAAAATGGTTTAAATCATATAAACACATTTACAACATCTTTAACCATAATTTCCAAACATGGAATTCAATTCCAAATTTTGAATTCAAATTCAAATTAAATTATTCAAATTGGAAACTTTACCAAGTTATTCAAAATAACTTTTTATCTTAAAAACTCCTTTACAAAAACTTTAACATTTAACCCAAATCCATTTCCAAAATCAATTGAATTAAAAATTTCAATTTCAAAAACATTAAATTTAAATCATCCGTGACTTAACCAATTTCCTCGTGAAATCCATATTTGTGTGTGTAAAAGTGTGGTCCAGGGGTTTTACACAGTAGTGCAACATCATTATCAATCATTACAGATTTAAATACAGCAATATATTTGATAAGCGGTATAACTATAACGCTTATCTTTCATTTACAGATTCACAGATAATATACAAATGTATCACAAATAAATGAATAAATTATACACAGCTCAATCCACAGAACGGAATATCACAGATCAGATAGGACAATCAATTCAAGGCATCTCATACAATACAATCATTCACAAGTAAGGTCAAACACTCAATAATCATTTATAAGCAGGATTAATTATTTGTTTAATCCTAATTAATTCAATTAATTTCCAATTAAACCAATTACTTATGAATTAATTATCCAATCCTGATTTATTAATCACAAATCATTTGATATAAATTAATTTATCAACAACCTTTATTAATTATTCTTAATTAATAAATTATTCTTAATTAATCACATTAATTTAACTTATAAACCAATTACATAATTAATTAACCCCTTAATTAATTATCATTTAATTAATAAAATTTCAATAAATGATCATCCCTAATCACTTACATTAATTAATTAACCTTTGATTAATTATCTTCAAATTAATTACTTTAACTGATTAACCATATTAATTAATTATCCTTTAACTAATCATTCAATTAATCAACTTTAATCATTAAATAAATTATCCTTAATTACTTAAATCAAATAATTAATCTTTTAAACACTTAAGAGAAGTTGTTTAACATAGTTTGTTTAAACTTGATTAAACTTTATAAAACTTGTTTAGAATTTAAAACTTTTAAAAAACTGTTTTTATTCCCAATCACTCAAACCCGAGCCAATCTTTAGTTTTCCCGAGTAAAACTTCGGGTCACTCACGACCCTACCCACTTCGAGTCAAACCCAGTAAAACTCGAACAAAACCCTGAGAAAAACCTTTCTTCCCAAAATATCATTATTCCCAGATACACAGCTCTTACGCGTGCATGTGCACCGTTGTCTAGTCGACTTCCGGCCGATGCTCTGATCATCGACAGATCATCCATCCATCCTTGAGTCCCCTAAATCATCCAGTCCCATTGATAAGCCTAAACACCAAAATCAAGCAACTCGATCAAGTTCTGGAACCCGATGTCCTCCATAGAATTTGCCTCAAACCAACATCATCGACCTCCGATAACCCTGCGACTTCGACTAGAACTTCGTCACACTCCCCACTCTCCTTTCCCCCTCATGCGATCGGTTACAGTCCACTATCGACGACGAGATTTCCT
Source organism: Allium fistulosum (assembly GCA_030737815.1). NCBI lineage: Eukaryota > Viridiplantae > Streptophyta > Magnoliopsida > Asparagales > Amaryllidaceae > Allium > Allium fistulosum. The sequence goes on from CM060904.1 coordinate 56,880,017, forward strand.
CATTAAACCTTGTTAACTAAACTTGGTCTAAAACCCTAAAATCACGCCGTACAACCCACTTGATCATTGATAAATGTTACTGCTATTTTTCTGGTGATCTACATCTCCCAATCGACCTTCGACATCAACCACGATGAACCTAGACACGCCGATCATCGACAATTGATGAAAATGTCTTTTCCGTTCAACTCGCAATCTCTTAACAAATTCGAGCTTAAAAATCTTGATACTATTATCAAAATTCATTATTTTCAAAGACGGATCATATTATAAAATCAAAACACAAATTCTAGACAATTGATTTTCTAACTTGATTTTGTTTACACTGTTCTTCCATGTTTTTGAAAGAATTACACAATATATTCATTTGAAATTATTTTTAAAAACAGGATCTTTTTGATATTAACAAGTTTCATTTAAATATCATAGTCTAAATCTTATTGCATAAGGAGTTATGGATTTATGAACATGTTTGAAACCTTTAAACTATGAACAGAGGAATGGTTTCTATAAATTGGTATATACACTACATATATATAGACATGCAATCATGATTCACATTCATATAACATACTTAACATCATAATTTCAATGATCATCACAAGCATCAGGATACCAAACAAAATTAGCTTTGGAAAAGGTTGTTTACTCACTTTGTTTTCCAGAAAGAAGAACAGAGTGTGAAATGTGAAACCAGGCTTGAGCTTTGCTTGTTGAAACCATTTTGATCTTTGGTTTTTATTGATTTGTTTTGATGTTTAAGTTGAATTCTTTTTTGAGTTTCAGCTGGTATTTTCTTTCAGTTTTTTTTCACAGCTTGAAGTAGACGAAAATGGATTGAGAAGGCTGATATGTATAAAATGAGTACATGTGATATTATTTTCGTTTTGTACAACAAGGTCAGAGATTTTTCTATCTCTTGGTGGATGCATTAATTATCACGTACAATTATACTTATCCATACTAATGTCTTCTTTGATAAGCTTCATAAATATTTTGTTTTCTTATTTGAATGTGTATGTTTTGTTTCTTTTCCTTTTATTTGTTTTATCACTTTGTAATATTACTTGATAATATAAATAATTTCTATTTTAATTGTTGTTAAATTTTATCTAATGTATTTATTTTATTTTTAAACCATTTATTTACGATTTAAATTCAAATCACATATATACAATATTTAAATTCATATGATTTAATATATATTCTATTTGAATTGGGGAAACTCGCTTCAATTTACAATTAATTATACAATTTTTATTCAAAAATTAAATTTATTATCAATTTAAATTTATTTAAAATTCGGGATCGTTACAGACTTCCCCCCTTAAGAAATTTCGTCCTCGAAATTTGCCAGGGAGACACACGGATAGATGAAGAATGTTTCATCAAATCAAACTGAACATCTATTCTGCATTTGGCTTACCAAATCAGAATATCAATAATAGATACAAGAACGAATCTTTTTACTTTTTCTCACAAGATACTCGGGTTATCTGAATCTACGAAATGTGTAGTGGCATTGGTCAGTTCGAATGGATAACTAACCATTCGTAGAACATATCCGGACCCAAAAATAGACAGATATATGGATACACTTCCAAAACTTTTAGTTTAGAAACCAAAGTATACCTATCAATCATAGCAACCAAAGCAACCAATTCATCCAAACAAACAATTCTGACCTATTTAGAGTTTATGTCCCATGCAAATATATCAAATCTTCTTCCTGGATCTACCAGGAACTATCAAAGAATTGAGAAAAGATGACGAACAAAAGAGATTGATAAAGAAAAGATTGTTTCCTTGTTGTTACAGGGTATTAACCATTTATAGTCGTATTCCCCTGTCCCCTATCTCGTCCTCTTCTTGCACTCATACTTACTATCAGTGGATAGTAAGAGAATTTACTGAGGCATACAGACGGATATCTTAGGGATACTCATTCTAGGGTATACTTCATCCTATCTCTAATGAGCTACTTAACGTGTTATACTCCTGAGCTAAAGTTCAACCTTAGCTCTGATACCAATTATAATGACCTAGGCTTTTCAACCATCGGTAGCGGCAACTCTCCGCCGTGGCACACAATGGTACCCTGCCCTTGCTTTTACGGCCAGCCTTTCGACTGTCACAGCTTATGGCTAACCAACCCCTCGATACTAAATCTCAGGGACATGTAGGGGTAAGAGTCTCCTGTTCACCACAAAACTACGAAGCGAGAACCCCCTATCACATATCACTAAGAGAAGCAAGTGCGGTGATAATCGATAGGTTATCCTATCGTTCTCGCAAACACCCGGTCTTCAACACCGGTCTTCAAATGCTATCCATTTACATCTTATCACTATTCGAAATGGGTTATATGACACAAAGTCCTCTCCCGGCTAAACCGAATGGTGAGCGCAATATTTTAAAACATATGGATATGGGATTTCAGTTAAGTCGCAACTTATTATCCAAAACTTCTCTTTCAAATGGTTTAAACAAATTACCATTTTAATCTTTTACACAAAAGAATTCATCTCACAAAGTTCACCCAGTTTCACAAAGATCTATTCATAGATTTTCAAATCAATTTCCATTTCAATTTGGATTAACTCATTAAATCAAAGATTTAACTTATAGCTTTCAAAACAATTCCATTTCGACCTTTTATACAAAAGGTACACCTTTCCAATTTCAAAACAAAGTTCAACAATCTTTCATAAAGATTTATTCATAACTCGGAAAACCATTTTCATTTCAAACTTGAAATTCTATTGACACAAATTGGAAATTCATTCCTTATATGAAAGCTTATATTATTTGAAAAAAAATAGTTTTCATTTCAGAAAATCAGATTCATTTATACTAGTTAAAGTCCTTGGGTTAAATTCAAATTCTCAAAACCATACTTTTTAAAATGGTTTAAATCATATAAACACATTTACAACATCTTTAACCATAATTTCCAAACATGGAATTCAATTCCAAATTTTGAATTCAAATTCAAATTAAATTATTCAAATTGGAAACTTTACCAAGTTATTCAAAATAACTTTTTATCTTAAAAACTCCTTTTCAAAAACTTTAACATTTAACCCAAATCCATTTCCAAAATCAATTGAATTAAAAATTTCAATTTCAAAAACATTAAATTTAAATCATCTGTGACTTAACCGATTTCCTCGTGAAATCAATATTTGTGTGTGTAAAAGTGTGGTCCAGGGGTTTTACACAGTAGTGCAACATCATTACCAATCATTACAGATTTAAATACAGCAATATATTTGATAAGCGGTATAACTATAACACTTATCTTTCATCCACAGATTCACAAATAATATACAAATGTATCACAAATAAATGAATAAATTATACACAGCTCAATCCCCAGAACGGAATATCACAGATCAGATAGGACAATCAATTCAAGGCATCTCATACAATACAATCATTCACAAGTAAGGTCAAACATTCAATAATCATTTATAAGCAGGATTAATTAATTGTTTAATCCTAATTAATTCAATTAATTTCCAATTAAACCAATTACTTATGAATTAATTATCCAATCCTGATTTATTAATCACAAATCATTTGATATAAATTAATTTATCAAACACCTTAATTAATTATTCTTAATTAATCACATTAATTTAACTTCTAAACCAATTACATAATTAATTAACCCCTTAATTAATTATCATTTAATTAATAAAATTTCAATAAATGATCATCCCTAATCACTTACATTAATTAATTAACCTTTGATTAATTATCTTCAAATTAATTACTTTAATTGATTAACCATCTTAATTAATTATCCTTTAACTAATCATTCAATTAATCAACTTTAATCATTAAATAAATTATACTTAGTTACTTAAATCAAATAATTAATCTTTTAAACACTTAAGAGAAGTTGTTTAACACAGTTTGTTTAAACTTGATTAAACTTTGTAAAACTTGTTTAGAATTTAAAACTTTTAAAAAACTGTTTTATTCCCAATCACTCAAACCTGAGCCAATCTTTAGTTTTCCCGAGTAAAACTTCGGGTCACTCACGACCCTACCCACTTCGAGTCAAACCCAGTAAAACTCGAACAAAACCCTGAGAAAAACCTTTCTTCCCAAAACATCATTATTCCCAGATACACAGCTCTTACGCGTGCACGTGCACCGTTGTCTAGTCGACTTCCGGCCGATGCTCTGATCATCGACAGATCATCCATCCATCCCTGAGTCCCTTCAATCATCCAGTCCCATTGATAAGCCCAAACTCCAAAATCAAGCAACTCAATCAAGTTCTGGAACCCGATGTCCTCCATAGAATTTGCCTCAAACCAACATCATCGACCTCCGATAACCCTACGACTTCGACTAGAACTTCGTCACACTCCCCACTCTCCTTTCCCCCTCATGCGATCGGTTACAGTCCACTATCGACAACGATATTTCCTCATTAAACCTTGTTAACAAAACTGGGTCTAAAACCCTAGAATCATGCCGTACAACCCACTTGATCATTGATAAATGTTACTGTTATTTTTCTGGTGATCTACATCTCCCAATCGACCTTCGACATAAACCACGATGAACCCAGACACGCCGATCATCGGCAATTGATGAAAATGTCTTTTCCATTCAACTCGCAATCTCTTAACAAATTCGAACTTAAAAATCTTGATACTATTATCAAAATTCATTATTTTCAAAGACGAATCATATTATAAAATCAAAACACAAATTCTAGACAATCGATTTTCTAACTTCATTTTGTTTACACTATTCTTCCTTGTTTTTGAAAGAATTACACAATATATTCATTTGAAATTATTTTTAAAAACATGATCTTTTTATATTAACAAGTTTCTTTTAAATATCATAGTCTAAATCTTATTGCATAAGGAGTTATGGATTTATGAACAGGTTTGAAACCTGTAACTATTGTAACAACCCGCATATTTGTCAATTTTATATTTAAATATTTTATTGACAAATATGCGGGTTGTTACAGACTCCCCTCCTTAAAGAAATTGCGTCCTCGCAATATATAAGATGGAAATAAGAAGTAACAACCATAAAATCATATTAACACAAAAGAAATTTGAAATAAGAAGTTTACCTCAAAGAGCATGAGAAAGCAAGTCCGGATGTGTTCGCTCGATGAATTCTCTAGTTTCCGAAGAGCAATCCTTAGGATTTGAGGACCATTGAACTTTAACAAGCGGAACATCTTTATTTCGAAGTTGTTTGACCTCCGAAGCAATAATTCGAATAGGATGTTGCTCATAAGTTAAATTAGGCGAAACTTCAATCTCTTCCACAACACCGGGCTCAAGAATAGAATCGGAATCCCGAACGCACTTCCGTAATTGAGAAACGTGAAACACGTCATGCATGGCAGAAAACTGAGCCGGTAATGAAAGGCAATAAGCCATGGAACCAATGCATTCAGTGATAGGAAATGGCCCAATATATCGAGGCGCTAACTTTCCCGATCGACTGAAACGTACAACACCCTTCTTAGGTGAAACACGAATAAATACAAGATCTCCAACAGAAAATTCTAATTTCCTTCTTCGATTATCGGCATAGGACTTTTGTCTACTCTCAGCTTCTTTCATCCTATGACGAATAAGTTCAATCTTTTCTATGGAATCCCGAATAAAATCTAGACCTAAGACCAGCTTCTCACCGGCCTCAAGCCAACAAGAAGGAGATCGGCATGGCCTAGCATAGAGTGCCTCGAAAAGTGCCATACCAATACTAGATTGGAAACTATTATTATAGGAAAATTCAACAAGTGAAATATGATCTTCCCAACTTCCACCAAAGTCCAAAACACAAGCACGAAGAAGATCTTCAAGAGTTTGATTCACACGCTCAGTTTGTCCATCGGACTGGGGGTGATAAGCGGTGTTAAAATTAAGCTTCGTTCACAAAGCTTTTTGAAGACTCTTCCAGAATCCACTAGTAAATAATGGATCACGATCACTAACAATAGAAGAAGGAATTCCATGCAGTTTGACAATTTCTTTGATAAAGAGTTTGGCCATAAGAGGAACGGTTCGGTTCGGCCGAACAGGAATAAAATGGGCAGATTTAGTAAGTCTATCAACGATTACCCATAAACTATTATGACCCGAACGAGAACGGGGAAGGCCATCTATAAAATCCATGGAAATTTGATCCCATTTCCAAACTGGAATTTCCAATGGTTGCAATAACCCACCTGGCCTTTGATGTTCAGCCTTAACAAGTTGGCAAGTCATGCAACACTTAACAAAGTTAGCAATATCAGCTTTCATTCCCTCCCAGTAATAAAGTCGCTTCATACTTGTGTACATTTTACTGCTACCGGGATGAATGGAAAATTTGGAACGATGAGAATCTTCTAAAATATCTTTACGAAGGTCTCGACTACTTGGTATGATGAGTCTATCAAATTTTCGAATGCCGCCACGAAAATCAATATCAAAGTCTTTCAAACCTTCAATATCGGTTTTATCCTTAAGATTTTGGCCAAGCAAAGCCAATTCAGGATCTAGCTGTTGAGCTTTAAGAATGCGGTCTAATAGAGAAGGATGAGCCTCAAGGCTACATAAAACAAGAGATGAACATAAATCGGAGACACGATCTCGAATTTCACAAGTGGATAAAACCTCGAGATCCCACCATTCGGATATCATCATGGAAACAACCGCTTGTTGCTTGCGACTAAGTGCATCGGCAACTCGATTTCCCTTTCCGAGAGTATAAAGGATATCAAGATCATAAGAGGCAAGGAATTCAATCCAACGCTGTTGACGCAAATTAAGTTCCTTTTTAGAGAATAAGTATTTCAGAGACTTATGATCGGTATAAAGCACGAATTTCTCCCCCAAAAGATAATGTCGCCAAATTCGAAGGGCGAAAACGATAGCCGCGAGTTCTAAATCATGTGTGGCATATCTAGTCTCAGCCGGCTTCAATTGCCTAGAAGCGTAAGCAATAACACGTTATTTTTGCATAAGAACGGCACCCAAACCAACGCGACTAGCATCGGTATAAACGACAAAATCTTGGTTCCCTTCGGGGATAACAAGAATGGGAGCATCAGAAAGGAGTTCTTTTAATTTCTGGTAAGAAGTTTCACATTTGTCCGACCAAATGTATTAAATACCTTTCTTTGTTAAGCCAGTAAGAGGCACGACAATCTTAGAAAAGTCTTTTATGAAACGGCGGTAATAACCTGCCAATCCGAGAAAGCTACAGATTTCAGTCACGCTCTCCGGTCTCTTCCAATTTTGAATCGCTTCAATCTTTGAAGGATCCACTGATATTCCGGATTCGGAAATAATATGACCGAGAAACTTCACACTAGATTGCCAAAAGTGGCATTTAGAAAATTTTGCTTTTAATTGATTGCTCCTAAGAGTTTCCAATACAATCCGAAGATGCTTTTCATGTTCCTCCTCGGTTTTAGAATACACAAGAATATCATCAATAAAGATGAGAACAAACCGATCGAGGAAATCTTTGAAAACTCGATTCATAAGGTCAACAAAATAAGCCGGAGCATTCGTTAAACCGAATGGCATAACTATCCATTCATAAGATCCATAACGAGTACGAAATGAAGTCAAAGGAATACTATCCTCTGCAATACGAAGCTGATGAAAACCGGTAGCCAAGTCCAATTGTGAAAAGACTCTAGCACCACTAAGTTGATCAAACAGATCATCAATCCGAGGTAAAGGATATTTATTCTTAATAGTAAGATCATTAAGCTTGCGGTAGTCTACACAAAACCTAAGTGTACCATCGGACTTATTTACGAAAATAGCTGAAGCTCCCTAAGGCGAGGAACTAGAGCGAATAAGTTGCTTCGTCTCCAACTCGGATAGTTGTTTGCGCATCTCTTCATTCTCCTTATTGGATATGCGATAAGGAGGACGGGTAATAGGTTGAGCTCCAAGTATAAGATTAATTTTGAACTCAATTGCTCGCTTAGGTGGTAATCCTAAAATAGGCTCAAATATGTCAGAAAATTCACGAACGACGCGAATAAGAGAAATGACATCCTCCTCATCATCATTGTCATTATCACGAGGATTTAAAGAATATAAATATGCAACCAAAGCAGAATCCGAATCTTTAAGAATAATGGAAATCTGATTAACAGATTGTGGATGACGGAGATAAATAGTCTACTCAGGACATAGGATATGAGCTTCATAACGGTTAAGCCAATCCATACCCAAAATCATTCCAAAGCCTAAGTAACGCATGACATGCAAATCAGCTAGGAAAGAAAAATCACACAAAATAATCTCCACATCTTCACAAAGCAAACTAAGAGTTGCAGATCCACCAACCGGATTCGCAATTCTTAGGGAAGTCATTAAAGCAACAACACTTAAAGAAAGAGTGTCTACAAGTTCCTTTGATATAAAAGAATGGGATGCACCCGTATCAAAGAGAACTCTAATAGTTTGATCATGAAATATAATAATGCCATCAAGGACAGAATGAGACATACCTTGACCATGAGATATGTTGCCAGGGGCTTGAGCAACGTTCAACTTTCCCTCCTTACTTTGAAGCTTAGGGCATAGATGCATAAAATGATCTGGACTTTTACAATAGCGACAAGAGCGGGGCTTTGAACACTTGTTCGCAAAATGGCCTTTAGCACCACAGTTGAAGCATTTCCCATCAATAGGGGAAAGTGTCTTTGCAGCAGGAGTTGCTTGCTTACCCTTTTTGTTGGGATAAGGACCCTTGAATTTATTAGGCCTTTTCTTGTTGTTGAAGTTTGGTTTGCGAGCCACCACTTCAACATCACTGTCCTTATCAGCCTCTTCAAGACGAAGAGCGATATCAATGAGTTGATCGAAAGAAACTTCTAATTTTAGAAGTAATGGCTTCTTGAGATTCTTGTTTAAGCCATAGACGAACCTCTGGTTCTTCTTCAATGAGGTGTTGATGTATTCAACCCCATATTTGGACAGTGACCCGAAGGATGCGACATAGTCTGTCATAGAGGATTCACCTTGAACAAGGTCTATGAAACGACGAGCCAATGTCACTTTCTCTGCTTCTGGTACGAATTTTAATTCGAATCGTTCCCGGAATTGCTCCCAGGTGAGATCCGCTTCATTAATCTCAGAAATAAGAAGTTCGTACCAATCCAATGCTCTCTCTTGGAGCATATTGGAGGTCACCTGAACACGGTGAAGATCGATAAGATTCATGCGAGAAAAGATTCTATCGCATGTTCTTAGCCAAGCCTGGACCTCGATAATAGTTTCGGAACCTTTGAATGGTTTCCCACCCAAGTTGGTATAATCGTTGCACAAGCGTGCAAATCCAGACTTAGGATGAGTAGGTTCCTGATTAGGACCAGCTGCTTGAGCATTCTTTACTAAATCAAGAAGCTGTTGAGCGGTCATAAAAACTCCATCCTGGGGAGTGACAGCAGATGGTCCGGCTCTAGGATGGCCTGGTCTAGACATTCTCTCCTTTAAGAAAGAGAGAAGAAGAAAAGTTATTCTCCAACTAAATATCAAGCAAACCTTGATAGATAAAACAAGGATTCGTAGAAGGAAATAGGATAAATCGGTACGAAGACTCGAATTAAATCCTAAGGCACGACTCCTAAGTTGGACTTAGGACGATGATCCTTGTTAAGTTATTCTACATTGTTCCGAAGTTTGGCTCTAATATCAAGCTGTGATGCCCCACCTCAATACCCACGCTAACCAAGAACACTATGGTGTAGTGCTGTCAATTAGCACGGAGAATAAGGCTGTTGAGGAGCGACCCTCCGTGTAACTTCTTTGTGCGAGCACCGATATGTCAGATAGTATAGAATGCATATCATTTAAGGAGGAAATCCGACATACCGATACAAACTCAAAGCTATCACACAGTGGCTATAAATAATCTTCGGAAACAAACATAGAAGAAAACATAACATAAATCTGTCACAGACATCCATATCACAAAGGCGAAAAAAGATATGAATATATAAATAACACATGAAAGTGTACATCAGAGTAGTGGTCAGAAAAATCCACGATAATACAAAAGAATAGCAACACGTGCTATACAAAAGAATAAGTACACAACATAGAGTCTATATCTCAAATGTGTACATCCAAAAACTACTGATCTAAGTAGTTAGTCCAAAAGTCAGAATAATCCTAAAGAGAAGTCAAGCAGAAGCACCTGTAACATCTCGGTCTGACCCGAGTATTATTTATAAGAAAATAATAAACGGATTAGTCTAGCTATAAATATCATATGATATGGTATGAAGTAAAAGACATGGCATGAACATGTAATAACCATAATGGCATACTACTATAAGTATGTAATTGAAAATCAACAAGAGATTAATCAATATCACAAGAATCTTTTCAAAGATAAAATAGGGTATCATACCCAAAACTTGTATTCATAACAAGTCAATGACACACAAGTTCACCAATGCACAAAAATTGATATCATATCAATGAAAATCATGAAAATTGGTGAAGCATAAATTCCAGAAATCAACACGCGAAATCCAGAAATCACATAAAAAGGGGGGAGGCCTATCATAAGAACGGGAGCATGAAAACTCACCAACACGTGTAACACATGAACGAGAAGCTATCTCATGGAAGCTATCCATTAAATTTTGACACACGAACGGCCCGAAGACCATGGGGCGCTACCCCACATATGTGATGGTGAAACATCACACAAACGGGGTTTAGTCTCCCTCATAGACAAAGAGACATCGCACAATTGCTAGTCTAAATCAAATCACAAAAATGATCATTATGATCATCAAGAAGTGTCAACCACACCAAGCTAGTAAATATATGAGTTTAGCTTCATGTCCCATAACCACTTGCTTAACTTAAATATTTACGAACAAGCTGTAGATCTTCACTAGAAAATTGTCACAAAAGGGTTCAATCGAACAAGTCCAAGAGCTAACCGACGAAGTGAACGCAAGCGTTTCATACCACTCGTTTTACTAAGTCGTTTAATTCGATTTCTCATCCGAGTGAAGTAAAGGCTTGTATATACTAATAGATTGGAAAAATGGTTTAGGAAAAAGTGCTTTGTAATAAAATAGAGTTGAAATCGTTTTGATGAAAGAGCTTTGATATTTACTACTAGTATTGAAACCTCTATGTCTTTAGAGTGACAAGTCACAAAACGATTGTTGAAACAAATTGAATCACATAAATTCACATTCGAAGACGTGAGTAAAGTCCAAAGAAATCAATCCCAAAACCATCAAAGTAGGAATATACTTGCGACCTAACGTGGTCGAATTAAAGTGCAAAGACTTTAAGTCAAATAGGTCGAACGACCTAAGGTTAGACTGCCATGCGACCTAGCAGAAGAACAGGTCGAGCGACCTAGTGAAATACAGGTCAAACGACCTAAGTGTAAGAAGGCGAGCGACCTAACATCTTAACAAAGCCATGCGACCTAACGTAATTGAGGTCTAGCGACCTAAAGAAATCAAGGCCGAGCGACCTAAGGAAGAGTAGATCATACGAGCTAATGGGTTGCGACTTAGGGAGGTGAGCGACCTAAGCTCGCGACCTAAGGGGTGGATGTTGAGCGACCTATCAACCCAAGCGACTCAGTGAGGCCGAGCGACTTATGAAGGTAATAGGGCGAGCGACCTATAGGTAATAAGGTCCAACGACCTAAAGGAGGTAAGGTCTAACGACCTAAAGGTTTTGCCAGGAGTCTTGCGACCTAACGGAACTGGTCCTGCGACCTACGACCTAATGGTGGGAGGCTGAGCGACCTACGCTCCAAGCAAGGTCGAGCGACCTAAGGAATATGAGGTCTAGCGAACTAAGGACTCGAGCAACTTAACTGCAAAAGTTTTAAGGTCATACGACCTAAGGAAGAACGACCTAAGCACTCGAGCGACCTAACTCCGAACGAGCTAATATGAGCATATAAGGTCGAACGACCTAACTGCAAACGACCTACGAAGCGAACGACCTAAGTGTTAAATTGAGCAGCGTCGTGCGACCTAAGGGGAAATGACCTATAGCCAGCGTAACTCTCCCATGCCGAGTGACCTAACGAGACAGAACAAGCTAAGTGCAGTTTTTCGCCAGAAACACTAAAATTTGGGGTTTTTCACCAATCCAATCCAAACCAAATGCAAATATGCATGCTAAAGTGATGGGGAATCATTACTGTAACGACCCTAGATTTTTATTTAAATTTAAATTAATATTTTGTTGAATTTTTGAATAAAAATTGTAAATTTAATCGATTAAAGTGATGCGAGTTTTCCCGGATCTCAATAAATTTTGTATAAATCATTTAAATTTAAAATTATTGTAAATATTTGTATATATGTATATAGAATGATAACAAAGAAAAGTAAAACAAAATCATCCCAACACAATCAAATAAAAGTAAGAATTGTTACATTGTAAAGTAAATAGAACTAGAACAATTTTAACAACATATTAAAATAGAATATCAATTTTATTACAAAGCCATAAGATAAGAAAGTAATCAGACTAAAGCAAATAAAGATAAGTGTAAACACATACAAATATGGGTTAGCTTCCAAAAGCATAACAACAAACCAGACCACACATTTTAAACATATATTTAGTAAACGTACAAAACTAAGTACCTATGTACACACATAATTTAATAGTATAGGCTGTAAACAATAAAGGGAACAAGGCATTGAATGCCCTTGCCTCTAGTACATAATATTGATCATATCAGCCTCCAAAGAAATGAAATATCTCTGACCAAACCAAGTATCACTTGTACATATTGTATACCCAGTAACTCATTTCCATATATCAACTTCTTTATTTTTCTTGGTTCGTCCATCACAACTAAGTAACTTCTGAAGTAAGGTTCAAACATAAACAAAAAAAAATCAGTTTAAAACAACAATCTACCCAAATCAAAACCAGAGATCAAAAGAAGGAAGAAAGATGCTAGTATTTCAAAAGCCTGTTTCAACAGAAATAAAGTTCTGTTCTTCTTTCTTTTGGAAATCAGGTGAGCAACCTTCTTGAATCTGATGTATATCTTGTTGTTGATATGATATTGAAGTTGTGATTTTGCTTGTATGATGGTGTGTATATATATATATATACATAAGAACTAAGAGATGCATGTACAGGCAGATATCCCTGTTTTAATGTTTACAGGCTAAACAAAAAGAAAAAAATACAAATCTGTTAAATCATTCACTGTTAGACTTTGTTATTTAAACAAAAAATGTTCGAATTAACAAGACCAAGATTTTAAAAATACTTCTAAGCAATGAATTTGTATGGATTTACTAGAAAGGGTAAGAACACAGTAAAATCAAATTTTATCAAAAATTTAATTTATTAAATTTTGAGTTTTGACTTCATGATCATGTTCGCCTTAGTAAACCATGAACTTTAATGAAGAGATTATGATTTTTAACTTAGTAATTCTCGAGCTTGAGGGAGTTGAACGGGAAATGGGTTTTCGTGAAAATCTGGTGATCGATGAACTTTTAGGGCTCGGGGTTTTTGTCGAAGCTAGCTGGTACATCGGTGGATAAGAGAAAAATACTAGGAAAATTTTGTATTGCGTGATTCGTTTGGTCGAATCAAAATTAGGGTTTTAGGTTGTTCTCGGCTGGGCTTGAATGTCGTGACATTTGCGACGTAGAAGATGGACCGGAGGCGTTCGCTTTTGGGGTGAAGGTAGCTCGTGGTCGTGGTGTTCGATGGTGGGGACGGCGAGTTCAACGGCGTCGAGGTGTATGGCCGTGGGGAAGTTTTAGTGGTCGTTGTTTCTGCAGTTTCGAGCTTGAGGTTCGAAATTTTGATTCGCGAAGAAATTCTTCGATCTGGGTTTGGATTCGTGATCGCGAGAGTTCGTGGAGTGGTTGAGGAGCATCGCGACGATCGACGTTGGCCGGAGTTGCCGGTGCACGTGCACCGTGCACGTTCGTGTACCAGAAGTTATCGACGTTTTGGGGAAGACGAGCTCGACTCGGTGAAGTGTTCGTGCGAATGGAAGTTAGACTCGAAGTAGACGAGTGTGGTGGAAGACTCGGGACAGGGTCGTGTTTTGTGGGGTTTTACTCGGGTTTGTTTCCAAACAGCAGTATTGCATTTTAAAGGTAATGTTAAGTAAACAATTTTTCACTAAATTTTAATTTACTGTAAACTTAACATGTATTTCAGTTTGGAAATAAATGGAAGTTAACTTAAACAAGTTTTAAAAACAAAAGTTTAAATATAAACTTAAGTTCGTTTACGACATAGTTTGGGCATAACGAAGTTTTTAAGTTTAAATTGTTTTAATAACAATTAAGTATATATAAAAAAAACTAGATTAATTAATTAAGATAATCAGTTTAAATTGTTAATTACTTAACGAAAGAAATCAAGGGATTAATTACTTATTGTAATTAATGTTGGATATTCTAATAAATTAAAGTTAATTTATAATCACTTGTTGTAATTAATTAAGAATGATTAATTAAAGGTTGATTAATTAAGGGTTAATTTATTTATTAATGAGTTATTAAGGGGTTAATTAATTTTAAATTTATTATTAATGGTTAATTAATAAATGATTAAAGGATAATTAATCAGAATGATGTGTAATTAATTAATGATTAATTAACCAAGATTTGTAGTTTATTCATAAGTAATTAATCTGGTATAAATTAATTATAATAAGATATTATTTGATTCTACTTATGGATGTTGGATTTCTTTGAATGGTTAAATTGTTTGATATGTGATTATGATTAAATCTGTGATTTCTGTTTCTGTGATATATTACTATGTGAATATGAAACCCTTGGCCCGTAAAACGGCACTTGAATTTCGATGCGACAGGGAGTCGGATTCCAGTTGGTTATTCGAAACCCACATCGAATTGTATGATGAATCTTTGGGACTGATAAATTTATTTTATCTATGAATCTGTGAATGAAGATAAGCGTTATCCATTATACCGCTTATCGATATAACTGTGATGATTGATGTTGTGCACTATTGTGTGAAACCCCTGGACTACACCATACACACACAAATATGGATTTCACGTGGAAATCGGTTAAGCCGCGGATAATTTAAATTTGATGTTTTTGAAATTGAAATTTTAATTTCAATTGATTTTGAAATTGGAAATTGGGGTTTAAAGTGAAAAGCTTTTGAAATGGGATTTCAAGGATAAAAGTTATTTTGAATAACTTAATCGAGTTTTGAAAATTTAAATACTTTGATTTAAATTTGAATTCAAGTTTGAAATTGAATCCTATGATTTGAAACTAGGGATTAAAGATGCTGTACAAGTTATATATGGGTTAAACCATTTTTTTAAGGGTATTGATTTGGGAATTTGAATTTAATTCAAGGGTTTTAACTCGTGTAAATATAACTGGATTTTTCCCGAAACGAAAACTACTTGTTTTCAAATAATAATAGCTTTCATTTTAAGAAAGGATTTCCAAATTGTGTTGAACAGTTTCAAGTTTGAAATAGAATTGAAATGTTTTGAAAAACTATGAAATGAGTCTTTGATTTCAAAGACCGAACGAGTTAATCTAACTTGAAATAAAATTGTTTTGAAAGGCTATGAATGAATCTTTGGAAATGAGTTTTGAAAGCTATAAGTTAAATCTTGATTTAAAGATTTAACGTGTTAACCAAATTGAAATGGAAATCGATTTGAAAATCTATGAATGAATCTTTGTGAATGGGGTTAACTTTGTGAATTAAATCTTTTTGTTTAAAAGATTAAAAGTGTGGAAATTGTTTAAACCATTGAAGGTTTTTGAAATAAATCTTTTTGTTTAAAAGATTGGAAATGGTAATTTGTTTTACCATTCGAATGAAAAGTTTTAAGCTTTAAGCTGTGATTTAACTGAGACCCCAGTATCCATATGATTTTTAATTGTGCTCGTTATTCGGTTTAGCCGGGAGAGGACCTTTGTGTCATAGAACCCATTCCGAATAGTGATACGACGATATGGATAGCATTTGAAGACCGGTGGTGAAGACGGGTATTTGCGAGAGCGATAGGATGACCTATCGATTGTCTCTGCACTGAGTAGCTACGGTATAGAGATTCCCTAAGTGATGGGAAGTCCGATCGAGATTGTGAATACCCGGATGTGCAAGGGCTTCTTCGGAAGTGCCTTCGGTTCTGTTCGAACCCGGAACAGACTTGTATGGATGTGTGTCTGACGTTACACTTTGAGATGTAAAGCTGGTTTCTATCAAATACATTTCTGTTGGTGGCGGAGAATTTATTCTCTTAGCTTAACACCCTTCTCTGAGACGTACGAGCTCAGAGGTTATGTAGTTGATGGTTACTAGTGATACATTCCTAATTTGGTAATGTGGCATACGAAGTGCTGCTGATCAATTTTTGATCGAAGCGTGGCTTTGTGAAAAAGCGTGGCTTTGTGAAAAAAACATAGTTTTGTGGACGAGACTTCGTCAAGCCTCACAACCCGGTAATGGTCGAAACAGGAATGTTGCGACAAAGGTTTGTAGGGGTAGCGCCGCTAGGGTATGTCATTTCCTTCTAGATAAAGGGTGGTATCATGGTATGGAGCCCAGATATTTAACTCATGTGGACATGGTAATTTATTACTGTATGATGTTGCTTTGTTGGTTTTCGGGATCCCGGGATAAAGGTCGGTAATGACCGGGGGATGACATGACTCGTGTGTTAGTTACCTAGTTACAGCTGTACAGCGTGAGGTAGCGTCAGTGTGTTAGTTACCTAGTTACAGTTGTATAGCGTGCGGTAGCGTCGGCCTTTTGTTTGCAGAGATCCGGTTAGGATCCAGGGCGTCTTTCCAGAGGCGTTTCTATTTCGGTAAGGAAGTTCCTTAGCCTGACCATTTGTTGGAAATCCAAAGAAACAATACGAACCCTGTACGGTTTTAGTTGTATTACCTGCTATGGAATGTGGCGGTAACCTGCTATTGAACGTAGTAGCTATAGTAGGCATACAATAATGTTGTATGCTGGCTAAGATTAATATTATACTTTCGAAATGTTTTCCACTATGCACTAGTAATAATATCAAAAGAGTTTTCTTTTGCGTAGTAAGCATGTTTGACTATCATAAGGAGAAATCTCCTCCAATTCTGCGATTGCATTGTGTGTGTGGCGGGAGGCCTTATGGTAGTTCATTTTCGAAAAGCATTGCGGATTTCAATGTTTAAAAGCCTTTTTTGTTTGTTTAAAGATAAACTGTTTTTGTTGCTCACACCAGTCCCACGACTGACCTGGAGTTTATTGTTCCCTTCCTAAACTCTGGGTGCCCACTATTTTCCACACGGGTAGTCTAGAGTTGGGTTTTTCCAGATATTCAGGTTTAGTAGATTATCTGGAGCTAGTTCAGTTCTTGGAGTTCATGGACTGAAGTTGCTTATCTTGGAGCATTCTATTGGAGACATTCTATCCGCTGCTGATGTTATCGTTTTCTTTCCGCTGCTATTTCTTGTATCATATCTCTGATGTATATTGATATTCATTGTATCACTCTGTTGTATCAGATATTGTATATCAATGTATTATTCTTTTTCTTCCGCTGTGTTGTTTACTTAATTGTGTTATAAGCTCCGGCGACTCGGATTTGAACGGTCGAATCTACGGCATTCGAGTACGATGTGAAGTACGGATGTTGATTTTCGAACGGGAAAAATCCGGAGTCGTTACAAGTGGTATCAGAGCTAAGGTTGAACTTTAGCTCAGGAGTATAACACGTTAAGTAGCTCATTAGAGATAGAGTGAAGTAAACTCTAGAATGAGTATTCTCAGATATCCGTTCGAATGTCTCAGTAAATTCTCTTACTATCCACTGATAGTGAGTATGAGTGCAAGAAGAGGATGAGATAGAGGACGGGAGAATACGATTATAAATGGTCAATATCCTGTAACAACAAGGAAGCAATCTTTTCTCTATCAATCTCTTTGTTTCAGTATCTCTTCTCAATTCTTCGATAATTTCTGGTAGATCCAGAAAGAAGATTCGATATATATTAATATGGGACGTAAACTCCGAATTGACCAAAACTGTTTGTTTGGATGAATTGATTGCTTTGTTTGCTATGGTTGATAAGTATAATTTGGTTTCTAAACTGAAAGCTTTGAAATTTTATCCATATATCTATCTATTTCTTTGGGTCCCGATATGTTCTACGAATGGTTAGTTATCCCTTTGAACTAACCGATGTCATTGTATATTTCGTAGATCTGGATAACCCGAGTATTTTGTAAAGTGTTAAAACAGATTCGTTCTTGTATCTGTTATCGATATTCTGATCTGGTAAACCAAATGCAGAATAGATGTTCAGTTTGATTTGATGAAACATTCTTCATCCATCTTTGTGTCTCCTTGGTAATTTCGAGGACGAAATTCTTTTAAGGGGGGAAGTTTGTAACGACCCTAGATTTTTATTTAAATTTAAATTAATATTTTGTTGAATTTTTGAATAAAAATTGTAAATTTAATCGATTAAAGTGATGCGAGTTTTCCCGGATCTCAATAAATTTTGTATAAATCATTTAAATTTAAAATTATTGTAAATATTTGTATATATGTATATAGAATGATAACAAAGAAAAGTAAAACAAAATCATCCCAACACAATCAAATAAAAGTAAGAATTGTTACATTGTAAAGTAAATAGAACTAGAACAATTTTAACAACATATTAAAATAGAATATCAATTTTATTACAAAGCCATAAGATAAGAAAGTAATCAGACTAAAGCAAATAAAGATAAGTGTAAACACATACAAATATGGGTTAGCTTCCAAAAGCATAACAACAAACCAGACCACACATTTTAAACATATATTTAGTAAACGTACAAAACTAAGTACCTATGTACACACATAATTTAATAGTATAGGCTGTAAACAATAAAGGGAACAAGGCATTGAATGCCCTTGCCTCTAGTACATAATATTGATCATATCAGCCTCCAAAGAAATGAAATATCTCTTACCAAACCAAGTATCACTTGTACATATTGTATACCCAGTAACTCATTTCCATATATCAACTTCTTCATTTTTCTTGGTTCGTCCATCACAACTAAGTAACTTCTGAAGTAAGGTTCAAACATAAACAAAAAAAATTCAGTTTAAAACAACAATCTACCCAAATCAAAACCAGAGATCAAAAGAAGGAAGAAAGATGCCAGTTTTTCAAAAGCCTGTTTCAACAGAAATAAAGTTCTGTTCTTCTTTCTTTTGGAAATCAGGTGAGCAACCTTCTTGAATCTGATGTATATCTTGTTGTTGATATGATATTGAAGTTGTGATTTTGCTTGTATGATGGTGTGTGTATATATATATATACATAAGAACTAAGAGATGCATGTACAGGCAGATATCCCTGTTTTAATGTTTACAGGCTAAACAAAAAGAAAAAAATACAAATCTCTTAAATCATTCACTGTTAGACTTTGTTATTTAAACAAAAAATGTTCGAATTAACAAGACCAAGATTTTAAAAATACTTCTAAGCAATGAATTTGTATGGATTTACTAGAAAGGGTAAGAACACAGTAAAATCAAATTTTATCAAAAATTTAATTTATTAAATTTT
The DNA here is from genome assembly GCA_030737815.1 of Allium fistulosum. Lineage (NCBI taxonomy): Eukaryota > Viridiplantae > Streptophyta > Magnoliopsida > Asparagales > Amaryllidaceae > Allium > Allium fistulosum. Next base: position 56,899,620 of record CM060904.1, read on the forward strand.
GAGTTTTGACTTCATGATCATGTTCGCCTTAGTAAACCATGATTTTTAATGAAGAGATTATGATTTTTAACTTAGTAATTCTCGAGCTTGAGGGAGTTGAACGGGAAATGGGTTTTCGTGAAAATCTGGTGATCAATGAACTTTAAGGGCTCGGGGTTTTTGTCGAAGCTAGCTGGTACATCGGTGGATACGAGAAAAATACTAGGAAAATTTTGTATTGCGTGATTCGTTTGGTCGAATCAAAATTAGGGTTTTAGGTTGTTCTCGGCTGGGCTTGAATGTCGTGACATTTGCGACGTAGAAGATGGACCGGAGGCGTTCGCTTTTGGGGTGAAGGTAGCTCGTGGTCGTGGTGTTCGATGGTGGGGACGGCGAGTTCAACGGCGTCGAGGTGTATGGCCGTGGGGAAGTTTTAGTGGTCGTTGTTTTCTGCAGTTTCGAGCTTGAGGTTCGAAATTTTGATTCGCGAAGAAATTCTTCGATCTGGGTTTGGATTCGTGATCGCGAGAGTTCGTGGAGTGGTTGAGGAGCATCGCGACGATCGACGTTGGCCGGAGTTGCCGGTGCACGTGCACCGTGCACGTTCGTGTACCAGAAGTTATCGACGTTTTGGGGAAGACAAGCTCGACTCGGTGAAGTGTTCGTGCGAATGGAAGTTAGACTCGAAGTAGACGAGTGTGGTGGAAGACTCGGGACAGGGTCGTGTTTTGTGGGGTTTTACTCGGGTTTGTTTCCAAACAGCAGTATTGCATTTTAAAGGTAATGTTAAGTAAACAATTTTTCACTAAATTTTAATTTACTATAAACTTAACATGTATTTCAGTTTGGAAATAAATGGAAGTTAACTTAAACAAGTTTTAAAAACAAAAGTTTAAATATAAACTTAAGTTCGTTTACGACATAGTTTGGGCATAACGAAGTTAATTAAGATAATCAGTTTAAATTGTTAATTACTTAACGAAAGAAATCAAGGGATTAATTACTTATTGTAATTAATGTTGGATATTCTAATAAATTAAAGTTAATTTATAATCACTTGTTGTAATTAATTAAGAATGATTAATTAAAGGTTGATTAAATAAGGGTTAATTTATTTATTAATGAGTTATTAAGGGGTTAATTAATTTTAAATTTATTATTAATGGTTAATTAATAAATGATTAAAGGATAATTAATCAGAATGATGTGTAATTAATTAATGATTAATTAACCAAGATTTGTAGTTTATTCATAAGTAATTAATCTGGTATAAATTAATTATAATAAGATATTATTTGATTCTACTTATGGATGTTGGATTTCTTTGAATGGTTAAATTGTTTGATATGTGATTATGATTAAATCTGTGATTTCTGTTTCTGTGATATATTACTATGTGAATATGAAACCCTTGGCCCGTAAAACGGCACTTGAATTTCGATGCGACAGGGAGTCGGATTCCAGTTGGTTATCCGAAACCCACATCGAATTGTATGATGAATCTTTGGGACTGATAAATTTATTTTATCTATGAATCTGTGAATAAAGATAAGCGTTATCCATTATACCGCTTATCGATATATCTGTGATGATTGATGTTGTGCACTATTGTGTGAAACCCCTGGACTACACCATACACACACAAATATGGATTTCACGTGGAAATCGGTTAAGTCGCGGATAATTTAAATTTGATGTTTTTGAAATTGAAATTTTAATTTCAATTGATTTTGAAATTGGAAATTGGGGTTTAAAGTGAAAAGCTTTTGAAATGGGATTTCAAGGATAAAAGTTATTTTGAATAACTTAATCGAGTTTTGAAAATTTAAATAATTTGATTTAAATTTGAATTCAAGTTTGAAATTGAATCCTATTATTTGAAACTAGGGATTAAAGATGCTGTACAAGTTATATATGGGTTAAACCATTTTTTTAAGGGTATTGATTTGGGAATTTGAATTTAATTCAAGGGTTTTAACTCGTGTAAATATAACTGGATTTTTCCCGAAACGAAAACTACTTGTTTTCAAATTATAATAGCTTTCATTTTAAGAAAGGATTTCCAAATTGTGTTGAACAGTTTCAAGTTTGAAATAGAATTGAAATGTTTTGAAAAACTATGAAATGAGTCTTTGATTTCAAAGACCGAACGAGTTAATCTAACTTGAAATAAAATTGTTTTGAAAGGCTATGAATGAATCTTTGGAAACGAGTTTTGAAAGCTATAAGTTAAATCTTAATTTAAAGATTTAACGAGTTAACCAAATTGAAATGGAAATCGATTTGAAAATCTATGAATGAATCTTTGTGAATGGGGTTAACTTTGTGAATTAAATCTTTTTGTTTAAAAGATTAAAAGTGTGGAAATTGTTTAAACCATTGAAGGTTTTTGAAATAAATCTTTTTGTTTAAAAGATTGGAAATGGTAATTTGTTTTACCATTCGAATGAAAAGTTTTAAGCTTTAAGCTGTGATTTAACTGAGACCCCAGTATCCATATGATTTTTAATTGCGCTCGTTATTCGGTTTAGCCGGGAGAGGACCTTTGTGTCATAGAACCCATTCCGAATAGTGATACGACGATATGGATAGCATTTGAAGACCGGTGGTGAAGACGGGTATTTGCGAGAGCGATAGGATGACCTATCGATTGTCTCTGCACTGAGTAGCTACGGTATAGAGATTCCCTAAGTGATGGGAAGTCCGATCGAGATTGTGAATACCCGGATGTGCAAGGGCTTCTTCGGAAGTGCCTTCGGTTCTGTTCGAACCCGGAACAGACTTGTATGGATGTGTGTCTGACGTTACACTTTGAGATGTAAAGCTGGTTTCTATCAAATACATTTCTGTTGGTGGCGGAGAATTTATTCTCTTAGCTTAACACCCTTCTCTGACACGTACGAGCTCAGAGGTTATGTAGTTGATGGTTACTAGTGATACATTCCCAATTTGGTAATGTGGCATACGAAGTGCTGCTGATCAATTTTTGATCGAAGCGTGGCTTTGTGAAAAAGCGTGGCTTTGTGAAAAAAACATAGTTTTGTGGACGAGACTTCGTCGAGCCTCACAACCCGGTAATGGTCGAAACATGAATGTTGCGACAAAGGTTTGTAGGGGTAGCGCCCCTAGGGTATGTCATTTCCTTCTGGATAAAGGGTGGTATCATGGTATGGAGCCCAGATATTTAACTCATGTGGACACGGTAATTTATTACTGTATGATGTTGCTTTGTTGGTTTTCAGGATCCTGGGATAAAGGTCGGTAACGACCGGGGGATGACATGACTCGTGTGTTAGTTACCTAGTTACAGCTCTACAACGTGAGGTAGCGTCAATGTGTTAGTTACCTAGTTACAACTGTATAGCGTGAGGTAGCGTCGGCCTTTTGTTTGCAGAGATCCGGTTAGGATCCAGGGCGTCTTTCCAGAGGCGTTTCTATTTCGGTAAGGAAGTTCCTTAGCCTGACCATTTGTTGGAAATCCAAAGAAACAATACGAACCCTGTACGGTTTTAGTTGTATTACCTGCTATGGAATGTGGCGGTAACCTGCTATTGAACGTAGTAGCTATAGTAGGCATACAATAATGTTGTATGCTGGCTAAGATTAATATTATACTTTCGAAATGTTTTCCACTATGCACTAGTAATAATATCAAAAGAGTTTTCTTTTGCGTAGTAAGCATGTTTGACTATCATAAGGAGAAATCTCCTCCAATTCTGCGATTGCATTGTGTGTGTGGCGGGAGGCCTTATGGTAGTTCATTTTCGAAAAGCATTGCGGATTTCAATGTTTAAAAGCCTTTTTTTGTTTTTTTAAAGATAAACTATTTTTGTTGCTCACACCAGTCCCACGACTGACCTGGAGTTTATTGTTCCCTTCCTAAACTCTGGGTGCCCACTATTTTCCACACGGGTAGTCTAGAGTTGGGTTTTTCCAGATATTCAGGTTTAGTAGATTATCTGGAGCTAGTTCAGTTCTTGGAGTTCATGGACTGAAGTTGCTTATCTTGGAGCATTCTATTGGAGACATTCTATCCGCTGCTGATGTTATCGTTTTCTTTCCGCTGCTATTTCTTGTATCATATCTCTGATGTATATTGATATTCATTGTATCACTCTGTTGTATCGGATATTGTATATCAATGTATTATTCTTTTTCTTCCGCTGTGTTGTTTACTTAATTGTGTTATAAGCTCCGGCGACTCGGATTTGAACGGTCGAATCTACGGCATTCGAGTACGATGTGAAGTACGAATGTTGATTTTCGAACGGGCAAAATCCGGAGTCGTTACAAGTACCAACAATCCAATGACAGTTATAGGCAAGATGTGAGATTAAAAATCTCACCTTTTCCACGAAATTGATGATGGAGAGTTTAAAAGTTAAGCAAGAGCAATAACAAGCTTGAATCTATGTTCTTCACTTGAATTTGGAGTAGATGTTGGATTAGCAATGAAGACTTGAGCTAGGAATTTTAATTTCCCATTCCCTCCACCATTTTTGAAGAAGCTTGAAGTGTTTGATGAAGTGATGAAGAGGAGATGGGTTGGGGCAAGTTCAGCCCAAACTAAAAGCCCAAAGCAAAAAGTGACGAAAATTTCACTATCTCCAAACATATCGAAGTTTACACTCAAAAAGATCGCAAACATCATTTTGAACTCAATGAAAGTGGTCTCGAGTCCTAATTTGACCGTATGCAAAAAGTAGCTTTTCAGACTAACATCCGACTAACAATAAAATATTTAAATAAAATATTTAAATATAAAATTGACAAATATGCGGGTTGTTACAGACTCCCCTCCTTAAGGAAATTGCGTCCTCGCAATATATAAGATGGAAATAAGAAGTAACAACCATAAAAGTATATTAACACAAAAGAAATTTGAAATAAGAAGTTTACCTCAAAGAGCATGAGAAAGCAAGTCCGGATGTGTTCGCTCGATGAATTATCTATTCTCCGTGCTAATTGACAGCACTACACCGTAGTGTTCTTAGTTAGCGTGGGTACTGAGGTGGGGCGTCACATCTTGGTATCAGAGCCAAACTTTGGAACAATGTAGAATAACTTAACAAGGATCATCGTCCTAAGTCCAACTTAGGAGTCGTGCCTTAGGATTTAATTCGAGTCTTCGTACCGATTTATCCTATTTCCTACTATGAATCCTTGTTTTATCTATCAAGGTTTGCTTGATATTTATTTGGAGAATAACTTTTCTTCTTCTCTCTTTCTTAAAGGAGAGAATGTCTAGACCAGGCCGTCCTAGAGCCGAACCATCTACTGTCACTCCCCAGGATGGAGTTTTTATGACCGCTCAACAGCTTCTTGATTTAGTAAAGAATGCTCAAGCAGCTGGTCCTAATCAGGAACCTACTCATCCTAAGTCTGGATTTGCACGCTTGTGCAACGATTATACCAACTTGGGTGGGAAACCATTCAAAGGTTCCGAAACTATATCGAGGTCCAAGCTTGGCTAAGAACATGCGATAGAATCTTTTCTCGCATGAATCTTATCGATCTTCACCGTGTTCAGGTGGCCTCCAGTATGCTCCAAGAGAGAGCATTAGATTGGTACGAACTTCTTATTTCTGAGATTAATGAAGCGGATCTCACCTGGGAGCAATTCCGAGAACGCTTCGAATTAAAATTCGTACCAGAAGCAGAGAAAGTTACATTGGCTCGTCGTTTCATAGACCTTGTTCAAGGTGAATCTTCTATGACAGACTATGTCGCATCCTTCGAGTCACTGTCCAAATATGGGGTTGAATACATCAACACCCCATTGAATAAGAACCAGAGGTTCGTCTATGGCTTAAACAAGAATCTCAAGAAGCCATTACTTCTAAATTTAGAAGTTTCTTTCAATCAACTCATTGATATCACTCTTCGTCTTGAAGAGGCTGATAAGGACAGTGATGTTGAAGTGGTGGCTCCCAAACCAAACTTCAACAACAAGAAAAGGCCTAATAAATTCAAGGGTCCTTATCCCAACAAAAATGGTAAGCAAGCAACTCCTGCTGCAAAGACACTTTCCCCTATTGATGGGAAATGCTTCAACTGTGGTGCTAAGGGCCATTTTGCGAACAAGTGTTCAAAGCCCCGCTCTTGTCGCTATTGTAAAAGTCCAGATCATTTTATGCATTTATGCCCTAAGCTTCAAAGCAAAGAGGGAAAGTTGAACGTTGCTCAAGCCCCTAGCAACACATCTCGCGGTCAAGGTATGTCTCATTCTGTCCTTGATGGCATTATTATATTTCATGATCAACCTATTAGAGTTCTCTTTGATACGGGTGCATCCCATTCTTTTATATCAAAGGAACTTGTAGACACTCTTTCTTTAAGTGTTGTTGCTTTAATGACTTCTCTAAGAATTGCGAATCTGGTTGGTGGATCCGCAACTCTTAGTTTGCTTTGTAAAGATGTGGAGATTATTTTGTGTGATTTTTCTTTCCTAGCCGATTTGCATGTCATGCGTTACTTAGGCTTTGGAATGATTTTGGGTATGGATTGGCTTAACCGTTATGAAGCTCATATCCTATGTCCTGAGCGGACTATTTATCTCCGTCATCCACAATCTATTAATCAGATTTCCATTATTCTTAAAGATTCAGATTCCGCTTTGGTTGCATCTTTATATTCTTTAAATCCTCGTGATGATGACAATGATGATGAGGAGGATGTCATTTCTCTTATTCGCGTCATTCGTGAATTTTCCGACATATTTGAGCCCGTTTTAGGATTACCACCTAAGCGAGCAATTGAGTTCAAAATTAATCTTATACCTGGAGCTCAACCTATTACCCGTCCTCCTTATAGCATGTCCAATAAGGAGAATGAAGAGATGCGCAAACAACTATCCGAGTTGGAGACGAAGCAACTTATTCGCTCTAGTTCCTCGCCTTGGGGAGCTTTAGCTATTTTCGTAAATAAGTCCGATGGTACACTTAGGCTTTGCGTAGACTACAGCAAGCTTAATGATCTTACTATTAAGAATAAATATCCTTTACCTCGGATTGATGATCTGTTTGATCAACTTAGTGGTGCTAGAGTCTTTTCACAATTGGACTTGACTACCGGTTTTCATCAGCTTCGTATTGCAGAGGATAGTATTCCTTTAACTTCATTTCGTACTCGCTATGGATCTTATGAATGGCTAGTTATGCCATTCGGTTTAACGAATGCTCCGGCTTATTTCGTTGACCTTATGAATCGAGTTTTCAAAGATTTCCTCGATCAGTTTGTTCTCATCTTTATTGGTGATATTCTTGTGTATTCTAAAACCGAGGAGGTACATGAAAAGCATCTTCGGATTGTATTGGAAACTCTTAGGAGCAATCAATTAAAAGCAAAATTTTCTAAATGCCACTTTTGGCAATCTAGTGTGAAGTTTCTCGGTCATATTATTTCCGAATCCGGAATATCAGTAGATCCTTCAAAGATTGAAGCGATTCAAAATTGGAAGAGACCAGAGAGCGTGACTGAAATCTGTAGCTTTCTCAGATTGGCAGGTTATTACCGCCGTTTCATAAAAGACTTTTCTAAGAATGTCGTGCCTCTTACTGGCTTAACAAAGAAAGGTGTTAAATACATTTGGTCGGACAAATGTGAAACTTCTTTCCAGAAATTAAAAGAACTCCTTTCTGATGCTCCCATTCTTGTTATCCCCGAAGGGAACCAAGATTTTGTCGTTTATACCGATGCTAGTCGCGTTGGTTTGGGTGTCGTTCTTATGCAAAAAGAACGTGTTATTGCTTACGCTTCTAGGCAATTGAAGCCGGCTGAGACTTGATATGCCACACATGATTTAGAACTCGCGGCTATCGTTTTCGCCCTTCGAATTTGGCGACATTATCTTTTGGGGGAGAAATTCGTGCTTTATACCGATCATAAGTCTCTGAAATACTTATTTTCTCAAAAGGAACTTAATTTGCGTCAACAGCGTTGGCTCGAATTCCTTGCCTCTTATGATCTTGATATCCTTTATACTCCCGGAAAGGGAAATCGAGTTGCCGATGCACTTAGTCGCAAGCAACAAGCTGTTGTTTCCATGATGATATCTGAATGGAGGGATCTCGAGGTTTTATCCACTTGTGAAATTCGAGATCGTGTCTCCGATTTATGTTCATCTCTTGTTTTATGTAGCCTTGAGGCTCATCCTTCTCTATTAGACCGCATTCTTGAAGCTCAACAGCTAGATCCTGAATTGGCTTTGCTTGGCCAAAATCTTAAGGATAAAACCGATATTGAAGGTTTGAAAGACTTTGATATTGATTTTCGTGGCGGCATTCGAAAATTTGATAGACTCATCATACCAAGTAGTCGAGACCTTCGTAAAGATATTTTAGAAGATTCTCATCGTTCCAAATTTTCCATTCATCCCGATAGCGGTAAAATGTACACAAGTATGAAGCGACTTTATTACTGGGAGGGAATGAAAGCTGATATTGCTAACTTTGTTAAGTGTTGCATGACTTGCCAACTTGTTAAGGCTGAACATCAAAGGCCAGGTGGGTTATTGCAACCATTGGAAATTCCAGTTTGGAAATGGGATCAAATTTCCATGGATTTTATAGATGGCCTTCCCCGTTCTCGTTCGGGTCATAATAGTTTATGGGTAATCGTTGACAGACTTACTAAATCTGCCCATTTTATTCCTGTTCGGCCGAACCGAACCGTTCCTCTTATGGCCAAACTCTTTATCAAAGAAATTGTCAAACTGCATGGAATTCCTTCTTCTATTGTTAGTGATCGTGATCCATTATTTACTAGTGGATTCTGGAAGAGTCTTCAAAAAGCTTTGTGAACGAAGCTTAATTTTAACACCGCTTATCACCCCCAGTCCGATGGACAAACTGAGCGTGTGAATCAAACTCTTGAAGATCTTCTTCGTGCTTGTGTTTTGGACTTTGGTGGAAGTTGGGAAGATCATATTTCACTTGTTGAATTTTCCTATAATAATAGCTTCCAATCTAGTATTGGTATGGCACCTTTCGAGGCACTCTATGGTAGGCCATGCCGATCTCCTTCTTGTTGGCTTGAGGCCGGTGAGAAGCTGGTCTTAGGTCCAGATTTTATTCGGGATTCCACAGAAAAGATTGAACTTATTCGTCATAGGATGAAAGAAGCTCAGAGTAGACAAAAGTCCTATGCCGATAATCGAAGAAGGAAATTAGAATTTTCTGTTGTAGATCTTGTATTTATTCGTGTTTCACCTATGAAGGGTGTTGTACGTTTCAGTCGATCGGGAAAGTTAGCGCCTCGATATATTGGGCCATTTCCTATCACTGAACGCATTGGTTCCATTGCTTATCGCCTTTCATTACCGGCTCAGTTTTCTGCCATGCATGACCTGTCTCACGTTTCTCAATTACGGAAGTGCCTTCGGGATTCCGATTCTATTCTTGAGCCCGGTGTTGTGGAAGAGATTGAAGTTTCGCCTAATTTAACTTATGAGCAGCATCCTATTCGAATTATTGCTACGAAGGTCAAACGACTTCGAAATAAAGATGTTCCGCTTGTTAAAGTTCAATGGTCCTCAAATCCTAAGGATTGCTCTTGGGAAACTAGAGAATTCATCGAGCGAACACATCCGGACTTGCTTTCTCATGCTCTTTGAGGTAAACTTCTTATTTCAAATTTCTTTTGTGTTAATATGCTTTTATGGTTGTTACTTCTTATTTCCATCTTATATATTACGAGGACGTAATTTCTTTAAGGAGGGGAGTCTGTAACAACCCGCATATTTGTCAATTTTATATTTAAATATTTTTATTTAAATATTTTATTGTTAGTCAGATGTTAGTCCGAAAAGCTACTTTTTGCATACGGTCAAATTAGGACTCGAGACCACTTTCATTGAGTTCAAAATGACGTTTGCGATCTTTTTGAGTGTAAACTTCGATATGTTTGGAGATAGTGAAATTTTCGTCACTTTTTGCTTTGGGCTTTTAGTTTGGGCTGTACTTCTTCTAACTCAGCCCCAACCCATCTCCTCTTCATCACTTCATCAAACACTTCAAGCTTCTTCAAAAATGGTGGAGGGAATGAGAAATTAAAATTCCTAGCTCAAGTCTTCATTGCTAATCCAACATCTACTCCAAATTCAAGTGAAGAACATAGATTCAAGCTTGTTGTTGCTCTTGCTTAACTTTTAAGCTCTCCATCATCAGTTTCGTGGAAAAGGTGAGATTTTTAATCTCACATCTTGCCTATAACTGTCATTGGATTGTTGGGAATGATTCCCCATCACTTTAGCATGCATATTTGCATTTGGTTTGGATTGGATTGGTGAAAAACCCCAAATTTTAGTGTTTCTGGCGAAAAACTGCACTTAGCTCGTTCTGTCTCGTTAGGTCGCTCGGCATGGGAGAGTTACGCTGGCTATAGGTCGTTTCCCCTTAGGTTGCGCGGCGCTGCTCAATTTAACACTTAGGTCGTTTGCTTCTTAAGTCGTTTGCAGTTAGGTCGTTCGACCTTATATGCTCATATTAGCTCGTTCGGAGTTAGGTCGCTCGAGTGCTTAGGTCGTTCTTCCTTAGGTCGTATGACCTTAAACCTTTTGCAGTTAAGTTGCTCGAGTCCGTAGTTCGCTAGACCTCATATTCCTTAGGTCGCTCGACCTTGCTTGGAGCGTAGGTCGCTCAGCCTCCCACCATTAGGTCGTAGGTCGCAGGACCAGTTCTGTTAGGTCGCAAGACTCCTGGCAAAACCTTTAGGTCGTTAGACCTTACCTCCTTTAGGTCATTGGACCTTATTACCTATAGGTCGCTCGCCCTATTGCCTTCATAAGTCGCTCGACCTCACTGAGTCGCTTGGGTTGATAGGTCGCTCAGCCTCCAACCCTTAGGTCGCGAGCTTAGGTCGCTCACCCCCCTAAGTCGCAACCCATTAGGTCGTATGATCTACTCTTCCTTAGGTCGCTCGGCCTTGATTTCTTTAGGTCGTTAGACCTCAATTACGTTAGGTCGCATGGCTTTGTTAAGACGTTAGGTCGCTCGCCTTCTTACACTTAGGTCGTTTGACCTGTATTTCACTAGGTCGCTCGACCTGTTCTTCTGCTAGGTCGCATGGCAGTCTACCCTTAGGTCGTTCGACCTATTTGACTTAAAGTCTTTGCACTTTAATTTGAACACGTTAGGTTGCGTTGATGAGATATTTGATTTTTAAAAGTATTCAAACTCTGATAAAACAACAGGAACTATATCATAACTATACAGGCATTTTATCACACATATTCATACATGCATTCATTTTAATCCAAGCATTTCAGATAACAACATGATTTTCATTCACAACATCAAAATGAAACCAGGATTAAACTGTTTTTAAAATAGGTTTACTCACTAGGCAATAATGCAGAGAACAAATAACATGATTTGTTTCCAGGCTTGCATGTTGATTTATGTGTGATAAAATGCCTGTATAGTTATGATATAGTTCCTGTTGTTTTATCAGAGTTTGAATACTTTTAAAAATCAAATATCTCATCAACCATACAATGGCAGGGCTACTGGGGTACCGCCCGTCACAGTACGTGGCCTAGATCACCGTACCGAGGAGTACACCCGCTCCCCTGCAACACAAAGCCGGAACCATCCCTTACTGGATAATTCCGAACAAGATAACCCCGTAGTTGGCGCGACCAACCACACACTAAGACGAATGAAAAGAAATGGGACCTCTAGACAGGGATCTATCTTGCTCTCAGTGGGTGCTACCCACGAAGCCTTGCTGCACCTCCCCTGTTTTAGCCATTCCTGGTATCCACTTCTTCCCCAAACCAAATTCTCAGATGCACGCTAATTTAAATTGACTCAATAGGAAATTAATTTGGGAGATTAAACAGTTTGGCTCTGGTTTATTTTCAAAATAAATTGTTTTAATACAAATATATTTTTTCCAAACTATTTACTATACAATCTTCTTCTTTAACCCCAAACTATCTTATACTTATTTTACAATTATTTTGGAACTAATTAACTATTTTGAAACTATCTTATAAACTAATTACTATTTTTCAGTTACTTATATCTAATCACTATTTTAAAAACTATTTTGCAATTATCTAACTATTTTATACCTACTTAACTATTTTACAGCTATTTTACAAACTAATAACTATTTTTCAACTACTTATCTATTTTTAATTTTTCAAGCTATTTTTAAATTTAAATTGGTAGCCCTGCAACACAAAGCCGGAACCATCCCTTACTGGATAATCCCGAACAAGATAACCCCGTAGTTGGCGCGACCAACCACACACTAAGCCGAATGAAAAGAAAAGGGACCTCTAGACAGGGATCTATCTTGCTCTCAGTGGGTGCTACCCACGAAGCCTTGTTGCACCTCCCCTGTTTTAGCCATTCCCGGTTGATGAGGCTTGAGGTTACGATTACCTTTAATCAGAACATATCACTTAGAATGCTCATCGTCCGCCTGACGATGTGCTGAAAGCATTCAATCCATACAAGTTCGTTCCGGGTTCGAACGAAACCGAAGGCATTATCTCGTTACACTCGTTTTGGAATCACCCTCAGAGTTAACGACAATAACCCTTGCACTCTGAATCTTCATCTTCACTTGAGATTCACGACCTATCGTAAATTTGGATCGATGTGGTATTCGGGTCTCCAGACCTGGAATTCCGGTATACGGAAACACGATCCCGGTCTCATCGAAATCCAAAACGTATCTTTTAAGGGCCAAGTTGTTTTAAGGTTAAAACAATTCAATTCTTATCTATATACACAAAGATAGATAATTCAGTAGATAATCTACATTATCATCACAAACAGATAACTCATATTATCATTCCAATTCAACCAACATCCATATCATAGATCAATCATATCTCATCAGAGATATCAAACAATGAAATACATTCAATCTCATTCATCCATCCTTAAGCAATGATTTATATCATCTAATTAATTTAAAGTGAATTAAACTAATTACTTCATTCTATAAATCCTGCTTACTTAATTATTAATTAAACCAATTAATTAATCATTACTCTAAGTATCCATCTAAATTAATCATTCTTGATTAATTACCCTTTAATTACTTTAAGTAATTAATACTTAATTAATTTCACAAATTAATTATCTTAAACCATTCAGTAATTAATCTTTAATTACTTCATTAATTAATTAACTATATTTAATTACATTAATCCTTAACTAATGACAATTAATTAATTACTTTAATCACTTATTATTTATTAATTAATCTTAATTAATCAATTCTTAATTACATCATTAATTATATTAATTAATGATCCTTAATTATTCTTAATTAATTATCTTATTTAAATTAATAATTAATTAGTCACATTTATTAATCACCTTTGATTAATCTCATTTAGTAATTAACTACCCTTAATTACTTTATTAACTAAATTAATTATTCCTTAATTAATTTCTTAATTAATCCCTTGATTAATTATTCAAAGTAATTAAACTCAAATTACTTTCCTTCAATTAATTACTTCCAGTAATTATCTATTATTTACTTCCCTAAATAATATACCTTATTTATTACATTGAGTAATTATTTAACAAATCAATCCATTTATTAGTCTAAATTAATTAAACTTAATTAATTAACTTAACTAATCAAATTAACTTAATTAATTACTCAATGTAATAAATAAGGTATATTATTTAGGGAAGTAAATAATAGATAATTACTGGAAGTAATTAATTGAAGGAAAGTAATTTGAGTTTAATTACTTTGAATAATTAATCAAGGGATTAATTAAGAAATTAATTAAGGAATAATTAATTTAGTTAATAAAGTAATTAAGGGTAGTTAATTACTAAATGAGATTAATCAAAGGTGATTAATAAATGTGACTAATTAATTATTAATTTAAATAAGATAATTAATTAAGAATAATTAAGGATCATTAATTAATATAATTAATGATGTAATTAAGAATTGATTAATTAAGATTAATTAATAAATAATAAGTGATTAAAGTAATTAATTAATTGTCATTAGTTAAGGATTAATGTAATTAAATATAGTTAATTAATTAATGAAGTAATTAAAGATTAATTACTGAATGGTTTAAGATAATTAATTTGTGAAATTAATTAAGTATTAATTACTTAAAGTAATTAAAGGGTAATTAATCAAGAATGATTAATTTAGATGGATACTTAGAGTAATGATTAATTAATTGGTTTAATTAATAATTAAGTAAGCAGGATTTATAGAATGAAGTAATTAGTTTAATTCACTTTAAATTAATTAGATGATATAAATCATTGCTTAAGGATGGATGAATGAGATTGAATGTATTTCATTGTTTGATATCTCTGATGAGATATGATTGATCTATGATATGGATGTTGGTTGAATTGGAATGATAATATGAGTTATCTGTTTGTGATGATAATGTAGATTATCTACTGAATTATCTATCTTTGTGTATATAGATAAGAATTGAATTGTTTTAACCTTAAAACAACTTGGCCCTTAAAAGATACGTTTTGGATTTCGATGAGACCGGGATCGTGTTTCCGTATACCGGAATTCCAGGTCTGGAGACCCGAATACCACATCGATCCAAATTTACGATAGGTCGTGAATCTCAAGTGAAGATGAAGATTCAGAGTGCAAGGGTTATTGTCGTTAACTCTGAGGGTGATTCCAAAATGAGTGTAACGAGATAATGCCTTCGGTTTCGTTCGAACCCGGAACGAACTTGTATGGATTGAATGCTTTCAGCACATCGTCAGGCGGACGATGAGCATTCTAAGTGATATGTTCTGATTAAAGGTAATCGTAACCTCAAGCCTCATCAACCGGGAATGGCTAAAACAGGGGAGGTGCAGCAAGGCTTCGTGGGTAGCACCCACTAAGAGCAAGATAGATCCCTGTCTAGAGGTCCCTTTTCTTTTCATTCGGCTTAGTGTGTGGTTGGTCTCGCCAACTACGGGGTTATCTTGTTCGGGATTATCCAGTAAGGGATGGTTCCGGCTTTGTGTTGCAGGGGAGCGGGCGTACTCCTCGGTACGGTGATCTAGGCCACGTACTGTGATGGGCGGTACCCCAGTAGCCCTGCCATTGTATGGAATCCAAACTCCAATAAGTGCCGTACGTATTAGTTGTGCCCAACTATGTTGGAATGTGAGATGTAAGCATTTCAGCTATTTCTATATTTTACTTGAAAAGCCTAGACCCTATTATAATAAAATCAGATTTCCTATCAAATGTTTTGGTTAGCGTAAGGTAAAAACTTACCCATGTTTATTTGTGGGAAGTCTTACGTGATACCTTTTCTTTCTAAAGGTTTTGAAGTTAAGCAAGTTTAACCTGTTACTCACACCAGACCCATGTCTGACCCAAGTGTTTATTTCTGTTTTATAAACTCTTGGGTACTCAAATTTTTACGAGTAGCCAAGGGATTCAGGTTTAGCTTTGACGAATATTCTGGAGGAGCAATGGAGCAGGAGGCTTCGGCGTTCGTAGATATAGTATTCCGCTGTGTTGATATCTGTGATAGTGTCTTGTCTTGTATTTGAGTTGTAATGTCTAGACAGATGTTTATAACTGTCTAGTAAGTGATGTATATGCTGTGTAACTCTGTAAATTGTTGTATACTATGTAATAGTTTATGTGTTATTAATATAATTTATTCGTTCCATTGTGAGATCGTTGTTGTTGTTTCTTTCTCTTCTCTTCTTTTCTATTTTCTACCCCTTTCTTTCTTATTAATGATACGTCATTCTGTAGAATGAGTGGCGGGTCATTACAGAAAGTATATTCCTACTTTGATGGTTTTGGGATTGATTTCTTTGGACTTTACTCATGTCTTCGAATGTGAATTTATGTCATTCGATTTGTTTCAACAATCGTTTTGTGACTTGTCACTCTAAAGACATATAGGTTTCAATACTAGTAGTAAATATCAAAGCTCTTTCATCAAAACGATTTCAACTCTATTTTATTACAAAGCTCTTTTTCCTAAACCGTTTTTCCAATCTATTAGTATATAAAAGCCTTTACTTCACTCAGATGAGAAATCGAATTAAACGACTTAGTAAAACGAGTGGTATGAAACGCTTGCGTTCACTTCGTCGGTTAGCTCTTGGACTTGTTCGATTGAACCCTTTTGTGACAATTTTCTAGTGAAGATCTACAGCTTGTTCGTAAATATTTAAGTTAAGAAAGTGGTTATGGGACATGAAGCTAAACTCATATATTTACTAGCTTGGTGTGGTTGACACTTCTTGATGATCATGACGATCATTTTTGTGATTTGATTTAGACTAGCAATTGTGCGATTTCTCTTTGTCTACGAGGGAGACTAAACCCCCTTTGTGTGATGTTTCACCATCACATATGTGGGGTAGCGCCCCATTGTCTTCGGGCCATTCGTGTGTCAAAATTTAATGGATAGCTTCCATGAGATAGCTTCTCGTTCATGTGTTACACGTGTTGGTGAGTTTTCATGCTCCAGTTCTTGTGATAGGCCTCCCTCCTTTTTATGTGATTTCTGGATTTCGCGTGTTGATTTCTGGAATTTATGCTTCACCAATTTTTATGATTTTCATTGATATGATATCAATTTTTGTGCATTGGTTAACTTGTGTGTCATTGACTTGTTATTAATACAAGTTTATGGTATGATACCCTATTTTATCTTTGAGAAGATTCTTGTGATATTGATTAATCTCTTATTGATTTTCAATTACATACTTATAGTAGTATGCCATTATGGTTATTACATGTTCATGCCATGTATTTTACTTCATACCATATCATATGATATTTATAGCTAGACTGATCCATTTATTATTTTCTTATAAATAATACTCGGGTCAGACGGAGATGTTACAGGTGCTTCTGCTTGACTTCTCTTCAGGATTATTATGACTTTTGGACTAACTACTTAGATTAGTAGTTTTTGGATGTACACATTTGAGATATAGGCTCTATGTTGTGTACTTATTCTTTTGTATAGCACGTGTTGCTATTCTTTTGTATTATCGTGGATTTTTCTGACCACTACTCTGATGTACACTTTCATGTGTTATTTATATATTCATATCTTTTTCCGCCTTTGTGATATGGATGTTTGTGACTGATTTATGTTATGTTTTCTTCTATGTTTGTTTCCGAAGATTATTTATAGCCACTTTGTGATAGCTTTGAGTTTGTATCGGTATGTCGGATTTCCTCCTTAAATGATATGCATTCTATACTATCTGACATATCGGTGCTCGCACAAAGAAGTTACACGGAGGGTCGCTCCTCAACAGCCTTATTCTCCGTGCTAATTGACAGCACTACACAGTAGAGTTCTTGGTTAGCGTGGGTATTGAGGTGGGGCGTCACAACTATGAACAGAGGAATGGTTTCTATATACAGGTATATACACTACATATATATAGACATGCAATCATGATTCACATTCATATAACATACTTAACATCATAATTTCAGTGATCATCACAAGCATCAGGATATCAAACAAAATTAGCTTTGGAAAAGGTTGTTTACTCACTTTGTTTTCCAGAAAGAAGAACAGAGTGTGAAATGTGAAACCAGGCTTGAGCTTTGCTTGTTGAAACAATTTTGATCTCTGGTTTTTATTGATTTGTTTTGATGTTTAAGTTGAATTCTTGTTTGAGTTTTAGCTGGTATTTTCTTTCAGTTTTTTTTTCACAGCTTGAAGTGGACGAAAATGGATTGAGAAGGCTGATATGTATAAAATGAGTATAGGTGATATTATTTTCCTTTTGTACAACAAGGTCAGAGATTTTTCTATCTCTTGGTGGCTGCATTAATTATCACGTACAATTATACTTATCCATACTAATGTCTTCTTTGATAAGCTTCATAAATATTTTGTTTTCTTATTTGAATGTGTATGTTTTGTTTCTTTTCCTTTTAATTGTTTTATCACTTTGTAATATTACTTGATAATATAAATAATTTCTATTTTAATTGTTGTTAAATTTTATCTAATGTATTTATTTTATTTTTAAACCATTTATTTACGATTTAAATTCAAATCACATATATACAATATTTAAATTCAAATCCGGGATCGTTACAATATACTCTATATGTTTAAACTCATATCCAAGCTTAAAATGTAACAAGTTACAGTTTTCATTGAACCCAGACTGTAGTTTATTTATTTTATATATAATTTATATATATACAATAGATTTTAACTCAGATACTTTGAATACTCTATGAATTATAGACTGTATAACCCTTGTACCTATATGTATATAAAACAACATATCATTTATATACAACAATAGATAGGATATGGGTATAAACATACATATATATACACGGCTGTCATATATAAACTCATAAAAAAATCTAAGTGCTAATACTAGTTATATTCAAAAATCTTTACAGCCTTGATATTTATAACAGCACATACAACTTATATTACATATAATATGTTCCATCCCTTCATACTGAAGTAAACATTAAATATATATATACTTTAGTACGAAAGCAGGTAGGCTATCATATATCAAATGTAAGCTAACAATCTATACAAAGTTTAGGGAATATGATATTTTGTGAACTGATTTGCTGACAAAAGTCAAAAATTAAAATAAACTTTTCATAAACTAATGTATTATAAACTATAACACTTAAACCTGCATATATAGATAAACAGTATGATAATAATGTAACCCAGATTCAAGCATATTAATGTATACATACATTTATATATCAACACCACATATAGCTAATATATAGTTTACAGACTTTTTTTTAAACATAGTATAGATATAAAATTATACCTTTTTCAACTGTTGAAACAATATATATATATATATAATAAATATATGCTAAATCAAACTATACATATACATTTTATACAACAGCCAAACACTATATATATATATATAGCTAATGATGGCTTACAAATGAAAAGGAGAAGAGCAGGCGGATCTCGGAGCGGGTTGTGGCGAGCTCGGGCTGCAAAAGGTGGAGAGGATGGAAGCAGCTCAAGGGAAAGTCATGCATGTGAGTGTGTTTGGGTGTGAATGGAGGCATGGAGAGGAGAGTGATGCACGTTTCAGGGAAAATGAGAATATGAACAACCTGTTCTATCACTTCCATATATTATTATATTTGTATTTTTGCCTTTGTCTTTTTTTTCTAGAAGATGACCATAGACTCAGCCATGATTTAAGGAAAGGTAACAACTAGCTAATAGGGAAGAAGAGCAAAGATTTGCAGGCAAAGAGACTAGCAAGCGGTAAAGAAAATGAACAGACTCGATACAATATAACCAATATTATATAATTTATTATTTCACAGAAGACAATAAGTTATGAACCAGAATTTATATTGACAGTGGGAATAGAGAAAGGTTAACAGCTAGATTTCTTGGAAAAATGCAAAAGGTTAATAACGTAATTTATTTCAATGCTTGAGCTGCACGGTTCAAAGGTTTGGAAGTAAGAAAACTAGCGGTCACAAATCTCGGTACGGTACGACGCACTGTTTCTCTGTCTTCGTCGCATACCGGAACTCACAATACAGAAATAAATATACCGCAAAGATCAGCACGACAAGACGATCAAAACGGTATACGGATATCAGTGATTTTATTGAATGATAAAAATTCGAATTTTCTACTAGCGGAAAATGCAGCAAAAACACAGAAAAATAAGATCGACTGAGCTAAAGAAGTCCGAATTTGGAAAAACAAAAAATGACGTCTTAGTCAGAAGATGAATTAGAATTTTTCTATGTAAAAATATTCAGGTTTAGAAAACATTTTATTATCATCGATTTTAACTGATATAAATTGGAATAAAATTACACTAGAAAGTAAACTTTCAAATTATCTGATGAAAATTTACCAGTTGCTATGATTAATTAGACGCATTCCAAATATAAAATTTTTATTTCAAAATTTTATCGTTTAAAATTTCACAAAATTTCAACTAATTACGTTATTAAAACAGTTAAAATTTATGGGTCGTTACACCACAAATAAACATGTCGGGTTTTTACCTTACGATAGCCAAAACACTTTTTATCAAATCTGTCTGATATTATAATAGTGTCTATATACAAATACTTATTCAAATAGCTAAAATTGTTACATGATTAAATTCCAGCATACTAGCCACAAAGTGGGTTATACAAACAAAAACCGTAAAAGGCGCGTAAGGAGAATGGATTTCCAACTAATGACTAGGCACTGGGGTACCACCTGTCATAGTACATGGCCTAGATCAACGTACCGAGGATCACTCCCAATCCCCTGCAACACAAGGCCGGGACTACCCTTTAGTAGATAATCCCGAGTAAGATCACCCCGCGGTTGGGATCAACAACCGCCCACTAAGCCGAAAAAAAAGGGACATCTAGACAGGGATGACCTCACCCTAATGGACGCGACCCACATAGCCTTGCTGCATAACCCCTGATTTTCAGTCATTCCTGGTTGATAAGGCTCGAGGCTAAGCGTTACCTTTTTAGAACATTTCACTTAGAATGCCCACCATCCACCTTACGATGTTCCGAAAGCATTCATCCATACAAGTTCGTTCGTGGTTCGAACGGAACTGAAGGCACTACTCCTACTACTTCCATTTTGGAATCACCCTCAGGATTAGTAGCGATTAGCCCTTGCACTTCACTGCTCCATCTTCGATTCCAAACTCTTGTTTTCCACATGAAAACGTTCAAACCGGATCAAAGTGGTTTTTGGAAAATAAATCCCGATCTCGGTCTCTTCGAAACGATCAGCGCATTGGCCAATATTGATAGTCAGTGATTTAACTATCAATTAACATTCACAAACATCCATCAAACAATAAATAATTTTCCAAATTATTTATTTACCTCACAAATATCTTCGCAAGATATATTTCGATTTTCAACCCTTTTGAAAATAGTTTCATAACCACCTTTCCCTCACGGAATAAATTCCTAATATTTCTATTTCCACTAAAATCACCAAGTACAAACACTTAGATTTTAAAATAATTTTAGACATTTAAACATTTACATTTACATTTACATTTAAAAACTACTTTAATACTTTATTGAAAAATAGCTACTTAAAAATTTAAACATTTAAACGATTAAAAATAATAAATTTTCTAAAACATGCCTTTAAAACAATCTTTAAAACTCTTTACTTATACTTAAGAATTTGCTTTGGAAACATACTCGGCTATCCAGGGAAATACACTTCTCTTTCATATCCTTTAAAAAATAAATCACTATTTATTTTTAAACAAATTTACCAATCCCTTTAATAAATTCCCACCGTGAATTTATTCTTCCAAATATCCACTTATATATTACTTTCACTTTCATAAACCCAGTTTAAAATTTTCATAGTCTCATCCTCCTTTAAAATTCCAATTTCAACACTTAATCAATTTCTAAATTGATTTCCAAATCAATTCCATTTTAATATAAATTCTTTTACTGTGATAACCCGGATTTTGGGACATTTGATAATTGGATAATTAACTGTTTTAATCAATTGAACAGATAAAATCCTGATAATAAAAGATATCCGGATATGTAAATGAATTTGGAAATATAATAAAAATTAAATTATAAATATCTGGATAAATATTTTATAATCTCCTAATATAATTATTTAAAATTGGCAAATTATTCTTTTAAAATAAATAATAATGTGTTGTTATATGTATATATATACATATGAGTAGATTTTACATAGAATTGGATTGGAAATTCAAGAATAAATATATATGATTATTATTTGTATAAAATTAAGATTTTAAAATCATTCTCTTTTAAAAGTTATATATGTATAAATACTAGAAAATTATGAATATAAATATAAAACATAAAATATGTATGCATATATAAGTTTAATCTTTAAAGAAAACATGTGTAAACATGTTAATTATCTTAGTAACACATGTAAGAAAATTAAATCTTATAGTGACAAGTGTAAATTCTTGAGAACAAGTGGCCTTCATTCATTTATTTGAAAATTTAAAACATATAAGAAAATTTGTTTTCTCTTTCAATTCCAAACCTTTTCTTCCTCTCATTTCTTTTCGTCCTTGTTTCAAAATGAACTCAAACCAGAAAACCATTTTTCTAAAACTGGAATTGAAAACTAAAAGCAAATCAAAACCTGAAACTTGATATTCAAATTGCAAATCAACCTGCAACTAAAATGAAGTTCGACTGCAACTCAAAAGGGATCAAGACCAACTCAGCAGTTTCAACTTTAAACAACATCAAATTGAAGGCATGCAAAGGTTTCCATCAACAAAGCAAATTTAAAGCTTTCACAGATCAAAATTTTTAAAACCTGGAAGTAATAAACCGCTCTGCTTTGTTCTCTGCAATTAAATTGGTGAGTAAACCTTTCTTTTAAAAACGGTTTTAATCAATTGTAAGTGATAAATCTATATGGAAATATTGAATAATGTTTGCATCAATGTATGAATATGCTTGCATATATATATGTATGAGTTGATTGTGTGTGCATGTCTGTTTATAGATATACCAGTCTCTGTTTTGATTTCAGCAGACTAAGATAAGTTCAAAAATTCATTATCTTTTCTTCTAATCTTAGATAGGGTTTAGTTTCTAAACAAGAAGGTTTGTTTAATCATAAACTAAGTACTAAAAAAATAATTTAAGTAAATTATTTGGAAGTTTATCTGAAAAAAAAATGGGAAGACAGTGAAATTTCCTTTAAACATGTTAAAATCAAACATTGTAAATTACTGTTTCAGGATTATAACATGAATCGAATTTGTGAAATATGATTTTTAAAATGAATATCATGATTTTTAGTTTGTTTATCGTTGGAAATTTTTGAGTTGATCGAATTGGGAATTTTGGTTGATTGCCATTGATCGGCGGTGATTGGGAGGTAGGGGTTTGGACTGAAGATGGCCTAAGGGATGATGATCGTAGGAAAAATGGTGGAAGTGTCGATAGTTTGTTGTGGCGTCGGCGGTGGATCGAACTAGGGTTCGAAAGGTAGTTTTGCTCGTGGATGGTTTCGAGGTGATTTGCGGTGTCGTGGGTTGTTTGGGAGGCACCGGAGGCGTTCGCGAGAGGTAGAACAGTTGCGTAGTCCTGTGCCGCTGTTTGGGTCAGAGGGGAGTGGACTCCGGTGGGCGAGGTCGTTGTCGGTGAGTGGTTTTAGCCAGAGAGCTGATTCCAGTTTCGATCGAAGTGCTCGATTTCGATTAGAGGAGGTATCATAGGATCTGAATGGTCAGGAGGGAAGTGGGGATCGCCGGCGATGTGTTGAGGCCAGCGTTGATGGTCGGAGCGTCGCAGTTCGTCGGTGTACGTGCACCGTGCACGTTGTATCTGGGTTTTGTCAAAGCTTTGGAAAAGAAGGCTTCTACTCGGGTCGAACTCGAATGGGTTGCGTGTCTGCCTCGAAGAAGATGAGGATGTGGATCTCGTGAGTTGCTCGGGTTTTTATTCGATTGGCACGAGGTTTACTCGGGGAAAATCGAAGTTGGATAGGGTTGTTTTATTTGTATACCCAGGTTTTAAATTTTAAAAGGGAAAGATGTTCAAGTTTTAAATGTAAAAGTAAAAATTGTAACTAAGTTTTAAAATGCGAAGTAAGTAGTGAAAATGAATGTAATTAAGAAATAAATTAATCAAAGATTAAATGATGATTAATTGATTAATAAATTAATGTAATTAATTTTAGATTAATTAATTAGTCTAATTAATTAAAGATAATCACTTATGATTAATTAAGTGTAATTACTTAGTAAAGTAATTAATGAATAATTAATGAATGTAATTAATTTAAGAAGAATTACTTATGGAAGTAATTAATGGATAATAACTTTATGGAAGTAATTAAATAGAAGTGATTAAGGGTTAATCACTTAATGTTATTAATTAAGGAATTTATTAATATAATTAATTAAAGAATAATTAATTAATTAAAGAGTTAAGGTTAATTAATAAAGTGATTAATTACTTGATAAGGTAATAAATTGAATGAGTAATTAATTAATTAAGGATTAATGAAATTAATTATAGTTAATTAATTAATGGAAGTAATTAGTTAAGAATCATTGATTAATAAAATAATAATTAATAAGTGAGAGTAATTAAAGGTTAATTACTATAAATGATTAAGGATAATTAATTTGTTTAATTAATTAAGAAATTACTTATTTTAATTAAGAATTAATTAATCAAAGGAGATTAATTTAAGGAAGATAATTTGTAACGACCCAGTATTTTCAACCATTCGCATCCATTATAAGTGTATAGGTAGACACTCATGCCGGAGTTGAATTGCTCAAAATACTGCGTTGTAAATAAAATTTGGCAAAACTCAGCATATACAGTAAATAAAATAATCACAGATCACAGACACAGAGTAATATAACAATAATGCAGCGGAAACAAAAGGATAGTAGTTCATGAAGCTACTATATATATAACAGAGTTAAACAAGATACAACAGAGGTCTCGAATACAATAGATGTCTCAATACAATAATCAAATACCAGATCTGAATTCATCACTGGAATCAACAGAATAACTGAAAGCAGGATCGATAGATTGCTGGATCTCCAAGCGAAGCTCCAACTTCAAAGGTGAGTCTCAAATGCTGTATCACTCAGTCTGACCCGAGCGTAAAGCAAAACACAAAACACTCGAGTCAGGATTAACATTCTTATATAAATAAATCCAACTCAAGTGAAATATCAACTAAAATACAAGTAACTTAAAGGATGTTTGGGATAACCATCCTCTAAGGGTCCGTTAAACTATTTACTATGTAGTAATATACGCTATATACAGTAGTGTCTAAATAAGTAAAGTATAATCATATCGGAAAATAGCGTTAAGGGGATGGAGAACCTTAACGCGGTCGGATCTTAAAATCATAATCGTAGTAAAGCTCGATATGGTAGGTGACACGGCACAACTAGGCAATGCCAGGGTAGATATACCAATTACGCACACGGACTGATGGATACGCATAGCAGCCACTACCGTTCCACCTCGAACAACATTCCCAAATCGGAGGATGGCCATCTAGTCAAATCACAAGTAAGAGTATAATATCGAAGAAATGCGTCCGAGAAGAGGTGCTACCTCACTGGTCCGAGATCGCTCCTGTTTTAGCCACCTTATGCCAACTCACGGGAGTTGGGTCCACGTAACATACCTTAAGAACGTCGCCACCATCCTACTTCATTCTGGAAACTCCACCGCGTACACGGTTGTCAAAGTGGTTTTCGGTATCGACAGAGAGTATGTCCATATCCGATCCCGGTCTCTTTGCCAACCAATCGTTATTATAACACCGTGGTCATTTCAAAGTAGTTTATACTTCAAAACCAAAATATCATTATCATTTCAAAACCCAATTTAATACGATATCATTTCGTTTCAAATATATCCATTTTCAAATCATATTACTTTCCAAAGTTATAATGCTTTCGAAATCATAGTCTGGAAACCACAGTATTTTGGAAATCATAACACTTTCCTATTAACAGTTTAGATATTAAAATTTCTTTATAAAATAAATTAGTTTCCTCAAATTTCACAAATCAATTCAAATTAACTCGAATTCCAAAAATTTAATTTATTTTAAATCAAATCTCAAATCATCCGTTTCTACTCGATTTAGCTTCTAAATAAACCATTTCAAATTATCGATTTCAAATACATATCTGAACCATAAAATAAGCCATTTCAATTTTAATATATCTCAAAGCTTTAAATATTCAACATTTCAAACTAAATTCGATAAATTTATATACATATCAAATTCACTTTACAATTATTTAGTTATGAAATATTAACTTAATCATTTCCATAACATTTAAATACAATTTCAATTTACAATTTAAATAAACAAAAGATCTCATTTAAATATTTATACGTTTGAAATATCCATTTAAGTCACCTTTTCAAATTCCAAGTTGTAGATCACTTCTTTAAATTTCAAATTCAATACATTTCAAATCAAACTTATTTAAGTATAATTCTTAAATAAATACCATTTCAATCAATTTCAAATCATTTTAAATCCTATATTTGAAAATATAGATATTAAATAAATACTTAAACATATTATTTATCAACTTTATTAAATCAACTTTAATAAATCTTTAAAATCAATATTTATCAAAACCATATATTTCTTTTCAAAACCATAGAAATCATTTTCAAAACGTTTATATATAGACCAACGGTGCCTGTATATAATTTTCTATCCTATGGTCAAGTGATACGGATATTTATCATTTCAATCCGCAATTTAAAACATATTCGGGTATATATCTTTTCAACCCGAAATCCCAAATTCAATTCAATGAAAATCGCTTGGGTTTATCATTTCAACCCATAACGTTTTTCTCCTATTCTACAGATCGTTCGGGTATGTATCATTTCAACCCATAGTGATTCTATACTAACAGGGAACTTGCAGAGTGATAACAGATATGAAAATAAAATAACAACAGTAACAGGCATATATCAACAATCTAAATAACAGATAATGGTGTCAGATGTCACAGGTGAACAGATATAGAATATGACATAGATAACAATGTGAATAACTAACATCAGCATATTTCAATTGACATTTCAATTGAAATCAAACTTAATAAATATACGAACATTAATCGTGAGTGATTGCTCACCTTTCGAGGCTAGAGAGAACGAAAATGAGATGAGTTACGAATCCAAGCACGAGATCCAAATCAAATCAAGATTGGCATGGATTTTGGCGACAGGGCTGATAAATAGGAATGGACGAGATCGAATCAGAACAGAATTGAATCAACACATTTTAAACATAACGGTTTAACATAAACGGAAACAAAATAAATATTATATCCATATAAATCTTTCAAAAAAAAAAAATCAAAGTAAGGTTTTAAACTAATAATATATATTCAATATTTTATTACAACCAAAATCTTTTTAAAATAACATATATGTGTATCAAAACCGAAATATATATATATATCTCATAAAATAAAACATTTTGAATATCATAAATACTTCACACTAATAAAACAAAATCCAAAATCTATGTACAACATATTGTATAACTATCTGTATTTAGTCAATATACAGTATATACATAACTCAAATTATTATTTAACAAACTTTACACAAAATAGCATTACATACATTTCAAAAATTAAGTATCCATACAGCACATACCTAAAGAGAATCCGATGTTCATAAGCAATATACATAATATATATATTACATACACACTATATAAACAGAACTCAAGTACCAAAACAGTGTAAAGGAAAATAGTGAAAGGCAGAACTAGATCTAATATAAAATTCGTACATATATATTTTACTGCAAAATATAAGACCAAGGACAAGGTAGCTTTCAGATAGAAAAATATATACACTACAGAGCTTACCTACACTAACTATATAAATATAAATATAAACTGTACATACTCTCACTCAACTACAACTTACTTATATAAAACTACATATTACTCTTCAAAACTATGGTAATCTTTTCAGAATATATACATATACAACATAAAACAACAGATATATATAGACCTATAAACAACAAACTCGAGGACTATATGCTAATATAGATAATACCTGTATAATATAACGCTTAAAAACAAATTTCAATTATACTATAACATATAAAATTTTCTTTTACACATAAACATCAGTTATATAGCAAACAACTTATATAAATATATATATACACAAATACACAGAAAAAATATATATTATATAATATATACATAATATAAACTTTTATATACTGCTAGCTTGATAGGAATGAATGTATTCGACAGCATCATATATATAAAACTTACCTTATTATATTGCACACAAACAGTATATATATAAACATATATTATAGTAATAGTTTTTTTTTAAATACCAACAAATTGAATATTATAAACAAAATCCTATTATATAATCACACCTATCTTATATTCAAAGTATATATATGCAGCACAGACAAAACAAGAAAAAAATGAAATCATGTATAGCTACAAACTATGAATATATATAATATAAACAACAGTAGATGTTATATATAATATCAAAACATGTCTTAAGTCAAAGCCTATTTCCTTCAAATATTAAACAAGTTTTCAGTAAATATATATGTAAATATAGATTTATACTTAAATCTATAAACGCATGCGCATTTCAAAATTCAACAGAAAATATGTGTACAAAATATATATGTGCAAAAACATATATGTATACCTGTACGAAGACAAAGATGGAGCTCAGCTAGGGGAAGAAGATTGACAGGCATGCAGGGGAGAAGCTGGGTGTGGCTGTGGCCGTGGGTAGAGGTTGGGTCGAAGGAGGAGGGAAGGGCGTAGTGGGGATCTGGTGGCGTGGTGATGGGCGAAGGCGTGGGAACTGGGTAGGCTGGGGTAGGAGGCTCGGTGGTCTGGGGTAGGAGGCTCGAAGGTGGTGATCTCAGTCGTGGGTTGTGTGGGGACAGGCATGACGTGGGCAGGGCTCCGTCTCGTAGGGTCGGTGGTTGCGTGGCTGTCATTGGGACATGGGGACTAGCCTAGGGTCGGTTGCGTGAGTAGAGCATGGTGATCTCGGCCATGAAAATGATGGAGGGTGTGCTCGGTTTCGTGAGGCACGGTTGGCTTGGAGGTGGCTCAGGCGAGTTGCTTCGGTGTAGGTGCAGATCTGGGTAGCTTACGTGAGGCGATCTGGTGATAGGGCTGGGGTCGGTTGCGTTGATCTTCTCGGATCTAAGGAGGAGGTTTGGGCTGTTGGAATTTCGAAGGGACGAGATGAAACAAGCAGGTTGGGAAAGAAAAATGGTGGAATGGGAAAGATGGGTTACGGCTGAGATGAGCACTTTAAAAAAAATATTTATATTCAGTTATAAATTTAATTGAGGAGAAACGGTAGGGTAGGAATAGAAATAGGTTGAATTGTTCAGAGGCTTAAATGTAGGAGCACGATAAAATTTTAAACTGAAGGAAGGAGTAAAGTCAGAAATTTTGGTACCGTTACGGTGGACAGTTTATTCGTTCCGACACGTACCGGATCTCAAATTGCAGAGTTGAATATACCGTGGAGATCAGCACGACGAGACGATCAAAACGGTACACAGATATCAGTGATACGGTCATCCGATCAAAAGTCGATAACCGGTACCAGAAATGCTGCTATTCTAACCGAATTAAGATAAACGGAGCAACAGAAGTCCAAATTTGACGAAACGAAAGATGACGTCTCACTCAGAAGATGATTTACAAATTTTCTATGTAAAAATATTCAGGTTTGGAAACCATTTTATTATCACCTATTTTAACTGATTAAATTGAAGTAAATTTACGCGCGAAATAAATTTTCATATTTTCGGACGAAAATTTACCAGTTGCTATCTTTAATTAGACGCATTCCAAATATCAAATTTAAATTTCAAAATTTTATTGTTTAAAATTTCACAAAATTTAACTAATTACGTTATTTAACAGTTAAAATTTACGGGTCGTTACACTCTCCCCCACTCAAAACTTTTCGTCCCCGAAAAGGAAGGAGGTAGGAGAGTAGAAACAACCAGAAAGAAAAATAGATTAAAAGACAAGATAAGACAATTAATTTAAACCATATAATTTCAAATTAAGCTAATTAATATTTAACAATTTGATTTAATCCACTGAGTTCACTTAAGTTAAATTAATTCATCTATTTCTGAATTCATTACCTTATGTCTAGTCATCCTGAATTAACAATTTCTAAATCAATCAATTTGTATAATCATTTATTTTCCTCATATATTTTTTTCAACAAATTTAATTCTTTTATTCTAAATTATTATTAACCTTATTCCACTTAATATATCTTATCACATATATTTAAACCATACAAATTAATTTAAACCATATAAATTACAATTTAAATTAATTTATATTTAATAATTGATTTTAAATTCAAGGTATTCCCATAAGTTGATCTAATTTCAATTTATTAGTTCTTGCAAACAACTTTTATTTGTCTCATCTATTATGCAATTAAATTATTATTCTATTTCTCTCTACTAACTTCTTTATAATAAAATTTAAGTATATAACATTTATTATAACCACTCAAATTTTGCTTATAAATTTCTTTATATTGTATATTATCCAATTACATTTTCCACTTCTGAAATTTTTAGGTAAGTTATGTTAAGATGTAATTGAGTATTATACAAATAAGATTTTACAATTCAGTTATTCCCAGTTAACTATTTATCCAAGAATTTTGACTTTAGTTTATAATTGAAATCATCTTTAATCTAAAATTTAAGAATTTAAATCTCCGATTTACTTCAAACAATTTTAGAGATATATATAATATATCTATATCAATCAAATTAAATTTTAAAATAAGATACCTATATATATATATAAATCGAATTATATTGAAGAAATTCAGATCGAATATGTTTTTTTTTTTCAAAACAAAACCGTAGCAAAGCTACAGAATGGTTTCTCCTCTTCGAAACTCGAAAATGAATGTCGATGATGCGGTCGCCATCACCGAAATTATTTTCCAGCGACAAAGAGAAGAGCACTGGTTTAAACATTTAAAATTCTTTGAAAACCATTTTATTCGAAAATACTTTAAATAATATACATTTTAGGACTTTAAAACAAAGTTTGAAATCACCAGAAATTTAATTCTTAAATCTTCGATTTAAATTCATTTCAATATCAAATAAATTTATAACCAATAGTCATTTTGCAATAGTCAATGACTTACAAAACAATAACATCAAAATCAAATATTATCGTTTTCAACAACCAACTTATTTAACTTTTAATTCCAGAAAATTTTTCTTATATATTTATAATATAATCATACAAATTTATTTCATTTATCAAATTTAAAAATTATACTGTGTCAGTTTGCTCTGTTCAAGTGTTTTGGAAATCCTATCGATGGCGTTGATCAGACGAATCGATCGAAAATCCAAACCAACATCAACAACTCAAACAACACACTATAAACATAAACTATTTTATATTAATTTCAAATACACTCCCTCACACGATGATTTCAGAATTGGATTCCAACACATGGATAGAGATCCAAATATAGAAGGGCTCTTATCAAAGAGAATTCTAATCTAAAATAGATAGGCTCAAAACGAAAGTTAGATGATTGTATTTCAAACAGGAAGATGGATAAAGTTGTATAAATCGCGGACAACCTTAACCGGGTCAACCGTGACTTCATAGATAAGATCGATGTAGAATTCTGAAGCGAATCGACATTCGATTACCAGAGGTAGAATTTGGGTATAGCATAAGATAACAGCATCGTAAACCGAGGATATAGAAATCTCCGATGAATCAATACCGATTGTAAAGGAGTTTCACCCCAGTACAAATTATTCAAAGATTGGCGAGACCGCCGATTTATTATAGAGATCATTCGAAGTGGAGTTATGGGATACTCTAGAATCAAAAGACACGAATAGGGGAGACACGAATGGACTTTGGAACCGAAGTGAACATTCCAAAATTCAAAGGAACCGAGTCAAAGAAGAAGGAATTCAAGCTCGAACGAAAGTGATTCTGTAATTGAATTTACTCTATATGCTGAGTTTTGCCTAAAACCAGAGCTCTGACACCACATGTAACGACCCAGTATTTTCAACCATTCGCATCCATTATAAGTGTATAGGTAGACACTCATGCCGGAGTTGAATTGCTCAAAATACTGCGTTGTAAATAAAATTTGGCAAAACTCGGCATATACAGTAAATAAAATAATCACAGATCACAGACACAGAGTAATATAACAATAATGCAGCGGAAACAAAAGGATAGTAGTTCATGAAGCTACTATATATATAACAGAGTTAAACAAGATACAACAGAGGTCTCAAATACAATAGATGTCTCAATACAATAATCAAATACCAGATCTGAATTCATCACTGGAATCAACAGAATAACTGAAAGCAGGATCGATAGATTGCTGGATCTCCAAGCGAAGCTCCAACTTCAAAGGTGAGTCTCAAATGCTGTATCACTCAGTCTGACCCGAGCGTAAAGCAAAACACAAAACACTCGAGTCAGGATTAACATTCTTATATAAATAAATCCAACTCAAGTGAAATATCAACTAAAATACAAGTAACTTAAAGGATGTTTGGGATAACCATCCTCTAAGGGTCCGTTAAACTATTTACTATGTAGTAATATACGCTATATACAGTAGTGTCTAAATAAGTAAAGTATAATCATATCGGAAAATAGCGTTAAGGGGATGGAGAACCTTAACGCGGTCGGATCTTAAAATCATAATCGTAGTAAAGCTCGATATGGTAGGTGACACGGCACAACTAGGCAATGCTAGGGTAGATATACCAATTACGCACACGGACTGATGGATACGCATAGCAGCCACTACCGTTCCACCTCGAACAACATTCCCAAATCGGAGGATGGCCATCTAGTCAAATCACAAGTAAGAGTATAATATCGAAGAAATGCGTCCGAGAAGAGGTGCTACCTCACTGGTCCGAGATCGCTCCTGTTTTAGCCACCTTATGCCAACTCACGGGAGTTGGGTCCACGTAACATACCTTAAGAACGTCGCCACCATCCTACTTCATTCTGGAAACTCCACCGCGTACACGGTTGTCAAAGTGGTTTTCGGTATCGACAGAGAGTATGTCCATATCCGATCCCGGTCTCTTTGCCAACCAATCGTTATTATAACACCGTGGTCATTTCAAAGTAGTTTATACTTCAAAACCAAAATATCATTATCATTTCAAAACCCAATTTAATACGATATCATTTCGTTTCAAATATATCCATTTTCAAATCATATTACTTTCCAAAGTTATAATGCTTTCGAAATCATAGTCTGGAAACCACAGTATTTTGGAAATCATAACACTTTCCTATTAACAGTTTAGATATTAAAATTTCTTTATAAAATAAATTAGTTTCCTCAAATTTCACAAATCAATTCAAATTAACTCGAATTCCAAAAATTTAATTTATTTTAAATCAAATCTCAAATCATCCGTTTCTACTCGATTTAGCTTCTAAATAAACCATTTCAAATTATCGATTTCAAATACATATCTGAACCATAAAATAAGCCATTTCAATTTTAATATATCTCAAAGCTTTAAATATTCAACATTTCAAACTAAATTCGATAAATTTATATACATATCAAATTCACTTTACAATTATTTAGTTATGAAATATTAACTTAATCATTTCCATAACATTTAAATACAATTTCAATTTACAATTTAAATAAACAAAAGATCTCATTTAAATATTTATACGTTTGAAATATCCATTTAAGTCACCTTTTCAAATTCCAAGTTGTAGATCACTTCTTTAAATTTCAAATTCAATACATTTCAAATCAAACTTATTTAAGTATAATTCTTAAATAAATACCATTTCAATCAATTTCAAATCATTTTAAATCCTATATTTGAAAATATAGATATTAAATAAATACTTAAACATATTATTTATCAACTTTATTAAATCAACTTTAATAAATCTTTAAAATCAATATTTATCAAAACCATATATTTCTTTTCAAAACCATAGAAATCATTTTCAAAACGTTTATATATAGACCAACGGTGCCTGTATATAATTTTCTATCCTATGGTCAAGTGATACGGATATTTATTATTTCAATCCGCAATTTAAAACATATTCGGGTATATATCTTTTCAACCCGAAATCCCAAATTCAATTCAATGAAAATCGCTTGGGTTTATCATTTCAACCCATAACGTTTTTCTCCTATTCTACAGATCGTTCGGGTATGTATCATTTCAACCCATAGTGATTCTATACTAATAGGGAACTTGCAGAGTGATAACAGATATGAAAATAAAATAACAACAGTAACAGGCATATATCAACAATCTAAATAACAGATAATGGTGTCAGATGTCACAGGTGAACAGATATAGAATATGACATAGATAACAATGTGAATAACTAACATCAGCATATTTCAATTGACATTTCAATTGAAATCAAACTTAATAAATATACGAACATTAATCGTGAGTGATTGCTCACCTTTCGAGGCTAGAGAGAACGAAAATGAGATGAGTTACGAATCCAAGCACGAGATCCAAATCAAATCAAGATTGGCATGGATTTTGGCGACAGGGCTGATAAATAGGAATGGACGAGATCGAATCAGAACAGAATTGAATCAACACATTTTAAACATAACGGTTTAACATAAACGGAAACAAAATAAATATTATATCCATATAAATCTTTCAAAAAAAAAAAAATCAAAGTAAGGTTTTAAACTAATAATATATATTCAATATTTTATTACAACCAAAATCTTTTTAAAATAACATATATGTGTATCAAAACCGAAATATATATATATATCTCATAAAATAAAACATTTTGAATATCATAAATACTTCACACTAATAAAACAAAATCCAAAATCTATGTACAACATATTGTATAACTATCTGTATTTAGTCAATATACAGTATATACATAACTCAAATTATTATTTAACATACTTTACACAAAATAGCATTACATACATTTCAAAAATTAAGTATCCATACAGCACATACCTAAAGAGAATCCGATGTTCATAAGCAATATACATAATATATATATTACATACACACTATATAAACAGAACTCAAGTACCAAAACAGTGTAAAGGAAAATAGTGAAAGGCAGAACTAGATCTAATATAAAATTCGTACATATATATTTTCCTGCAAAATATAAGACCAAGGACAAGGTAGCTTTCAGATAGAAAAATATATACACTACAGAGCTTACCTACACTAACTATATAAATATAAATATAAACTGTACATACTCTCACTCAACTACAACTTACTTATATAAAACTACATATTACTCTTCAATACTACGGTAATCTTTTCAGAATATATACATATACAACATAAAACAACAGATATATATAGACCTATAAACAACAAACTCGAGGACTATATGCTAATATAGATAATACCTGTATAATATAACGCTTAAAAACAAATTTCAATTATACTATAACATATAAAATTTTCTTTTACACATAAACATCAGTTATATAGCAAACAACTTATATAAATATATATATATACACAAATACACAGAAAAAATATATATTATATAATATATACATAATATAAACTTTTATATACTGCTAGCTTGATAGGAATGAATGTATTCGACAGCATCATATATATCAAACTTACCTTATTATATTGCACACAAACAGTATATATATAAACATATATTATAGTAACAGTTTTTTTTTTAAATACCAACAAATTGAATATTATAAACAAAATCCTATTATATAATCACACCTATCTTATATTCAAAGTATATATATGCAGCACAGACAAAACAAGAAAAAAATGAAATCATGTATAGCTACAAACTATGAATATATATAATATAAACAACAGTAGATGTATATATATAATATCAAAACATGTCTTAAGTCAAAGCCTATTTCCTTCAAATATTAAACAAGTTTTCAGTAAATATATATGTAAATATAGATTTATACTTAAATCTATAAACGCATGCGCATTTCAAAATTCAACAGAAAATATGTGTACAAAATATATATGTGCAAAAACATATATGTATACCTGTACGAAGACAAAGATGGAGCTCAGCTAGGGGAAGGAGATTGACAGGCATGCAGGGGAGAAGCTGGGTGTGGCTGTGGCCGTGGGTAGAGGTTGGGTCGAAGGAGGAGGGCAGGGCGTAGTGGGGATCTGTGTAACAACCCGCATATCTATCGATTTTATATTTAAATATTTTATCGTTAGTCGGATGTTAGTCCGAAAAGCTACTTTTTGCATACGGTCAAATTAGGACTCGAGACCACCCCCATTGAGTTCAAAATGACGTTTGCGATCTTTTTGAGTGTAAACTTCGATATGTTTGGAGATAGTGAAATTTTCGTCACTTTTCCCGCTTGAGACTTTGGTTTGGACTGCACCTTCTTAACTCAGCCCACCCCCTCTTCTCTTCATCACTTCAAGCTTCTTCAAAAATGGTGGAGGGAAAGAGAAATTAAAACTCCCAAACACAAATTCCATTGCAAATCCGAGATTCAACATCAAATTCACGTGTAGACCATTGATTCAAGCTTGTTGGTGTTCTTGCTTTGCTCTCAAATCTCCATCTTCATCAAATTCCGTGAAAAGGTGAGATTTTTGATCTCACATCTTGCCTATATCTATCTTGGACTGTTGGGAATGATCCCCTATTGTATTTGCATCAACATTTGCATTTGGTTTGGATTGGATTGGCGAAAAACTTCAATTTTCAGCGTTTTGGTGATTTTCCTGGCCTTAAGTCGTTTCTGGCCTTCGCTGAGTCGTCCACGAGTTAAGCCTAAGTCGTAGGTCGTTCGTGTTGAAAAGCCACACGGAGCATAAGTCGTTCCAGGCGTTAAGTCGTTCTGGGTGTGCTAAGTCGTTCACGAGTTAAAGGCTGAGTCGTTCGCGAGTTACTGGCTTGAGTCGTTCAGGAGCTAAAGGCATAAGTCGTTCAGGAGCTAATGGCATAAGTCGTTCAAGAGTTAAAGGCCTTAAGTCGTAGGTCGTTTTGCAGTTAGCTCGCTCGCCCTGGCTTAAGTCGTTAAGTCGTTAAAGGCTTAAGTCGTTAAGTCGTTCAAGACTTAGGTCGTATGACCTTATCCCTTAAGTCGTAAGTCGCTTGCCTCCCTTAAGTCGTAAGTCTCTTGCCTCCCTTAAGTCCTAGGTCGTATGACTCTTAAGTCCTAGGTCGTTGGCTTTAAATCGTTAAGTCGTAGGTCGCTGCTTCTCTTAAGTCGCTCGGCCATGCCAACTCCGCTAGCTCGCAACTGTTAGGTCGTATGACCTTAAGTCGTAGGTCGTCTCAGACCTAACATTCCCGCTGCTTCTCTTAGGTCGCTTGACCCTAAGTCGTAGGTCGCTTGACTTCGTTAAGTCGTAGGTTGCTCGACTTTGTTAAGTCGTAGGTCGCCACCGACCTTACCCTTAGGTCGAATGACCTGTTATCTGCTAGGTCGTGTGGCATTCCTCCCTTAAGTCGTAAGTCGTTCGCGAGTTAGTACTTGGTCGTTTGACCTGTTCTTCTGCTAGCTCGCGTGGCATTCTCCACTTAGGTCGTATGACTTTATCCCTTAAGTCGTAAGTCGTTCGCGAGTTAGTACTTGGTCGTTTGACCTGTTCTTCTGCTAGGTCGCGTGGCATTCTTCCCTTAGGTCGTTTGGCTTCTCGAGACCGCTTGCCTTCACTAGGTCGAACCCCGTATTACTCTGCGTAGGCAATCTCTTCTGAAAAACGTTTATCAGAATTTCTACTTTGATGGTTTTGGGATTGACTTCTTTGGACTTTACTCACGTCTTCGAACGTGAATTGATTTGTTCTACCATCGTTTTATGACTTGTCACTTTAAAGATATATGAAGGTTTCAATACTAATAGTAAATATCAAAACTCTTTCATCAAAGCGATTTCAACACTATTTTAAGTATCAAAAGTTCGTTTTCTCAAACCGATTTTCAATCTACTAGTATATACAAGCCTTTACTTCACTCGAATGAGAAATCGACTTAAACGACTTAGTAAAACGAGTGGTATGAAACGCTTGCGTTCACTTCGTCGGTTAGCTCTTGGACTTGTTCGATTGAACCCTTTTTGTGACAATTTCCTAGTGAAGATTTACAGCTTGTTCGTAAATATTTAAGTTAAGCAAGTGGTTATGGGACATGAAGCTAAACTCATATATTTACTAGCTTGGTGTGATTGACACTTCCTTATGATCATGACGATCATTTTTGTGATTTAGACTAGCGATTGTGCGATGTCTCTTTGTCTACGTGGGAGACTATACCCCGATTATGTGATGTTTCGCCATCACATTTCCTACGGTCTTCGGGCCATTCCTGTGTGAAAATTAATGGATAGCTTCCATGAGATATCATCTCGTCATGTGTTTACGCGTAGGTGAGTTTTCATGCTCCCATTCATGTGTTAGGCCTCCCCCCTTTTTTATGTGTTTTCTGGATTTCTGATGATGATTTCTGGAATTTTGTGCTTCACCAATTTTCATGATTTTCATTGATATGATATCAGTTTTTGTGCATTGGTGAATTCATGTGTTATTGACTTGTTATGAATACAAGTTTAGGGTATGAAACCCTACCTTATCTTTGAGAAGATTCTTGTGATATTGATTAATCTTTTGTTGATTATCATTTACGTACTTATAGTAGTATGTCGCTATGGTTATTACATGTTCATGTCATGCCTTTTACTGTATACCATATCATCTGATATTTATAGTTAGACTGATCCGTTTATTATTTTCTTATAAATAATACTCGGGTCAGACCGAGATGTTACAGGTGCTTCTGCTTGACTTCTCTTCAGGATTATTCTGACTTTTGGCTAACTACCTAGATTAGTAGTTTTTGGATGTACACCTTTGAGATATAGACTCTATGTTGTGTACTTATTCTTTTGTATAGCACGTGATGCTATTCTTTTGTATTATCGTGGATCTTTCCGACCACTACTCTGATGTACACTTTCATGTGATATATATATTTATTCATATCTTCTTCCGCCTTTGTGATATGGATGTCTGTGACTGATTTATGTTATGATTATTTCTATGTTTGTTCCCGAAGATTATATATAGCCACCGTGTGATAGCTTTGTGTTTGTATCGGTATGTCGGATTTCCTCCTTAAAAGATATGCATTCTATTCTATCTGACGTATCGATGCTCGCACAAAGAAGTTACATGGATGGTCGCTCCTCCACAGCCTTATTCTCCGCGCTAATTGACAGCACTACATCGTAGTGTTCTTGGTTAGCGTGGGTATAGAGGTGGGGCGTCACAATCTGGTGGCGTGGTGATGGGCGAAGGCGTGGGAACTGGGTAGGCTGGGGTAGGAGGCTCGGTGGTCTGGGGTAGGAGGCTCGGAGGTGGTGATCTCAGTCGTGGGTTGTGTGGGGACAGGCATGACGTGGGCAGGGCTCCGTCTCGTAGGGTCGGTGGTTGCGTGGCTGTCATTGGGACATGGGGACTAGCCTAGGGTCGGTTGCGTGAGTAGAGCATGGTGATATCGGCCATGAAAATGATGGAGGGTGTGCTTGGTTTCGTGATGCACGGTTGGCTTGGAGGTGGCTCAGGCGAGTTGCTTCGGTGTAGGTGCAGATCTGGGTAGCATACGTGAGGCGATCTGGTGATAGGGCTGGGGTCGGTTGCGTTGATCTTCTCGGATCTAAGGAGGAGGTTTGGGCTGTTGGAATTTCGAAGGGACGAGATGAAACAAGCAGGTTGCGAAAGAAAAATGGTGGAATGGGAAAGATGGGTTACAGCTGAGATGAGCACTTTAAAAAAATATTTATATTCAGTTATAAATTTAATTGAGGAGAAACGGTAGGGTAGGAATAGAAATAGGTTGAATTGTTCAGAGGCTTAAATGTAGGAGCACGATAAAATTTTAAACTGAAGGAAGGAGTAAAGTCAGAAATTTTGGTACCGTTACGGTGGACAGTTTATTCGTTCCGACACGTACCGGATCTCAAATTGCAGAGTTGAATATACCGTGGAGATCAGCACGACGAGACGATCAAAACGGTACACAGATATCAGTGATACGGTCATCCGATCAAAAGTCGATAACCGGTACCAGAAATGCTGCTATTCTAACCGAATTAAGATAAACGGAGCAACAGAAGTCCAAATTTGACGAAACGAAAGATGACGTCTCACTTAGAAGATGATTTACAAATTTTCTATGTAAAAATATTCGGGTTTGGAAACCATTTTATTATCACCTATTTTAACTGATTAAATTGAAGTAAATTTACGCGCGAAATAAATTTTCATATTTTCGGACGAAAATTTACCAGTTGCTATCTTTAATTAGACGCATTCCAAATATCAAATTTAAATTTCAAAATTTTATTGTTTAAAATTTCACAAAATTTAACTAATTACGTTATTTAACAGTTAAAATTTACGGGTCGTTACATAATTAAGAGATGATTAATTAATTAATTTGTAATTAAGTAATGATAATTAAGTTGGATTAAAGGTAATCCAAGTGATTAAGTTAGAAATTAATTTAATTAAGGATTAATTAAATTATTTAAGAATGGATCAAACTTTGATATTGGATGAGTTAATGATATTGTATGATTTGAATGTGATATCTCTGATATGTGATATGTGCTATTTTGTGATATATAGTTGAATTAGATAATATGGATTATCTATCTGTATTGATATGAATTATTCTATCTTTGATATTGTGAATTATCTATCTGTGAGAATATAGATAATGAATTGAATTGTTTTAACTTTAAAACCACTTGGCATTAAAAAGAAACGTTTTGGATTTCGAAGAGACCGGGGTCGGGTAACAGTAAATACCCGAAACCACTTCGATTTCAAATCTTCTATAATTATTTATAGATTGATATGTGTAATCAATGGGCTGGATTGGGATAATATGGACCATTTAAACTAAGTTGGATACTTAGATATTGTTTTTGAAAATAAGTGATGACTATATAAGTTGTTTATAAGTACAAGTTACCCCGGGTTTTAAATAAGTTCTATGAATTGAAATTTCATGTTAGTTGAGTTTACTCACGCTGGTTTCCAGCCTGACCCGGGTGTTACTTTGATGTAATGCTCGGGTCAGACCGAGTATTACAGATTTCAGGTAAGGACGTTCTGGAGCTCAAGAGGCGAGCTGGATGGCAGGAACGTATGGAGTATATTCCGCTGTGATATATTATAGTTGCTAGAGACATGTTAATTCTAACTGTCTAGTATATTTGTGAATGTAGTAACTCTGATGAATTGTATGTAAAGCAACAATTACAACTTTCTTTTATAAAATGCTATTATTTGTTATTATATTTAATCCGCTGCGAATGTGAGATGTTGTGTTCTCTGTTCTTCTTTCTTCTTTCTGTTTCTTTCTTCTATCTCTTTTCTTTTTCTTCTAACTATCTGGAAATTTCGGGTTCGAAATTTCCGGGTCGTTACATTTGGTATCAGAGCGAGGTTAAGCGAGAACCTTGGCTCTGTTGGAATTACTCATTAAGGATAAGGTCAATGATACCCTAATATGAGTTGAGTGTATATATATATGAGAGCGTACTTGTTATTTTTATATATAAAGATTTTAAATGATTTTATATAAGAATATATTTTGATATATATAAAATGATATTTCTTTCTAATAAATATTAAGGTAATTGGTTGTTAAAATATTGGAATTAAATTAAGTGGTAATAGAAATACAACCAAATTAAAATTGAATAATGATAAGTTTGAAATGGATCCAAACTGAAATAAAAATCTTAAAATTTATAGAAGTATTTTCAGAATAAAGATAATAATGAATTGATTTTTAATAAATATGATAATTTTGGTTATTATCATAAATGGTTGTTGTGTTTAATAATGAAATGTTTTAGGGAAATAAAACTTTTCGGTGAATATGACTTATAAATTGGAATTAAAGATAATTTCAAAATTTAAATTTTAAATCTAAATCCAGAAAACTTGAAATTGTTTTGAATTAAAAACCAAAGGTGGTTTAAAAATTTAAGGTATAACTTGGTGTGTAAAGAAAATGTATATATGAGGATATTAATAATATCAAAGATGCTTTGAAATAACTCTAAGTGTTGAATTTTAAATTTTTCCTAGGAATCTGATGTGAAAACCCTAAGTGAATTAAGTTTTTAAACTTAAAAGGGGAAAGATTATTAATCTGAAGTTTAAAATTTGAATGGGAATTCAAATTGTGTAAAGTTGACCAGATTAAGTAAATTTAATTTAACTTGGAGGAAGTTAAATAAGTTTGAATGAATAACTTGAATTGGAAATTTCAAGATGAAATTTAAATTTAACTTGGGTAGTTAAATGGTTAATTTAAATGGGAATTATGAGTAATCTCAAAATGGGTTTGAGATCTGGAAATTTAAAATGGATACTGTAAATTGGTGTTAGGATAAATTTGGATGTTTATTTATCCTGATATTATTCTATTGTTATACATAATCAATGAAATTGAGAATTAGTTTTGAAAATTGAAATGGATAATAAATTGGAATCTGAAGATTAAATTGTTTTTGAATTCTTATTTGAACTTTGTAATAAGTTAAGTAAAGATAATTTTAAAATGGAATTTTGAAATTTGAATTCAGAATTAAAAGGTTTAAAGATTTAATTTGTTAAAATAAAAAAATAAAGGTTGAATTAATTTAAAAGTGAAGGAAATGTGATTTAAGGAATTAAATCAATATTTTAAATTTTTTTTAACTCGAATTTATATAATTCGAGATAGTTTAAAATGGAGATTCAAATTAAATTAGTTCAGACTAAATTTGATTTGAATAAATGGGAATTGTGATTTAAGATGAATAAGTTTAAAATTCAAATGGAAAATTTGAATTGAATTAATTTAAAAAAAATTGAAGATTGAATGAGTTCAAAAATTCAAATGAGAATTGGGATTAATTCATATAGAAATTGAAATGATTTGAAATTTAAGTGGATTCAATTTGAAATTAGTTTGAATAATTTGAAATTGTAATTAAAGTGAATATGTTTAAAATCAAATGGAATTTGATTTGAAATTTGGAAAGGAATTAAGATTAATTCAACTTGAATTGGGATTGAATAAAATTCAATGGAAATTTAAATGGAAGTGGAAATTTAAATTGAATTGATGGGAAATTAAGTGGAAATGGAGATTGGGAAATTAAACAGTTTGGCTCTGGATTATTTTCAAAATAAATTGTTTTAATACAAATATATTTTTTTCCAAACTATTTACTATACAATCTTCTTCTTAAACCCCAAACTATCTTATACTTATTTTACAATTATTTTGGAACTATTTAACTATTTTGAAACTGTCTTATAAACTAATAACTATTTTTCAACTACTTATCTATTTTAAACTTTTTCAAGCTATTTTTAAATTTAAATTGGTTAGAGTTCAAACTGTTTGTAATTGAAACAATAACTCAATTGAAAATGGAAGTAATTGAGAATAAGTAAATGGAATTAAAGGAAATGTGTATAGAAAAGAGAGTTGATGTAACATCCCAAATTTTCGACTTTCGAAAATTCAACATCGATACTCACTTTATCGACTGCTGAGCCATCGAATGCCGGAAACCCGAAAAGTTATGGTTTTAAGAAAAAGAAAAAGGTGGAAGAAGAAGGTAGAAGAAAAAGAAAGAAGAACAACAACAGAACAAGAGCAGAAACAGAAAAACAATATCAGAATCTTACACATCGCAGCGGAACAATATATAATAAATAAACACTAGTCTTTTAAAACAAAGAACTATATCAGTTTATACATACATCAATCATCAGAGTCAATATACAACAATGGACAGTTATATAACTTGTCCTCATACAGAATACACAGCGGAATAAATACTATCAGATACAAATACTACGTCTCGTCATCCAGCTTATCTCCAAAGCTCCAGAATATCCAGAATATCCTGATAATCTAACTCTAGACTGCCCGTGTGGAAATTGGTGGGCACCCAGAGTTTAGAAGGGAAACAATAAACTCCGAGTCAGTCATGGTGACTGGTGTGAGATCGTAAAACAGTTATTCTTTAAAATAAACAACAGGATAATTTTAAAGTCAATTCGCAATGCTTTTGGAAAATGAAACTACCATAAGACCTCCCACCACACACACAATGCAAACGCAGAATTGGAGGAGATTTCTTCTTATGATAGTCAAAGATGCTTACTACGCAAAATCAAATCATTTTTGATATTATTATTAGTGCATAGTGTAGAAAACAT
The DNA here is from genome assembly GCA_030737815.1 of Allium fistulosum. Lineage (NCBI taxonomy): Eukaryota > Viridiplantae > Streptophyta > Magnoliopsida > Asparagales > Amaryllidaceae > Allium > Allium fistulosum. The sequence goes on from CM060904.1 coordinate 56,943,459, forward strand.
TTCGAAAGTAAAATATAAATCTTAGCCAGCATAGACATTTCGAACTATGCCTACTATAGCTACCATCCAAACAGTGGGGCGCCACCATAAGTGAATGATAGGTTCTACAACTAAAACCGTACAAGTCACGTATTGTTTCTTTGGATTTCCAACAAATGGTCAGGCTAAGGAACTTCCTATCCACGATGGGTACGTCCCTGGAATAGACGACCCGAGAACCTAACCGGATCTCTGCCAACACAAGGCCGGGTTACCTCTGCAAAAATAGGTAACTACTGACACGCGTATGCCATCCCCCGATCGTCACCGATCTTCCCGAGGATCCCCGATTTCCAACAAACCACATAGAAAAATAATGCAGTAACCACAGAGGTTAAGTATCTGGGCTCCATACCATGATACCACCTTTATCCAGAAGGAATGACATACACTAAGGGGCGCTACTCCCTAGAACCTTGCTGCATTCTTCCTGTTTCGACCATTTCCGGGGTGTGAGGCTCGACGAAGTCTCGTCCACAAAGCTACGCTTTCTCAAAAAGCCCTGCTTCGGGTCAAACAAAATGATCAACCTATGATCACAAAGATATAAGATCAAACAAATGATCATATCACAAATTGTAACGACCCCAAATTTCATAAGTATTTAAATTTATAATTAATTGAGTTTTTGAATTTAAAATTGTTAATTTATTTTATTCTGAATAAAAATAGTAAGACAAATGGTTTAAAGTGAAATTAATCGATTTATTTATTGCGAGTTTCCCCGATATCCAAGTATATTCTGTATAAACCATTTGAGATTAAAATATTGTAAATAGTGTATATGTGAGTATATGTGTGTATATTGAATGTATATATATATTTAGGTATATACGAGCAAATTTAATATATATATTTGAATTGATGGTTAAAGATGGTTTGAGTTTATAAAATAAATATAAGACAATAAATATTAAGTAAATAATGATAATTTATATTTGAACTAGAAATTGAAATTAATATAAGATAAATTTTAATAAAATAAAAAGTAGAACATTCGCTTAATTTTAACAACATATTAACTATAGGAATTTATATATATTATCAAGTAATATTACAAAGTATAATTCAAGAAAGTAAACAAATTAGCTACATTTTAACGTAATAAAATAAAATAAACTAAAAGAAAATACAAACACTAATATATATTCAAGTATGTAACAATATATTCATTTATATTACAAGGTAAAAGAAAAGAAAACATACAAACCAGACTACATTTTAGAACTCCTGAACACATGTACACTTAGACAAGTAGTAATACAATAAGTATAGGCAAGAACAAAGACTTTAGAAAATAAAATAAGCAAAGTTGTAAATAAATATGCAAAGTAAAAATAACAAACAAAAACATTTCAGCCGAGTAAAATAAAGCAAAAGAAACATAAAGTACAAAGTAAATTAATGCTTGGCCACCACAATTTCATATCAGCCTCCATACACAAAAATCTCTGATCAAACGAAAAAAAAATCACTGTCTTAATTTGTACCAAACATAACATCACTTGTACAAAGAAAATGATACTCTGTAAACTCCATTTCACATATCAACTTCACCTTAGTTTCGTTCATTCCAAGCTAAAGAAACTGAAGTAAATATCATTTCAGTTCGTTCAAACAAAACTTAGCAAGCCTGAAAAATAAACAATAATACGAATTCAAATTTAGATAGCAATACAAACCAAAGATCAAGTGAAGGATTTCAGCTTGAATTTCAAAGCCAGTGTCAAACAAACTCTGTTCTTCCATTCACGGTGAGCAACACTATTTTTAAAACAATTTGGAAAATATAAAATCTGTTGCACCTATATGTCTGTGAGTACTTATGTTTGCATCTATATTTATACGTGAATTCTTTGTGATGGAGTTTATGTACAGACTAATATTTGAATATGTCTCTGTTTAAGTTCATAAATAAACAGTTTTGATTCAAAATCCTTTTTCTCTTAATCTACTTATAATGTGAACTTAGAATCAAAATAAAAACTGGTTGTTATAGTATAAACTTGAGATTAAAAATTTATTCAAGTTCAAACAACTTAGTATTAGCACAGGAAGACAGGATATCAGAGGAAAGTTTGAAATGAATCGAATTTCGACCTTTTTAGTTTATGATTCCAGGTACGTGAATTGAATTCCGATACTTAAACGTGATTTTTAAAGCATGAATTAGGATTTTTAGATCAAGAATCAAAGCTCAGTTTGGGTTCATTCGAATTTCATTGCTTGGCGATTTTCTGGCGATCCACTAACTTGTAGTGGTAGGGATTTCGTCTGGTGAAGGAGGGGCGAACAGAGGGTCGAGGAAAAATACAGTGGTGGTGGTCAGGTGATCGTGGTGGAGGATGCGAACATCTTAAATTCGTAAACCTAATTTTGTATGCGTTCGAAAACTTGATCGGCGTGATCTCTCTCGTGCATCGAGCTGCACGCGAATTTGGTAGGTGATAAAAGGGGCGTTGACGAGAAGTTGGCCGGAGTCACTGGCCTTCTGGTAGTCGAAGTGGCGGGGACGAGTTGTTTCCCAGTTTTGGTGGCAGGTCTGAGTTTCCAGATTTTCGATCGAATGTCCATATTTTGATTCGCTTTGAATTTTGAGTTTCTGGGTGTTTGCTTTACGTGGGGTGGTCGGCGACGATGTGCTGGAGGTCTCACTGGTGATCAGATCGGCGGCAAGCAACTGTGCAAGTGCACGCGTGCACTTTTGTGCCTGGTCGATCGAGATGTTGGGAGGAAGGGGTCGACTCGGGTTTACTCTCGAGTAAACGATGTTGCGGCTCGAGTATGCTCACGCGTGGGATATCAGGTTGAAGAAGTTTTACATTTTAAACTAAAAAGAACAAACAAATTTTAAACAGGGAAGAAAGGGAGAAAACTCGGAGGGGTCTCGGGGAATTGGGTACTTGGCTCGAGTGGAGACCCAAAGAGGTCTCGACTTGTTGTTAAAACAGTTTTGTTTTAAAACAAGTTTTTCCAGATTTAAATTTAAAACAATTTAAACAACTTTTTGTTAATTCTTTTAAAATAATAAATGCCTTATTTTTAAGTTTTGAAATTAGACAAGTTTTTAAAGAACTTATTTCTAATTAATTTAGTTTTAGAGTGTTCTATATACCTATATAACCTTTATTTTTATAAGTTTATTTGGAATAAACTTAATAAGTTAATTAAGTGATTCATTAAGAAAATAAGATGTTTTAAAGGATTATTTAACTCAAGGGTTTAAGTTAATGGATAATTGATAATTAATTCCAAAGGTGATAATTAAGATTTAAATGTTAATTAAGTGATTAATTAAGATAGAGGGTTTATCTTTGATAAATTAAGAATAATTATTTAATGGTAGTAATTAAAGAATAATTAATCAAATTCTTAATTGATGATTAAAGGGTAATTAATTACTTAAAGATAATCATTTGATTAAGAGTAATTAATTAATAAATGAAAGTAATTAAGGATAATCCCTGTGATGAACAATAATTGATTATAAAGGCTTAAATAAACTTAATAAAATTAAAGATTAATTATTTAATAATTAAAGGTTGATGAATTATAAATTAATTAATTTATTATTAATGGTTAATTAATAAACGATTAAAGAATAATTTATCAAAATGGTTTGTAAATTATTAATAATTAATTAACCAGGATTAGTAATTTATTCATAAGTAATAAACCTGATTTAAATTAATCAGATAAATTCATTGATCTTACTTATGAAGGGTTGGATTCTATTGAATGTGAATTGTTTAATATCCTGGATTGTGATGCTTTGTGATATATCCTGATTTATGTTGTGATTTCTATTTCTGTGATATATTACTATGTGAATATGAAAACCCTTGATCCGTAAACGACATTTGAATTTCGATGCGACAGGGAGTCGAATTCCAGTTGGTTATCCGAAACCCACATCGAATTATAATTGTGAATCTTTGTGACTGATAAATTTATTTTATCTATGAATCTGTGAATGAAGATAAGCGTTATCGATTATACCGCTTATCGATAAATCTATGATGATTGATGTTGCACTATTGTGTGTGAAACCCCTGGACTACACTTTTACACACACAAATATGGATTTCACGTGGAAATCGGTTAAGTCACAGATAATTTAAATTTGATGTTTTTGAAATTGAAATTTTAATTTCAATTGATTTTGAAAATTTGAAATTTGGGGTTTAAAGTGAAAAGCTTTTGAAATGGAATTTCAAATATAAAAGTTATTTTGAATAACTTAATCGAGTTTTGAAATTTAAATTATTAGATTTAAATTTGAATTCAAGTTTGAAATTAAATCTATGATTTGGAAGCTAGGGATAAAAGATGATATAAATGTGTTTGTATGAATTAAACCATTTTAAAGTATTAATTTGGGAATTTGAATTTAAACCAAGGATTTCAACTCGTATGAATGAATCAGATTTCCAAATTGAAAACTGTTGTTTTCGAATGATAAAAGCTTTTAGATAAGAAAAGAAATTCCAGTTTAAATTAAAGGAATTTCAAGTGAATTGAAAAATGGATTTTCCAAGTTATGAATGAATTCTTTTTGAAAGCTATGAATTAAATCTGTCTATTTTTAACAGATTTAAAGTGATGATTTGTTTAAAACATTCGAAATGAAATTGTTTTGAAAGCTACGAGTAAATCTTTGATTTAAAGATTTAACCAGTTAATCAAATTGAAATGGAAATTGATTTGGAAAATCTGTAAATGAATCTTTGTGAAACTGGGTGAACTTTATGAATTAAATCTTTTATTTAAAAGATTAAAATGTGGAAATCGTTTTAAACCATTGAGGGTTGTTGAAATGAATCTTTTTGTTTAAAAGATTAAAATGGTAATTTGTTTAAACCATTTGAAGAAAGATTTTGGGTAATAAGTTGTGACTTAATTGAAATCCTAATATCCATATGTTTTAAAGATTGCGCTCGTTATTCGGTTTAGCCGGGAGAGGACCTTAGTGTCATATAACCCATTCCGAATAATGAAACGTCGTATATGGATCGCATTTGCTATATTACAGCATGATAGGGGGTTCTCGCTTCGCAGTTTGGTGGCGAACGGGAGACTCTTACCCCTACATGTCCCTGAGTAGGATGGGTTGGTTGTGACAGTCGAGAGGCTGGCCGTAAAAGCAACTGCGAGGTGCCAGTGTGAGCCACGGTGGGGCCGGGATGGTTGCAAAGCCTACCGGTCGCTGCTGCCGGAAATGTCCGAGTCGTTACATTTGGTATCAGAGCTAAGGTTGAACTTTAGCTCAGGAGTATAACACGTTAAGTAGCTCATTAGAGATAGAGTGAAGTAAACTCTAGAATGAGTAATCCTTAAGATATCCGTCTGAACGTCTCAGTAAATTCTCTTACTATCCACTGATAGTGAGTATGAGTGCAAGAAGAGGATGAGATAGGGGACAGAGGGAATACGACTATAAATGGTCGATACTCTGTAACAACGAGGAAGCAATCTTTTCTCTATCAATCTCTTTTGTTCAGCATTTTTTCTAAATTCTTTGATAGTTTCTGGTAAATCCAGGAAGGAATTCGATATATCAATATGGGACGTAAACTCCGGGTTGTTCAAAATTGTTTGTTTGGATGAATTATTTTCTTTGGTTGCTATGGTTGGTAGGTATACTTTAGTTCTGAACTAAAAATTTTGAAATTGTATCCATATGTCTATCTATCTTTGGGTCTCGATATGTTCTACGAATGGTTAGTTATCCCTTCGGACTGACCGATGCCACTCCATATTTCGTAGATCTGGATAACCCGAGTATCTTGTGAAGTGTTAAACAGATTCGTTCGTGTATCTGTTATTGATATTCTGATTTGGTAAGCCAAATGCAAAATAAATTTTCAGTTTGATTTGATGAAACATTTTTCATCTATCTTTTTGTCTCCTTAGTAATTTCGAGGACGAAATTCTTTTAAGGGGGGAAGTCTGTAACGACCCCAAATTTCATAAGTATTTAAATTTATAATTAATTGAGTTTTTGAATTTAAAATTGTTAATTTATTTTATTCTGAATAAAAATAGTAAGACAAATGGTTTAAAGTGAAATTAATCGATTTATTTATTGCGAGTTTCCCCGATATCCAAGTATATTCTGTATAAACCATTTGAGATTAAAATATTGTAAATAGTGTATATGTGAGTATATGTGTGTATATTGAATGTATATATATATTTAGGTATATACGAGCAAATTTAATATATATATTTGAATTGATGGTTAAAGATGGTTTGAGTTTATAAAATAAATATAAGACAATAAATATTAAGTAAATAATGATAATTTATATTTGAACTAGAAATTGAAATTAATATAAGATAAATTTTAATAAAATAAAAAGTAGAACATTCGCTTAATTTTAACAACATATTAACTATAGGAATTTATATATATTATCAAGTAATATTACAAAGTATAATTCAAGAAAGTAAACAAATTAGCTACATTTTAACGTAATAAAATAAAATAAACTAAAAGAAAATACAAACACTAATATATATTCAAGTATGTAACAATATATTCATTTATATTACAAGGTAAAAGAAAAGAAAACATACAAACCAGACTACATTTTAGAACTCCTGAACACATGTACACTTAGACAAGTAGTAATACAATAAGTATAGGCAAGAACAAAGACTTTAGAAAATAAAATAAGCAAAGTTGTAAATAAATATGCAAAGTAAAAATAACAAACAAAAACATTTCAGCCGAGTAAAATAAAGCAAAAGAAACATAAAGTACAAAGTAAATTAATGCTTGGCCACCACAATTTCATATCAGCCTCCATACACAAAAATCTCTGATCAAACGAAAAAAAAATCACTGTCTTAATTTGTACCAAACATAACATCACTTGTACAAAGAAAATGATACTCTGTAAACTCCATTTCACATATCAACTTCACCTTAGTTTCGTTCATTCCAAGCTAAAGAAACTGAAGTAAATATCATTTCAGTTCGTTCAAACAAAACTTAGCAAGCCTGAAAAATAAACAATAATACGAATTCAAATTTAGATAGCAATACAAACCAAAGATCAAGTGAAGGATTTCAGCTTGAATTTCAAAGCCAGTGTCAAACAAACTCTGTTCTTCCATTCACGGTGAGCAACACTATTTTTAAAACAATTTGGAAAATATAAAATCTGTTGCACCTATATGTCTGTGAGTACTTATGTTTGCATCTATATTTATACGTGAATTCTTTGTGATGGAGTTTATGTACAGACTAATATTTGAATATGTCTCTGTTTAAGTTCATAAATAAACAGTTTTGATTCAAAATCCTTTTTCTCTTAATCTACTTATAATGTGAACTTAGAATCAAAATAAAAACTGGTTGTTATAGTATAAACTTGAGATTAAAAATTTATTCAAGTTCAAACAACTTAGTATTAGCACAGGAAGACAGGATATCAGAGGAAAGTTTGAAATGAATCGAATTTCGACCTTTTTAGTTTATGATTCCAGGTACGTGAATTGAATTCCGATACTTAAACGTGATTTTTAAAGCATGAATTAGGATTTTTAGATCAAGAATCAAAGCTCAGTTTGGGTTCATTCGAATTTCATTGCTTGGCGATTTTCTGGCGATCCACTAACTTGTAGTGGTAGGGATTTCGTCTGGTGAAGGAGGGGCGAACAGAGGGTCGAGGAAAAATACAGTGGTGGTGGTCAGGTGATCGTGGTGGAGGATGCGAACATCTTAAATTCGTAAACCTAATTTTGTATGCGTTCGAAAACTTGATCGGCGTGATCTCTCTCGTGCATCGAGCTGCACGCGAATTTGGTAGGTGATAAAAGGGGCGTTGACGAGAAGTTGGCCGGAGTCACTGGCCTTCTGGTAGTCGAAGTGGCGGGGACGAGTTGTTTCCCAGTTTTGGTGGCAGGTCTGAGTTTCCAGATTTTCGATCGAATGTCCATATTTTGATTCGCTTTGAATTTTGAGTTTCTGGGTGTTTGCTTTACGTGGGGTGGTCGGCGACGATGTGCTGGAGGTCTCACTGGTGATCAGATCGGCGGCAAGCAACTGTGCAAGTGCACGCGTGCACTTTTGTGCCTGGTCGATCGAGATGTTGGGAGGAAGGGGTCGACTCGGGTTTACTCTCGAGTAAACGATGTTGCGGCTCGAGTATGCTCACGCGTGGGATATCAGGTTGAAGAAGTTTTACATTTTAAACTAAAAAGAACAAACAAATTTTAAACAGGGAAGAAAGGGAGAAAACTCGGAGGGGTCTCGGGGAATTGGGTACTTGGCTCGAGTGGAGACCCAAAGAGGTCTCGACTTGTTGTTAAAACAGTTTTGTTTTAAAACAAGTTTTTCCAGATTTAAATTTAAAACAATTTAAACAACTTTTTGTTAATTCTTTTAAAATAATAAATGCCTTATTTTTAAGTTTTGAAATTAGACAAGTTTTTAAAGAACTTATTTCTAATTAATTTAGTTTTAGAGTGTTCTATATACCTATATAACCTTTATTTTTATAAGTTTATTTGGAATAAACTTAATAAGTTAATTAAGTGATTCATTAAGAAAATAAGATGTTTTAAAGGATTATTTAACTCAAGGGTTTAAGTTAATGGATAATTGATAATTAATTCCAAAGGTGATAATTAAGATTTAAATGTTAATTAAGTGATTAATTAAGATAGAGGGTTTATCTTTGATAAATTAAGAATAATTATTTAATGGTAGTAATTAAAGAATAATTAATCAAATTCTTAATTGATGATTAAAGGGTAATTAATTACTTAAAGATAATCATTTGATTAAGAGTAATTAATTAATAAATGAAAGTAATTAAGGATAATCCCTGTGATGAACAATAATTGATTATAAAGGCTTAAATAAACTTAATAAAATTAAAGATTAATTATTTAATAATTAAAGGTTGATGAATTATAAATTAATTAATTTATTATTAATGGTTAATTAATAAACGATTAAAGAATAATTTATCAAAATGGTTTGTAAATTATTAATAATTAATTAACCAGGATTAGTAATTTATTCATAAGTAATAAACCTGATTTAAATTAATCAGATAAATTCATTGATCTTACTTATGAAGGGTTGGATTCTATTGAATGTGAATTGTTTAATATCCTGGATTGTGATGCTTTGTGATATATCCTGATTTATGTTGTGATTTCTATTTCTGTGATATATTACTATGTGAATATGAAAACCCTTGATCCGTAAACGACATTTGAATTTCGATGCGACAGGGAGTCGAATTCCAGTTGGTTATCCGAAACCCACATCGAATTATAATTGTGAATCTTTGTGACTGATAAATTTATTTTATCTATGAATCTGTGAATGAAGATAAGCGTTATCGATTATACCGCTTATCGATAAATCTATGATGATTGATGTTGCACTATTGTGTGTGAAACCCCTGGACTACACTTTTACACACACAAATATGGATTTCACGTGGAAATCGGTTAAGTCACAGATAATTTAAATTTGATGTTTTTGAAATTGAAATTTTAATTTCAATTGATTTTGAAAATTTGAAATTTGGGGTTTAAAGTGAAAAGCTTTTGAAATGGAATTTCAAATATAAAAGTTATTTTGAATAACTTAATCGAGTTTTGAAATTTAAATTATTAGATTTAAATTTGAATTCAAGTTTGAAATTAAATCTATGATTTGGAAGCTAGGGATAAAAGATGATATAAATGTGTTTGTATGAATTAAACCATTTTAAAGTATTAATTTGGGAATTTGAATTTAAACCAAGGATTTCAACTCGTATGAATGAATCAGATTTCCAAATTGAAAACTGTTGTTTTCGAATGATAAAAGCTTTTAGATAAGAAAAGAAATTCCAGTTTAAATTAAAGGAATTTCAAGTGAATTGAAAAATGGATTTTCCAAGTTATGAATGAATTCTTTTTGAAAGCTATGAATTAAATCTGTCTATTTTTAACAGATTTAAAGTGATGATTTGTTTAAAACATTCGAAATGAAATTGTTTTGAAAGCTACGAGTAAATCTTTGATTTAAAGATTTAACGAGTTAATCAAATTGAAATGGAAATTGATTTGGAAAATCTGTAAATGAATCTTTGTGAAACTGGGTGAACTTTATGAATTAAATCTTTTATTTAAAAGATTAAAATGTGGAAATCGTTTTAAACCATTGAGGGTTGTTGAAATGAATCTTTTTGTTTAAAAGATTAAAATGGTAATTTGTTTAAACCATTTGAAGAAAGATTTTGGGTAATAAGTTGTGACTTAATTGAAATCCTAATATCCATATGTTTTAAAGATTGCGCTCGTTATTCGGTTTAGCCGGGAGAGGACCTTAGTGTCATATAACCCATTCCGAATAATGAAACGTCGTATATGGATAGCATTTGAAGACCGGTGTTGAAGACCGGATATTTTTCGAAAATGAAAGGACAACCTGTCGAATGTCTCTGCACTGAGTCGCGCCGGTATAGAGATTTATATCACTCTTTTGTGACGGGAAGTCCGGACGTGATTGAAAGTTATCCGAAATTACAAGGGCTTCGTGAGAAGTGCCTTCGGTTCTGTTCGAACCCGGAACAGACTTGTATGGATACATGTCTGACATTACACTTTGAGATATAAAGCCGATTTCTTTCAAATACATATCTGTTGGTGGCGGAGAATTTATTCTCTTAGCTTAACACCCTTCTCTGAGACGTACGAGCTCAGAGGTTATGTAGTTGAAGGTTATCAGCGATATATCCCAATTTGGTAATGTGACATGCTGAGTGTAGCTGTGTGATGATCAGTGTTTGATCATTTGTGATATGATCATTTGTTTGATCATTTATCTTTGTGATCATAGGTTGATCATCTGTTGACCCAAAGCATGGCTTTGTGACAAAGCGTAGCTTTGTGGACGAGACTTCGTCAGGGCCTCACAACCCGGAAATGGTCGAAACAGGATCGTTGCGGCAAGGTTATGAGGGTCGCGCCCTTTAGGGTATGTCATTTCCTTCTGGAAAGGGGTGGTGTCATGGTATGGAGCCCAGATACTTACTCATGTGGATACACTTTCTTTATGATGTGTGATGTTGGATACCGAGCTCGGATAAAGGTCCCAAAGGACCGGGTGATGACATATTCGTGAGTTACCTGTTACAGGGGTAACCCGGCTTTGTTGGCAGAGAGCAGTTTGTCTCTCGGGACGTCCCGCCAGAGGCGATCCCATGCGGCGGAAGGAAGTTCCTTAGCCTGACCATTTGTTGGAAATCCATTTCTCCAATACGGAACTTGTACGGTTTTAATTGTAGAACCTACCATCTAATATGGTAGCTATAGTAGGCATAGTATAATGGTACCTATGCTGGCTAAGATTAATATTATACTTTCAAATTGTTTTCTACACTATGCACTAATAATAATATCCAATTGATTTTGCGTAGTAAGCATCTTTGACTATCATAAGAAGAAATCTCCTCCAATTCTGCGTTTGCATTGTGTGTGTGGCGGGAGGTCTTATGGTAGTTTCATTTTCCAAAAGCATTGCGAATTGACTTTAAAATCCTGTTGTTGTTTGTTTTAAAGATAAACTGTTTTTGTTGCTCACACCAGTCCCATGACTGATCCGGAGTTTATTGTTCCCTTCCTAAACTCTGGGTGCCCACTATTTTCCACACGGGCAGTCTAGAGTTGGGTTCTTTCAGATATTCAGGTTGAGAAGATTATCTGGAGCTAGCTATGGATTGGAGCACTCTATTGGAGATATTCTATCCGCTGCTGTTGTTATCTTTTCTTTTCCGCTGCTATTTCTTGTATCATATCTCTGATGTATATAGATATTCATTGTATCATCATTGTATCTGGATATTGTATCAGATGTTGTATACCTATATTCTTTTTATTCCGCTGTGTTATTTACTTAATATTGTTATAGCTCCGGCGAATCGGATTTGAACGGTCGAATCTGCGGCATTCTAGTACAATGTGAAGTACGGATGCTGATTTTCGAGCGGGCAAAACCCGATACGTTACACAAATGATCAAACACTGATCATTTCACAGCAACACTCAGTATGCCACGTTACCAAATTGGGATATATCGCTGATAAATTTCAACTACATAACCTCTGAGCTCGTACGTCTCAGAGAAGGGTGTTAAGCTAAGAGAATAAATTCTCCGCCACCAACAGAAATGTATTTGAAAGAAATCACCTTTATATCTCAAATTGTAACGTCAGACACACAATCCATACAAGTCTGTTCCGGGATCGAACAGAACCGAAGGCACTTCTCACGAAGCCCTTGCATTTCCGGATAATTTTCTAATCACGTCAGGACTTCCCGTCACTAAGGGTGATAAAACCTCTAAATCGAAGATCAGTCGATGTAGAGTAACTCGACGGTAATCCTTCCGTTTTCAAAAATATCCGGTCTTCAACACCGGTCTTCAAATGCGATTCATAACGACGTATCACATATTCGGAATGGGTTATACGACCCCATGGTCCTTTCCCGGCTAACCCGAATAGTGAGCGCTTATTCAAAAATAAGTGTGGCATTCAAATTCATCCAATCACAACAAATACCTATCTAAAGGTAATTATTGATAGTCGGTTATTTAACTATCAATAAAGATGTGCAACATCATCAGATTCCAAATAATTTTCCAAATTATTTTATCTTCAAAAATATATGTACTAGATATAAATTTTCCACACTTCAAAAATAAATCAACGTTTATTTTTCTAAACAGTTTCCCTTTCCTTTATAAATTCCATAGTGAATTTATATCTTTCAAAATTTCTACTGATATACAGTTTTCAATCGATTTCACATATTCACTTTCGATTTATCTTTAAGAAGATAAATTCTCAAAAACATTTCATTTCATTTTGGAAAAGCAATTCCATTCTTATTAATAATAAGAAATTCACAAGTCTATTTATTTTCAACATTTGAAAATATTCGTTATACTTAAATCAAAATTAAGTATAATTTCATTCTTTAAGAAAATATTCTTTTAACACATTTATTTGGGTCAAAACGAATGTTACGTAAAACATCGTTACGACGACCCAAAATCGCTAGTATAGGGATTCGAGAATTTAGATCGATATGTAAATCCCAATACTACATCAAAACATTTCCTTTCGGAAATCATTTACTATAACAACAGGGTTATAGTCCACCATTTCCTTAAATTACTCGAAAACGTCTATTTCAACAAGAACTGCGGAAATCTATGCTTTCGATTCATAATACATTTTAAAACATCTTTAAAATGTTTAACTTCATTTTTAAAATATTACTTCTTCAAAAATGAATCCATTTTACTAAACAATATATTCACTGTCCAAAATCGTGAATATAATTTACTTAACCCAATTTCAATCATTTCTACACATTTTTATCTCAATAAAAATTCGCTATCCAAAATCGCGAATATATCTTCTTTAAAATCTTCTATATTTAATTTCTCAAATTCAACTGATTTCGAATTTATAAACACGTTTATAAATTCTATTTCTATTTTAATAACAGCTCGACTTATAAATCTTCTTTTTCATTAACTTCGATCAATATTCCGTTTAAAGGTAAAAATCCAGTTGTATAAGTTAATTTCTTATAAATCTTCCATTCTACAATTTCCTTCATTTTCACTACACAATTTATAAATCTATAAATTTCATTCTTTTCAACTTCACCATTTATACATCTAAAAATTTCATTCCTTTTTCCAAATTCGTTTCAATTTGAAATTAAATTTCTAATTGGACTTCCCACTTATTTCTTTTCTAAATAAATTCCTTTTAAAGAAAATCAATTTCTTTATCTCTTTCAATCTATCTAGAAATCCAAATTTAAATTAAATTCTTCAATTTATAATCACTGTTTTATGAAATCCATCTATTTAGCATTTTCACTTTATTCTGGAATTTATTCAATAAGATTATAAAAATTTACTTTTTATACTTCAAAAATTCCTTTCTTCTAAATTTATTCAATTTCTAAATTAATTCACTTAAAAATTGCTACTTCAATTTCAAAAATCCAATTTCATTTATTTTTGGAATCCAATGATATCAAACATCCGTTCAGCCAAATTTTAGCTTTCACACAATTTCCAGACATCAATATGATTAACAACATCAATAATCATTCACAGATTCATACCACAGTATAAATAAAATCAAACAATGTGAGGGGTCCAGTTGGATCCCTCCAACCTGTTTCCCTGCATCCAAAGACGTTAGCACAATACCAATTCCGCTCCAGTACGGAATTATCGCGGTATATAGGTTTTTATAAATCCGCTTACTAACGGCGCAATAGGGTCTCATCCGCTATACGAGGCGGGAAATCATCAATCCAATATATACATATGCCAATATGTATATATTGCTATATATAGATATATCCTAAAATATCTAATACCACAATCAACATAGCAATCATATCAATCAATAATTACTGAAAGTTCCACTTTTCAATTGAGTGAGAAAATCTCACCTTAGTTTTTATTGGCAATCCGTTTCCATTTCAGTTTTGTTTTCTCGATTCTAACCTGGTATGACAATTATACAGTTTATTAAAATTCGAAATAATCGAATAATTAAATCTGCCATTTACAATTTTAATTTAACTAAACCTTTTAATTTCAAACAAATCCTTTTTATATAAATTTTTCTCTAGTAATCTAAATAGTTTTTAGATAAATCAATTAAACTTTCTTTTTAAATAAATTCTTCTTTAAAATTTCATTTCACTAAAAATTATACGTTAACTGATTTTTTCCTTTTATATAAACAACTGCTTATATAACCTAATGTTTTAATTTCTTGAAATAAAAATATTAACCAAAAATTAACTTTTTAAACTTTTCTGTTCAAACTTTACATATAATCATATATTTATATATATATTTATAAAAACAAAACTGCTGCTTATCTTTCCTTTGCATACATAAAAATTGAAAACTGCATTCATTTATTTTTTCCTTTTCTTACTGTATATATATTCATATATATATATTTATATAAATTTCAAATCTGAAGAATATTAAAATGCTAAAAATTTAAACTACCTCACAAAACAGGCGACCCCAAACCCACGACGTCGCCGAGCTCTGATGATCGCTGCCGCCTTCCCACTGCCTCGACGAACTCCACAACCACCCCAGCATCGAACATCGATAGCCCGCCGCCTGCTTTCCCACGACCCCCAATTCGCGACATCCCAGCGAGCCACCACCACCCTCCTTATCGCGACGCCTGAAAACTGCTATCGCGAGTACCACCGCCAGTGCCGCTGCCTCACCTTCATCTTCGAATCCATCGCGACTCTTCACGTCGATCGCCCACCCAAAATCGCGACTGAGTCGCCTCGAAAACGTTGTCGAGAACCAAGCGAAACCCTAGTTGTCGCCTGCCACCATCCATCGCGACCTGGAGCACGCGCGCTTCCACTCAACAATTTCGTCTCCTCAGCTCGAACTCGAGCTCGCCGATTTGAATCTGAGCAGGGGAGATTTAAACGTTTCGAACGAAAATAGGTTTCGTTCGCTTTTATCTGCTTTGATTCCTTTTTTGAAATGAAAAGGAACTGAGGGGGAAGACGCAAATTTTATACGAATTCAATTTCTTTTGATGATAAAGGAGGTCTTCGGCCATTTTAATTTTCTTTGAACTGAAGTGTTTCGATTTCGTTTTCGTGAATTTACAGAGGGAAAGAGACAGGAGTACGCGACGTTTCATGGAATAGGTCTGCTAAAGAGAACCTAGGGTGGCTGATGTTGACAATTTTTAAATTTAAATTAATTTAAATTGAATCCGATTAATTTCAACGCGTTTTTCCACCGTACGATCACGTATTAACTTTGAAAAATACGAAATTTGAAACCCGGCAATAATACAATATTCCGGATCCAATGGAACTAGTTTCGTCGAATTCCGAGACTGTTTGAAAATTGACTATTTTATAAATATCAGTTCGAGTGATTATTTTCAAAACTGAACAAAACAGTTCGAAATTAAATTCTGAAGCTTCTATCATCTTCAGTATTATCAATACGAATTTTAAAAGCTTTCGAAATATTTTTCTTCAGCTTAAAATTGTAGAATCAAATTTTTATTTAACTTCAATCGATTAAATTTTATAATTTAATTGCCGATTTCAAAATTATATCGGGGACACAAATTAAATCATCGTTTAAATATTTAAAATAAATTAAATATCCTCAATTTAATTCGGTCAAAATTCTGGGTCGTTACAGACTTCCCTCCTTAAAAGAATTTCGTCCTCGAAATTACAAGTTAGGAAAAAAAAAGTCCTTAACTCGTCTACTATTTTTCACAATTCAATAGTTTTATCGATCTATCAAAACAAATCTTCCTACTAAAAGATTCGTTATCATTCAACTCGTTTTCCAACTTCAATTATAAGTTTCAAACAACATTGCTTTACTTCAAAACTCAAATTTAAATTCAAAATTCAAATTTAAACTTTCAAAATTTTCTCAAAAATTTTCTAACGCCCTAAGTTTCCGAAAAATTTCGCCAGCGTCTCCTTTGCGCGGCTAATACGGTACGACTACAAAACGTCCCTACGGACTCTCAGATTTCAAAAAGAAAAAGAAAAAGCCAAGCGGCTAGAGAGAAATCATCAAAAACTCATATTAAAACTCAAATACTTACCTTTTCGAGCCATTCGAATTGTCTTTGAAATCAAATCCAATTCCCTGTATACCTGTATATCTACTAGCCATGATATCTAGTTACACATTCAAACTAACATTTTGCAAATTCTATTACAAAATTTTCAATATATGCTTATATATTTACGGTTGAAGTTACATTCGTTTTTAAACAAAATGAATTCATATCCATTCTAGTTTATACCCAATTCAAATTGATACAAATTCAATTTATTTTAATTCTACTTTATTTGCAATTGATTCCATTCCATTTAATTTGCATTTCATATTTTCATTCGGTTTATTCTATTAACCAAACAACTTTCATTCATAATTGCTCTTTTAGCTTAGTTTCAATTACTAACTCATTACAAATTCCAATTCACTTACAATTTCAAATTTGTCTTCAATTTCATTTACAATTGCAAATTATACATTCATCCACTAATTCATTCATTTTCAATTTGAATCTCATTTCTATCAAATTCCAAATATTCTATAAGTTATTAACTTATTTACATTCCATTATGAATTTTATCTTTTATTCATCTTTCATTTATAATTATTCAATTCAATTCATTTCTTACAAATTTGAAACGAATTTCAATTTTCAATCTCATTTTATTTAATTGATTCACTTGCAAATTTATTCGTTCATTCACAATTTTCATTTATTTTCATAATTCAGTACTCAATTCCAGAGTTTTTTCAACCTTTTCAAAACCATTTTGAAAACAATTCAAATTTATCTTTTGAATTTCCAAAACCAAACCCAAATTTTCCAAACACTTCCATTTAAAACAATTTGGCAGCAATTTCTCTTTTGGAAACCCGAAAATGAACATCAGTAATGCTGCAGTCATTACCGAAGTTATTTTCCAGCGACCGAAAAGAGTTTAGAGCTTTCATCTTTCCAAAATACCTTTCAAAACCTTTGAAATTCATTTTCAAATTCAAAAAGAATTTAAACTTTCCAAATCTCAAAAATTTTCAAATTCTTTTCAAAACTTTTCCAAAAACTTCCCTGGAATCCTGTTTTAAATTACAATTCACATTTATAATTTATATTCTCAAATTTCATTTGTATACGAATTCATTTCTTAATTTTGGAGTTACGATTTCAATTCCTTATCCAATTTCATATAATGATAACATTTCAACATTATCACTATCCTAACATCCATGCAACCATATACTATAGTAGTTCATAGAAAATCATTTCTTTTCTATACAAAAATAGTTTTAGGTAAAATTATCTCTTTTACCCTATTTTAAAACAATACTGTGCCGAATTGTTCTATTCGAGTGTTTAGAGATCCCTATCAATGATCGTTAATTACTCGTATTGACCAGAATCCATATACCACTCAATAAATCAATCATCACAATATAAAACAATTTTTTATATTCACTAACAAATACGCGCTCATATTTATTATTACACTCAACTCATTCTAGAGTACTACTGACTCTATCTCTAATGAGTAACACCCAACAGAGCAGGGTTGTCGCTTAACCATATGCTCTGATACCAAATGTAACATCCCAAATTTTCGACTTTCGAAAATTCAACATCGATACTCACTTTATCGACTGCTGAGCCATCGAATGCCGGAAACCCGAAAAGTTATGGTTTTAAGAAAAAGAAAAAGGTGGAAGAAGAAGGTAGAAGAAAAAGAAAGAAGAACAACAACAGAACAAGAGCAGAAACAGAAAAACAATATCAGAATCTTACACATCGCAGCGGAACAATATATAATAAATAAACACTAGTCATTTAAAACAAAGAACTATATCAGTTTATACATACATCAATCATCAGAGTCAATATACAACAATGGACAGTTATATAACTTGTCCTCATACAGAATACACAGCGGAATAAATACTATCAGATCCAAATACTACGTCTCGTCATCCAGCTTATCTCCAAAGCTCCAGAATATCCAGAATATCCTGATAATCTAACTCTAGACTGCCCGTGTGGAAATTGGTGGGCACCCAGAGTTTAGAAGGGAAACAATAAACTCCGAGTCAGTCATGGTGACTGGTGTGAGATCGTAAAACAGTTATTCTTTAAAATAAACAACAGGATAATTTTAAAGTCAATTCGCAATGCTTTTGGAAAATGAAACTACCATAAGACCTCCCACCACACACACAATGCAAACGCAGAATTGGAGGAGATTTCTTCTTATGATAGTCAAAGATGCTTACTACGCAAAATCAAATCATTTTTGATATTATTATTAGTGCATAGTGTAGAAAACATTTCGAAAGTAAAATATAAATCTTAGCCAGCATAGACATTTCGAACTATGCCTACTATAGCTACCATCCAAACAGTGGGGCGCCACCATAAGTGAATGATAGGTTCTACAACTAAAACCGTACAAGTCACGTATTGTTTCTTTGGATTTCCAACAAATGGTCAGGCTAAGGAACTTCCTATCCACGATGGGTACGTCCCTGGAATAGACGACCCGAGAACCTAACCGGATCTCTGCCAACACAAGGCCGGGTTACCTCTGCAAAAATAGGTAACTACTGACACGCGTATGCCATCCCCCGATCGTCACCGATCTTCCCGAGGATCCCCGATTTCCAACAAACCACATAGAAAAATAATGCAGTAACCACAGAGGTTAAGTATCTGGGCTCCATACCATGATACCACCTTTATCCAGAAGGAATGACATACACTAAGGGGCGCTACTCCCTAGAACCTTGCTGCATTCTTCCTGTTTCGACCATTTCCGGGGTGTGAGGCTCGACGAAGTCTCGTCCACAAAGCTACGCTTTCTCAAAAAGCCCTGCTTCGGGTCAAACAAAATGATCAACCTATGATCACAAAGATATAAGATCAAACAAATGATCATATCACAAATGATCAAACACTGATCATTTCACAGCAACACTCAGTATGCCACGTTACCAAATTGGGATATATCGCTGATAAATTTCAACTACATAACCTCTGAGCTCGTACGTCTCAGAGAAGGGTGTTAAGCTAAGAGAATAAATTCTCCGCCACCAACAGAAATGTATTTGAAAGAAATCAGCTTTATATCTCAAATTGTAACGTCAGACACACAATCCATACAAGTCTGTTCCGGGATCGAACAGAACCAAAGGCACTTCTCACGAAGCCCTTGCATTTCCGGATAATTTTCTAATCACGTCAGGACTTCCCGTCACTAAGGGTGATAAAACCTCTAAATCGAAGATCAGTCGATGTAGAGTAACTCGACGGTAATCCTTCCGTTTTCAAAAATATCCGGTCTTCAACACCGGTCTTCAAATGCGATTCATAACGACGTATCACATATTCGGAATGGGTTATACGACCCCATGGTCCTTTCCCGGCTAACCCGAATAGTGAGCGCTTATTCAAAAATAAGTGTGGCATTCAAATTCATCCAATCACAACAAATACCTATCTAAAGGTAATTATTGATAGTCGGTTATTTAACTATCAATAAAGATGTGCAACATCATCAGATTCCAAATAATTTTCCAAATTATTTTATCTTCAAAAATATCTGTACTTGATATAAATTTTCCACACTTCAAAAATAAATCAACGTTTATTTTTCTAAACAGTTTCCCTTTCCTTTATAAATTCCATAGTGAATTTATATCTTTCAAAATTTCTACTGATATACAGTTTTCAATCGATTTCACATATTCACTTTCGATTTATCTTTAAGAAGATAAATTCTCAAAAACATTTCATTTCATTTTGGAAAAGCAATTCCATTCTTATTAATAATAAGAAATTCACAAGTCTATTTATTTTCAACATTTGAAAATATTCGTTATACTTAAATCAAAATTAAGTATAATTTCATTCTTTAAGAAAATATTCTTTTAACACATTTATTTGGGTCAAAACGAATGTTACGTAAAACATCGTTACGACGACCCAAAATCGCTAGTATAGGGATTCGAGAATTTAGATCGATATGTAAATCCCAATACTACATCAAAACATTTCCTTTCGGAAATCATTTACTATAACAACAGGGTTATAGTCCACCATTTCCTTAAATTACTCGAAAACGTCTATTTCAACAAGAACTGCGGAAATCTATGCTTTCGATTCATAATACATTTTAAAACATCTTTAAAATGTTTAACTTCATTTTTAAAATATTACTTCTTCAAAAATGAATCCATTTTACTAAACAATATATTCACTGTCCAAAATCGTGAATATAATTTACTTAACCCAATTTCAATCATTTCTACACATTTTTATCTCAATAAAAATTCGCTATCCAAAATCGCGAATATATCTTCTTTAAAATCTTCTATATTTAATTTCTCAAATTCAACTGATTTCGAATTTATAAACACGTTTATAAATTCTATTTCTATTTTAATAACAGCTCGACTTATAAATCTTCTTTTTCATTAACTTCGATCAATATTCCGTTTAAAGGTAAAAATCCAGTTGTATAAGTTAATTTCTTATAAATCTTCCATTCTACAATTTCCTTCATTTTCACTACACAATTTATAAATCTATAAATTTCATTCTTTTCAACTTCACCATTTATACATCTAAAAATTTCATTCCTTTTTCCAAATTCGTTTCAATTTGAAATTAAATTTCTAATTGGACTTCCCACTTATTTCTTTTCTAAATAAATTCCTTTTAAAGAAAATCAATTTCTTTATCTCTTTCAATCTATCTAGAAATCCAAATTTAAATTAAATTCTTCAATTTATAATCACTGTTTTATGAAATCCATCTATTTAGCATTTTCACTTTATTCTGGAATTTATTCAATAAGATTATAAAAATTTACTTTTTATACTTCAAAAATTCCTTTCTTCTAAATTTATTCAATTTCTAAATTAATTCACTTAAAAATTTCTACTTCAATTTCAAAAATCCAATTTCATTTATTTTTGGAATCCAATGATATCAAACATCCGTTCAGCCAAATTTTAGCTTTCACACAATTTCCAGACATCAATATGATTAACAACATCAATAATCATTCACAGATTCATACCACAGTATAAATAAAATCAAACAATGTGAGGGGTCCAGTTGGATCCCTCCAACCTGTTTCCCTGCATCCAAAGACGTTAGCACAATACCAATTCCGCTCCAGTACGGAATTATCGCGGTATATAGGTTTTTATAAATCCACTTACTAACGGCGCAATAGGGTCTCATCCGCTATACGAGGCGGGAAATCATCAATCCAATATATACATATGCCAATATGTATATATTGCTATATATAGATATATCATAAAATATCTAATACCACAATCAACATAGCAATCATATCAATCAATAATTACTGAAAGTTCCACTTTTCAATTGAGTGAGAAAATCTCACCTTAGTTTTTATTGGCAATCCGTTTCCATTTCAGTTTTGTTTTCTCGATTCTAACCTGGTATGACAATTATACAGTTTATTAAAATTCGAAATAATCTAATAATTAAATCTGCCATTTACAATTTTAATTTAACTAAACCTTTTAATTTCAAACAAATCCTTTTTATATAAATTTTTCTCTAGTAATCTAAATAGTTTTTAGATAAATCAATTAAACTTTCTTTTTAAATAAATTCTTCTTTAAAATTTCATTTCACTAAAAATTATACTTTAACTGATTTTTTCCTTTTATATAAACAACTGCTTATATAACCTAATGTTTTAATTTCTTGAAATAAAAATATTAACCAAAAATTAACTTTTTAAACTTTTCTGTTCAAACTTTACATATAATCATATATATATATATATATTTATAAAAACAAAACTGCTGCTTATCTTTCCTTTGCATACATAAAAATTGAAAACTGCATTCATTTATTTTTTCCTTTTCTTACTGTATATATATTCATATATATATATTTATATAAATTTCAAATCTGAAGAATATTAAAATGCTAAAAATTTAAACTACCTCACAAAACAGGCGACCCCAAACCCACGACGTCGCCGAGCTCTGATGATCGCTGCCGCCTTCCCACTGCCTCGACGAACTCCACAACCACCCCAGCATCGAACATCGATAGCCCGCCGCCTGCTTTCCCACGACCCCCAATTCGCGACATCCCAGCGAGCCACCACCACCCTCCTTATCGCGACGCCTGAAAACTGCTATCGCGAGTACCACCGCCAGTGCCGCTGCCTCACCTTCATCTTCGAATCCATCGCGACTCTTCACGTCGATCGCCCACCCAAAATCGCGACTGAGTCGCCTCGAAAACGTTGTCGAGAACCAAGCGAAACCCTAGTTGCCGCCTGCCACCATCCATCGCGACCTGGAGCACGCGCGCTTCCACTCAACAATTTCGTCTCCTCAGCTCGAACTCGAGCTCGCCGATTTGAATCTGAGCAGGGGAGATTTAAACGTTTCGAACGAAAATAGGTTTCGTTCGCTTTTATCTGCTTTGATTCCTTTTTTGAAATGAAAAGGAACTGAGGGGGAAGACGCAAATTTTATACGAATTCAATTTCTTTTGATGATAAAGGAGGTCTTCGGCCATTTTAATTTTCTTTGAACTGAAGTGTTTCGATTTCGTTTTCGTGAATTTACAGAGGGAAAGAGACAGGAGTACGCGACGTTTCAGGGAATAGGTCTGCTAAAGAGAACCTAGGGTGGCTGATGTTGACAATTTTTAAATTTAAATTAATTTAAATTGAATCCGATTAATTTCAACGCGTTTTTCCACCGTACGATCACGTATTAACTTTGAAAAATACGAAATTTGAAACCCGGCAATAATACAATATTCCGGATCCAATGGAACTAGTTTCGTCGAATTCCGAGACTGTTTGAAAATTGACTATTTTATAAATATCAGTTCGAGTGATTATTTTCAAAACTGAACAAAACAGTTCGAAATTAAATTCTGAAGCTTCTATCATCTTCAGTATTATCAATACGAATTTTAAAAGCTTTCGAAATATTTTTCTTCAGCTTAAAATTGTAGAATCAAATTTTTATTTAACTTCAATCGATTAAATTTTATAATTTAATTACCGATTTCAAAATTATATCGGGGACACAAATTAAATCATCGTTTAAATATTTAAAATAAATTAAATATCCTCAATTTAATTCGGTCAAAATTCTGGGTCGTTACAGTTGATTTGGCTAATAACCAATAAAGATAAATACGTAGGATATACGTATATTATTCTATTCGCATAGTGATTTGATCCAGATTCGAACACAGAATTTCGAGATAGTATTATCGATCCGAGTTGGGATTTTTCGCTCGATTTTCGACGGCGAACCTGGATATGGATTTTTGATTGGTTCTGGATATTCTCTATCATAGTTGTGACTATGTAAGGAGAATGACGGTTTCTGATCAAGAAACCAGATCTGAGTCCGCACTAGGAAGTCGGGTGGACGATACTAGTTCGGAAGAAAAATTATGTGATCGAGTGAGCGATCAGATTGATATTGCGTACGAATGATATGTGTACATCGTATGAGTTTAAATGAATTGACATTGAAAATTTGTGGATAAGAAATTTGAAATGGTTTTTGAAATGAAAGGTAATATGGTTAATAACTTTATAAAGGATTTATCAAATTTGAATATTTGATTTGGAATAAAATAAGTTATATATCCTTGTTATATAAGGTAAATCTTCCCTTGTTGAATCTATTGCTAAAAGAAAAGGGTTTTGAAAATATTTGAAGAAAATATTTGAAGTATAAAAGAGGTTTTATGCAAAGTTTGAAATGATCCAAAGATTTTCAAAGTTATATATATCTATATCTATATATATAAAGGATCTTATGAGAATGATTTTGGAAAAGGTTTTGGGAACCTATGGATTTTGGAAAGGGCTTTTGATTTTTGGGAAAATCAATTTTGGATTTTGGAAAGCCTAGTTTGAGAATTATCGATTTTGGTAATCGATTTTGTGTAAAGGAGATTTTGATAAATCATAAAGGGTATGATTTGAAGATACTATAAGTATATAGTATAAAGTGTTTTGAGAATAGCTCTGGGGAAAAAGGCGCTCCCTTAAAATGAACTTCTCAGGAGTGCCACTGGGTGGTACTGCCTTGAACCCCAAGGGGGGATTCTAAAGTTGATCCTGTGAGGAGTCCGGACAAAACTAGTTCCTGAGGATTATTTGTGTAGCGAAAGTCGAGGGGCTGGTGCCCACAGAGGCATTTGAGTTATGCTGTGACAACAATTTAACTCAATGTCACTACGATCTACTGCAGACCATAGCGGAAGTCATGTGTGCCGCTGAGAGCCAACTGTCTACGTTTGATTTTATATCGATAGACTGTGACACTATGGTAACATAGCGAAAGTCGTTTGAGCCGCTGAGAGCCAACAGCCTGCGTTTGATTTTATATCGGTAGACTGCGACCTATGTGGAGGAGTTTCATTTTGACAGCGAAATCGTGTGTGCCGTTGAGAGCCAACAGTTACATGGACTTTTGCTGCGATGGCAACGTAACCCTGCAATGTAACTGCGATCTGTTGTGGGTTCCATGCTGTTATCAGTTACATGGATTTTTGCTGCGATGGCAACGTAACCCGTGATGTAACTGTGACCATGGATGGGGGTGATGATTTCCCGAGCATTCTCACATAAGATATTTCCTCTATTTTCAAAACTGTTTCTATATTTTCATAAATTATTTTCCAATTATTTTCACTGGGTGTTGAAAACGGGTTTACCAAGTACCGATAGATTTTCAGTCTTACGCTTGATCAACGTATGACCGAATTTCTGTAAGAACGAGGATGAACTTGTTAAAACATCGAGTTATAAAAGTATTTTTATAAAAACTATTTTTGTAATACTATATAGATTTTAAAGTGTTTTAAAAATAATAAAAAGATAACTTATCTGATTTTAAGTATTAAGTAAATTCTGGCTTCGTTCCTTTTCGAGGACGAAAAGATTCTAAGGGGGAAGGAATGTGATAACCCGGATTTTGGGACATTTGATAATTGGATAATTAACTGTTTTAATCAATTGAACAGATAAAATCCTGATAATAAAAGATATCCGGATATGTAAATGAATTTGGAAATATAATAAAAATTAAATTATAAATATCTGGATAAATATTTTATAATCTCCTAATATAATTATTTAAAATTGGCAAATTATTCTTTTAAAATAAATAATAATGTGTTGTTATATGTATATATATACATATGAGTAGATTTTACATAGAATTGGATTGGAAATTCAAGAATAAATATATATGATTATTATTTGTATAAAATTAAGATTTTAAAATAATTCTCTTTTAAAAGTTATATATGTATAAATACTAGAAAATTATGAATATAAATATAAAACATAAAATATGTATGCATATATAAGTTTAATCTTTAAAGAAAACATGTGTAAACATGTTAATTATCTTAGTAACACATGTAAGAAAATTAAATCTTATAGTGACAAGTGTAAATTCTTGAGAACAAGTGGCCTTCATTCATTTATTTGAAAATTTAAAACATATAAGAAAATTTGTTTTCTCTTTCAATTCCAAACCTTTTCTTCTTCTCATTTCTTTTCGTCCTTGTTTCAAAATTAACTCAAACCAGAAAACTATTTTTCTAAAACTGGAATTGAAAACTAAAAGCAAATCAAAACCTGAAACTTGATATTCAAATTGCAAATCAACCTGCAACTAAAATGAAGTTCGACTGCAATTCAAAAGGGATCAAGACCAACTCAGCAGTTTCAACTTTAAACAACATCAAATTGAAGGCATGCAAAGGTTTCCATCAACAAAGCAAATTTAAAGCTTTCACAGATCAAAAATTTTAAAACCTGGAAGTAATAAACCGCTCTGCTTTGTTCTCTGCAATTAAATTGGTGAGTAAACCTTTCTTTTAAAAACGGTTTTAATCAATTGCATGTGATAAATCTATATGGAAATATTGAATAATGTTTGCATCAATGTATGAATATGCTTGCATATATATATATGTATGAGTTGATTGTGTGTGCATGTCTGTTTATAGATATACCAGTCTCTGTTTTGATTTCAGCAGACTAAGATAAGTTCAAAAATTCATTATCTTTTCTTCTAATCTTAGATAGGGTTTAGTTTCTAAACAAGAAGGTTTGTTTAATCATAAACTAAGTCCTAAAAAAATAATTTAAGTAAATTATTTGGAAGTTTATCTGAAAAAAAAATGGGAAGACAGTGAAATTTCCTTTAAACATGTTAAAATCAAACATTGTAAATTACTGTTTCAGGATTATAACATGAATCGAATTTGTGAAATATGATTTTTAAAATGAATATCATGATTTTTAGTTTGTTTATCGTTGGAAATTTTTGAGTTGATCGAATTGGGAATTTTGGTTGATTGCTATTGATCGGCGGTGATTGGGAGGTAGGGGTTTGGACTGAAGATGGCCTAAGGGATGATGATCGTAGGAAAAATGGTGGAAGTGTCGATAGTTTGTTGTGGCGTTTGCGGTGGATCGAACTAGGGTTCGAAAGGTAGTTTTGCTCGTGGATGGTTTCGAGGTGATTTGCGGTGTCGTGGGTTGTCTGGGAGGCACCGGAGGCGTTCGCGAGAGGTAGAACAGTTGCGTAGTCCTGTGCCGCTGTTTGGGTCAGAGGGGAGTGGACTCCGGTGGGCGAGGTCGTTGTCGGTGAGTGGTTTTAGCCAGAGAGCTGATTCCAGTTTCGATCGAAGTGCTCGATTTCGATTAGAGGAGGTATCATAGGATCTGAATGGTCAGGAGGGAAGTGGGGATCGCCGGCGATGTGTTGAGGCCAGCGTTGATGGTCGGAGCATCGCAGTTCGTCGGTGTACGTGCACCGTGCACGTTGTATCTGGGTTTTGTCAAAGCTTTGGAAAAGAAGGCTTCTACTCGGGTCGAACTCGAATGGGTTGCGTGTCTGCCTCGAAGAAGATGAGGATGTGGATCTCGTGAGTTGCTCGGGTTTTTATTCGATTGGCACGGGGTTTACTCGGGGAAAATCGAAGTTGGATAGGGTTGTTTTATTTGTATACCCAGGTTTTAAATTTTAAAAGGGAAAGATGTTCAAGTTTTAAATGTAAAAGTAAAAATTGTAACTAAGTTTTAAAATGCGAAGTAAGTAGTGAAAATGAATGTAATTAAGAAATAAATTAATCAAAGATTAAGTGATGATTAATTGATTAATAAATTAATGTAATTAATTTTAGATTAATTAATTAGTCTAATTAATTAAAGATAATCACTTATGATTAATTAAGTGTAATTACTTAGTAAAGTAATTAATGAATAATTAATGAATGTAATTAATTTAAGAAGAATTACTTATGGAAGTAATTAATGGATAATAACTTTATGGAAGTAATTAAATAGAAGTGATTAAGGGTTAATCACTTAATGTTATTAATTAAGGAATTTATTAATATAATTAATTAAAGAATAATTAATTAATTAAAGAGTTAAGGTTAATTAATAAAGTGATTAATTACTTGATAAGGTAATAAATTGAATGAGTAATTAATTAATTAAGGATTAATGAAATTAATTATAGTTAATTAATTAATGGAAGTAATTAGTTAAGAATCATTGATTAATAAAATAATAATTAATAAGTGAGAGTAATTAAAGGTTAATTACTATAAATGATTAAGGATAATTAATTTGTTTAATTAATTAAGAAATTACTTATTTTAATTAAGAATTAATTAATCAAGGGAGATTAATTTAAGGAAGATAATTAAGAGATGATTAATTAATTAATTTGTAATTAAGTAATGATAATTAAGTTGGATTAAAGGTAATCCAAGTGATTAAGTTAGAAATTAATTTAATTAAGGATTAATTAAATTATTTAAGAATGGATCAAACTTTGATATTGGATGAGTTAATGATATTGTATGATTTGAATGTGATATCTCTGATATGTGATATGTGCTATTTTGTGATATATGGTTGAATTAGATA
The DNA here is from genome assembly GCA_030737815.1 of Allium fistulosum. NCBI lineage: Eukaryota > Viridiplantae > Streptophyta > Magnoliopsida > Asparagales > Amaryllidaceae > Allium > Allium fistulosum. The sequence continues at coordinate 56,972,112 of CM060904.1, forward strand.
ATATGGATTATCTATCTGTATTGATATGAATTATTCTATCTTTGATATTGTGAATTATCTATCTGTGAGAATATAGATAATGAATTGAATTGTTTTAACTTTAAAACCACTTGGCATTAAAAAGAAACGTTTTGGATTTCGAAGAGACCGGGGTCGGGTAACAGTAAATACCCGAAACCACTTCGATTTCAAATCTTCTATAATTCTTTATAGATTGATATGTGTAATCAATGGGCTGGATTGGGATAATATGGACCATTTAAACTAAGTTGGATACTTAGATATTGTTTTTGAAAATAAGTGATGACTATATAAGTTGTTTATAAGTACAAGTTACCCCGGGTTTTAAATAAGTTCTATGAATTGAAATTTCATGTTAGTTGAGTTTACTCACGCTGGTTTCCAGCCTGACCCGGGTGTTACTTTGATGTAATTGTAACGTCCCGACTTTCCAGTCCCGGAAAATCGAACCATTTGTGTTAAAGAAGAAGAGGTAGAAGAAGAAGAAACAGAAAATCAACAACAGAATCTCACATCGCAGCGGAATAAAATATAATATATACAAAACAGATCTTTACTCAAATGAAAAAATATATCTGTTTATACAATATATTTACAGAATACATCATCAGAGTTCATCACATCAATGATATACATCCAAATACACAGCGGAACAACAAACAAATACGGAAGTACGTATCGCCATCTAGCTCGTCTCCTGAGCTCCACAGCTACAATCTGAACCTGTTTATCTCGGTCTGACCCGAGCATCATATAAAACAATACCCGAGTCAGTCTGGAATACCAGCGTGAGAAAATCACACTCAATTGATTATTAAAGTTTCAAAAATCCTTTTTGAAAGTAAAAGCATCTCGTAAGACCACGCCACAAATAAACATGTCGGGTTTTTACCTTACGATAGCTAAAACACTTTTTATAAAAATCCTCTGATATTATAATAGTGTCTATTCACAAATACTTATTAAAATAGCTGAAATTGTTACATGATTAAATTCCAGCATACTAGGTATACAAACAAAACTCGTACAAGGCACGTAGGGAGAATGGATTTCCAACGAATGACTAGGCACTGGGGTACCACCTGTCACAGTACGTGGCCTAGATCACAGTACCGAGGAGTACGCCCGCTCCCCTGCAACACAAGACCGGAATCACCTATGGGCAATTCCGAACATGATCACCCCACGGTTGGGATCAGCAACCGCACCACTAAGCCGAAATAAAAGGGACATCTAGACAGGAATGATCATACTCTCCAGTGGGCGCTACCCACGAAGCCTTGCTGCATAACCCCTGATTTTCAGTCATTCCCGGTTGATGAGGCTTGAGGCTAAACGTTACCTTCAGAACGTTTCACTTAGAATGCCCATCGTCCCCTGACGATGTCCGAAAGCATTCATCCATACAAGTCTGTTCCGGGTCCGAACAGAACTGATAACACTATCCCCTTATCAATATTACCCTCGTTTCCCCACGAAACGTACAAACCGGATCGAAGTGGTTTTCGAGTCTCCAGACCTAGAATCCCGGTATACGGAAACCCGATCCCGGTCTCTTCGAAACGATCAGCGCATTTGGCCAATATTGATAGTCGGTTGTTTAACTATCAATTTACATCCATAACAACCATCAACAATCAATAATTTCTCCAAATTATTTATATCCCTCAAAATATCTTCACAAGATATTATTTCCATTTCAATCTCCATTGGAAACAATTTCAAACTATATTCCTCTCACGGAATAATTTCCCAAATATTTATTTTCATTGGAATGCCAAGTACAAACCATTTTAGATTTTTAAAATAATTTTAAAACACTTTATTATAAAAATACTTTATAAGAACGCCTTTTAAACTTCTTTAATATTTAAGTTAAAATATATATTTAAAGATATTTAAAATAAAACCATTTTAAAGAATATAAACAAATTTCCTTTTAAAACATATTATCAAATCTCATTTGTATTAACTACAATAAAAGATTGAAAATTACTTACTTTAGAAATTTAACATTTGGAAATAATAGATTTTTAAACTTGACTTTTAAAAATAACAATAAATCTTTATCAATATTTGAAATTTCTTTTTAAAACAAAATGTACTTGGCTATCCAGAAAATACTTCTCTTTCACAACCTTTAAAATAAATCTCTGTTTATTTTTAAACCAGATTCACAATCCTTTATAAATTCACACCTTGAGTTTATATTAAAATTCGCTTCACTTTATAAACTCAGTTTATAGATCTCAAAATCTCATTCCTCTTTAAAATTTCCCAGTTTCAATATTTAGATCAATTCTACAATTTTATTTCAAATTTGCTTTATCTTGAAATAAAACTCCCTTATTTACCTTATTTATTTCCAATACAATTATTCGGGTTTTTTTATTTTTTTTTATTTTTAATTTCTAGTTAAAACCCCTTTAACTGAAAATTCCTATTTTAAATTCCCAACATTCCTTATTAACGCTTTTAATTAAATTAACTCATTTAATTAGAAATAATTTCTTTATTTCTTTAAAAACCATATCACTTGAGTTTTAAATTTTTATTACTCCTTCGTAAATTTAAATTCCTTTTCCCCATATTTATTACAATTCCAATTCACTTTATTTCATCTTATTTTCAATTCACTTTTAAATTTATTCCAATTTACTTAAATTATTATTCTTGATTTTCTTCAAAAATTCAATTCCATAGATTTTCAAAATTTATTATACTGGGAATTAAATCAACCACAACATCCAATATCAAATCATCACAGGATATCAATATTCAGATCACAGAATAATAAAATAAATTTTTGAGGAATCCAGTTGGATCCCTCCAACCTGTTTCCCTGCATCCACAGACGTTAGCACAATACCAATTCCACTTCGAGGTGGAATATCGCGGTATATGGGTTTTATAAAATATCATCCGCTATTATGCGGCGCATAGGGTCTCATCCGCTATATAAATGCGGGAACATCAACAACTCAAATATATACATATGCCAATATGTATATATTGGTATATACTACTATATATATATAGCACATCAGTCAATGCAAACATCCAATCAAAGATTTAAATTTAACCATTTAAATTTAAATTCAACTGAGTGAGATTAACTCACCTTTGATCTATTAGCATCTCATTTCCAATTGAGCTTGCTTCCTTCTCGAATTTTAAACCTTGAATAACATTATACGATTTATTAATATTTGAACTTACCAAACAATTCATTACCACTTAATAGGTTTAAATTTTAACTTATAATTTGATTTAACCCAATTTTCCCTCTATATAAAATTTTATCAACAAAACACATATCTATATTATTTTTTTTAAACAACAGCAGTTTATTTTAGTGTATACATAAATCACTATTTAATAAAACCTACTGTTATCTTATTATTTCCTTCTGTAAATAACAAACAGTATTTTGTTTATTGTAAAACTTCCTTCCTTAATATATATATATATATAGTCGTAAAGAGAAACAACACATCTGGTTTTAAAAATTTATTTCTCTGTATATATATACATTTATTCATTCAGTTTTAAACTTATAACAAACAGGAGATCGTTACCTTACTAAATTATTTTTAGATTTTAAACTAGTGGTTTAAAATATGTACCTTTACTTTATTTTTCCCCTTTAAATTGTTTACAAAAATAATCAATATCCTTTTTAAATGAAAATATATTTCTGTTTATATTTTTAAATGGAAATATATATTTATATAGTTGAAATTAAAGTCAAAGAATACCTAACCTTACTGCCACCAAGATTTTCCCCAACCCTAGCCTCGGTCATCGCGAGTGCCTGCCCCTACTTGCATTCGATCGACCATCCACTGCTTGAACGCCATCGTAAGCCAATCCAAACCCTCCTCACCATCGTGGCTTCAAAATCAACTCGCGACCTCATCAGACTTCACACCATCGCCTGCTGTCCATTGCCGCCCTATCACCCACACGCTCCGCCGAACAACTCCTCACGAGTCTCTCTGGCACTGCTGCCTTATCTTGATCGAATGAATCGCCATCGTTTATCTCGAATCGACGCAACACTTGAGAATCGGCTAACCCTAGCTTCTATTATCCTTAATTCGATTTCGATTTGGGTCGACTAAATTGGAAATTGAACGAAGGAGGGGTGCGATTCTTATTAGCAGCCATTTTTTTTTTTTTTTTACTGAAGAAAAGAGGTCGCGTGATAAATAGAAGGAGAAACGAAACTTGATTTCGTTTTAACTAGGGATGGAATAGAAAGTGGCGTGCAGGAGAAGACGAGTTACAGTGACAATTGAAAGAAAGAAAACTGCGATGGCGTACAAATGTAGGCTGATGTTGATATTTTTATGTTTACATTTTTTTTTTTAAATGTTGTTGGTGAAAGAAAGGTACCTGATGGAACGTATTTGACCAATCAACCATATATTTATATTTTAAATTTCCAGTGCGTTTATATATCATACGATCACATGATAATTCCAAAACTTCTGAAATTTGAAATCCGATAATAATACAATATTACGGATCCAATGAGACTGGTTTCGTCGAATTCCGAGACTGTGCCTCGGAAGGCTATTTTTAAATTCAATTTAAACGTAAAAATTTGAAAACTGAGCGAATCACTTTTAAATTCGATTTTAAAAGTTCCGCTGCCTTCAGTATTATCAATATAGATTTTACAACCCTTTAAATTATTTTTAACTGGCTCAAAACTCTCAATTCAACATTTTATCCAATTTTTAATTGTTTAATTCAAAAATTAAATTATCCAGTAAATGTTGATATTTGAAATTCTAGTTAATAATTTACTTTTGAATATTTAAAATAATTTAAATATCCAATTTCAAATGCTCAAAAATTCCGGGTCGTCACATTCCTCCCCCCTTAAAAGAATTTCGTCCCCGAAATTACCAGTTAGGAGGAATGGTCCAATTCCCGTTTATCATTTCTCCTAAACAAAACGATTTTATCAATTTATCACCTCAAATCTTTTATTAAAGGTTATCATTTCAATTAACTGTCCACATTTTAACCATAGTTCACAAACAACTTAATTTTACTTCACAATTCAAATTTAAATTCAAATTCAAATTATCAAAATTTCTCAAAATTTTCTAACTCTCTAAACTTTCGAAAAATTTTGCCAGCGTCTCCTTTGCGCGGCTAGCTCGGTACTACTACAAAATGGCTCTACGGCCTCCCAATCTCAAAAAGAAAACAAAAAGCCAAGTGGCTGGATCAAAAACCCAATCAAATTTCATATAGAAATTCAAATACATACCTTTTGTCGGGCCATTTAATTTTATCTTCTAAAATCAAAAATCCCAATTTATCCGTTGCTTTTATACACCTGTATATCCTACTAAGCAATAATATTCAATCACAATTCCAAAGTCATTTTATACTTTCCTTTACAAATTTCCAATATTTGTTTTACTTAAGCCCATACGATGCACATATATCATCCGTACGCAACATCACATTCGATCGCTCAATCGATCACACAATTCCGCTTCCGAACTAGTATTGTCCACCCGACTTCCTAGTGCGGACTCAGATCTGGTTTCTTGATCGGAAACCGTCATTCTCCTTGCATAGTCATAACTACGATAGAGAATTACAGAATCAACCAACAATCCATATCCAGGTTCGCCGTCGAAAATCGAGTGAAAAATCCTAATTCGGATCGATAAAACTATCTCGAAATTCTGTGTTCGAATCTGGATCAAATCGTTATGCGAATAAAATAATATACGTACATCCTACGTATAAATTCCAATTGATTATCAATTATATCTATTCTCTTTTATTCACATTCAGTTTGATTACATTCACTTATCCACAATTTTCTCATTTCACAATTTCAAATTTTACTTGTCATTCAATTATTCATCTAGAATAACTTTCCTCAATACCAAATTACTTAAGAATCTCACCATATTCCTTAAGTTCAAAATAATATTTTACATACTGCTTATACTTATTTTCACTTCATTATTGAAGTTCATATCCATTTCTATTCACTTTTGCCTTTACAATTCCACTTACTTTAAATTTGGCTTCCACTCGAATATTTAATTAGTTGCACTTACTAATTAATTTAAATTTCAATTAACAGTTTATTCGCAAACTTCACTTCTTTAGTTCCTTCGATTTCACTTCACTTTACATTCACATTTGAATTAGATTTCAATATCCAGTTTCAATTTTATTTGCTTAGCAAATTTAAATCATTTATCGTTAATGAAAATTTTCAAAAATTTAAAAATTTTCTAACTCCCAAAATTTACGAAAAATTTTGGCAGAGTCTCCCTTGTACGGAGGGACTTCTGCGATATCGCAGGATGCCCAAAAATGTATATACATCGGCCTCAGGCCGGAAAACAAAGAAAAAACAGTTCATATTTCCTATTTTGAATTCTTTTGCGTAAGCGTACCTCATTTTTAGCATTTTAAAGCAAGCGGCTTATTATTTAGCAATTAGTGCAACCCAAAATCAGCTATACGGCTTCCCCGAACCTGTACTTACTTAATTTAAAGATGTAAGTGTCAAAATCATGCAACTTAACAACATTTTTCATATTTAACTAGCAACATAAGCGTTTTAATAAGCAATGCAAGTTAAACAACACTTATAAGCAATTTATAGGGTTCCACCATTAATTTAAATTGTTTACAACTCAATTCTCACATTCTATTCATTTTAGCAAAACAAGTCATATTTAATTCAGTTGATCTCAAAATCAATATATTTAACTTCTATCAACTTATAGAATTTTAACTTCCTTGTTTACGTCAAACGACGATTTATTTAATGCAGCCTCGTCCATATCCATATGAATAAATGATTATTTGGGTTTTACAACCAATTTGAATTGATTCCAATTCAATTTATTTTAATCCCATTACACTTATAATTTAATTGGTAAATTCACTGAATCCAATATAAATTCTAATCCGCATTTGATAATTTATTTCTGAGTTGTATTTTATTACTAACAAGTCTACTTCAATCCATTTCTACTTACTTGCAATTATTTACAACTCAAATTATCACTATTATACTTCAACTCCATTATTCATTCACACCTTCACTTTTATTACCAATTTATTATCTATTTATATTTCAATACTTGGTTTTTAATTCCAAATATCACTTCATTTAATTTCCTTGAGTTAAATTTATTTTATAATTCAAGTTTGAATTATTCGTTTATTTTCCAATTCATCCAAAATATTTATTTTGGGGTTTCCATCCCACTTTCAGTTTTATAGGTCACCACTTATGATTTTACACGTTTCCATGGATTTTTTAATTCTTTCACAAGTTATTCTAATTTATTTATTCCAATCCAATTCCTTTAATAACTCAACTGGATTTTTATTTCCTTCCAATTCAACTTAACTCAGATTTATTTAATTCAATTCGATTCAATTTTATTCAAATACAACTGGATATTATTCTCAACCTATTCAATTAATTTCAATCCAGTCAAATCTTTATTTCCCAATCCAAGTTAAGTTCATTTTTTTAACTTTTCACTTTACAGGTTAATGCTAACATTCAAATCTTATATTCCCTTCCTGTTTGAAAATCATTTCAAGATATAAGCTTACAACTTATTTCATCAGGATTTCCCTTTTTAAACACCCAGCTTTTAGTTTCAAATCATTTTGGAAACTCCAACATCTCCAAATCACACTTCTCAAATTTTTAAACCAATCCTGGCTTTATTCCCTACAAATTTCATTTGAAATTTCAAAAACAAAACAAATTTTCTTTGGAAATTTCAAAAACAACTAGCTTTTCTGAACAAATCAATTTGGCAGCAATTCGTCACTCAGGAGTTCGAAAATAAATTCTGAAGATGCGGCCGTCATCCTCCGAATTATTTCCAGCAATTGAAATGAATTTATTGCTATATCCCTTTCAAAAATTTATTTGAAACAATTTTCCTTTCAGAAATACTTTCCAAAATAATAATGCTTGTGTTTATCTTCACAACACTTTGAAAACACTTCCAAATATCCAGGGTTTAAATTTACCGTTTGATTAAATCAAATTTTTAGTTATAATTCATTTGTACAATTCATATTTATACAAATATCCATTGGTTAAGTAAATCATTCTGATTTTACAATCTTGCCATATTTTTGTTTTAAATTTTATTTGTTAGAATATTTTCATCCAAACATCCAAATATAATGATAATTCAAAGAAATATTTCTTTTATATCAAAAATACATTTTTCGGGTAAAATTATTTCATCTACCCATTTTAAAACAATATTGTGTCGAATTGTTCTATTCGAGTGTTTAGAAACCCCTTCGATACAGTTGCGCAGACTGTGCCGACGAAGGTTCATATACCACTCAATAAATCAACCAACACAATATAAAACCATTTTATATTCACTAACAAATACGCGCTCATATCTATTAATACTCTCAAAATTCCCACCAGAGCCAAGGTTATCGCCAACCTAAGCTCTGATACCACTGTAACGTCCCGACTTTCCAGTCCCGGAAAATCGAACCATTTGTGTTAAAGAAGAAGAGGTAGAAGAAGAAGAAACAGAAAATCAACAACAGAATCTCACATCGCAGCGGAATAAAATATAATATATACAAAACAGATCTTTACTCAAATGAAAAAATATATCTGTTTATACAATATATTTACAGAATACATCATCAGAGTTCATCACATCAATGATATACATCCAAATACACAGCGGAACAACAAACAAATACGGAAGTACGTATCGCCATCTAGCTCGTCTCCTGAGCTCCACAGCTACAATCTGAACCTGTTTATCTCGGTCTGACCCGAGCATCATATAAAACAATACCCGAGTCAGTCTGGAATACCAGCGTGAGAAAATCACACTCAATTGATTATTAAAGTTTCAAAAATCCTTTTTGAAAGTAAAAGCATCTCGTAAGACCACGCCACAAATAAACATGTCGGGTTTTTACCTTACGATAGCTAAAACACTTTTTATAAAAATCCTCTGATATTATAATAGTGTCTATTCACAAATACTTATTAAAATAGCTGAAATTGTTACATGATTAAATTCCAGCATACTAGGTATACAAACAAAACTCGTACAAGGCACGTAGGGAGAATGGATTTCCAACGAATGACTAGGCACTGGGGTACCACCTGTCACAGTACGTGGCCTAGATCACAGTACCGAGGAGTACGCCCGCTCCCCTGCAACACAAGACCGGAATCACCTATGGGCAATTCCGAACATGATCACCCCACGGTTGGGATCAGCAACCGCACCACTAAGCCGAAATAAAAGGGACATCTAGACAGGAATGATCATACTCTCCAGTGGGCGCTACCCACGAAGCCTTGCTGCATAACCCCTGATTTTCAGTCATTCCCGGTTGATGAGGCTTGAGGCTAAACGTTACCTTCAGAACGTTTCACTTAGAATGCCCATCGTCCCCTGACGATGTCCGAAAGCATTCATCCATACAAGTCTGTTCCGGGTCCGAACAGAACTGATAACACTATCCCCTTATCAATATTACCCTCGTTTCCCCACGAAACGTACAAACCGGATCGAAGTGGTTTTCGAGTCTCCAGACCTAGAATCCCGGTATACGGAAACCCGATCCCGGTCTCTTCGAAACGATCAGCGCATTTGGCCAATATTGATAGTCGGTTGTTTAACTATCAATTTACATCCATAACAACCATCAACAATCAATAATTTCTCCAAATTATTTATATCCCTCAAAATATCTTCACAAGATATTATTTCCATTTCAATCTCCATTGGAAACAATTTCAAACTATATTCCTCTCACGGAATAATTTCCCAAATATTTATTTTCATTGGAATGCCAAGTACAAACCATTTTAGATTTTTAAAATAATTTTAAAACACTTTATTATAAAAATACTTTATAAGAACGCCTTTTAAACTTCTTTAATATTTAAGTTAAAATATATATTTAAAGATATTTAAAATAAAACCATTTTAAAGAATATAAACAAATTTCCTTTTAAAACATATTATCAAATCTCATTTGTATTAACTACAATAAAAGATTGAAAATTACTTACTTTAGAAATTTAACATTTGGAAATAATAGATTTTTAAACTTGACTTTTAAAAATAACAATAAATCTTTATCAATATTTGAAATTTCTTTTTAAAACAAAATGTACTTGGCTATCCAGAAAATACTTCTCTTTCACAACCTTTAAAATAAATCTCTGTTTATTTTTAAACCAGATTCACAATCCTTTATAAATTCACACCTTGAGTTTATATTAAAATTCGCTTCACTTTATAAACTCAGTTTATAGATCTCAAAATCTCATTCCTCTTTAAAATTTCCCAGTTTCAATATTTAGATCAATTCTACAATTTTATTTCAAATTTGCTTTATCTTGAAATAAAACTCCCTTATTTACCTTATTTATTTCCAATACAATTATTCGGGTTTTTTTATTTTTTTTATTTTTAATTTCTAGTTAAAACCCCTTTAACTGAAAATTCCTATTTTAAATTCCCAACATTCCTTATTAACGCTTTTAATTAAATTAACTCATTTAATTAGAAATAATTTCTTTATTTCTTTAAAAACCATATCACTTGAGTTTTAAATTTTTATTACTCCTTCGTAAATTTAAATTCCTTTTCCCCATTTTTATTACAATTCCAATTCACTTTATTTCATCTTATTTTCAATTCACTTTTAAATTTATTCCAATTTACTTAAATTATTATTCTTGATTTTCTTCAAAAATTCAATTCCATAGATTTTCAAAATTTATTATACTGGGAATTAAATCAACCACAACATCCAATATCAAATCATCACAGGATATCAATATTCAGATCACAGAATAATAAAATAAATTTTTGAGGAATCCAGTTGGATCCCTCCAACCTGTTTCCCTGCATCCACAGACGTTAGCACAATACCAATTCCACTTCGAGGTGGAATATCGCGGTATATGGGTTTTATAAAATATCATCCGCTATTATGCGGCGCATAGGGTCTCATCCGCTATATAAATGCGGGAACATCAACAACTCAAATATATACATATGCCAATATGTATATATTGGTATATACTACTATATATATATAGCACATCAGTCAATGCAAACATCCAATCAAAGATTTAAATTTAACCATTTAAATTTAAATTCAACTGAGTGAGATTAACTCACCTTTGATCTATTAGCATCTCATTTCCAATTGAGCTTGCTTCCTTCTCGAATTTTAAACCTTGAATAACATTATACGATTTATTAATATTTGAACTTACCAAACAATTCATTACCACTTAATAGGTTTAAATTTTAACTTATAATTTGATTTAACCCAATTTTCCCTCTATATAAAATTTTATCAACAAAACACATATCTATATTATTTTTTTTAAACAACAGCAGTTTATTTTAGTGTATACATAAATCACTATTTAATAAAACCTACTGTTATCTTATTATTTCCTTCTGTAAATAACAAACAGTATTTTGTTTATTGTAAAACTTCCTTCCTTAATATATATATATATATAGTCGTAAAGAGAAACAACACATCTGGTTTTAAAAATTTATTTCTCTGTATATATATACATTTATTCATTCAGTTTTAAACTTATAACAAACAGGAGATCGTTACCTTACTAAATTATTTTTAGATTTTAAACTAGTGGTTTAAAATATGTACCTTTACTTTATTTTTCCCCTTTAAACTGTTTACAAAAATAATCAATATCCTTTTTAAATGAAAATATATTTCTGTTTATATTTTTAAATGGAAATATATATTTATATAGTTGAAATTAAAGTCAAAGAATACCTAACCTTACTGCCACCAAGATTTTCCCCAACCCTAGCCTCGGTCATCGCGAGTGCCTGCCCCTACTTGCATTCGATCGACCATCCACTGCTTGAACGCCATCGTAAGCCAATCCAAACCCTCCTCACCATCGTGGCTTCAAAATCAACTCGCGACCTCATCAGACTTCACACCATCGCCTGCTGTCCATTGCCGCCCTATCACCCACACGCTCCGCCGAACAACTCCTCACGAGTCTCTCTGGCACTGCTGCCTTATCTTGATCGAATGAATCGCCATCGTTTATCTCGAATCGACGCAACACTTGAGAATCGGCTAACCCTAGCTTCTATTATCCTTAATTCGATTTCGATTTGGGTCGACTAAATTGGAAATTGAACGAAGGAGGGGTGCGATTCTTATTAGCAGCCATTTTTTTTTTTTTTTACTGAAGAAAAGAGGTCGCGTGATAAATAGAAGGAGAAACGAAACTTGATTTCGTTTTAACTAGGGATGGAATAGAAAGTGGCGTGCAGGAGAAGACGAGTTACAGTGACAATTGAAAGAAAGAAAACTGCGATGGCGTACAAATGTAGGCTGATGTTGATATTTTTATGTTTACATTTTTTTTTTAAAATGTTGTTGGTGAAAGAAAGGTAGCTGATGGAACGTATTTGACCAATCAACCATATATTTATATTTTAAATTTCCAGTGCGTTTGTATATCATACGATCACAGGATAATTCCAAAACTTCTGAAATTTGAAATCCGATAATAATACAATATTACGGATCCAATGAGACTGGTTTCGTCGAATTCCGAGACTGTGCCTCGGAAGGCTATTTTTAAATTCAATTTAAACGTAAAAATTTGAAAACTGAGCGAATCACTTTTAAATTCGATTTTAAAAGTTCCGCTGCCTTCAGTATTATCAATATAGATTTTACAACCCTTTAAATTATTTTTAACTGGCTCAAAACTCTCAATTCAACATTTTATCCAATTTTTAATTGTTTAATTCAAAAATTAAATTATCCAGTAAATGTTGATATTTGAAATTCTAGTTAATAATTTACTTTTGAATATTTAAAATAATTTAAATATCCAATTTCAAATGCTCAAAAATTCCGGGTCGTCACAGTAATGCTCGGGTCAGACCGAGTATTACAGATTTCAGGTAAGGACGTTCTGGAGCTCAAGAGGCGAGCTGGATGGCAGGAACGTATGGAGTATATTCTGCTGTGATATATTATAGTTGCTAGAGACATGTTAATTCTAACTGTCCAGTATATTTGTGAATGTAGTAACTCTGATGAATTGTATGTAAAGCAACAATTACAACTTTCTTTTATAAAATGCTATTATTTGTTATTATATTTAATCCGCTGCGAATGTGAGATGTTGTGTTCTCTGTTCTTCTTTCTTCTTTCTGTTTCTTTCTTCTATCTCTTTTCTTTTTCTTCTAACTATCTGGAAATTTCGGGTTCGAAATTTCCGGGTCATTACATTTACTTACTCAAATTTATTTAAAAATCCGTTAATTTCATTAATTCCAGATTCAGCTTCTAAATTAGGATTTTAAAAATCTTATTTAACTTGAAATTACAAATTTCATGTTTATCTTCATATTTCTTCCTTATCTTTCAAACAAATTTAAACCTTGAATTTTTAAAATAAATTCCTTACTCCTTTTAAATACTATCACTTGAATTTATTTATTCAAAATATCTCTTTTCCCAAACTTTGGACTTACTTGTTCAATTTAAAAAAAAAAACTTTTATTCTTCCCATTCATTTTAAATTATCCAAATTCCTTATAATTATTTTATTTTATAGTTTCCTTTTTATTTACCTTAAAAATTCTAAACTTCATATATATATATATATATTTCAATTCTCAAAATTCCAATATATATATATATACACAACCAAGCCAGAGTAATCAATAAATTCCAATTCCCAATATGATCAATAAAATTCATCACAGATCATCACATAGTCACAACGTTGAATATACACAATAAATTCAAACGCTTTGAGGAATCCAGTTGGATCACTCCAACCTGCTTTCCCTGCATCCATAGATGTTAACACAATATAATATACCAATTCCACTTCGAGGTGGAATATCGCGGTATATAGGATTAATATAATATCATCCGCTATTATGCGGCGCATAGGGTCTCATCCGCTATATAATGCGGGAAATCAATCACTCCAATAAATATATATATATATATACTATATAGTATATCACATCCAATCAATTCAATCATTCAACCAAATATTTAAATTTAACTATTTAAATTTAAATTAAACCCAGATGAGTGAGATTAACTCACCTTTGATTTTTGCTGTTTGCAATCCATTCCAAACAGTGTTGTTTCTTCACTATTTCAGACCTTGTATAAATATTATACAGTCTATTAATATTTGAATTAATCGAATAGTAAATCTTTATTTCAATAAATTTAATTAACTAGTAATTTAAATCCAAACTAATTTCCTTTTAAATGAATTATCCTTAGTAACTAAAATACTTTAGATTTGATTAAACAAATAAGTCTTCACCATATTCAGATGGAATATGAATAGGTATATTTACTTTATTTTACATTTTCAAACTATTTACAAAAATAATCAATATCCTTTTAAATAAGATATATTCTTGTTATATTTTTAAACAGAAACATATATATCTATACTTATATTACCCTTTTCCTTCTCTGTGTATACATACTTTTATATATACATCTTTAAACTAAAACATATTCACTGTAAACTTAATCTGAAACTGAAATGTGTGTGTGTGTGTATTTATTTTATTTTTTTGAAAACACATATGTTTAGCAAAATAAATTTATATTCCCAAGTAATAACTTCTCTTAATCCAACTAATTCAAATGCTCAGCTAAAACCAAGATTATACCTCGTCTAGCCGCCATCAGACATCCCAACAACTCCCCTAGCATCACCACATCGCGCAGCTTCCATCACTCACGCGCGCACACGTGCCTCTATTCCCCTCACGTGCCGACGCCACAACTCCAACCAGACGCCGCGCCTCGCCCTTGGTTCACAAGCTCGTCGAACTCGATCGACTCCGAATCTCCTTTCTTCATTTAGGACGAACGATTCCCTCATACGCTCGAATCGATTTAGGGATGAACTGCCTACTCTTATGTTCGGCCATGATATTTATTTTATTTATTTTTCTTTGATTTAAGCTCCGGCCATTTTTGAACTTGATTTCGTTCGAACTGGGCAATAGATGAAGATGGGTTCGAGATTTCGATTTCGTGAAGGTAGCGATTTAGGGAAGGAACGAAATGAATTTGAATGCGAACGAGGCTAATGAAATTTGAGGAGGAAAGGTTTGCGTTTAAAATAGAAAGAAAAAAGAAGAAGGGCGGCCATTTTCATTTTTTTCGTATTCTAGCATTTGGAATTTGATGAACTGGAGGATTCGAGAGAGTAAGGGAAGTATTTCGTGAGTGACAGATTTGAAAACTGAAGAGAGAGGATGCATGTTTTGAAAATGTTGCATGTTTAGACCAACTTGCTACAGTGACGGAAAAGAAAGCAAAAAGTTTAGATGTGTAGGAATACTGTTGAAGTTTGACCAGTATATACAAATATAAATATATTAATTCAAATTCAAATTATCTTGAAAAATGCAACTCAAAATCTTGACCTCCTATCGAGGCATGCCACCAGGCGTTTACAATGTTATACCCCTATTCCGAACGCAATGGAAAAGGTTTCGAGTCCTAATTCGATCGTATGGAGAAGATAGCATTTTGGACCCAGTTATAATATTGAATTCGATATAAATTTCAACGCGTTTATATATCGTACGCTCACACAACAACTCCAAACACTACAAAAAATAAAATCCGATAATAATACACCATTATGGATCCAATGGAACTGGTTTTGTCGAATTCCGAGACTGTGCCTCAGAAGGCTATTTTTAAATATTGATTTAAACGATATAATTTCAAAACTGAAAAAAAACACTTTCAAACTCAAATTTAACACTTCTACTACCTTCAGTATAATCAACATAAATTTTATAAGCCATTGAAATATTTTTAACAAGCTTAAAACCCAAGATTCAACAATTTACCCAATTTCCAATTATTTAATTTAATAATTAAATTACCCAATAAATAGTTATATTTGAAATTCAAGTCAAAAATTCACGGTTGAATATTTAAAATCAATTAAATATTCCAATTTCAAAGGCTCAAAAATTCCGGGGAATCACAGGTGGAAGTTGCGTGAACGGTAACCGTATCGATACACGGCCTTTTGGTTTTCTACTGACCATTTGTTTGTTTCAGCAGTCAGAAAATGAATGGGCGTTGCTTATAATAATTCTCTGAATTCTGAATTCGTACTTGACTTAACTATTCCCATCAGTTCGCTTTTAACTTTCTGTATATCACTAGTTTCAAAATATAGGTTTGTTCCTATCTCTCTGTCTTCTTGCCTTCGTTCTGGAAAATATATCAAATACTTGTATTACTTTCATTCCTGGCTCACGTCGGTTCTCTTTCTCACTTTTTCTTTCATTTTTTGGCAGAGAAAAAAAAATATATAAAACAAACTCAGTTATTCCCCTGCTTCCTCTTCACACCCTCTTCCATTCGTATGCCTCTAACTTTCGCCACCTCCCCTCCATGCCAGCAGCTTGCACGCAAGCCCTCTCCTCATGCCTGCTACATGCCGAACCCAAGATTCACAACCCGACCCTCCACCTGACTTCACAATCGAACAACAATAGCCCAAAGTCCTCCACGCTCACCTTCTCACGCGAGCAAACTCCGGCGAACAGCAGGCGCATCCCTCCTCTCTCCTATATATAGGTACTATATATATATTATATTATTATGTTAGTTTATATATATTTATCAAATAAGTTTATAATATAGCACTATATACAGAGTTTATATATGCTATGTCATATTCTATGAATTTCTTATACATTTTATATGTTTTGTTTATGCATGGCCGTGTGTATATATATGATCGGCTGAAAGTAATATATTTGTTATTAAATATTTATTTTTAAAAGTGTATATATATCGTATTATAATGTACTAATGTTTCTATGTATTTCTTTATATATAAATTTGTATAAGTTCTGTTTACATATTAGTATATACATAATTGTCAGTACATAATATACATATAGTTATAGTAGACTGTACTATATAAGTTCATATTTGAAATTTAATGACCGAGTGTTTAAGTTAATATATTATATTGTTAAGTCTGTGTACATCAGAAGATTTATATGCTTATTGTTATGATTATATAAGTGAAGAAAATGTATATAATAAGTTACATAAGTTTATTAGTATACATAAATAGCTGCAAGCTTTATCATGTAGTTATATATGCAGATTTTTATTAGATAGATATATGACCTGTTGACAATATAAATTTGGTGGGTTTAAAATATATATTTGTCATATATATAAATATACATAGTTTTTGCCAGTTATGACCTGCGGTTATATGCAACCTGTTATAAAAGTATATATATATATGTATATATATAAAGTGGATGTAAGTTAACTTGTTTATATATATTTCCATGTTGCAGTATATAGTGTTTGCTGTATGTTATACTTATATTTTTAAATTACTGGTTTAAGTATTACATTATAAGTTTAAATGGTACGAATTATATGCATGTGTTTATAGCATAAGTATGCCATTATAGAAGAGATATACATCAGATTTTTAGCAGTATTACTTATATTAATTTTATTCGTTGTTTGTTTATATATGTCAGTTAACTGATTTCTATACATTTTATGTTATATAAATAACGTTATGTTTTGTTTTATATATATATACTTCATGTGGGTAAGCATACTTAATTTTAACATATATGTTGGATATATATATTGTACTTTATAGTTGTTGCCTATTATTTTTTTCTTAGGTTTAAAGTAAGTGGGGGATACGTGTATTATTTTGTATGCTTATATATATATATGCTTGAAAATTTGTTTGCCTATATATATATATATATGTGCTTCATTATATATTATGTTATTTGATTTTAAAATAATATAGATTGATGATTGATTTTTAAATGTATACAGATTTTTGAAATACAAAATATATGTAAATATTTTGATTTGGGTATTTAAGAAATAATGATATAAATATTTTAGTTATATCAAGATGATGCTGATTTGTTCTCATCAATTCCTTGTTATCAGCTTTGGTCATCGAATCCGTGCCAATCTAACTTTGCTTTGGAAGTCGTGCTTGCATTTCGTAACTCAACTTCATTGTCTATCTCTCTAGCCTCGAAAGGTGAGCAATCACTCTCGATTAACGTTCTTTTATTTATTAAATTTGATTTTAATTGAAACGGCAATTGAAATATGCTGTTGTTAGTTACTTACATTGTTATATATATGTTGTTATCTGTATCTGTTCACCTATGACATCTGAGACCATTATCTGTTATTTATATTGATGATATATGCATGTTATATTATTATTTCATATCTGTTATCACTCTGCAAGTTCCCTGTTAGTATAGAATTCACTATGGGTTGAAATAATACATACCCGAACGATCTTTAGAATAAGAGAAAATCGTTATGGGTTGAAATGATAAACCCAAGCGATTTTCATTGAATTGAATTTGGGATTGCGGGTTGAAAAGATATATATACCCGTATATATTAAATTTTGCGGATTGAAATGATAAATATCCGTATCACTTGACCATAGGATAGAAAATTATATACAGACACCGTTGGTCTATATATATATATGTATATTTTGAAATGATTTCTATGGTTTTGAAAAGAAATATATGGTTTTAATAAATATTGATTTTAAAGATTTATTAAAGTTGATTTAATAAGGTTGATATATAATATGTTTAAGTATTTATTTAAATTTATATTTTCAAATATAGAGTTTGAAATGATTCAGGTTGAAAAGATAAATTTGAAATTGATTTGGAATTATATTTGTTTAAGAATTACTTAAATAAGTTTGATTTGAAAATGTTTAAATTTGAGATTTTAAAGATATGATTTTATAACTTGATTTTTGGTTTAAAGCGATCAAGTGAATATTTCAAGTTTAATAAATCGAAGGAAATATTAAGTGGTTTGAAATTTGGGGTTTTATTTAAATGATATTGGGGTTTATTAAGTGAATATTTCAAAACTAAATAATAGTAAAGTGAATTTGATATATATATATATATGAAATTATCGAATTTAGTTTTGAAAATGTTGAACATTTAAAGCTTTGAAATATATTGAAATTGAAATGGCTTATTTTAGGGTCAAATATGTATTTGAAATCGATAATTTGCAATGGTTTACTTAGAAACTGAACCGAATTGAAATTGACGATTTGAGATTTGATTTAAATTTGAATTTTGGAATTCGGGTGGATTTGAATCGATTTGTGAAATTTGAGGAAGCTATTTTTTTATATAAAGTAATTCTAAACTATATCAAAAATTATTTATATTTTACTTTATAAATTATTTTAATATAAACTATAACGACCCAGATTTTTGAACAAATTAAATTGAGAATATTTAATTGATTTTAAATATTTGAATGATAATTTAATTTGAATCCCCGATATAACTTTGAGACTGACGATTAAATGATAAAATTTAATCGATTGAAACTGGATAAAAATTTGAATCTTTAATTTTAAGCCGAAGAAAAATATTTCAAACGCTTGTAAAATTTATATTGATAACCCTGGAGATAACAGCAGCTTCAGAATTGAAATTTAAATTGTTTTGCTCAGTTTTGAATTTTAAACGTTTGAATCGATATTTAAAAATAGCCGTCCGAGGCGCAGTCTCGGAATTCGACGAAACCAGTTCCATTGGGTCTGTAATATTGAATTATTACCGGATTTCAAATTTCGTATTGATTGGAATTGTTATGTGAGCACACGACACATAAACGTGTTGAACTTAAACCGAAATCAATTTAAATTTAAAATTTAAAATTAGTCAACACACACACACGTTTTCCCCTTATCTCACGCCAGAGACCACGCCAAGTATCACGGGAACGAAATCGTGTAAGCATGGCTCTTTACCTTTTTAAAATTCATCACTTGTCCCCTCCCTCCTCTCGTTCAATCGGGAAAAAAAAAATCGAAACTTCAAAGAAAAAAATGGCAGCCATGTTCTTCTCAACTATAAATGAAATCGAACGAAATCCTCGTTCATTTAAAATCGAGGCTTTCCTCTCAAAGAAAAAAAAGGGATAGGGTACGAAATTGATTTCGATTTTGAAATCGATCGCGAGTTGATCGATTCAGCTCGAGGGCTCGCTAGGTCTCGCGCTCGATCGATGGGGCTGGGATTGTTCTCGAGCATACTGGGCGTGGCAGTTTTGTCGCGCACGCAAGGCAGTGGAAGGCGTCTAGGGCTCGAAGTCGCGGTGAGTCGTCGTTGTCGCAGCTAGGTCAGAAGCGCTGCATCGTTGTTCGAAATCGCGTGGCCAAGGCATGGCGTTCGCGTTCTTGAAGTCGTGGAGGCGGGACATATTCCATCGATGGCAGAGGAGCAGGGTTGATCTTGGCGAAGTTGAGGCTAGGGTTTCGCTCGCGTGTAGTTGAGGTGACGCACTCGCGTGGAACGAGGAGATCGAGACTGGGTTTGGGCTTGCCTTGGCATTGGGTTTTGGTGCAACTCGAGTTTCGGCAGTTGTCGTCGATTTGAGGAGGCTGTTAGGTAATGTTTATAACTTGTATAAAATTTACAGCAAACAAGTTTCAGTTGAAAAGATGCATATATACAGTAAAATATAATTTGATTTATAGGAAAATTTGTTCAAGAATTTTATTTAAAAGAAGTTTAGTTTTAAATTTAAATTGTTTAGTTAAATAAATTATTAAAGGAAATTTAGTTCTAGATTTGTTTTTGTTAAGTAGATTTATTAAGTAAGAAATTAGTTTAAACTGGGAATTTGATATAGCTTTAAATTGTTTAAATTGAAGTGTTATAAAAATTTAAACTCGTCAAATGGTTAGACAATTTGATCATTTAAGGAGAAACAGTTCAAATTTTAATTTTTAAAGTTTAAAATAAAATTTTTGGTAATTAAATTTATAAATAAAAATTTAATGGTTCGATTTATTTCGAATATTACAAAATGGTATAAAATGTTTATACTAGGTCAAAATCTGTAAAGAACGAGCTGGAATAAAAATGGATTGCAAATTAAAGCAAAGGTGAGATTTTCTCACTCGAAGGAAAATTTTGATTTGCAGTTATTGATTGATTTGTTTGAATGTGCTATTAGATATGATAGGATATATCTATATATATAGCAATATATACATATTGGCATATGTATATATTGGATTGATTTATAAAAACCCATATATCGCGATATTCCACCTCGAAGTGGAATGGTATTGTGCTAACATCTTTGGATGCAGGGAAACAGGTTGGAGGGATCCAACTGGACCCCTCACATTGATTGAATTTATATTCTATTGTGATGTGTTAATCTGTGAATGATATTTGATGTTATTAATCATGTTGATGTCTGGAAATTGATTGAAAGCTAAAATTTAGCTGAATGGATGTTTGATATCATTGGATTCCAAAAATAAACGAAATTGAATTTTTGGAATCAAAAATAGAAATTTCTAAGTGAATAAATTTTAGAAATTGAATAAATTTTGAAGAAAGGATTTTTAAAGTATAAAGAGTTAATTTTTATAATCTTATCGAATTTATTCCAGAATAAAGTGAAAATGCTAAATAAATGGATTTCATAAAACAGTGATTATAAATTGAAGAATTCAATTTAAATTTGGATTTTTAAATAGATTGAAAGAGACAAAGAAAATTTATTTAAAAAGAAATAAGTGAGAAGTCCAATTAGAAATTTAATCGGTAAATTGAAATAATTTGGGAAATCAATGTAAAATGATTTCAATTTGAAGAATCCAGTTAAAACAGGATATTGAATAATTTGAAAAGAATAAGGAATTTATTTTAGTAGTGAAAATAAATTTAGAAATCAATTCGTAATTGATTTGGAATTGAAGTAAGATTAGAAATTAATTTTGAAATCCGATTTTAGATTTAAAAGTGAATTAGTTAATAAAGAAGATTTATAAATTGTAGTTTTTATAAATAGAAATAGAATTTATAACCGTGTGTATAAATTCGAAATCGATTGAATTTGATAAATTAAATATAGAAGATTATTAAAGAAAATATATTCGCGATTTTGGATAGCGAATTTTTATTGAGATAAAAATATGTAGAAATGATTGAAATTGGGTTAAGTGAATTATATTCACGATTTTGGACAGTGAATATATTATTAAATAAATGGATATATTTTTGAAGAAGTGATATAAAAAATGAAGTTAAACATTTTAAAGATGTTTTAAAATGTATTGTGAATCGAAAGCATAGATTTCAACACTTGTTATTGAAATAGGCGTTTTCGAAAATATAAGGAAATGATGGACTATAACACTGTTGTTATAGTAAATGATTTTCGGAAGAAAATGTTTTGATGTAGTATTGGGATTTATATATCTATCTTAATTCCGAATCCCTATACTAGTGATTTTGAGTCGTCGTAACGATGTTTTACGTAACATTCATTTTGACTCAAATAAATGTGTTTTAAGAATGATTTCCTTAAAAGAATGAAATATATACTTAATATTGATTTAAGTATATCGAATATTTTCAAATGTTGAAAATAAATAGATTTGTGAAATACTTATTATTAAATAAGTATGGAATGTTTTCCAATATGAAATGAACGTTTTTGAGATTTATCTTCTTAAAGATAAATCGAAATCGAACATTGAAAACGATTTGAAAATCGTATATCAGTAGATATTTTGAAAGATATAAATTCACTATGGAATTTATAAAGGAAAGGGAAACTGTTTAAAAAAATAAACGTTGATTTATTTTTGAAGTGTGGAAATTTTTATATCTAGTAAAGATATTTTTGAAGATGAAATAATTTGGAATCTGATGATGTTGCGCATCTTTATTGATAGTTAAATAACCGACTATCAATAATTACCTTTAGATAGGTATTTGTTGTGAATTGGATGAATTTGAATGCCACACTTATTTTCGAATTAACGCTCACTATTCGGGTTAGCCGAGAAAGGACCATGGGGTCGTATAACCCATTCCGAATATGTGATACGTCGTTATGAATCGCATTTGAAGACCGGTGTTGAAGACCGGATATTTTTGAAAACGGAAGGATTACCGTCGAGTTACTCTACATCGGCTGATCTCCGATTTAGAGGTTTTATCACCCTTATTGACGGGAAGTCCTGACGTGATTGAAAATTATCCGGATATGCAAGGGCTTCGTGAGAAGTGCCTTCGGTTCTGTTCGATCCCGGAACAGACTTGTATGGATTGTGTGTCTGACGTTACAATTTGAGATATAAAGCTGATTTCTTTCAAATACATTTCTGTTGGTGGCGGAGAATTTATTCTCTTAGCTTAACACCCTTCTCTGAGACATACGAGCTCAGAGGTTATGTAGTTGAAATTTATCAGCGATATATCCCAATTTGGTAACGTGGCATACTGAGTGTTGCTGTGAAATGGTCAGTGTTTGATCATTTGTGATATGATCATTTGTTTGATCTTATATCTTTGGGATCATAGGTTGATCATTTTGTTTGACCCGAAGCAGGGCTTTTTGAGAAAGCGTAGCTTTGTGGACGAGACTTCGTCGAGCCTCACACCCCGGAAATGGTCGAAACAGGACGAATGCAGCAAGGTTCTAGGGAGTAGCGCCCCTTAGTGTATGTCATTCCTTCTGGATAAAGGTGGTATCATGGTATGGAACCCAAATACTTAACCTCTGTGGTTACTGCATTATTATTATCTATGTGGTTTGTTGGAAATCGGGGATCCTCGGGAAGATCGGTGACGATCAGGGGATGGCATACGCGTGTCAGTAGTTACCTATTTTTGCAGAGGTAACCCGGCCTTGTGTTGGCAGAGATCTAACCGTAATGTTAGGTTATTTCTCGGGTCGTCTATTCCAGGGACGTACCCATCGTGGAAAAGGAAGTTCCTTAGCCTGGCCATTTGTTGGAAATCCAAAGAAACAATACGAGCCTTTACGATTTCAATTGTATAACCTGTCTCCTCAGGAGGCAGCTATAGCAGGCATAATATAATGGTACCTATGCTGGCTAAGATTTATATTCTACTTTCGAAATGTTTTCCACTATGCACTAATAATAATATCAAAAAGAATTTGATTTTTGCGTAGTAAGCATCTTTGACTATCATAAGAAGAAATCTCCTCCAAGTCTGCGTTTGCATTATGTGTGTGGTGGGAGGTCTTATGGTAGTTTCATTTTCCAAAAGCATTGCGAATTGACTTTAAAATTCTCTGCTATTTATTTTAAAGATAAATAACTGTTTTACGATCTCACACCAGTCACCATGACTGACTCGGAGTTTATTGTTCTCTTCTAAACTCTGGGTGCCCACCAATTTCCACACGGGTAGTCTAGAGTTAGATTATCAGGATATTCTGGATATTCTGGAGCTTTGGAGATAAGCTGGATGACGAGACGTAGTATTTGTATCTGATAGTATTTATTCCGCTGTGTATTCTGTATGAGGACAAGTTTATATAACTGTCCATTGTTGTTTATTGACTCTGATGATATGATGTGATGTAATGTAATAACAGATATAATTCTTTTGTTTTTAAATGATATTCATTTATCTATTATATATTGTTCCGCTGCGATATGTGAGATTCTGATATTGTTCTGTTTCTGTGGCTGTTCTGTTGTTCTTCTTCTTTCTTTCTTCTCTTTTTCTTCTATCTTCTTCTTCTTCTTCTACTTTTTCTTTTTCTTAAAACCATAACTTTTCGGGTTTCCGGCATTCGATGGCTCAGCAGTCGATAAAGTGAGTATCGATGTTGAATTTTCGAAAGTCGAAAATTTCGGGATGTTACAGAGTGGTATCAGAGCATATGGTTAAGCGACAACCCTGCTCTGTTGGGTGTTACTCATTAGAGATAGAGTCAGTAGTACTCTAGAATGAGTTTGAGTGTAATAATAGATACGAGCGCGTATTTGTTATTTGAATATAAAATTGTTTTGTATTGTGATGATTGGTTTATTGAGTGGTATATGAACCTTCGTCGGCACAGTCTTGCAAAACTGTATCGAAGGGGTTTCTAAACACTTAAATAGAACAATTCGGCACAGTATTGTTTTGAATAGGGTAAATGAAATAATTTTACCCAAAACTATTTTTGTATAGAAAAAAAATCATTTTCTATGAATTATTATAGTATATGGTTGCATGGATATTAGGAAGTGATAATATTGAAATATTATCATTATTATATGAAATTGGATAAGAAATTCAAACCGAAACTCCAAAGTTAAGAAAATAATTCACATATGAATGAAATTTGAGAATATAAATTATAAATATGACTTACAATTTAAAACGGAATTCCAGAGAAGTTTTGGAAATGTTTTGAAAAGAATTTGAAAATTTTGGAGATTTGAAAAGTTTAATTCCTTTTTGATTTGAAAATGAATTTCAAAGGTTTTGAAAAGTATTTTGGATAGATGAAAGCTCTAAACTCTTTTCGGTCGCTGGAAAATAATTCTGATGATGATCGCGACATCACCGGTGTTCATTTTCGGGTTTCCAAAAGAGGAATTGCTGCCAAATTGTTTTAAGTGGAAGTTGTTTGAAAATTTGGGTTTATGTTTTGGAAATTCAAAGGGTAATTTGAATTGTTTTCAAAAATGATTTTTGAAATGTTGAAAAAACTCTAGAATGCTATATGGAAATGGTTATGAAATATTATGAAGTCGATAACTTGTAAAGTTTAAGCTTAAATAAAAATCTAACTTAAAAGAAATGAATTCCATATATGAATAGAATGTGTGAATATGAAATATTAATGTGATATATAGTTTGAAATAAAGTTCCAGAAAAATATTGGAAGTAAAAAATTCATAAAGGAATGAAATTATTAATATGAATGTACAAATGATTTTGTAAATCAAATTGTAAATAAGTCGAAGACTTATAAAGTATTTGAAATTCGATTGAAATGAAAATTCGAATTGAAAATGGATAAAATTACGAATGAATAAATGAATTTGCAATAGCAAATGCAAGAAAATGAAATGTGAAATTGAATTCAAATAAAATTTGAAATGTAAAATTGAAGATAATGGATATAACTTCAATAGTGAACTAAAGATGATATAAGTAGTTTATATTGAAATTTTTGTAATAGAATTTGCAAAATGGTTTGAATATATGCAACTAGATATTATGGCTAGTAGGATATACAGGTATAAAGGAAATTGAAATTGATTTCACAGATAATTTGAATTGCTCGACAAAAGGTACGTATTTGAATTATAATATGAGTTTTTGATGATTTCTGATCTAGCCGCTTGGCTTTTTCTTTTTCTTTTTGAAATCTGAGAGTCCGTAGGGACGTTTTGTAGTCGTGCCGTATTAGCCGCGCAAAGGAGACGCTGGCGAAATTTTTCGAAAATTTAGGGCGTTAGAAAATTTTTGAGAAATTTTGAAAGTTTAAAATTTGAATTTAAAATCGAATTTGAATTTTGAAGTAAACAATGATGTTTGAAAATTATGAAAATGTTTATAAAGTTAGTTGAATTAATAACGAATCTTTAGTAGATAGATTTGTTTTGATAAATTGATAAAACTATTAGATTGTGAAAAATAATAGACGAGTTAAGGACCTTTTCTTCTTGACTTGTAATTTCGAGGACGAAATTCTTTTAAGGGGGGAAGTCTGTAACGACCCAGATTTTTGAACAAATTAAATTGAGAATATTTAATTGATTTTAAATATTTGAATGATAATTTAATTTGAATCCCCGATATAACTTTGAGACTGACGATTAAATGATAAAATTTAATCGATTGAAACTGGATAAAAATTTGAATCTTTAATTTTAAGCCGAAGAAAAATATTTCAAACGCTTGTAAAATTTATATTGATAACCCTGGAGATAACAGCAGCTTCAGAATTGAAATTTAAATTGTTTTGCTCAGTTTTGAATTTTAAACGTTTGAATCGATATTTAAAAATAGCCGTCCGAGGCGCAGTCTCGGAATTCGACGAAACCAGTTCCATTGGGTCTGTAATATTGAATTATTACCGGATTTCAAATTTCATATTGATTGGAATTGTTATGTGAGCACACGACACATAAACGTGTTGAACTTAAACCGAAATCAATTTAAATTTAAAATTTAAAATTAGTCAACACACACACACGTTTTCCCCTTATCTCACGCCAGAGACCACGCCAAGTATCACGGGAACGAAATCGTGTAAGCATGGCTCTTTACCTTTTTAAAAATCATCACTCGTCCCCTCCCTCCTCTCGTTCAATCGGGAAAAAAAAAATCGAAACTTCAAAGAAAAAAATGGCATCCATGTTCTTCTCAACTATAAATGAAATCGAACGAAATCCTCGTTCGTTTAAAATCGAGGCTTTCCTCTCAAAGAAAAAAAAAAGGGGATAGGGTACGAAATCGATTTCGATTTCGAAATCGATCGCGAGTTGATCGATTCAGCTCGAGGGCTCGCTAGGTCTCGCGCTCGATCGATGGGGCTGGGGTTGTTCTCGAGCATACTGGGCGTGGCAGTTTTGTCGCGCACGCAAGGCAGTGGAAGGTGTCTAGGGCTCGAAGTCGCGGTGAGTCGTCGTTGTCGCAGCTAGGTCAGAAGCGCTGCATCGTTGTTCGAAATCGCGTGGCCAAGGCATGGCGTTCGCGTTCTTGAAGTCGTGGAGGCGGGACATATTCCATCGATGGCAGAGGAGCAGGGTTGATCTTGGCGAAGTTGAGGCTAGGGTTTCGCTCGCGTGTAGTTGAGGTGACGCACTCGCGTGGAACGAGGAGATCGAGACTGGGTTTGGGCTTGCCTTGGCATTGGGTTTTGGTGCAACTCGAGTTTCGGCAGTTGTCGTCGATTTGAGGAGGCTGTTAGGTAATGTTTATAACTTGTATAAAATTTACAGCAAACAAGTTTCAGTTGAAAAGATGCATATATACAGTAAAATATAATTTGATTTATAGGAAAATTTGTTCAAGAATTTTATTTAAAAGAAGTTTAGTTTTAAATTTAAATTGTTTAGTTAAATAAATTATTAAAGGAAATTTAGTTCTAGATTTGTTTTTGTTAAGTAGATTTATTAAGTAAGAAATTAGTTTAAACTGGGAATTTGATATAGCTTTAAATTGTTTAAATTGAAGTGTTATAAAAATTTAAACTCGTCAAATGGTTAGACAATTTGATCATTTAAGGAGAAACAGTTCAAATTTTAATTTTTAAAGTTTAAAATAAAATTTTTGGTAATTAAATTTATAAATAAAAATTTAATGGTTCGATTTATTTCGAATATTAATAAATGGTATAAAATGTTTATACTAGGTCAAAATCTGTAAAGAACGAGCTGGAATAAAAATGGATTGCAAATTAAAGCAAAGGTGAGATTTTCTCACTCGAAGGAAA